>JAUDYJ010000015.1:0-1480000 GCA_030761175.1 Masticophis lateralis | reverse complement strand
TAATTGAAACCAACCAATCTACCTCTTTTGTGGTCTCTCTTGTATAAAGAAAAAAAGGTAAACCTTTACTATTCCCTGACTATTCAGAAATTTTAAAGTTTCCACACTGCAACCCTGGATTCCTAACTGCACATCTGGAAACGCCGATAGATGCCCATGTGTGGCACACAATAACATAGGTAGCTGGCAGGTACCAAGCCAAACAAGAGGCACCGTTTTGTTTCCTTTCTCTAAAAGAGTCAAATTCCAAATGTGGAAGGGGAAAAAAGTCAAAATATTATTTTCCTAAAATGTTGTAGCTAAAATTTAAGTGACGAAACGGGATATAACACAGTGGACTTTGAATAATACTCTGTTATAAAGAAAAGGATGCCCATCTTTAGGCCCACCCTACCCCCCAAAAAGTGCTCCGTCTCAAATTCTGCAGCCTAGCAAATAAATCCACTAAATTTTATAGCAACAAAAACATTTGATTTAAATGTTGGACACCTTAAATTTACTCTACCAGTAAATCAACCGAAGTCATCATTGATCATCAGAGTCCTGAAATACACTAAAACTTCTAGCACTTCATTCCATGCCCCCAAATCGAATTTGAATTCTGTTTTGGCAGCTTAAAGCCCCCCCCCGACTCCCCCCCTTCTTCACCTAATTCATATTCATTTTGCAACTAAGCTTTGCAATTGCAATTCGGTCCCTCCATTTCCATAAATTGAAGGCAGAGAGAGAGAGAGAGAGAGAGAGAGAGAGAGAGAGAGGGAGAGAGAGAGATGGATGATAGGTAGGTAGGAAGGTAGATAGATAGAGAGAGATATATATATGATAGATATGTAGGTAGATAGATGATAGGTAGGTAGGTACATAGGTTGGTAGGGAGAGAGAGGGGCATGATAGGTAGATAGATGGATGATGATAGGTAGGTAGATAGGTAGGTTGGTAGGTAGGTAGGGGTAGATAGAGAGAGAGAAACAGAAAGACAGAGAGAGAGATGAGAGATGGTAGGTAGATAGGTAGGTAGGTAGGTAGGTAGGTAGGTAGGTAGGTAGGTAGGTAGGATAGATAGATAGATAGATAGATAGATAGATAGATAGATAGATAGATAGATAGATAGATGATAGATAGATAGATAGATAGATAGATGAGAGAGATGGTAGGTAGATAGGTAGATGATAGATAGATGACAGGTAGGTAGGTAGGAAGATAGGAAGATAGATGGATGGATGGATAGATAGATTAGATAGATAGATAGATAGATAGATAGATAGATAGATAGATAGATAGATAGATAGATAGATAAATAGATAGGTAGGTAGGTAGGTAGGTAGGTAGATAGATAGATAGATAGATAGATAGATAGATAGATAGATAGATAGATAGATAGATAGATAGATAGATAGATGGATGACAGGTAGGTAGGTAGATGGTAGGTAGGTAGGAATGAAGATAGATAGGTAGACAGACAGATTATAAATAGGTAGGTAGGTAGATAGGATAGATAGATGGATGGATGGATGGATGGATGGATGGATGGATGGATGGATGGATGGATGGATGGGTGGGTGGGTGGGTGGATGGATAGATGGATAGGTAGGTGGGTGGATAGATAGATAAATAGATAGATAGATAGATAGATAGATAGATAGATAGATAGATAGATAGATAGATAGATGATGAATAGGTAGGTAGATGAGAGAGGGAGAGGGAGAGGGAGAGAGAGAGGGAGAGGGAGAGAGATGCATTCCAGGGCCACCATACCAAGTTACCTTTTCCAGGAGCTGCCGGAGCTGCTTTGTTCTGGCATCCCGTGAGCACATCGTCTGCTGAGGTGCCACCACTGTGCAGATGCATCGTCCTTCACTGTCCTGAGCAGAACTGTACACCTGCCAGCTTTCCTCAGGGTTGGTAGGCAACACCTGGTTGGACACACGAGAGAGGGCGTATAAGGCAGGTCTCAGGGGTCTCAAAGAACTAAAAGCTGAGCAAACGGAAAGGGAGGAGCAAGGAAGGCGGAAGGGAGCAGAAGGAAGAAGGCATTCTGAAACAAACCGCTAGGAATTTTAACAAAGTGCTTCATATAATCAATAATCAGTAATACTCTGGTTTGCATTCATCTCAGGAAAAAACCCACCCTGCAAGGCAGGCCATGGTAGCATGCTGTAAATGGGGCACCTCAGTATATCTGCATCAAAATCAAGGTGCTACCAAGGCTGTCCCAGTTTACAATTCAGAGTCTCAATTTGAGTCTCAATTTGAGCTGCTAGTGCAGAGCTCAAGAAGGCAGCCCCCCATTTCCCAGATGTGCTCCCTCTGACTAGACTGTCGTTCTGGGCTGAGTTCCCTCCACAGGCCTTGCTCTGGCTCAGGGCAGGGGAAGGGAAGGGAAGGAGCAGCCGGGGATCCCTGAGCGCTAGCAGCTCCCTCAAAAGCGAAGGGCCCGTCCCTTAATGGGGAGGCTCATCTGGCCTTGGGGCAGCCGGTCTTGCTTCCTTTCCCACACCATCAAGCTCTGCAAGTCACATCACAAAGAGCTCCATAGGCAACCAAACGCTGTGGCCACCATCCATGCACCTTCCAGAACTGCCGGTTGGAAACGGCGTTTACCCACCGCTTGGGGGGCGGGGGGGGGGTCTCTTCTCGGCTTCTCCTGACATCGATTTGACTTCACAGCCTCAGGTGACCAAGACATGGGAGGACTTGCAAGCTATGTATCCTAGTGGCTAATGAGGAGCTTCAATTCTGAAAGCAGAGGGGCTCCGACGAGGCTGGGGGCTCCACGTCTCCCTCCACTGCAGTTGCCCATTGTGAACACCGTGTGAATTCATCCTGGCTTGTCTGAGACCAAGCTGATTTCCCACAACTGCGGCAAGAAAGATGGCTCGACACTGCTCCTCCCCCACAAACAGACCGTGCGGACAAGCAGAATCCGACAAGGGCAAACCTGAAGCAGCACCTGGCCAACTGAGATTCTACTCAGCCGTGGAGGCGCGATGCAAGGCTGCCCACCTTCTCCCCTTTCAAGACCCCCTTCAGAGAAACGGGCAATGCCGCGTTCCCCCCCCCCCCAATCTGCCAAATCGCTGCAGGACTCTCTAACATGGCTGTTTAAAACAGCTTGGAGGCTGCTCAGGTTCTTCCCAGCACTTTGTGTTCCAAAGAATGGCTGCAGGGCCTATTTTTGCTAGTCACATAAATAATTAACTGCGTTAAAAGCATCTTTATAGCTAGTCTGTTCCCAGGAAGAAGAGGAAGAGGAGGACGATAAGCACGGAAGGAAACATTTCCTTTGGCTGAAAGGCTGAGAGGTTTCAGAGGGGAAGTTTCCAATCACGGCTCTTGGGGGGCATCATCTGTCCAGGCCAGGCACGGTCTCTGAAAGCCCCCAGAGCCACACAGACATAGGGAGCGGCTCCCACCATCTCCACAGGGCTCCTCCTCAGGCAAAACGTTATCAAAAGGAGAACCGGTTCCAGGAGAAGCCATCTTGGTGATGTCGGAAAATTCACGCTGCTTCAGTTTCATCAGGAGTTTGGGACACAGGAAGGCATCGCGAGGAATTCTTCCATTGGAGGATATAAAAGTCTGGGAAAGCAACTGATTAGATGAGATTGTCCAAGAAAGAAAGGACATCGTCCCAACTGGGTACAATCCATGTGTCAATCCCAGCCGAATGTTGGGTCAGAAACACGTTGCTGCAAGAGGAACGGGCTGATGATCCCAGAGCTCTCGTCCTTTGCTCAGAATCTTCCTTTGCTCAAAATCACAGTCCTTCCTTCTGCTGATCATGTCCTGCTCAGTGGCACAGCTAACATGACCATAAATCAACCCAAATTGGTGAATTCGCTTAATTGGCTGGCTGGCTCCCCACCAGAAGGCAGTAAATTCCACCTCCTGACTTGATCTTATTCAGCTGCTCTGACTGGATTGGGAGGCAAGTCTTTTGACCTGGCCAGGGTGCCTCTTTGCTTACCACTGTTCATTCGGCCACCTGCCCCACAAGATCTCTGGTGAGGATAAAGCTGGCTAACTCCGTGATGTGGTTTGTCTGTTCTGAACCCCCTAAGTTTCCAAAACACAAAGCAATCTCTGAATGGGGTGTGGACCATCAAACGCCTCAGTATGGCAAAAGGCTTTAAATACTGTTGCTGTTATCTTGGTTTGCTTCAACTCAGATAACCTCTTCATTCTGCTGGGCAGACTAGAACAGACCAAGCCAGGCGGGCCACTGGTACAGAGGAGAGCAGGATGGTGATGGGCAGAGTTGGTGAAGTGATGGCAGAGTTCCTCCATCTCCTCTCCAAAGGGGACCCTTGTCCAGAAAGATCTAAGCAGAACTGAAGGGAGGGGCACGTGGAGAGAAGCAACAGGGGTTGCGGGGGAATGGCTGGAAGGAGCAAGTTGAAGTCTTCAGGATGAGACCGATGAATCTTGAAAAGGTTGCCAGTGGGATGTCATCTCCAAAAAAATCATGGAGATTAGAATAGTGCCAGAGAATGGAGGATGGTCAGTTTTGGTCTTCTCTTCAAAACGGGGGAAAAGAGGACCTGGGCAACCACAAACCAGTCAGCATGCAGATTCAGATGAACAGAGTTGGAAGGGACCTTGTAGGTCATCTAGTCCAACCCTCTGCCAAGCAGACCCTACCCCATTTATGACAGATGACAATCCAGTCTCCCCTTGAATGCCTCCAGAGATGAAGCTCCCACAACTTTTGAAGGCAACTTCTGTTCCATGAGTTGATTGTTCTCACTGTCAGGAAATTTCTCCTTATTTCCAGGTTGAATCTCTCCTTGTTCAGCTTCCATCCATTATTCCATTATTCCTGATGCAACCAACATCAGGCAAAATTTTGGAAAAGGTTATGAAATACTATTTTTTCCACCTTGAACACTTGGAAAAGAATGTGCTGCTTGGTTAAGGTGCAACATGGATTACTTGGGAATAAAATATTTCAAGTTCAACCTGATCTCCTTTTTTGAAAGGCTGACCTCAGCTGACCAAGCAGAATGTGACAGATGGAAGATTCCTTGTCTTCAGCAAAGCCTGTGGCTAAGGGGCCAGGAGGTTCAAAGAAGGGGGGGAAATGTGGGCCAGGGGGCTGCAATCATGAGACAGGCAGAGGTGGTGGGACAGTCATAACTAGCAAGGGTCAAAGCCATCCAGGGAGCGGGGAGGGCAGAGCGGGAACGGTGGGCCCTGAAATTACACTTACACAACACATGACTTGGGAAAATGGTTAGGAAACAGGATACTCAAGTTCAGCAGTGATGCAAATATTGGAGGGAGACAGATACCCAGGAGGATTGATTTCAGAAGGATCTTGATAAGTTGGAATGTTGGGCAGAAAATGGCTTGAGGAAGCATTTCACCAAAGGCATCTGGCAAGGAAAAACAAAGGCCAGGGTAATATTAGGATTAGAGAGGGGTGGGGGAAGGCTCCCTCCCATGGCTGGGGGGGGCACCATCTCTCAGGAATGCCCGAGTGGCAAAGGCTGGACTGGATGATGCCCTCTCATGCTATGGTTCTATGAAACTCCCAAATTGATGCAGTCGTGAGAGAGACAGGGAGATTTTTAGGGACAGACGCTACTGTCAGAGAGGCACATGATACCAGCATGTTTTTTTTTTCTTACACTCAGCCAATTATGAAAAACACCCACACGGTGTTTACGTGGGGGCTGCAGACCTCCATCTGTGCCTCCAAATGTCCAATGCACAAGCAGGCAAGCAGCAGCTTCCCACAGCTTCTCTCCCCCCTCCCCCTGATCTCATTGCCGGGAGGAGCCGCTCAGTAACAGCTGGGGCAAACTTGGGCCTCACAGGTTGTCTTTGGGCAAACTGAGGCATCCCCTTTGCGGAGGGTTCTTTACTCCGCAGTGATCATGGAGTACATCAGAACTTTCACTCCCCCTGAGTTGTTACGTAAAGCTGCAATTTCCTGCTATCGACACTGCAGGAGGGGAGTGGGGCAAGCTTCTGAATGATGCAGGTCTCTTCTTCATTTGGGATGGAGCCACAAAAGGGTCTTTACCCATTCAGCCCATCTCACAGTTCAGCCAAAATAGGAAGACTTCACTTCCTACAGCCGCTGGCTTTGCAAGGTCTTTGGGGCAGGGGAAGCCACATCTGCCAGCTCTCAGCCTGCTGCTGGGTGCCCGCCTTGCCAATCCCACCTGTGCCCTTGCTGCCCATGGGGGGGGGGGTGTCTCCCTGGAGCGGTGTTCTACAGAGGAACTGGCAGGCTTTCCAAGGGGGACCATTCACACCACACACAGACACCCAATCCACTTTGGATCATAAACCGTATTCAAGAGAAGAGAAGAGGCAAATTGCTCAACCTCTTTAAGTCCCACCGATTCCTTGAGAGCCAGTTTGGTGTCGTGGTGAAGGCCCCAGGCAAAAACCAGGAGCTGGTGAGTTCTTGTCCTACTTTAGGACAAAGCCAGCTTGGTGACCCTGGGCCAGTCACTGTCTCAGCCCTAGGAAGCAGGCAACGGTAAACTACTTCCAGAAAATTGCAGGGGCCGCTCCTGTCAGTTGCCAGGAGTCTCACGCACAGATGAGGGAGGGAGGGGGGGAGAGCTTTTGCCTTCAAAGAATGCCAAGCAACAGCCATGTCTCTTCTCAGGACCCAGAAAGCAACCGGTCAGTGTTTCCTTCCATGTTGCTCAATCTCTACAGGACTGTGACCTCAAGAGTCAAAAATGCAAATAGCCATGGCCTTCTGTTTCTGAGCATGGCTCCATGGCGAATGGAGGGTCATTTGCGAAGGCAAGAGAAAGGGGTGGGAGTGGGCGTGGGGTGAGGATTCAGCCACATGCAACGCCCATCCTGATCTGCTGGCCAGACAGCTCCCCTCAGCTCCAGAGACAGAGCTCAACCCAGGAGGCCAAAGGTATCCGAACAGATCACCAAAACCAATGTCTGCCCTCAGTGCCCGGGGAGGGGGGGGGCTCCTTTTGGCACCCCTGCCATTCTTCATGTCCACCCAAAACCTTTCTCCCTCTTTCCCACTTGCCTAAAAACACCAAACAGCTTTATATGGTCAAACTCACTTTTGCATCTTCCTTGGGAAGAAGGGGGAGCGGAGGCAAAATACAGGCTGAATGTTAAACTGTTAAAAGAAATTATTTTCTAAACCAACCAATAAGAGATTTATGAGGATATACATGACTTGAAGCTGCAAAGACTTCTTCTCTACCCAAACCAGCGCCTTTTCCTCTGAAATCCTCTCAAGAGCTCTTGGAGGAATTAGATGAATAAGTTCCACTTAAGCAAGTGATGAAAAACAGGCATTTCCCTGGGTGGAGGGGACTGGACCTTAGCAGAAGCCTGAAAAAGCACAAGGGTCTCCCACTCCCAACATTTATCTGACATCTGTGAAAAGTCCCTTAGATTTTTTGCCTCTGAGACCCCCCCTCCTTTTTTTCCTCTCTTCTTTTTTTGTTTAATGCACCCTAAAGTCTTTGACCCTGGAGCTTTGATTTCTCCTCTTTCCAAAGCCATTCCGCCCAGCCCGCCTCAGGTACACAAACCCGCATCCCGGAATCTGATCTGCGCCGCCCCCCTCCACATCTTCGCCCCCCCCCAGCCCCCAATCCTCGTGCCCCCCCCCTTAGGTTCACCTCGGGGAGGGGGGGCTGCCCTTGGAGGCTGAACCTGTCACGGGGGCGCCTCCTCCTCCCCTGAGCCCCACACTTCCCTTCACGGCGGGGCTTTCCTCACGACCCCTTTCCCCGCTTCCAGGGGATTCGAGGGGACTCCCGCCGGTGGCCGACAGGCTGGGTGTCCGGGGACCGGAGGACGCGACCCGCGCTCAAACTTTGCGGCCGCGGGCGGGCGAACGGCCCGGCCCCACTTTCCTCCCCGCCCGAAGGGGCCCCCCGGAGGCGCCGCGTCCCCCTTCCCCGCTGGCGCCCACCCGGCGTCTCCCCCGCATCGCCGCTCCCGGCGCGGACCTCGCCCGCCCGCCCGCCCGGCGCGGGGGTCTGCGGTTGCGCCCGGCGGCCCTTGACGGATGGCTGCGGAGGGCCGGCCGCGGCTTCCCCTTCCCTTCCTGGGAGCGGCGCGTGACTCACGCCGGTGCTGCGGTCCAAGGTGCCCCCCGAGGCGGCGCTGAGCTTGGTGGTGTTGAGCCCCACGAGCGAGGGCAGCGTCTGCGACATCCAGTTGGTGATCATGGCCATCGTGCTCAGCACCACGCCGATCTTCAGCAGCGGCACCGACATGGTCCCGGCAGGGCGCGCCCGCCCCTTCCTCGCCGCCGCCGCCGCTGGGGCGCTCCGCCCGCCGCCGCCGCCGCCGCCGCCTTCATTCCCAGCCGGGCTGCCTGCGCCCCGCGGGGCCGGACGCTGCGCCCCGCCGCTCGCCCGGAGCGCCGCTCCGCCGCTGCTGGCCCATGGCCGTCCGCTCCGCTCCGCTCCGCTCCGCTCGCCTCTCCGGGGCCGCCGCCTGAGCGCTGCCCGCGCCTCCCTGGAGCTCTTTCCCGAGGCCGGGAGCGCTGCGCCGAGCGGAATGGGCGATCTGGCAGCCGGCGGCTCCGCGCGCCCGCTCCGCCCCGAATCCCCGCCGACCCGCCGGCAGCGCGCGCGGGACTGAGAGGCGGAGCCCAGCCGGGGCGGCCAGCCAGCTGCGCGGCTGCTGATGTCAGGCCAGCCGGAGCCCCCGCCGCCCGCCGCCTCGCGCGCTTCCTTGCTGCCCTCTGGCGGGCGAGCCGGCCAGCCACCCCCGGGACCCCCGCCTGGAAACGAACGCCTGGGCCTGTATATGTTGACCCTTCGACGCACCTTCTATCATATAATACAGCAATTTATTTATTACATTTTACTGCATTTTTTAAAAATTAGATTTACATGCCGCCCTTCTCCGGAGACTCAGGGCGGCTTACAATGCGTTAAGCAATAGCCTTCATACTTTTGTATATTTATACAAAGTCAGCTTATTGCCCCCACAACTGGGTCCTCACCCCACTCCCGGTTTGTCTGTGGAGATTCTCCGTCATCCAGGTCAATGGTTGTCCCAAAGCTGCTTTTTCAGGAGGCAACTGGGTTTTTTCGGTAACCAGAAAGTCCAGTTGCCTCTTGGAAAAAAGCACCTTCGGATCCTCTCCATGTTATTCCAAGAATCAAAGAAACAAACCGCAATCCACCCACAATACTGGGGAAGGATTCGTATGGACTCAGACAACAAAAACTGAACATTTAAGGGACCACCAAGTTACTCCAAACACAGCAGTTGTCAAAGACAAGAAGTTCCATCCAAATTTCCCCAAAAAACTAAGCGTCGCAGAGGGTTGGTCCTAGAAATGTTTCCTCCCATCCTTAAGAAACCAGTTCAGAAGATCTTGGCAAGATGTTCACCCCTCTGCTTCATGTTAAAGGACCGGTGACTGAGTTCACACATTTGCTTTTAACTTTGATGGTGCTTGATGATGATGATGATGATTCTTTTCGTGGCTTGGTAATTCTGGGCAACCCCTTTGGTTCCAGGTATTCTGCAGGCCCTGTTTCATTCCTTAACCAAGATAAGCGTGTTTGGTGAAGGAAGCTTAAGAATCATCCTTGCAGGCCAGCTGCTCTTAGGCAAGGGCTGACTTGGTGCTTCAGATGGATTGGTGGGGCTTTGGTGCCATCTCCCAGCCAACACTGCTACTGCAGGCCCACAGCTGGGAGGAGTCCAAAATCACATCCATGTAATATTAACAGATTAACAGAGTTGGAAGGGACCTTGTAGGTCATCTAGACCAACCCCCACCCCACCCCAATCAAGCAGGAGACCCTGCACCATTTCTGACAAATGGCAGTCCAATCTCTTCTTGAAGGCTTCCAGTGATGAAACTTCCTCAATTTCTGTCCCATGGGTTGATTGTTCTCATTGTCAGAAAATTCCTCCTTATTTCCAGGTTGAATCTCTCCGTGATCAGTTTCAGTCCATTATTCCATGTCTGGCCTTCGGGTGCTTTGGAGAATAGCTTGACCACCCTTCCTCCTCTCTGTGGCAGCCCCTCAAATACTGGAAGACTGCTATCCTGTCTCCCCTGGTCCTTCTCTTCACTAGACCAGCCAGGCCCAGTTCCTGCAATAGTTCATCGTCTGTTTTAGCCTCCAGGCCCCTAATCATCCTGGTTGCTCTTCTCTGCACTCTTTCTAGACCAACCTCTCTTGACCAAAACTGGATGCAGTATTTTAGGTGTGGTCTTACTAAGGCTTTATAGAGTGGTAGTAGTACCTCCTTTGATCTTGATTGTATCTCTCTGTTAATGCAACTAGGGAAACCCCTCCCCACCCTGAGACAAGATGACTGGGCAGGTGAGAGGTTTAGCTGGACCTCAGGAAGTCCTTGGCCAGGAAACAGGCTGCCACAGAAAGTCATGAGTTCTTTACTCTTAGAGCACAGATGGTGTACTGAGTAGTGGGTGTGAGAACATGACCTCTGTGGCCATTCCAACAATGGATAGAGAATGAAGTCCTGACACTTTTTGGGACACAGAATCCTTTTTGCCTGTCCTAGAAGCAGCAGAGAAGCGATTCTCAGCTTCTCTAAGCTATGAGCCCTCTGTGGGCGTCCCCACGTTGGCTTCTTTTGTGAGGGAGGCACTGATGAGCCCTCCACACTGATCAATCTCGGGAAAGGAACAGGGAAATAACGCTGCAGGCCAGAAGGTCTCATCTTCGGTTTCTGAGCCTCTTCAGTCTCTCATTCACTGATTCTGGTCAGGGAGAAGACAGCTGTGTTCACTCAAGGGGAAAGCTGTTTGACTGGGGATTGTTTTTTGTAGCATTGTGCCAAACAAGACTCCTGGGTTAGATCATGATTCAGCACTTTGACCCAGAAAAGGGATCAGTTGAATAACCAGGTTAAACGTAGGGTACGGCTGGGGTACCAGTGTGCTTCTCTCTTTGGACCCTGTCCACTTGGTTGGAGGAGATCTCCTTGACCGCGAACGGTTCAGCCTCTTCTCCTGGGTCTCTGACAAAGATCCTTCCGTTTGCTCAGGAGTTTCTCCTTTTTGTTCTATTTCATTAAGCGTGTGTTGGCTGGATTCACTCCACATGTGAACCTAGGTGAACCTAATTAAATCTGGGATAGTGAAACATGATTGGTCTGTGGAAAGTCTGTAGAGATTCTCAGTCATCCAGGCCATGGTTATCCCAAAGGCGCTTTTCCAGGAGGCCACTGGACTTTCTGGTTTTTTTCTTTTGAAGACGTTTCACTTCTCATCCAAGAAGCTTCTTCATCTCTGACAAGATAGTGGGGATCTTGGATGAGAAGAAAAACATCTTCAAAAATAAAAACAAGAAAGTCCAGTGGCCTCCTGAAAAAGCTCCTTTGGGACAACCTGGATGACCAAGAATCTCTTCAGACTTTTAGCTATACAATTTGGGATGAAGACCCTTGGAATGGTGTGGGAGTAGGAATGGATTTCCAGAGGGGGAAAAATGCAGACTACAGGAACCATTTGCACCACTCAGGTGACCCTGAGGATGCAGATAAACCTGCAAGTCCTTCAATGACCCTTTAAAAGGATGCAAATGACCAGCTGTCTGCAAGGAATATAAATCCCTCCATTCCACAGGATTCTGTTGGAGCTGAAGAAGCTTCTTGGATGAGAAGTGAAACAGCTTCAAAAGAAAAAACAAGGAAATCCAATTGCCTCCTGAAAAAGCACCTTTGGGATTATTGGTATGTGCACGTAGCACACCATATCCAGCAGTCTTCTGTCTTAAAGTAATGGTTGGATTCACACAAACTGCTCCAATCAGGTCTGAGTTCCCACATCAGGAGAAACACAAACTACCCATTGCATTTGTCTAGCTTGTGTGTGACATTGCATATCTGGCCGAGAGGTGGTTTTTCTCTCATTTATTTATATCTATAATTGTGAAATTTTTTATTCAAAACCTGCAGCTGGATTTACAGGACACGTAGGGTGACTGCCAAGAAAATTAGGGATATTCAAAGTTACAGAAGTCAAATAGGACACAAGTTCCAGTTACCAAACACGAGTTAAAATACAAAAAAAAAAAAAAAAAAATTGTGACAGCCACCTCATCACTTAGATCACCTATTAGAATCTACTTTGTTGGTTTAATTAGGAAACAATCAAGTTATTTTCCTTTTTAGTTCATCTGTTGACTTATACCCTGCTTTTTCTTCAGGAGCTCCAGGTGTGCAATCCGCCGCCTTCGGTTTTGATTCCTGCAACAACCATCCTGTGAGGTGGGTTGGGCAGAGAGACTATGGCAGGCCTGAAGCCCCGAGAGGGAGGACTTGAACCCTCATCCTAATCCCTTCCCTACTGACCTCCACTCCACCGCGCCTATCAGCTGGGCTAAAAAATGACAAATAAAGGTAGGTATAATGCGGGGGTGGGTGGGTGGGCGGGAGGGCCCAGCTCACAGTCATAGAGAACCGGTTCGCTGACGTCACATTATCACCACTACTGGCTTGCCCAAACTGGGCCGAACTGGGCCGAACTGGGAGCAACCCACCACTGCTGCTGCTCCAGGCTGGAGCAGGGCTGGAAGGAAGCTTGTGAGGGAGGGGCTCAGCTGGAAGCCAGTGTGAACAGAGGCCAGCTATACAGCAATAGCAGTATCACTTAGACTTATGTACTGCTTTACAGTGCTTTACAGCACTCTCTAAGCAGTTTACAGAGTCAACATATTTCCCCCACAAACTGGGCCTCATTTTACCCACCTCAGAAGGATGGAGTCAACCTTGAGCCCGGTGAGATTTGAATTGCCAAATTGCAGGCAGCCAGCAGCCAGCAGAAATAGCCTGCAGTACTGCACGCTAATCACTGTGCCACCACGGCTCATATGGAAAGCAGAGGAACTTGGCGTGCCTGACTCTTGGTCAAAGAGCATGGTCATTTGGGCTGTTGGAGTCTGGGTCCCGCTCCAGGAACCCAGGACCGGTCCAGAATGAAAGCGGGGAGGCTGAGCGGATTCAGGGGCTCCCTTGGCTTCTGCTCAGAATGGGAGACAGCTTGGCAGGCTCTTCCTCCCCTCCAGCCCTCCCTTCCCCCCATGCTTCCTGGGGCCTCTTGGAAAATTTCATTCTCCCCCTCCCCCCTCCCCCCAAACACAAACACACCTCAGAGCTGCCTTTGCACTTTGGCTTTGCATGGACAAACATTTTCTGGTCCTGAATCGGTGATGGTTTCATCCACCGGCAGTTGCATCCGTGTGGGCTGCGCACGGATGGCCGCACAAGAAAGCAGAGTGGGTGGATAAGTCTCTCCCTCCCTCCCTCCTTCTTTTTCGGGAAATGACAATTTATTTTAAATGAGAACAGGTGGCTCTCTGTTAGGCGTTTGAAATGCCATTAGAATATGCCTGCTTTAGTCTAATTTGCAAACACGGAGCCAGCAGACAGCCTGTCCCCATTTCTCAGTAGCAAAGGCAGCCTGTTCCTTGTTCGGTTTTTCCCGTTCCCCTTCAGGGAATTGATCAGGGAGATAAATTGGACCTGCAGCTTTGAACTCCTTTGGGGGAGAGAAGGGAGCCGTCCCTGTTAGGTGGTAACGACTCTGGATTCAAGGGCAGGTTTAGGGCACCTCTGACTTTTTCCCTCCCCACCCCAGTCCCCACCCCCCACCCCGTCTTCCCCACCATTATTCTCCTCTCCATTCTTTGGTCAGGTGGCACCCCTTCGTCTTTTTCTTTCTGTTTTTGTCTGGGCACAAACTGTCCCCAAAATAGCAATAGCACTTAGATTTACAGTGTGTACCACTTCACAGTGCTTTGCAGCTCTCTCTGAGCAGTTTACAGAGTCAGCATAATGCGCCCTTGACAATCTGGATTCTCATTTTACCAACCTCAGAAGGGTAGAAGGTTGAGTCAGCCTTGAGCCAGTCAGGATCGAACTGCTGGCAGAATTAGCCTGCAATACTGCATTCTGACCACTGCGCCACCAGGCAGGGCTCTTCAAAATAGCTATTCCCACATGGGTATTTTAACTAAAGGGGGCTTTATGCTTCTCTGAAAATTAACCAGTTGATGTCACTTGTTCTTTTGGGGGGGGCATCCAGCAGTTTGGCCACCAATGTCTGTTGTCAAGAGGGGGGATTTCAGTGGTCAAAAAATATACGGGGATTCAGTAGGCACCTGCAACAAGGTTATAAGTCAGCGTTTCTCGACCCCAGGAATTCAAACATAAGGCGGTTTCAACTCCGGCTGGGGAATTCTGGGAGTTGAAGTCCACCTACTAAAAGATTGTTGAAGTTGAGAAACTCCATTCCGGGTCATTCCTGACACGTCTGAACTGCTCTCCTCAGTGTCCTGTTTCTCTCAATGCTTCCTCAGCTGGAAAGATTGAGATTTCCTCTCCTACATATTAAATTTTTCTCCTGTAATTCTGAGCTTCAGGAGTCATTTTTCTTCTGGTAGAAATGGAGCCCTGGGTGCCTCCTGGTTTTCAAAAGGCAGAGAAGCCCTGGGTTGGCCTCAGGAGGATGCAACTACTCTGGATGGACAGAAGCGAGGAAGGCAAAACATTTGCCCTTCTTCCAGTTTAGGTTCCCCCCCCCCCACTAAAAATATGGAAAAAAATCTCTTCCCTTGTATTCAAAGGAGGTGAGGATTTTCAGTTCCTGAAAGAGCCAGATGTGGAGGGACGCAGATTTCAGACCTTTTTCATTCCAAAGATCTGCACAAATTTTCCTGTCCTGAAGGTGAAATTAATTTATGCGATACTGTGGTTGCAACAGAGCTGGTACCTTCCTGGTACCTGCCACCTGTTTTACCTGATGTTAATACATTAATTAATTTAAGTCACACAAATTAATTTAATGTAAAAAATAAATTTACAGCAGGCATTGCAAACAAAATACCACCCTGCAGTATGCTTTTTACTTCCAGGAATGCTGCTCTACACACACACACACACACACACACACAGAGAGAGAGAGAGAGAGAGAGAGAGAGAGAGGTGACTGCAGAACAGACCCAGAAATTGCCTGGGTGGGGTGGGGTGGGGAATCCCCAAAAAACGTTTGTCTCAACAACTACATTGTCAGGACAAGTTTTCAAACTCTCCAATGAAACTTGTAGAGTCAAAAATCTTGTAGAGCCAAAAAAGAAGTTGAGATTCTACAAAGAGAAGAGCAACACAGAGGTCAGTAAAATGAAGACCCAGATTGTTGGAGGTGATAGACTAAATCTCTAAACCGCTTAGAGAGGGCTGTAAAGTTCTGTGAAGCAGTATATAAGTCTAGTTCTATTGCTATTAATGAAAAGAAGGACCAGGGGAAACATGATAGCAGTCTTCCAATACCTCAGGGGCTGCCCCAAAGAGGAGGGAGTCAAGCTATTCTCCAAAGCACCTGATGGCAGGACAGGAAGCAACAGATGAAAACCAATCAAGGAGAGAAGCAACTTCGAACTAAGGAGGAATTTCCTGACAGAAGGATTAAGCAGTGGAACAGCTTGCCACTAGAAGTTGTGAATGCTCCAACTCTGGAAGTTTTTAAGAAGAGATTGGATAACCATTTGTCTCAAGTGATGTAGGGTTTCCTGCCTAAGCAGGGGGTTGGACTAGAAGACCTCCAAAGTCCCTTCCAACACTGTTGAATAACAGAGTAGGAAGAGACCTCGTTATTCTGTTATTGTTATTCTTGCTCAATAAGGACCCCATGTAGCCCCCATGTGGATAAGGCTCTGGCAGGAGTCAGGTTCTCCAACTTGCTGGATTTTGGGAGAGCCAGATGTTGGAAGGACCACTCCGCAGGTTCCATGTTTGAATGGGATGCTGCCTATGTCCTTTGTATGGCAAGAGACCCCAAGGAAACTCTGCATCCTTGACTCAGCATGGGAGGGGAGGCTTCCGCCCCCATCTTAGAACGTCCCCTTTGGCTACCCAGACATTTCTCTTCCCTTCCTCGTTGGTCCAGATGCCAGCTAGCCTCACTTTCCTTTGCACAAGGGTGCTAAGCCTGATGACAGACAGAGAATTCCTGAAAACAATGACCCAAGGCTGGAAATTACACCCCCTCCCCCAATTTTTTTTCATGCTGAAAACTGATGCTGGTGAATGCTGCATGGTTGTCCCCTTGACACAGGTGGCTCTGGCTCTGGCTCCAGTCCCTCTTGTTCCCCACTCAGCAAAAAGAAAAAAAACCTGCTTCCCAAGGCAGCTAGAAAAGTCCACAGAGAATTGGGGTGGGGGGGAGGGCAGATGAGATCTTGGAGCCCCCGCAAGAGGTCAGGGAAGTTGCCCTCCTTCTCAAGAGATGCAAGGTCCAGGCAAGGCAATCTGGCCTGCAACCAGCCACTGCCAAGGGGGGTTCCTGACCCTTCTTGGCCTTCATAGCTTCCACTTCAAGAAGAAAACGAGGAGTCCCTCTTCCCTTTTCTCTGAGCCCCAAAGACCTGAGCTGGCTTTCCTTTGTGGCTATGAGCTGCTCCTTTCCAGGTGCTCCTGAATTACACCTCTGAGCAGCTGCAGCCAGAAGAGACAGGACTCTGGGAGTTGCAGATAGAAGGGCTTGCACACCCAGGGGTGACCAAGATGCTTAGTGCTTGCCAGTTTATAAACCAGAGTTGCTGGGATGAAATGGCTCAGAGTGGTGTGGGAACCTAAGCCCCGGTGACACAGTGGTTAGAGCGCTGTATTGCAGCTAAATCTACTGACTGCCAGCTGCCTGCAATTTGGCAGTTCGAATCTCATCAGGCTCAAGGTTGACTCAGCTTTCCATCCTTCTGAGGTGGGTAAAATGAAGACCCAGATTGCTGGGGGCAAGAGGCTGACTCTGTAAACCGCTTAAAGAGGGCTGTGTAGCTGTATATAAGTCTAAGTGCTATTGCTAAGTGCTATTGTGGCCAGAGCTTTCATTAAGCAAAACTGTGGCTTGGATCAAAGATGGGGTGCGTATGTGAGCAGGGGCTTAGCATTTCTGTGAATCAAATTATTCCCACCTTGCAATTTCTTCATAACAGGCTTTGCCTCAAAGGGACTTCCTGTTCGCATTGCTTAATTCAGAGTGATTTGGCCAGGGTGGGATGTGTGTGTTTGTGTGCCTTCAAGCCTTTTATTTGGGAAGTGTCGGGGGGGGGGGGGGCTTCTAAGGAAGGAACCATTGAGGCCAGAGAGCCTGTTTGCAACTTTGAAGGGACATCTGCATTACGGCTAGTCCCAAATGCCGAGAGCCTGGAGGGTCTCCACTCACATTCCAGAGCATCTCGATTTTTGGGGGGGCATTTAGGGGACGCTTAGAATGCAAACATCCAGGACTTTTATTTGGAGATTATTGCTTGGGTTGGTTTTCATCAGAAAATTGCCAGTTTGGCTGGTTTATTCAAAAACTAAAGTAAAAAGAGTTTTAAAGTCATTATTGCCAGTTTGATGTAGCATCCAAGGCACCGGCCTAAAAACCAGGAGACCGTGAGTTCTAGTCCTGCCTTAGGCCTGAAAGCCGGCTGGGTGACTTTGGACCAGCTATCCCTTCAGCCCAACTTACCTCTCAGGGTTGTTGTTGTGGGAAAAATAGGAAGGTGTATTGGATGTTCCCTGCATTGAGTTATTTGTAAACAAATAATAAAAGTGAGACACAAATAAGTAAATTGGGTGTGTGCACTGCCTTGTGTTGATAAAAAAATAATAATAAAGGCAGGATAAATTAAACACATTTAATTATTTTTAAAAACCATGCTAGTTAAAAAGGACCTCACTTGCCCCCTGGTGCCTTTGGACTTGGAAGCTCAGGGCTTCGATGGGAGACTGATAGGCAATATTTTGTAGATGAGATTGGAAAGTTGAACTAAATCCCAGGGGGGCTCTCTTAATGACTCTGCCCATCTCTATTCCCAATAAGCTCCACAGAAGGAAATCCTGCTTCCTTTTTTGTTTTTAAACATCCTTTCTAGTCTGTTTTGTTGTGGGCCCAATTTTGTGGAATCATAAGAAAATAATTATTTTTTTTAAAATAAAACGATCTCCTTTTCCTTCTCTTCCTAATGTACTGTTAAATGGGTTACTCCGGCTTTAAAATCTCTTTGTTTCTAGCAATGATATTCCAGCCAAGAGCCTCCCACAATCGATCAGTTTTCCATTTTGAGCACTTTGCATTCCTGGTAAGACCTTTTTAAACAAATGCATGATGCTTGTTTGATGTTTTTTTAAAATTACAGTACACTTGTGGCTCCAAATTATTCTCTAAGAAAACAAAGGAAGTTTGTTTTTTTTAATAAGTCAACCAGAATTGGATCCGTAAATATTTGGGTGACATGAATAGTTACATTTGTGTAGTATTTATTCTAGGATACTGAACTGGATTAATTAATTTATTTGTCAGATGTATATGGATACTCCTCTGCCAAAGGCACTGTGCTCATTTTAAATGAATTTAATTGGACTACCAAGATTTGCAGGGCAAATGGGATTCAGAATCTGCATGGAGGCAACAGTTTGCTCCTGCCAGGAATACCTTGATGTAGGCGCATCTTTTTCTGGGTTTCTATTTCTCAACTTTGCCTGTTGGAACCAGTGGTGAAATCCGAACTGGTTTACTACCCATTCGATGGCCGTGCATGTGCGATGCACCCAATGTGCGCTGTGTGCACCAAACACGAGCTGCACTCATGCACATGCAGTGCGCATCAAAAGGAGGCTTGGGAAGGTAAGTAGAACAGCGCACGGGAGGGGGGGGGATCAGCTGTGACGTGCGTGGGAACATTTTTAAAAACTTTTTAAAAGCATTTTTTACTACCGGCTTGGGCAAATAGGTAGTAAAAATGCTTTGAAAAAGTTTTTTAAAAAAGGTTCCAACGATTGTGCGGCACAGCTGTGATCGTTGGAACCTTTTTTAAAAAAACTTTTTAAAGCATTTTTTTACTACCTATTTGCCCGAGCCGGTAGTAAAAAAAATGCTTTTAGAAGGTAAAAAAAGGCTCCGACGATCACAGCTGTGCCACTCGATCATCGGAACCTTTTTTTACCTTTTAAAGGCATTTTTCTACTACTGGTTCGGGCGAATAGGTAGTAAAAAAATGTGGGATAATTTTGGGCCAGATTGTCTCTCCCAGCTCTAGTAAGAGATTTAAAGAGGAGACAAGAACAGCTTTGGTGTCATGGTGAAGACATCAGGCTAGAGACCAGGAGACCCTGAGTTCTAGTTCTGCCATGAAGTCAGCTGAGCGACCTTCAGCCAGTCCTCGCTCTCAGCCCCAAGAAGGACCCTCTGAAAAACCTTGCCAAGAAAACTGCAGGGATTTTTTCAGGCGGCCTCTCAGAATGATGTAGGGTCTCCTGCTTGGGCAGGGGGTTCGACTAGATGACCTACATAGTCCCTTCCAACTTAATCTGAATCAGACACAACTGAGGGGAAGAAAAGGGGCAGGGACAAAGCTTTGACATTTTGGGCCCCTGCCATGCAGACCACTGTATTCTTTGGGTCTCTTTCTCCCACTTCCTTCTTAAGAGTTCCCACCTGAGCTCTTGATTTATGCAACACCCTCCCTTGGGGTGTTATTTTTTCAGTCTCATTTTAGTCTGATCACAGGCACTTGTTTCTCCTAAAAATTTATTTATTATTTATTAATTAGACTTATATACCGCCCTTCTCCTGACAGACTCATAAATAAAGAACAAAAGAGAAAAACTCTATCTGGAGAGGAAGCTTTAGAAAGGAAGCACAGCCCTGGGAGTGGAGGGGGGGGGTTGCTACTTGCTGACCGGCTGGTCAGGTTTAGCAGAGTTGTCCAGCCTCAAGAGCCCCCTCCCCGACTGAAGACCCCTCCAGCCAGAGGAGCTGCCTGGGGACCCTGGGGCAGCCTCATCCTCCCCATCCCAGAGGGGGGGAGGGGGGCAGAAGCTGGTTTTGTGCAAAAGTGGCCAAAGAGACCCCTGATGGTCCTGAAGGGAAGATGCCGTATGAATCTTAACAAATCAGATAATTAAGGCCTGATTACTTCACTTGCTTTATATTACTTCAGATTCCTTTAATGAATTACGAAGCGCAATCAGAGGCACTAGCTAATTGGAGGCTCTAAACAACAGAAACTGCGCTCCCCACAAACCCCAGCCATGTAAAGAGTGGTGGGAATATCAGACACCAAAGATGGTGAGTGGGAGGACAAGTGAGAGAGGAGAAGGGAGGAAAAAAGGCTTGAGAGGTGAGGGTCCCAAACAACCTGCTGGGAACGGGGACAGTAACAACCAAAAAGATTTAACAGGTTAATAGAGTTGGAAAGGACCTTGTAGGTCATCTAGTCTGACCCCACGCCCCTCTACACCATTTCTAACAGATGGCAGTCCAAGATGGCGGAGAAGAAGGAGGGAAACTCATGATAGATTACAGGGGAGGCAACTTTC
The DNA here is from genome assembly GCA_030761175.1 of Masticophis lateralis. Lineage (NCBI taxonomy): Eukaryota > Metazoa > Chordata > Lepidosauria > Squamata > Colubridae > Masticophis > Masticophis lateralis. Next base: position 1,459,690 of record JAUDYJ010000015.1, on the reverse strand, counting down.
GGCCTACGATCCTTCAGTCTGGACAGGCAACCCTGGAGTCAAGCGGCTGTTGGGGTGATTCTGTCCCCCACTATTTCATGAGGAACGGCCACCATCCTCACCTCTCTCTCAGGATCTCTCTCAGGATCTCTCTCAGGATCTCTCTCAGGATTTGCACAGCCACGGGACTTCACCCCTCAAGGCTGTTCTGAAGAGTCCTAGTGATTCCTTTGAGACACTGTGTGAGGAGGTCCCCCCTTACCACCTTCCCTTTTTATTAAGGGGGGGCTCTTTATTTAATATCAGAAAGACCCAAATGACCCATACAATCGGTCTGCTTGTTCTATCTGCCCCCCATCATCATCTTCTTTTAATGACCCCATTAATTCCCTGCGGGGTGGAGTCTAGGCAACTGAATGGAGCTGAGTGTTTACCGGCCGGATGCCCTTCCTGTCGCCAGTGCAGAGTTTTTGTTCAGCAGATTGTGCCCAGAGAGAGAAATATCTGCCTCAACCTAGGATTGAATTTACAACCTTCTGATTGTGAGGCGAGAGCTCCACCTCTAGGCCAGCGCACCGCTCTTCTATCTGCCCCCAATGCGCGGTAAGAATTGATGTGCAAAGTCATGTTTCTGAAGCTGTCACAAGAACCCATGTGCAAAAAATCTCTCATTTTCCAATGAAATATCTCAGTGAAACTTCTGTGGTTGGAAGGGAGCGCCCAAGGTTAGCGCCGGAGAGGCTAATTTGGCCTTGGGTTGCAATTCGTCTAAAGAACCAGACAGGAATTGTGATCAAGCTGGGTTGAAGAAGGAGATGTGCCAGATGGGGAAGACAAAAGAGGAAAGGAACTCCTGCAGAGTTTCAGAAAACCACATTGGGGGAAAAGGACGTTCCTTTCTCACTGCAAAGGAAACACTGTAAGCAGGGGTGGGATTCAGCCGGTTCTGACTGGTTTGGATGAAGCAATGCTAATTTTACATCCCGTTTGCCCAACCGGTAATTGCAAGGACTGGCTGCCCCCGCCCATCCCACTCCATCTCTCCCAGGAGTCTTCATGTGGCCTGTTTTGGATGCCAGGTAAGTGCACGGCCCACGTGGAGGCTCTGGGAGGGTGAAAAATGGGCCTCCCGGAAGTTCTGGAAGTCTGGAAAAAGGCCCATTTTTGGCCTCCGGAGGGCCTCCATAGCCCGGAGGAGGACACTTTAGCTCTCCAGAAAACCTCCGGAGCCTTGGGAGGGTAAAAATGCCCCCCATCCCCTGTGGTGCAGTGGCCGAGTAGGCCACACCCACCATGACCACGCCCACCCAGCAACTGGGAAGAGAACCGGTTGCTAAAATTTTTGAATCCCACCCCTGGTTGTAAGCCACCCAGAGTCAAATGGTTGAGGAGATGGGTGGCATAAAAGTTTAATAAATAAATAAATATTCGTGCAGTAATCAGACAGCGGTTGGTCCACAAGATGACAGCACCGAGGGAGGGGGAATTGGGCCTGGGTCTGGACAACTTTAGCTGAAGTTCCTTAAGGACTTCTCCTCCAACCTTGGGACAAGAACAACAGGCAAACCGGGCAGACCATAATCCAATAAAGCTGATTTGGAGAGGAACAAAGAAGAACTTAAGGCAGACATTAAACCAATCTATATTAAAAGAGAAAGAATTTACAGAAACTGCTGTAAAGGAAATTGAATATTTCTTTAAAGAAAATAAAAGAGAAGACCTCTTCAGAACATATAGGATGCAGCGAAGGCATATTTCAGAGGCTTAGCTATAACCTATGTGCAGTGGTGAAATCCAAATTTATTTACTACTGGTTCGGTGGGCGTGGCTTGGTGGGCATGGCAGGGGAAGGATACTGCAAAATCCCCATTCCCTCCCCACTCCTAGGAGAAAGATATTGTAAAATCTCCATTCCCACCCCACTCTGGGACCAGCCAGAGGTGGTATTTGCCGGTTCTCCGAACTACTCAAAATTTCCACTACCGGTTCTCCAGAACCTGTCAGAATCTGCTGGATTTCACCCCTGCCTATATGACTAAAAAGAATAAAGAGGAAAAACCACAGAGTATGATGCTAAGGGAAGAATTCAAGAAATTGGAGTTAGAACTTCAAAGAGATCCACAAAAGACAATTCTTAAATGGAGATAATTAAACATAAATTAAATTTAATAGAGTCAGAAGAATTGGCTCAACAAATCAAAAGGACAAAACAGAATTTCTTTGAAAATGCAAATAAATGAGCCAGTGTAGCCGAAGGTCAACATTTCGTATTTATACCAAACATAAAGTTGTTGACTTCAGAGTTGGGTGACCTTTGATTTTCAGATGATTGCCCGAAGGTAAAAGGACATTGTAGCCATCTATTTTTTCCCCTCTTACCTAACATAATTTCCCATATTTCAAATGAAGGTGATAATGCTGCAGCAAAGCTTTTAGTTATTGGTGATTTTTAAAAAAAATCACACCCTATAATGTAGCCCCAGTACTTGCAAAAGCTATTTGAATGCTATTGACAGGAACTTTTTCTGCTACAACCCCACATAATCAGTTTAAGCTTTCAGGCTACCAGTCCATAGTAAGTCATGAGACTAAATTACAAGTTGCCGAGGTGTTTCACTCATGACTAATTCTTCTAATCCTGCTTTCCCCAAATTCCTTTGGAGGTGTCAAATGCCAGCTTCATAGAATTGGAGAGCCCATTATTCCCAACTGGTGTCACCTCTGGGGTTGATGAGTACCGTGGCTGGATGTTTTTGGAGCAATCGGTATGTGGAAGGCCTGTCTACTGATGTCTCGGACAACAAGGACCCAGGATGTGTTTAAAGCCATAATGAAGAAATCTGACCTTCAGGGCTCAGATCAACACAGGTGAAATTCTGGAGAAGGACTCTGGCTGTGCGCCCCATTGTTTGATCTGATGCAGTCATCCCAGTTGTAGGATCTCAGGGAACCTGCCCTCTCAAAGAGTGCACTGCAAATGTCCAAGGGATGGACTTTGCGGCTGACCCAAAGGGTTCAAAACTGGGAAGGTGCCCCAAACCCAGCATCTTAAAGACCAGTCCGATCTTCCATGACATCCCACAGACCTCCAAGTGGCCATCTCATCTTCTATCCCTGGATAGAAGATGAGATGGCCACTTTTGGGAAACCACCCAAAACCTGAGTATGGACAGAATTCCATAAAGGACAAAGAACCCAGAGTGCAAATGTTCCACAATTTCCCACCATTCCAATCTCAGACCAACATTTTCATCTTCAGAAGCTTCTGCCAAAGGTTTATATTTCAACAGCCCTGACAACCATTTCAGGTTTAAATGTGAGCAAAAAGAGTAAGCGAGTAATCAGAGGGTCTACTAGAAAATCTCCAATGTTCTTTCTATCCCTAAAATTCTATCCCACCTTTCTGTAGCAACTGTACAGACCACTCCCAAGGTGGTGTATACTTTAAAAGAAAGAACATAATGTAAGATTTAAAAATCCACAATAAAGAGGTCATTTCATAGGCATTCTAATGGGAGGCACTAAGTGACCCAGGGTCAGTATGAGCTTCAGCACTTGCTGGGTGTTTGGATAGCAAGGGTTCTTTTAAAGGAGCTCTCGAAGCAGATATGAAGGCCCAGAGAAGGGCGTGAGGAGGAAATGGACCGATATGGATAGATAACAGGGTTTTAAACATCTTCAACTGATCTCACATAGTAATTGGAATCAGTGCCAATCTTTCAGGACAGGCATTCTGCAATCCCAGTAACCTCCACTAGTTAGATGTCCAGATGCCAACTGGAGCTTTGCAATCCTTCCAAGCGTCATTGGCATTGCCACTATTGACAAAAAACACATATCCATCCTTTTGCCATCTCCCAACATTCTCCACTCTTCCCTCGGCCCATCCTGGGGTTGCAAAGGATGAGATCTTCCTTGTGTGGCAACACTGATTTCTTAGCAACTGCTTGTCTTCCAGCTTCGGCCTGGGGTTTTTATTCTGCTGGCTTCACAGGCATGGTTGCCTTCTGTGTCTGTTTACATCCTTCTTTCTGCCTTCACCATGAAACTGAGAGTAGGTCTCCCTCCATCTGGGAATGGCATGGCATCGGGCTGTAACTTCATTCTCCTATTGGGGGCACCATTTAAAATCTCTGTGCATTTGGGCTTTGCTACTGAATGTTTGTGATAGGAAGGAAGATCTGCATTGATGCTGCAAGTGTCTCAACTCGAAAGCAGGTGAAGTGAAACAAAAGGAGGCTCAGTCCACAGAAAATGGTAATTCAAAGCAATGGATCACAGAGAGAAGTATGAGAAATAAAATAAAGATCTAAATATCAACATGACCCCACTTAGGTTGTCCCTCTGAGTCAAGATAATCTAATGTACAGGAATAGAAAGGACACCATGCCAGCCAACTCCTGGTACTAGAGGGGTTAGGGTTAGGGTCCAAGCTGGGCAGTTCAAAGCATCAAAGCCAAGTTAGGGGCACCAGGGGGGAGCCCCTCTGGGTTCTTCTATTCCACCACCACCACTTGGGGTGACTATTCCCAGAGATGAATGATCAGAGCAGGCCGAATACCTCCAGACGTTGCAAGCATCCAACCTCTGGATTATTACCAAATTAAGCAGACTTGACCAGTCATGGGGATGATGAAGATGGGGAAGGGGGGATTCGACCCTCTTAAGTCAACCTCTGCAAATTTTGCTGCACAAGTCCAGGACCTGGACTGTAGAAAGATGGGGGGTCCTGGATGTAGAAAGGTCTTTCCCACCACCTGTCAAGGGGGAGCCACTGAGGGTTTCTTACATGCAAAGCAGAGGGTTGACCCTTGAGCTCACTCCAGCCCTAGCCCCACCTTCCCATGGTTCTTCCCCAACTGCTCCTGCAGAACAAAGCTTGACAATGAATGCCAAGATCAGAAGGAGCACAAAAGCAGAACCGCTCTTGGCGCTGCCTCCCTCCCTTCTACCCTGCCCATCATCAAGCCCATTTATTCGTTCAGCCTCTTCCAAATCGTGGTTTTATTATTTGAGGCATGCAGTAGTTACAGAAGCAACATTCTGGCCACAAGTGAAATGTTGGGTGGATTTGGGTGTTGATGATTAGCCTAAAAATCAGAGGGATTTCAAGAGAAGCAAAATAATAATAATAATAATCATTTTGACTGAAGATGACAGACTTCCTGGAGGATCGCCTCTTTCTCTGAAAAGATAAAGGCAGGAGCATGTGGGGTAAAGCCCCCAGGTTGTCTATTGCAGATGGTCAACTTCCAAGAAACTTTGACACATGTTCACAAACCGGCTTTTAAAAGAAAGAAAACGGAACTCGGCTGTTTTGTTCCAGAAAGGAAGCATAGCAAAGGCACACCTGAATAAAACCCATTTTTCCACTGTCCTTGTCAGTCACAGTAGCATCCTTACACCAGAGGATGAATCCTGAGCCCACAAAAAATCCCCAATTCAAGTTATGCCTCAGCCGGAAATTCTCAGAAGATGAACTAGGCAAGAGAGCTCTTCCCCCACGGGGCAAAGAGATGTCACGGTCTACCCTACAAGGCTGTCATGAAGATTCTTGTAAGCACGTGGCCGTTTTATTCTGTGTTTCCCCATGACTTGGAAAACAGTAAAACCCAGGCTTTCAAGGCCCCCTCCCCCAATGGGACTGGCTCCCCTGCTCTTTCACACAGCATCCTTGGGACTTTTGGGTGAGCTCAGCCTGGCTCAGCCTCTTGCCAATGGAGATGCAGCTCTGGTTGCATCCAGGGAGCGAGAGGTTCGTCAAACAACCGCAGTGGTTGTGTTGCTAGCGTCCTCTCTGCCACGAGTGAGAAGCCTGAAAGGGGGGAGGGGCTTCTCACCTCCACAACAGCCAAGCCTTCTCAGCCAACTGGGCGCATTCTGGGGGGAGCCCGAGGGAGGGTCTCTGTCTTGAACCCCTCCCCACTGTCACTGCCGCTCTTCCCAACTCGCTTTGTTGTGTGTCCGGCGGAAAAGCAGAGCCGAACAAAAGCCGCTTTCTTGCCCTTGAGGAAAATATGCAGGGGGGGAGGGGAATGCAGGTGCTGCCTTGGTCAGGCAGGAAGGTGGCCACTTAAAGTGTGTAGGGGGGGGACACTGCCAGGCAATGTGAGGGTCCCTGGAATGATCTCCCTCATCAAGGAGCCCTTCTCCAGCCTGGGATGGTGGGGAGGGGGGGCTAAAAGGCACCTCAAAACTGCGGGGCAAGCAGGAGAAAGCTGTGTCCATTTCACCTGGGCTTTGTCCACTTCTGGCCCATGCGCAGTTCTGGGCAGGGAGTAATAGCTGCTCTCCCCCCCCCCCCCCACTCCCCGCTCTCCTTGTGCGGCGCGCACACACACACACACAGAGAGAGACAAACACACACACAATACCAACAATGATTGCAGTCAGCCAGCAGGCTTCACCTGCCCTCCCAATGACAAAAATAGCAAAAGAAAGGCAAGTAACCCCTTCCCTTTTCTCCCACCCCCCGCCCCTATTTAGCAGCCCGTGTTCCAAGAGGGCTCCGGGTCGCTCGTCTTTCAGGGCAACCAGGGAAGAAGAAAGGCGGACAAGGAAAGAAGGCAGAACCGAAGCGGAGGGTCTCAAGGCTCGGTCTTCTCTGCGAGGCCACTTTGGGCTTCCAGGCAGAGCAAAGGATGCTGAAGCCTCTACCTCCCCCACCCCCCACCCCGCTTGGAAAGAAGCGCACAGACCGGCCTCCGCATTGAACCACTGGAGGAGGGCTGGGGGCGAGCCAGAGCAGGTCTTGCAAAGACACCCCGCCTGGGAGACGCTGCCCTCCTTGCCAGCTTCCCTCCTCCGGGAAAGGAAACTCTCGCCCAGTGAAGCCGTCAAAGGAAGGTGGTTTTGGGGAGAGGGGAGGCTCCAGCACGATACGGAATGGAGGCCCGGGGCCCCGGAAGAGACTCCCTTGCTCTCCGGGAAGACCCCTGGCCAGCCCGTCATCCCGACCACTCTTCACACGTAGGCCACGAAGGGATTCAGCGAGCGGGAAAGCTGAGGCGGTGGGGAAGGGGCGCCCCATGCTGCCCCTTCTCCGAGTGGCCGGGCACCCCTTTCCCCAAACCCCATTCAGCTGCTCGAAAGGGGAAAACGGGCGGACCGCCGTTCAGCACCACGGACAGCGTCCCGGCTACTCCGGGCGTCCGGCTGCTCTAGCGGGACCCCAACTTTCACAAGCCCGGCCGGTTGAGGCGGGGGGCGGCGGGGGAGGCCGGAGGGAAAGTCCGGCGGGGGGCGCGGGGGGCAGAAGAAGGGAGGGGCGGGCGGGCGGCGGGGTCACCTACTTGGCTGAGCTCGGTGCCCATCAGCAGCAGGACCAGAAGGCTGAGCAGCTTGCGGGCGGGTGGCATGGCTTCGGCGGGCGGCTCCAACCACGGGCATCGGCGGCGGCGGCGGCCGCGTCCTCTGGTTCAGGCGACTCGGCGCTCCCGACTCCCTTCGCAGCCCCGCCGAGGAGGCGCTGGCAGGCTCTGGGGTGGCGGCGGCGGCAGCGGCGGCGGACGGTTCAGCAGCCCGAGGCGGGACGGCTGGAGGCAGAGGGCATCCTTGCCGGGCGCGGTTCCCCCGACCCAGCTTCCTCTCCGACGCCCGCCTGCCCTGCCGTGGCTCCCAGGCCGGGAAGAGGCTAGCGGGAAGCAGAGCCCAGCCGAGCCCGGAAGGGCGGTCTCCGCTCCGCCGCTGCCAAAAGTTGGGAAAGCAGGTGGAGGAGGAGAAAGGAGGAGGAGGAGAGGGGCGCGGGGGATCGGGCGGAGAAGGCAGGGAGGGAGGGAGGGGAGGAGGGGAGGGGAGGGGCGGGCAGGCGGGCGGGCGCCGCGAGAGCAGGGCCGGGAGCGGATGTGACATCAGGCGGGGGGGGGGGCATTTGATTAAACAGAGGGAAAGTGAGGCAGCCACGGAAGGGGCAAGCGATGCCCCCCGCCCGCCCTCTGCCCAGCAACCCGCGTGGGCAGCCCGGCTCTTCAAACGCACGGGTCGCCCCTGTGGGAGAGTAGCCGCCCCTCCCGCCTCTGTTCTCCCCCCTCGCCCCTCTCCCCACACCTTGGGATCCTTCCATTCCACACCATTCAGTCAGAGCGGAAGAAGCTTCTTGGGTGAGAAGCGAAACGTCTTCAAAGAAAAACCAGAAAGCCAAAAAAAAAAACCACCTTTGGGATTTCAGATCCTTCCGGGCTGAGGTCGCTCTGTCCGGACGGCAAAAGCTTCTGGAAGAAGCCCCTCCGGTCGTTCTCTGGCTCTCGCGGGCAAAGCCGCTTCATCCGCCCCCTTGAAAGTTTACATGTGCTCAATTTGGGGTAGTTTTCCCTCCAGGTGGGTGCAGAAAACCCGTGTTGGCTTTGGCCTCCTTGACCTGGTGCTGTATGGGGTTCTGATCAGTGCAGGTGATTGTCCAGATTTCTCTGGATTTGAACTTGAAACCAGTCCAAGGTCCCCCCCCCCCCAATTGAATTTGTGAGGGAAATTCAAAATGACCTTTTAAGGTTGCACCAAAAAACTCATCTATTGAGTTACATGAAAGAAAAGTTCGTCTTGGAATTTCTTTGGAAGGAGAGAAGAGGTGGGGTGGGGTGTCTTGCACTTGTTTTATGTGTGCATGTTCTCCTTCCCAGGCTCCCCCAATCCCATCCATCCCCCAGATTTTCTTTTCCTTCTCTTAAAGCTACTCAGAAAGTCATTCTGCCCAGAAATTTGCCATTTGGCTTCTTGAATAGGCCGTTCTGAACCCTTTGGGACAGATTTTTCATGCTGCAAATTATAATAAGGATGGTGTAACACCACACAGCTTGTCCTTTCGGAGGTGTGGTGGTCCATCTGCTTTGGGGAGTTCTAGAACTGAGTCCAATCAATTTCAGTACATGTAAGTTGATGCGCCTTAAATCCTAAACTCGGCTTAACTAAACTATTATAGCATCTGCTTTATCCTAGGAAATAGACCAACTTAGTCCATGACACAAGTTAAAGTATTGGCTGGGTTCCCACAATATGCCAAACCCATTTTAGCACAGTTTAGTGTTACCTGAAGCCAGTTATTTTGTCACAATAGTGACACTGGGTTAGTAGTCACAGCTGTCCCCCCCCCCCCAAAAAAACCCACAATTGTTTGCTAATTTTTTCTTTGGTTGGACACATTCAAACAGACTAAAATGATTGGTTTTTCAGTGTAAGCTAACATAATCAAATACTTGCCCTTTCCTTGTTGAGTGCAAATCCTCAGCCTGAATGGAGAAAGACATCTATAATATGATGTATCCAACTAAGGAACAGAGAGATGTTTCCAGGAGGCCTAGGAAAAGAGGAAGAAACAAACCAACAATTCCATGTCTTCAGAACCTGTGATGTGGCTTCTACAGATGGAGAAGCTTTCTTGATCTATCATTGTCAAACATATAACATATGCTTTCTGGTTCACCACTATAGTCCCATAAGAATCTCCCTGCTAGAACACAATTGGGGTACGGCAGAGTGTGTGTGATGATCTGAGACAAGGCACAAAGGTCACACAGCCAGCTGAGAGTTCAAACTCCCCTTTAATGCTCCAAATTTTCCCCCAAACGCTTCCATGTTCTTGGCAAGTCCCAGAGCGAAGCACGCATGCACACACATGGCAGCCTCTAGCTGTGCCCAGTCCAGCAAAACAAGGGAACAGGGATATGAGTCCAAAGACCAAACAAACAATGAGTCCACAAAGGCAGGAACAAGGCACTGAGTCCATGAAGTCAGGAAGAAGTAAGCAGTCCTGCAAACACCAAATATCTGTACCGGCACACCCAACTCTACCAATTCAGCATTTGTTCCCAACAAACACCCCTCCACACAGTGTCTCCTTAAGTCTCAGTCCCCAGGTGTGCTTTGTGAAGAGGGGTAAGGCGCTCTCCTCCCGAGTTGTCCAGTTGGCCTGCGCTGTTCCTGCTTTCTCTCCACTCTCCATGCTTGGGAATCAGGAGGGGACAATCCTTGCTCATTGCCAGAGCTCTGTCATTCCTCATGTCCACTGCTTGCCCTCTCTTGGTCATCCTCTCTGCTAACAAGCCGTCCCAATCCTGAGGGGCCCTGGTCTGCCTTGGCCTGCTCCTCCCCACATTCCTCTGAAACCAATGAAGCCGTCCCCTTGATCTCCATCAGCTCCGGCTCATCCTCCTCCGCAGGTTCAGGCTCTGATGGGGGCATGACAGGGGGTTCCTCAGCTTGGAGTTCAATTGGAAAGGGACCCCCAAAATGTAAGAGGTTGAAAAGGACTTGCTTTGTGGCTGAATTCACACAACTGGTTATCTAAAATGAAACCAGCAAAAGAAAACTGTTCATCTAACAGTTGGCCAAGAGCCCATACTGCCTTTTCCAAGATGGCTTGCTTTGCATCAGCTGCAAAGACCGCAGCTTCCTTAGAGTTGCAATGAAGAAAGGAAGAAACCTTCTCCACCCCATTTTAGCCTCAGGGCAGGGTGAGCAACCTATGGCCGTAGGCTTTCCCCACTACTGAAAAACAAAGAAGTTAAGAATCATGTTTATGTTCTACTTGTGAACTTCCCCCCACTGGGATTCCAAAGGTGCTTTTTCAGGAAGCAACTGGATTTTCTTGTTTTTTCTTTTGAAGATGTTTTGCTTCTCATCCAAGAAGCTTCTTCAGCTTTGACAGGACAGTGGGGAATGGAAGGATTTATATTCCTTGCAGACAGCTGGTCATTTGCATCCTTTTTGGAGAGTCGTTGAGGCTGCTTGGAGACTTATCCTCAGGGTCACCGGAGTGGTGGTCCTGGTTCCTGGAGTCTGCAATTTTTCTTCTGGAAATCCATACTTCTAGATATACAATTTGGGATGAAGATTCTTGGAATGGTGCGGGAACAAGAATGGATTTCCAGAGGAAAAATTGCAGACTCCAGGAACCATTTGCACCACTCAAGTGACACAGAAGACACAGATAAACCTCCAGGTGGCCTCAACGACTCTCTAATAGGATGCAAAGGACCAGCTGTCTGCAAGGAAAATAAATCCTTACATTCCCCCTTATTCAGTCAGAGCTGAAGAAGCTTCTTGGATGAGAAGCGAAATGTCTTCAAAAGAAAAAAATAAGAAAGTCCAGTTGCCTCCTGGAAAAAAAAAACCCTTTGGGACAACCATGACCTGGAGGACTGAGAATCTCTACAGACTTCTTCCCCAGTGGGGCAACTGACTGGCTGCTTGTAAGCAGAAAGATGGATGATCAGTCTTCTCCAGAAGTCAGATTTTCCAGAAAGGATTGTATGTGTGTGAGAGAGAGAGTGAGAGAGAGAGAGAGAGAGAGTGAAAAAAGGGGAGAGAGAGAGAGAGAGAAAAGGGAGAGAGAGAAAGAAAAGAGAGAAAAAAGAGGAAAGAGAGAGAAAAGAGGAGAGAGAGAAAGGAAAGAGGGGGAGAGAGACAGAAGAAAGAGAGAGAAAAGAGGAGAGAGAGAAAAAGAGAGAGAAAAGAGGAGAGAAAGAAAAGGGGGAGAGAGAAAATGGGTAGAGAGAGAAAAGAAGGGGGAGAGAAAAGGAGAGAGAGAGAAAAGAGAAGAGAGAGAGAGAAAAAAAGGGAAGAGAGAAAGGAAAGAGGGGGAGAGAGAAAGAAAAAAGAGAGAGAGAGAAGAGGAGAGAGAAAAAGAGAGAGAGAAAGAGGGAAAAGAGAAAAGGGGTAGAGAGAGAAAAAGAGAAGAGAGAGAAAAGAGGAGAGAGAGAGAGAAAAGAGGAGAGCGAGAGGGGGAAAGAGAGAGAGAGAAAGAGACTTTCAATACGTGTTCCATGCCCAGTGCTGGCCTGTTCCAGGCGGCCTGCCCAGGGCCTTATTCCTGGGGTGTGGAGATGGGGGGAACTTGCTTCTCCTCCCCCCTGCCCCCCCCCCCCCCCGAGGCTTTCGGCAGCCTCCTTGCTGCTTGAAGAGCAGCCTCCTCTTCCTGCAGGCAGAAGCCAAGGCAATCAGGCAGTTGCCACAGTAACAGCACCAACTTCTCAGCCGGAAACAAGGGGGAGAGAAGAAAGCAAGCAAGCGGGTGTCCTTCAGAGAAACTCGCCCAGGATGTCAGAGAGATGGTGTCAATATTGCCGATGGATTCTGTATGTCAAAGAGATTGCATTTCCTTTGGAAAAAAAACATCTCTGTGATCCACAAGGACAAGTATATGTGTGTGTGCGTGTGTGCATGTGTTCACACATGCATGTACACCCCAGAATGCCCTATACTGTCATTGCTTCTCGTGCCTGGACATGTCAGCCCTGCCTGACTGATCAATGAATTCCAAGCTGCTTTCCAAGACAGAGCTTGGTGGCCGCTGCCCTCTTGGTTGACCTGGGAGCCATTAGTTGGTTAGCAGAGCCCCTTCTTGTTCCAGGCAGAGTCTGACTCCAGGGACAAATTGTTACCCCATGTGAGACGGTGTCAGAGCAAGACATGGCTGCCCCATCACTCCGATCTAGTACATGAGTTGTGTCAGGTAGGTGTGGGGTAGGGAGGAGAACCTGTGAGAAAGGAGACTTAATGGCTGCCAAAAGATGAACAGATTAACAGAGTTGGAAGGGACCTTGTAGGTCATCTAGTCCAATCCCCCACTCAAGCACGTCTCCCTACGTCATTTCTGATGGATGGTAGTCCATTCTCTTCTTGAAAACCTCCAGTGATGAAGCTCCCACAACTTCTGTTCCATTGGTTGATAGTTCTCAGTATCAGGAAATTTCTCCTCGTTTCCATGTTGTAAAGGCTTTCCTTCCACAGAGAGCAGCCAAAACGTTGGCCAACCCAGTCCCTTCTGCAGCTTCTGGCACTGTAGAGACTGTTCTGGGGTTCAGAGGATGAGGAGATGGACAGGAACCAGAAAGCGCATCCAGTGCAGAGAGACTGAAGGAAACTCCCAGCTTCAGGAAGAGGAGACTGAATGAGGAATTGAGGGGCTCCTTGAAGTCCTGCAGAAGGAAGTCAAGACGTCCCTTGTGTACAAGTGCAGGACCAGTGGTGGGTGCTGACAGTTTGACCGGTTCGGGCAAACTGGTAGTTCTGATGATAAGTTGGCCCCGCCCACCAGCACCCGCCCTATCCTGTCCTTCTTTCTGGCTCAGCTGATTTCCGCGCCTCCGCTGTTCTATTGACCAGGGTTACCTTAGAAGGTAAGCAGCTGACTTCAAATTGCTATATTTTGAACACTGTTCAAAAGTGTGTTAGGTGCGCACACAAGGGCTACACACATGCGAAGCCCACGCTCACAGAACCGGTTGTTAAACCGTTTGCAGCCCACCACTGTGCAGGACCCCCTCTGCTCTCTGTGGAAGGAAAGTCTTTGGGTAGCGATTAAGTCTCCTTCCTACCGTCTCACCTGGGGAACAATCTGTACCTGGAGTCTCTTCATAAATGATTTAGATGAGGGACTAGAAGGGAAACTCACCAAATTTAGCAGGAATAGCCAACACCCCCGAAGAAAGGCTTAAGATCCAGATGGATCTGGACTGACTTGAACACTGGAGTCTGTTGAACAGAATGAAATTCAGTTGGAGAGAAAAGTAAGGTTTTACACTTAGGCAAGAAAAACCAAACGTTCAGATACAGAATAGGCGAAACCTGGCTCAACAGCAGGAACCGTGAGAGGGATCTTGGTGTCCTACTGGACAATCAATTCAATATGAGCCAGCCGTGCGCTGCAGCTGCCAAAAAAGCCAATGTAAGTCTAGGCTGCATTAACAGAGGGATGGAATCAAGATCAGGTGAAGTGTCACTACCACTTTATAACTTGGTAAGGCCACACTTGGAATATTACATACACTTTTGGTCACCACAAAACACCAAAAAAGATGTGGAGACTCTAGAAAGAGTGCTGTTCTGCCCCAGCTACGGATCCCAAAGAACACAGCACACACAAACTCTGAACCAAACTTAGTTTACTCAAAAACGTAGTTTTAGCAAATGCCGGCAGTTAATAAAGTGTTCTTAACAGCCTGCCAGAATTCTGTAGATAAGATATTCAGAGTCTTACTGGAGTTGGCAGAAAGCCCAGAAACAAGGTTTGCAGAGACATCCCAATGCCATGGTTAGCAAACTAAAGTTGTTTCCTGCAGCTTGTTACCAGCTGTGTACTTTCTTAAATAGGCTATGGGAGTGGCCAATTAGCCCCAAGCTTTACTCTCGAGGAGACCTCCTCCTAAAGAACCACTCCTGCCTTTTGGCAGCTCTGCATGCCCGTGCATTGAGAAGAGGCTCCTCCTCTTCATCCTCTTCACTTAAACGAGCCTCTGGAGGTTCTGAAGGCCCTGGCTGAATCCCCGCCTCTGGCACCACCTCCTATTCAGCCTCCTCATTGTCTGACTCGAGCGCCACCTGCACAGGCTGCTGGCGCAGCACCACACCAGCTTCCTCATCGTCGGGATCAGCAACAATCTGCGCAGACCGCTGGCGGGCCACAACAAGTGCAGAGAAGAGCAATAAAGATGATTAGGGGTCTGGAGCAGTGGTGAAATCTAAAATTTGTTACTACTGGTTCTGTGGGTGTGGCTTGGTGGGGGGGAGGGTAATGTGACTGGGTGGGCATGGCCAATTTTTTTTTTTACTTTTAAAACCATTTTTTCTACAACCTCTTTGGTGAGGTTGTAAAAAAAATGCTTTCAAAAGGCTCTGACGATCCCAGTTGAGTTGCCTGATCAGCAGAGGCTTTTTTTTTACTTTTAAAAGCATTTTTTCGGCTGAAGAGGTTGTAGAAAAAATACTTTTAAAAGTAAAAAAAAAAGTCTCTGATGATTGTGCAGCTCAGCTGGGCATGGGGGAGGGGGCAGGGATTTTTGCTACCAGTTCTCCAAACCACCTGCCTCCATCGCTACCGGATCGGGCGATCCGGTCTGAACCAGGAGCATTTCACCCCTGGTCTGGAGGCTAAAACATACAAAGAACAGTTGTTAGAATTCCTGACAGAACAATTAAGTAGTGGAATGGATTAAATCCAGACATTGTAGATGCACCATCATTGGACGCTTTAAGAAAAGACTGAACAGCCATTTGTCCAAAATGATAAAGGATGTCCCGCTTGAGCAGGAAGTTGGACTAGAAGACCTCCAGGGTCCCTTCCAACTCTTAATCTGACGCAGATTGACATGCTTCACTTAGAGGAAAGAGGATTCCAACTGAATGTTAGAAAATACTTCCTTAAGAATGATTGGACAGTGGAACCAGAGGCTGGAGGAGGGGGGCTCAGGGGTCCCCTTCATTCAAGCAGGGGCTGGACAGTCATCTGTCTGGCATGGACTCACTGCCTCTTTTCACCTCAAAGAGTTTTTAGGTAGCTGTAGCCCCATCTACTATGACCAGGGATGGTATTCAGCCGGTTCGTATTGGTTCAGGCGACCCACCCCGGCTCTATGCTGTCCTAATTAGGCAGGTATTTGAGGCTGGGTGCATGCGTGGAAGGTGTGTGAGTGAGCAAAGCACATGCGAAGTGAGTGTGCACGCATGTGGTGAACCAGTGGTAAGAATATTAGAATGCTGACCATGACCTACACATCCAATGAGGCCGACCAGGTCTCTCTGAAGCCTTTTGGGCTGCTCCCTTTGTGGCCTCAACATCAGTTTGCTGGTTCTGGCCTGGGGAAGGATTGGCATGGGAATAAACAAGGCCAAAGAAAGCAATGTTTCTCTTTTGCTTCTCAAATCCTAATTCAAAATTTCATGTTTGAAGTAGGAATAGAAATAACTTGGAACGTGGAAGAGGGAATGAAGCATTTTTATCTGGCATTTCTCGCAAGAACCAAGTCTGCCAAGATGTTGTGTGGCTCAGGTGCAGAATTGGAGAATCTGAACTGGATCCGGAGGGGTCAAATGAGTCTTCCAGATGGCTGCTTTAAAATGCATCCCACACCACCTCACGTGTCTCCTTGGGGCACCTTAGCTCTAGGGAACCCCACAGACTGCCCATCCATTCATCCTAACTCTTCTAGGGTTTCTTTGTTTATGTTCTGTCCCCTCCCACGAGTGGCCTTGCAGAGGCTCAAATAGCCCAGCAGTAACAAACGCAGGCTAGAGAGACTGAAGCTGGCCCTTTAATAAATAGCTCTCTTCCAAGCGTATATCAGTCCAATAGTTATTGGGCAATGTTCCAAAGGTCTTGGCAGACAGCCAGCAGGCTAATGCAGGAATGCAGACTCTTGTCAAAAAACTCCAAACTAACAGTTGTAACTCCACTGCATCCAAAATATCAACAAATTGTTCACCATGCCTTTCCAGCCCAGGCACACCCCTAAAAGACATAAGGGTGTGTCCCTACGTCTCCTGACCTCCTGACCTCTTAGGACCTGGCAATAGCTGTTCTCTAAAGACGTCTCCTACGTCTCTCTCTTACATCCAATAGGGGCTGCCCCTCGTCGTTACCGGCCTCTGTTTCCTCCTCAATTTGGCTGGGGTCCATAGGCACGTCAACAACTGTCAGTTCTTGCTGACTCACCAGTGTAGATGGCCCCTCCGGCACATAGCTTATGACAGCTTCCTCCTCCTCCATATCATCCTCCGAATCAGCATGCAAAGATAAATCAACCTCCGGGGCCGGGGTCACAACAGATTAGTAGAGCACCAGAAGTACAGCTTGAGTAGCAATAGCAATAGCCCTTAGACTTATACACTGCTTCACAGTGTTTTACAGCCCTCTCTAAGTGCTTTACAGAGTCAGCCTATTGTCCTCAATAATCTGGGTCCTCATTTTACCCACCTTGGAAGGACAGAAGGCTGAGTCAACCTTGAGCAGGGCAGAATCGAACTCCTGGCAGTGCAGAGTTAGCCTGCAATATTGCATTCTAACCACTGCAAAGGAAGGAAGGAAGGAAGGAAGGAAGGAAGGAAGGAAGGAAGGAAGGAAGGAAGGAAGGAAGGAAGGAAGGAAGGAAGGAAGGGCAACAGCAATAGCACTTAGACTTCTATACCACTTCCCAGTGCTTCATAGCCCTCTCTAAGCGGTTTACAGAGTCAGCCTCTGGCCCCCAACAATCTGGGTCCTCATTTTACCAACTTCAGAAGGATGGAAGGCTGAGTCAACCTGAATAGAGCATTAAGTCATCCTCTTGGTTTGCAAATAGATTATTCTTTAAAGTTGTTGTTTAGTGAGATGAGAAGAGAGAGGCAGTGCTATTTCTCCTGGCTTAATTCTGCTTTAAACATTCACCCTATTAAACCTATCATACAAATCAAACATAAATAAAAAGGAGAAATATAAACCAGGCATTGAAGCAACAAATTGCATTTTTTTTGTTTGTTTCTCAGTTGCAAGACTGATGCTGGCTTCTCCAAAACCTACTTTAAAAGAAACATGGCTTATCAGTGTGATAGGTGAGCAGCCTCAGGGCTTTTCTGAGCCTTTGAAAGGCAGGCTGGGTTGGAAAACATCTGGGGAAACACCTGGAGCCCCCCTTCTGCTCTTGCCGGAGGGTCTCCTTTCTGCTACTGTACCTGCTTCCTTCTCCCCAGCAAAGAGCTGCTGCCATACAATACATTCAAAGCGGGTTTTGGCTTAATTTGCACAATTTTCACAAATCTACCAAATGTCCATCTTTGCACAGCAATCAGATCAGATTAACAGAGTTGGAAGGGACCTTGTAGGTCATCTAGTCCAACCCCCTTCCCAAGCAGGAGACCCTACGCCATTTCTGACAAATGGCCATCCAGTCTCCCCTTCAAAGCCTCCAGGGATGAAGCTCCCACAACTTCCAAAAGTAACTTCTGTTCCGTGGGTTGATTGTTTTCAATGTCAGGAAATTCCTCCTTATTTCCAGGTTGAATCTCTCCTAGATCAGTTTCCATCCATCATTCCTTGTCTGACCTCTGGGGCTTTGGAAAATAGCTTGACCCCCTCCTCTCTGGGGCAGCCCCTCAAATATTGGAATCACATCACATCAACATTAAAGCTTAATGCTCATTTGATGCAATAATTGTAACTAAGCTGGCTATATGGGTTGTGTGAATGCAAGCAATGTATAGCATGTTTCCCTGAAAATAAGACCCTGTCTTACATTTTTTTGAACCCTGAAATAAGCACTTGGCCTTATTGCCATGTGCTCAAAAGCCCGATTGGACTTATTATCAGGATATGTCTTATTTTAGGGAAAACAGGATAGAATCATAGGGCTATCATCAAAACAATGGACCTTTCCACGTTCATCACTGGATGTGGATTGCCACAGCCATCTAAGCCGTCCCTTCTAGGATCAGGCAGGCAGGATTCTCTCCCCTTTTTTCTCTCTCTCTTCTCCTTCTCCTTTTCCCGCAGGTGCAGGGTCCACTTTTGGGATCATTGAATGCCACTTTACACGTGGAGCTGCGTCTCCAGGGTGCAGGCCCATGGCTTGCATGTCTTTGTTGATGGTGTCTCTGTTTTGCCATCTCTGTTTTGGGCACCCACAAGGTCACCGGCCATTGACTTCTAGTAGGCAGCCTTGGCCAGAGTGGAGGTGCTGCTCTCTGGACATGTCCATATCAGTGGAGTCGGCCTTCTCTCATCTTCTCTGTAAGTGGTGACACATCAAATGTCGAATGGTGTCATTTGTGATGTGGTCTAGAAGGGGGGTGCCCAATATCCAACGGAGCCTTCGCATTTCCATGGCATGGAGAGAGCTTTCGGTCCCTGTTGTTGTTGCCCAGCACTCAGTGCCATACAGTGCAAGAGGGCGGATGGTTGTCTTGTAAATCTTAGTTTTAAGATGGGTTGGCATTCTTCTGTCCCATAACACACCGGTGAGTTCTCGCCAACGCATCCAGGCCACATCCATCCTTGCTCGCACCTCACCATTGATGTCACCATTGCCTTGGAGGTGGGACCCCAGAAATCGAAAAATGTCCCCCTTCTTTAGGTTTTTTCCATTGATTTGAAGCGTTCCAGGGGTGGTGATAGTCTCTATCCAGTTGTCTTAATGTTGAGGTGGACTCGGAAATGGTTGAGGGGATAATTCCATGTTTGGATTTGCTGTTACAGTTCGCCTCTGTAATATGCAGAAAGAAATGGGCCACTTCAATTGCTACCCTGTTCTCTATACCAGCATCCACCCTGAAATTCAGCCAACGCCAATTTTGTAGGTTTTAGAAAAGCTGTCAAGCTGGGGCTGTCAATCCTGGAAGCCATCTTGGAGCCTCAGGGTTGCCACCGTGAGGCTTTCTGGAGCTGTGGAAAAGGGAGTAGAGGTAACTAAGGGGAATATATAGCCAAAATAATATTCTTTCTTCTGGGAACCAAGGACACTCTCCCCAGCACCTGGAAGGGCATGGATGGGAGTCACCCGCACACTTCTCAAGTGGCAGGAATCTTATAGTTTGGAACTTAGCTCTGCAGAGGTCTTGTATTGATCCAAGGCCTGGGGAAAAAAGCTTGGTTTTCCAAAACATTTGGAAGTGGAGAGATACAACTGATGGTTCTATGATCTCAAGATCACTCGGCAGTTTCACATAGCTCTTGAATGGGGGGTTGAGGGGGCCCAAGCCAGGAGGCACCACACAAATGAAGGGCCAAGGACTCACCTCCCCCTACTGCCAACAGCAACCAGAACCAGTTATTGAGAAAGTAGGAGAAATTATTGTAATTGCCAATTCCCAAAGGCGGTCCTGAGGGATGGAATGATTGATAGTATCTGAAGCCACTGTGGGAGGGATCAAGGAGCTTAAGAATGAATGCACCCCTGCCCCCCGCCCCCACTGTCCAGGCTCCATCGAAATTCATGAGCCCTGCAAGTTACTTTTGAGCTAAATCCTGGCCTGGAATCCAATTGAAAGCCATGCAGATCATCTTCTGTGTGGTTGTTGCCTAATTACCTTCCCAATAACCTTCTCCAGAAAGGGAAAGTTCGATTCTAGATGACAATTGTTCAAACGTATTGGGATTGACAATAACTTCCTTATGTGTGTGTGTGAGAGAGAGAGATTTGCCCCACTGCAGGCTTCAAGACAGGAGGGACGCTTCTTTTCTTGGGGAGACTGACACCACCACACAGACTCAACAATCAGGGTTTTTTGTGGGCCCCTGTCTTTCCTTTGAGATCTCTACCCCTTATTTATTTCCTTACATGATTTGTAACCTGGCCAATGCTGCCAAACTGCCAAGAGGCTCCAATATCATCACCCGTATCATAAAAATACCATAAAAACAATTAAAATGACAAACTCAATTAAAAACATCACAGCACTTCACCTCGCTGCTTGGCGAGGACATATGGCCGAACGCTGCCAGATTCTTTAGAAAATTCTTCCAAGGGCTTTAGGAAGAATCCAAAGGAGATGACAGGAAATAGGTCAGAGAAATGCAAGGAAAAAATTGCTGGCTGGTCTCCTGTCCCCAAAAGCCTGGGGACAGAGTAGCTGAGCAAGGGAGCAGCCCCAGAAAAGTTGACCTTGCCACTTGGATCTCAATTTTGCAGTCCTTCATCAAGATTCCTAGGAGCAAAAATGGGATTGCTTTGTGTTAAGGGAAGCTGACCCGAGGAGTTTCTCCAAGAACTGTTGATTTAGAGCAGGGATCTCCAACCTTGGCAACTTTAAGCCTGTTGGACTTCAACTCCCAGAATTCTCCAGCCAGTAAAGCTGATTTAGAGCCATAGGCCAATTGAGTTCCAAGCCTTCTTAGACAGAATGCAGCCAACTGAGAAATCAACAGAAGACGTGGGTTGAGAAGGCTGGTCAGAGAGGACTCCAACGGAATAAATTCTTCCTTGATTTAAAATCCTTTCCTTCCCACCTGGGATGAATTTCGCTAAATTAACTTTTTATAGGAGGAAGGCATTTTAATCAAGATTCTTCAGTTATTTTATCTGACAATTTCTTTTGTGCTTTACTTCAAGGGAATGAATGCGGCACGGTTATTGAGAAATATTGATGGAGAATGTTCCTTTCCAACCAATAAGGTAAATGTAAAATTGTCAAAAAAGGTTCTTTTTTTAAAAAAAAAAAACCTCTTCTTTTGTGTGTCTGTTCTCTGAATAAATATCCAGAAGGTAACTACGCAATACTCCTGGCTCCTTCCAAACAACGGAAGATTGGTTGGGCAGTTGCAAATTAAAGATTTCAAGCATTTTTAAAAGGAAAATGGCAGAAATGCCCTTGGTTTCTTGGTATTCAGCAGGCATTGCATCCTATATCTATGGGGTTGTTGGCTTTATTTAACTAGCAACTACGTTTGGCCCCTCTGTACGTTAATGCAAAACAAGTATTTTCTCCCTTCTTTTATCTAGCAGCTGCTGCTTTGTAATTGAGAAATGTAATAAATGAGTCAATTCAAATGTCATTTGCTTTTGTACAAGTGCTTTTCTATAAAATAAAGAAGCAGCTCAAAATTCAAATTAGCTGCTTGTCCTCAGAAACACTGAGCTGTGAAGAAAAAAACAACAACCTTGGTTTGAAATGTCACCCATGCTCTCAAATCAAGGCTGGTTTCCTTCCCATCGGCTCTCCCATCCTTCCCCTGCCCTCCAGCTTTCTCTCTAGGTGCTGGGATCTGCTTCTGCCCCAAAAGCTTCCCTCCCTCAAAGGGGCCTTTCAGCATCGAGCTTAGGGTACTTCTCTGACCTTGAAAATCCAGCTCCGTCTGCTGTCCTGCCTTTGTCAGAGGCTTCTGAGAAACAGGCCTCCTGCTCGGCCTTAGTGGTTCCCTTCCTCTAGACCAGGAGTGCAAACTCAAGGCACCTGGGCCTGATCTGGCGTGTGGGGTGCTTAGATTTGGCCCCCGGGGCCACCCTGGAAACAGCAAAGGACTGGCCCGCAGTGCCTCTTCCAGTGAAAACTGAGCTCAGGAGGGCTCCTCCCGAGCTCCATTTTCGCTGACAGATCTCTCGGACCACCACAGGCACCCCTGGCATGCCCCTAGGCTCCGTTTCCGCTGGCAGAGGGCTTCAGGAGGCTGTCGCAGCTGAAAACAGAGCCTGGGAGGGCCACACGCAGCCCTCATGAGCTCTGTTTCACTGGCAGAGTGTGTGATGACCCAGGACATGGCACAGAGGCTGACAGTTCAAACCGCCCCTTTGTTGTTCAAAATGTTCCCCAAACACTCCCACATTTCTGGCAAGTCCCAGAGCAAAGTGATGACACACACACACACACACACACACACACACACCTCCAGCAGCCTGCGGCTACAAGTAGTCCAGCACAACACTTGAGCACAACAGCTACAATCAAGAAATCCAGCGGGGCAAGTCAGTTGGGCAAGTCAGTTAGTCTAGGAAGCAAAGGAACAAAGCAAGAAGTCCAACATCAGCAACAACACACAACTCCCTATGAATTCAGCATTTGTTCCTGACAAATGCCCCTCCCCCACAGCATCTCCTTAAGTCTCAATCCCCAGGTGTGCCTTGTGGAGAGGGGCGCTTTCCTCCCAAGTAGTTGGGTCAGCCAACACTGTTCCCATCTTTTCTCCACTCTCCATGCTCAAGGATCAGGAGGGGGTGGTCCTTGCTCATTGCCTGAGTTCTGTCTCTCATTTTCACTGCTTAGCCTCTCTTGGTCATCCTACCCCGCTTACTCCTTGCCTACAAACTGTCCCAATTCTGAAGGGCCCTGGCCTGACTCGGCCCGCTCCTTCCCATATTCTTCCAAAGCCAACGAAGCTGCCCCTTTGATCTCCATCGGCTCCCGTTCCGGCTCATTTTTCTCTGCAGATTCAGGCTCAAATGGAGGCATGACAGAATGCCAGCAAAACCAACTACTGACCAAAGTGGCATTTGATCACACAAGTGATGTCAAATTGGCCATGCCCACCCTGGCCTCACCTGCATTCCTTCCCCCCCGAGGTCAAACACAACCCTGATGCGTCCCGCAATGAAATTGAGTTTGACAGCCCTGCTCTTTCCAAGAATGAGGCTGGTCAGGGACCACAAGCACTCCAGCCATGCAGGGCAGGTGGCATGTGGCCTTTCTATAGGATCCAGCAAGGCTCAACTTTGTGGTGATGAAAAACTCTTGAGAGGATGTGAATTCCTCTTCCGGCACCCACCCACCCACCCCCATCAGCCTCTTTTCTGAACAGCACTGATCCCCCACAGAGTTTGGGTTTTGTGACCAAAAGCAGAACAAAACAGTGACAGCAACTGTCATGTTGTGTTGTCCCCATCCTGGGAAGGAGTAGTCCGAGGTGTGTGAGTGGGTAACTGCACAGCCGCCCTCCCTGCAAGCTGTTCCCCAAGGTCTCATTTTATTTGCATTCATGTAGGAAGCGGCTGTCGATACTTAAAATGGAGCCATCTGTGCACTCGGTTAATGCAATGATGCTGTCAGGATATTTAGTCCATTTTAAAGCTAGATGCATAAAACGCTTCCCAGAATTAAGGGAGGGGGAGGTTTTTTGAACTGCAACATGTCTATGAATCTTCTCTGGGGTGCCACGAGGAGCTCAGTGCCTCCTACTTTGACAGGAATCCCAAGGTTGAAAGAGGCAATTGTTCGGGCTTTGGAATACATCAATGTCAAAAGTTAGTGTTTCTAAGTTCTGATTTGTATGAAAGTTCCAATCTTAAAGAATTTCAGCTCCTTTCTTCAAATGAGAGCAGTACAAGTCTTCCTTCTCTCATGTCAACTGTCCAGCTAGGAAACACTCTCAGGAGTTTTGAATCCCCAAAAGTAAAACTTTATTAGATGCACCATTTTGTACTGAAGAATCAAAACCAGCTCTGGTTTTCCTGCACAAATGCTTGCTTAGGTCCATAGGTGGAGAGAAGTTCTCCTTCTCCCCACCTCTGGGTGATCACATTGTCCAATTATGAGACATCCTTTTGTTATGGGGACAGTCCCTCTCTTTCTCAAGCACCTGCACCGGTGACCTTGATGGTTTGTTTCCATTCCATTTGTGAAAAAATCCCGAACTTTTCATCAGATTTTCTCAGGAAAAAATAAATTGAATTGCTCCGATTTATCACTCGCTAACTTTTTCGCATTTCTATCTTTCCTTATGGTTTTTGTCCTGGCTATCTAAACTCACATCTGATGCTCAGCTAAGATTGTTTATCCTATGAATGGCTGGAGAAGCCATCTTGGTTTGCCTGTAACATTAAGCCATGAGGTAGGTACGCATATCCTGTGATCCCAGCTCGGCCTCATTCTGGCCCTGAATGAGTCAATACTCATCCTCACTTTTGCTAATCTCTTTCTCAGAAAGCCAGCAGGGGCCTAGCCAGGAAAAAGCTGCTCAAAGGAATTCTATGCCAAACCATCTCTGGCTTCTCCTGAATCAGCCACCACTGATGTTCCTTTCACATCATTGGAAGGTTTTTCTCCATTCTTGGAGCCCATTTAAATTACAGAAAGGCTGTGTTCACACTACAGAATCACAGAGTACAGAATCACAGGGCTGGAAGGAAGCTTAGAAGTCTTCTAGTCCAACCAATGCCCAAGGCAGGAGACCTTATACATCCCAGACAACTGCCTGTCCAATCTCGTCTTGAAAATGCCCAGCAACGGGGCACCCACAACTCCAGAAGGTAAGCTGTTCCTCTGGTTAATTGTTCTCAATCTTAGGAAATCTCTCCTTAAAGAGAAGTGAATCTCACTTTAACAAGCTTCCACCTGTTACTTCTTGCCTGCCTCAAATGCTTTGGAGAATAGTTGACCCCTCCTCTTCTTTGTGGCAGCTCCTCAAGTAATAGAAGGCCTCTTCTATAATAGAAGGCCTCAAGTAATAGAAGGCCTCTTCTATAATATCACCTCTATGCCAGGGTTCTCACAGATACCCTCATTAAATCATGAGCCTCGACCCAAGCTTCAAAAGAACTCTAGTTACTTATTAGGAGCTTTATGTTGGCACGTTCCCAAGTGAAGCCAGCTCTGACCCTACCTAATGTATGCCCCAATCATGACCCTGTTTCCCCCACGCCCCCGGGTGTGTCATCAATCACATTCGCCAACGGAGCACTTTTGTGGGTTGTAGAGATCATTCCCCTGGGAGACAGCCCTGATAATACTGTGTGTGACCAGCCATACGCTAAATAAATAAATAAATAAGTCCTGATAAGTCTGGAATGTGCATCTGTCTTTGACTGCCATGCCGTTTCATCGGTTTCCCGTCCCCCTTGCTTATGGCAACTCGAGAGCAGGCGACGGATGCTTTGCGAATTGACAATCTAATGATCCTTCTCTTCGTTAGATTATATATACTGTACCTAATTCTCCCAACCTTCCATCACGGTTTAGCCTCCAGACCCCTAATCATCTTCGTTGCTCTTCTCTGGATTTAGTGTTTAGACCCTCTTCTCGTTCTGTCCTACTTTAATTTGGTTCTTCATACTTCTCAAATGGCATTTCCCTGTTTTTCCCCCTCAGTACAAAGCTTTTCCACCCAGCAGCCCGGACGTCTGTCAGGTTACAAATGAGTCCCCACAGCCTCAGGCCTTTCGAGCCCCTCAGCCTTGGGATCCAGTCTCTTCAGCTTCTTCAGCTGTCCTGGCTTGAGTCAACTTCTCATTTCGCTGCTTTTTATCTGGGACTTGGCAAAAGACTCCTGCTTTGCTACTGAGGGGCTCCTCAATTGCCAGGGCTTGCTGTCTCTGGGGCAAAACTATGGGGAGACCTGACAAATGGGGCTTCTCCAGTGGTCTTGCGTAGAAGCTGTGATGCCTTATCATACCTAGAGGGATTTGGCTTCTTGGAAAACTGGGATGGTCTGTTCCCAGGAGGTTACCACGTCCAGGCCCCAAAGAAGAGCATCTCTCCCCAGTCTGTGAAGAGCCCGAATCGGGGACTGGATGGGATGAAACCAAGTGCCGCTTCAGTTAATGGCAGCTTCATATTTCTCTCCTGAGAGCCATCAAGATTTAAAGGTCATAACCAGGTGATTATTCATTCTCAGCACTACCACCCAGTTATGAGGACAAGCCAGGGAATGGGACTGCCTGCAATCTTCTTGTCCAGAGTCCTGTTTTGGTGGAGGGTGGAGGTGACCATTCTTTATTTGCAGTGGGCAGAGGGGATGGCCTTGAGGGACAGGAGAAACAGCCTCTAGCAGGTCAGAGAAAATTGCAAAGAAATGTACTCTGAGAAAAAACCCTCCCTAGCTATCACAAAGAGAAAGGGAGGGAGGGGTGCATCCAGACTCCCAAGTTTCTGTTGTTATGTAGAATAAAAGCAATATGTGTGATGTTGTGTGATCGCAATCACTTAATGGTGGTCATTGCGGCAGGTCTGTTGCCATTATAACCCCAGGACTGGGCAGGTCATAAGATGTGATGAGGGAGGAGTACCACACAATGGTGCAGGCACAATGGGCAAGCGCTAGGAAGTGCACTGGGGTGGCAGGGGCTGAAAGGGGGCTGGCAAGGGCCACAGGTGGACACTGGGAAGTGTGAGCAAGTTGATGTGTGTGTGTGAGTGCGCACGCGTGTGTGCTCTGGGGCCAGGATTTGGAAGCCCTGGAACCTCACACTCCGTAGTGGGGCAGAAGTGATTTAGGGAGTGACCGGCAACATTCCCTGCCTGTTTTCCCACTGACTTTCCTTGTGGGAAGCTGCCAGAGAAGGCCACCGTGGGAATCCCATGTCTGCAGGAATTCTGCAACAGTTGCAGCTTTGTGGACTGGTCATAAGTCCCTCTTGTTCAGCACCGTCATAATTATGAATGCTGGCTGAACAAGTGGCCTTAATTCAAGGACTGCCTGTATTGGTCTGGAAACTCTGCTTTCCTAGCCTTTCCTACCCTGAAGGGCTGACACTATTTTCACTGAACAGAATTTTGCCAATCGGTCATTTGGTTCTTCTCCGAAAGGGACACTGAAACCAGAAGTCTCTCAGGCTGTTGCTCTCGGGAACTTCTTTTACTACAGGCACCAACAGAGCCCTTCACGAAGAAACCCAGCATTTGCAGAGTGCCTAATGCCGGCTGTGGAATAGCAGCTATCATGTTCCATTCTGACATTTTTCTCCCATTCACAGGACTTGTTTTAATATGGAAGGTGTGTTGCACATTTGTAACAATTCAGGATAGTCCCAACTTTTGGCTGTGGACAATTTTCTCCTCCTCTTTTCTCCTATCTCCCACTAGAACTATCAGCTGTGGAGTAAAATGCCATCCACTGGAAAGAAAGGGGCACTGGAATAGAGTAGGAGTAGGAGTAGGAGTAGGAGTAGGAGTAGGAGTAGGAGTAGGAGTAGGAGTAGGAGTAGGATAGGATAGGGCAGGATAGGATAGGATAGGGAAATGGAATAGAATAGGAATAGGAATAGGAATAGGAATAGGAATAGGAATAGGAATAGGAATAGGAATAGAATAGAATAGAATAGAATAGAATAGAATAGAATAGAATAGAATAGAATAGAATAGAATAGAATAGAATAGGTGTGTGGCAGGGGTGGGTACTACTTACCTTTACTCCCTCACACATGCGTCAAGCTTCTGCGCATGCACAGATTGCCTGTGATGACATCCGGGGCAGTGGGCGGAGCCTCCTGCCAGTTTTACTACTGGTTCTTGTGAACTGGTGTGAACCGGGGGCAACCCACCACTGGTGTGTGGGATCTCTAAAGATGCTTTGAGCTCTAAGCACATAGCGCTTATAAGCAGCATCCTGAATAACGGGAGACAAGCTTCCTATAATCTTCTTGGCTGTCCTCACTACTCTCTGTAGGGACTTTCTATCTGAGGTGCTGCTGCCACCAAACAGCGAATCACCAAACGGTGATGCTGTTTGTTAAAACGCTCTCAGTCATGCCTCTGTAAAAGGTAGCCAGGACAGAAGGAGAAAGAGGTGCTCTCCTCCTCTGATGCAGGAAAGGCAGATGCTGGTTTGCATGCTTCACTAAGGATGATGTCTGGAAAGACCAGTTCAGATTATTAGTTATCTGCACCCAGGGGTGAAATGCTCTGAGGTCTGCTATTGGTTTGCTTTGTAACTTTTATGAGCCTTTTCTGAGTCTGCAAAGGTACGTAGAACAGCGGAGGTGGGGGGACAGCTGTGCTGCGTGATTAGATTTCCTAGAAACCAGAATTTCCTGCTTTCTAGCGAATATAAATCGCACAGCATAGCTGATTGTCGCACAGCTGATCATTAGAACTTTTTTTTTTTTTACTTTTTAAGCATTTTATTAACTACCGGTTCCGGTGAAGCAGCACGAACTGATAGCATTTCACACCTGTCTGCACCCCCAGAGGTCAAGACTCAGGCTAAACCATGGGGCTCTACCTGGGAGGTGTCCAGATTCAATGGCAGTCCAGGCCCAGTTCAGGGGCACCTAGAATTCCAAGCACAAAAATCAACAAGGAGACCAGAGAGACGTGACTTGACTGTGTGCTTGTAGCTATTAGCTTTTATGAAGGCTGCCAACCATCACAACCAGTCTTCTTTAACCCTGATTAGGTTACTGGATTAATTCAAAGCAATTACATTAATTAATTGATTAATATTCTCCATTAATATAAATTAATATTAATAATCTATTAATTAATCTATTAATTAACAATTAAGTCAAGGGGGCTTAATTCTTCAATCCATTGAAAGGGGTTGTCACCGGGAGAAGGGGGTCACTTATTCTCCAAAGCCCCTGAGGGCAGGACAAGAAGCAACGGGTGGAAACTCTTCAAGGAGAGATCCAACCTAGAACTAAGGAGAGATTTCCTGACAGTGAGAACAATAAATCAGAGGAACGGCTTCCCTTCAGAAATTGGGGGTGCTCCATCACTGGAGATTTTTAAGAAGAGACTGGACATCCATTTGTCTGAAATGATAGAGGCTCTCCTGCTTGAGCAGGGGGCTGGACTAGAAGACCTCCAAGGTCTGTTATTCTAATATACCTTCAAACCCCCTTCCAGCCCGATGGGTTTTATGATTCAACCCTATTCTGTTAGAGCCAGTCTGTTTTTGCTTTGTAGCCTTTCTCATCCTCAACAGCATTTGCATGAGTTTGGTCATCAAAGCACAGAGCCCAGTCAAGAGCTGAGGTCTGCCCACTGTGACTTGTCTTCCTCATCCGGTGATGGGAACGTGGCATCTGAGGGGAGAGAGACCAGCAAACTTCCAATATCTGCAGGATTGGATTTTTCTGGAGGAACAGAACCAAGGGCTAAAACTACAAGAAACCACAAGTGTCACTGAAGGGGAGGGAGGGAGGGAGAGAAAAGAATGTCATCAGCAGATGGGTGGATCAGGCTAGACATTGTAAGGGGCTGACAAAGATCAGGACTGTAGAAGCTGTCAGTCACTGAAAAGGACTAGGTAATGAGCTCTCCTTCACTGGAGATCTTCAGAGATTGGATGGGCATCTGTTAGAGATGCTGCCTCGGAAAGAGATCGGATCAAGCTCACTTCCATGGACCCCTATAAATGATGATTCTATAACGTTGGCCCCCTCCCTGGTTTTGCTCACTCCCAGCTACACAACTGATAAAGGGCAGCATTCAATGCAAACATTACCTCCCCACCCCACACACAAAATCAAACTAAATAGGAACCATGTTTAAAATTGGGGGGGCGGGGTGTTACAACTAGTGTATTAAAATCTTCTTCAGATTTATGGGCTAAGACCTCAGCTGAAAAACGTTCTCCTCTTTGGCAGCAAAGGAGCCTCAGGTCAGCAAAGGCTGCTGGAGAGAATCCCTCTGGATTGGAAAGAAGGCAGAGCTGGGGGGGGGGGGATCAATGACTGGAGATAGGAAGGTGCCAAGATGCTCCCATCCACTCCTGTGGGACATCAAATGAGAGATCAAACAGATTCCTGATGAATTTGTCAGACAACTTTGTCTCCCAAAAGGTAGAGGAGGCAACTATTTTGGAATTAATTCTTACTAACAGAGGTGAAACGATAGAGAGGATGAGGTGGAATTCAATATAATGCAGGCACAAGCAATAGAATCACTACTACTACCACTCTATAAAGCCTTAGTAAGACCACACCTAGAGTACTACATCCAGTTTTGGTCACCACACTATAAAAAAGAGGTTGAGACTCTAGAAAAAGTACAGAGAAGAGCAACTGGGATGATGCAGCTGGAGCTTAAAACATACAATGAATGGTTGCAGGAACCGGGCATGGCTAGTCTAGTGAAGAGAAGGTCCAGGGGAGACAGGATAGCATCTTCCAATATATGAGGGGCTGCCACAGAGAAGAGGGGGTCAAGCTGTTTTCCAAAGCACCCGAAGGCCAGACAAGGAACAATAGATGAAAATTGATCAAGGAGAGCTTCCGCCTGGAAATAAGGAGACATTTCCTGACAGTGAGAACAATCAACCCATGGGACAGACGTTGCCTTCAGAAGTTGTGGGAGCTTCATCCCTGGAGGCTTTCAAGGAGAGACTGGGCTGCCATCTGTCAGAAATGGCATAGGGTCTCCTGCTTGGGCAGGGGGTTGGACTAGATGACCTACAAGGTCCCTTCCAACTCTGTTAAACTGTTCATCTACATAAAGACAAACTAGTGAATTACACTTTCAGGGAGCTGATTACAGTAACTTAAGACAAAGTTTAGGAAGGATTCCATGGATGGAACTCCTAAAAGGGAAAACACCTCAAGAGACTTGAGAAACTCTGAAAGATGAGATTATAAAAGCCCAGTTCACCACAATAACACGGAGAAAAAAGAGAAACAGGAGACCCAAGATGAAGCCAGCATGGCTGCATAAAGAACTTTCTGATAAACTGGTTGGTTAAAGGAAACCAGGTAGACTTCAAGAAGCTAACAAAAATGGGGGCTTGTACCCAAACCCACCAGTGACATATTTACTAGCTGATGCGCTCAAGCAGCTGCATTTAGGAGCTTTTGAAGCCTCCGTCTGTCTTCCTCACAGAGTGGTTGGATTTTAGCAGTAATTCCATTCAGATGCCTTTTTTTTTCTTCCTTTCCTTTTTTTTCCTTTCAAAACTGAGCTGTAAAAAATAAGCCTTCCTTCATTACTGGTGAGGTCTTATATCAAGACCTACCTAGTGGTGATAAGAGCGGCGAAATCTAGCTATTTTTCCGCTCTTATTGCATCTGCAGGGAACCGCCCAGCCGCTCTGTTTAAGGTGACCTGCTCCCTACTCCAGGTGGGGGTGCGAGAAGACCCCTTGCAGAGTTGGGCTGAGGATTTTGTGCAATTCCTGCATGATAAAGTTGCTCAGATTCAGGAAGGTCTGGACTCCAACTGGGTGAGTCCAGGGGAGGAGACGGGGGTAGGTCCTGAGAGTGTTATCTGGGAAGAGTTTGACTCTGTGGCTCCTGAGGATGTGGACAGGATTCTGGGTAGACTTAGCACTGCCACATGTTTATTGGACCCGTGTCCTTCCTGATTGGTACTGGCCTCCCGGGAGGTTACACAAGGCTGGCTCCAGGGGATTATAAATGCTTCTCTGAGTGAGGGTGTCTTTCCTGCCGCCTTGAAAGAGGCGGTGGTGAAGCCCCTCCTCAAGAAGCCTTCACTGGACCCGGCTGTGTTAGTAAATTATCGTCCAGTCTCCAACCTCCGCTTTGTTGTGAAGGTTGTTGAGAGTGTGGTTGCGCAACAACTACCCCAGTACCTGGATGAAGCTGTCTATCTGGATCCGTACCAGTCGGGCTTCAGGCCAGGACACAGCACGGAAACGGCATTCGTCGCGTTGGTTGATGATCTCTGGAGGGCTCAGGACAGGGGTTGTTCTTCTGTCCTGGTCCTATTAGATCTCTCAGCAGCTTTTGATACCATCGACCATGGTATCATGGAGGGGTTAGGAATAGGGAGCACCATGCTGTGGTAGTTCTCCTCCTTCCTCTCCGGCTATTCACAGTTTGTGTTGGCAGGGGGGCAGAGGTTGACCTCGAGGTGCCTTGTTTGTGGGATGCCACAAGGGTCAGTACTCTTGCCCCTTCTGTTCAACATTTATGTGAAGCCGCTGGGCAAGATCATCCGTGGTTTCGCTGATGACATGCAGCTGTACATCTCCACCCTGGACCACCCCAATGATGCCCTTAACATGATATCCTACTGCCTGGAGGCCGTACGGATCTGGATGGGGAGAAACAAGCTCAGACTCAACCCCCTCCAAGACTGAGTGGCTGTGGCTCGTCCCGGTATAGTCAGCTGGCTATACCGCTGTCTGTTGGGGATGAGACGTTGCCCCCCACAGAGAGAGCTCACAATCTGGGTGTCCTCCTGGATTCACAGCTGTCTTTAGAAGATCATATGATGGCCGTGGCCAGGGGGGCCTTTTATCAGGTTCACCTGATCCACCAGTTGCGTCCCTTTCTGGACCAGGATGCCTTGCGCACGGTCACTCATGCCCTAGTCACCTCCTGTCTGGACTACTGTAATGCTCTATACATGGGGCTCCCCTTGAAGAGCACCCGGAGGCTCCAACTGGTCCAGAATGCGGCTGCGCAGGTGATTATGGGTGCAGCTCATTGTGCCCATGGGATACCTCTCCTACTCAACCTCCTACTCAAGCAGGAAACCCTCCACCACTTCAGACAAATGTTTATCCAATCTCTTCTTAAAAACATCCTGTGTTGGAGCATTTAAAACTTCTGGTGGCAAATTGTTCCACTGATGGATTGTTCTAACTGTCAGGAAATTTCTCCTTAGTTCTAGGTTGCTTCTCTCCTTGATTAGTTTCCACCCATTGCTTCTTGTCCTGCCCTCAGGTGCTTTGGAGAATAGCTTGACTCCCTCTTCTTTGGGGCAGCCCCTGAGATATTGGAAGACTGCTATCGTGTCTCCCCAAGTCCTTCTTTTCATTAAACTAGACATACTCAATTCCTGCAACCGTTCTTTATATCTTTTAGCCTCCAGTCCCCCAATCATCCTGGTTGCTCTTCTCTGCACTTCTATCTGTCCAATCACCCTTGGCCAAATAAAGATTTCCATTCCATTCCGTTCCGTTCCGTTCCGTTCCATTCCATTCCATTCCATTCCATTCCATTCCATTCCATTCCATTCTATTCTATTCTATTCTATTCTATTCTATTCTATTCTATTCTATTCCATTCCATTCCATTCCATTCCAATCTCATTCCCTTTTTATAGCACTCAAGGGTTCTAGAATGCATTTCTTTAGTTGATGAATACAGGTAATCCTCCACTTATGAGTACAATTGAGGCCAACATTTCTGTTGCTAAGTGAGATAGTTGTTAAGTGAGTTTTTGCCCCACTTTATGACCTTTCTTGCCACGGGTTTTGTGCAGTGGCTTGCAGGTGGCTTGCAGTTGCTTTGAATTGTTGTCCTTTGTTTGATGTGTTGCTTTCTGATGTATCACATCTGCCTTAAACCAGAGGTGGCATTCAGCCGGTTCAGACAGGTTTGCCTGACCCGGTAGCGGAAATCGTGGGTGGGCCTACCCACCCACTTCGGCTCTATGCCGTCCTATTTAGGCACGTTTTGAGGCTGGGGGCATGCATGTAAGGCGCGTGTGAAAACAAAGCACATGCACGGAAGGCTGTGAGCATGCGTGGAAGTGGCGTGTGCAAACTGGTAGGGAAAGTAAAGGAATACCACCCCTGCCTTAAACGTAAGTATAACTTGTTTCTGTACCCTGCATTTGACCTCCCTTTTTAAACACTTTTTTTTCCTTTGCTCAAATTATTTGGTGATTCATATTTTCGGATGGGCAAAGAAGGCCCTTTGCAAAGATAAAAGACTCTCGCTCAAATCCGGGGGATTAAATTCTTATCAGTTCCAACCAAACTCCAATGCCTGAGTTTCTAGGCAACCCCAGCTGCCTTCCCAACACCCTTATTGGAACCCCAGCTAAGGATGAGGCTCCCGGCAGCTCCGTGAAGCTCAGGAAAGCCTCCATTAAATTTGCTTTCTTGGGGCATCATTACTTTTGCACACCAAAGATCCCTGAGGGTTGAGAGATGAAAGAGTGCAATCCAATCTCACAAGCCAGCGGGAGAAGCAGACGGCCTGTAATCCAGATGCTGCCTTTCCTTAGCTTCTCCTGTGAAAGAAGCCCCCTTCCCCCGAAAAATGAAATATTTTGAGAAATATTTTAAAAGGCAGGATAAAATATTTCCCCTAAAAGAGAAATAAAAAATCTAAAGGGAGACAGAAACGCAAAGCCCCCAGCAAATATTTTGTGCTCATTAAGAAAGACTCAGCCAGCCTATCTACAAAACAAAAGACAACCTTCAGCTCCAGGTTGATGGGAGGAAGACATGACCCTTCAGGACATAATAGGATTAACCCACTACCATTTATCTGCAGAGCTCACTACATTGCGCAATCTCCTAAGGACATTGCATCACCCCCAGCAAACCTCAACCAAACCTGAGAGATCAGACAACTTATAGAGCCAGCTAAGACCCCTACATAACCCCTACAATCGCCAATAGAAGACATGTTCTTGCACAGGAACAGGGAGCTCAAGTGCAAAGCCCAAGAGAAGGTATAGAAAACCCTCCTCCATGTGGTCAGCTGCCCAGGACCTCAAACCCACATGCTCCTGTCCATCAATAAAGTATCTTTCCAATCAGCCTCCATGTTTCCGATGTCTTCCTCCCCACCTAGACCTGAACCAGATGGACATTTCTTCCAACAATAGGAAAATC
This sequence comes from Masticophis lateralis, assembly GCA_030761175.1. Classification (NCBI taxonomy): domain Eukaryota; kingdom Metazoa; phylum Chordata; class Lepidosauria; order Squamata; family Colubridae; genus Masticophis; species Masticophis lateralis. The sequence goes on along the minus strand of JAUDYJ010000015.1, from coordinate 1,425,294 downwards.
CCAATTCCTGAGCATCCGATTTCCAAAGGCCCTCCACCTGCGGAAACTCCACCTGTTAACCTGAGGCCACCTCACTGGGAAGATGGACAAAGTTTATCCTGCTCTGAAAGGCATATTTACTGCTATGTGGCTTCTTATCTCCATTAGGGTGGCAGAGAGGTCCCAAACCTAAAACCCTATCAATCCCAAGACATATCTGCTCAGCATTCTGCTGCCTCCCCACCACCCACCACCCCTGATTTCACCAAGCCAGCTTTTTTGCATGGTGCTCAGACTGATCTCTCTCTCTCTCTCTCTCTCTCTCTCTCTCTCTCTCTCTCTCTCTCTCTTTTAATTAAAACTAGCTGGAGGCAAATAAAACATTTTCTACTTCAGTAAATCATTCCTATAGATCTGCTTCCTTTGTCATTTTAATTAAAGTTGGCCTGTGTTGAAACTTTGATATTGGCCCATTTATTAGTACTAAATCAAGTGGCAGGGCTTCTGTGCAGCTTCCGTTTTTAGGCTGGGGGGTGGTGGAGTTGGGTGAAGTATGAGAATGATGGAAATAAATATCTGACCTGCAGCAGGAGAGGCCCTGGGTGAAAGCGGGGCTGTTATGAGCCCCAGAGCTGCCATGGAGACACTTTACCTTCCTGTGAAATGGGTGGATGGAGAGAGAGAGCAAACAGACCTGCCTTTTCTCACTTACTGACATTTTTGCTTACCCAAGTTCCTTCTGTGAACATGCAAAAGGTTTGTAGCATTACTTTCTGTGCTCCGAATAAATCTGAATCCGTCTTTCTGATTTTACCAGTCTTTTTTTTTTTTTTTTTTTTGCTCATCAATCTGCTCAGGAAAGAGGTTATCAAACATGCCTTTGTGGGAAGCCCCGCTCTTAGAAGAATGAAATATTTTGGGAAATATTAAAAAGGCAGGATAAAATATTTCCCATAAAGAAGAAATACAAAAAATCTTAAGGGAGGCAGAAATCAGCCCCAGTTTCCCTGCCCCAAACAGAAACTGAGGAGGCCAGCTGTTAGAAATGCAGATTTGGTAATCCATTAAGAAAGACTGGGTCAGACAGAAACTCTAGATAAGCAACAAACAAAAGGTTGACAAAATTAGCTCAGATGAACACCTAGGATTTGCATTTCCCCTTTTGCCTATAGAGTCAGCTATGAGCCCTACATGACCCCCATAGGAATCCAGAAGGTATAAAAACCCACCCACTCTAAACTCCATTATGTCAGCTGCCCAGAACCACAAACCCTGGTGGTTCTGCCTTCATCAATAAATGGACCTTCTTTCCAATCAGCCTCCAGCCTCCATTTTGTTTCCAGCATCTTCTTTCTCCCGGATTGGAACTGAATCAGATGGACTTTCCTTCCAACACCTCCCAACCCTTAGTATGCTGTTCCTCTAGTCAGTTTTCAAACCTGCTATTATTGGGGAATCTCATTTAATCAATTTAGTGATCCTTTTAATCAGCTTCACATGCTAATAGGAAACTTCTCAACTTGAGTTAAACAAATATGGCATTTTTTCCCTGGGGCTTGGCTTCAAAACACTCTGTACCCACCAACATGTAGGTGTCTTAAGGTCATGGCCTGAAGGGAAATCCCAGAAGAAAAGGGGGCCAGATTATGCCTCCTGTTGATGGAACAGTCTTCCTTTTTCATGAAGACGGTCCCTTAGCATGGAGTTTATTTGTTTATTTATTTATTTATTTGTTTAGATTTGTATACCGCCCTTCTCCTTGCGGACTCAGGGCGGTGAACAGCCAAATAAAAATAGTACACAAAAGTTAAACAATTTCTTTAAAAAGCATATAACTTTGGCTAAAAATTAAAACCATTAACCATTAAATATTTAAAATACCCAACCCTATAATACAGATCTTAAAAATTCAGCGGGGTCAGGCTAGACCAGCAAGCTGAAAGAGATGAGTTTTCAGGGCCCGACGAAAAGTCCGGAGGTCAGCAATTGTTCTCAGTTTTGGAGGAAGATCGTTCCAGAGGGTAGGGGCTGCCACAGAGAAGGCCCTCCCCCTGGGGGTCGCCAGCCAGCATTGTCTGGCTGACGGGACCCTGAGGAGACCCTCTCTGTGGGAACGCACCGGCCGGTGGGAGGCTATTGGCGGCAGAAGGTGGTCCTGTAAGTACCATGGTCCTAAGCCATGGAGCGCTTTAAAGGTGGTCACCAACACCTTGAAATGCACCCGGAAGTTCACCGGTAGCCAATGCAGCTCGCGCAGGAGAGGTGTCACATGGGAGCGTCCCGTTGCTCCCATAATCCCCCGCGCGGCCGCATTCTGCACTAGTTGGCGCCTCCGGGTGCACCCCAAGGGGAGCCCCATGTAGAGAGCATTGCAGTAGTCCAGGCGAGAGGTGACGAGTGCCTGAGTGACTGTGCGTAGGGAGTCCCAATCTAGAAAGGGCCGCAACTGGCGTATCAGGCGAACCTGATAGAAAGCTCCCCTGGCCACAGCTGTCGTGTGATCCTCCAAAGACAGCCGTGGGTCCAGGAGGACGCCCAAGTTGCGCACCCTTTCCGTGGGGGCCAATGATTCGCCCCCAATAACCAGCGATGGTGTCAGCTGGCTATATCGGGACGCCGGCAGCCACAGCCACTCGGTCTTGGAGGGGTTGAGTCGAAGCCTGTTTCTCCCCATCCAGGCCCGAACGGCTTCAAGGCACTGGGACATCACTTCCACGGCATCGTTGGGGTGGTCTGGGGTGGAAATGTACAACTGCGTATCATCAGCGTACTGATGGAACTCCACCCCAAAACCACGGATGACCTCATCCAGCGGCTTTACATAAATGTTGAACAGGAGGGGCGAGAGGACCGATCCCTGTGGCACCCCACACACCAGGCGCCTCGGGGTCGACCGCTGCCCCCCTGTCAACACAGATTGCGACCGGTCGGAGAGGTAGGAGGAGAACCACCGTAAAACGGTGCCTCCCACCCCCAGTCCCTCCAACCGGCGCAACATGATACCATGGTCGATGGTATCAAAAGCTGCTGAGAGGTCTAATAACACCAGGATAGAGGAATAACCCCTACCCCGGGCCCGCCAGAGATCATCCACCAACGCGACCAATGCCGTTTCAGTGCTGTATCCAGGCCTGAAGCCGGACTGGAGCGGGTCTAAGTAGACAGCTTCATCCAGGTACCGAGGGAGCTGCCATGCAACCACACTCTCAACAACCTTCGCTAAAAAGGGAAGGTTGGAGACTGGACGGTAATTAGCCAAAATAGCCGGGTCCAGGGAGGGCTTCTTGAGGAGGGGCCTCACCACCGCCTCCTTCAAGGCGGCCGGTAGGGCACCCTCACGCAAAGAAGCATTTATGATCTCCTGGAGCCAGCCTCGTGTAACCTCCTGGGAGGCCAGCACCAACCAGGAGGGACACGGGTCCAATAAACATGTGGTTGCATTCAGTCTCCCCAAGGTCCTGTCCACGTCCTCGGGAGCCACAGGATCGAACTCAGCCCAGATAACACTCTCAAGACCTGCCTCAGTCACCTCGCCTGAACTAACCCAGTCGGTGGCCAAGTCATCCCGAATCTGAGTTATTTTGTCATCCAGATATTGAACAAAATCCTCAGCACGACCCTGCAAGGGATCAAGTTGGCAGCAGACAAACCAGATCTGTTCCGAATCCGGACTCACTTGTGAATGGTCATCATCCATGTTAAGCAATGATCTACAGACATTCATTCCTCTTCTCCTAGCATTTCAGGAACTGCTGGGTGGGTGATATTCCTGAGTGGGCTTCTGCGGGATAGCCCACCTGGCCCCATTTTCAGTAGGGCCCTGCCCCATCAGTGCCTGTGGCGCTCTATCTCTCCCTCCCTCCCCCCTCTCTCTCCCCCTCCCCCTCCCCCTCTCCCTGTCCTTCTCTCTCTCTCTCTCTCTCTCTCTCTCTCTCTCTGCAGCCCTTGCAGATTAACTGGATTTCTTTACTGACTTGTGCAAAGAATCTCATGACCTCTGGAGTTCTTTTGTCCACATGAACCTTTGATCTTCAACAAAGAGCTATGGAAAATGGCCGACCCACAGTTGTACCAATCAATTCCACCTCTTTAAATGTTTGAAAACATTTCACTCAGTGAACATCTTTGGAACTCCAAAATTTGCACCCTGTTTTAAGCCTGAGTTGCCCAGATAAAGGGATTTCCAGGTTTTCCTAATTATAAATGAATTTGTGGTATTTATATAATAAATTGATTCTGCATAATATCAGGAATTTATTAATTTGTTCAACTTGTATGCCGCTTTTCTCCGAAGACTCAAGGCTGCTTACAGTGCATACAGAAACCATATATAAAAACATTAAAAATTAAAACATTAAAAACAATTAAAACCCATTCACACCATTCATGGATCTCGCCAGATCGCAACAGCGAGATCAACGGCCCCAGGCGTGCAGGAAAAGCCAGGTCTTCACCGCTTTTCGGAAGGCCAATAGGGTGGGGATGGTCTGGACCTCAGGAGGTAACTGATTCCAGAGAGCTGGGGCAGCCACAGAGAAGGGACCGCGGACCCGCCAGCCGGCACTGTTTAGCTGACGGGACCTGGAGGAGACCAACTCTGTGGGATCTTACCGGTCGCTGAGAGCTATGCGGTAGAAGGCGGTCTCGAAGATGGATAGCATTCTCGAAGGAATGCTATCCAAGATATATAAGTGTCAGAGGAAAATGGAGTTTTCAATCCATTTTGTACTGATATGAGCACGCGACTGATCTTATTCTTCACTTCACTTCCCTTCTTCACTGCACCCCACATCAAACAGGACCTGCAGTGCAGGAATACTAAGAAGCCTTCAGCTCTTTGATCTGACTTTGTGAGGAAAGACAGCCCAGAAAGAAAGAAGATAGCTGAAGAAGATAGCTGAACTTGCAGGATGCTATTTGTTTTTTAAAAGACTTTCCTTGTTTTTCTGTGTTTCCATCTCTGTGTCTCTGTAGATGTTGTGACAGTGCTGCTTCTTGTCTTCCCTGAAAACTCTTTTTTTCCTGAAATATTTGTCTTCTCTTCTCTTCTTGGCAATTTCTACGGTTTGTTCTGACATCCGGTATCCTTTAGTATTTCCAACGTTCTAATATTTTGCATCATTCTGTACCTATTAATTGGGTTTATGTTGTATTCTTCTCATTTAATTAAAATATTTAGTTCCCTCTAGTGTACAGTTTTTTTAAAAAAAAAGATGTTTATTGTTTTCTTGACTTAGAAAAATTTCAAAATAAGTCAACTTTCCCACAGGAGAGTTTCTTTATAATTAAAACCAAAATCATATTTCAAATTTATCTGGCCTCTTTATCTGCTTATACCTTTCTAAAATCAAAGTCTTAATTAGCTTTTTGCTTTTTATTTTAAAAAAGTTTAAGTTCCTTTCCTCTAGGGCAACATTAAGAATTACACATCCCAAAAGGTTTAACCTGGCCATGTCCTAAAGAATATAGAACAGAAAAGAACAGGAAGGGACCTTGAAGGCCTTCTAGTCCAGCCCCCTGTCCAAGCAGGAGACCAGATGTGGGTTTCAGCAGGTTGTGACCAGTTCTGGAGAACTGGTAGCGGAAATTCTTGACTCAGAAAACCTACCAAGTTAGCTATGACCCCTGCATAGCACCCTGGGAGCCTGACAACCAATAGAATACATTTCTTGCACAGCAACAGGAAGCTCAAGGGCAAGGCCCAAGAGAGGTTATAAATAACATTCACTCTCCACTCCATGTGGTCAGTTGCCCAGGTCCTGTCTCAATAAGCCATCTTTCAAATCAGCCTCCATGTTTCCAGTGTCTTTCTCCTCACTTGGAACTGAACCAGATGAATATGTCTTTCAACAGCCATTGCTCCAGCATCTTCCTTCATTCATCCCGGTGTGCCCATGGGATACATGCCTGACCTTCTTCCCTCATCCCTCCCAGGAACACACCCTGCCACAATGAGGACTATTCAATAGGAGTCAGTGGCTAAATTATCTCTAAGGCCCCTTCCAACCCTTCCCAATTATGATGCAGTTCTTTGCAAACAGCAGTGGGAAAGTATCCCACTTTAGTCTGGGAAAGCGATTCTTTGCCCATCTGGTATACTTTTATTTGGGAAAACCAATCTTTCCCAGCAGATAAGCAACATTCAAGGGGACGTGCTTCAAGGACCCTCTAAAAGGATGCAAAGGACCAGCTGTCTGCAAGGAATATAAATCCTTCCATTCCTCACAATCCTGTCAGAGCTGAAGGAGCTTCTTGGATGAGAAATGAAACATCTTCAAAGAAAAACAAGAAAATCCAGTTGCCTCCTGAAAAAGCACCTTGGGGACATTCAAGGGGAAGATGAACCCAGTGTCTGTCCCCGAACACCTAGGAGAATCTTCTTTTTGCATCTGGAGGGGAAATGAGCAACAATCTGTCTTGGTTCACTTCTGTGACAGGGTCTGCTTTGGGTGTAAGCCAAGCAATAGCCAATTTCCACACATTTGAAGACACACAATGCAGCATCGTTTGGGTTTTAGAGTCTTCTTCCAACTACCAAACCCTATAAAATTGTTTAAAACCATTTTATATCTTCATAAAGCACATCAGTAACTATTTAACTTTACTACCCAATCAGTCTCCAATTATCTCCTGTCTGTGTGTGTGTGTGTGTATGTGTGTGCACGCACATATGTGCAGGAGGTAGAGATGAGCGTGAACGGCTGCTCTATTCAAAATGTCTCTCAACTGGCTTTCTGCTCTGCTAATTAGACTGACTTGCCAAGTAATAAGGTAAACCATGTCAACAGCCGTAGGGTCCCCTGGCAATTCTTCAGGGACCTTTTCTGCAATTGTTTTCAGCTCCTGTTTTTATCAAAAACAGAACTGCATGTAGGAACCCAATAGACAATCCTCTCCTTTCAATCTCCGAGGCATGTGGCAGGTAGACCAGGTCCCAAAAAGGACAAGTTCTAGGAATGCTAACATTTCTGGTTTTTCTTTGAAGACGTTTCATTTCTCATCTGAAGAAGCTTCTTGGATGAGAAGCAAAACATCTTCAAAAGAAAAAACCAGAAAGTCCAGTGGCCTCCTGAAAAAGCACCTTTGGGAGAACCATGGCCTGGAGGACTGAGAATCTCTACAGATTTTTAGCTAAACACTTTGGGATGAAGACCCTTGGAATGGGGTTGGAGTAGGAATCAGGGGTGGGATCCTATCGGTTGAACAACCAGTTCATTGAGGGTGCGTGCATGCACAATTTCCATAAAATTGAACTTCCGCGTTGCAAACAAGGAAAGGAGCAAGCTGAGGAGGCACAATTCAATCTGCCACCCCTGATCAGCTGGGAGAGGGGAGGGGGGCCACTTTCACAGCAACAGAGAACCGGTTCAGTCTCAGCTGGAAGTGGGAACTACCGATTTGGCCAAACCGATCTGAACCAGTAGAATCCCATCACTGTTAGGAATGGATTTCCAGAGAAAAAATTGCAGACTCCAGGAACCATTTGCACTACTCTGGTGACCCTGAGGACACAGATAAATCTCCAAGTGGCCTCAAGGACCCTCTAAAAGGATGCAAAGTGTCTTATGGCTGTTTTTCACGATCTTTGCCGCATCCCCATGATCAAAATTCAGATGCTTGGCAGCTGGTTCATATTTAGGACGGTCGCAGTGTCCCAGGGTCACATGATCCCCTTTTGTGACCGTCTCACAAGCAAAGTCAATGGGGAACCCAGACTCACTTAACAACTGGGCTACTAACTTATCAACTGCAGTGGTTCGCTTAACAACTGTGGCAAGAAAAGTCGTAAAATGGGGCAAAACTCACTTCACAAACGTCTCCCGTAACAACGGAAGTTTTGGGTTCAGTTGTGATCATAAATTGAGGACAACCTGTAATTATGTAGCTGCATGTAAAACTATGTAAAGTAATTATTTCCCCATAATCTTATTCAATTTATAGTGTACATTGTGTTCCCACCATCGAGTTTGTAGTCTTAATATTAAGAATGCTTATATACGGTTCTTAGCATTTTAATATCACACCATTGTGTTAGCAGCATTAACTGTTGGATCTCTTTTTATAGGTTTCACAGAAATAGCAGCAATGTTTATTGAAGTTCTTGTATGCTCTTCTATGATCAAAATAAAGACCCAATTTGATACATTCACAGTTTAAATTATCATAATTTGTTTTGGGTGGGAATCATGCTTTATAACTAAAATAAAGCCACAATTATAATACTGATTATCTATTGCCTGGATGCTACTACATGGCTGGGCTACAGCATGAACAGAGGGGGTATTCAGCCAGTTTGAACCAGTTTGCCCAAATTGGTAGCGGAAATTGTGGGTGGGCCTGTCCCCCCACTCCCACCCCGGCTCTATGCCATCCTACTTAGGCCCCTTTTGGGGGCTGGGAGCATGCGTGGAAGGCAGGCACATGCATGAGGCAAGCAAACCAGTAGTAACATAATGTGAAACCCATGACTGAGCTACATAATCTACATACTACACACACCACACACACCACACACTGATACACAGATCTTGAGGTGCTGGACTATTTTAGAAGACATTTGATTTGCCATGGCCCAGGGTTGGCCACTTTTTCCCCTTAACTTTGAGTTTTCTTCAAGCTGGAGAAATAGAAGAGGCAAAAGTACACAGGAATTTTTTTCTCAGAATCGTGATTCATACAATACCTTAAAACTGTCCTCTTTCACAAGGCATTCAGCCAGGAAGATGTGAGCTGAAGACAGCAATAAAGGGGGGTTTTTTTAAGGCTTTGATTTGACAAAGTTTCTCTTTTTTAAAATTTTAAATTTGCAGCCTGCGAGTTAACTGAAGTTGCTCGAGTAGGCACCATATCAATTATAGTCAATAAATCAATAAATTAAGAGCCAGTTTGGCTGGTAATTAAGCTAGCAATTTTTTTAAAAAAACTGGCAGAATCTCTTGTCTGAGGCACAAAACCAGTGAGAGGACTTTGGGCCAGTTACTTTCTCTCAGCCCTAGGAAGGAGAACCTATACCAACCATTTCAGACAAGTGACTGTCCAGTCTCTTCTTAAAAGCCTCCAGTGATAGAGCGCCCACGATTTCTGGTAGCAGGCTGTTCGGCTGGTTAATTGTCCTCCACAAACATTTTACACATCCAGAATCTGTGGGGCAGAGCAGGAAAGAGCAGCTCCAGGCATACTTGCAGCTGGAACTGAATTGGCCCCAGAAGTCTCCTGCAAGCCAGGCCCCCTCTTTCAGAAGAGAGGAGCACCTATAGGGAAGGACTTCCCAGGCAGGCCCAGAAGACACCCCCCTCGGGGGGCGGGGGGAGGCTGTTAAGTTAGAACCTTTAATGTGACTGAAGAGACATGGAGAAAAATGAGGGGAGGGACAGTAGTGGAATTCAAAATTTTTTACTACCAGTTCTTTGGGTATGGCTTGGTGGGTGTGGCAGGGGAAGGATACGGCAAAATCCCCATCTCCTCCTGATCAGCTGGGACTCGGGAGGCAGAGAATAGATGGAGGCGGGGCCAGTCAGAGGTGGTATTTACTGGTTCTCCAAACTACTCAAAATTTCCGCTACTGGTTCTCCAGAACTGGTCAGAACTTGCTGAATACCACCTCTGGGGAGGGGGCTAGAACCAGTGGTGGGCTGCCGTTAGTTCAGAACAGTTTGGGTGAACCAGTAGTTGTGATCTGTGGGTGGGCTCGCTCACCCCCCCCCCCCCCGGTGCTATGCCATCCTATTTAGCCACGGTTTTTAAGCCACTTGCATGCGTGCAAGCCACCTGCATAAGCAAAGTGCACCCGTGGAAGGCAGGCACGCTCACATTTTCGGTGCTGGGTGAACAAGTTGTTAATCCATGTGCTGCCCACCTCTGGCTAGAACACTGCTCTAAATGAAGAGTTGCCTTATGGAAACAAACAAATTTAATAAGGAAATAATAACTAAATGCCTAAGGAGATTCTCAGTCATCCAGGTCATGGTTGTCCCAAAGGTGCTTTTTCAAGTGGCTGAAGAAGTTTCTTGGATATTCCCTTACTAGGGATATAATATATAATATATAATATATAAGATAACATAATATATAGTATATAAAAGCAATGAAGTAGAAAGGATTGGATCAATATATAAAGATATGTAAGACGTTCTGTCTTCTCCGGAATATAATAATAACAAAAAGTACTGGAAGTTTTGGTCAGGGGATATAGGGGTTTATAGGTTTATTCATATATATACTGTTCTTTTTTATTGTATGATGTTTGATTGTTTGATTATTGTATGTTTGTTTTTAATTGAAAATGTAAATAAAGATTATTTAAAAAAAAAGAAATGAAACATCTTCAAAGAAAAACCAGAAAGTCCAGTTTCCTCTTGAAAAAAGCACCTTTGGGATAAATAATAACTAATCGATAAATAAAAGTAAAATCAAACCACATTTAATTTTAGCCAGGACTCTGCCTACTTGGAGTAACATTTTGGGTTCCTGGAGTCGCTCTTATGGATGGGGGCTAAAGAGTCTGGGAAAACTTGATACGATAGCAGTGTTCCAATATCTCCGGGCTGCCACAAAGAAGAGGGACTCACTCAAACTATTCCAAAGCCCCTGAGGGAGAACAAGAAGCAATGGATGGGAACTAATCAAGGAGAGAAGCAACCTAGAACTAAGGAGAAAATTCCTGACAGTTAATCAGTGGAACAACTTGTCTCCAGAAGTTGTGAATGCTCCATCACTGGAAATTTTTAAGAAGATGTTGGATAACCATTTGTCTGAAGTGTGTAGGGTTTCCTGCCTGGGCAGGGGGTTGGACTAGAAGACCTCCAAGGTCCCTTCTGTTAGATCGGCGCAGGAATGAAGATGAGACCAGCGGAGTTCATGTAACACGTTTTATTAACAGGAACAGAACTGGAGCGGCACTGCCGGAGCTCTCCTTATATTCGCTCCGGCAGCCGCACCGCCCCCTGACAGGGATTCAAAACTCCCGCCGGAGGATTTCTCAGCCAATCCCCGGCGGATGTCCTTATAAGGACATAACACTCCTCCCCCCTAGATCCTAAGCTGTCCATCAACAATAAAGTCACGTAAGTAGGCAGGCCGATTGCGTGCTCTACTAGACCTGCGCAGTCCATTCGTAGGCTGGCCGCCCTCCTGGTCGGAGGGTGCTTCTGCGGCTCCTGCCGCCATCCCTGGAGGCGGGCTGGATCTGGCCGCCGAGGACGCGGGCGGTGCTCCCGTACCTCCGGCCAGGTCGCTGACCTCCGCCTGCGGGCGACGCTGGTCTTCTCCATCGCTGCTCCGATCGCTGGATCTCCGTTGTTCGACTGGTCCGGAACTCCTGAGCCACGGTAAGTCCCTGGGGTGCCCTTCGGTTCTCACCGGGTCGGGGTTGGTCGGGTCCGGTCGTGGGTGCAGGTTCGGTGGCGGCAACTGGGTCGGTCCCTCGGGTTCCCCGGCTGAGTTCGGTTCACTCCCGGGGCTGCTGGTGGGTTGGTTCGGCGTTGGTTCGACCTCGCCGGTGGGTCGCAGGCCTCCTCCGCAGGGGTGGTTTTGTCCCTCTCTGCTGGGCTGGCGCTGCTGGGTTGGTCGCGGGGCCTCTCCCTCGCCGGGGTGGTGCTGTCCTACCTCGCAGGGGTGGCGCAGGCCCTCTCTGCCGGGGTGGTGTTGTTGGGTTGGCTGAGGAGTCTCGCGGCCTTCTCTGCAGGGGTGGCGAAGGCCTTCTCTGCGGGGTGGGTGTAGTCGCACCGGTCGCCACCTCTCGCCGTCCGGGTGTCTGTCGCCTCGGCTCGGTTGGTGCTGGCCTCCTCTGCTGGGGTGGCGGAGGCCCTCCTCACAGGGTTGGTTTTCGTTGTGGTTGGGGTGTTGCTGGGGAGACTCCTGTAGTGATGCATGGAGGTCTCCCTCGCAGGTGAGTCGGTGGCCGCCCTTGCGGGAGTGCTGTTGGTGTCCCCCGCTCGGTTGGCCCCGGTCTACTGCCCCTTTCTGTGAATTCCGTCTGTTGTCGGGCTGGTGTGGTCCAACCTCGCCAGGGTGTTGTTGGGTGTCGTGGGCCTCTGGGCTTCGGTCCCCACGGCTGCCCTCGTCAGCGGCTGGGTCTCGGGTGTCGGGGTGTTGATTCCGGTCCACCCCTGGGTGCTTCGGGTTTCCCCTCTGACATTGTCCCCGGTCTACTGGCTGAGCTACGTCTCTGGCCGCTGCGGGAGCTGGAGGGTCCACTCTCCCGGGGTGTTGTAGGCCTCCCTCGTAGGGTTGTGGCAGGCCTACCTCGTCGGGGGTGGGCAGGCCTACCTCGTCGGGCTGTTGTTCCCCCATTCCCTTCCACCTTTTGTGGAGCTGGTCGATGTGACATCTCACGACCTGTCCATCTTCCAGCTCTACTCGATAGGATTTCGGGCCGGTTGTGCTGTGAATCTTTCCTTTCAGCCATTTTGGTGAGCCGTGGAAGTTCAGCACAAAGACGGGGTCTTCCACGGCAAAACAGCGGAGCTGGCGGCTGGCGGTTGCGGGCACCTCCGAGTGGTACTGGGGGTGCAGTCTGTCGAGGGGTGAGCGGAGTCTTCTGCCCATCAACAGCTCTGATGGGCACTTCTTGGTTGTTGAGTGTGGCGTTATATGTTGGGTGAGGAGGAAGGTGTCTATGCACTCCTGCCAGTCACCCGGTGCCATCTTGGTGAGCGCCTCCTTGGTTAGCCTCACCATCCTCTCTGCTTGGCCGTTTCCGGCCGGTCTGTACGGCGCCGAGAGGGCATGGCGGATGCCCAGTCCTGCCAGGAACGCCTCCATGGGCACGGACGTAAGTTGGGGACCGTTGTCGGATACCAACACGTCCGGAAGCCCATGCGTTGCGAAGAGGCGGCGGAGAGCGCGAATGGTGGCTTCCGATGTGGTTGATGCCATGGGAACCACCTCGAGCCATTTGGAGAAGGCATCAACCACGATGAGGAGGTGGCGCCCCTGCATCGGACCCGCGAAGTCGATGTGGATCCGAGACCAGGGGCTGCTTGGCGTCTCCCACGGGGTGGGCTCCGCTTGGGGGGGGGCTGGTCGGACTTCTTGGCACTGGCTACATCCGGCGACCCATTGCTCAATGTCCTTGTCCAGTGATGGCCACCAGACATAGCTTCGTGCTAGGGCTTTCATGCGGACGATGCCCGGGTGCCCGTTGTGCAGCGTCTCGAGCGTCTTCCGTTGGAGCGCGGCGGGGATCAGCACCCTATCTCCCCATAGCAGGCAGCCTTTCATCGTGGACAGCTCCTTCTGCTTGCGGCTGAAGGGGCTGTATTCTTCTCCGCTAGGCTGCGCCGGCCCCCCCCGCAGGATCCAAGACTGCACTTGTCGGAGTGTAGGGTCTCTCTTGGTGTGCGTGGCCACGTCTGCAGATGTGACTGGGCAGCTGCTGTCGTGGTTGATGTGCAGGAGTTTGAGGGTGGGGGCGGGGTCTTCCACGGCGTCTGCGGACGGGCATCTGCTGAGTGCGTCTGCATTCGCGATGGCCTTTCTGGGTTGGTGGGTGAGGGTGTAGGCATAGCCGGCGAGGAAGATGGCCCAGCGTGTCATTCGCGGCGACATGAACGTGGGTGTTTGCTTGTCGCCGGCGAGGAGGCCCAGGAGCGGCTTGTGGTCTGTGACTATGGTGAAGCTTCTTCCGTATAGGTATTCGTGGAAGCGCTTCACCCCTGCGACGATTGCCAACGCCTCTTTGTCCAGCTGGCTGTAGTTGCGTTCAGCGCTGGACATGGTCTTTGAGAAGAAGGCGATGGGGGCCTCTGTGCCGTTGGGCAGGTCGTGGCTCAGGACCGCCCCCACCCCGTATGGCGATGCGTCGCAGGTCAGCCGGATGGGTAGCGTCTCGTTGTATTGTATGAGGACGCTGTTGGACGTCAATAGTCCCTTGATGGCCCGGAAAGCCATTTCCTCTTTGTCACCCCACTTCCAGGAAACCGCTTTCCCCAGCAAGCGATGAAGCGGCTCAGCAACTGTGGTTTTCTGTTGGAGGAATATTGCATAAAAGTTAAGCAATCCAAGGAATGCCTGAAGCTCCGCTTTGTTTTTGGGGCTGGGAGCTTCATGGATGGCTTTAACTTTCGATTTGGTGGGGTGTATGCCATTTCTATCGATGAGATAGCCCAGGAACTCGACTTCCTGGACTCCGATGATGCACTTGTCTCGTCTTACTCTCAAGCCCTTCTCCTTGAACCGCTGCAGGACGAGCCTCAGCCGTTCAAGGAGTTGTGCTTTTGAGTCTCTGGAGATGAGCACGTCATCAAAGTAAGGCACTACCCCTGGAACGCCTTGGAGAAGGCGTTCCATCATTGATTGAAAAATCCCCGGGGCACTGACTCCGAATTGGAGACGGTTGCACTTAAAGGCCCCCCTGTGTGTGACAATAGTTTGAGCCTCCACCGTTTTAGAATCCACTGGCAGTTGCTGGTAAGCCTGGGCCAGGTCCAGTTTTGCAAAAATTGTGCCCTGGCCTAGTGAGTGCAGGAGGTGCTGCACCACTGGCACAGGGTATGCGCTCTGCTGCAACGCCTTGTTTATGGTTACTTTGTAATCAGCACAGATGCGCACAGATCCATCCTGCTTCATTGGGGTCACAATGGGAGTCTCCCATGAAGCGTGATCGATGGGTTCCAGAACGCCTTGGGCGATCAGCTTATCCAGCTGCTCGTCTACCTTAGGCCTCAAGGCGAAGGGAACCCGGCGGGGCTTGAGCCGAATGGGGGTTACCCCCTGATCCAGATTAAAGGAAATGGGCTTCCCTATGTACTTCCCCAGCTTACCATCGAAGACTTCGCTGAATTCTTCGATGAGAGCATCGAGTTCATCTACCCTAACCTGGTGGATGCCTCCGATGGAAAGCCCCAGCGGCTGAAACCACTCAATGCCCAGCAGGTTCGGGCGGCTGTTCCTCACGACTGTGACTGGCAGCTGACCCTCGAAGCCCTTGAACGAGATGTGGAGGGTGGTTCTGCCCAGGACGTCGATTGGATTTCCGCCGAAATCCACCAGTTTGGACTGCAGGGGTTTGAGCTGGCTTTTGGAAATTTGCGGCTTGAATTTCTTCAGCTGCTGCCAGTCGATGATGGTGTAGACGGACCCGGTGTCTACCTCCATGGTGAAGGGCGAGCCCTCGGCCAACAGCATCACGTTGAACTTGGTGGCGCTGTTGTTGCTGGTGTGTGCTATGGTGGTCTGATTCACCGCGCCATGCCGGGAATCTTCATAGCCGTCGCCTCTGGGTTGGTGAGAGGACCGTTTGGATGTCCTCTGGTTGTCGCGCCGATTTTCGCGGTTCCTTGGTCTGTGCGGTTCAGGGGCTGGGTCGGTGGCACGGCAGGCCTCTGCGATGTGTCCCCTCTTCAGGCATCGGCGGCAGGTTGCGTCCCGCCATTTGCAGGATGCCTGGGGTGGTCGCCATTGCAGCTACCGCATCGTTCGCCCTGGTGGCCATTTTGAGGATTTTCCCGCCGATATGGTTGAGAGACCTTGTGGACGGCCATCTCGCCATCCGAGTCCGATGGTGATGCGGAGTCTTCAGACGATTCGGGGATCGACTGGTGGATCTTGTGGATCCCCTTCGCCTTTTGCATTTCCGCGGCCGCGTGCTCTGAGGACTCGGCGGCGGTGGCCTCTTCCAGGACATCTTTGAGTAGGATGCGCTTCCTACTTAGAAATTTCTTCTGGAGGCCCGCATCCCTCATGCCGAATACGATGCGGTCCCTCAGCGCATTATCTACGTGGTCAAACTCGCAGTTGGCTGCGATTTGACGGAGTGCGGCAACAAAGTCTTTTATGGATTCCCCCTCGCGTTGGTTCCTCTGATAGAAAGTGAACCGATTTGCTATGGGGGTGCCTGTGGGCGCGTAATGCTCTTGCAGAGCCGCTTGCAGGTCTGCCCAGGACATTTCCTCGATGTCCTGAGGTGCGACGAGGTTCACTGCCATCTCCAGGACCTCGGATCCACAGTGGGCAAGGAAGAGAGCCCTCTTCCTTTCGTCGTCGAGATTGCTGTGGCCGTTTCCGCGGAGAAATTGGTGGAACCGAATCATGTATGAGCTCCATTTCTCCCGTCCGGGATTGAATGGAGCGATGGACGTGAAGAGCGCTTGCTGTGTTGCCATCGTGCTGAATGGCGGCGAGTCTCTTCAGTGGTGATGGCGATCGTGCCACACGGTCGATTTCCTCCTAGTCCTTCGTCGCCAGTGTTAGATCGGCGCAGGAATGAAGATGAGACCAGCGGAGTTCATGTAACACGTTTTATTAACAGGAACAGAACTGGAGCGGCGCTGCCGGAGCTCTCCTTATATTCGCTCCGGCAGCCGCACCGCCCCCTGACAGGGATTCAAACTCCCGCCGGAGGATTTCTCAGCCAATCCCCGGCGGATGTCCTTATAAGGACATAACACCTTCCAACTCTGTGATTCTATTCTATTCTAACCTGAACCCACCACTTCCTCTCCCAGGTTCCAAAGGGGGAAGAGGGTCCTGAGTCACCCCTTCGTACCTGGGGGTAATGAAGGCACTAAACACTTAGTGAGTGAATTCATCCATCTTCTAAATTTCCCCAATAAATTGCTCCCCAAATTCAACTGAAACAAGAGGGATTCACACAATTTGTGACAAAAAATCGAGTTCAGTTACTATAAATGCAGATTTTAGGCTCGCAACAGACCTGGTTAACTTCCTCCCACCCCCACCCTCACATTTTATACTCAAAAACTGCTATCAAGAGCTGCTACGGAGGGAAACCAGCCCCACCTCCAGCATTAAAACTGCCTCCGGATCCAAGCAGCCTCCAAAGGTTTCTTAGAAGATAAAAGGGCTGTGGGCTGAACTCAGATCTAAGCTTGGAAGAGAGCCCAGGAAAAAAAAAAGATTTAAGAAAGATAAAATAAGGTTTGTAGACAACATCTTGAGGGAGAAGATGTGGGAGCTGTGGGGGAGTAGGTTGGTCTGCTGATACTTGGCTCTTGCTCAAAGGGCTACTGAACATGTATCTGGGATTAAAGCCATAAATATTACAGAAAAAACGATACTTCTGCAATTTCCTCTTTTTTTTAAAAAATCTGGAAAAATAGGAGCATCCTGGAAATGCACGTTGATTACCGTAACTGCTGCAGTCTTTCAACCATCCCTTTCTTCTCTTTTCCCTTGGAAAATTGTCTCCCTTGGAATTTTGCAAGTATCTTTCCTTTTTTTCAGTTTGTTTGACTTGAAATGATGTGACAGGTTTTATATTTGTTTGTGGTAATAAAAGAGGGAAATACAGAAAAAAAAGAGATTATTTTTCTTCAAATCCAGTCGCCATTGATCCATCAATGGATTTATTGACCCTGATCTATGCTTGGTCTTTTAAAAACAAAATAACCCAGGAGAACAATCCTCTGGAGTTGTCTTAGTTTATTAAAGGTTGTAAGAACCAGCCACTTGAACCGTGACCTGGTCTCGCCCCCTTCTTTTCATGCTTCTCAATCTGCATCTTTCATTTACAATGCCTTTTGTATGTAAATTAAACTTACATATCATATCATATTGAGGGAGGACCCCCTTCTCCTAGAAGAATGAGATATTCTGAGAAATATTGAAAAGGCAGAACATTATATTTCCCTAAAGGAGGAAGGGAGAAACATGCTCTTGGAGACAGAAAGAGACAGCCATGTCCACCTTTCTTAATAGCCCCCATCAGATATTTTTTGCCCATTAAGAAAGTCTGGGCCATCCTATCTACAAAACAAGATCTCCAGCTCTAGGATGATGGGATTAAGACATCACCCTCCAGGACATAATAGGATTAACCCATTAGCAGCAGAGTTCACCACATTGCACAATCTCCTAAAGACGTTGCATCAGAGTCCAAACTTCAACCAAATCTGAGAGCTCAAACAACTTACAGAGCCAGGTATGACCCTGATAGCAGCCAATAGAATACATGTTCTTGCACAGGGACAGGAAGCTCAAGTTCAAAAAACTTGAGTATAAAAAACCCCAACTCTCAACTCCATGTGGTCAGTTGCACCAGAGAACCATGTGCTTGGTGGTTCTGCTTCATCATTAAACCATCTTTCCAATCAGCCTCCATGTCTTTCTTTCTCCCAGCTTGGAACTGAACCAGATGGATATTTTTTCCAACAATTTCTTATCCAGGTTTCATGTTGTAAGAAGAAATATTCTTCTGGGTTCAGCTCCAAGTGGGGAAAAAGACACTGGAAGCATGGAGACTGCTTGGAAAGATGGTTTAATGGTTGGCAGGATCACATCGTTTGAGTTCCTGAACAGAAAAGGGGCGAGACACTGCGAGTCCCCAGGTTTTATGCCCTCTCTGGTTTTGAACTTCCTGCGGCCCAGAAAGAGTATCCTGATTGGTTGTCAGATACAGGGGTGTTAGCTAGCCTTTCTGGCTGATGTAATCATCCCAGGTGCCATGTGGTGAGTTTCTATTGCTAGATGGGTCCTATTGTGTTGCAGATGATGGTCCATTGACAAAGATTGAGTTTCTGCCTCTGGTCAATTGACGAAGGGTGGGAGCAGGAAAATAGGAGCTGCTTTGTCTTTAAAACATGCTTCTCTATTTCTCATCTAGGGAAACATAATATTCTGCCTTTTTAATATTTCCCAAAATATTTCATTCTTCTAGGAAAGGTGTGGGTGCTAACTTCCTACAATGTAATATCCAGATTTTGGCTACCACATTTTTGACAACTGAATGAACTAGATCCTCTGATTTAACTTTAAATCACCAAAACAAGTAGTTAGTCCTCAACATTACTAGAGAGACAAACCAACGCATACAGGAAGCACTCTGTCTTGCCACTGGTTGAAAAATCAAACCCGCTCCCACCTTCTTTTTGGATCAGACCAATGAGAGAGTTCACCTCAGTGATTGGCCTGGAAGCTGCGATGTCCACTGAGACGGAGCAGGATAAGATTTATAGTTCAATTGTTTGAAGCTGGAACTACATTCCCAGGGTGTTTTGTGTGTTTTTTTTCTCTCCCCACAAACAGCCCCAGAAACATCCAGATTTACTGTGGCTATAACAGGGAAGCAGAGAGTATGTGGAGGAAATAAAAGTACAGAAAAGACGGGTGTTTGCTATAACTCCAGGCTGAAAGGTTTACAGCTTTGTTATGCTTGTCTTTCTTCTAAATCACCCTGGCGCCCAGATGTCAGCGCAAGCTCTGGTGGGGGACAGTTCAGGCTGCTACGTGCTCAGGCTGCCTGATCTGGGTTGCAGCACTCGGCACAGCCCCTAGAGGGCAGCATGGACAGCAGCATTGTGCCTTGTTGTGTTCCCCTGGTGGACATCCAGAGTTTGTAGGCCAGATAGAGAGCCCGGACGGCCTTGGATTCCCAGCTCCAAATCTCTCTCTCTCTCTCTCTCACACACACACACACACACACACACACACACACACACACACGGTAATTTGATGGCCCCATAGATATACTTTCACCAGGACAATCTGTCCCCAACCCCCTTTTGGGTCTTCCAATGGTGCATCCAGAATTGCTGTAACTGAATCTTCTCTTCTCTTTCCTTCCCCCTTTCCCAGCATTATAGTAGATGGCTACAGTCTCTGGATGGATAGCACTTCCTAGTGGATACCGCCACCATAGTGTTTTATTGCCATAAATGGTTTACAGAGTCAGCATTTTGCCCCCAGCAATCTGGGCCCTCATTTTACTGACCTCGGGTGGATGAAAGGGTGAGTCAATCTTGAGCCGGTCAAGATTGAACTCCTGGCTGTGGGCAGAATTAGCCTGCAATGCTGCGCTTTAGCCACTGCACCTCCACGGGATAGATAGATAGATAGATAGATAGATAGATAGATAGATAGATAGATAGATAGATAGACAGACAGATGAGAGGGAGGGAGGGAGGGAGAGAGAGAGAGAGAGAGAGATAGAGATAGAGATGGAGATGGAGGTAGATAGAGGGAGCTGGCTTATACTGGCTTGCAAGAGACAATTGTTCCATCTTCTGGAGATTTGCAAGTCAGCAGAGAGAAGTGCTGAGCCATCTAACACACCAACAGTGTTTGGCAATCAGCGGTGCAGAGCGATGGTGGCCAGAAGACAGCAGAACCACCTGCTAAATGTTTACCAACAAACATCTGGAGATGCAGATAGTCCTTAGGTTAGAGGAGTTAGAGGGGCTTAGGACAGATGTTGCTTCAGCCATTGCATAGATGAGGGAATAGAAGGGGAACTCATCAAATTTGCAGACGGCACTTAAGCTGGCAGGGACAGCCAACAGCCCAGAAAACAAGCTCAGGACCCAAAAGGATCTTGACAGACTTGACCAACGGGCCCTCTCCCACAACATGAAATTTAATGTGGAGAAAAGCAAGCCGATCTTTCTGCTTTTCTGCGTGTGTTGGGCCCGATCCAACAAGAAAGAAGAGTGGGGAACCCCTCTGGAGATTTGGCTTTTTCTCCACCTGCTTTTTGTGTTTCCTGCTTTTCTCTAAAAGAACCAAAAGATGGGAAGTGGAAGTCGGAGCGTTGGGCAATTAATCAAAACCACTAATAAATTTCCTGCCTGACATTCCAAGGAGCCACCTGCAAATCATCCCGTATTTGCCTCTGGGGGTTTTCATAAATCCGTTTAATTAAGTGAAATCTTTTAAAATTAAATGATAACGAATGGCATAAAATTCTTCCTTGGTGAGTGAACTGTGAGGAGGCAGGTGGCAGGGCCTCTGGAAGCCCAAAAGGGCAGCCAAACTCCATCCCGCTTCTCCCCCACTGAGCCCCCTCGGCCAGCCTGGGGCTGGTCCTGGGGTCTCAGCCACGGAGGGAGCAGCAGCAGCAGCAGCAGGCAAAGAGAGGAGGAAAGTGGGACACTCTGGCCCTGCGGCACAATGGCACCTGGTTTGCACGCACACATTTTCCACAAGGTTTGCTGGTTTCCATACTTTTCATCCAAAATGGTACTTTAATTAACGTTAAAGGGGAAGTCGAGCTCTGCTGCAAAGTCAATCATCTCTTCTGCCCCAAATTCCTCTTCTCTTTGATTAGGACCTGACCTACATTTTTGGAAGAGACGGTCTTGAGGGCTGCAAGCTATCTGAGCCCCGTGGCTGCTTCCCTGAATGAGGACACAGGACCCCTTGGCTAAAAGCCACGGGATTTCCCCCCTCCCTTGGCTAAAAGCCTCTGAGAGGCTGGCTTATGCCAGGGAGGGGGGAAATCTCGTGGTTTCAAGCCAGAAAAATCAGGAGTGGGGCCAGCCCCAGGCTTTTTGTTTTTTTTTACTTTTAAAAACATTTTTTCTTCGGCTGAAAAAATGCTTTTAAAAGTAAAAAAAAAAGCCTCTGATGATCGCATGGCTCAGCTGGGATCATCAGAGCCTTTTAAAAGCCTCTGAGAGGCTGGCTTATGCCAGGGAGGGGGAAATCTCGTGGTTTCAAGCCAGAAAAATCAGGAGTGGGGCCAGCCCCAGGCTTTTTGTTTTTTTTTTACTTTTAAAAGCATTTTTTCTTTGGCTGAAAAAATACTTTTAAAAGTAAAAAAAAAAGCCTCTGATGATCACATGGCTCAGCTGGGATTATCAGAGCCTTTTAAAAGCCTCTGTGAGGCTGGTTTATGCCAGGGAGGGGGGAAATCTCGTGGTTT
Organism: Masticophis lateralis; assembly: GCA_030761175.1. Lineage (NCBI taxonomy): Eukaryota > Metazoa > Chordata > Lepidosauria > Squamata > Colubridae > Masticophis > Masticophis lateralis. Next base: position 1,403,717 of record JAUDYJ010000015.1, on the reverse strand, counting down.
CAAGCCAGAAAAATCAGGAGTGGGGCCAGCCCCAGGCTTTTTGTTTTTTTTTTACTTTTAAAAGCATTTTTTCTTTGGCTGAAAAAATACTTTTAAAAGTAAAAAAAAAAGCCTCTGATGATCACATGGCTCAGCTGGGATTATCAGAGCCTTTTAAAAGCCTCTGTGAGGCTGGTTTATGCCAGGGAGGGGGGAAATCTCGTGGTTTCAAGCCAGAAAAATCAGGAGTGGGGACAGCCCCAGGCTTTTTGTTTTTTTTTTACTTTTAAAAGCATTTTTTCTTTGGCTGAAAAAATACTTTTAAAAGTAAAAAAAAAAAAAAAGCCTCTGATGATTGCATGGCTCAGCTGGGATCATCAGAGCCTTTTAAAAGCATTTTTTAACAACCTCTTCAGCTGAAAAAATGCTTTTAACAGTTAAAAAAAAAAGTTGGCCATATCCACTATCACATTACCCCCACCACCACCAAGCCACGTCCTCAGAACCGGTAGTAACAAATTTTACATTTCACCACTGGTTCAAAGAGGCCATCTACATTCCAACTGAGGGTGGGGGGGAGAATATAAACCCCCTGTTTCCTTTCAACAATTGCCAGAAGGCTCCACACCCAAACCTCCAAGTGGCCTCAATGTCTCTCAAAGAAAGTGCTAACGATCAGATGACTGCAAGGAATATAAATCCTTCCATTCACCACCGTTCAGTCAGAACTGAAGAAGCTTCCTAGATGAGAAGTGAAACCTCTTCAAAGAAAAGGAACAAGAAAGTCCAGTTGCCTTTTGAAAAAACACCTTTGGGACAACCATGACCTGGATGACTGAGAAGCTCCATAGATGTCAGGCTCAGAGCCTCTGGGCCCCTCCCTCCTTGCCCCCTACCCCACCCTGAGAAACAGAAGCATCATTTCAAGTTCCTACTTGATGTTCCTACTTGACCAGGACACCTCTGATTTTGTTTGGTCAAAGAAGTCAAAATGGAATTGTGACTGTCACTTTGAGTAGACTTTGAGTAGGGCAAAAATCATGCACACTTGTGCCAAAAACAGAGAGAGACAGTGCTGGTCATACAACATACATAATTATGGAGTTAATTGAGAAAGAAATCCATAGTTTGGGTTTACATAACAAAGGAGCCGAGTGTGGCCTGCTGATCCTGGCACATCTCTAAGGCAACGTAGGTTGTGCAATGCCAGCCCGGTTGCCCCAGCTGAGTTTCTGGCACAAAAGGGCCTTTGATTTGTACCAGCAACAACAATCCTTTTTCACACCGTCGGTGTCTATTTCAGACATTTGCCTTCTCCCATTACAGGCCATTAATAGGCTTTAGTGAGGGTTAGGGTTAGGGTTAAGACTCCTTGGGGGACACATTTTATGGCTCTGGATTATCCTTCTGAAATTCTACTAGATGGTATTTGCTATTTGCATTTTTTTGTTTTACAGGGGATGATGAACAACTGTGGAACTTTCCCAAATCTGAAAATATCCCCCTTCTCAAACATGGATGGTGCCCATCTGAAGTTCAGCAGAAGTAAACTCTTCTGGAACAGTCGCAGAGGAATATTTATCTCCCCTCTCCCCATTTTTCTCTGCAAGAATATGTCATGTCAACTCATGAAGACCCCTCCCCGATTTATCTTTCTTAAAGCTTCATTTATAAAGACCTGGAACATGGCAGGCTTTGATTGGTGAAACAAGACATTATAAATATCTATTTTTAATTTCAGAGGGATTCCCTGAGCTGTAGGTGATTTATTTCTTGCCCGAACAAAATGTTTAATTTTGTTAAACTGGGTGCGGGCCTAATTTGGTTTTAGGCTTAGAAATGCTCTATGTAATAAATTCCTTAAATAAAGAAATCAAATTCATGGCAATATGAAATGTGAATTGTACATAAAATGCTTTCAACATCAGTTAGAAAAAGTTTGTCCATGCTCCATATGCTGTCCACTCAAAAAGATCCCTTGCCTGCTCTCAAGTTGCCATAGGCAAGGGGGATGGGAAACCGACGAAGCAGCATGGCAGCCAAAGACAGGAGCACAGTCCAGACATATCTCTCTCAAGGCTGTCTCCCAGGGTTACCTACAGCAGCCAGAGGGGAGTGATCTCTACAGCCCATGAAATTGCTCCATTGGTGAATGTGATTGATGACACACCATGGGGCAAGGGGGGAAACAGGGTCATGATTGGGGAATAAATTACTTGGGGTCAAAGTTGGCTTCACCTGGAACGTGCCACATGAAACTCCTAATAAATAACTGGATTTCTTTTGAAGCTTGACTTGAGGCTCATGATTTAATTAGGGTATCCGTCAAAACCCCGATAGCAAGCCAACTCTCACCCCACATAATTTATGCCCCAATCATGATCCTGTTTCCCCCCCCCCCACCCCCCAGGGTGTGTCATCAATTCCTTGTTACTGTAAGAAACTGATGGAGATAGTGCTGTTTTGTAAAGAAAGCAATTTTTGAGAGATGTGGGTTTAAAAGTTCAGTAGGACATTGGGATGTTAAAGGTAAAAATGCCAAGACTGGAAAATGGGAAGGGTCTGCTATTCCAATAAGCGAGTCAGTTTGGGCAAGTAGATTAGTTAACAGTTTTAACCACACAGCCTGGTATATAGTGGAGAAATTATTAACCGCTTGCCTCAATTTATTATGCTTATGCTGCAAGGATTGTAAGGAAACAAGAAATATAGGCTAAGAAATTAAAAAGGGGACAGTCTGGAAAAAGGGGGAACTGGGCAAAAGGTGGGGAAACAAATTAAGCATGGGGAAAATTCAGGGAGAAACAGACGTTCTGGGAAGATTGCAACCCTGTGGTCTTTGTCAAAGGAGGCTGCAGGGAGGGATTTCTGGTTTGGGTGGAGGGAATAAAAAGCTGGAGAAATGTATTCCTCTCTGCGCCCACATAGCTGGCCACCCTTCTTGCAAGAATGTATTTTACATGCAATAAACTGCTTGCTGCTTCACTTCATGACTCTGTCAAATTTCTGACTGGTGAGTCTGTTTCTCACATTACGGCCCCATGTAAAGGCCAGACTGGCTAAGACCCTTTTCCTTTCAGCTCTTGTACGTCAATCATGGGCCCTGTCCTGCCAGGTGCTGGCAATGCCAACCATCTCCTCAGTTTCCCCTCATTAGTGCAGGATCCAATTCAGCATCGGGGGAGGAGATTGTCAGCATTGTGTCTCATGGCAGGGAGGAAGAGCAATTACCATTCCATGAAAAATTGATCAGGGCCCGTGGTTGGCATGAGGGTGTGCCAAATAACACGTTCAAAGCGAACGAGAAATGGGCTTCCCTTGCACCAATCTAGGCTTGTGCTGGAGTTGCCTGGTGGCTAAACCACAGGGTCTCTTCCAGGCCCAAAAGGTCAGGATGAATATTCAAGCAGAATGTCAGAAGGCCATTGAAAGCGAGAAGACCCCAGGGCACCATTCTCTCCCCTGAATGCCAGTCTCACCACATCCCCTGAGCAGCAGCCTGACAAGGGCAAGAGTCTGGAGGGGGTGGTGTCTTTGTTTCTCTCTAGGGTGGGGTGAGAAGGCTGCACAGGCCTGGGAGACACTTTGCAAAGCTTGGGGATGCTTGGCTTGAAGATGTTTAGGGTGTGTGTGCTGCCTTGGTAGATAAAGCACACTACAATTGCAGGTGGAGAAAAGGGGAGGAAGGAGGGAAGGGAGGGAGGGAGTTTGCTCACCTGTCTCTTAAAGATGATTGTGAACTGAGGCAGTATGGACTATCTAGCGGCCAAGATCAGGGGTCTCCAACCTTGGTAACTTTAAGAATTGTGGACTTCAACTCCAGAGTTGAAGTCCACAAGTCTTAAAGGTGCCAAGATTGGAGATCCCTGGCCTAGATGGAGTGGTCATCACTTTGTCTTTGGGAGATGGGCATGTGAGGACAGCTGATTGCAGCCATTTACACAAAAAGACTCTTTGAGCCTGATTTTGTTCTACCAACCACTTTCCTCTGCCGTGTCTTCAGGATGTTTTTTTGTTTTTTTTAATTTGATTTATATGCCGCCCTGAGTCTCCGGAGAAGTGTTAAGCAATAGCCTTCATACTTTTGTATATTTCTACAAAGTCAGCTTATTGCCCCCACAGATTGGGCCCTCAATTTACCTACCTTAGAAAGGATGGAAGGCTGAGTCAACCTTGAGCCTGGGGATTCGAACTGGTGTAATTGCAGACAGCTGGATGTTAATTACGATGCTTAGTCTGCAGAGCTAAACTAGGCTCATGTTGGCTTCATGCCCCACCCAGACTCAAGAAAGTTGTATTTAGCTCTTCTGTGGGGGAAGTAGTGCTTTCCCTTAAGCAGGAAATCATTTTTGATGGATGTAGACCAACCCACTTCAGCAGCCATTGAAGACTTCCAGGAGGTGGTAACAAAATTGACCACTTAAGGCCAGCATGGCCATGCCCTGTGTGCTCCATCCCCTCCTGACAGGCCCAGCCCTCCATAGACAACATTCTTTGGGCATCACCCAGCCTGGAGACCTGATCAATTCAATCAGACGTTGACCAGTTGTGGAACTACTTAACTTATTTTTTGCATCTGTCTTTTCACAAAGGGAAAAAAACAGTCCAACCTATCAAAAACAGCACCACAAAAAACAGATTAGGAACACAAATTAAAATACGGAAGAAAATGGTAAGTGAACACCTGTCTACCCTAGATGAATTCAAATCACCAGGGCCAGATGGATTACACCCCAAGGTTCTGAAGGAACTGGCAGATGTGATCTCAGAACCACTGAACTATACCTGCCAGAGGATTGGAAAGGAGCTAATGTAGTTCCCATATTCATAAAAGGGAAAAATTTAGATTCAGGAAACTACAGACCCATCAGCCTGACCTCAATACCAAGGAAGATTCTGGAAAAGATAAACAAGCAACGAATCAGCGAACAACTAGAAGCAAACAAAGTAATAACCAAAAGCCAAAATGGGTTTGTCAAAAACAGATCATGCCAGACTAATCTAATCTTATTGCATTCTTTGACAAAGTGACAAAATTAGTGGACCAGAGTAGTGGACCATAACCTACTACTTGATAAAATAGAAAAATGTGGATTTGGCAGCATCACCAGCAGATGGATTCATAACTGGCTAACCAACCGCACTCAAAGTATAGTCCTCAATAGAACTGCATCTACATGGAGGGCGGTATGCAGTGGGCTTTGTTTTAGGCCCAGGACTCTTCAACATATTCATGAATGATTTAGACAAGGGGATAGATGGAGAACTCATCAAATTTGCAGATGACACCAAGCTAGCAGGAATAGACTCTAGAGTGTAGACTCTGGAGGTAAGAGGGCTCCTAGGGAGCCCTCTGTTGAGGGTTGGGCTATAAAAATGCTGTGTGGGAGGGGCAGATATGGCGAGAGCGGGGGGCACGTATTCGCTGTCTTCGAGCGATTGCATGCCCCGGTCCCCGGAGCTATTCCCGTTCCCCAGGTTGTTCGGAGTCTCAGGACCCGAGGCTCCGGCTGCTGCTATGCAATGCCAGGTCCGTTGTAAATAAGGCCCCCCTCATATGTGACCTTCTTCAAGAGGGGTGTGCGGACCTGGCTGGTATTACAGAGACTTGGTTGGGCCACGAGGGTGGGGTTCCCCTCGTGGAGATGTGCCCACCAGGTTTCCTTGCATTTCACCAGCCGAGAGCTCAGGGTAGGGGTGGGGGAGTAGCAGTCATTATTAAGGAAAGTCTGGATCCGAGGGAGGCCACTGTACCTCAGATAGCCGGGTGTGAGTCCATCTTTGTGAGGTGGGGTCCTGGTGGGCGGATGGGTTTGTTAGTCACGTACCTGGCTCCCTGCCACGTGGCAATGACCCTGCCCGAGCTTCTCAATGTTGTAGCCGATGTGGCGATTGGCACCCCCAGGCTTATGGTCATGGGGGATTTCAATCTGCCATCCATCGGTGAAACATCTGAGATAGCTCGGGAGTTCATGGCTTCCATGACGGCCATGGACCTGACCCAGGTAATTCAGGGCCCGACTCACATTGGTGGACACACCCTGGATCTAGTTTTTGTCTCTGGGCAGTGGTTGAGTGGTCTTGATATTGGGGATATAGGTATAGAACCCTTGTCATGGACTGACCACTCGCTCCTTCGACTTGACTTTCTGACCGCTGCACCCCACCGCAGGGAGGCGGAACTGACCAGGTGGTTCCGCCCCAGGCGCCTGATGGATCCTGATAGGTTCCAGACGGAGCTTGGGGCATTTCCTGAGACACTGACACGCGACTCGGCTGAGGACCTGGTGGCTGCCTGGGATAGGGCGGCCAGTGGGGCCTTGGACCGTGTCGTGCCTTTGCGGCCTCTGACCCGGCGCCAAACCCACTTAGCCCCTTGGTTTACCGAGGAGCTGAGGGAGATGAAGCGCCGGAAAAGACGCCTGGAGAGCGGTTGGAGGGCCAGCCGCTCTGAATCTGACTTGACACTAGTAAGAGCTCATATTAAGACTTACATAGTGGCGATAAAAGCAGCTAAGTCTAACTACTTTGCCGCTCTTATCGCGTCATCAGATAATCGCCCAGCCGCCCTGTTTAGGGTGACCCGCTCCCTCCTCCATTCGGGAGCGCGGGAGGATCCCTTACAGGGACGTGCTGAGGATTTTGTTCAATATCTGGATGATAAAATAACTCAGATTCGGGATGATTTGGCTGCTGACTGGGTTAGTTCAGGCAGGGTGACTGAGCCCGGTCTTGAGAGTGTTATCTGGGCTGAGTTCGATCCCGTGGCTCCCGAGGACGTGGACAGGATTCTGGGAAGGCTGAACGCAACCACATGTTTATTGGACGCGTGTCCCTCCTGGTTGGTGCTGGCCTCCCGGGAGGTTACACGAGGCTGGCTCCAGGAGATTATAAATGCTTCTCTGAGTGAGGGTGCCCTACCGACCGCCTTGAAGGAGGCGGTGGTGAGGCCCCTCCTCAAGAAGCCCTCCCTGGACCCAGCTGTTTTGGCCAATTACCGTCCTGTCTCCAACCTTCCCTTCCTAGCGAAGGTTGTTGAGAGTGTGGTTGCGTGGCAGCTCCCCCGATACCTGGATGAAGCTGTCTATTTAGACCCGCTCCAGTCCGGCTTCAGGTCTGGATACAGCACCGAAACGGCATTGGTCGCGTTGGTGGATGATCTCTGGAGGGCCCTGGGTAGGGGGTACTTCTCTATCCTGGTGTTGTTAGACCTCTCAGCGGCTTTTGATACCATCGACCATGGTATCATGTTGCGCCGGTTGGAGGGATTGGGGGTGGGGGGCACCGTTTTGCGGTGGTTCTCCTCCTACCTCTCCGACCGGTCGCAATCCGTGTTGACAGGGGGGCAGCGGTCGACCCCGAGGTGCCTGGTATGTGGGGTGCCACAAGGGTCGGTCCTCTCGCCCCTCCTGTTCAACATTTATGTAAAGCCGCTGGGTGAGATCATCCGTGGTTTTGGGGTGGAGTTCCATCAGTACGCTGATGATACTCAGCTGTACATTTCCACCCCAGACCACCCCAACGATGCCATGGAAGTGATGTCCCAGTGCCTTGAAGCTGTGCGGGTCTGGATGGGGAGAAACAGGCTTCGACTCAACCCCTCCAAGACTGAGTGGCTGTGGCTGCCGGCGTCCCGATATAGCCAGCTGACACCATCGCTGGTTATTGGGATGAATCATTGGCCCCCACGGAAAGGGTTCGCAACTTGGGCGTCCTCCTGGATTCACGGCTGTCTTTAGAGGATCACACGACAGCCGTGGCCAGGGGAGCTTTCTATCAGGTTCGCCTGATACGCCAGTTGCGGCCCTTTCTAGATCGGGACTCCCTACGCACAGTCACTCAGGCACTCGTCACCTCTCGCCTGGACTACTGCAATGCTCTCTACATGGGGCTCCCCTTGGGGTGCACCCGGAGGCTCCAACTAGTGCAGAATGCGGCCGCGTGGGGGATTATGGGAGCGATGGGGTGCTCCCACGTGACACCTCTCCTGCGTGAGCTGCATTGGTTGCCAGTGGACTTCCGGGTGCATTTCAAGGTGTTGGTAATCACCTTTAAAGCGCTCCATGGCTTAGGGCCAGGGTACTTACAGGACCGCCTTCTGCCACCAATTGCCTCCCACTGGCCGGTTCGCTCCCACAGAGAGGGCCTCCTCAGGATGCCGTCAGCCAGACAATGCCGGCTGGCGACCCCCAGGGGGACAGCCTTCTCTGTGGCAGCACCCACCCTCTGGAATGATCTGCCTCCAGAGTTAAGAACAATCTCCAACCTCCCGACTTTCCGGCAGGCTTTAAAAACTCATCTTTTTCAGCTTGCCGGCTTAGCCTGATTCCTGTAAATATTTTATCATTTTAGAGTTTTTATTATTTTTTAAATGAATTAGTTTTAATTTACGGCCATTTATATTTGTTCTTTTATGAAATTTTAACTTTTGTGTATTTGTTTTTAATTGGCTGTGCACCGCCCTGAGTCCGTAAGGAGAAGGGCGGTATATAAATCTAAATAAATAAATAGCCAACACTCTGGAAGATAGCCTTAAGATACAGATGGGAGAACCTAATCAAGGATACAAGCAACCTAGAACTAAGGAGAAATTTCCTGACAGTGAGAACGATTAATCAGTGGAACAACTTGTCTCCAGAAGTTGTGAATTCTCCAACACTGGAAGTTTTTAAGAAGAGATTCGATAACATTTGCCTGAAGTGGTGTAGGGTTTCCTGCCTAAATAGGGGGTTGGACCAGAAGACCTCCAAGGTCCCTTCCAACTCTGTTATTCCACTCTGTGGTGGAAAGGCTTGGAGAGGTAGCAGATAGAGGTTGTGGATGTTTGACGGCTCCATCAATCCCTGCCCTTTATTTATGTTTTATTACATTTCTCTCCTGCCTTTATCTCGTACAACTCGAAGTGGAATAAATTGTGCTCTTACCTCCTATGTCAAGTTTGAACCACTTTTGAAACATTTAGCTCTTATGGCTATTCAACTCGCCAAAGAACTGGCGGGAGGGAAAGGGAGAAAGAATGCAGATGCGCCAGAGATAGACTGTGAGAGCCAAGAACCCACCAAGGCCACAGATTGCTGGTGTCTGACAGAAAAGTGGACAGTTCTCAAAACAAAAGGATGATTCATAATTGGACAATGTGACCAACCAAGGGTGAAGAGAAAAGAAGCTATTGTTTAACTATACATGCATTGCACAGGAAAAACCAGAGTTGGTTTTGATTCTTCAATCCTGAAATGGTGTCTCCAATAAAGTTTTACTTTGGGGATTTCAAAGTTACTGAGAGTAGCTACTTTTCTTGGGGTCACTAGTCGGATGGTTAACATCCTATTCCCCTCCCACAACAGTACTGTGAGGTGGGTTAGTTGGAGGCAGAGGGAATAAAGTCACCTAGATGCCTTCCATGTCCAAGGGAGGACTAGAACTCACTGGCTTCTGGTTTCTAGCTCAGCGCCTTAAACGCTTACACGTGAAGTATTTGTGCCACTTTACAAAACCCTAGTAAGGCCACACCTGGAATACTGCAACCAATTTTGGTCACCATATTACAAAAAAGATGTTGAGACTTTGGAAAAAGTTCAGATAAGAGCAACTTATAAGTACCACCACAGGAACCCCCCCCCCCTTTCTAGACTGTCATAGAATACTTATTTTCTACTGAAGGGGTGGTTCTCATAATGACATCTGATTTATAAAAAACCAGTTGAGATTTAAAAAAAAACAAAAAAACAAAACAAAAAAACAAAAACCCATGATGGCTTCAAAAGGCAAGCGGACGATTTTAGAATTATATCTCAGCTGCCTCATATCAAACACATTTCCCTCATCTGGTTTCAGAAGATACTTCTATTGTTGACCATCTAACTGATTATCCCACAGCAAATACATCTTCCTAATATTCCATTTCTAATACATCTCATCTTCTTATATCAACATCACCAACAAGAACATATAAACCAGCCTTATACTTCATCATCTCTTTCAGTCGGATGGAGAGTTTTAACAGCTAGGATACAGATATTGCAGGAGTCATTACATCGCTCTTCATCACCAGGTGGATTGGCACATCAGAACATTTACAATCTAACCAACTACTTTGTAAAGGTGTCCTTGACATTATTTCCTTGGTGTTCTTGAACAACATAAGACTCCTCCTACTGTTACTAAGGACAATATAACATCTTCTACCAACAGCGAAACTTACATCTTCCTTCTCTCCAGGACTTTCAGAACTTATGTCATCTTCTTGGCCATTTAATGATCACCCCTTTGTCACCGGATGTACTCAGCGGCTGAGCTTCTTGCGCTGCGAGACTCCCCCCTCTCGCAGATCTGGCCCTCCACGTTATCGAGGGCCTACCTTGATGATGGATTTTGGAATCCCGAGAGGTGGCATGTTGCAAAGAAGGGGTCGAGGGTCTTTTTATCTAATTTCTTATCTAATATTTTAAAGATTTCAAAAAAGGGGGCAGATGGGAGCGGGGTGGGTCATGTGGATTTGGGGGGCAATCCACAGAGGGATGGGTTAAAATATGATTTTTTAAAGAGGATGCCAGATCCAGCACAGAGTTATACCATAGGATATGCAGATCTGAGAACGGAAGGGCTTAATACCTGTATTGAAAGAGGTTGTTCCATCATGGTCATGGTTGGGAGGGGCAGATACGGTGGGGGCAGGGGGCCACATCATACTAGAGAGCACGCAACCGCTGTCTTCAAGCAGTGTCATGCTCCGACCTCCAAAGCTCTTCTCGTTCCCTGGGTTGCTCAGAGTCTCAGAGCCCGAGCCTTAGGCTGATGCTATGCAATGTCAGGTCCGCAGCTAACAAAGCCCCCCTCATTTGTGAACTAATTCAAGAGGGGAGAGCGGACCTGGCAGGCATTACAGAGACCTGGTTGGGCCATGAAGGGGGAGTCCCCCTCGTAGAGATGTGCCCACCAGGTTTCCGCGCATTCCATCAGCCAAGGGCTCAGGGTAGGGGTGGAGGGGTGGCGGTTATTATAAAGGAGAGTCTTGATCCTAGGGAAGCCACTGTTCCTCAGACAGCCGGATGTGAGTCCCTCCTCGTGAAGTGGGGCCATGGGTTTCAGATGGGCCTGCTGATTGCGTACCTGGCTCCCTGCCACGTAGCAGCAGCCCTACCTGAGCTCCTTAATGTAATAGCCAAGGTGGCGGTTGAGACTCCTAGGCTTCTTGTCATGGGAGATTTCAATCTGCCATCCATCGGTGAAACATCTGAGATAGCTTGATTGTTCATGGCTTCCATGACAGCCATGGACCTGACCCAGTTAGTTCATGGACCTACTCACATGGGAGGACACACTCTGGACTTGATTTTTGTATCTGATCAGTGGCTGAATGGCCTTGATATAGGGGATATAGTCATCAAACCCTTGTCATGGTCAGACCATTCTCTCCTTAGGCTTGACTTTCTGTCCGCTACACCCCACCGCAGGGAGGCGGAACTGATTAAATGGTTCCGCCCCAGGCGCCTGATGGATCCTGACAGATTCCAGATGGAACTTGGGCCATTTCCTGAGACTCTAGCTCACAACTCGATTGAAGACCTGGCGGCAACCTGGGATAGGATGGCCTCTGGTGCCTTAGATCGAGTTGTGCCTTTGCGACCTCTGACCCGGTGTCGAAGTCACCCGGCTCCTTGGTTTTCCGAGGAGTTGAGGATGATGAAATGCCGGAAAAGATGCCTAGAGAGTAGTTGGAGAGCCAGTCGTTCCGAATCTGACCGAACACTAGTAAGATCATTTATTAAGACCTACTTAGTGGCAATAGCAGCGGCAAAATATAACTATTTTTCCGCTATTATTGCGTCGGCAGATAATCGCCCAGCCACCCTGTTTAAGGTGACCCGCTCCCTTCTCCATCTAAGAGCACGGGAAGACGCCTTACAAGGTCGAGCTGAGGATTTTGTACAATATCTACACGATAAAATCACTCAGATTCGGGAAGGCTTGGACTCTGACTGGATATGTTCAGACGAAGTGATGGAGGCGAGTCTTGAGAATGTTATTTGGGATGAGTTTGACCCTGTGACCCCTGAAGATGTGGACAGGTTACTGGGGAAGTTGAACGCAACCAAATGTTTATTGGACCCGTGTTCCTCCTGGTTGGTACTGGCTTCCCGAGAGGTTACACGAGGCTGGCTCCAGAAGATAATAAATGCTTCTCTATATGAGGGTTTCTTGCCTTCCACCTTGAAAGAGGCGGTGGTGAGGCCTCTCCTCAAGAAGCCGTCTCTGGACCCGGCTGTTCTAACAAACTACCATCCTGTCTCCAACCTTCGTTTTGTGGCAAAGGTTGTTGAGAGTGTGGTGGCGCAGCAACTCCCGCAGTACTTGGATGAAACTGTCTATTTAGATCCGTTCCAGTCCGGCTTCAAGCCTGGTTACAGCACTGAAACGGCATTGGTCGCATTGGTTGATGATCTCTGGAGAGCTCGAGATAGGGGTTGTTCCTCTATCCTGGTTTTATTAGATCTCTCAGCGGCTTTTGACACCATTGACCATAGTATCTTGCTGCGCCGGCTGGAAGGGCTAGGAGTGGGAGGCACTGTTCTACGGTGGTTCTCTTCCTATCTCTCTGACCGGTCACAGTCTGTTTTGGCAGGAGGACAGAGGTCGCCTTCAAGACACCTTATTTGTGGGGTGCCACAGGGGTCGGTCCTCTCACCTCTTTTGTTCAACATTTATGTGAAGCCGCTGGGTGAGCTCATCCGTGGTTTGGGAGTGCAATGCCATCTTTACGCTGATGATACTCAGCTTTACATCTCCACCCCAGACCACCCCAATGATGCCCTTGCAGTGATGTCCCAATGCCTCGAAGCCGTGCGGATCTGGATGGGGAAGAACAGGCTCCGACTCAACCCTTCCAAGACTGAATGGCTGTGGATGCCGGCGTCCCGATATAGCCAGCTGATACCATCGCTGACTATTGGTGGCGAGTCATTAGCCCCCACAGAGAGGGCTCGCAACTTAGGTGTCCTCCTGGACACACGGTTGTCTTTAGAAGAGCATATGACAGCCGTGGCCAGGGGTGCTTTTTATCGGGTTCGCCTGATTCGCCAGTTGCGACCCTTTCTAGATCGGGACTCCTTACGCTCAGTCACTCATGCCCTCATCACTTCCCGTCTGGACTATTGTAATGCTCTCTACATGGGGTTCCCCTTGAAGTGCACACGGAGGCTCCAACTGGTCCAGAATGCAGCTGCGCGGGTGATATTGGGAGTGACATGGCGCTCACATGTGACACCACTCCTACGCGAGCTGCACTGGCTTCCGGTGGTCTTCCGGGTGCGCTTCAAGGTGTTGGTTCTTACCTTCAAACTCCTCCATGGCTTAGGACCTGGGTATCTACGAGACCACCTTCTGCAACCGATAACCTCCCACCAACCAGTACGCTCCCACAGGGTAGGCCTTCTCAGGGTGCCATCACTAAAGCAATGCCGACTAGTGGTTCCCAGAGAAAGAGCCTTTTCTGTTGGGGCACCTACCCTTTGGAACAGGTTACCCCCAGGGATACGAATGATCCCAGATCTTCGTACTTTCCGTCGTGCACTTAAGACCTTTCTTTTTCGCCAAGCCGGTCTGGCATAAATCTTTTCTAATTTTTTAAATCTTTATGCTGAAGATTCTTAACTGTTGAACCAAACTGGCTTAATTATTTATATTCACATTCTATATGTATGTCATTTTAACTGTTCACCGCCCTGAGTCCTTCGGGAGAAGGGCGGTATAGAAATTGAATAAATAAATAAAATAAATAAATAAATAAATAAATAAATAAACTAAGATGATCAAAGTCCTGGAGACTAAAATATATGAAGAACAGCTGCAGGATTTGGGTTTGGCTAAAGAAAAGAATTAGGGATGACATGATAGCAATATTCCAGTATTTGAGGAGCTGCCACAAAGAAAAGGGGGTCAAATTATTCTCCAAAGCACCAGAGAAACAGGACAAGAAACAATGGATGGAAACTGATCAAAGACAGAAGCAACCTGCAATTAAGGAGAAACTTCCTAACAGGAATGACTTGCCTCCAAAAGTTGTGGGTGCTCCATCACTGGAGGTTTTTAAGAAGAGACTGGGCAGCCACCTATCTGAAATGGTATAGCGTCTCCTGCTTGAGCAGGGGGCTGGACTAGAAGACCTCCAAGGTCCCTTCCAGCTTCTATTCTATTCTATTCCATTCCATTCCCTTCCCTTCCCTTCCCTTCCCTTCCCTTCCAAACTATACCATTGTGATTCTTGTTAATGCACCTTGAGCCTGATAGAGAAGGACAGCATGGTGCCTGGGGCAGGATGGAAATGCTGTGCAGGCAAGTTTTCTGCTGGTCCAAAGATTGCAGGGCCTCCCTCTGACTTGCCTCCCCCAAAGTGCCAGAAGCTTGGAAGTTCACCTCCATAAGGATCCTGGCCCATCTGCCTCAGGCTGCCTTCCCGGAAGATGGGTGGAAGCTGCCTTCAGGCAAACCACAGACCACGGCTAGAGATCCCAGCAACTCCGCTGGTTGCAAAGACGTCCCCTACCCCCTCCGACTCATGCCCTCCCCCCTTAGTCCCTGTTCATCAATTGTTTCCTTGCTACCATTCATTTCCCTTGCCAGAAGCAGTTTGAGCAATAAGTCAAGTTGAAGGGTAGATGGAGAGCGAAAGGTGGGAAGAGAAAGCGACAGACGGTGAATCTAATGAAGTCCTGAGCATTTTTACCCTTTGGGGAGAAAAAAAAAATCATTTGCTGCCAAGCATTTCAGGTAACTGATCTAAATTTCATTTAACAGGACAGTCCTGCATGCTGATTCAGTGTCAGGCCAGTATTTAGAACCGGATAAAATGAGCTTCACACTGGGAAGAAGCCAAATCATGGACCACGGCTGCATCTCCTATAAGGTCCTTCTCCTATTTCCATGGCAGAATCATTCTCAACTGGGGGCAAAATGATGATCTGCATTTTTAATCCCACGAGGATACCAAAATGTCCTGGGACATCTGTGCTGTGTGTGTGTGTGTGTGTGTGTGTGTGTGTGTGTGAGAGAGAGAGAGAGAGAGAGAGAGAGAGAGAGAGAGAGAGAGAGAGAGAGAGAGAGAAGTTAAGCTAGCCGCTTTTCTACAAAAGGCTCTGCTGGCTGGAAGCCCCTTATACTGTAGGCCTTTTGTGTGAAACTGAAAGAAATGTACTCACGATATGCTATGGATTATTAGATAATAGGAAAAAAGAGCTTTTTGTAATCCTAGAATAAGAGGCAACTTTGTATTTGTAGTTATAATTGCTGTTTTTTTTAAAAAGGAAGCTATGGTTTTCTTTTTGTTCCTTCTTTCTTTTGTATTTTTTCATGTTATATTATTTCTTGTTTGTTTTTATCTTTTGTTTAATACATAGGGACTGGATAGTGTAATGTTATGTTATTGTATCTATATGCATAAAAGCGAAACCCACTCATTCATCACAGGAGCCTTTGAGGACCCAGTTTGTTGGGGGCAATAAGCTGACTTTGTATAAAAATATAAATATACAAAAGTATGAAGGCCATTGCTTAACGCACTGTAAGCCGCCCTGAGTCTCCGGAGAAGGGCGGCATATAAATCAAATTTTTTAAAAAAATCTCCAGAATGGTCAAGCCTACAAACTTGAAATTTGCCACGTACATTCCTCTTGACTTCTAGGTGCCTGCAAAGAAAGGATTTTTTGAAATGACCATCAAATCATTTATCATTTTCATATATAGTATATTCATATACAGTATATTCACACTCTCTGATACTAAGGAGTTAGACATTCTACTCCCCTTCCCCACCTGAAAAGTTCCAACTACCTCTTGCCTCACATTCCGTTACCTCAGTTCAAAGTGGCAGAGGTTCCACTCCTTCACTCAGGGACGGCCTGGGGCTCCTTACAGTACTATAAACATCCCTACCTCACCTAAATGTCTACGCCTTCCACCTATGGAACTGCTTCACAACTCATAGTGGCCGGAGAGATATTCCCTTATGTGTTTCAATCACCAACCAGCACTGAGCCAACGGATTGTGAGCCAAATTTCTCCTGCCTAGTGTCCCAGCCCCAAATCACTTCTTACACTGACCTCTGTTATGTCCTTATAAGGACATCCGCCTGGGATTGGCTGAAGATCCTTCGGCGGGAGATTTGAATCCCTGTCAGGGGGCGGTGCGTCTGCCGGAGCAAATATAAGGAGAGCTCCGGCAGCGCAAAGCCAGTTCAGTTCTCGTTAATAAACGTTGTTACTTGAACTCTGCTGGTCACTTCTTCTTTCCTGCTCCGATCTAACACTGGCGACGAAGGACTAGAGAAGAACCACCGCGTGGCACGATCGCCATAACGAGCTGAAGTCACTCGACGCGGACTGAGAGATGGCAACACCGCAAGCGCCGTTCGCCTCGCTGGCTCCTTTCAACCCCAGCCAGGAGAAATGGAGCTCCTATATGATCCGTTTCCGCCAATTCCTCCGGGGAAACGGATACAACAACTTAGACGACGAGAGGAAGAGGGCTCTCTTCCTCGCTCACTGCGGCACCGACGTCTTGGAGCTCGCCGTCAACCTCGTCGCACCCAGGGACATTGAAGTCATGTCCTGGGTGGATCTGCAGACTGCCCTACAAGATCACTATGCACCAACGGGCACCCCCATCTCGAATCGGTTCACCTTCCGCCAACGCAATCAGAAGGAAGGTGAATCTATCAAAGACTTTGTGGCGGCATTGCGTCAAATCGCAGCAAACTGCGAGTTTGAAAACGTTGACAATGCCTTACGCGACGGGATCGTCTTCGGGATGAGAGATGCAAGCCTCCAAAAGAAGTTCCTGAGCAGGAAAAGACTGTCCCTGAAAGACGTTCTTGAGGAGGCTACAGCTGCTGAAACATCCGAGAAAGCCGCCGCCGCAATGCTCCGGTCCCGAGGGATCCATAAATCCGCAAGTTGTCCTCAGAATCTTCTGAAGACTCCGCCACTCCGTCTGACTCAGAGGGGGAGTCAACCGTTTTGAAAGTTTCCCGCCCATCTAGGTGGGAAATTCAAAAAGATGGCCGCCGCAACGCTCAGTGCGGCAGTTGCAAGGGACACCATCCCCGCCAATCCTGCCGCTGGCATGACGCAACTTGCAGACGTTGCCTGAAGAAGGGGCACATCGCTGAGGCATGCAGAGCCTCTGATCCGGTTCCAGAGTCGATCAGGCCCCGGAATCCCGAAAATCGCCGCGACTCCCAGAGGTCATCCAAACGGTCCTCACTCCAGCACAGCCGCGACGATCGCAACGGTTCCCAGGGCGGCGCGGTGAACCAAACGACGATCGCCCTGACCAGTAACAACAGTGCCACCAAATTCCATGTGACACTGTTGGCTGAAGGCTTGCCGTGCACGATGGAAGTAGACTCTGGCTCTGTCTATTCCATCATTGACTGGCACCAAGTAAAGAGACTGAAGCCGGCACTTACTAAGCGCCAACTTGAACCCCTTCACTCCAAGCTGGTGGACTTCGGCGGGAACCCCATTGGCGTCATTGGACGTACCAGCCTCCGATCGCTTTCAAACAGTTCCAAGGCCAGCTCCCAATCACCGTCGTGGAGCATAGCCGCCCGACCCTGTTAGGCATGGAGTGGTTCCAGCCGTTGGGGCTTTCTATTGGAGGCATCCACCAGATTAGCTCAGGCGAACTCAACTCACTCATCGGAGAGTTCCAAGAAGTCTTCGATGGTAAGTTAGGGACCTTTACAGGGAAACCCATCTCCTTTAATCTGGACAAGGGGGTAACCCCAATTCGGCTCAAACCCCGCCAGGTTCCATTTGCCTTGCGGGCTAAAGTAGATGCTCAGCTAGATAAACTGATTGCCCAAGGCATCCTGGAACCCATCGATCATGCTTCATGGGAGACTCCCATTGTGACCCCCATGAAGCAGGATGGATCTGTGCGCATCTGCGCTGACTACAAAGTGACCATCAACAAGGCGTTACCGCAGAGCGCATACCCTGTGCCGGTAGTGCAACATTTGCTTCACTCATTTGGCAAGGGCAAAATTTTCGCAAAGCTGGACCTGGCCCAGGCTTACCAGCAACTGCCAGTCGATCAGGAAACGGCGGAGGCTCAGACAATTGTCACCCATAGAGGCGCGTTTAAGTGCAACCGTCTCCAGTTTGGAGTCAGTGGAGCCCCAGGCATCTTCCAATCCATGATGGAACGCCTTCTCCAAGGCGTTCCAGGGGTGGTGCCTTACTTCAATGATGTACTGATCTCCGGGGACTCAAAGGCACAACTCCTTGACCGGCTGAGGCTTGTCCTCCAGCGGTTCAGAGAGAAGGGCTTGAGGGTCCGACGGGACAAGTGCATCATTGGGGTACAGGAAGTCGAGTTCCTGGGCTATCTCATAGATAGTTCTGGCATCCACCCCACCAAATCAAAAGTTAAAGCTATCCATGAAGCTCCCAGCCCCAAAAATAAAGCGGAGCTTCAGGCTTTCCTTGGATTGCTTAACTTCTATACAATTTTCCTCCAACAGAAAGCCACTATTGCTGAGCCGCTTCATCGCTTACTGGCAAAGGCGGCTTCCTGGAGGTCGGGCCGCGAGGAAGAGTCCGCATTTAGAGCCGTTAAGCAACTGTTGACTTCTGACAGCGTGCTCATTCAATACAATGAGACGCTGCCCATCAGGCTCACCTGTGACGCTTCCCCCTACGGAGTCGGCGCTGTCCTCAGCCACGAACTGCCTACCGGCTGTGAAGCCCCCATCGCCTATTTCTCAAAGACTATGTCCAGTGCTGAACGCAACTACAGCCAACTGGACAAAGAGGCGTTGGCTATTGTCGCAGGGGTGAAGCGTTTCCACGAATACCTCTATGGACGGCGGTTCACTATTGTCACCGATCACAAGCCGCTCCTGGGCCTCTTTGCAGGTGACAAGCAGACCCCGGCCTTCATGTCACCCCGAATGACTCGTTGGGCTATTTTCCTCGCCGGCTACTCATATAGACTCGTCCACCAGCCGGGGAAGTCCATCGCGAACGCAGACACGCTAAGCAGATGCCCATCTGCTGACTCCGTGGAAGACCCGGCTCCCACACTTGAGTTGCTGCATATTGACAACGACAGCAGCTGTCCAGTAACATCTGCCGACGTGGCGACGCACACGAGGAACGACCCCATCCTCCGACAAGTCCACTCCTGGGTACTGAGGGGATGGCCGGCTCGAATTGACAACGACGACTTCAGCCCGTTCAGCCACAAGCAACGGGAGCTGTCCACCATGAGCGGCTGTTTACTATGGGGAGATCGGGTGCTGATTCCCAGCACGCTCCAACGAAAGACTCTTGAAGCGCTTCATAAAGGACACCCGGGCATTGTCCGGATGAAAGCCCTGGCACGGAGCTACGTCTGGTGGCCAACACTGGACAAAGACATTGAACATTGGGTCGCCAGGTGTAGCCCGTGCCAAGAAGTCAGAGCTGCGCCGCCTCAGTCTGACCCGACGCCTTGGGAGACTCCTAGCTCTCCCTGGTCGCGCATCCATATAGACTTTGCGGGCCCTATCCAAGGGCGCCACCTCCTCATCGTGGTCGATGCCTACTCGAAATGGCTGGAGGTCATCCCCATGGCATCCACCACAACAGAAGCCACAATCCGCGCACTCCGGCGTCTCTTCGCGACTCATGGGCTTCCAGATGTTTTGGTCTCCGACAATGGGCCCCAACTTACGTCCGTGCCCATGGACGAGGTAGGCCTAAACCACCCAGACGAGGTAGACCTAAACCACCCAGACAGGGGAGAAGCGGGCACTCCAACACCGAACCAAGCTAAAGACTCAGCAAGGCCAGTAGACCGGGGACAAGGCCCAGAGGGAACCCCAAAACACTGGGGGTGGATGGCAGCCAACATCCCGAGAACCGAGACCTACACCCTGACAACAGGAGTCGAGTAGACCGGGGACAACCTAGCAGGGGAAGCCAACACCAACCCTGCAAAGTGGGCGACCGACACTCCAAGGAAGGTAACCTCCATCCATCACACCAAAGGGCGCCACAACAACAACCCGACCGCGCAGAAGACCAACCCTGCGAGGAAGGCCTACACCACCCCTGCAGGGTAGGCCTACACCAGCCAGACAAGGGGGAACACCCACACAACGGAAGGTGGCGACCATCACCACAATGCCAACCATGCAGAGAGGGCCTACACCACCCCTGCAAGGTAGGCTCGCACCACCCCGACGAGGCCGACCCGTGTCCAACCCGTACCACCTGCCGCCCCGGGAGTGAATCAGACTCAACCGGAGAACCCGGGGGCCTAACCCAGCCACCACCGCCGCACTCGCACCCAAGACCGGACCAGCGCAACTCCAACCCAGAGGGAACCCGAGGGAGACCCAGGGACCTACCGTGGCTCAGGAGTTCGGGGCCGGTCGAGAGCAGGGATCCGTGCCGGCGACATCAAGATCCAAGCAGGACGGAAGCAGACCAGCATCGCCCGGAGGCGGAGGTCCTCGACCCGGCCGGAGGTTCGGGAACCTCACCCGCATCCTCGACGGCCAGATCCAGCCCGGCACCAGGGAGGAAGCCCCGAGCCGAGAAAGCACCCTCCGTCCGGGAGAGTGCCCAACTTGGGTATGAACTGCGCACGTCTACGCGAGCACGTAGACGTCCTGTGTACCTTAGTGACTTTCTACCTTGATTGACTGACTAAGAACTAGGGGGGAGGAGTGTTATGTCCTTATAAGGACATCCGCCTGGGATTGGCTGAAGATCCTTTCGGTGGGAGATTTGAATCCCTGTCAGTGGGCGGTGCGTCTGCCGGAGCAAATATAAGGAGAGTTCCGGCAGCGCAAAGCCAGTTCAGTTCTCGTTAATAAACGTTGTTACTTGAACTCTGCTGGTCACTTCTTCTTTCCTGCGCCGATCTAACAACCTCCTCAGTTCAGACCAATCTGTTCCTTCTACTGTAACACCAGCTAAAGGGGAAAGAAGGGGAAAAATGCAGGAAAAGGTTTACAGATGCGATTAGGAAAACACAAGTAAGGGAAGCTGCAAAAAAGTATCATCAAAGTCATCCCGCAGTCAATAGAGAGGCTGTAAAAAAAGTATGCATCTAATAGCCCCTATGTTAATCAGGCAGCCACAGCTAAATATGCCAACATGCAAAGTACCACAGGATAGGGAGTATCATGATGGGGCCTCAGCAGCAGCCTTCATTTCTCCAGATATACTTTGTTGGTAATGATGACAATGAGAGGGACGTCCTTTGTGGAATCTACATGGATGTTACTCCAGAACTGGTTAGTTCAATTTATCATGCCCAATCACATAGTTTCGTAGCGAAGCACGGCTATCCAGCTAGTACAATATATAGAGTGGACTGGATATTGCAGTGGTTTGATTGCCACCTTTGATGTGGGAGACCAGGGTTCAAATCCCTGACTGATACCTACCTTAGCAGTAGGGGGTCCTTGGGCAAAGACTAATGCTTCACCCACCTACCTCAAAGTACAAGAATGAAAGGAATTAGGAGAGTCATGTTGGCTTGGATGTAACCTGGATTAACAAGGTCCATGTCAAATGTTTGGGAACCAGCACAACCTGAAGAGCAACTAAGATGATCAAAGGTCTGGAAACTAAACCATACGAAGAACGGCTGCAGGTTTTGGGTCTGGCTAGTCTAAAGAAAAGAAGGAGGGACATGATAGCAGTCTTCCCATATTTGAGGGGCTGCCACAAAGAAGAGGGGGTCAAATTATTTCCCAAAGCACCAGAGAAACAGGACAAGAAACAATGGAGGGAAACTCATCAAGCAGAGAAGCAACCTGGAGTTAAGGCAAAACTTCCTAACAGTGAGGACAATGAACCAAGGGAACAGCTTGCCACAAGAAATCATGGGCACTCCATCACTGGAGGTTTTTAAAAAGAGACTGAGCAGTCACTTGTCTGAAATGGTATAGGGCCTCCTGCATGAGCAGGGGTTGGACTAGAAGACCTCCAAGGTTCCTTCCAGCTTCTATTCTATTCCGTTCCATTCCGTTCCGTTCTATTCTATTCCATTCCATTGGATGAGCCCAGAACTGATGGAATGCTACCACAACAGCAGGGGATGCATGAAACATATGAAGGAGTTAGGCATGGACAGAAGACCTGCAAGCCCACTAACTGAGAAACAGCCCTGACCCAAAGCTTCAACAGAGTGAAAAGGAAGCTGCTCTCACAACGTGAGGTAGAACAACTGCATGTTACATTCAGTGGTGAAATATAAAATTGGTTACTGCCATTTCTGTGGGCATGGCTTGGTTGCGGGGGGGGGGGGGGTTTGTAATGTGACTGGGTAGGCGTGGCCAACTTTTTTTTTTAACTTTCATTTTCCCCACAATCCCATGGAACTAGGATGAGGAGGTGAGGAAGACCGCAACATCCAAGGACCACACCAAAGAATAAAAGAGGCCCGAAAGATCCAGCTCAAACGGAAAAAACAAGACCCAAGATCCTGCTTGAGCAGGAGGTTGAACTAGAAGAGTTCTTTCAAACCCTGTAGAAAGTTGCACCCACCCCTCTTCTAGAAGAATGAAATAGTCCAAGAAATATTAAAAAGACAGAATATGGCCCCTAAAATAGAAATCTCAAAGGAACCAGAAACAAAAGACCCCAGCTCCAGGAGGATGGGATTATCCTTCAGGGCAAAACCGTTCAGCCACAATAGGAAATTGCCCTTCATTGCATCACCCAGCAAGATTCAACTAAGCCTGGGACGCAGACAGCCTACAAAGTTAGTGAAGACCCGCCCTCTGGGAGTCTGACAGCCAATAGCTTACATTTATGTAAACATGTAAGCATACATAAATGCTTACAAGTTTATGCATGTGTGGCGGGGGTGGGGGGGCAACCACATGCTTGATGATCTGCTAAAAAACTTCTATATTTTCCTCCTTCATATTTTTTGCATCCTAAAGAAAGGTCTCTCCTTTTCCAGGCCAGGGTGCTGGGAGCTATCTGGGCTACTGCATGCTGGATACAGATACAGATTAACAGAGTTGGAAGGGACCTTAGAGGTCATCTAGTCAAGCCCCCCACCCAAGCAGGAGACCCTACACCATTTCTGACAGATGGCCATCCAGTCTTTCTTCTTGAAAGCCTCCAGGGATGAAGCTCCCACAACGTCTGAAGCAACTTCTGTTCCACGGGTTGATTGTTCTCAGTGTTCCTCCTTATTCCAGGTTGAATCTCTCCTTGTTCAGTTTCCATCCATTGTTCCTTGTCTGGCCTTCAGATGCCTTGGAAAACAGCTTGACCCCCCTCCTCTCTGTGGCAGCCCCTCAAATATTGGAAGACTGCTATCCTGTCTTTCCTGGTCCTTCTCTTCACTAGACTAGCCATGCCTGGTTCCTGGAACTGTTCATCGTATGTTTGAGCCTAATCATCTGGGAGGAGGAGGAGGAGGAAGAGGAGGGCTTGACTTGAATTTCCTGATGCAAAGTTTATGAATATAGCATATATAAATAGCATCCTTACTGCACAAAGAAAATTGCATATGGAATTTTGTTTGTTTTGATGATACTTTCTGCCTGAAGAAGAAGAATGTACTCATTAGAGCAAGCAGAAATGCCTTTGTCCAGG
This sequence comes from Masticophis lateralis, assembly GCA_030761175.1. NCBI lineage: Eukaryota > Metazoa > Chordata > Lepidosauria > Squamata > Colubridae > Masticophis > Masticophis lateralis. The sequence continues at coordinate 1,380,128 of JAUDYJ010000015.1, read as the reverse complement.
CTCACAAATAGCCAGAAAATGTCAGTTTTTTCAATGCAGAGCTGAGGAGGGCTGGGCTCTTGCTTGGCCAAGGTATGAAGCATTCCTGCATAATTGTCAAAATGTATGTGGTCCTATTAACTAATATTATTGAAACTTCATTATACTTTTTCATAACCTATAAAAACATACTAATCAATCTTTATTGCAATTAACTAGGAAATACTGTTATTCCCAGAACAATTGCCACTAATGACATATTATAGGGTATTTCTAAATTACAGGGATTCAAAGGTGAATCCATCTAATAAGTTTTCCAGCCTCTCAGATTATAAATCAATTTGTGTTTTCTCTTTTTTTTCTCTCCATCTCTCTCTCTCTATCTCAAAAGGAGAAATCGGGACATTATTGTACATACATACTAGATTTAATCAGACCCAATTTCAACAAGCTTGGTGATCTGCTAGGAATTAGCAAGGAAGGAAGCACAGGAAGGTGTTTTTCTTTTTTCTTTCTTTCTTCCATTCAATTGTGCCTGAGTCTCAGAGACTGCCTGGGCAAGTCCCTGCCATTTTTCTTGGCATCAGTTGACCCTGCCTACTAGAAATGCCTTTTTGAGTGCCACACTTTAACTCTGAATTACTGGGTTACTGTGGTTACCACCAACCATCATCGGGACCACTTTGGCCTTGACTTTCCACATCCTCTCCGGTTCCTCCTTCAGACCCCAGTCCTTCTCTAGCTTCTCGATCTCTTTTTTCATGATGTTGCTGTCACTTGGCACCCCTACATCTATCACCACCGCTGTCCTCTAGACTTCTGGTCTCCTACCACGATGTCTGACGGATTGGCCAATATCTGCCTATCTATCTGGATCTCTCTGCACAGTCTTCAGCCTGGGTCTGGTCTAGTGTGGTAGACTTGGCTTCTATAGCTCCGGTGATTAGTGCCTACTCTTGTGCTGCTATGATCAAAGTCTTTAATCCTGCTTTGACACTCTCCAGACCCTGCCTGCCTTCTTTCTGGCTTACGTAGAATCTCTGGGTGTTGAATTTAGGGTGAAAACCTCCATTAAGAGCTTCTTAACATCAGCAGCTTCTATGTCCTGCTTTGGCCAAAAGGGTAGCTAATGACTGGCAGAGCATACATAGAACTGTTGGAAGAAGTATCCATCTGGGTTCAATACCAAGTGGGGAGAAAGACACGGGAAACATTGAGACTGCTTGGAAGGATGGTTTTAATGGCCAACAGGGCCACATGGGTTTGAAGCCCTGGGTAGGAGGAATGGAGTGGAGAGTGGGTGTTATTTATACCAGTGGTGGGTTGTTCCTGGTTCTGTCCGGTTCCTGAGAACCGGTAGTAAAAGCAGCGGGAGGCTCTGCCCATCCGCCCTGACATCATATTTGGCGATCTGTGTATGCACAGAAGCTTCTGCACATGTGCATGTGCAGAAGTGCAGGTGCGCTCACGAGCGAAGCAAGCACATGTGTGCGCTCCTGTTGGGAACCGGTAGTAAAGGTTAAGTAGAACCCACCCCTGATTTATACCCTCTCTTGGGCATTGAACTTGAGCTTTCTGTTCCTGTGGCAAAGATGACCAGGCTGAGGCCAAGTGTATCATTAGCCTCGAGTCCCTAGAGACCTCCAGCCCCTCTGGAATTCGCTTGACCCTTATCTACTGCCAATTTGCCTGGCCTCTTAGTAGTTCAGATTCTTGTTAGCATTTGTTCATTTGAACCACCTTCTCCCTGATTTCTTGTGCCTGACCATTTATTTTGGGACAACCTGGGATTTTGCATACTCTCCCCCCTCCCGCCCTAACAAAAGTCAGCAGGTGGGTTCAGGCCCTTATTTTGTGCCCCCAAAGCCTGTGAAATTTCACGGCTGTGTGGTGGTATGTGCGTTTGTGTGTGTACGTGTGAAGCCGCAAAATGTGCTGCTGTGCTGTTGCCATAGCAACCTTCCCAGATTCTGCAAAGTGGGGTAAGGAATCTGGAGAGCAGGCCTTAGGCTCCCGAGACCCCAGCCTCATTTCCAGAAAGCAGGCAGAGAGGCCCCTCTCCCTCTTCCTCCTCCTTCCCTAACCCTAACCCACCTCCTCGGCTGGGCAAGGCAAGTGGGGAAGGGCTCCTGCCAGCAGCCCCCCTCTCTCCCTTGGTCTCCCCTTTCTCTGCAGCCAATTATCCCCCTTCTGCACTTTAAGTGAGATGGTTATTTTAGGAGGAATCAGAACTTTCCACTTTGTTAGCAGCTTCCTGGCCAGCCTTGGAGAGAAGAGTGATGGAAACGGTGCAATTAACTCTTGTGATCTTGGCCCATTGACGTCAGTCATTATCAAGGCCCAGGTGGTTTTTTGCCACTTGGAGGGGGTGGGCGAGAGGCAGGTTCTCTCCCCGCCTCCCCCGGGCTTAGCTGAGCCAAAAGGGACAATGCTTCTCCTAAGGCTCCCTTCTCACCTCTTAGCTTTGGAAGATTAATCATTTAACAGCCCACAGAGCTGAAAGCTTTTGAGGTTTTGAAGTATGTTGGATTGTCATAAATGAAATAATGAAGGAAAACAGCAACGATGGTTCACATTTATGGTTTACAAAATTCCTGGTGGGCATTTACCACAGTTCTCCCTTTTTCTTCCTTCCTGTTTGAATTTAACAATTCAGGGTTGACATTTAGCCACTCGGTAGCATTTGCTTGGAGAAGCTCCAAGGTAAAAGGGGCTTTTGTTACCTGAGGGGACTCTGGCTGAGAACATCTGGCCGAAGGGAAGCTGGCAGGGCAGCTCCATCCCCTGCACCTCTAGTCACATGGCTGGTTTTCCAAGGGATTGTGAACGTTCCTCAGAATAATCCTTGGATTATTTTCTCCTAACATTTTAGATTTTTTTTATCCTACCTTTATTACTTTATAAATAACTCAAGGTGGAGGATATACATAGTACTCCTTCCTCCTTCTATTTCCCACAACAACAATCCTGTGAGGTAGGTTGGCTGAGAGAGAATGAGAGACATCTGCCTCTGCGCCCAAGGCAGGACTGGGCTCTGTGCCCTAGTTTCTAGGTCAGTACCTTCAGCACTAGACCAAACCAGTCTAAACTAACCTCCCCATTTAAGATCCAACAGTCATCATCTACTTAAAATGTAATCAAGCTCTTGCTGCCATGAGGAGTGACAGAGGTCAGCAAGGACCGCTCCCTCCTGATCCCCGAGCAGGAGAGTGGAGACAATGCAGGAACAGCGCAGGCAGACCCGATGACTTGGGAGGAGAGCACAAGGCACACCTGGGGGACTTAGACTTAAGGAGACGCTGTGGGGAAGAGTCTTTGTCAGGAACAAACACTGAATTGGTAGAGTTTGGTGTGCTTGCTTCTTCCTGACTTTGTGAACTCAGTATCTTGTAACTGACTTTGTGGACTCATTGTTCCTTGGTCTGTGGACTACTTTTCCTGTTCCCTTGTTTTGCTGGACTGGGTGCAGCCAGAGGCTGCCCTGTGTGTGTATGTGCTTTGCTCTGGGACTTGCCAAGAACGTGGGAGCATCTGAGGGGAAATTTGGAGCATTAAATGGGAGTTTGAACTCTCAGCTGGCTGTGTGATCTTCATGCCTTGTCCCGGATCATCACACGATTAATATGACAAATAACTTTAGAGAGTTAAATCATCTATAACATGGTCTAATCTTCTTTTACATATAGCCAATTGCTGACAGTGTCTTGTAACAGTGAGTTCAATGCCTCAGGTGAAAAAGAAATACTTTTTCACCTGAGGCTAATCATCTCTTGCTTTTCAAATGTTGACCTGCAAAATTGTGAGACAAGTCCGACTCTGCCCACTGCAAGAATCTGGCTCTGCCAGGCTGATGCCTCTGCTCGAACTCAACTAGCTTGATCTAATGTTTAAGGCCCACCAAAAAAGCAGGAGACCATGAGTTCAAGTTCTGTCTGCAGTTTGGCAGTTCAAATCTCACCAGGCTCAAGGTTGACTCGGCTTTCCATCCTTCCGAAGTGGGTAAAATGAGGACCCAGATTGTGGGGGGCAAGAGGCTGACTCTGTAAACTGCTTAGAGAGGGCTGTAAAAGCACCGTGAAGTGGGATACAAGTCTAAATGCTACTGCTATTGCTCTTCTTTTTTTCCTTCCTTCCTTCCTTCCTTCCTTCCTTCCTTCCTTCCTTCCTTCCTTCCTTCCTTCCTTCCTTCCTTCCATGGTGTGCAGTGGTTAGAATCAATATTGCCGGCTCACTGCCAGGAGTTCAATCCTGACCGGCTCACGGATGACTCAGCCTTCCATCCTTCCGAAGTGAGTAAAATAAGGACCCAGATTGTTGGGGGCAAGAGGCTGACTCTGTAAACCTCTTAGAGAAGGCTGCAAAGCACTGTATAAGTTTAAATTGCATTGCTATTGCTAAATAAACAAATGAAATCCTTCAGTTTGGAAAAGAAAGAACAAGTCTTGGGCATTTTCAAGGGGACATTTTTCAGATATTCAAGAATATCTGCTACCATTTCCCTCCTCATTTGCTCAAAATAAATACATTCATCTCCTTCATTCTTTCTGCAGAGGCATGACATTAGTTTCTCTTGCCTCTGTCTTCAGGGAAGCATTGCCCCATCATCTCCATCAATAAAAAGGACTTGCAGTTGTTAAAGGGCTGCATCCAGAACTGAGCACGGTATTCATTGAGCTCTTAACCTGGTGCAGAGCAAGGAGGTAACAATGCCTTTGATTGATGGAAGCCGGGGAAGAAACATGATCACAGCAAGGCTCCAATCAAAGCACACAAAGACAACCATCATGCAAACCTACGCACAACTCAGGATGCAAACGGAGCTGAAAAGTGCACGTTCTGTGAAGAATTAGAAGACTCTATCAGCAGCATGCCCAAACATGACATTATATGGCTTATTGACAATAGGAATCCATTCATAATAGGCAACAATAGGAACTCATGATTAGCAAAAGTGGAAAACGGTTGCTATTATTCTGTAACCTAACATTTGTGTTAGGAAGCCCTAACTTTACACATAAAAATATTCCTCACCAAAAGGATGATGACTGGATGGAGCCACTAACAGTGAAATTGACTACATCTGTGTCAGCAGTTGATGGTGATCAGCACTCATAGTTCCGAGGGTATCTGTGAAGCAAATATGGGATCAGACTATCATCTTCAGGTAGCTCCACTAAAGTTTTTGCTCTCAAGCAAAATGATCTATCACGCACCCTGCGCTGTTGAGAAGCTAAGGGATCCTGTCGTGGTAGAACAGAACCGCACAAACTCAGCAACCACAATATGAACACAATATGAGCTTGAAGATCAGTGGGGATGCTTCAAACAAGCAGTATGCCGTGCCCCCATCAGTGCCTGAATCTGAGGAGGAAGGCGGGCCAGAACTCAAGGGGGCAGCATCGTTGGCTTTGGAAGAAGGTGGGGTGGAGCAGGCCCCGTCAGGCCAGGGCTTTTCAGGATTGGGATGACTTGTAGGCAGGGAGGAACAGGATGAATAAGAGGCTAAGCAGTGAACATGAGAGACAGAGCTCAGGCGATGAGCAAGGACCACCCCTTCCTGATCCTCGAGCATGGAGAGTGGAGAGAAGGCGAGAACAGCACAGAATGACCCAACTACTCAGGAGGAAGCATGTCGCTCCTCTTCACAAGGCACACCTAGAGGCTTAGATTTAAGGAGACACTGTGGGGAGGGTTATTTGTCAGAAACAAACGCTGAACTCATTGAGTGTTATGTGCTTTTGCTGAAGTTGGATGTTTCCTGGATTAATTCCCTTGTTCTTTTGGCTCCCTGGACTCCTTGATTTACCCCCTTGTCCTGCTGGATTTCTCGCTTTGCAGCCATTGTGCTCACAGCATTGTGCTGGATTATTTGCAGCCAGAGGCTGCTGGAGGTGTGTGAACGTGTGTGTATGTTATCACTTTGCTCTGGGACCTGCCAGAAACATGGGAGCATTTGGGGGAAATTTGGAGCAATAAAGGGGCGGTTTGAACTGCCTGTGTTGCCTCTGTGCCTTGGCCTGGGTCATCACAGTATCTGAAGAATCATTGGTTGAAGGAGAGGAGCACGGAAAGTAGTCTGAGACAAGAACTGGCAGCTGATTGAGGAACAGAAACTTACAAGGTGGCAAAAGGATCAACAGTCACTAAATGAGAAATCAAAACTATGGAAAAATAGACCAGTCATAGGCCATAGAATCAAAAAAATAAGATGACAAGGAATAATATTTGAATATTGACTATCTCTCAGGTTTACCCTGAGATCCGAATGACCTCCAACATGCTGTTTAGAAATTTGAACTCAAAGCCAAACAGAAGGAACATCATTCAAGTACAGGTAATCCTCGACTTACAACAGTTCATTTAGTGACCGTTCAAAGTTACAATGGCACTGAAAAAAATGACTTATGACCAGTTTTCATGCTTGTGACCTTGGGAGAAGTCCCATGATCATGTGGTCAAAATTCAGATGCTTGGCAAATGGTTGAAACTCATGGTCGTTGCTGTGTCCCAGACTCAGGAGATAATCTTTTGTGACTTTCTGAGAATGTTCCGAGAATAAAATGGGGCAAAACTCACTTAACAAATGTCTCGCTTAACAACATACATTTTGGCCTCCATCGTGGTCATACATTGAGGACTACTGGTAGTCAATATCTGGGCAATCCCTGTTATTTGATCTACAGCAGGAATAGTTGACTGCACTCAGGTGGAGCTCGATCACTGGGTCAGAAGAGCAGAAAACAAATAGAGTAGTGTAAAGTAGAATAGGATAGGATAGGATAGGATAGGATAGGATAGGATAGGATAGGATAGAATAGAATAGAATAGAATAGAATAGAATAGAATAGAATAGAATAGAATAGAATAGAATAGAATAGGAGTAACAGAGTTGGAAGGGAACTTGGAGGTCTTCTAGTCCATCTCTGCTCAAGCAGGAGAACCTATACCATTTCAGACAAGTGACTGTCCCGTCTCTTCTTAAAAACCTCCAGTGATGGAGCACCCATGATTTCTCAAGGCCAACTGTTCCACACTTTTAATTGTTAATTGTTCTCACTTTTAGGAAATTCCTCCTTAATTTCAGGTTGCTTCTCTCTTTGATCAGTTTCCAACCATTATTTCTTGTTCTGCCCTCCGGTGCTTTGGAGAATAAGTTGACCCCCTTCCCTCTTTGTGGCAACGAATGACAATGTGCCATGCTTTGCACCCAAAAAATGATACTGACCAACTGTGGTTTTGCCAAGAGGTGAATGGGATACCGTTTCCCCAAAAATAAGACCTCCCCAGATAATAAGCCCAATCAGGCTTTTGAGCGCATATGCTAAAATAAGCCCCCCCCCAAAATAAGCCCTCCCCAAATAGAAGCCCTCCCCAAAAATATTTAAACACATGTGCAGCCAGTCTCCACCATTTCCTCTGGTTAGGGTGAGGGAAACAGAGCTGGAAATTGGGCAAAATGGCAAGAGGATCCCCGTCTTGCTCCACGCACCCCAAATAATAAGACATCCCCAAAAATAAGGCCACACGCTTATTTCAGGGTTCAAAAAAATATAAGACAGGGTCTTATTTTGGGGAAAAACATGGGTAGAAGCAAAATGTGGAGGAAGAAAATTGTGGCCTAATTGACTACTTTAAGAAAAGAACAAGGTCTCTCAATGAAGGAAGTTAATCAAGGAAAGGTCTTGAAACAACAAAGGTGAAAGCTGAACATAGAAAAGAAACAATGGGAAGTCAATGTCTTAATTGGAAGTACAAGCCAATACACAATCAATACTTGAAGGATATAGAAGGAAAAGCTGATAAAAAATCCCCAGGTGGAGTTGGTTAAGATCAAGAATGCTGAAAAAAATGAACACGAAGGCTTGGAGCTTTTCCAGCCAATTACACAAAGGCAAAAATTCAACATATAACAAGCAACAGCAAATGTCATCTTTGTAGTAAAGAGAATGAAACGATTGACCATTTGATTAATGGATGCAGCACATTTTCACCAATTGATGACATGCAATTACAAGAATTATTCATTGGAAACTTTGCCAGAGCTTTGGATTTGAATGTGGTAAAAATGACCGGGGACGCTCAAGATGAGAAAGTTTTGAGTAATGAGTGTGTTAAGATCTTATGGGACTTTAAAATCTGAAGAGACAGGCATCTTGTTCGTAATGTGCCTGATATAACAGTAATTGAAAAGACAAAGTCTGGTTCATTGATGTTGGTATTCCGGGTTACCCACAGCAGCCAGAGGGGAGTGATCTCTACAGCTTGTGAAATTGCTCTGTTGGCGAATGTGATTGATGACACACCCTGGGGGGAGGGAGGAAACAGGGTCATGACTGGGGTATAAATTATGTGGGGTTAGAGTTGGCTTCACCTGGAACATGATGACATGAAGCGCCTAATAAATAACTGGATTTCTTTTGAAGCCTGGCTCGAGACTCATAATTTAATTAGGGCATCTGTCGGAACCCTGACACAGTTGTTATATGAGTCATTATTGGAGCCCTTGGAGTAACACCTAAAGCCCTTCCTCAATATCTAGAAATACTGAATTTATCAGACCCAAACATTTGAATTTTGCAAAATCCCACCCTTCTTGGAGCTGCCTATACTAACAGAATAACAGAGTTGGAAGGGACCTTGGAGGTCTTCTAGTCCAACCTTCTGTTCAAGCAGGAAATCCTAGACCAGGGGTGTTAAACTCAAGGCCCATGGGCCGAATCCGGTGCTTAGATCTGGCCCACAGGGCTGCCCTGGAAACAGCACAGGACTGGCCCGCAGTGCCTCTACCAGTGAAAACGGAGCTTGGGGGGGCCACACATGGCCCCTCTGAGCTCCATTTTCGCTGGCAGAGGGCTATCAAAACAAACTAAAAACAAAACAAAGGGAGAAATGTTTCCCCTCTTGCATTTGAGCAGGCAAGTAGGGACAGGAAAGGAGAAAGGGAAAGAGGGAAGACAAAGAAAAAGATGGGAAGATGGGAAGAGAGCAAGGAAAGACAAAGAAGGAAAGAGGAAAAGGAAGAGGGAAGGAAGAAGAAAAAGAAGGGAGGGAGAGAGGGAGGGAGGAAAAAGAAGAAAAGGAAGGAAGGAAAGAAGGAAGGAAGGAAATTATAATGAGAGGAAGGGAGGGTCTGAGGGACGTCCTGGCTTATCACTTGGCCACCACAAGTGGCCGTACATGAGTGACATCGAGCTGGCCATGGCCCCCGCGAAGATCAAATGGAACCCTGATGCAGCCCACAATGAAATTGAGTTTGACACCCCTGGACAGCCATTTCAGGCAAATGGCTGTCCAGACTTTTCTTTAAAACCTCCAATTTTGGGACACTCACAACTTCTGGAGGCAAGCCATTCCCCTGATTAATTGTTCTAACTGTCAGGAAAAATATTCCTAGATGCTACCTTAATAATTCTTAGGTCCTTGGTTTGGACTTCCAGCAATCTTAAACTGTGCATCTAAATGTAGATATCCATCCACACATAATAATTAGAACAACAGTGGCAAAAGAAACCAGAGAGAAAACCAATAGTGGAAGAATCGTTGAATGCCATCCCAGAAGATCATTGGCATTGACAAAAATATCACCAGTCAATTGCAAAAGGCAGCTTCACTCGGAAGAGCTGACATTCTGTTGCAGAACCTGTAACACGAACAAAAACAGCAACATATGCCCATCCCAGGTCCTTGGGAAGGGCTCTGTAGTTAGCTAAAAATGTCAAATCCAGTCCGAACGTCTGGCTGCTGTGCGATGAACCATAAATAATAATACAGGTTTGTTTACTGTTTATTCATGTCAGAAGCATCACAATTAAAATAAGGCATTATATGACCTAAAATGTAAAATATGAGATTATAATAATATTATAATAAAATAAATATAATAAAATATTTAAAAATAATGAGTCTTGGTGTTGCAGTGGTTAGAATGCAGTTCTGCAGGCTACTTCTACTAACTGCTGGCTGCCAGCAGTTTGGCAGTTCGAATCTCGCCAGGCTCAAGGTTGACTCAGCCTTCCATCCTTCTGAGGTGGGTCAAATGAGGACCCAGATTGTTGGGGGCAGTAGGCTGACTCTGTAAACCACTTAGAGAGGGCTATACAGCACTGTGAAGCGGTATATAAGTCTAAGGCAGTGGTGAAATGTAAATTTTGTTACTACCAGTTCTGTGGGCATGGCTTGGTAGGGGGTAATATAACTGGGTGGGCGTGACCAACTTTTTTTTTTCAACTTTTAAAAGCATTTTTTCTACGACCTCTTCGGAGGTTGTAAAAAATGCTTTTAAAAGCCTCTGATGATCCCAGCTGAGTTGCCTGAACGTCAGAGGCTTTTTTTCTTTTAAAAGCATTTTTTTCTACAACCTCTTCAGCTGAGGTTGTAGAAAAAATGCTTTAAAAAGCTTCTAACGATCCCAGCTGAGCCACACAATCATCAGAAGCTGCTTTTTTTTTTTTTACTTTTAAAAGCATTTTTTTGGCCGAAGAGGTTGTAGAAAAAATGCTTTTAAAAATTAAAAAAAAGCCTCTGATGATTGTGTGGCTCAGCTGGACATGGGGGGGAGGGGCAGGGATTTTTGCTACCGGTTCTCCAAACCACCACCCGCCATCACTACCAGCTCAGGCGATCCGGTCTGAACTGGGAGCATTTCACCCCTGGTCTAAGGGTTATTGCTATTGCTATTCAAAGTTACAATGGTGCTGAATGGGGGGAATTTGCAATGGCTTCTCATAGTTGTGGCCACAGGGTTGTGATTCAGGTGCTTGGCAACTGACCCACAAGAGCGATGTCACAGCAACCCTTGGTCACATAACCCCCTTTGGTGACAGTTCATGGGGAAGCCCGGCTGCACTGGCTTCATTTAACAATGGCAACTGGAGCTGCCGTTGCAAATCTCTGTGGTGACATAAGACATGGGGCTTGATGACCGCTACTGCTTAGCAACAGAGTTGCTGGTCCCAATTATCCCACTTGCCTGGACAGCTCAGCAGACAAATGCACTGTGCATTGTGATTAACTCCAGCTGTCTGCAGTCACTGCTAGTTCAAATCCCACCAGGCTCAAGGTTGACTCAGCCTTCTAAGGTAGGTCAATTGAGGACTCAGTTTGTGGGGGCAATAAGCTGACTGTATACAAGCTGTATAAGCTGACTTCATACTTTTGTATAAAATATACAAAAGTATGAAGGCTATTGCTTAACGCATTGTAAGCCGCCCTGAGTCTCCGGAAAAGGGCGGCATATAAATCAAATAAAAAAAATAAAAAAAATGAAAAATAAATTGTATGAGAAGTCTTTGTCATATGGAAAGACCCCAAGATGCTGTATTGTTTCATGCCAGTTTTAACAGGAAGGAGTAGTGCAGTAAGGACAAGAAATGAATGGGAAAATACAGCTAATTCTTTGTACCTCAAGCTACAAAAAAGGACAACCCCATTTTTTGTAACAACTGGAGCTACACAGAGCACCTCAAAGGCACCCAGAAACAGCCAAGTCCAGACACGAGCTTGGACTTCTCGAAATCCAGCAAATCTGGATATGGTCACAAAGAGGATATTCAAGAGTAGTACCTTTGCCAGTTTAGGGCAAATCCAAACTGAACTGCTGAAGCTTGCTGGGACAGCCATGGTTCCAGATCTTTATAAGGCTTTATAAAACCATAGTAAGGCCACACTTGGAATATTGCTTCTAGTTTTTGGTCATCACATTACAAAAAAAGTATTGAGACTCTGGAAAAAAATGCTGAGAAGAGCAACTAAGTGGATCAAGGGGCTGGAGACTAAAACGTATGAAGAATGGCTGCAGGAACTTGGCATGGCTGGTCTAGGGAAAGGAAGGACTGGGGGGACATGGTAACAGACTTCCAATATTTGAGGGGCTGCGAAAAAGAAGAGGGGGTCAAATTATTCTCCAAAGCACTAGAGGGCAGGAGAAGAAACAATGGAAACTCATCAAGGAGAGAAGCAACCTGGGATTAAGGAGAATAGAATAGAATAGAATAGAATAGAATAGAATAGAATAGAATAGAATAGAATAGAATAGAATAGAATAGAATAGAATAGAATAGAATAACTTTATTGTCACGTTGAATGTACACTAAATTTCCTAACAGTGAGAACAATCATCCAGTGGCACAGCTTGCCTTCAGAAGTTGCAGGTGCTTCATCCCTGGAGGCTTTCAAGAGACTGGGCAGCCAATCATCTAGAATGGTATTGAGCAGGGGGTTGGACTAGGAGACCTCCAAGGTTCCCTTCCAGCTCTATTCTGATTGTGATTGATTGTGAACTGCATACAAAGTGTATTCTATTGGGCAAATAGAATGTGTCCAAGGTGAGCAGAGAAAAGAGGTGATGATCCAGCTACAAAGAAGGACAGCTCCATTTTTTGTAGCAACTGGAGGGGCGTTGCTCCCCTCAGTCCCTGGGAAGCGCTTTTGCATTCCAGGTAACTGTTGAATGTATGAGGTAGAAGATTAAGGGAACAACAAGCAGGTTTTCTCCATGCAAATCTTCACATCATGCCACTTTGTTAAAACAGCACATCCACTTCAATGCCTGTGGCTAATGAACTATATCAACTTCAAAAAAGCTTTTGATCCTGTGCTATCAAGGTAGCATATTAACTGGAAGGAAATGAAAGTGAAGCTGATCGGGTGCAAAACATTTAGAAAAGAAATGCAAATCATGGGATTACATAGGAAAAAGTAGAAATTGTTGCAATAATGGACATTACTCAATGCACTGCACAACACAGGCAGACCTAAGACCTTATCTTAGATTAAGATTAAGGCAATCTCTCCAAATGCTGTCTAAAATTGGAGGGGGTGGGGGGTGGGAGGGTGCGTGTGTGGGAGTGTGTGTGTGTGGGGGGTGCAGTCTTATTCCACCCAGAGGACAAAAGGAAGAGAGAGACCCTTTTAATCTTGGAGAACAGGCTAGTGGTATGGCAATCGTTTTGTAAATGTCAGCGGACAAGGCAGCATATAGAAACTGGAGGAAAGGCTGAAGGCGAATATACATGTCCCAGGATAATGTTGCAGGATCCCATCTGAGCTGATCACTGGGATCTTCGTGATGAGTGGATCCTATTACCATCACCCACAACTATTCATCTCTGAATGTCATTACATCCCATATAAGTGAACGTTAAAAGCTTTGATATTAGAAAGAGGTTAGCAGATGCTTTGGGCTTTGGGGTTTGAATCCTGTGATCCCCCATTTAATGCCACTATCCAATTGGATAACGAACCAACCACTAATGAGAATTCTCTGAGCTTTGCTTATTATGTCTGACGCATCACAATTAAAATAAGGCATAAAATACCAGATTAAAACCATCATGTTCTTTTAACAACCCCATAATCCCTTGCGGGGTGGAGTCTGGGCAACTGAATGGAGCTAGCAGAGTGTTTTAATGGTCGGATGCCCTTCCTGTTGCCAATGCGGAGTTTGTTTAGCAGATATATTCCCAACATGCCCAGAGAGAGAAATATTTGCCTCTACCTAGGATCGAACTCACAGCCTCCTGATTGTGAGGCGAGAGCTCCACCTCTAGGCCACTGCACCACTCCAAAATACCAGATTAAAATATGCACAAGTTAAACAGATCTGGCCCAGAAACTAGCAACATCAATTGTGTTCTGTTGCACTGCCATGAGGTCCTTAAGTGTGCACTGATCGGGACACAAAGGACGGGATACATATGTGTTGTTGTCAGCTTGTCACCGCAATCACAAAGAACAGAAGCCACTGGATAGCCCCATTTGTTCAGAGTGTCTCTGATCTTGTAGCCGTGCGCAGTCTATTCAACGATTTCCACACTGCCCAGCTTTCGTCAGACCCAGGTGCTAGCTCCTCCCTTGGTTCCCCCCAGGGTTGCTTCTTTGTAGCTTTCCATAGATCAGGGGTGTCAAACTCAATTTCATTGATGGTCGCATCAGGGTTGTGGTTGACCTCGGAGGGGGGGGGCGTGGCCAACTGGGTGTGTGTTGCCGACTGGGTGGGCGTGGCCATCTTGACGCCATTCCCCAAACTGCTGGCATGTTTCCTCTTTGCATTGGGTAGATAGGGCCGAAGCTATGCTGGCCTAATCTTTCCTCTTCACACTGAGTAGACCAGGACAGCCCTGCCTGCGGGCTGGATCCAACCACATCATGAGCCTTGCCATAGATTCACTCTGACTAAGGAAGCTTTTCCTGGTTGTAGGCCATAGAGAGGTCTAGCTATTTAAGCCTGTGAACAGCCGGTGGGGCAATGTTGGCTAGGTGGTAGATCTTATTTAGAGGAGAAGATATCTGATAATAATTCTGCTAGCTTCATTCAGAGCAACATCCACCTTTCCAGCATGCCCTGATGTGGGCAGGCCTATTCAGCCGCTGAGTAAAGACGTAAGACCTGAATATGTACTGATTTAATGGTCACACTATCCCAGCTCATATTTAAATAGCATGCTAATCACATATCACAGAACACTTTGTGAAACTATTTTCAGGTAACAAGTTATATTACTCTACAACATACCCACATTCTATAAAGGAAGCGAACCCATTAAAACCACATTGTTTGGTAAGAATTATTTTTGACCAATGCATGGTGACTTTTGATCATTACTGCAGTTGCTTGCACCCTTTTTATTGATTTCTCTGCAAACTTTCCAGGAATTGATATCAGCTGACTGAAGCAGTGTCCCTCCCATCCCCATTTCCCCCTTTTTTGAACAAACATAATTTGCTCTCCTCTGTTATTTGGTGTCAGCGGTTACTTAGAATTTCTTAAAGATAATGCATGTGGTTTCTGCACCCAAGGATGCAACTGTATTTAGTTCTAGGTATTTAAATTCTGGCTACTTAAACAAGCATTCCTTGTATCTTAAGCATCCGTCCTGCATTTTATCCAATCCATAGCACAAGGGCAGAACCAGAAGTTCTTCAGAAGGAGATTCAACTTGGAAATGGTGGAAATTCCCGACAGTGAGAATGATTAATTGATGGAACAACTCACCTCCATGAGTTGTGGGTGCTCCATCTTGGCAGGAAAGGAAAGGAAAGGAAAGGAAAGGAAAGGAAAGGATACAGGAAGGAAGGAAAGAAAGGAAGGAAGGAAGCAAACAAGCAAGCAAGCGTTTTTTACTACGCTTTTTCTTACTTGTTCTTACAGACAACGCTGTACCAAGTATGGGAAAAAATTATTCTTCGGTATATTTTTAAGTTATTTTTCAGGATTTAACAGAAATCCTGCAGAAGCCAGTTTAAAGAATATTCCCCTGCCCCTCGCGGATCTATGGAGAGGAGCCTGGCTTGGTTTGAGCTTGACCAGGCCTCTGGTGACATTCAGGACATGCCCCTCCCCGCTTCGTGTTATGTCCTTATAAGGACATCCGCCGGGGATTGGCCGAGGCATCCTCCGGCGGGAGTTTTGAATCCCTGTCAGGGGGCGGTGCAGCTGCCGGAGCGAATATAAGGAGAGCTCCGGCAGCACCGCGCCAGTTCTGTTCCTGTTAATAAACGTGTTACATGAACTCCGCTGGTCTCATCTTCATTCCTGTGCCGATCTAACACTGGCGATGAAGGACTAGGAGGAAATCGACCGCGTGGCACGATCGCCATTACCACTGAAGAGACTCGCCGCCGTTCCGCACAATGGCAACACAGCAAGCGCTCTTCACGTCCATCGCTCCATTAAATCCCGGACTGGAGAAATGGAGCTCGTACATGATTCGGTTCCGCCAATTTCTCCGCAGAAACGGCCACAGCAACCTCGACGACGAGAGGAAGAGGGCTCTCTTCCTCGCCCACTGTGGATCCGAGGTCCTGGAGATGGCAGTGAATCTCGTCGCACCTCAGGACATCGAGGAAATGTCCTGGAAAGACTTGCAAGCGGCTCTGCAAGAGCATTACGCGCCCATGGGCACCCCCATAGCAAATCGGTTCACTTTCCATCAGAGGAACCAACGTGAAGGGGAATCCATAAAAGACTTTGTTGCTGCACTCCGTCAAATCGCAGCCAACTGCGAGTTTGACCACGTAGATAATGCGCTGAGGGACCGCATCGTCTTCGGCATGAGGGATGCGGGCCTCCAGAAGAAATTCCTGAGTAGGAAACCCATCCTGCTCAAAGATGTACTTGAGGAGGCCACCGCTGCCGAATCCTCGGAGCGCGCGGCCGCGGAAATGCAAAAGACGAAGGGGATCCACAAGATCCACCAGTCGATCCCCGAATCGTCTGAAGAATCCGCCACACCATCAGACTCGGACGGCGAGATGGCCGTTCACAAGGTCTCTCAGCCTTATCGGCGGGAAAACCCTCAAAATGGCCGACGTGGGGAACGATGCGGCAGTTGCAGAGGCGACCACCCCAGGACATCCTGTAAATGGCGGGACGCGACCTGCCGCCGATGCCTTAAGAGGGGGCACATTGCAGAGGCCTGCCGAGCCACCGACCCAGCCCCGGAACCACCCAGACCGCGGAACCGCGAAATTCGGCGCGACAACCAGAGGACATCCAAACGGTCCTCTCACCAACCCAGAGGCGACGGCTATGAGGATTCCCGGCATGGCGCGGTGAATCAGACCACCATAGCACACACCAGCAACAACAGCGCCACCAAGTTCAACGTGACGCTGTTGGCTGAGGGCTCACCCTGCACGATGGAGGTAGACACCGGGTCCGTCTACACCATCATCGATTGGCAGCAGCTGAAGAAATTCAAGCCGGAAATCTCCAAAACCCAGCTCAAACCGCTGCAGTCCAGACTGGTGGATTTCGGCGGAAATCCAATCGACGTCCTGGGCAGAACTACCCTCCACATCGAGTTCAAAGATTTCAAGGGCCAGCTGCCAGTCACCGTTGTGAGGAACAGCCGCCCGAACCTGCTGGGCATTGAGTGGTTTCAGCCGCTGGGGCTTTCCATCGGAGGCATCCACCAGATTAGGGTAGATGAACTCGACGCTCTCATCGAAGAATTCAGCGAAGTCTTCGATGGTCAGCTGGGGAAGTACATAGGGAAGCCCATTTCCTTTAATCTGGATCAGGGGGTAACCCCCATTCGGCTTAAGCCCCGCCGGGTTCCTTTCGCCTTGAGGCCTAAGGTAGACGAGCAGCTAGATAAGCTGATCGCCCAAGGCGTTCTGGAACCCATCGATCACGCTTCATGGGAGACTCCCATTGTGACCCCAATGAAGCAGGATGGATCTGTGCGCATCTGCGCTGATTATAAGGTGACCATAAATAAGGCGTTGCAGCAGAGCGCATACCCTGTGCCAGTGGTGCAGCACCTCCTGCACTCACTAGGCAAGGGCACAATTTTTGCAAAACTGGACCTGGCCCAGGCTTACCAGCAACTGCCAGTGGATTCCAAAACGGCGGAGGCGCAAACCATTGTCACACACAGGGGGGCTTTTAAGTGCAACCGTCTCCAATTCGGAGTCAGTGCCGCCCCGGGGATTTTTCAATCAATGATGGAACGCCTTCTCCAAGGCGTTCCAGGGGTAGTGCCTTACTTTGATGACGTGCTCATCTCCGGAGACTCAGAAGCGCAACTCCTTGAACGGCTGAGGCTCGTCCTACAGCGGTTCAAGGAGAAGGGCTTGAGAGTAAGACGAGATAAGTGCATCATCGGAGTCCAGGAAGTCGAGTTCCTGGGCTATCTCATCGATAGAAATGGCATACACCCCACCAAATCAAAAGTTAAAGCCATCCATGAAGCTCCCAGCCCCAAAAACAAAGCGGAGCTTCAGGCATTCCTTGGATTGCTTAACTTTTATGCAATATTCCTCCAACAGAAAGCCACAGTTGCTGAGCCGCTCCATCGCTTGCTGGGGAAAGCGGTTTCCTGGAAGTGGGGTGACAAAGAGGAAATGGCTTTCCGGGCCATCAAGGGACTATTGACGTCCAACAGCGTCCTCATACAATACAACGAGACGCTACCCATCTGGCTGACCTGTGACGCATCGCCATACGGGGTGGGGGCGGTCCTGAGCCACGACCTGCCCAACGGCACAGAGGCCCCCATCGCCTTCTTCTCAAAGACCATGTCCAGCGCTGAACGCAACTACAGCCAGCTGGACAAAGAGGCGTTGGCAATCGTCGCAGGGGTGAAGCGCTTCCACGAATACCTATACGGAAGAAGCTTCACCATAGTCACAGACCACAAGCCGCTCCTGGGCCTCCTCGCCGGCGACAAGCAAACACCCACGTTCATGTCGCCGCGAATGACACGCTGGGCCATCTTCCTCGCCGGCTATGCCTACACCCTCACCCACCAACCCGGAAAGGCCATCGCGAATGCAGACGCACTCAGCAGATGCCCGTCCGCAGACGCCGTGGAAGACCCCGCCCCCACCCTCGAACTCCTGCACATCGACCATGACAGCAGCTGCCCAGTCACATCTGCAGACGTGGCCACGCACACCAAGAGAGACCCTACACTCCGACAAGTGCAGTCTTGGATCCTGCGGGGGTGGCCGGCGCAGCCTAGCGGAGAAGAATACAGCCCCTTCAGCCGCAAGCAGAAGGAGCTGTCCATGATGAAAGGCTGCCTGCTATGGGGGGATAGGGTGCTGATCCCCGCCGCGCTCCAACGGAAGACGCTCAAGACGCTGCACAACGGGCACCCAGGCATCGTCCGCATGAAGGCCCTGGCACGAAGCTACGTCTGGTGGCCATCACTGGACAAGGACATTGAGCAATGGGTCGCCGGATGTAGCCAGTGCCAAGAAGTCCGACCAGCACCCCCCCAGGCGGAGCCCACCCCGTGGGAGACGCCCAGCAGCCCCTGGTCTCGGATCCACATCGACTTCGCGGGTCCAATGCAGGGGCGCCACCTCCTCATCGTGGTTGATGCCTTCTCCAAATGGCTCGAGGTGGTTCCCATGGCATCAACCACATCGGAAGCCACCATTCGCGCTCTCCGCCGCCTCTTCGCAACGCATGGGCTCCCGGACGTGTTGGTTTCCGACAACGGTCCCCAACTTACGTCCGTGCCCATGGAGGCGTTCCTGGCAGGACTGGGCATCCGCCATGCCCTCTCGGTGCCATACAGACCGGCCGGAAACGGCCAAGCGGAGAGGATGGTGAGGCTAATCAAGGAGGCACTCACCAAGATGGCACCGGGTGACTGGCAGGAGCGCATAGACACCTTCCTCCTCACCCAACACATAACGCCACACACAACCACCAAGAAGTGCCCATCAGAGCTGCTGATGGGCAGAAGACTCCGCTCACCTCTCGACAGACTGCACCCCCAGTACCACTCGGAGGTGCCCGCAACCGCCAGCCGCCAGCTCCGCTGTTTTGCCGTGGAAGACCCCGTCTACGCGCTGAACTTCCACGGCTCACCAAAATGGCTGAAAGGAAAGATTCACAGCACAACCGGCCCGAAATCCTATCGGGTAGAGCTGGAAGATGGACAGGTCGTGAGACGTCACATCGACCAGCTCCGCAAAAGGTGGAAGGGAATGGATGGACAACAACCCGACGAGGTAGGCCTACCACACCCTGAAGAGGTAGGCCTGCCCACCCCCGATAAGGTAGGCCTGCCACAACCCCACAAGGGAGGCCTACAACACCCCAGGAGGGGGGGCCCTCTGACGCCGGCACAAGCTAGCAACGAATTCCAGCCAGTAGACTGGGGACAATGTCAGAGGGGAACCCTGAAGCACCCAGGGGTGGACCAGAATCAACACCCCGACACCCGAGACCCAGCCGCTGACGACGGCAGCCGTGGGGACCGAAGCCCCGACGCCCACGACACCCAACAACACCCCGGCGAGGTCAGACCGCACCAATCCGACGATGGACGCCAGTTGCAGAAAGGGCCAGTAGACCGGGGCCAACCGAGCGGGGGATACCAACAGCACCCCCGCGAGGGCGGCCACCAACTCACCGGCGAGGGAGACCTCCATGCATCACTACAGAGGCCTCCCCAACAACAACCCGACCAAAACGAAGACCAACCCTGCGAGGAGGGCCTCCGCCACCCCAGCAGAGGAGGCCAGCACCAACCGAGCCGAGACGACCGACACCCAGACGGCGAGGGGCGGCGGCCGGTACGGCTACACCCACCCCGCAGAGAAGGCCTACACCACCCCTGCAGAGAAGGCCGCGAGAGTCCCCAGCCAACCCAGTCGCACCACCCCGGCAGAGAGGGCCTGCGCCACCCCTGCGAGGTAGGACAGCACCACCCCGGCGAGGGCGACACCCTGCGACCAGCCCAGCAGCGCCAGCCCAGCAGAGAGGGACTACACCACCCCTGCGGAGGAGGCCTGCAACCCACCGGCGAGGTCGAACCAGCGCCGAACCAACCCACCAGCAGCCCCGGGAGTGAACCGGACTCAACCGGGGGACCCACGGGACCGACCCAGTTGCTGCCGCCGGACCGGCACCCACGTCCGGGGCCGATCAACCCCGACCCGGTGGGGACTGAAGGACGACCCAGGGACTTACCGTGGCTCAGAAGTTCCGGACCGGTCGAACAACGGAGATCCCACGATCGGAGCAGTGGTGAAGAAGACCAGCATCGCCCGCAGGTGGAGGTCAGCGACCGGGCCGGAGGCACGGGAGCTCCGCCCGCGGCCTCGACAGCCAGATCCAGCCCGGTTCCAGAGATGGCGTCCGGAGCCGCAGAAGCACCCTCCGACCAGGAGGGCTGTCAGCCGATGAATGGACTGCGCAGGTCTAGTAGATTACGCAAACGGCCTGCCTACTTACGTGACTTTGTTGTTGATGGACAGCTTAAGATCTAGGGGGGAGGAGTGTTATGTCCTTATAAGGACATCCGCCGGGGATTGGCCGAGGCATCCTCCGGCGGGAGTTTTGAATCCCTGTCAGGGGGCGGTGCAGCTGCCGGAGCGAATATAAGGAGAGCTCCGGCAGCACCGCGCCAGTTCTGTTCCTGTTAATAAACGTGTTACATGAACTCCGCTGGTCTCATCTTCATTCCTGCGCCGATCTAACACTTCGGATGAAGCTGGATGATTTGCCTGGATGCAGCCTTGCAGCCCCTCCGTGGGCTGGAGCAGATGGTGTTGGAAGAGCATCAGAAGGGGAAGAGGCCCTGCAGAACCATGCAGCTACTTCTCTTCCCTTTGAGAACTGGTGGGGCTTTGTAGCTCTGAAAGGGGCTTGACTTGAAGCCTTATCAAAGTAAGCATCCCTCAAAGCGTTGCGCCCCTTAGCAGGGAAAAAAAAACTCTCATCTTATTTTAGAAAAATATGCCTTGAAATGTAAATGAAATTGGACCAAGCACCTGAACGTATTCTTGGAATCTTTGCATAGTTGGATCTTCTAGCCCAGTGCAGGAAAAATAATTTAAGCATCCATGATGGAAGATGGGTAGATACCAAGCACAGATTCTGACTTCATCTTTCTTCTCTAGGTAGTCCTGAAACCAGGATGGGATAGTTAGACAGGTATGAACGCGTCCCAAAAAACAAAAGCAAATTGATGTGGGAGGGAATATCTGGAAGGGTTAAAGGAAATGCTTGAGGAAAACTCACTAGTTTCCTCCCTTCCCATCCTTTCTTCCTAAAACTGGTTGAACCCACCAAGCCCACCATTTTGGGCCTTAGCCAGCCCTCAATTTGGGAGAACACCCATGACCTGCTTTCATTCAGCTCCTTGGTGGCTCAGTGGCTAAGACGCTGAGCTTGTTGATCAGAAAGGTCGGCGGTTCGAATCCCAAGTATAGGTCTCCTGTGTGAGCAGGGGGTTGGACTATATGACCTCTAAGGTCCCTTCCAACTCTGTTACTGTTACATTCCAGTCTGCTGTCAACCTCCCCTCCCTCCCCCAAATTGGCAAAGACTCAAGTTGAAGTAACTGGCCTTTGGCTTTCAAAGCACAGCTGGTGCAAACCTTTGGGCTGTTGTGCGTAGAAACAGAATTCCAGACAATGAGGGTGAGGAAGTGTTTGGGGTAGGGGCTAAGTGGAAATATTTCTTACGTGCCCACCTTACCTGTCCAGTTGGATAGCTTCAGCCTGGAATTGTAGAAAGCCACCTGGTTGCTGCCTCAAATATGTTGCATTAGAAAAGGGGGAAAAATTTGTGAAATAATGAAAAAGTTGAAGGGATTTCCTCTGAAGGACGCTAAATGGCATTGTTGCATTAACAGAGAGATACAATCAAGATCTAGTGAGATACTAGTACCACTCTATAAAACCTTAGTGAGACCACACCTAAAGTACTGCATCTAGTTGTGGTCACCACACTATAAAAAAGAGGTTGAGTCTCTAGAAAGAGGGCAGAGAAGAGCAACCAGGATAATTAGAGGACTGGAGGCTAAAACATACGATGAAGGGTTGCAGGAACTGGGCCTGGCTAGTCTAGTGAAGAGAAGGACCAGGGGAGACAGGATAGCAGGGCTCCAATACTTGAAGGGCTGCCCCAGAGAGGAGGGGGTCAGGCTATTTCCAAGGTACCTGCAGGGCAGACAAGGAACAACAGATGGAAACTGAACAAGGAGAGATTCAACCAAGAAATAAGGAGAAATTTTCCGACAAGTGAGAGCAATCAACCCATGGAACAGAAGTTGCCTTCAGAGGTTGTAGAAGCTTCATCACTGGAGGCTTTCAAGAAGAGAGTGGATTACCAAGTGTCAGAAATGGCGTAGGGTCTCCTGCCTGGGTGGGGGGTTGGATTAGATGACCTACAAGGTCCCTTCCAACTCTCTTAATCTGTTAAATTTAAATGTAGGAATGTCAACGTAGAGCAATGCAGGGCATTGTCGTAATCCCTTGTGGCTCCAGCATATGAAAATGCTTCTAGCTTTCCCTTCACAGTTGCCCTCCCATCCCAACCCTAGTGAGACAAGCCCCTTTGCCTCATTCCCCCCTCCCCCACCCTATGCAGCTATACGGAAGAACTGTGGGGAGCACAGCAGGAGTTTTGATGTCCCCCAAACATGCAACCTCCTTGCCTGCCATCTCTTGCCCTGATCTGGCTCAGATGGACTGTGTGGGGCTCAGTGAGCTCAGTTGCTTTTGAAAAACTGCCCCCCCCCCCCCCGCTCCCATTTGCTGCCTTGCACTCCAAAGACCCTCCAGAGAGTTTCCCTTATAGGTGAGTTTTGGGAACAGACCAACTGTCCTTCCCTGCTCTCCTCAAGCCCAGGAATCTTCTCAGAAATATGCATACAGGACAGTTTGGTGAGATTCCCCCCACACCATGAACACATTTTGGAGGTTTCTTAATCAGATGAAGGCTTTCTCTTTGCTTCCTCAAGACCAAACGAATTACCTGGTTCTGTGGCCAATTAGCCATCCTCTCCCAGGGCTGAGTCAGTTTTTTTTCCAGACAATTGGATCATTAAAGCAGAAGGAACCGGGGCCCCCAGATGCCCACCTGCTCAGACCTGCAGTGCTGACCTTTGCTGAAATTGGGGGAAGGAGGGGAGGGCTCAGACTCCTGTGCTCCCATCCCTCCCCTCCAATCTATCAAGCAGCCTGTAAATATCAGGCTTAACTGACAGTTGGGCATCCCAGAGAGATTTGCTAATTTTGTTTAAAGAGATGTTTTATTTATGGGAGGGTAGATTTGATTATCCCCAAAGCAAACCAAGTGCAATGCGCGTTCCACGAAAAAGCTCCGCTACTCCAGCAACTTGGGCAATTGAGAGGCTCTGCTAACATTGCAGTTTTCCAGAGCAGTGGAGATGTTGACACAGGCCATCCACAGGACTTAGCATCAGCTGTGCCTTCGGTTGAGTGCTCAGTGGTTGGAGGAGCCTCTTAAAAGCTCCTGGATTTGGCATGGCCTCCTCCTGAACATTCCTGAAGCCCTGGCTTTCCTTGGACAACGCTCTGCTGCGGGAATGAAACACAATGTCAACCGTCCCAGCTTGGTCCATTAGAAAAGAAAGACTCCCAGGTCCATGGTTAGCCAAAGGTACGCTTTCCTAAGCCAAGTGGTTTCAGAAGAAGCAACGCTGGTTCTGGGATTTTCATGCCCCCAAAGCTTATGGATAACTTTCCCTTGTTCTCATCCACACCCCTGGTTACCAAAGAGTGTCCAATTAGGTGCCATCAAATTGTTTGGGTAACAGTCCCTGTTTTTGCGGGCAGGCTGGTTCGGCATTTCTTTGTGTGACCTTGGACCGCCCAGCAGTGAGTTTCACATATTCTTACCACCAGTTTGCCACGCGCACGCAAGCTCACTTCACACACGCACCTTCCCCGCATGCATCTGGCCTTCCGCGCATGCGCTTTGCTCACACACATGCCTTCCGCCCATGCAGAAAATGTGACAATGTGGCTAAATAGGACGGCATTACACTGGGGAAGGTGGGTGAGTGGGAGGGGGCCACCCGCTACAGGTTCACTTGATCTGAACTGCCTTAATAGCACCTCTGGAACTGCTGGTGAATCTCATGGACGGCACGATGCATAGTTTTGATTCCTTGTGCTGACCCTCCCCTTATCCCACCGAGCTTCCCACTCTGTTTCGTACAGCAAGCAGGCAGCAGGCAAAGCCTGACACGGCAGAATCGCAGCCCTGACACATGGATTGCCTGCTGTTCCCCCTCTGCCTCTGGGACAGGCAAGCCCAGGAAGGTTTGGGGTATGCAAAACTCTGTTGATGTTGCTTCCTGTCTCCCTGGCGCTGTGTGGCAGAATGCCATTTGGCTACATTTTGGTTAAAATTTAAAAGAAAATCAAGGAAATGAGAGAAGAGAGATCGGCGCCTATCATGCTGGCACTGACTGTCCACTCTGAATAGATGTCTTCTCCTTTTGACAGCTGGGAACATTTTGTTTGAGGAAGAGTTTGCAAAGAACTGGTCACTAATATCATTCAGCAATAGTACATCCATTGCAGGAAAAACAGTTTTGGTTCTAGCCTTGCTGCCTTAATTTTAAAAAACAACAACAAAAACCTCCGTATATAGGAAAGCCCTGGAAGTTCCAGTTGCCAATTAGAAAAATTAACCAGTGGAACAACTTAGCCTCCGGAAGTTGTGAATTCTCCAACACTGAGAGTTTTTAAGAAGAGATTCTAAAATGTGTCTAAAATGGTGTAGGGTTTCCTGTCAGAACAGGGGGTAGGACTAGAAGACCTCCAAGGTCCCTTCCAACTCTATTATTTTATTCTATTCTATACCACCCCTCCTGAGAGAAACCGAGATGATTGGTTAAGGATTGACACACCTGCCTCCTGCAGGAGCAGCGTGTCAAAATGGGATTGGCCAGTCCGTTTGGCCTTCAAATGATGCGCGAGTCCTGCTTTCATCCCCATGTCTGGGATCTTCCATTTAATATAAGGCAACTTTGAGCATCACCTTGTTTCATTTTTCTTTTTGGCCATGTCTTTTAAGAAAAACAGCACCGCTAAGTGGGTTCCTTCAGCATGGCTCTGCAATGATGGCTGCTGCCTCAGATAAAACGATGGGTTTGGATGAGAAGCAAAATGTCTTCAAGGAAAGAAAGTCCAGTTGGCTTTTGGAAAAGCAACTTTGGGACAACCATATCCTGGATGACTGAGAAGCTCCATAGATGTCAGGCTCAGAGCCTCCAGGCCCTCCCGCTTTGCCCCCCTTCCCCCTGAGAAACAGCAGCTTAATTTCAAGTTGTTTGTCAACTCTCAAAACAACTTTAGCTGACGTCATTTTTTTTTACTTCATTTTTAGGTTGCCATAAATATTGGGGGGGGTTGGGACTACGGGGTGTGGGATATTTTTCTTCCGTGTGCCGGACATAAGAGAGATAAGGCCCGTGGGAATCAAGGTCATCTCAACGAGAGCTCGTCACTGCCATCTATCTGGTTGGCTAACGTGATTTGTAATACTAGGGGATGGGTGGGGGCTGTCTATTTTTTTATTATAATGAAACGCAGGAAATATTAAGAGTTGGTTTCACGTTTGAATGTGCTGATACGATGTACCCAATAAAATGGATCTTTGAGAAAAGCATTGGGTTTGGATGTCCATCCAGAGTCCTGAATTGATTGGGGCCATTACTCGGGACCATGAAATTATCCTTGGGGACACTGGGGGACGCCCCTGGTTCCCGCTTGGCAAAGTGCCAAAGAAGTCTTTTCTGGCAGGCCTGGGGCCGTTGAGCTCACTGTTGCAATCTTGCGAGATCCGGCCATGAATGGTGTGCATGGACTTTTCATGTTTTTAAAATGTTTTTATAATGTTTTTTAATAATTTTCCTATGTTCTTTGCTGTATTATTTTTTGCTGTAAGCCGCCCAGAGTGCCTTGGGAG
This sequence comes from Masticophis lateralis, assembly GCA_030761175.1. Lineage (NCBI taxonomy): Eukaryota > Metazoa > Chordata > Lepidosauria > Squamata > Colubridae > Masticophis > Masticophis lateralis. The sequence goes on along the minus strand of JAUDYJ010000015.1, from coordinate 1,353,955 downwards.
TTGGGCGGCATAGAAATTTGATAAATTAAATTAAATTAAAGTCACTCCCAGCCAAAATAATCTGGGGAAAAGGACAGGAGGGAGGGGGGCCTTTGGCTCAGTTGCTGGGTTGATGTGGGCTGCTTCTTTGAGCCAACAGCATCATGTCAATCATAAAATGGAGGGCAATGTGGGCATTGTGGCAGAGAGAATGAAAGAAGCAGCCCAGCTCTCATGGCGAACTGACTAAGCCTGCAGGCCTGCAGCTGCTCCAGCCCCTGTCCCCCAGGAGCCCCCTTGGAAGGCAAATCTCTCTTCCAAACAGGTGGGTCATGGCTGAGTTTGGCCCCACTTGCATCTTCTGGACAAGAGAGTCCCATTGACACCAGCATCTTCAGACAGGACTCCTGGGTAGCTGAAGGGGGAAGCCGGGCAGGAGGAGGCTGGCATGAACCATTAGCCCCCAACTGTCCCCCCCAAAACCCCGGATCCCCTGCATTGGTGGCATTAATGCAGCTCTTGAGTGTCTGCCACAGACACTCAACAGCATTACACATTCGTCCTTATTGTCCCACCTCAATGTTTATTGCAAATAACGCAACAAAATAAATGTACCTTTAAATCTTGTTATTTTTTTAACACAGCAGCACAACAGGAATTATTTGAAAGAGCATATGTGGAATTATTCTCCTGTGTACAATGGAAGACTGATATGCAGTTTCCTGGGTCTGATTCCTTTTAGATTCATGACTCATTTCCATATTTTCCTTTAAAAAAAAAGTCTCATTTAATTTCCTCTCTCTAGCTGTATGCCAGCCTCTTCTACTTCACCTGTCAAGCCCCACCACCAACAGGCTGCCTGGTTACTCTCTTTCTGCAGCCTCCAGTATTGCTTTTCCAGCAGGTGAGGGAGGCCAGAAGCAAATTGAAAAGCTGTGGCGGTTTATGTAAAGCCTCAGGATGAGTGGAGCGGCCCTTGGTAGCTCCACCAGCCCAGTGATGGGATTATAACACCCAGCGGAAGATAAATTTCAATTTAAAGTGACACAAACTATTACTGTGCAAACAGCAAGCATCCATCTTCCGGCTCCCTCCTCCCACATGGGTGCACATTTAAACAGATATTACCACCTCTGGGAAATTCAAAAAGGGGCAGGAATTTATTTATTTATTTATTTAGCGTATGGCTGGTCACACACAATATTAAAACACTTCATTTTTACAGGTTAAAATGTTTATTTAAAACAATAAAAAAAAGCAGGGGCAGGAAGAGGAGATAAGACAACTTGTGGAAATATGGTCCTTTTAGGGGTGGAACTGGCCACCTGGGCCAGGGTGGAGTTAGGTTTAATGCCTTCCTTCCTCAGTGGGGAAATGGTGGGTACTACAGAAGATTGGGGGGGGGGGACATTGAGCAGGCTGGTCTAGAAGGAGCTTCAGGGCAGTTAATTTCTCGTTTACATCTAGATGCCCATCTAGCTATGGAAAAAGCACCTTTCGGACAACCAATCTTACCTTTGACTCATTTGGTGGTTTGAAGAATTTTATAGCCTTTTGATTTAGATAGACAAGTCCAGATAATACCAAGACTGGGGGTGGGCTTCCATATCATGATCATCTTCTTTTAATGACCCATAATCCCATGCAGGGTGTAGTCTGGGCAACAGAATGCAGCTGAGTGTTTACTGGCCAGTTGCCTTTCCTGTCGCCAATGTGGAGTTTTTTTCCAGCAGATATATTCTCATTGTGCCCAGAGAGAGAAATATCTGCCTCTACCTAGGATCGAACTCACAGCCTCCCGATTGTGAGGCGAGAGCTCCACCTCTAGGCCACTGCACCACTTGGTGGGCTTCCATATCATGTTAGGTCCTAAAACCAGACACACCACCTTATGGGTTAACACAATGACCTCTTCGCCCGTTTACACTGTATTCATGCCAAAAGCTGAACTACAACTAACAAACCTCCCTTAGCTTAGTCAAGGGTATTGTGTGAAGCTCTCAGGCTGAGGAGAAGAGAAGCACAGAAGGAGATATAGCCTATGGTGAAACGCTCTCTGGGTTCTACACAGTGACTCTTTCACTACAAAACAACCTTCCTCCCCCAGGCCTGACAGCTAGTATCAGAGGTGGCATTCAGCCGGTTCGTAGTGGGTTGGGCGAACTGGTAGCGGTGACTGTAGGTGGGCCTGCCCTGGCGTAATACCGTCCTATTTAGCCATGTTTTCAAGGCAGGCGCATGTACGGAAGTGCAGTAAGAATATGTGAAACCCACCCCTGGCTAGTATGATAAATTATTGTTAAGCTCGAGTTCAGCACTTTCAGGAGCCTTGCTCCAATGGGAGCCAGATAACAGGTGACGAGCATGGAGGAAGGATGCCCCTTCTGCTACCTCTTGCAATCCCCCTACCCTTGCTTGGCACCTGGTGGCTCAGGAGGCCTTCAAGGCCAGCCATAACCTGCTCTCCTGTTACTCAAGGCAGAATGACCCTGGCAGACCCTGGGGGAGGGCGGGCCTTGGTTGGCCATCTTGTGGTCCAAATGAAGCAGCACGGATGGCCCATTGAGAAAGCCCAAGCACGGCATTTCCTCCCTCTAGAGACCCTGGACGCTGAGTGCTCTTTGCATCTGACTTCCCATCTTCCCCCTGGGAGCTCAAGGCAATGTTCCAAGGTCATTTCTTCTCTACAATGTCTGTGCCAGGTTGTGTGTGGCACAGAGGGACTGGCCCACACCCATCCTGTGGTGGACATGAAGCTCTCCTGTCCAAATCCAAAGCTTTCGTTGTGACCATCACCGTTTTCTTAAACTGAGATCAGAACTGAAATCTCCATGGGCTTCTCCTTACTTCTGGGTTGGATCTCTCTTTAATAATCTTCCACCCATTACTTCTTGCCCTGCCCTCAGGTGCTCAACCCCCTCAACTCCCTGTAAGCTGCTATCAGTCCTTCTCTTGGTTAGGTAGGCTGACCTGGATTAGGATTCCTTGAAAAGGAGGCATTGGGTAGAAAAGGGCTGAACTTCCACTAAGATGCCATCTTACCCATGGCATCGTTTCTCCCAGAAAAGGCAGAATTTGCTGAAAGGTCTGAGTGTCCCTGACTGTGGGGGTCTGGCATCGTATCTCTGGCCCTCAGCATGGACAAGGTTGGCTCCCCAGCAGGGCAGGAGTCAGAAAACTGAGCCTCCTCTCTTTGAGGGGTGCCAGCATCCCCTGGAAGAGGACACAACAAGACAGCCCAAGACTTAAGGCTGCCTGGCAGATGAAACGGAGCAAGAGGCAGTTTCTTCCCCATTCCACGGCAGCCCCCGCCCCATTCTGTGCTCCCCCCTTACTGCTTTCCTTTCAAGACTCTCAGCTGCCTGGCTGGTGAAGTTTCTGTGCCTCCCCCCAAAGCTGGGCTGGTTTGGGGAAATCAGGAAAAGTGGGGGAAGGAAGGGGCTTTGGACCTACAGGCCGAAGAAGCATTCACGTCACGGGGGTTAGGTGGAAACAGTAAACTTGGTTTATTGAAAAATATCGATTACACTTATTCCTTTATTACACAGGTTCAATTTTTTTTCCTTTAAAATACCTCTAATGGGCATTGATCTGTTGGAATTTGGAAACCTGTACGAATAGGGTCACCTGATCATACGCGAGTATGTGTGTGTGTGTGTGTGTGTGTACATATGTACATACATGCAGAGATTCATACCCACACATCCTCACTTCAAAGGGGGAGGGGGCTCTATGTATTTAAATCTTTGTTTTCATACTTTTTTATCAACATTTGTTCAAGTCATGATATATATTAGGGGATAAAATTACACAGAAAGATATGTCTGCAAATACAAGAAGCAAATTTTATTGCAATATACGGTAACTAAGTGTTCTGGGAGGGAAGGAAAAAATGGAACAGGAATGAAAGACACAACAGTACAGTTTTACAACACTCTGTAGGATTTTGATAGAAGCACCAAAAAAGGAAGGAAGGAAGGAAGGAAGGAAGGAAGGAAGGAAGGAAGGAAGGAAGGAAGGAAGGAAGGAAGGAAGGGAAAGGAAAGGAGATGAAATAATCAGATCAGAATCACATGACCTAAGAGAGCGTGTCTTGGCTCTCCACCCTCCATGTGGTGATTCCCCCCAAATTCCCCAAAAGGGAAAGAGCACTAAGAATGTTGTGCCTAGGTTAGGAAATGCAGTGCAGGGCAGCTTCTGAACCATTGACTTTCAGGGAATCTGTTCCGGAGAGTTGCTCCAGTTTAGGATCTCCAGCTCACTGATCCCCAAAGACTCTATGAGCCTCGCAAGGCTTGTCCCCTGGAATAAATCTGTCAGGAGTGGGACAGTTCATTGCTGTCTGTCAATGAAGAGTGGGAGCAGGCTACAGGGAAGGCCTCCCACCCCCTTCAAGAGACAAAGGCAAAGACTGGCCAAATGGCTGTTTAGAAGCCAAAGTGGGCCATGGCTGTTTTCAATCAGAAATGCGTCACTTCTTGGCCTCCCAAGCGATATTCTGACAGCCACTCTCAGAGGCTCCTTTGGTGGAAGAGGAAGGCAGGAGGGGTGAGGGACCCCGGTAACAGCAGAAGGAAAGTCAGCCAGCCCAGGAGGGGAGTCTATAGATGCAGATAGATGCTGGCTAGTTATTCTCACACCTGGAGCTTCCCCGAGTCAGGAATGCCATGGGAAAGGACGTCCCACAAAAGCTCCCGTTCAGTCACAGCAGTGCCCTTCCCTTTGGCCCCGAGGCTGAGGGCCAGGCGTGGGGTGCTCTTTCCCTTTCTAAATGTGGGAGCAGTGAGCTGGAGGGGTGGAGGGTGGGCGGTGGCCGCAAGCCCCCCACAGGAGAAAGACACACACAATTGCACTGTTCAGTTTTGCTCTGGAAAGACAGAGGAGGAGAGTTGTAGAGACAGGTCAAGTCTGGCCTTGGCTTCAGTACATTGAATAAAGTCATAAATTAGCACCACAAATATTCAGCAACTGAGTACAAATCTGGCATGTTTACCCTGGTATGCGTTGCATGAATAGCCTATTGCTACCAAAGAAAAACCCAGACCTCCAGAACAGTTGAATTAACTCGCTCATCAGACACATCACTGACAGGCTGATGAGTCACATGATACAAGATCACTGTGGGGGGGGGGGCAGGTGATGCATCACTGGGCTGAAATGAGGGGAGAACTGGGAGGGACCCCTGGTAGGGCTCAGCCAGGTTGTCTGGAAGGTTCCTCCGACAGCTATAGCACCAACAAAATGGAATGAAGATAACACTGAGGGGGAAAAGATTTTCTTGGTAAAAGGTATTTTTTAAAAAACCTGGTAAAGCCTGAAGAATGGAGGTGGGAGGGAGCTGGCCATAAATCTTTATTGCTTGTCAGAGGTGACAAATATCAACACTGCTGGTACACTTGGTGCGAAGATGGCAGCTGTTTTCCTTTGTCCAGAGACATGCCTGCCTCAGTTCCCCCAAAGTTCAGCAATGCTTAATTTTAATCCCATTTGCTTGGGTGTCTGTAAGGCTGAGGCATATTGCTCCTAGGGGAGCGGGGGCTCCGGGAACCTGCTTCCTGAGTCTGGGGGGAGCACACGGTTCCCTGCTGATTCCTACTTTGGTCTTAGCAAAGACATCGGATGCTGGGGAGGGGGAGGCTGCCCAGTGGAGCACGGGTGACTCACATGCATGTTTTGAACCCAGAAACATTTAATATTTAATATAATAATATACAAATATTTACTTACAAAATACAAAAATAGAAGCACCTTTATCATATGGGATAAGCAGTCAGAACCTGGCACTTTTAAAGGTCTTGGCTTTCCGTTGTTTCTGACGTGAACTAAGCAGAACAGAACCAGAGAAACGTCTCTGGTGGGGTGACCGAGTTCCATCTAGGTTCTGAGAGAAACCCCAGCAGAGAAGAGAACCCAAGTGAGGAGGGGGTTTCGGAGTCCTTCGTCCATGTTTCTGTACAGAGATCAGGCGTTGACTGCATCGCCCGGCTGATGGCTTTTGATGGCGTTTCGAGGACTTTCCAGTGATGGGAAACTGGCGATCACTGGACAGTTTTCCATCAGATGCAGAGAAGCTGCTGAAAGGAAGGCAAAAACGGCAGGAATGGCATCTTCCCTGCCGGAAATGTTCTGGTTTCAAGGAAAAGGGAACACATTCAAGCTTGAGAGTGGAGCCCTTTGACGGTCTCCACGAAGAGGCGCAGCAAAGAAGGAAAAGCTTGCTCTGGCCAGTTGGAGAGCCCCTAGGTCATGTGATTCTGGAGTCGGTGGTGAGCAGGGTCCGGATTTTGACTGGGGTTGGGGAGGGGAGTCTTGCAGCAAAATTGATGCCGGGGTAAATAGGAGAGTGATTTAAAAACAAACCCATCAAACTGTCCAGTTTCAGAACGTGCACGTGATGACCAAAAAGAGAGGAAGTAGCCAAAAAGAGAAGGCACAATGAGGTTACGAAGTTGCCCTTTTGGAGAGAGTCTTCTGAGCAGCCCTCAGCCCAGGAAGCACGCCGGTCCCACCTCGAATCCGAACTTCTGAGACGCTTCGCCGAAGTCGTTGAACATGATGTCAACAATGGGGACCTGCTCCACTTTGGGGGTGCTGATTTCCAAGACTGTCTTTTGGTAGCCCTTCTTTGCCTGCAGAGGAAGAAGGCGGGACAAGAGGCCGTTCAGGTGCACAGATTCCTTCCCTTCCCTTCCCTTCCCTTCCCTTCTTTCCATTTTATTTTATTTTATTATTTTATTTACTCTTCATTACATTTTCTCACTCCTTCTGCTGCTTGAGTAGCCAAGCGCTCTGTTGTTCAACAACAGGAAATTATGCTGAGTTAGCTTGGGTTGAATACGCAGCATACTGCAAACCATGGTTCCTGCCAACTGAACTCTGAGATGGGGAACCTGGACGGTTTGGATATTTTTCAACCTTTTTTTAACTGCATATCAAGTTCAATCTGCTTTAACTTGGATTTTTTAAAAAAAATTCTCATTTCGGTTTATATCTTTTTGTTCATATTTCTAAAATATATACATTTTGTTCAAAATACTGCCTAATGCGCGCTGCTTTTGCCAATAGTTTTCCTTGATATAAGGCATTTTTGCACAAGTGTATGAATCTATATATGACTTTTTGTGTAGCTGGAGGTCTCTCTCCCTCCCTCTTTCCCTCTCCTTCTCTCTCTCTTCTCCCTCCCTCTTTCCCTCTCTTTCTCTCTCTCTTCTCCCTCCCTCTTTCCCTCTCTGTAGTCTAAGAAGACTTTGCAGGTAGTCCCAAAAGGTGCTCCAGGGCCCTTGGGGGGGTCTAATAGCCCCTCCCTCCTTTTCTCAGCAGCACATGGCTACCAGCTGCACCTGATGGATCCCCTATTAAGCAGCAGTCCACCCCCATCCTAGGAAAGAGTGAAAACTTAAGAGAAATGTAACCGTATAACATGTCAGTTTGAAATTGAGGAAATGCAACATCACCTACTCGAAATTAGATAGATATAAGGTTTGGCAACAAGAAAATAAGCTGCAGAAACCAAAGCAGGGCTTAAGAAGGTCTGACTCTATAGGGGCAGAATGGCACGTATGCTTAAGCAAGGTGTAAGTCCACAGACAAGTGGACACATAGACTAAAAGCAAGGTAGAACTCCCCAAAAGGTAATAAATAGCTGTGAAATTTTACTTCCCTATTTCTGAAAATCAATTGTTTAAAAGATTGTGCTTTGCTGTTGTTCAGGGTCTCGGCTCCTTTAGTGGCTGGGGCCCTTTTGCCGAAACGCTTCAGTAAAAGTTTTGCGAAAGTCCATCGCTCGCGTCTGACTCTGACTGGGTTCTGCCCCAGGCTAAGCCATTTTGGGGACAACCCACCCTCCAACCCGTGGCCCAGGCCAGAGCTTTAGGTACATAATTGTACATATGTGTTGCACTGATAATAAAGATCTGATTTGAATTGAAGATGCTGTTTTCGAGCCTCCGTGTGCTCTGCAGTGTCTTCTGGAGGCTGGAATGGACAGCCCTGCACTGACCTTGTGTCTGAATGTACATCTCCATCTTTACTTATGGACAAACCACCTTACAAACGTTTGGGAGGTGAATTCTGCATTTCCACTGAAGTATTAATTTCGAAACGTAAAGTTAATAAATTCACATCAGTTATGAAAATCTTCCATCTTTTCCTCCAAACGATGGGAGGAGACCTCAGAGGTCTTTTAGTCCACCCCAAGATAAGAGACTCAGGCCATCCTTCCTTTGAGAGCTTCCATCCATGGAGCCCCCACGACTCCAGAAGGCAGCCGTGCCACTGCTTAGTTCTCTCATGATCAGGAGATTCCTCCTGATCTCAACTTTCGTTATCTCCCTGTAAAACCTCTTGGCTCTTGGGATCTACTCCCTCCCTCTGTGGCTTTCAAGGATTGGAAGACTTCTGGTGTGTCTCATTCATCTTCCCTTCTTTAGGCTAAACAAGCTCAGGGGCACCTAAAATTATCACTCTTTGTATAGGATGCTGTTCAGAGCACAGTCTCTGATTCCTGGTCTAGAGAACCTGGAAACCTAACAACCTTGCTTTGTTCCGAGATCCTGTGGTTTCTTAGCACAGGTACCCACCAGAGGCTCCTGGTCTCACCACTTTGATGGAGCCCCATATACTTCCTCTCCCCCCAATAAGTGGATCATTCATTCAACCACTCAAATCCCTCTAATCTCTATTAGTGGAAGAAGAATGTAACATTCTCTGCTTAAAGTCGGTCTTTTATGCAAGAAATCCAGTACCGATTGTTGCACTTAATTCTGGTCACTGACTACAATAAACGCATTGTTATATTATGCTTAAGTAAAACTCCTTTTGTTGATAAGCTAATATATGCGGTATTGCCTCTTATTTTTTGCCCTCCTCTTCTCAATCACGCCCATGAAAAGGAGGTACTGCTATCAACACGAACAGCCTAGGACCATGATGGGGAACCCATGGCACGTGTGCCAGAGGTGGCACGCAGAGCCCTCTGTGGGAACATGTGCCGTCGCCAGCTGCTCTTTTGCTTTCTGGCATGTGCATGCACACCAGCCAGCTGGTCTTTGCGTGTGCTGGAGCACTGGAAACCCGAAGACCAGGGGCTGGTGCACGCATGAGCTCTGGCCAGCTGGTCTTTGGGTTTCCGCTGCTCCAGCGTGTGCTCCAGTTGGGCACTCAGTGCCAAAAAGGTTCGCCACAACTGGCCTAGGAGGTTGCCTGAGAGGGCTGTGAGCCAACCCCTGCTCCCCCACCCCCAATTAGAGGTCTCTCCTTTGCACAGTCACTACTACACAATCGCAATCACTACTCACTGCACAGCCATCAAAGACCGCCCTGATGAAAGGACTGTTGTCGTACGACATCTCTTCGTCGTTGGAGCCCAGGAAGCGCATGGCCTTCTCGTAGTTGCCCACAGTGGCGTCATGCCACGCCACGGACTGGAAGCAGTTGTAGGTGATGTTTTGGTGCGCGGATGCACTCAGGAGCCTCAGGAAGGTCATCTGTACCACTCCAATGGGGTTGCTGTCAGCATCCACGTAGGAGAGCTAAAGGGAAGTGGAAAAGGAGACAAGGAAGAAGCAGACCAGGTAGGCTAGGAAAGACGTGGTGGGCAGGCAAGAGGGAAGCTACTCGGCAAATGCCACAAAGTGGTTCACGGTATTCTTGGACCCCTTGAGGGATGGTCAGAGAGAATTCTTTACAGTTACGTTTGAAAAAGCACACAACCACCATTGTTTCTGAAAAATAAATGGGATTTGAGTTTCGGGCTGGGCAAATCCTAGAAATGAGAAATAGGTCTCATTTCTACAACATTCAGGATTTAATTATTCAGGAAATAATTAAAAACCAGTATAACCAAGCGTGGAATTAAAGGGATCATTATGTAGACATGTAAGAATTAGGACCACAGTCAGAAAAGACTCAAGACGTTTAGAGAACTTGAAATGTTGGGTTAACCGTAGACATCTCAGCCACATTGGAATTTTGGATTTTTTTCCTCCATGGATTTGTCTGAAAATCTGTGTGTTTGTGTCTGAGATTAGGTTACCCAATTCATCCGATGCTCACTTTATATCTTGGTATTTCATACTAAAGTTACACAACCTCCAGACAAGACCCTGGTGCTCATTAGATATTGTGGGAAAAGACTGAGTGGGCCAGAAGGGAATGGGACCGTGTCCACACATGCTCAGAATCAGTCAATTTCACACAAACACACACACACACACACACACACCTGATAAGAAGAAACAAAGGTTTTACCAACCAGTTATTTGGACTCCTGTCCATGACTGTCTTGAGAGAGGTCAAAATGACTGACTGAGGCAAGCAGAAGCATGCTAGACAACAAGCTAAAAGAGCAACCAGGAACTAGAAGATGGCAGTGGGTTACCCTGGATCAGGACCTGTTCACAAGAGACTTTTTGATGGCAACTGACTCCTCCATTGTTTAAAGCATATGTAATCTGAATTTACAGCAGTGAGGATGGACCAATGGAAGATCTTCTATGCTTGGAAGCTCAGAGAGATTGCTGATTCCTTCCTTCCAAGGCTGAACGGGTCTCTTTTGAAAAAAGCTCTTTTTTTAAAAAAATACGAAAGTCTTACTAACTCTTACACTAGTCTTATCATTTCCTAAATTCTTCTGATGCAGAAAGATGTTTCTCTAAAAGCAACTTATTTCCAATTATTTCAACTAGGAGTGAGTGGCCATCTAACTCAGGGGTCTGAGCTGGCTGAGGAATTCTGGGAGTCCACAAGTCTTAACGTTGCCAAGGATGGAGACCCCTGATATAATTCATTCAATTTCAGAGGTTGCTTAGCACCATTAGACTCTAGGCAGAACACTTCACTGGAAGAAATTTCAGATAAAATTCCTGAGGGGATCCACCCCATCTTTGGCTCAGGGAAAAGCCAGGTTTTTAGCACCTTCTGATGCTCAGGAGGGGAGCCAAGTCCTGGAAGGAGGCTGTACCAGTTGCAGCAACCATGATGGCCTCCTTCCTGGGCCTGGATTACATCTCTTCTGCCTGTTCTTCTAGGATGGGCAGAAACTATCAGCCACAGGGGTCCCTCAGAACTAGATCCTATGCCTTGAGCGGTGACACCAGGGCCTGGAAGCCAAATGGCAGCAACTGCAGCTGTAAAAGCAGTAGTGACAGGAGGACACATTGAGGTATTTCTGCCTTCTGGTCCAGCTGCACCTCTGATCGTCTTCAAGGAGAGGTCCCATGTGGAACTCATTGCAGTAATCCATTGGAGAAATGCCAGGTCACTTGTTATGACATCGTCTTTTAAAATGCCCTCTGAATTTGGAACAAGATTAAGAGATCTCCCAATATCTTACTACTTATTTTTACCTCAAGCAATATTACATGTGTGTGTGTGTGTGTGTAGGATTCAACTACTTCTAGGAATTACATATGCAAATTAAACTGATGTTTATCAACAATGTTTAGTTAACCAGTCAATTAAATTAATGGATTAATTTTTTTTAATGAAAAGCTAGCCTTTCTGAAAACCCTTTTCTCTCCCTCCCTGCCATGCACACAACCCCAGTGCACCCACATTTAACAGATTTGAAAATCTCTTTTTGGAGGTGGTGCCTAATTTGCATTTATTATGGAAATAATTAATATTTCATACTGGAGCTTCATACTGGAGATGTTGGGCTAATTAAAACTTAATCCCATCTCCCCTCCCTGTGTGTCCGCCTCCCTCCCTTGCCATCTGATGTTAATGATTTTATTTGTTAATTATTTTATCAGCTGTGTTTCTATGAGTGATGGATTTTAATGTTTTTAATGCTTTAAAGCTGTAAGTCATTCAGAATCATTGGATACGAGAAGGGCAGCAAATAGATTTCATAAATAAATAATTTTTTAGAATTTTAGAAATGCTAATTGGAACCATGAAGGTTAAGCCATCCCATTAATCAATCCTATATCATTCAGTGTGTGAAAAAGGGAACAAGATCTTACTTCCAAAAAACTGTTAGTTGGCAACCTCTCCTTAAGAATGCTTCAAGCCAAGCCAACAGAGCAACAGGCTCTTCCAAGGACTCATGATGAAGCGTTTATGATGGAAACCATCTGGCACCCAAACCAGAGTGAGCACAAACAGGCGCTGAAGCCTTTGAGATGCTAGAAGGAGCTCTCCAGGTCTTCTGGGTGAGGGGAAAATAGCATGAGAGAAATGGAACCCCAAATCCACCATCTGAGATTCAGAGCTGCAGGTGGTCTTTAAAGGCCTGGGACCACATCCGTAGCTGTTCTCCAAATCAAAACGCAGTATTATCTACATGGGTAAGCTAAATGGGTAATCACAACAATATACTGAGCCGCAGTGGCCCAGTGGTTAAGTGCAGTACTGCAGGCTCCTTCTGCTGCCTGCCAACTGACTGCAATTTGGCAGTTCAAATCTCGCCAGGCTCAAGGTTGACTCAGCCTTCCATCCTTCCGAGGTGGATAAAATGAGGACCCAGATTGTTGGGGGCAAGAGGCTGACTCTGTAAACCACTTAGAGAGGGCTGGAAAGCAGTATATAAGTCTAAGTGCTATTGCTATAAACCAAAGTGAATATTAGGATTAATTTTCAATTTCTCTCATCTAATACATCAGAGGAATTTAGTAAGAGTTTTCTTAGGAATGGTAATATTTCTCAGGTAGATCTGGAATTCCCACCGCATGAGCAAATATGGTACGGTTGCCTTTGGAAGTCTTTTAATTCCTGGTGGCTCATTGCCAGTTCAAGAAACAATCCTAATGACCAGCAAGATAACAACAGCAAGAAAATAAGAGGGAAGGCAACATTTGAGGGGATGAGCAAAAACCAGCTGCTGCAAACAAAACCCTTCCCTTCCCCCACAACAAAATGATTTGCACAAGACCGGTGGGGTTGGCCAGCCAGACCCAGGTGGACCCGACTTCTCCAGTTAGTACAGTGTGGTGAGTCTGGGAACATGCATGGGCTCCCTTGGGCAGGGAAGAAGCTCTTGACACACACAAACACACGTGACAGCCGCCTTTTCTGTGAGGTGGCAGTGCTTCCTAGCCGGAAAAGCTTTTGTGCATCTCATTCAGGAGCTCTCCAAGCACAGTTGACATTGACTTCAGACAGAAGAGTAAGATGTATTTTTTAAAGAAATTAAAATAAAATAAAGGCTGCCGGAGAAAACTTTGTAAGGGTATTTCAAGAGGTTCTGAAAAGCTGTCACTATTGTTGTTTAGAATTAATACATGAATTCCCTTGCTCGAGAGGGAATTGCTTGCAAGGCAAAGAATATCATCGGGAATAATTGTGACAGAACTTCAACATCTTCAGAATCTTGCACTGCTCTTCTTTAGTATGCTTCTAAATATTTACCAACGTTTCCCTCACAAAGAGAGGATGTTTTACATGCCTAACTTCATCTAAAACTGTTTTGTACTCCAGCCTTCCAGATTATGGAATATGGAATTGTGAAATATGGAATTCAAACATTACATTCTCCTTATTTTGATGTTCTGAAACTACAGAAAACTTGCACGGATACTGTCAGGCTGGAAAGTTCTTTTCTGAACAAAGAAAGCTGAGAGAAATGAATTCTACAACTTTTGTCACCTTCTTGGCTTTTCACCACCCCAAAAAAGACACGGCCTTGTTTTCTCCTCATGTTTTAGTCCTTCAGCAATGGCCCACCATTCAAGGCAAGCGTTGAAGAGACTATCACCGCAATTCCACCATCTTCCCAAAGTTAAGGAAGATCCCCTTGTGCTTCTGTTGCACGAATCAGGGCAGCTTTGGCATCAGATTATACAGTAGATTTTCCAAAGGTTTCTGTGATCTTGGTAACTCAGATCTGTGTTGGCTTCAAAAGTGAATTGGAAATTGAGGTTGAATTCCAGCAGGTGTCAAATGGGAATGAATTTCGGCAGAAAGAGGCAAACCAGTTGACTTCAGTTATTCTAAATTTGAAAATATTTCCATTCCATTTTCTCCATTTTGAGAATCTTCCAATTTTCCAGTTCAATAATTTAAATACGTTTTCAGCGTATTATGGAGCATTTTTCTCCAAACATAAATATTTTCATATGAAATTCTTAGAATTACATCTTCTTATATAGTTTCTGTAAAGTAGTTCATTAATATAACACCATTTAAGTATATATTATTTCCATGAATATTCATGTTCTTAATTTTTTTCATAAATTGTGAATTCTCCCAGACAGAATTCCAGTTCTAAATCAAGTTCTGATTCAAACCCTTTCCTGTCCTGTCCTATCCTGTCCTTTGTATCCACAAGAATCTCCTGATCAGGTCAAAGGACCAGCTTTACCTCAGAAAGGCCAAGGAGATGTCGGTTGTGGTGAGGGCCCCAACGGAGCCTTCAAACTCCCTTGGCAATTGCTCCTCGGCCATCCTTGGGCTCTTCATGGGCCCTGCTCATTAGTTCAGCATATAGAGTGAAATTAGTTTAGGGCCAGGCGTGGAAAGCGGACATGGCTGGCGTGCTCCAGATGGAGGGCGGAGGGAGCCAGAAGCTTTACCACTTACCAATGACCCTCGCTTGTAGCGACTATACCAGGTGCCTGGCTGCTCTTTGGGCCAACGGGCCAGTTTGCTCTGCAAAATATGAGAGGGGTTAAAGCCAAACAGAAAGCCGAGTGTGGGTTCTTCTTACCAGTTTACCACGCTTGAATTCACTGAACCAGGAGCCCGGGGTTTCCTTTGGCCATGAAGTAATTCTAGCCTGAAAACGGTGGAAGAGGCACGTTGGGGAAGAGAAGAACAGAGACAAGACAAAAAGGAGAGTTACACTCTGGAATGAAAGGTTCCCGCGGAAATCACTTGAGTCTTTCTTTTTAAGCAAAACCAAACACCAACAATGCAACCTCTGACACTGTTGAAAGAGCACCCAGAAAGCCAATATCATTTCCCAGAGCCTGGATGGTTGGTGGTTGGTGGGGAGGAAACCAAGAAAGAAATGGGCCTGCTAAGGCCATCCTGGCAAGGGGGATGGTTGACTCCCAACCTCTCTTTACAGAGCCAAAGAAGACGGTTCTGCTTCCAAGGAGAGATCTGCTTCTCTGAATGCTTCTTAGTGTGTTCAAATATATTGTCCTAATTGTGAAACCTAGAGCTCTCCTATTCCTCGCTTCATTTCATGGTGACCCACTGCCACACCTGGCTTTGGATAGGTGAAATCTCCAGTTGAGGAACTGGTGGCCCTCCAGATGTTTCGTATACCAACTCCCAATAGCCTCAGCCAGAGGCCATTCTAGGAGGAGAAGTAGTAGAAGCCACTTTTATAATCGCAGGAGTCATCTATTGTCTTTATTCACATTACCAAGAAATGTTCACGGTTCTGGTGTCAAAACTCAACTGTCAGCGTTCCAAGCTGTATTAGGCTGAACCTTGACTAACCTCTCTCCAGTTTCTTTTCTTTGCAGGAAGTCCTTTTCAATTAAGGGGGGCCGCCTGTCAACCCTGAAGCTGACCTGACCAAAGCCATCTTGCCAGCTTCAATGTTGCCATACTGAAGCTGAGGGAGAGGGGGGGGGAATAAAGATAGCTGGGGTTTTGTAGCCAAAACAAAATACTTTCTCCTGGGAACCAAGGACATTCCCACAGGGAATGGAGGAGTGAAGTTACGAGACAACCGGACAGCACCTTGATTGGACCATGTGACTGACTGATTGGGAAAGGGGGAAAACTTTTATTTTTAATTAGGTGAAAACTGCAGAAACCTTCAGAGTTGGTTTTCACCAGACTGTGCCAATATGATATGTCCAATAAATCAATTCTTTGAAGAATTTGCTTGCCTTGGAGTCCTGTTAGTTGATGGTGTATTACTTGGAACCCTGACAGCTGGCCTCACTGAGGCCATTTTCTAGACTTTAGTGTTGCCATCAACATGGTGCATGAATTTTAGGGCAGCCTCTGAGCCACCAGAAGTTGTCGAATCCCGTTTCCATGACTTCTAGTCAGCACGCCAATAATGGATGACGGAAGTGCCATCTAAAGGCCCATCCAATTTTAGAGCATTGCACAGTAAGCAAGAGGTCTTTACCCTGCTGACACCATGGCTAAAACCCAAACAGCCAACAATTCCCAACAGTCTGGGCCAGATCAAAAATCAACAATCGCTCTCCTTGAAAGCTTGTACGCTTGCTTAATCGCCTTCTATCAATGAATCTCCAAAGAGTTCCAGATATTGAAGTAGGAAAACTGTGTCATCCATGGTAAGCAAAAATCAGAAAAAATCTGATTGTCAGCTGCTACCTCATGCTTGCATGGGCTTCACTGGTATGCGGTGACACTCTGCCATGAATTATAGAGAAGGGGGCAAAGGGGGACAAGTTTGGGAACCTGAAAGTAGGTGTCGTGCTGACTAGAGAAGCCGCTTCAAGGTCACCCATCTGGAAAGGGGAGGGAGCTGCATTCCAGAGCATGCTTGAACTGAACTGAACTGCAAGATTTTATTTGGTTACCTTTAGGTGGGAAATGAAAGACAGTTAAGGAGGGGAAAGGAGGAGAAAATATAACACAGGAATTTTGGCACGCAAATCTCAGTTCTGTCTATGTATTACTGCAATACACTTGCTCTCTAATAAAAATGTAAGAAGTTAGCACCCACCCCTCTCCTAGAAGAATGAAATATTTTGAGAAATATTAAAAAGGCAGAATATTGTATTTCCCTTGATCAGAAATGGAGAAACATGCTCTTGGAAAGCAGCCCCCACCTTCCTTAATAGCCCACAGCAGATGTCAGCACTTAAGAGATAAAGAGATAGATAATTCTATTCATAAGCAAATACCCTCACCCTAGATCCAACAAAGGTAGGATTAGCCCTCAGCCAAAAAGAGTTTGGCCAATACTTAATTCTTCTTTTCTTTAGACTAGCCAAACCCAAATCCTGCAGCAGTTCTTCATATGTTTTAGTCTCCAGGCCTTGAATCACCTTAGTTGCTCTTCTCTGAACTTTTTCCAAAATCTTTGTAGTATGCTGACCAAAATTGGTTGCAGTATTCCAGGTGTGGTCTTACTAGGGGGTTTTATAAAGTGGTACTAATACTTCACGTGATCCTGATTCTGTGCCTCTGTTTCTACAACCCAGGATTGTATTAGCTTTTTTGGCTGCTGGCTTATGTTTAAGTGATCGTCCACTAGGACTCCAAGACCCCTCTCTCAGCTACTGTTTTTGAGTAACCAGGTCTTGCCTAATCTGTACTTTTACTTTGATTTTTCCTGCCTAATTTTGCAGTGGTCTTATCTTTTTGACTGGCTGAAAGACCATTTTCTTTTATGAAAAAAGGAAGTTAAACTCCTATTCTTCTTGCTAGCCAAGGTTTGGCTCCAATTCATTGATGGAGGGAAATATTATTTCTCACCAGTTTCTTCAGGAATTTAGTTGCTGAAATCTACACTAATATTTCACATCTCCCTGCAAATTTCTTTACATTAGATCCAAAACAAGAGTTATGAACATTTTAAAATGCTAAAATTGGAAATAGAAAAGTGTATGGCAGTTTGAAAACCTCTGCATTGATTTTTACACGGTATCACACATTTCATCCACTAATATCAATCCAGCTTTCCTGGAAATGTCATATTCTGAAGAAAATACAAAAAAAAAAAAAAAAGCAGTGGCCACATTTAAAAGGGCAATGTTTTAAAAGCAATGTTGCTCAGCAGCTTCTGTGTCCATTTCTAATTTTGCAAAAAACCCATCGCTTACAACACTCTAAAGTTACGGTAGATTTCGTCTCGATAACATAAAAACAAAAACAAAAAAATAGGATCAAGAGTTTGTTTCTAGTTTTCCTCTTCAATGAAATGGGGAAGGGAACTTCTGACCTGGAGATGGATTTGGCCTAGACCTCCTCCCGTCCCCCCCAAGAACAATCACAAGCAGATTGGGCCGCTTGCTAGATCTCGCTCTGGAAGCAGATTGGGTGGTCACTGCAAAGACATGTTCAGACATGTTCATGTGTGATCTGTTAATGACAGGGCATCATAGAGGGAGTGGAAGTGTGAATGGATGACAATCACAGGGAGGACACTTGTTCTCACTTCCAACGCCATATTTTTCACTCCAACTGATGATGCACTTGACCTACCAATAATTAAGTATAGAGGAAATGACATGATGCATTCGCATGTATGAATCTCGGGAAATTGTCACATTGCAGCTTCTTTGGCAGCTTATTAACAATGCAAGTTGTTGTCAGACGTCTATCAATAAATGAGAAACATTAAATGATGTGCAAGGCAGAAGTGAGAAGCTCAAAGGACAAAACACAGCACCTGAATGAGCATTCAGACATGTTAGAAGAAAGGATGGCTTGCAAGGAGGGAAAGGGATGGAGAAAGAACAGAGTTGCAGCTGAAGTAAAGGAGATTTGTTCAATTTCATTTTCTTTGCTCTTTTTTCCCTGCCTCTAATTCATAGAATCATAAAATAATTAAGGACGGTGTTGTGGCCTGTCGGCCACCAGCCCCTCCAGCAGCCATATCAGATGAGGCAGCATCAGGGCAACATGGGAGCTCTGACGGGGAAGGGGGAATGGAGTTGGCAGAGAGAGAGAAACAGAGATGGAGCCTGGGCCGGCCATCAGCCCTCAGATGGAGAGTCAACAGCCCCCAGGTCTGGAGGTGGCTGATGAGGAAGAGGAGGAACAGCTGGGTCCAGTGCCTGAAGTGCAGATGCACAGAAGGCAGAGGAGAGGAGAGCAGTGGAAATCTATGGGCCGGTCCTTGTGATGGAAGAGCCACTGCTGCTAGCAAAGCCCCACCCTAGCTCTGGGGATAAAAGGCTGGGGGTGGAGATGAATAGATGTGGCAGACAACTATTCATCTCCCTGCCTGGCAGACTTGTTAGCCTGCTGTGAGAGAGAGAGAGACTTTTTGCTGGGGCTGCTGGGGCTCCTAATAAAGGAATCATTGATTTAACTGCAGAGGGTTTGTCATGTTTGGGAGTCAGAACAGACAGAAAGGACCTTGGAGATCTTCTAGTCCAGCCCCCTGCCCAAAGCCTGTGTTCTCATCCCATCCTAGACAAATGGATGTCCAATCTCTTCTTTGATAAGCTTCCACCCATTACTTCTTGTCCTGCTCTCAGGATAATGGTGGGTTTCTACCGGTTCAGGAGGCTCCGCCCACCCGCCTGGATGTCATCACGACACTCTGCGCACGCACATGCTCCCAGTTCCAATCCGATAGTGAAGGTAAGAGGAACCCACTCCTGCCCCAGGGGCTTTTTTCAGAGACTAGGCTGAGCCTCTAAGCCTTTTGCTCTTTTGCTGGCTTCTTTTCAATCTTTTCCTGATGGGAATTATGTCATTGAAAGCAAAATAAAAGCAACGTGCCCACAGTGAAAATTTTGCAAAATATCTTCCAAAGGCACAGCAAAAAAGAGTTACTTACCCCCTCAGACTTCTTATCTGGGAAGATGCAAGTTTCCCCACCAGCAGTAAAATTACAGTAAACTTTGAAGGAATCCCGGGAGCAGCCTTGATTCGGGTCTACCCAATATTCTCCTAGAATTGGGAGAAAAGCAATGGCTAGAAATTATAAAACCCAAACACGAATTTTGGCATCAACTTCAAAAGCCCTTCAGATAAACTCCAGCTTTTTCCAGAGACACCGAGAGATCATTCCAGAGCTGCTCCCATCACTGAAAAACATTGCTTCTGTCTTTCAGCAGGAATTGACCTAACTTCCTCTGCTTCTGAATTGCATGTTATTTCTCAATCTACCTTTCTTCTTTTAAAAAAACAAGTGTTTCCAATTTAAAATACAAATGTGAAGAATAGCTTCCAGCAGAAGCTCCTTGGGGCTCACTGAGCTTGGCTGTTGGCTTGCAGACATTTTGTTACCTGGCCAAGCTATGCCATCAGTGCTGGTGAGTGTGGGGTTTGCTCCTTGTTCATACACAATTGTTACCCCTGCCAGTATTGATGAGGGTGTGATCTTCTCTCTGGTAGTTTCTTGATTAGGGCATTGTTTTCTGTCTGATTGTTTGCCCAGTCTTGATTCCTGTCTGGCCACTTCGTTGAGCTGTTTTCCATCCAGCCACCCAGTTTATTGGAGCCCTGTGCCTGGCCTTGCTGGGCAGTGCATGTTGTTGTGGGCAGTCATGCAGAAAGAATAACTGGAGGCTTGCCTCCATGTCAATTTATCCCACTTGTGTGCTTTCTGGAGTGTTTGACACTCATATGGGTTTCCAATACTCAGGCTGAACCATGTATAATTGAATCACCTTCTTTTAATGACCCCATAATCCCTTCTGGGGTGGAGTCTGGGCAACTGAATGGAGCTAGCAGAGTGTTTTAATGGCTGGATGCCCTTCCTGTTGCCAATGCGGAGTTTTGTTCAGCAGATATAATCTCATTGTGCCCAGAGAGAGAAATATCTGCCTCTACCTAGGATCAAACTCACAGCCTCCTGATTGCGAGGCGAGAGCTCCACCTCTAGGCCACCGCACCACTCAAACTGTATATAATTGAATACTGTATAAAACTATACCTCTGACACCACTTGCACTGATGATGTTCCCTAGTTGGGTAATGAGACATCTGTAAGCAATAACACTCTTATGGTGTCAAACACTCTTGGTGTGTTAGCTCTTCTCCCTGCTATCTTGCAAATCTCCAGAAGATGTAACAATTGTCTCTTGCAAGCCAGTACAAGCCAGCTCCAGCACATCTACCTCTACCTCTACCTCTACCTACACCTACACATCTGTCTGTCTATATCTGTCTGTCTGTCTGTCTGTCTAAACTTGGGTGCTGCCTGATTCCAGTTGACTCTGAGTTTTAAAACCAGGCAGGGTGGGAGCCCTATGGAGCTCTAAAATTAAAACCTAGAGCCCACCTGGATTAACTGTGTTTCTGTCATGCCAACCATGATATTTACACAACTTTTTAACATTAGATTGAAATCTTGGACCTACCCAGTCTGATCAATGGAACAGAATTGGGTATCTATGAACATTTGAAAAGAAGATCAGCTGCCCTTTTCTATTCCCCCTCCCCTTCCATGGCTGCTGCCTACCATCTGGGAAGTCTGGGTGACAAAGCTGCAAGTCTTTGCAAGTCCGAGCTGGGTTGTGCTGGGTGCCCAAGGGGTGTTTCATCTGCTCGATTTCCAGTTTCAGAGAGTTCAAGGAGCCGAAGATCTCCTCCATGCCATCAGCATAGTCCACATAATTGTCTGAATTGACATCATCCATCAGCTGGCTGGCATCGATGTTTCTCCGCGTCCGCTTGGAGGACTGGATGGGAAGAGGTTGGATTACCTCTCCTGGAGGACCCTGGATGATGGGAGAAGAACAGGAACTTGGCTTGAGCGATGCCACACCAGAGAAGCAGACTCAAACTTGTGACAACCTGGAAAACGTCTTAGCCGCAGCACTTACAGGAGGTCCTGGTGGGCCGGGATGACCAGTTTCGCCCTTCGGACCCGTTTGCCCCTGGGAAGAAGGAGAAGCAGAAAAGACACGGCAGTCAAGGAGGGGCCACAGCACAACTGCAGCACAGCCTGAGCCTTTAAAGTAAGCCTGCCCATTGTCATTCTCACCTTACAATTTCCTTGTGGGTTTCAAGACGACAAACGTGGAAGGGAGGTTGGCTCAAGAAGCAAGAGGTTCTCTCCTTGAAACCCAAGTGGAAATTGCAAGGTGAGAACTGCAACTTGCAGGGGCCTCTGAAGAGCCTTGGTGGCACAGCAGACTAAAGTGCTGTTAAGTAGCACCAGCTGCCTGCAATTACTGCGAGTTCGAATCTCACCAGGCTCAAGGTTGAGCCTTCCATCCTTCTGAGGTGGGTAAAATGAGGACCCCGATTGTGGGGGCAATAAGCTGACTTTGTATAAAAAAGAACACCACTGGGGGGGTGGGGAGCAAAAGCCCTACTAAGCAGGTATATACAAAGGTATGAAGGCTATAGCTTAACGCATTATGAGCCGCCCTAAGTCTCCCGAGAAGGGCGGCATATAAATCGAACCAATAAAATAACATCTCTGCCATGGCTGCATCTCACCTAACCAAGCTTCATGAGCTGACAGCCAGGAGGGGAGGTTTGGAATGTGAAGAAAGGGCGGGGGGGGGGGGGAGATGGAAGCCAAGGTCATTGATGATATGCAGAGCTGGGAACTGAGCACCTGTTACCTGTTTCCTGAATGATATACAAGCACCTGATTGGATCATTGCAGATAACTGGGAGACGGAGATGGCAGGGGGGACTGGACTTTTCTTTCCTTTGTGTTGTTTGCACGAGAAAATCTCAGATTCAGCTAATGCTACTTCTGTAACTATTTAAGCTTCAGTAAAGTAGACTCTTGGCAAAACAAATGGCCAGGAGTCTTAAAGGAAGAGTATATTCCATGGAGATTTCAACCGTCCCACTCTAGAGCAAAGAGCCAGATGACTGAGTGGGAAAGTTGACAATCTCCATGGACCAGTCTCCTCTGATGAGCTTGACTAGCTCAGTTCCTCCCAACCTCTACAGCTTTCTTGGACCAGGGAGGGGCACCCAATTCCCTCTTCCTATACCCCCGTATTCCCTTCTGGGCAGCAGTAAAAGGGTTAAACAAAAGCTACAACCCCTGGCCCAGTAATGGGCAAGTCTTCCTGGGGAGGAATCAGGGACTCGTCCTCTCACCTGTGACTTTTCTCCCAAGGAAATTCGGTGGAAGAAGAGATGCTCACAGACCCCACCCCCATCCCCCTGTCTTCTGCCCCTCTGCTCTGTGTTAGGGCTACTTTTCCTTTCTTTCCCAGGAATGAAGTAGATTCAGGGTAGCACAGGAAACATGATTGTCATTATTCATTCCTCTAGGGCAGGGGTGTCAAACTCAAGGCCTGCGGGCTGGATCTGGTCCGTGGAGTATTTAAATCCCACCCTGAAAATATCAAAGGAGCAGCCTCCAGTGCTTCTGCTGGCCAAAACAGGCTGTGCCTTGTGGGCCTCTGTGCAGCCTGTTTTTGGCCGGCAGAGTGTTGCTGGAGGCCATGGAGGCCAAAAATGCGGTGCGGGGAGGAGGGCTGTGCGCAGGCCACCTGCATCCCGTTTTGGGCAGCAGGGTGCTGCAGGAGGTATCCTTCCTGTCTCTCCCCGCCCCGCCCCGGCTCCGCCCTGCCCCGCCCACCCAGCCTGCTGATCCGGCCTTCGAAGAAATCCAGTGTGACACCCCTGCTCTAGGGGATGATTTCACATCATCTTAAGAGTAATGAAAGGGGGAGATGTAGCTGATGGGAGGGACAAAGACATGAAGGAAGCTCAACACATAGGAAAGGGACAAAGAGCTTCACTCCCCTCCCCCCCTCCCCACGGGACCATGTGGACTGTAATACTACGATTAATAGCAATAAAACAATTTTCCTCCTTTGATAGATTTGATACTTGTACTTACGGAAGATCCTTTGGCACCTTTTGGTCCGGGGGGCCCCTAGTTGAAAGACAGAAGAGCTTGTTAGCAAAGCATCCATTAAAATTAACTAAGCAGCCCATACCCCAGGCTGGTGCCGATTAGCAGAATGAAGATTGTCACAAATTGTATACTAATTAACGGGTTCAGCACATCAGTCTGAGGCTGAAACAGCCGTTTGTTTTGTCCACTCACAATTCTTATTATACTTCAGAATAAACATAATTATCTTTCTGAAATCACTGAAATGTCAAATTACGTTCTATTATTCTGCAGTACTGCAGGCTACTTCTGCTGACCGCTGGCTGCCATAAGTTCGAATCTCACCAGCTCCAGGTTGACTTAGCTTTCCATCCTTCCAAGGTGGGTCAAATGAGGACCCAGATTGTTGGGGGCAAGAGGCTGACTCTGTAAACCATTTACAGAGAGCTATAAAGCACAGTGAAGTGGTATCTATCTATCTATCTATCTGCTGTGATGGCACAGTGACTTAGAATGCAGTATTGCAGGTTAACTCTGCCAACTGCCAGCAGTTCGATTCTCACTAGCTCAAGGTTGACTCAGTCTTCCATGCTTCCGAGGTCAGTAAAAGGAGGACCCAGATTGTTGGGGGCAAGAGGCTGACTCTGTAAACGGCCTAGAGAGGGCGGTATATAAGTCTAAGGGCTACTGCTATTATATGGGGAGGGGGGAACCACGTGTTCATTTAATGGTCCCTGCCTCTTTGCTACTCACCGTCAACCCTGGAGGACCAGGTGGGCCAAGAGGGCCAGATGGACCTTGAATACCCTTAAGGAAGGAGACAAAGAAGAAAATCAGTGCTTGCAATGCCTCCTTAATCCCCAGCTTCAGTGAAGGAGTTTTTTCCAATTCGGAAGCTTCAGACCCATCCTCATCCGGGAGTGGGGGATGTGATGTTAAGATTTGGCAATCAAGAAGAACTAAGGGATTTTGCAGCAATGCTCTTTATGGTCTACCTGTTCTCCTTTAGGCCCCGATCCTCCTTGAGGTCCTGGCAGTCCCCGGTCTCCCTTTTCTCCTTGCTCACCGGGAGGCCCAATGAGACCAATCAGTCCAGGATGACCCTAGAAAAGGCAAGGGCCGCGTTGCAAAGGCTCTTTGTGCCAGAAGGAGAGAAGCCAGGCCGTGGCCAAGCTGGCTTCAGGAATTCTCTTCCCAGAATTAAGAGTTAAGCCAGGTTAAGCTTCAAATTTACCTGCTTGTTTGAGGTTACTTTTTGCCTTGATTCTGGACCGCACCCATATCTTAATGCTGAAAACTCACCTTTTCTCCCTTTGGACCCGAATCCCCTTTCAGGCCAGGTAAACCAGGTGGACCCTTTGAAGAGAATGAGAAGATGAGTATTAAAAATCTGGCATTTTGTTCAGCCACTTTGTTTTTTTTAGATTTACAGGAGCCAAATTAATTTGGGGAAGGAATAGTGAATTTGGACCGACCTTAACACAATTCTAATTTTGAGTCTTCATTTTTCAGACTGCTAAAGCATGGCCATTTTCAAACTGCCCTCTAGCTACATCCAAGGGGAACCATATAAAGGTAAGGATGTAAGCTCTTTTGGGAGGGAGGGATTGGCCAGCCAAGATGGTCGGTGGAGGAAAGAGACTGCTCTGGAATTGGGGATGCAGCCACACACCTCATCCTGCCACCCCCATTGAGACACAGATCTTGGTGCTTGAACCAGGAGAGCTGAAGGGGTGGGGGCTGGGATGGGGCCGACCTTTGCTTTCAGCCCCAAGGCAGGTAAAACACAATTCCTAAAATATCAAGACATACCATCGGGCCAGGAGGTCCGTCTGGGCCTGGTGAACCTGGAAGCCCTTGCTCGCCCTAGAAAACAATGGACACCTTTAGCTATTATGGTACATTCTGGGTTAGTAGCAGAAACTGATAACTAAGGTGGGAGATACTCGCACATCTCCCACATTCTAGAAGAATCAAGGAAGGCATGGAGAGTGGGCTTTTTTAGGTTAAATTTCTACCCCACATATTTGTTTCAAAGAGGGTTTAATACGGTATTGACCGTCCCACCCAAGCTCCATGCCGTTTCCCACCAGATGCATTTCCTTTCTTTGGGAAAAAGTCAGCTCTTCCAGGGATGCTGGGGAGAAGCAGGAGGCCACTACTCTTCCGTCTAAAAGCACTATGGGTAGTCCTTGACTTACAACAATTGGAACCAGAACGTTTGTCATTAAGCGGTGCAGTTGTTAAGTGAGTCTCACCCAGTTATGGGCCCTTTTTTCCTGCAGTCATTAACTGATGAAGGGAATCGCTATGTTATTGACCAAATGAGTTAACAATTATTACATCAATTCAGCTTCCCCCAATGACTTTGCTTGTTGGAAGCCAGCAAGGAAGATGGCTAATGGGGATGACCTGATCCTGTAATGTTCCAACAGCTGTAAATACATGCCAGTTGCCAAGTGCCCAGTCATGTGACCGTGGGGATGCTGCGACAGTTGTGACTTTAAGTCCCTAGTAAGTTGTGAGTCTTACCCTAGTAAAGCCACACCTGGGATACGGCAACCAGTTTTGGTTACCATACTACAAAAAAGATGTTGAGACTTTGGAAAAAGTTCAGCGAAGAGCAACTAAGATGTTCAAAGGCCCGGAGACTAAAATGTATGAAGAACGGCTGCAGGTTTTGGCTCTGGCTAATCTAAAGTAAAGAAGAATTAGGGGTGACATGATAGCAATATTCCAGTAATTGAGGGGCTGCCACAAAGAAGAGGGGTGAAAATGAAGAGAAGACAAAAATTTGGTTATTGAGATAGAAAATCTACTTGATATAATTGTTGTGTATTTTTTTGGATTATTAAGATAGAAAACTATTAGATATGATTGTTATATATTTTATTAGTATATACTAAGGGGATCTGATTTACGTAAATAATTATGTTATATATTACATTTAGCGGGATTGATAGAAATGTTAATATTTTGTAGTGGGGTTTAAAGATTAAAAGCGTATTATTGATGGATAATTGACTATTTGAGGTAATATTGGTAATTGAGGTAAATATTTCTATTATTATTAGGTTTTTTTTAATTATTATTATACTACTAAATGTTTCACTGTATCTTTTTTAGTTTAATATAAGTAAGGGTTTTTGTTTTTTTTTAATTTGTAGCGGAAGTCAAGGGGGGGAGGGGGAATGGGGGTGTTTCAAAATATTTGATAAGTTTTAGGTTAGCTAATAAGCTAAGGGAGGGAAGGGAGGGGAGGGGAGGGAAGGGAAGGGGAGCTGGTTGGGAGGGGGGAAAATGGGGGGGGGAATAGAAAAATTGTATTGTAAAACATTTTCAATAAAAAAAAGAAGAAGAAGAGGGGTTCAAATTATTCTCCAAAGCACCAGAGGGCAGGACAAGAAACAATAGATGGAAACTGATCAAAGAGAGAAGCAACCTGGAATTAAGGCGAAACTTCCTAACAATGAAGAGAATTAACCAGTGGAACAGCTTGCCTCCAGAAGTTGTGGGTGCTCCATCACTGGAAACTTTTAAGAAGAGACTGGACAGTCACATGTGAGATGGTGAGGGTTCTCCTGCTTGAGGAGGGGGCTGGACTAGAAGACCTCCAAGGTCCCTTCCAGCTCTATGCTATGCTATTGTCTCTTATTCAGTGCCATCATAACTGATGGCATAACATAACATAAACATAAGTCATTTAAATAAATAATTGTAAGTTGCTACCTGTATTGACCAGATGTAAAATCTAAACATATAACTATGGATAAAGTAGTGGAAGTGACATGAAGGGGAAATAATCTGTGGGTTTAGCATTCTTAGTCCAGACTATCTAGAGGAATATTGCTGAGTAATATTCGGCCTGTCCTTAACCTCCACCAGGGTACACATTTACAGGCCTGATAGAATTCTGATTTCCCTCCCAGGTAGTTGAAGGGCAGTGTGCTTCCTGGGATTCGCCCTCAAAAACCCATCTCCTAGAATTTGCTGCAGTAGCAAAGTCTGTGAATGGTGTCACAGACCCCATTATGTGGAGCTTTTCTGGAAGCCAGGCTTCAGAAATCTCATCTCCTCGAATCTGCTGCAGCGGCCGACTCCACCAATCGAGTCACAAACCTTATTACATCAACTGGACTTCTTCTGGAGGCCAGCAAAATGAAAAGTTCTTCTGAAGGACTCTGCAGTATCACAGTGTATGGTCAGAGGGAAAGGAAGAGTAAGGCCAAACTAAGGCCTCATAAAATATAAAATAAGGCATCAATAAGGTCAAAAGAAGAGAACAAGACTGGAGGCTAAAAGATATGAAGAACGGTTGCAGGAAATGGGTATGTCTAGTTTGATGAAAAGAAGGACTAGGGGAGACATGATAGCAGTCTTCCAATATCTCAGGGATTGCCACAAAGAAGAGGGAGTCAAGCTATTCTTCAAAGCCCCTGAGGGCAGGAGAAGAAGCAATGGATGGAAACTAATCAAGGAGAGAATCAACCTAGAACTAAGGAGAAATTTCCTGACAGTGAGAACAATGAAGCATCCAGCTCAGTGTCTTTGACTGATACCAGACATCAGAGAGAGAGAGAGAAAAATCCCATCCGAAGATTCTTGCAGTCCATGGATCCTGCAGTTTTGGGTTCGACTAATTTGTGCTGATGACTGAAAACCATCTGAAATATGTTTGCTTCTCAAGGAGACCCAGATTCCTTTTCTATCAACTCTCTTTCTGCTCTCCGTGCAAACTATTGAAGAGTACCCCCCCACTCACTCTTCTCAACCAGCTGGTGAGCTTTGACCCATACCATATACCAGGATGCCTTGATTTTTAGTTTATCAAGTGATCTGGAACAAAATCTATTCAATCACTCAGTTACAGTTATCCGATGTCTTGACAAGAGCCTTTGGTCAGGTCTCTGGGGAGGCTGCTCTCAGTCAGTGGCGCCACTTTAATGAGATTAACATCCATCACAACAGTCAACAGACACACTTGTGGCACCTTTCATGCCAACAAATACAGACTGGCCTCAGCTTCCATGGACTAAACTCCAATTAATCTTGCATGGATACATGTCTTCAGTTGTCATATTGTATCCATCATTCTAAAAACCTTGACAGCAGCTCCAAACTGATAGCGGAGGGATGATATCAAGCGTAATATCATAACCCTAACTGATTTTACGTATGTCAGAATGGATGCTTTTCCTCTTAAAAGGAACAGGGAAATGTTTGACCAAGGTCTCGGGTCTTCTAGTCCCCCAGATTGTCATATCATTTGCACCAAATCTAGTTCTAGATTTCCATCTCTCATGCTTCTGATCTGATGTTGCAGCTTTTAAGTTCCAATGAAGAAAACCACCCAGTCTTCATGGGGAAGGACATTGGTTGGTCTGGATGTTTGTGGTACAGGTAGTGCTCAATTTACAAGCACAATTGATCCCAAAATTTATGTTGCTAAGGGAGACATTTGTTAAGTGAGATTTGCCCCATTTTAGAACTTTTCCTGCCACAGTTGTTAAGGGAATCATTGCAGTTGTTAAGTTAGTAACCCGATCGTTAAGTGAATGTGGCTTCCTCACTGACGTTGCTTTTCAGAAGGTTGCAGAGGCTGATCACGTGACCTAGGGGCATCATCAATGTGAGTCAGTTGTTCAAGCATCCGAATGTAAATCACGTGACCCTGGGGATGCTGAAACATTCGTAACTGTGAAAAACTGTTGTAAGCCACTTTTGTTCCCCCAGTGCTGTTGTAACTTCGAATGTTCACTAAGTGAACTTTTTGAGGCCTACCTGTACTGGATGTTTTATTCCCTTGAAAATGCTGGAAATATCATCCAGAACTGGGTGAACTCTAGGGATTCAAACCGCTGAACTGCCGACCTTCTGATCGACAAGCTCAGCGTCTCAGCCGCTGAGCTACCGCGTCCTGTAGCTGTGGCAATATAAGTAGCCCCAACTAACATGGCTTTGGTTTCTTAATGGGACCAGCGCTCTCCTAGAGATGGAGTTGACCTTGGTTGGCCAACACTTACCACTGGGCCAGGTATTCCCCGGAGTCCATCTGGGCCTGGCTTTCCTGGAGGCCCCTGAGGCCCCACAGGCCCCGTCTTCCCAGGGGGTCCTTCCAATCCAGATTCACCCTAAAAAGAAGCAAGACGTCACAGGGAGAACATGGCTGAAACCAGAAATGCTGCCTTGTCTGGTGTTTTTTTTACCTTGGCACCTTTCTCTCCTTGGCGGCCTTCAGGTCCTGCTGGTCCAGGTGGCCCCTAAAAAGATTGGGAGACACGGTGCAGTGAGATTAAATCCTGATGGTTGTAGCAACTTCCCCTCTTATGAACCTCCCGCCAGGTCTAACAACAGCTTGGCTGAAGGATGCCCCAACACCCGTCTCCATGCTGGCTCTTCAGATGTTTGGTCATTTTTTAAAAATCTCTTTTATTTTATTTATTTATTTATTTTAATTAGATTTATATGCCGCCCTTCTCCAGAGACTCAGGGCGGCTTACAATGCGATAAGCAATAGCCTTCATACTTTTATATATTTTTTATACAAAGTCAGCTTATTGCCCCACAAACTGGGTCCTCAATTTACCTACCTTAGAAAGGATGGAAGGCTGAGTCAACCTTGAGCCTGGTGAGATTCGAACTTACAGTAATTGCAGACAGCTGAATGTTAATAACAGGCTATGTAGCCTGTTGAGCTATCTGAGGCTCTTTATTTATTTTATTTATTTTATTAAATTTATATACTGCCCTACTCCCTAAGGACTCAGGGCGGTGAACAGTCTCAAGGTAAAATACATCATACAAAAGTTTAAAAAAACCATTTAAAAATACATTAAATAATTTAGGTCCAAGACGAATTTTAAACACCCAATTTGTATAAAACTTAAAAGCCAATTAAAAGGGAGAGTCAAGCCAGACCAGCCTGCTGGAATAAAAATGTTTTGAGGGCACGGCGGAAAGTGCGTAAATCTGGGATCCTCTGTAACTCCGGGGGGAGCTCATTCCAGATGGCAGGTGCCCCCACAGAGAAGGCTCTCCCCCTGTGGGCCGCCAGTTGACACTGTTTGGCCGCCAGTACTCTGAGGAGCCCGTCTCTATGGGAGCGTACTGGTTGGTGAGAGGCTACTGGTGGCAGAAGGCGGTTTCATAAGTACCCTGGTCCTAAGCCATGGAGCGTTCTAAAGGTGGTAACCAAGACCTTGAAGCGCACCTGGAAGACCACCGGGAGCCAGTGCAGCTCGCGTAGAAGGGGGAGGGGGTCACATGGGAGCGCCAGGTCACTCCCATAACCACCCGCGCGGCCGCATTCTGGACCAGCTGGAGCCTCCGGGTGTTCCTCAAGAGGAGCCCCATGTAGAGAGCATTGCAGTAGTAGTTTTATCTTTCATGAATATTTTTTATCCAACATTTTTGTTGTTAAAACAATATCTTCCTTTAATTAAGTGTCAGGAGTTGTCTGAGATTCCCTCAGATAACAAATCTATAATTGCTTTTTGAATACAGAGCAACAGAGTTGGTAGGGACCTCGGAGGTCTTCAACCTCAGGCAGGAGAACCTAGACCATTCCATACAAATTATTATTATTATTATTATTATTATTATTATTATTATTATTATTATTAATTAAATTTATATACCGCCCTTCTCCTGGTGGGGGTCTGGTCTCTTTCTAAAGACTTAAAAACTTCCAGCAATGGGGCTTCTTTTATTTCTCTGCATCTAACCTTCTTCTTAAGTGGAAACAAGTTTCAAAGCAAACAACGGATGATTTTTACCCAAAGAACAAATATATAACCTTGAAATGGTAGCTATGGGATATTTGAAATCTGGCTGGAGGAGAACCAGAAAAATCTGGAAGACCACACCCTGTTTCTGGTGGGGATGTGCCTTCTCCAAAGCATCTGACAACTGTTCTTCTCCTGGCTTTCCTGCTTTCCAAACGGGATGCAAACTAACATGTTGTTATGGCAAGAATGATAATCATTTCTTCCTAAGTGCAACATAGAATCTGCCTTTATTCACGCCAGGTTTTCCAAATATGTCAGAGATTTGTTGTTATGGTGATACATTTATATTTTCAATAATTGCCACCTCTGATATTCTTGCTGCTGTTTTCTTTGCAGACTGGTCTGCGATGAATTGTTTACAAGATTTGTGCATCCACACACCAACCCACCCTGCAGGGGCAGGGACAGCGTTGACCCCCTCTCTGCATCATGACACCCATCCATTCGGCTGTGCCCTCCTTAATGCTGAGGGGTCAGTGACATTTTCTGAGATGTTTGGCTAAAAAATGGGAGATGAAAGACTGAAAAGGCAACTTACTCTCTTGCCTGGAGGGCCAGAAGGACCCGGCTCTCCGGTTGGACCAGGGGACCCCTGAGAACAAAAGGAGAGGGGAAAAAAACAATGTTTATCCTTAGAGCTCTAACACAAGAATCAACGGGATAGGCTAAACCGTGATTTGGTTACAGGTAGTCCTCAACTGAATTCCAAATTTCTGTTGCTAAGCAGGAGTTGTTAATGAAAATAACCAGCCGCCTGTAAGGAGTATGAATCCTTCCATTCCCCACCATCCAGTCAGAGCTGAAGAAGCTTCTTGGACGAGAAGTGAAACATCTTCAAAAGAAAAAAACCAGAAAGTCCAGTTGCCTCCTGAAAAAAGCACCTTTGGGAGAACCAGGACCTGGAGGACAGAGAATCTCTACAGACATTTAGCTATACAATTTGGGATGAAATGCCTTGGAATGGGGTGGGAGTAGGAATGGATTTTCAGAGGAAAAAATTGCAGACTACAGGAACCATTTGAGGACACAGATAAACCTCCTAGTGACCTCAGTGACCCTCTAAAAGGATGCAAATGACGAGCTGAAGAAGCTTCCTGGATGAGAAGCAAAATGTCTTCAAAAGAAAAAAAAACCAGAAAGTCCAGTTGCCTCCTGAAAAAAGCACCTTTGGGAATAACCATGACTCGGATGATGGAGAACCTCCATAGACAAGAGTTGTTAAGTGGTTTTTGCTCCATTTTATATCTGTCAGATCTGCCATCAAACCACTTCAGCCCAGCTTTGCTTGGCTTTGATGCCAGCTTGTCATGGGGAGGTCAAATCGGAGGTTATAGAGAGGGGGAATGACAGGAAGCAGAGGTGCTAACCAGAGATAATGGTTGAGAGATTCAAGGACACCAGCCTGGGACCAGTACAAACACCCATCAAAGACGCACAAAAATGTGGAACTGTTACCAAAACACCCAATTTGGGCATTATTGGACACCACCAAGATGACAAAGGGGGGAGGGCCTCACAAGGGGAAATACCGGGGTCACACAGGGAATCCTCAGATCTGGCTTTGCTATGCTGTAACCACTTGGCTTCAGTAAAAGTATACCTTTCACTACAAATGGAATCAAGGGTCTTTCTTTCCTGAATGCCCAAGTTGGGAGAAGCCTGACAGTGTCCTTTTATGAGGTTTTGGGGTCACAAGCTCAAAAGAGCATCCTTAAATATCTTTCTGTCTCATAGGCAGGGGTGCTATTCAGCAGGTTCTGACAGGTTCTGGAAACTGGTAGCAGAAATTTTGAACAGTTTGTAGAACCGGCAAATACCATCTCTGGCTGGCCCCAGAGTGGGGGAGGGAATGGGGATTTTGCAGTATTCTTCCCCTGGAGTGGGGTGGGAATGGAGATTTTGCAGTATCCTTCTCCTGCCATGCCCACCAAGCCACATCCACCAAGCCATACCATGCCCACCAAGCCACACCCACAGAACCAGTAGTAAAAAAACTTGAATTCCACCATTGCTCATAGGCTTCTTTATTCCCTTGCCCATAAAATTCATCTTGGCATAGGACTCTAGCTGGTCACCTACGGACGGTTTGCACCAGGAATCTGCTATTTCCACACTTGTGGAAAGAGAGAGCCATGCCACTGTCTTCTGCAGAGAAGCACCAGGAGTACCATCTAGGACATTTTTAAAATAAGAAGAAAGGGGTGCTTAGTCTCGAGACAGGCTTTCCTCCAAATAAAGACTTCTAGGCTGACACATTCTGGAAACACCCGTTGATCCCAGATTCTGACTAATGGTTCCCTACCAGTCCTTAGCTCTCTCTTGGTGGCCACCTCTACTCAGTTGCTAACTCATCCGTATCATATTTTTGGTACTAAATGAAGAGAGGCATCCTTTGCCCCTAAGAAATACATGCCATCTGCATCCAATCAGGGTACTTACTGTTTGGCCAGGTTCTCCATCATCGCCCTTGTCACCTGGTGGGCCATCCTGACCCTAGAAGAAAACAGAAAAGGAATTCTTTACTTTCCCATTACTATTTCATGCCTTTTGAAGGGCACATTCCTGAGGAATTTCCTAATAAAAAGGAAGTTATTAATGGCTAAATGCAAGAGGTGACACAGGAACTGTAGATACCTTATATATAATTTATTACATTTTAATATATTTGTGTAGCTTTGAGTCACTGTTGGCTCCTTGTGACTGCCTAGACTAGGCCTACAATTTTCTTGGAAAAAATTCAGAAGTGGTTTGCTGTTGCCTGTTTCTTCTTGGGGCTGAGAAAGAGGGGCTGGCTCAGCCTCCCCCCTCCCCAGCTGCTTCCTGCTTAGGGCAGGGTTAAAACCCAAGGTCTCATTCTCTACCTCATGCCATAGCACCAAACTGGCTCTTGTAATACATGAAGAATATATTAATATTCTCAGTGAAATGTGGAGCAGATTTCTAACGAGTTCAATGTAAGATCCAGATTTCAAAAGGTCAAAATTCCCCCTTGATTAAAAATTTCTAACATTCAATAATATCAAAGAAAAATGAAACGATTGTAAAAAGAACAGACATGCTACATGATCACAATGATGACAGAACTACTTTTTCAACAGATTAACAGAGTTGGACGGGACCTTGTAGGTCATCTAGTCCAACCCCCCTGCCCAAGCAGGAGACCCTACACCATTTCTGACAGAGGGCAGCCCAGTCTCTTCTCGAAAGCTTCCAGCAAAGCCTCCCACAACTTCTGAAGGCAACTTCTGTTCCACGGGTTGATTGTTCTCACTGTCAGGAAATTTCTCCTTATTTCCAGGTTGAATCTCTCCTTGGTCAGTTTCCATCCATTGTTCCTTGTCTGGCCTTCGAGTGCCTTGGAGAATAGCTTGAGCCCCCCTCCACTCTGTGGCAGCCCTTCAAATATTGGAAAATGCTATCATATCTCCCCTGGTCCTTCTCTTCCCTAAACTAGCCATGTCCAGTTCCTGCAACCATTCATCATAAGTTTTAGCCTCCAGTCCCCAAATCCTGCTGGTTGCTCTTCTCTGCACTCTTTGCCTATCAGAAAATTAATAAGTAGGCTATAAAAGTAAAAAAACATATTTATGTGCCTTAGAAATATATATTTGAAATTTTAAGGGGAAATACACCATTTTAAATGTCCAAATTCCCTATTTCAATACAAACTGAAATATTTCCAAAAGATCTGGAGAGCAGTTCCCCAGAATTTTCTTCTGGTGAAAATTCTTAGACACGTTTGAGAAAGAAAAGATGTCTCTCTTTTCTGTCTTGGTACTTACAGCTGGGCCAGGTTCACCCGGGGGTCCTGGATCACCTGGAAAGCCAACCGGACCCTGGAAAGGTATGGAAAGAAAGAACATGACTGGATTCCCATGAACCCTGATATTCAGTGGAAGAAAGAAATGAGCAATAATCTTGGCAATGCGCTGACCATGATAGTTAGATCAAGGAGACATTAGAAAATCTGTTCCCATGAAATGGAACAGCTCCATGATCTCAGGCAGAATACTGAGAGAGAAGTTTGCAAGTCAAGCTCGGTCAATAATTTAGTCAAGGAAAAGACAGGAACAAAACCCTCCATTTTCTGAGGAGCTCCAGGAAATGAAGGGAAGAAGAGATACCTGGAGCCCCACTGGAGGAAGCCAATCAAGCATAGATAAAACCCACATTAGGGATTACATCAGGACAACAAAATGTTGTTTCTATTTTTTGCATCTACCAGTGGCCACTTGATGCTCTGTCCAAGGCAACCTGGTCGTTGCTGCAGAGGAAAGAGTCTCAGGACTGACGGATCACCATCAGGAATATCCTGTTATTTGTCTGATGGTCCCTCAACTTGCAGTCAGAGGCTCCCTTGGCTGCCTGGGCCAAGTTGAGGTCCCTGGGGAGCGACTTTAATTCTATGACTCTTATGCAAATGGAGAGAGTGTTCTAGTCTATGAAGGAGGCCGTCTGCCTGTTAGATCCTAGATGGTTAATGCTGCACAGGTGATCTTGAGTCGGGGTATCAGGGTCCTTGAGGGAGGGAATGGTCCCCTGAACCTTGAAGGAGCTACATGTAGTGCACCCTTTCCTCAGAACGACACAGATGCCGTGTTCCTGGCCAATTATCATCCAATCTCAAATCTTTCTGCACGGATGTATGCAACTCCCAGCCTTATGGGCCTGGTGGCTCAGCAGACTAAAGCATTGTGATTAACACCTGCTGCCTGCAATTACTGTAAGTTCGAATCCCACCAGGTTCAAGGTCGACTCAGCCTTCCATCCTTTCTAAAGTAGGTAAATTGAGGACCCAGTTTGTGGGGCAATAAGCTGACTTTGTATAAATATATACAAAAGTATGAAGGCGATTGCTTAACACATTGTAAGCCGCCCTGAGTCTTCAGAGAAGGGCGGCATATAAATCAAATTTTAAAAAAAATGTTTAGAGTAGAGTAGAGTAGGGTAGGGTAGGGGAATAGGATAGGATAGGATAGGATAGGATGGGATGGGATGGAATGGAATGGAATGGAATGGAATGGAATAGAATAGAATAGAATAGAATAGAATAGAATAGAATAGAATAGAATAGAATAGAATAGAATAGAATAGAATAGAATAGAATAGAATAGGATAGGATAGGATAGGTTTATGGACAAATGTGATCAGACACACAAGGAATTTGTCTTTGGTGCATAAGCTCTCATTGTACATAAAAGCTATAAGTGATAAATCATGATCATAGTCATCATAAAATTTTAAAAAGTTTATTTATTTTATTTATTTGCTGCCCATCTCACCTCAAGGGGTTTGTTGAAGACTTGGTTATTTACCAAGGCTTTGGGGACAGAGTGACTGAGGAGCCCACTTTTTGCTTTTGCTTTCTTTTGTTTTGCTTGGCTTTTATTTATTAATTAAATTTATTTCTGGCCCATCTCACCACAAGGCTCTTAGTATTTTGCTCTTTTGTATTTTTCTTTTAATGAGCTAGGTTTTTTTTAGATGCAAGCTGCTCAGAATTGTTTAGAAGTTGGGCAGCCTATTATTTATAACAACAATTATAAACTTGTTATGGAAATTAAAAGGGCCCAAGGAAGCAAGTTCCTAATCTCCCCCCCCCCCCCCGATAACTTCCTGAAGAGCTCTGTGAAATGAGGTATCTATCACTGTAGGGAAGCAAAGGCAGCTGGGCTGTCCCTGTGGTAGCCCCCAAGGTCAGTCTGAAGAAGCACGTGAGAACCAAGGCACCTAAAGCAGGATTCTCAAGGAACAGGAAAAAAGCAGAGAAGGCCATTCGCTCTCTGGAAGGAACCAGCAGCCCAGCCCAGAGAACAATGGGGAAGGGGGGCATCCCAAGGGGGCAATCTCCTTCTAGAAGTGGGCAAAATAGAGGAGGGAGTTACTTACCGGGCTCCCTTTGGGGCCATCATCTCCTGGGGGACCTTTGGGGCCTGGGGGGCCAGCAGACCCAGAGGGGCCTGCTTCCCCCTTTTCCCCTCTTTCTCCTTTAGGACCCTGTCAAAGGAAGATGCTTGTTAGAAGGTTTGAGTTGTTTCAACAACAGATTAAATAATGGGGACAAAAACCAATTAAAGGTCCAATCAGCACTTAGGCGAAATAAAAAAAATGACCAGCATTTGATTGTTTTCTGATGCTCAATCACCAAGACCCAGAGGTCTCCTCTGCTGCTCTCTCTTCATGGGATACTGAGGAATCAGAATCAAAAGAACAGGGTTGGAAGGGACCTTGAAGGGTCTTCTAGTCCAACCCCCTGATCAAGCAGGAGACCTAGACCATTTCAGACAGGTTCAGCCTCTTCTTAAAAGCCTCCAGTGATGGAGCATCCACGACTTCCGAAGGCAATCACAGCTATGAAGGAACGTCTTTAGAACCACAGCTCTGAAGAAATCACAGGTATCAGTTGGAGACCCGTTTACATCACACCTTTGACTGAGCTACATAAATTTTTGGTACACAAATCAACCAGGTAGGAACATTTTGTGCAGGTGTAATATGTTTTGGAATAAAGGTATGAGTTCACTTTTAGCTACTGTTTCTTGAAGGAGACAGTTAGGACAACAGATAATGCCCACTTGCTGAAATTTTGAAGTTCCATCCCGTTTCAAAATGGAAGTTTTGAAGTTCCGTTTTCCTACCTAAACAATGTGCTATATGAATTTCAGGAAGTCTGAGTGTTGGGTTTTTGTCTCACCTATACTTGGAGAGTTTAACTCGGTTTCCCAGTTGCACAATAAAAATAACATGGATTTTTCTTGCATGGTCCTTGTAAGGACAAAGTGAACACCGGGCGAGAATGCAGTTGTGAATCTGGGCTCTCCAGACACTTATTTTCTCATAAGAGCCCACTTCCTACACTGGAAAGTGGTGTGTTGTGTTTTCTGACTTCTCCTGCCTTGATTAAGCTGCTGGTTTCTGCGGGAGTGGATTTCAAGGGACCAACTGTAGGAAGCTGGTCCAATAAATGGATAAGTTGGTGAATTGTGGATACACAGAAGAATTCAGGGTCTGAAAGACAGCTGAGATGGGAAGAAGCACACAGTGGTTGTGAATCATTTTGTCAATCCATCTAATAGACTATTATTTGTGGGAGGGTCAGAAAAAGGACAGAACTGGAAATGGTGTTATAAACTCTATTTTGGAAATCTTTGCCTCAGGCTTTGTAACCATTCCTGAGTACCAATCTTACTCCATTTCATCTCAATTCCAGATGGATACTTTTAAAAAAAAGGTTTTAAATCTTACTGGTGGTCCAGAGTCTCCGGGAAGGCCAGGCTCTCCTGATTCTCCAGGTTCTCCCTGCAAAAGGCAAGACAACTCAGGTGCTATAGCCACAGTAGCCCAGTGGTCAGAGTGCAGTACTGCAGGCTACTTCTGCTGACTGCCGGCTACCTGCAATTTGGCAGTTCGAATCTCACCAGGCTCAAGGTTGACTCAGCCTTCCATCCTTCCGAGATGGTTAAAATGAGGACCCAAATTGTTGGGGACAATAGGCTGACTCTGTAAACTGCTTAGAGAGGGCTGTAAAAGCACTATAAAGCGGTATATAAGTCTAAGTGCCATTCCTATTGCTATAAGCAAACTCCTCTCAGCTCTGGGGTACTTTGGTCTGGCCACTGATGCTCAGAGTGGTAGGATGGAGTCAAGACCTTTCCTATAATTTCTCCAACCCCTACCTTCCAATCTGTAAGTCGGTCCAGTTGCTCTTTATTTGTACCCCTGATAGGTAGCAGGAGAGATTTGGTAAGCAACACTCTCCCCATTCTTAAAACCCAGCAGAGACTTTCAGCCAGAGGCCTCCCCCCACAACTGGATTTTGCTGCCCCCTTTTCTTAACTGCAGCATTTTAATGCTCTATCTTCCCCTTCCAAGATTTCCCAGCAAAATGGCATTACCTTTTCACCAACAGCTCCTGGATTTCCAATTCCTCCTGCAGGACCTTGTGGCCCATCAGCTCCAGGGGGTCCACCTGGGCCCCTCGGTCCGGGGGGACCTGGAGGACCCTGAGGAAGGGGAAGAAAATAATCTTTCAGTCGATGGAAAGACAAAGCTTTTGTCCAAAACATACACAGTAAAATTAACATTTGAGAGAAAATGATTTACCATTTGGCCGACATCCCCAGTTTCTCCCTTGTCACCTGGAGGACCAGGTAAGCCCTGTTGAAAGAATTAGAAAGGTGGTGTGTGGGGTTTTTTTGGCTTTAGCTTTTCAAAAGAGAAAACATTTTACTTGAAGAGATAAAGTGAAGGGAAGCTGGCATTTTGCAAACACCACGGCTGTGTTTATGCAACACATCTCACAAATCCGCACGACCCACATGATGTGAGAAGCCAGGTGACACAACCAGCCATCACAGGAGTTCTCTGCTGTTGACAGGCAGGATGATAAGAAACTGTTGGTGCTGATCAGCTGTCAAGTGATACCAAAGGGATGCCTGTTTCCTCACCTGGCTAAAAGATAGAGAGCTCACAACCCCCCTTTGGTAATTCTGAGGGCCAAATATTCTCCTGGAACTTCTATGTCTGACTGTGTGCCCCGGTTCATTGCCTGGGCCAGTTGTCTGAAAAGACTTGGCCTTCATTTACTACGAGCTGTGGCTATCAAATGTATCCAATTAAACTTTGCCATCTTTTTGCAAATTCCATATTTGAAAGGCTAAAAAATAGTCTCCTTCTAGCAAGGATCTTGCTAGAAACATTTAGACTTGTATTTTTAATTGACCTTTATTTTCTTAATTCTACTTTTAATTATATTTTATAGCATTCACAACTGAGCCGTGGTGGTGCAGTGGTTAGAGTGCTGCTACTTCTGTTGACTGTTGGCTGCCTGCAATTTGGCAGTTCGAATCTCACCAGGCTCAAGGTTGACTCAGCCTTCCAGCCTTCTGAGGAGGGTAAAACCCAGATTATTGGGGGCAAGGGGCTGACATTGTAATCCGCTTAGAGAGGGCTATAAAACAGTATATAAGTCTAAGTACTATTGCTATTATTTTATTAATCTTATTTGTTTTGTTACTCTATAACCAAAATAAATTACTTTGACAAAATACTTGCACGTTGCAAATATTTCACACATTTTGCAAATAAGGACAATAATGCTAATAATATGTGAAACTTGTACGCTCTCTGATTCTCAATAATGCTGGGCTGCTCACTTCAGACAAGAGATCAGAACAAAATCAATCAAACATGAAGAGGAAAGATAAAAGCTGGCAGGTAGGATGGAGAAGATAAGCCTCCCACAGAAGCCCTGGGTGGAGGGCCAGGTCTTCACAGCTCTTCTAAACAACATGGGGGGGGGGCATACAGATGGGGGGTGGGAGGGAACCTCGTTTCAGAGGGCATTTCACACATTTTACAGATATTTCACACATCCCACCCCGCCCACCCACCCACCCCCATCACAAAACTGGAACTCAACCTACGGAAGAAACACTCTAAGCCCTTTTAGATTTTTTTAGAGTCCTACAACCAGCCCAAGTAATTTAGGGTAATGCAAAGAGACAGTCAACGTGCACGCACAATAAGAAGGAATTATAACTGCCAAAGTTATTTGACATCCAATTCAACAGGTCATCCTAATTTCTGTTTTTTTCTATTTTGGCTGGAATCATCCAGTGCTCTAAATGATGAATCAATCCCAGAGTTGGTTCATTTTGGCATTTACCTGCAATCCAACTGGCCCTGGAGGGCCAGGAAATCCTCTTGGCCCTTCATCGCCCTTCTGTCCGAAAAGCCCTTGTTGTCCTCGTGGGCCGGGCTCCCCATCAGCTCCCTTGGAAAGAGAGAGAAAAGTTTACAGCTAAAGGCACATGAAATGCTGTGAGCTCTTTGAATTTCAGGCAGAAGGAAGACCGAGCTCTCCAATATGCATCAAGCCATCAACAATTATAGCCATACAGGCATCCATCCAAGAATTTAAGAAACTCAATTCTACAGAGTTCCTTAAATCAAGCAATTCAACTTGAGAGGCCTTTTATTTGACAAGTTTGATCTATTTACGCTCCCAGGACTACACACTGCATTGGGAGTTAAAAGGATATATAATAAGCCATGGGAGAACTAAGAGGAAATGAGACACAGGCAGAACCTTTCCTTTTTAGTTCAGATTAGATTAACAGAGTTAGATGGGACCTTAGAGGTCATCTTATCCAATCTCTTCTTGAAAACCTCCAGTGATAAAGCTCCCACAACTTCTGTTCAATGGGTGGATTGTTCTCAGTATCAGAAAGTTTCTTCTTATTTCCAGGTTGAATCTCTCCTTGTTCAGTTTCCATCCATGGTTCCTTGTTTGGCCTTCGGGTGCTTGGCCCCGTCCTCTCTGTGGCCCCGTCCTCTCCTCAAATATTGGAAGACTGCTATCATAACCCCCCTGGTCCTTCTCTTCCCTAGACTAGCCCTGCCTTTCTCTTCCTCCCTCTAAAACCACGGAATGATGGACCTTTTAGCTTATATTTTAAGTACAGAGAATGTTTATGTACAGAAGGATTACTTACTGCTGGACCAGGCTGGCCAATTGGGCCCTGTGGACCAATAGGACCTGGTGGACCCTAGCAAGAAACAAAGACATGTCATCAAAGAAATGGCAAAACAGTGGAAATCAATCTAAGGAGACCAATGCAATGTGGAATGATGCTCTCAAGTCGCATTGATACCTGGCTGGATTTGGCTAAATATGCCCCCCCCCCGCCTTCCGGATTATGCCAGAGTCCTCCAACCACAGTGATGGATTGGATGGATGCTCAGAGGGGAGGGCTAAAATATGGACCCTTGCAATTCAAAACCTTGCTGGAGAAGTAATGAGGCGCATCCCAATAAATGTATCCCTGTTTCACCAAAAATAAGATCGGGTCTTATTTTCTTTTGGGCCCCAAAATAAGCACTAGGGCTTATTTTGGGGAAGGGGTGTCTTATTTTATTTTCAGGTATGGGAGGCCCACTTCTGCTTGATTGTAGCAGGACAGGAGGCTGCACCCACGAGGTGGGGGGTGGAGCTGCGCCACACGCCCTGCACCAGCTTACTTCAGGGCCTCTGCAGCCAGGTCACCCATACTATCCCCTTACGGCAGTGGCTCCAACAGTCCAGTCCAGGAGGACTCTGCATGGCCACTGACCCACTTCTGCTTACCCACGGCCGCAACAGAACAGGAGGCCAAGCGATGCACTGTGCCGTGGCCACAATATAGGGCTTATATTGGGGGGTAGGGCTAATATTAGGTGCACATGTAAAAGACTTGCTAGGGCTTATTTTCAGGATAGGACTTATTTTGGGGGAAACAGGGTAATTTGTTGAGTGACTGTCTCTATTCAGAAGTGGTGGGATGGACTCCACTACCACCTTAAGATTTGGGTGGCCACCCTCCTTCCTGGAGCCTCTGGGCCACCCTAAAGATGGAGAGGCTGGAAAAGGAACTTTGAGTCATGAACGCTCAGACCAAAGCAGCTGCGAATTCATAGTTTCCCATGAGAATTAGTAGAAAAGGGGTGCCTCAGGACCCCGGGGGGAGGGTGGGGGGTGGGGGCGGGGGAGGAACATCCTCCCTTGTCTCCACATGGGAAAGCCAAAGCTCACCTGTTCTCCTTTGTCCCCTCTGCTTCCTTTCTGTCCTGGTTCACCAATTTCACCCTAATAAATGGAGAATATCATTCTGTAACACAAGCAGAACTGTCACAGGCAACAACCAACCAGAACCTAAGAAATGAAGCAGGTTCCTGGATTTGCTCCGTATCTTATACATTCTTAACAAATTAATAATGTTTGTTGGAGGTTTGGTCTGATCCTAAAAAATGAAGAATGACTACACCTCTGGGTAGATTTTTTTTTCCAGGTCAAAGATGCACTTCCAGAAAAAAACATTGTAAA
Source organism: Masticophis lateralis (assembly GCA_030761175.1). Lineage (NCBI taxonomy): Eukaryota > Metazoa > Chordata > Lepidosauria > Squamata > Colubridae > Masticophis > Masticophis lateralis. The sequence continues at coordinate 1,310,949 of JAUDYJ010000015.1, read as the reverse complement.
ATTAAAATCATTTTGGGGTGTTGAGAAATTTCTTGGAGGAAAACCGTGCGTGAAACATGACCAGCATTGCAGAAATGGTGCCTGAATAAAGTTGCTGCTTTTATTTTAAAAAGCCTTCCTAACACTAAGAACAGCCGGACTCCGAGAGAGGCTTCGGGGGATGAATGGACAAGCCATTCCTCCACAGGGCTTGGACTCCAATTTCTGCATTGGGATAGCCTTACGATTAATAGCCTAAGGAGCCCCTGTCACTTCGGGGGGTGGGAGGTGTATTCTGTTGCCATCTGTTTCTGAACAGGTAAAACTACTTCACGCCCTGTGGCAGGACATTCAGCAAAGTCACGGCATAACCACTGAGTAGATTTAGGCCAAGTGGTGCCAATACGTGCAAGGCCATCTTGTATTTTAGTAGCCTTCAGTTGACGGACAGACACAGCCTTGGATCCTCAGCTGCCCTTAGAAAACGGCAGTTTCACTTGGAGGGAGAACTGTTCCCCCCTTAAGATATCCCAAATCTTCTTCCTAGTTTACTCCCGCAGGCGCAGGGTCTGCTTTTCGGATCATCCAACACCACTTTGCACAGTCAGCTGTGTCTCCAGGGCACAGGCCCGCAGCTTACATATCTTTGTTGATGGTGTCTTGCCATTTCTGTTTTGGCGCCTGTGAGGTCGCCGGCCATTGACTTCTAGTTGATAGGCAGACTTGGCCATGGTGGAAGGTGCTGTTCTCTGGACGTGTCCATACCAGCAGAGCTGGCCATCTCTCATCTTCTTTGTAAGTGGTGCCACACCAAAGTGTTGTCGAATGGTGTCATTTGTGATGTGGTCAAGAAGGGGGGTGCCCAATATCCAACGGAGCATTCACATTTCCCTGGCATGGAGAGAGCTTTCAGTCCCTGATGTTGCTGCTCAGCCCCTCAGTGCCATACAGTGCAAGAGGGCAGATGGTTGTCTTGTAAATCTTAGATTTCAGATGGGTTGGCATTTGTCTGTCCCATAACACACCGTGAGTCCTCACCAACGCATCCAGGTTGCATTCATCCTTGCTCGCACCTCACCATTGATGTCACATTGCCTTGGAGGTGGGATCCCAGATACCGAAAAACTTAAGATACCCCAAGTGAAGAGAGATAAAGATATACAGGAAACAGAACAGCCGATTCTGAAGTGGGCACAGTTTCACTGCCTCCCATTTGAAAGCACGGGAGGAAAACCATCTTGTTGCCAGGGGTTTTCTCGCCCTACATGCAAAGCAACCCATTCAGCGGAAAAAGCCAGAAGGTTTGCCTGGCATGGAAGCTGCCTACCTTGTCTCCATCTTCTCCTGGGGGGCCAACTGGGCCGGCAGGACCTGGAAGCCCAACTGGTCCTTGGATGCCGTCTCGTCCAGCTGGTCCTTGAGGGCCTTTCTCACCCTAAGCCCAAGGAGAAAATCAAAGTCTTCTCAGAACCTCACAACCCAGAAGCTATCGGTCACTTCTCAGGACAGGCGGTATTTTAAAGCTCTCTTTCTTGGGATAATATGGGACTTGTGAGCTGGACAAACAGGAGAACGACGGGCAGGGGTGATAGAGGCTCTGCCCCATGGCCTAACTGCAATAAACATGGTTTCATTTGGGCTCGGGAAGCAGCCTTCCACACAGCCCATCCTGAGCCCTGAGTTCGAGGGACTTCTGGCAGGAAGCATTTCCTCTGCCAGATCCGGAGGTTGTGAACTTTGCATGCAAAGCAGTTGGGCTTTCATTGCATCTCCTTCTTTCCAGAAGCTCTCCTGAGCCAGACCCTCCTTTGAATTAGCTCAACCCCACCCCCTCCCCTGCGATGCTCCAAGAATTCAGGAAAGAGAGGGGCCAGGAGATACTGCTGGGACTGACCCCATGTCAGCCCTCCAGGGAAAGCCAGGAGGAAACAGGAATAGAGGAGCTAAATCTAGATGATTAAATCTGCAAATTTGAACCCCTCATCTAAGCCGGAAGCACATTATTTGGCTAGCATAAATAAGATCAGAAAGAATTTAACATCAATCCTGATGGATATTTTAATAGGTTTTCCTGTTTTCATTCCTTCATATATTATTTCAATAAATGTAGTCTCAGCCCTCCCGGCTAAACCAGATAGGAAACGCAACCAGATGAGCTAATTCTACCTTATTGTACGGCTGCATTAACAGGATTTTGCAAGTCTGAACATACAAACTTTGGGTTGCTCCTTTTAACTGCTTGCTCCTTCCAGGGCTGGGGCCTTCCTTAGTTTCTTCCTCTGACTGGGGGGCTCCTGACCCTCTTCTGAAGCTTCCCTAGGCAGCCTCTCCTCCCCCAGGGTCACCCACACATCCCACATTTAGCAATGGCAATAGCCCTTAGGCTTATAGACTGCTTCACAGTGCTTTTACAGCCCTGTCTAAGCGGTTTACAGAGTCAGCCTCTTGCCCGCAACAATCTGGGTCCTCATTTTACCCACCTCGGAAGGACGGAAGGCTGAGTCAACCTTGAGGCGTGTGCTGGTCTTCTGACCACACAGAGATTCCCAAGGACACTCGATCCCTCCTGCAAGGCCAGCTCAGCCACCCGCTGACCCTTTCAGATTCCACCCAGCCAGTTCCTTCAACCATTTAGTCACTGAACCCCATTCCCTCTCTCATCATCCCAGGAGGAATGCAAGAGAGTGGTTGGTGGGGAGGGGGGGGGGGTTCCAGGAGAGCCCCTTCCTTCACCATTGGCATCTGAGGCAGTAGAGGCTGAGGAGATCAGCCTCAGGGAGATCAGCGCGACAGGCTCAGCTGCAGATTTCAACCCCCCTCCCAGTGCATCAATTGCAGGGATGGTGGTGGAAGGTGGGACACACGGATCCGTACCGTGTCTGCTTAATGCAAAATCATGAGGCTTGTCTCCTCTCCAGGGTCTGTGGAATTGATAGGAGGGGAAAGCAGAGGGCTGCTAGCTCCAGGAAGAGAGCAAGGAAGTTTCTGCTTCCAGGCAGAAAAAGGCAATGCAAGATTTGCTTTATTAGGTTAGGTCACACCCACTGGATCAGCCACCATTAATCCCATCCCTGCAATAAGGACACTGCCTTCTTCTCTCCCTGGGCGCTGGTCTTAGGCCTTTGACCTTTGGCAGGGATGCCCTTCTGTGGCAGGGATGCCCTTCTTTGGCAGGGATGCTGCCTGCCTTCTTGGTGCTGCTCTGGACACAGAGAAACTGTGACCAGGTGTGTCTTTGTGTGTAAACCACTGTCTCTCTTAGCCTTCCTGCTACCTTCTTTGGTTTCTGGGTTGAAGAATGGCCAATGGCAAGTGGACCATGACAACAGGGACAAACTGAGCCTGGATAGCTCAGCAGACTAATGCATTGTAATTAACTCCAGCTGTCTGCAATTACTGTAAATTTGAATCTCGCCAGGCTCAAAGTTGACTCAGCCTTCCATCCTTTCTAAGGTAGGTAAAATGAGGACCCAGATTGTGGGGGCAATGAGCTGATTTTGTATAAATATACAAAAGAATGAAGGGTATTGCTTAACGCATTGTAAGCTGCCCTGAGGCTCCGGAAAAGGGCAGCATATAAATTTTAAAAAAATATTTATGGGTGGCGGAAGCATGTGGAATTAGGGGAGGTGCATGCAAGAGAAGAGACATCTAAGGAGAGAAATGATAGCAGCCTTGCCAAGTCAGCTGCTGAATCTGCTCCAGCCAATCTGCTCTCTCTCCCTCTCTCCTCTCTCTCTCTCTCTCTCTCTCTCTCTCTCTCTCTCTCTCTCACACACACACACACACACACACACAACTTACCGGGGTCCCTTTCTCACCCGCAGGGCCAGTGGGCCCTTGGGGTCCAGGCCGTCCTGGCAGTCCAATTGGGCCAGCGGCTCCTGCAGGACCTCGCTCCCCTGGAGAGCCCTAAGGGAGGAAGAAGGGAGTGAGTGAATGCCCTAGCAGAAGGCAAGCACCCCAAGGAAGGGGGCTGAGTAGAGAGTGGGCCACTTTGGCTACCAGTGAAAAGGAGAGGATTGAGACTTAAGAGAAAGGACAAACACCAAAGGATGCACTCCCAAGAGCCAAAGAAGCGTATGAAGATATTGCCAGGTGGGGACGGAGTAAGAGAAATTGATAAACCTCTGAATCCTGTCAACGGCAAGGACAGCAGCTCGTGGTAGGAGAGGCCCTTCTGCCCCACTGAGCCCAGGCAGGAACCAGGGCAGGAGATGAGCTCCAAGGTCAGGTCCACATCTTCTCTGAAGCAGCAACAGCAGCAGGGCAGATGCAGGCAAGCAGGCAGCCCAGCCCACCTTCTCCCACCTTCCAGGTGGAGGTTCCCAAAAAGGGCCCCTCCTTTTCTCCTCCAGCCACCTGGGAACAGCCCAAAGCCACCCAACCCTCCAGCCAGCCAGAGAAAATTGGTACTTACTGCTGGTCCAGGAGGCCCCGGTGGGCCTTCGTTGCCCTTCAGCCCCACAGGTCCCTGCAGGGGAGGAAGGCAGCGTCACTCACTTTCAAAAGTGTCTCAAAGACGACTGTGGTCGTCTGGGGGTGGGGGGGGTGGGAGGGGGGAGAAAAGCTCTCAACTCACAATTGGGCCGGGGAGTCCTCGGTCTCCAGGGAAGCCTCTGAATCCTGCTGGGCCATCTTTCCCGGGCAAACCGGCAGGGCCTGGGTCACCCTGCAAGCAGGACCCTGGGTCAGATCGGCTAGAAACCAAGCCCTCCCACGTTCCCCCAGTGCCAACCCAGTAGGAGAAGGCTGTGTGTTTTGAATTCTGACTGGCGATCCCAGATGATATCTGAAGGGATGGATCCCCTTCCAAGTCTGGCGTGATGACATTTTGCAAGCTTTGATGTTGGGAGAGGCAATGCCAGGAGAACCCCTTCCCCTCCTGATCCTTCTGGTAGTCTTGTCTGCGATGAGTGTAGATCTGAAAACAGATCTAACCCATAAGGGGAATCTGTCTTTGGGAAGAAGGGACTCTGCACTGGCTCAGGAGGCCAGCCCAGCATCTGCCCCTGATGTCACAGGGCTTTCCCACTGCAAACCTCTGCATGGAAGGCTTTGAGGCAGGAAAGCTGCGACAGCACTGGCATCATTTCTCCAGGCGTTGAGGGCTTTGCTTAGAATCCTACAGGGGGAGTGGTCCTCAAGGCCATGCCACCCATCCCTGCCCAGCGCAGGAACTCTGACTGAGCCCCCTGGGAGAGACAGCCTAGGCTCTGCATGAAGACAGCCAGCAATGGAGACCCACAGCCTCTCTGGGACATAAAAGATTCTCTTAAGAACAAACCAACCATCATCATCATCTTTTGATGACCCCATCATCCCTTGATGGATGGAGTCTGGGCAAGTGAATAGAGCTGAGTGTTTACTGGCCAGATGCCCTTCCAGTCACCAATGTGGAGTTTTGTTCAGCAAATATATTCTCAGTGTGCCCACACCACTCTTAAGAGCAAGCCAACCGATATTCAGGAATTCTTGTTCCACACTTTTCTCCCCAAGAAAGAGCAAGCCTCACCCACACTTACTCTTAAATCCCTCCAGACATATAACTTTCTAAAATGAAGGTTTCTTCCACCCTGGATGCCTTCTTGGTCCAATGGAGGTCATACCTTTGTTCCTTCTTTTCCAGCCAAGCCAGGAAGTCCCTGTTCACCAGGGGGCCCGGGAGGGCCCGGATGGCCCCGTTCACCCATCGGGCCTGTTTCTCCTGTGGGGCCCTGAAAGAAATGGGGAGGCACCTTCAAGACAGGCATTCGGATACCTAATTCCATCAAAAGAGGGAATCTGGGGGCTTTTCAGGGGATGGAAGCTGGTAGCAAGCAGGGGGAAAAGCCCAGGAGGGATACACAAACCTGTAATCAGACAAGAGGCAAATCACAGCGGCCACCTCAGATTGACGCGCAAAGCAGCCAGTTTGTTGTCCCCCAAATCAAGCATAATTCTGTCAGTGGGATATTACTGTCTTTTCACACCTTGAATAGAGGTCTTCTCTACTCTCAATTGTCTTCTCAATTGCCTATCCCAAAAGTGCTTTTCTCAAGAGGCAACTGGACTTCCTGGTTTTTCTCTGAAGTCGTTTTGCTTCTCATTCAAGAAGATTCTTCAGCTCTGACTGCATGGTGGGAGTCAGAGCTAAAGAAGCGTCTTGGATGAGAAACAGAACGTCTTCAGAGAAAAACCAGGAAGTCCAGTTGCCTCTTAAAGAAAGCAGCTTTGGGACAACCATGACTTGGATGATGGAGAATCTCCATACACACCCAATTGTCTAATCCACATAACAAGCAAAGTGAGTCTGCAATGCATATTATGTCATGTCTAAACAAATAAACCATCTTATAGTTTAATGTGAAAGTCTGATTCACATCACCAACCAAAGACAATAACTCAGTATCCACAATAGACCCACAAGAGTCGAGACCAGGGATGGATGACCTTTTTGCCATCGGGCAGCATGGAGGGGGGGGTCACACATGCGCGTGCTCACACCCATAATTCAATGAGCCTCCGTGCATACGTGCGTGACCCCCCCCATGCTCCCCCCACTTTGGGCACGCGATGGCCCCGGTAGGCCCATTTTTCGGCCTCCCCAGGCTCCAGAGTCTTTCTAGGAGCCTGGGGAAGGTGAAAACGGCCTTCCCCATTCCCCCGGAGGCCCTTCAGAGGCCAGAAATCGCCAACTTCCGATGGCCCGAAAGGCCTGAAAATCAGCTGGGCAGCATACACATGTGCGCTGGAGCTGAGCTAGGGCAACGCTTGTGTGCCCATGGATATGGCTCTGAGTGCAACCTGTGGCACGCGTGCCATAGGTTCACCATCACGGGTCTAGACACTTATCTGAAATAGTACAGGTTCTCCTGCTTGCGCAGGGGGCTGGACTACAAGACCTCCAAGGTCCCTTCCAGCTCATTCATTCTATTCTGTTCAACAATACTTTGACCCACAAGCTGTTTTGAGCTTGGCTTAGCAGGTTGTGTGAACAGACCTCCTTCTTCTCTGCCCAGTGGTGAGGCTCGACCAACTGGCATTCCCAATCCTGTGTAGCTGCCTACATATTTGCAAGGGCTAGTTGTAGGCATTGGCCCAGAAGAAGTATTTTCTAGGAGTCTGGGCTCCAGGAGTCTGTGGATCAGGCCCACAGCTCACCTCGCCAGTACCCGTTGTTCTGTAACAGCCAACTGAATGCATTGAGGAAGTTTGCAAGCTGTACTGGATCCTAAGAGACCCCTTCCCTCTTGCTTCCCATCGACCGGTGTTGTCACTGGTCTGCTGGTGCCTAGGACTGGGGAAGTAATTACCCAGCCCCAGAGCGCCCAGGGCTTCCCCAGCCTCTCCAGACCCTGTCTAAGACCCTTCAAATTGGCTGCCCCAAGTGCAAGCAGCTAATGTGTGTGTAATTAGGCCCTGTAATGAAAGCACATCTGCTCCTGTTGCTTCTGAACCTCCCTGTATTTAGATTGGGTTCCACCTTTGCTGCTACACAGCTCAAAATCCTGCCCATCCAGGATCCGGGAATCTGGACAGCACAGGAATCTCTCGTCTCAGAAACGCAGGGGTCTGGAAAGGGCCACATTACCCTCCAGAGCTGAAGAGCCTTCCGGCTTCCCTCTTCCTAGCCTGCTTGCGGCTCCATTTGCAGCACCAGGTTCTCTCTGAACAAGCGAGAGTTGGTCCCATCTTGCCAGATGAGCCTTCACCACACATTCTGGGTTCCTAGGGTGATCTGGGATAGGCTTAGGCTAGCTCAGTTTTGGATGTGTGACCTGGAGCTTTGCCAGTGAATGCCGTGTATTCCTGCCTTTCTCAATAAAAAAGGGGTTTCTCCTCACGAGTAGGCTGCTGAGTGGGGCTCGTGAAGGCTGGGTCTGAAGACCCGGGGAAGAAGAATGGCGTTGCAAGAGCAGTGTCCGCCCTGGAGGCCATCTTTCTCTTTGGCTCTTCAGGGCTGCCACACTTAGTGCTGTGGGAAACTGGGAGGGGGGATTGCATGGAGTGGTAGAGATATTTAGTCATAACAACATTCTTTTCTCTGGGAGTCAAGGACATTCAGCCCTGCACCTGGAGTGGCATGTCTGGGAGGCATCTCCAGTTGGGACAGTGGATTAATTGGGCCATGTGATGAATATGTGGGTGCAGTGGAAGGGACTTGGACTTTCTTTTGAGTGGGGAAAACCTGGAAGCTTTCAGATTCAGGTTTTCCCAGATGTGCCAATAGGACATCTCTAATGAAGTGGAACTTTGAGGAACTTCTAGCCTTGGAGTCTTTTTTCATTGGGGGCGTGTTACTTGGAACCCTGACAACCAGAAGAGAGCAGCACAAGGTCTGCTGTGGCTATTTTCAAAATCATGCGATAGTGGCCGGAGCCTTTTGTATCAGTTGGCTGAAACTGGGCAGGCCTGGGTCTGCTTCTGAGAGCAGGCTTCCCCTGCTGAGGCCAAAGCTCTGCCAGCCTTATTAACAATGCTTTGTACACCATGCTAAGCTTGGTTAGTACTTTTTACTTATTTTGGTTTTGGTGGCTTGGAGTGTTATGCATTTAGGTTTCCAAGTGGATAGCTTTTGGTGCCAGTATTCTTAGCAGCTGCTTTCCAGTTTTGCTCTAGGAGTCTTTCGAGACTGGCTGGCTTGTCCAGAAGCTTCCCACTCTTTCCCCTTCATCTTGACCACGTCAACTTCATCTTGACTTTCCTAGTTGAGCTACCAATTTGGTCTACCTAAAGTTGGTTCGTAATCTACCATGCACTGTCTATTAAATCAGCGGTGCCCAACCTCTTCAGTTTAGCGACCCATCCGGGGGAGAGAAAGAGGGAAACCAGGCCATGTGAGCACATGCAGTTGAGCTGTGCGCACGTATGTGCGTGTGCATCAGTCCACCAATCACACGGCCTGGTTCAGAATAAGCTGTGGCCCAGTAGTGGGCCGTGGCCCAGGGGTCAGGGACCTGTCTTAGATGGCAGTGATTCTCTTTAATTCTCTTTTTTTTTTCAGTAGAGTGGCTTTTATTGAGTTTTTACTGTTCTGTATTGTTGCTCAAAATCCTGTAAGTTTCCTTACAGCACAACGCTGGAAATAGACACCCCACCCCCACCCTTTTTTCTCCCACTGCCCTCAACTCTGCTGCGGCCACCCTAGAAGCCTCAGGTCCTGCGCCCTGAATTGTAAGCCAGGGCATAAAGCTTCTCACTTAGTAAACTTTGGTAATGCCACTGTTTCTGGAAATCACACTAATTATGTTTTAGCATTTCCAAACATAATTAGCAGGCAGTAGACTTTTATACCTCAGAAATCTGTGATACAGAATTTAAACTGTCATTAACCTGGCAGAGTTTCTAGAAATTAGAAAATAATTAGAGAGACAACAGACCTCCTACAAAGCTGGGGAAAAAATGAATTTTGACCAGAGAATCTGGGAATGACTCACCTGTGGACCAACAACACCTGGAGGTCCAGGTGGGCCCGTCTTCCCTTGGAAGCCCTGGGAAAAGAAGAAAGGGTCAATTAAAGGGCAAAACAGCGGCAGGCCATGTATAGAAACAAATAATGACAGGATCTCTTTTGATAAGCTCAGTTACAATCTTTGGAAGAGTGAACGTTGCCAAGGGCAATGAAGGAAGAAAGAAACCACGACAGAGATAGAAGTTGGATATTCAAAAGCCAGCCAAGAGGTTACCAAAGGCTTAAAGCGGAAATGTTAAAAGCGAAGGAAGGCCGTTACCAGAAGGCGTGAAGGTTGTCTGGTGAGAACAGGGAGCTGCCCGTCTGCCTGGACAACCTCTGGACCACTAATCCTGTCCTGGAGGAGCCAGGAGTCCCAGCTGACATTCTGGAGAGAGGCCATGGACATCCCTGGCCCCCTAAAGGCAACCACTCTTGCTGGATTCATTTGAAAATGATTTCGCTGGGCTTTCTACAGCTGGAAGGACGGACAGTCCCTTGGAGCACACAGACAAACCCTTCAGTAGGTCCCTCAACATGCAGAGATCCAACTATTTGGAATAGGGGATATAATGAGGGAGCAGAGCCTACAGGGGTCTAAGGGTAAAATAACCTGAAGCCCAAGTCCTTTTTCCACCCAATTTGGCCCAGTCTTGCTTCCTAGAGGTTCCTGGATGCCATAGCCCAGGCAGGCTTCTGTGACGTCCCCTGTGCTGTGAAGCCCAGGAGAATAAGGAAGCCCTTAAGATAGGTGTCAACCCTGAAGGTGACCTGAGCGAAGCCATTTTTGACCGCTTCAGTGTTGCCACACTGGAGCTGAGGGTTAGGAAGGGGGGGATTGACATAGGGGGGAACCTATAGCCCAAACAACGTATTTTCTCTTGGGAACCAAGGACATTCTCACACCTGGTGGGAAGAAGGCGGAGTGATGTCACCTGGCTGCCAGCCCATTCTGTGATTGGACCATGTGACTTGACTGTTTTGAAAAAGTGGGAAAACTTTTACTTTTAATTAGGTGAAAACTGCAGGAGACTTTAGAGTCGGTTTTCACCAGATATGTGTGAATATGATAATTCCAAATAAAAGTATTCTTTGAGGAATCCACCTGCCTCGGAGTCTTGCTTGCTATGGATGTATTACTTGGAACCCTGACAATAGGAGCCTCCTCCCCCACAGGTTGAAGGGATGCTCTCTGCCTGGTCTCGGTGGGGGGAAGCCAAGTGGTTCAGTGGCCGCACTTGAGAGAGCAGGCGGGGATCTCCATCAACTCTAGAACGATGGGAGCTCCTGGTTGAGGAAAGAAGCCTAATCCCAGATCCCTCCAGGAACTCCTCCGATGGCTTTAGGCGGACAGATTGCACAGCCAACAGGATATATGCTGATCAATTCATCCAGCAGGATGTCAGCCGAGGAGCTTCTCTCTCCTGTTGTCTCCTGCTGCTCCCTTTCACAGCAAGAACCACCAGATCAATCCCACACAATGCCCTCAGAGAAGAGCTGCCATATTGACTTCGGAAGCAGAACAAGCACAAAGCGTGCCAAGAAGACGTGCTTGACACTTGATAGACTTTTGTGGTCAGGAAACGTTTGTGTCAGATGTCACAAGATGTCGGAGGCTGGGAAAGGCTTCCCTCGGAAGTAAATATTTGTGGAACGGAAACCCAACTTCAGCCACATTTTAACAATTGATTGAAGCTCTTTCTCCCCGCCCACCCCCATGTCTGCCCCACCAAGTCCTAAATGCAGCCTCCAACAGCTGCTACCAAACTGCCCTATTTAATTTCCAGTGAAAGAAATGGTTATCCATATGTAATGAATTTATTAATTAATGTAATAAATTGAAAGTGAATTCAATTTAATTTTGCCCTTTTGGGCTCAAAGGAGAGCGACCCTCCAAGGAAGAAAAAAGTCCTTGGTTGAAAGGATGAGGGTCAAAGCACTGATGCTTTGGGCTGAATATGGGGGTGGTCAGAGATACATTGAGTACCTCTGAAGGCCTGGGGAGAAATAGCAATAGCAATAGCACTTAAACATATACTGCTTCACAGTGATTTACAGCTCTCTCTAAGTGGTTTACAGAGTCAGCCTCTTGGCCCCCAACATTCTGGGTCCTCATTTTCACCCATCTCGGAAGGCTGGAAGGCTGAGTCAACCTTGAGCCAGTCAGGATTGAACTGCTGGCAGTCGGCAGAATTAGCCTGCAATCCTGTATTCTAACCACTGAGCCACCACGGCTCACACATAGGAAGCCGCCATCAAAAAGAGGTCTATGCTCTTCTTTAAGGTTCAATCCTAGCCAGGCTCAAGGTCGACTCAGCCTTCCATCCTTTCTAAGGTGGGTAAATTGAGGACCCAGTTTGTGGGGGCAATAAACTGACTTTGTATAAATATACAAAAGTATGAAGGCTATTGCTTAACGCATTGTAAGCCACCTTGAGTCTCCGGAGAAGGGCGGCATATAAATCAAATTAAAAAAAAAAAAAAGGCAGCAGAGAGAGTTTCTTGCACTGGGCTTTTCTGCCAAGACTCTAGATGAGCTTCATCAGATACTTGGCGAAGGAGACCAGGATGTTTGGGGACATGGGAAGGCTCCAGGATCCAGCAGCATCCTTGTGCTGGTTTCCCAACTCTTAACAATTTCTGGAAACTTCTTAAAAAATGCCTTAGTGTTGGGGTGGGGGGGAGGGGAGGGGAGAAAAACAAGGTATAGGTGGCCTTTTCCTTTCAGCAGCTTTCTCTTTTCTAAAATCGAGTCCCTTGAAATAATCTGACCAAGGACTTGGGACCTTGGTGGTTGCATTTCACTATGAATTTAGCACTTCCAGAATCAATGCACAATTTGAAGCACTGCTATCCACGGAAATCTGCATTGTCTTGACTGTTTCCGTATGAAATGAATATGGAGCTGGATGTTGCTTGAGAAGAAATCTCCGCATCTATTACTTTTTTTCTCTTTCTCTCTAGATTGTCTGGCCTCCGTAACTTGGGGGTTTCTCTGGAGGCCGAGTCTGTCACCAGGGGTCACTTGACCAGATTCCTCTGCTTGCCTGGTCCTAACCGAGGGGGCAGAAGGGGGCAAGGAGGCTGGTGCAAGAAGGGGAAGGGGAAGTCTTGCTTGGTCAGATGCAGAGCTAAGAAGAACCTGCTTTTGCAAAACAAAAGATAGAAAATGCTCTTCCTATATCAACCGAAATGAGGAAAACATCAAAGCACTCACCGTTTCACCTCTCTGCCCAGGATGGCCTGGCAATCCATCTTTTCCTGGAGGCCCCTAGAGAAGGAAACAGGACCTTCAATGAAACTGAACGTATTCATTCAGGGTAATGATGTCCTTCTGCATGCAGCAGAACAAATTCTGCACCGAGATTTCTTGAGGTCCATTTTAGCCTGGAGAGACCTGGATAAACAGAGGCAAATTTGTCTCCCGGGCTTTCTCCCTTGGCCGAACTTACCGGAGGGCCTTTTGGTCCAGGAAACCCTGTTGGTCCTTGTGGCCCTGAAGGTCCCTTAGGAATGAAGAGACACAAGGATTAGTGCTGCTACCTTGAACGGAGGGAGCAATTCTCCTTCCTAAGGCTCCGGCCAGGTTAATTCTTCTGCCTTGGCAGGATTGATGCCAGCCAAGAAGTCCAGCCCCATCTTTCTATCGGAAGTATAAATTGTGGCCCATCTGTTCATTTACAGCTTGCTTGATCTTACCCTTTCACCTGGGGGTCCTGGAGGTCCATCCCCACCAGAATTGCCCTTGGAAGGCAAAAAAAGAAAGAGAATTAAAACCATAAATTATTAGTTGAGTATCAATAAGCCATTACCCTCCGGTCATCCTCGGCACTAAAAGGTTGAGACTGGCAGATGCTTAGAATCATTTGGGATAGGTTTATTCCTGGCCCCTTATTTCGGGGGCAAATTTCACCAGGTGGGGAGGTTGACTGCAATGTCTGTGAAGGTCCAGCTTTTCTAATACTCAGCCAGGCCCCTCCCAGCAGAGATCTGGAGTTGAGGCATCTTTTGTCAGAAAAGTATTCACACAGGAGCAGGCAAAAGGGAGAATAACCTGCAACCCCCTCAGACAAAACACTGGCGCTAGCATGATTTGTGGTCAAGATCTGAGGATAACGGCTTCGGCTCTTCATTTGGCTTCTGCAACTCCAGAGCTGTCCATCACTCGGACAGTTGTCGTCTTGCACTGAATTGTTGTCTTGCACTAAACTCCTGTGTGGCATCAGGTCATAGGTTTGTAAACTTTTGCAGGCCACAGAACCAGTTAGTTTTAAAAAATGCCTCCCAGAAGCCCCACTGCTGCCTCTCAGGCCCTGTCAAGCCCTTCTCTGGGTATTCCACCTGGACTTGGTTCCTGGGAATGCCCAGCTGCGGAGGAGAGGAGTTCCCTCCTCTCAGGGAACTCCATCCAATTCCCTGGGATTCTGCAGAACATTGCTTGGGGGAGAAGAATGAAGCAGCCCCCACCCAACTGTGAGAGTATTTATTTATTTATTTATTTATTTATTTATTTATTTATTTATTTATTTATTTATTTATTTATTTATTTATTTATTTATTTATTTATTTATTTATTTATTTATTTATTTATTTATTTATTTATTTTCCATTCATTTCGTATTCAACGACTCTGGGCAGTTTAGAAAAAAAAATTATCCTGGGACCCCCAAATCAGAAAAGGGAGCCCAGCTGCGCTGTCTAAGACTGGAGATCTGCCATGCAGAAGTTCTCTAGAGAAGAGGAAATCAACTTGTTCTCCAAAGCACCAGAGAAACAGGACAAGAAACAATGGATGGAAACTAATCAAAGAGAGAAGCAACCTGCAATTAAGGAGAAACTTCCTAACAGTGAGGACAATGAACCAGTGGAACAGCTGGCCTTGGGAAATCATGGGTGCTCCATGACTGGTGGTTTTTAAGAAGAGATTGGACAGTCACTTGTCTGTATTGGTTGTATTGGTTGTCCTCTGGACTAGAAGACCTCCAAGGTCCCTTCCACTATTCTATTCTATTCTATTGTCAAGGTCAGCTGCATTTTCCACAGGCCTCCCAAGGAGATGCAGGCATGGCTGGGAAGCAAGAGTGGAGGTTTCTGAGTCCCTGCAGGACGCCTCATGCCCTCAGCCCCCCCACCAAATACACAGGTGAGATTTCTTCTATCCCTGCTCGCCCCTTCCCTTCTAAGCAGAGATAAAAAAACAGGCGTTTTGGTTGATTGGGGGAAAAAACACTGGGAACTGACAAAGATTATTCTCTGGGGAGAACAAGCCACCCATGGAACAGAAGTTGCCTTCAGAAGTTGTGGGTGCCCCATCCCTGGAGGCTTTCAGGAAGAGACTGGACTGCCATTTGTCCAGAATGGTTTAGACTCTCCTGCTTCTACAGGGAGTTGGACTAGATGACCTCCAAGGTCCCTTCCAACTCTGTTATTCTATATTCTATGATTCCAAGACCCAGGGATTACATAAAAATGACACACTGGGAGCATGGGGGGAGACACTGGGTGTCAGGCAACGTATCAATTTATGGCTGGTTGCAGAGTCTGCCAAATGTTTAGACTGGATTTGGCATTTTTAATCCAATTATCCTTCCAAAGGACCCAGGACAGGCAGGTGTTCTTTTGTTGACATTAAAAGTATTGTTGGAGGATGTAAACTCTTCTGAGCGAAGCTGCCTTTTGCAATTGACTCATAGTGATTTTGTCAATGCCCACCGTGTTCCAGTGGCACTCCCGATGTTTTGGAAGCGCATCCAAGGTCCATGTTACTATTAATACTATCTTTTGCCACAGTCGTTCTATTTGTAGGTCGTTGTATTGTGTGGTTTCCCCCATTCTTCCCCTTCTCTTCTGCTGTCTCTATTATATTGAAACCCTTCCAATCCAAGCAAAAGTGACCAGCAATGGGGGAACCACATTCTCCAAGATGAGCCACCCTCCCCCAGTCTCCTTTTGCAAGGAAAAGGAAGTTCAGGACTGGTCCCAGCATTGAACTGGTACTGGGAAGAGAGTGTTAGGAAGGCTTTTCAGTACCTTTGGACCAGGCTTCCCTGTGATGCCTCGCTGGCCGCGTTCTCCTCGGGGGCCCTTGAGAAGAGACAAGGAGAAGGAGACGTCAGTGTGAAAGGAGGAGGAAATGGGACGCATTCAACAGCCCTTCCCTGCCTAACTTGACATTCTTTTGGCCTCCTTTTGTCTCAGGGGACATTCAGCTTAGCATGGAAACCTGTGTGTAAGTTTGAATATATTTTCATGCATATAAAAATGAGACAACTGAGGACCAACGACCCATGGAACAGAAATTATCTTCAGAAGTTGTGGGAGCTTCACCACTGGAGGCTTTCAAGGAGAGACTGGATGGTCAGAAATGGTGTAAGATCTCCTGCTTGGGAGGGGGGTTAAACTAGATGACCTCCAACTCTGTTATTCTGTTATTCTATTTTTGTAGGCAATATTCTCTCATGTAATTTCTGGGTTTATGCAATTTCTGCTCATTTTAACCCAATACGCCCCCTCCTAGTTACTTGAGGTGTATATTGCCAGATTTGGAAGGGTATGGAACTCACTTTGTAGTTGTGTCATTTCTACATTCTGCAAAGGGTCAGGAATTTGAAGTGGGCAAGTTCTCTTTAAAAGTGACCTATGATTATTTGTCGTTCCCACCATCACAGCGTCAACATGATTCAATCCACCTGGGGCTCCAGGCAGCTATTCTGGAGCCAGGAGGAGGAAAAGGAAATTCTGCTTACCGTGGGCCCTCGTTGTCCTCTTGGCCCTGGTTTGCCAGCGGTGCCCTGTGAACAGAGAGAAAGAGGAGCTGGGAACCTCCCTAAGACAGGACTAGAACTCAGCTAATCAAGTGCCTTAACTACAGGTGGTCCTTGACTTATGACTATAACTGAGCCCCAAATTTATGTTGCTAAGTGAGAAATGTGTTTGGCCCATTTTGCGACTTTTCTCACCGCATTTGTTAAGTGAATCACTGCAGTCGTTATGTGAGTAATCTGGTTGTTAAGTGAATCTGGCTTCCCCATTGACTTTGCTTGTCAGAACGTCGCCAACGGGGATCACGTGACCTTGGGACGCAGCAACCGTCATAAATGTGAGCCGGTGGCCAAGCGCCTGAATTTTGATCGCATGAAGCTGCTAAGGTTGTAAGTGTGAAAAACGGTCATAAGTCACATTTTTCAGCGCTGTTGTAACCTTGGTCACTAAACGAACTGGTGTAAGTTGAGAACTACTTGTACCAGATCAAGCTAGCTGTAAAACTTCGTTCCATTTTTCCAGCATTTTATTCAGTAACTCCCTCACTCTGACGTGGCCGATCACATGGGGCCACTTTCTGATCTTCAGCCTGCCCCACAAGCCAGGATCCTCCTAAGGATCCACCTACATTAGAGGGATCACTTCATGCTGGCTTGGTTACAACCAGTCTCCCAATACAACCCCTCCTCACAACCGGCGGGAGTGACCCTGCGTGGCTCATGTGCAAAACAAAAACTAGGCAGTAGGAAAAAAAATAGGGGAGATGGGCGGTGAAAGAAGGAAAACACAGCCTCTGTTCTCAAGCCCTGTCAATGAAATCGAGGCAGCAAAACATTAACATGCTGAAAAACTATTTCTGTCTCCAGCAGGCCTACCAAGCAGGCCTGTTAGAAGCAATCTGTATTTAAATGAGGCAAACAAAAGGAACTTTGATGCCGCTCCTGCTCTCCCTCTAACCGAATATGCACTGTCAGAACTTGGGTTTGCTCTGCAGTTGCTAATTGTGCAAGCAACTTGCCGGAGCCTTTGATCTTGGTTGATAAGGACGGCTTCCCTTCAGAGGTTGTGGGCCTCTTCATCACCGGAGGGTTTACAAGAAGAGAATGGACAGCCACCAGTCTGGAATGGCATAGGGTTGGAGTAGAAGACCTCTAAGACCCCTTTCAACTCTATTACTCTGATTCTGATTTCATTTTTATTTTATTTTTTGGCGTTTAATGGCCCCTGTAATCCCTTGCGGGGTGGAGTCAGGGCAACTGAATGGAGCGGAGTGTTTACTGGCCAGATGCCCTTCCTGTCGCCAATGCAGAGTTTGCAGCGGATATATTCTCATTATGCCCAGAGACAGAAATATCTACCTCTACCTAGGATCGAACTCACAGCATCTTGCACCACTCTATTCTGATTCTGACTGATCTTCTCTAATTGCCAGGATACACAGATCTCTCTTAGAAGACCCAGGGAACACAGCATCCCTTCCCGAAGCCACCAGAAGTGGCCAGTTCAGGTACAATTTGTCCTTTATCATTCTTACACCTCTGCTCTACCAGCCCCATCCTGGGGCACCCCTGGGCACTGGTGAAACATGACCTTTATTCTGAATATGTTCTTACTGATTTTTTTTCTCTTTCAAAGTTGTTAATATTCTGGAAGAAACTATTCAGTCTTGCAAAATTGGCCAGCTATCCCTCCGTTCTGTGCCCCTCCGGCAGATTCTGACATTGATTCATTCTGACGCACGAAGACAAGGTATTTTTATTGCAGGAGTTGAAGAGAAAGAGAAAAGGGAGCGAATGCTGAGATTCTGGAGTGGAATCCAGGTCTATTTTATGGGTGGGAGAGGGTGGGAATTCCAGATGGGACGGCCTCTGCCATGAAGCTTGGGAGACCCTCGGCAGAGCTTTGTGGTGCTCTCTGAAACCCTGCTGACTTTCCCTTTCGAAACATTAACCAGAAGGAAGAGGTGTTTTAGTTAAATGTGTTGTGTTGAGTGTTGTGTTGCTTTGTGGGTCTTTTTTGTTTGTTCTGTTTTCATTTTGTTTCGTGGAGGCAAATCTATGCCGTCTCCAAACTTCTCCATAGCCTGTCTTCAATGGCAGAAATAATCATTGCAGAAAATGTGAAACCCTGTGAGCAACGGCCAGTGGAAGAGATCGCCCACTGGAAGCCCCGGACAACGCCCCACTCTTACCCTTCCTCCTTTCTCTCCGTTGGCTCCCACGAACCCCGGAAATCCAATGGAACCCTAGAGAAAAAGGAAGCAGAGAAGAAAGGAGATGGAGACGCAACTGGAGGGGACATTGAAAGCTGCAGCAACATGACAATTGGAGAACTCAGTTCCCTGGAACCACAGCTAGCTCTTTAGGGTGGATGGTTCAAAACAGAACTCCCAGATTAAGCAGCAGTCATCCTTAGCTAGTGAACCTCATGCCTGGAAGGAAGAAATACTTTGATGCCCGGCCTTCCTTCCGTCCCCTGCAATCTGCACTCATCCCAGGCCAGATTGTCCACTCTCCCTCACAACCAAATGGCAGTAGAGATGGGGGGGGGGGGCAGCCTGCAGCAGGCTGAAGAGGCCAACCGGAGCTGGGCAAACCGTTCTGGCTGACTCGGTCATTGAGCCTTTGGAGGTGGTTTGTGTGGCAAGACTTAGATTGAAGAAGAAATGAAGATGATATTAAGGTCCTTCTGCAGAAGGTTGGGAGGGAGAGGGAGTCAATGGCCATTAGTGTCTCCGTGCTTGGTGACAAGCTTCTCTGGCTCAGAGGGACCCTGGGATGAGCCTTAGTCAATGGATCCTCCTCCAGCTCTCCCTCTCTTCTCTTTAAAAGGAGAAAAGACAGGACACAATATTTTATACAGACCACACTGCAGGGTCAGTCCCTGGGAGGAGGATGGAGCCCTTTATTCACCAGTGGGGTTTAAGGGTTCCACAAACTGGTGTCTAGCTGACTGTCTTTGGAGCAAAACCTCTTTTCTGCTCAGCAAAGAAGAAAAAAATCATTTTACATGACTAACAGCAATTCGAAGTATAATTTTTTCCCAGCAAATTCAAATTGCAGAACAGAAATTGGAATGATCGCAGCTTCCTTCTCCAAGCTGCAGGGACTCACTCAGAGCCTCCCAGAATAATGATGGACACGGAATCCGCCTCTTCTGGAGCATGGACCAGTCTGCCTTCCTCCCTAACCCTGGCCCCCCTGACCTACTTCGCACTGCAAAAACACACAACCCGCCCCATTCCACCTGGCTGATTGCACAGGGTCTCAGGAAACTCGCCCAGCGGCTCAACGTGGTTCTAACTTGCACATTGAAATGGAAATTTATTGACAAAAAGGGCAAACGTTACCTTGGGGCCAAGTCTTCCAGGGTATCCAGGCAACCCAGGAATGCCAAGCTTCCCCTGTGGAGACAAACAGAGGATGAGGATGAGGATGGGGGATGAGAAGGAAGATGCAGAGAATGCAGTACGCTGTTTCTGGAGATTCATCAGTAAGTTTATGATTTATCACTTATAGCTTTTATGTACAATGAGAGCTTATGCATCGAAGGCAAATTTCTTGTGTCCAATCACACTTGGCCAATAAAGAATTCTATTCTATTCTATTCTATTCTATTCTATTCTATTCTATTCTTGTTCTAGTCTAGTCCAGTCCAGTCCAGTCCAGTCCAGTCCTATAATGTATTTTATTCCGCAACCTGTTCTGTGTTCTCTATCCTATCCAAGTTAATCCTATGATTTAGCAAATAGAAAACTTTGAAAGGAATATAAATTCATCCCTAGAATCTTGAGGAATATTCCAGACTCTGGGATTGCATTTCCATCCCAAAGCAACAAGGGACAGTGTCTCCAAGTGAGCTCCCATTTGCATTGTCCTTGCACTGAGGAAAGCCTGCAGATAGATTGAGAGTCATTAACCAAAACCTGAGCAAGATTTCCCTAGAGGTGACTGCATTCTGCAGCTAAGGGAAAGCTGGATGAGGCATATGGAGGTTGAGGAAGGATGGGCAGCATTAGGAGCACCTACCTTTTCTCCAGATGGACCTATTGGGCCTGGCTCTCCGTTAGGCCCGCTGCGACCTTTCGGGCCTTCTGGCCCATCCTCGCCCCGTGGACCAGGAGGGCCAATTTCACCCTAACAAAAATCAAAAATGAGATTACTATTTCTGCCCCTTTTTAAAAAAAACTTCCTGTATCGGTGTTAGAAGACACCAATAACAAACTGCCAGAATCAACGGAGAAGATGGCATCCACCAAGAATCGTGAAGGACGAGGAAGGATTGGAGATGAAAAGGCTGATTCGGCTTAGTTTGGCTCCTGAGCACTCTGGGTTCACACAGTGCTGTGATTCAGGCACTCATCAAACAGGCTGGGATGAGCTGAACCCCCACCCCCCCAAAAAAATCCCTAATCAAAGTTAATTTTAATCTGTGTGCTGTGTGAACAAAGCCTCAGAGTGGCTAAATTTTCCAGGCAGCAGCCCACCTTTTTCTTTCTGGGAACTAGAGAAAAGATTCATGCTGAGTTTCAGACAAGTTGAATGATGGCCAACACCATCGGTTCTTGTCTGCTCCAGATTTCTTTTTTTTTTTTTTTGAAGCGCTGAAGACACTCTCAAGGCTCCTGCTGCATTTCAAAGGAAGCCTTTTGAAGGCAAACTCATCATTTTAAAAGATCTCCTTTAGTGAAGAGCAGGCCGGGATCAGATGGACAAAACTGGCGGCTTTGTGTTATGCCTAGAAATCCAGGCTGCCTTTTCCCCCGGTCTTTCTGCCTAGGCAACATTTTTTTTTTCTAATTACCTGATTTCTAATCTTCAGAGTAATGGAAGATCCCTGAAGCCTGCAATGAATCCCAGCACATTTTGCCCACCCCTGAGGGAATGCTTGGCATGTCTCAGGAGATGGTCAAAGTGAAGACTAGTTTGGGGACAGAGGTAGAAGATTTGGCTGTGTGCAGAAGGATGACTTTTAAAGCCTGTAAACCCAAAGGTTCGTTGCACTTTTGCCCATGCCTGGCAGCGCTCCTCCAATTTCCATCAGCAGCCCTTCCACAGCAGCTCCTGCCCTTTGCCAGAAGCCAATCTATGGCAGAAAACTCACTGAAATCTTCTCAAGGTACAAGGCACCATGCCATATTGTCAGGCCCAATGCCCAGGTATAAACAGAGGGCTAAAGCATTGTTTCTACGACAGAGGAAGGGAGGGAAGAGGAGAGGGAGAGGGAGAGAGAGAGAAGGAGGGACTGAGAGGGAGAGAGAAATATGCAGGGCTCATATCTACTTCTTCAACAGCCCAAAAGATATACCATTGGGTTTTGTTTAGAAGGCACTTGAATAATTTATGTGCTGGCGTTGTTTTGCATTGCACATGTGTTTTTCCAGAAAAGCTGTACAATCTCATTTTCCTTGAAATAAAAATTCAGTAATTTTCTGCCATGGCTGTGCTTTTTTTTCTTCATGCAGAAAGGAACTATTCTGGTGTGAGCAATCAAGCAGTCACTTTACGGGACCCACCAATAATTAATTAATGAATTAGTTAATCTCTGGCGGGATTTTTTGCATGGAGCTGGCTAAGTGACCCTCTTCCTGATCCCAGGCCAAGAACAGACCACTTTGGTACGAAGGGAGCATGCTGTAATATGAGGTGTGGGTGGCTAAGACTGAACAGGGAAGTGATTCTTTTATTAAAAGTTACTAATTGAACACTCCCCCCCCCCCATGATAGATATCAACCCCACAATTAATGAATGGGAGGTAAGGCAGCTGAAAGAACACTTCCAGGGGAGGCTGCTTGCATTTCTGACTCGCCCATTTCCAAATCCTGTGCCAGTCATAAATTGGTCACTGCATAAGGGAGACTTTGGAAGGGAGTGGTGCGGTGGCCTAGAGGTGGATCTCTTGCCTCACAATCTGGAGGCTGTGAGTTCGATCCTAAGTAGAGGCAGGCATTTCTCTTTCTGGGCACACTGAGAATATATCTGCTGAACAAAACTGCGCAATTGGCGACAGGAAGGGCATCCGGCCATTAATACACTCTGCTAGCTCCATTCAGTTGCCCAGACTCCAACTCTCAAGAGATTATGGGGTCGTTAAATGAAGATGATGATAAGGAAGACTTCCAGGAGGATAGGAAAGGGGAACAGTTATCAACTCAGAAGCCCAGTATGAGGACCAACCAGAGAGCTTTGCGATCAAACAATACTTGACAAGAGTTTTTATTTCTGTCCATGGAGAAGAAGTCCCAGCACTCACCCTGTCACCTTTAATGCCCATGTCGCCTTTGAATCCTGGGAAGCCATCTTCGCCCTGCATGAAGATCAGAGAGACCTTGTTAGAGATGGGGACGGAGTATGCCTACCAACCCTTCAACAACTTCAATCCTCCTTCACGGGGCATAGACTGCCAGCCCTTTTGCTGTGTGCGGCAGAAGCATCTGTGCTTTCACCCTCCAACCGTACAGTTCCCAGTCAAGCATTTCAGCATTCAGAGCAAGGAGGGGCAGTTGTTGTTTTTTCCCCCCCAGACTTCCAGTTCTCCCATTTGCAATTCTGGCTTTTGTGATTTCATGAAACATCTAGGAAATAAAAGTTGCCATGAACCCATGAGATCTCAGGCAAAAAATTCAAATCTTGCCAACTTTTGGTGAGGTCTCACAATGTTTTAGCAAGTCCAGTCACTGCTAGTAGTACTTTAATTTGGTCAATAGTTGGCTTCTGACTTAGGGGACTCTATCCAGGTGGAATCATGAGCAGAGGGCCTTTTGGGATTGTCCAGGCTCTTTGGGCCCAGAGAATACCTAGTGCAGCTTTCCTAATGAAGAGGCTTCCAACCTTATAATGACCAGACACAATAACTGACGGGAAAGGAGCTGCAGTTGTAAGAAACGCCACATAGGATATACCCAGTGGTGGGATTCAGCCGGTTCGGGATGGTTTGGGTGAACTGATTGTTAAATTGCTAGCTGGCCCTGCTCCTCCCTGCCTCGCCCCTTCCAAGAGTCCCCATGCGCCCCATTTTGGCTCCCAGGTAAGTGCAGGGAAGACTACTAGGCCAAAAATGGGGTGTGGGGGAGGGCAGCGCCCTCCCCTCCCCCCATGGCCTGTTTTTGCTCCCTGCAGGGAGGCTTACTAGGCCCAAAATTGAGGTCACAAGAGGGGGGGTTTGCTTCCGGGGGGAGCAGGAGGTCGAGTGCTGCCTGTCACACCCCCTGGCCACACCCACCCAGCCGGTCATTAGGGCAGAGAACCAATGGTTAAATTATTTGAATCCCACCACTGGATATACCCTGCGTAAAAATAGAGAAATTCCCCCAGAAAGGGGGAGATGTACAATCGTATTCAGGGGACATGACATGATGCAGCATCCGAACCTCTCTGCTCTGAGAATTGAAGGGAAAGGGGACTGAATAGATGCTCTCTGATTAGCTTTCTTCAACCTTAAACTCTGTGGTTTAATAAGACCACAGACGACCAAATATCTCATTTTTCTGAGATATTAGACTATCATTCTACCTTTCTTCACTGAAGACACCTACCTTCTTAAGAAGGTTCTGGAAAGTTCCTACCTTTAAAGACCATTGCTAAATAAAACGGATTCCCCGCCTAGTTCTCAAAGGGTTTGCCACATTGAGGTGAGGCAGGTAACATTTGGGCAATCGCCCAACAGGAAGGAGGGAAAAGTCATTTTCAGTAGAGCAGAAGAACCGAATGGGATGAACAACCAATCAGTTCTTCGAAGAAGACTTTAATGTCCATGGAGGACATCCTGTTCAAGGTCTTTCAAAACCTCGCATCCCCTCTCACAAATCCAGTGAAAACTCAGAGGCCTCCTGTTTTTCTTCCATCAGGAGCCAAGCCTGTCAGCTGGACTGATAAAAACACAGAGAAGTTCCCAGGGCCAGCCACAAATTATTCTCCCGTAGGTCCATTCCACACCAGACTTTTCAGAAAGGACTCCGGGCAACCAATAATATTTCTTCCAGTCAGCAAACATTTTTAACTGTTGCATTTCAATCGATGGGGCATCAAGGCCTAAAGCTGGCCTGCCAGGGACCAGAAGGTGGATGCAGGGAGCCCGAGAACAACATTGGGCCTTTGTTCCTTCCGCAGGTCCCTGGTAGCTGCTGCCTGGTCCTACTTGTCAGCTCCTTGGCTGATGGGGCTGCGGGCCTGGAGAAGGCAGGGCGGGAGACTGAAGGCTGGAGCAAGAGCAAAATGCTACTCAACGTTGCTCCTCTTGGGGAGGACACGATGGCCCGCTTGTCAGGTCCCATAGAACCCTAACGGGACATTGCCATTCTGGTGAGGAGGGTGTTGTTTTACGACCCCTTTCCTGTTTCTGGCTTTCCTGCCACTTTGATGTGCCTGCTTGGGAAAGGGAAAGGGATTGAGGGATTGGCCTGGGTCCATCTGTTATCTGGACATCTTTTTTGTCTCAGCTCCGATGGAGAACAGCTTCTTATCACCTTCTCAGCCTGAGTTCTCACAACAACTTCGTACCTGTGGATTGGCTCGGCTTGCTTTGGACTTGCGATAGGGGATTTTGCAATGTTTAACCTAACAGTTCTGCACAGGAATTTCAGATCCTGCCTTGCTTTCCTTGCTATCCTTTCCCTCAATAAAAGTTTCCTTTTGAAGTAAATGCCTGATTCAGGAGTTGTGCTTTCTTGAGGAGAAAGGAGAGGCAAGGTCTGACACCACTGCCTCTCCAAACTCGCTCACGGCCAGGTTGTAAGCAGAGTCAATAAAAATCAATGATTTTTTTTAAAAACCAAACAAATCAGATTTATTTTTATTTTTATCAAATTTATTTTATTAAAATGCTTTGGAGTAAAAATCTATCTAAAGATAGTTTTCTATTTAAGATGCATTACTAATTTAGGTTATTCAGCATGAAATGGAGCTTAGTTATATAGCATGAGGCTGTATACTCTGCAATATTGGGACTGTTGATGAGTCAACAGTGGGTCAGAGGAAGAGCCGCTGCGGGACAGAGTTGACAGTTGCTCTTTAAAAATTATGATTTAAATTGAGTTGATTTAAATCAAACCTTTTTACTAGTGATTTAAATCGTGATTCAACTTGATTTAAATCAAATCCACTCTGGTTGTAAGAGCAGCTCTGAACGCCGTTGCTGACCGTTTCCCGGACAGTCCAAAAGTTATAAAATCAAAGGCATCTATTTACAGAACTGAGCTCATAGCCTCCCGGTACAAAGGAGACCAAAAATCATTTGTTTTGCAACTGAACATGGGACGAGGGGCTGTCCAAAAGCGGGAGATGGGGGAGGCTCTGTGTTAGAGACCATTTATGTATTGATGGTTAGGAGCCTCCATCAGGCCTCTGAACATTTTTAAGGGGTCAAGAGAGTTGCATTTTCTTCTGGGGAACTCTGTACATGAGGAATTGGAGACTTTTCAGTGGCACAAAGGTGTGACGAGGGCATGAGAAGCACCAGAAAGCCGGTTTCCGTCTCTTTGTTCTTTAGCTTTGTAGATTTCATTTTATTTTGCCCTGTCTCTCTTTGAACCTTTTTTTAAAAAGATCGTTATGCATATGCATATTCAAAAACATGCATCTTTTTCCTAATGTATGCAATTGGTTTTCCCATGGAGACTGCTTTCTTTTTTGAACTTTGTTTCCATAAATCTAAAACTGCAGTTTGGCAACCTATGAAATGAAGCGAATCTCCTACGAGGCAAATTCTAAGCATCATTAAAGCAGAGCCAGTCATGGGTCGAGGCTACCTGTTTTGCAAGATTCTGCACTTTCTCCAGTGATGGAGCTACAGAGACGGAGGCAGTACTAGAAATCCTGTGGAATTTCCTGTGGAATTTCTGCCTGTCATGCAGCTGCAAACAGACTGAACCTCACAGGGCAAAGACAGAGAGCTGGGACCTTCAGGGAAGGCAGAGAAACCAGAGGAGAGAAAAGATGGGAATTCAAACCAAAGCTCACTCACCTTCTCGCCCTTCGTTCCTTTCAAGCCCCGGATGCCGTCAGCACCCTTGACCGCAAAGACAAGAACAAAAGGCATTAATATCACCTGGCACATTGCGGATGACCATGGGACCTGGCAGGTTGTCTATTCAAGGACCTCAGCTAGATCACACGGAGCCTGATCTGGATATTAGGCAAAGGGGAAGCTGCCAAGTGGCACCAACTGCCCAGCTTGGATTCCTCTCGGCCATAGACAGATCCAGGTGGTCTGATGTGCCTGACAACCACAGATGTGTGAACAACTCTCTGCACTCTCCCTTCTAGAGATCCTTTGTGGGGAAGCAGAAATTGGGGTGAGTGTAGAAGCCCTCCCTGTTTTGTCTTCCAGGGCACCAGCGGGAAGCTATGCCCAGACTGACCTGGCATCATGGAGCAAGCGTGAGAAGGGTGGGGGATCGGGTACAAGGAGGCTTGCCTGCCTGTGGCCATCAAGAGGAAGCACATGTGTGCAGAACAATGTACAATAATGCTTTCAGAAACCGGAACAGCCTTCCTCCAAAGAAGACAGTGCCTCATCTTCCAGTGCCCAAGAGGGTGGGCTTAGATGCAAAGGGGGTTGGATTTGGGTTGAAAATTAAGAGATAGAATGAGAGGAGTTTGACAGAGGAGGCTGCCAGCTGGGCAGCGGAGATATTCCTCTTTTGTGTTAACTGGACTCTTGGCCTCACAGGAGACTGCTAGTCTTGGGTCAACACCCCCTCCACATCCATGCCTGGTTAGGGACTGTCCTTGGCTCAAGGGAATTGTCTGGTCTCTTTGCAGCCCAAGTCCTACTAGATGAAGGAAGGCTGTGACTGGGGGGGGGGGGGTTGTGCCTGCAGTGGTCATAAAGATAACAGAGAGGAATATGAGGTGAAGGTTCGTTCTCCGACCTTCTGGGCTGATGTTGTGGCCTGTCAGCTATTGCCCCTCCAGCAGCCGAATCAGAGGAAGAGGAGGCGTGGGGGTCAGGGTCAGCATCAGGGCAACCTGAGAGCTCTGAGGGGAAAGAGGGAATGGAGCTGGCAGAGAGAGAGAGAGAGAGAGGGAGAGAGAGGGAGGGAGGGAGAGAGAGAGAGAGGGAGAGAGAGAGAGAGGCGGAGCCTGGGCTGTCTGTCAGCCTTCAGATGGAGAGTCAACAGCCCCCATGTCTGGAGGTGGCTGATGAGGAAGAGGAGGAACAGCTGGGTCCAGTGCCTGATGCCTGGCTGTGTAGAAGGCAGAGAAGAGGAGAGCAATGGAAATCTATGGGCCGGTCCTTGTGATGGAAGAGCCACTGCTGCTAGCAAAGCCCCACCCTAGCTCTGGGGATAAAAGGCCGGGGATGGAGATGAATAGGTGTGGCAGACAACTATTCATCTCCCTGCCAGACAGACTTGTTAGCCTGCTGTGTGAGAGAGAAACTTTTTGCCGGGGCTGCTGGTGCTCCTAATAAAGTAATCTTTGAGTTAACTTCAGAGGGTTTGTTGTGTTTGGGGAGGTGAGTCAGAAAAGCTGGCTTCCAAATGCTTCATTACCAGGCTAAGTAATATCTTCAGCAGAGTTTAGGGGAATATCCCTTAAAGTGATTTCTGAGGTTCTTCAGGCCACATTAGTCTGGATAGGAGAATAAGAGCCAAGGTGGCACAGTGGTTAGAGTGCTGTACTGCAGCTACTTCAGCTGACTGTTAGTTCAGCGGATCAAATCTCACCAGCTCAAGGTTGACTCAGCCTTCCATCCTTCTAAGGTGGGTAAAATGAGAACCCAGATTGTTGGGGACAATATGCTATTTAGTATACTGTCAATTGTTGTAAGCCGCCCAGAGTCCTCGGAGAATGGGCAGCATAGAAATATGACTAATAATAATAATAATAATAATAATAATAATAATAATGATGATGATGATGATGATGATGATGATGATGATGATGATGATGATGATGATGATGCAACCTTATTTTCTCCTCTTGTGTTCCCTAACAGGCATCTTTCTCTACTGGTGTTGGCAAAGAGCTGCTTCTGGACACCTTTTGTGGCACAATGAAGTTCTGCCTGGTGCCAAGATATGAAAAAGGCTGCAGACATAGAAACTTCTTAAAAACATGACAAGCCTTCAGGACCAACAGTAGGAAGCCAAGAAGGTTCTGATTCCAGACCTCCAGCTGGGAAGGACCAGCCGGTCTCAGCTAGTGGAGGTGATCTAGAGGCAGTGGTCCATCTTGAATCTTCTGGAGAAGCTGTGATTCATTTGAGATTATCTTTAAGGAGCCCCAGAAGTGGCCAGTTTCCATGGCAATGCCAAGAACTGAAGATGGCTTCCATCCAACCAAGAAAGTGGTCCAGGAAAATTTTCCTTTTGGCTGCGAGTCATTGGTGTTCCTTGTTTCCTTGTTTCTAATTACTCCTGATGGCTGGCAGGGGGTCCCGAGTCTGCAAGAACTCAAGAGCTACACCCAGAGGCAACCTGGCCTCAGTTTGCAGGTGCAGCTGAGCCCTTCGCCAGCCGCTATTCCTTTAGCATTCCTAGGATCAGGAGGGCAGGCCAAACCGATTGGCCCATAAAGGCATGAAGAAAGTTAGCACCCACCCCTCTTAGAAGAATGAAACATTTTAAGCAGTATTAAAAAGGCAAAATATTATATATCCCTGGATGAGAAAAGGAGAAACATGTTTTTAAAGACAAAGCAGCTCCTTGCAGCTCCCTGCTCCCAGCAGATATTTGGTGCACATTGAGAAAGACTGGGCCAGCCTATCTACAAGACAATTAGACCTGCAGCTCCAGGGTGATGGGATTAAGACATGATCCTCCAGGACATAATAGGATTATCTATCAGGAAAGCTCACCACATGGCACAACAAAGCCCCTTCATTACATCACCCAGCAAGGTTCCACCAAACTTGATTCAGACAAACATGACTCCATATGGGAGTCTGACTGCAACCAATAGAATACATGCCCTTGCCACAGGAACAGGGAGCTCAAGGGCAAGGCTCTCCACTCCATGTGTTCAGTTGCCCAGGACCTAAAACCCACGTGGTCCTGTCCATCAATAAAACCATCTTTCCAATCAGCCTCCATGTTTCCAGTGTCTTTCTCCCCACTTGGAACTGAACCCAGGTGGACAGTTATTCCAATAGGCAGGTGACACTACAGAAATGGGAGTGGTAGGGGGAGTAGATTTCTGTTGCACCGGAAGGAATAAGTAGAGAAAAGTCAAATTTTTAGGAAACATTTTTTAAACCAGTAGCAGATTTGATGCAAAAGTGGGCAATATCAGTAAAGTTGCCTTTCTCCTTTTATCCAGCAGTTCTAAATTACCTATTTTTCATATCTGAATTTAATGCAGAAGATTGTTCAGATTACATGTTCAGCCACTGCTGTCAGTTTCTGACATTTTCTTCTTTCTTCCGTAGCTATCAACATTTTGAACATTGATAAATATTGCAAAAAAGCAACACTGAGGCAATTTCTATGTGTAATCTCATTCAGAGTGCACTGGGAGGGAGGGATTTTAAAACCACACAGAAAGAAAAAAACCCCACTCTTATTTGACTCTAAGTGGCTAAACAGGTGTGGGGGGAGAAGTGGCTGCTGGTGAAATGTTACAAGCAGCCTCTCACCCCCCCCCCCGCCGCCCCTCCACACATACACCCCTGCCCATCCGTAAACAACAGGACCTCCATGGCAGCCTTTAAAATGGCTTCTTGCAGCATCCATGTGGATTGTTATGGGGGGGGAGGGGGTTCCTACTGATTTGAAGGCTGAGACGTTTGTCTTCTGATGCTAGAATCAGTTTTAGGTATTCTTCCAATTAAGTCAGGATTGACCTGGAGAGGGAAATTTTTGCAGGAACCCAGGCGCAGAACAGCAGGAAGGATCCATCTGGTCACTCCCAGATGCTGCTCCCTGAACAAATCCCTGGGAATTGGGGCGGCCGACGGGGCAGGCAAGGGGAGCCGAGGCTTCTGACCGGAGCTGAAGAGGGAACAGCAGGCAGGGAAGCTTGTAGGGATGGAAGGAGAGAAATAAGAGAGAGAGAACAGCTGGGGACCCACCTCACTCCCCCAACGGCCTTTCTCAGCCTTGGCTGGATCTGCTCTACGCGCCCCACGTGGGATGCCCTTTTCATGCCAAGGCGAGTGCCAAAGACTTCCTGGGCCCAAACTCTGGCAGAGAAAAGCTTTCAGCCAAAGGACCATCAGCGTGTGACAGCCAAGTGGGGCATCTCCCCAATACAACAAGGAACAAAGGCTTGAAGTTTGAGGCACCCAGTACACCTTCATTCAACATCCCAGGGTGGCAACAGGTGGGCGGCCCAGGAAGTCATCCTCTCACCAGATCCAAAGTTCTGATCCCTCGTTAACAGCTGTTCTCACCCAGCTCCCCAACCACGACAAACCCTCTGACGTGAAATATTCCTTTATTAGGAGTGCCGGAAGCCCCGGCAAAAAGTTTCTCTCACAGGTCAACAAGTCCAGCTGGAAGGTGAATAGTTGTCTGCCACACCTATTCATCTCTACTGCCTGCCTTTTATCTCCAGAACTAGGGTGGGGCTTTGCTAGCAGCAGTGGTTCTTCCGTCCCAAGGACAGGCCCATGGATTCCCACTGCTCTCCTCTCCTCTGCACATCCGTGTGTCAAGTACTGGACCCAGCTGTTCCTCCTCTTCCTCATTAGCCACCTCCAGACCTGGGGGATGTTGACTCTCCATCTGAGCACTGACAGACGGCCCAGGCTCTGCCTCTGTCTCTCTGCCAGCTCCATTCCCTCTTCCCCCTCAGAGCTCTCAGGATACTGACCCTGACTCCTGGGCCTCTGCCTCCCCCTCCACATCCTCTGATTTGGCTGCTGGAGGGGTCAGGGCTGACAGGCCACAACAACAGCCATGAAGAGTTCAGCCATGGTTAAAGCTTAGATGCTGGCATGAGAAACTCTATTATTCGCTCAGAGGCCATTTCAGAGCTGTTCCTCCACTTATACCTGGTGGGCCCTTTTGCACCGTCCACTCTGGCCACAGAGAGAACCAAATGAAGCGAGGAAGATCTCAGGCTCAAATGGCATGCAAGACATTTTGATTAATGGTGGGGAAGGGGAGGGGGGTTGATGTCAAATTGGCCACTTCAATAGAGGTGCAGCTGGTGGGACTCTGCTCCTTTGTGTCAACTCTGAAGTGAACCTGGCTGAAACCATTTTTTTCCTCACTCATAGTTGCCACCACCTCTGAGAGGGGAAAGGGGATGGGGGTGGGGAGGAGACACACCGGCTGGGTAGCCAAAACAAAAATTTATGACCCCCCACCCCCCAGCATCCTAATAGCCAGCAGGATTTTTAAAAAAGTGAAGACTAGATCTCCGCCCAACCAGGGCAGGAGGCAATGGGTCTTTTAACGGCACAGAAGGAAGACCAGTCCCCAGTGTCCTAACTGGATTCCTGGTTGTCAAGGCCGGTTCTCATGAAGTGGGTCAGCGTTCAGAGTCACAGCCAGGCTTGAAAAGATTCATTTCAAGACCCCCACCAAACCTTCACACGCCTCTATGAGAGGAAGAGATGGGGGATGCCATTAAGACTCAGCTATAGCTCCAGTTGCTTACCTTCACTCCACGGGGGCCGGGATACCCAAGTGGGCCCTGAGGGCCAGCTGGACCCTGTGATCAGAGAAGGGGGAGGGGGAAGAGAATTCAGCCATCATGAAATGCTCTTTGAGACAAAATGTTTCGTTTATGCCCCTTCCTGCCAGCAAATCAGAGCCGGGCTCACCTTGCAGATAAACAAATTACCCAGGTTACAACATACAACATTATGCCCACACCAACACCCATATTATACGTTGGTACTCGAGGTATACGTTGATGTGCTTCACACACCCTGAACAAACAGTGGCTCAGCTGCTAAAAGGGTTGTGGGTTACACAGCCCTTTAGGCACAGAGCGAACTAACTCTGGGCAAGTTGTGGCCTTGATGTGACTGTAGTTTTAGAAGCCAGAAGGAGAGCTTTTGCTGGAGCTCTTTCACGAATGCCACCCTACGGAAAGAACATCTGCAGCAAGAAATGCAGGTGTGGGAACTCACTGCCTACCCCTACACTGTCCACATCACCTCCTTAAATTCAAGATACAAGCCACAGGTTTGAGGTGGTTCTGCTGGATTCCCTCATGATAAAGAAATGCAAAGAGAGGAGAGACCCTTTCCATTGCCTGACCTACTCTTGGAGGGTCTAACTTCACCCTCCGGGTAGGGAAGGTTCAAGTCCAGAAGACCCTGACTCCCATTGGCTGAGGGGCTACAGAAAAGATATGCCACCAGGTAATGTGCTTCACATCGTATGTTTTACCCACCCCCAAGCCTGCATTCGTCCTCCATGCTTTGTTTCAAAAGGAACCCCTCAATTTCAGTGCCTGCTGGAAAGGCTTCTTCTGATAACGGCCAGACTTCCCAGCAGAAAACATCTGAGTTGCCCCATCGTTTTCCTCTATAACCTGGGATGCTTTGTCATAAAATGTTGGTGTAATTATTTTTGTACGAGTGTTCAGCCTTACTATCTTAAGGCAGAATTTAACTGGACTCAGCGCCACGGCTTCCAAGAGGCTCCATTAGGCTTTCATCTGCTCTTCTAACCCAACCAGAGGACACCATGGCCATAGTCAGGGCTGCTTGGAAGCTGCACCACTAAATCACAAAGGCTGGGCATTCCATGAATATTTTATTTTGCTGTCTCTGTGAATTCTGTTCTGTGCTGGATTCCAGCTGCAGTTTGTCCAATTTGAATGTTTAAAAGATAATGCACGAATTAATTTTTTAAATAAGAGAGGCCTCTTCTGAATTCAGTAAACTAAAATTACTAGGCTTACATTGTCATGTCTTCAACTGCATATTTTAAGAAGATACACATATTCTTTAAACAGGGTAGCTGTTCCAGTGAAGGACCCCCAGCTCAGAAGGGAGGAGGGGGTTGACACCATTTGGATGGGGTGGGGGAGACGTGCAGGTCTCTCCTCAACTTCCACCCTACTCCTACCCCTCCCTCTCAGCTACCACTAACATACCTACATCATCCTTGTGTGATCCCACACACGTTGGGAGTGGGGGGGGGGGGATTTAAGCCTCGCGGCCCAGAGGTCTCCAGCCTCCTCTGGAGCCAGAAGAGATTGAGGAGCCCCCTGTACAGAGCTCAGGAAGACTTCGGATGAAACTGGCATAGAAGGCGGCCACCTGGGGATCCACAGAGAGCTGGAAACTCCCGGCTGCTTGCTAAATGACTTTCGGAGCAGCTACAGACATTGTGATGGATGGCCCTCTTCTAATTCTGTGGAGCCCAGACCTTCACCAACTCTGGTCCTTGTGCAAAGCCAAGCAACCAGGAGGGGATCGCCCCAAGCAGGGAGGCAGCAGCGATTTCTCCCAGTCCCGTCTCTTCCCAGCATACACCGCCTTGGTGAATGTCAACATCAGTAGGCAAACGCCACTAGGCTTGACTGTCTTCGGCAAAGGTTTGAGAAGCTGGCTTAAGGGGAGCCCTTCAGCTGGAAGAAACCAGCAACTACATCTTTCAGTGGTACTTCCCCCTCGCCCCCACCCCACTGGTGAGGGGAGTGTAGAGACCTCTAAGCCAGTGTCCAAAGGGCTCCCCCTTCCGACCCGTTTGTTGCTGTGATCTGCTGAGGCCTCCTCCTCCTGCCACTCTGCCCTCTCGAGTCTGCAGAAGAACCACCAGCTGCATGTCTGGCTGTGTTTCCCCACCCCACACGCCCAGGGATCTTGCTTTTTCCTGCAACCCCCTTTCCAATGATAGCAGGTGGATGAACTCAGAGGAATGGTGGATTGACGTCTACCTACCTGGCTGCCCTTCTCGCCAGGAGGCCCTTCTTTGCCAGGATGGCCCTGTAAGCAAGGAAAGCAAGAGAAGCTGTTGAACAAATGAACAGAGCGGGAAGGGATCTGGGAGGTCATCTAGTCCAACCCCCGCCACCCAATCAGGAGACCATGCACCATTTCTGACAGATGACAGTCCAGTCTCTTCTTGAAAGCTTCTAGTGATGAAGCTCCCACAATTTCTGAAGGCAACGTCTGTTTCACTGGTTCATTGTTCTCACTGTCAGGAAATTCCTCCTTATTTCCAGGTTGAATCTCTCCTTGGTCAGTTTCCATCCGTTGTTTCTTGTCCTGCCTTCCGGTGCTTTGGAGAATAGCTTGACTCCCTTCCTCCTCTCTGTGGCAGCCCCTCAAATATTGGAAGATGCTATCCTGTCTCCCCTGGTCCTTCTCTTCCCTAAACTAGCCATGTCCAGTTCCTGCAACCATTCATCATAAGTTTTAGCCTCCAGTCCCCAAATCCTGCTGGTTGCTCTTCTCTGCACTCTTTCTAGAGTCTCAACCTCTTTTTTATAGTGTGGTGATCAAAACTGGATGCAGTATTCTAGGTTGGTCTTACTAAGGCTTTGTAGAGTGGTATTAGTACCTTATTTGATCTGGACTGTATCCCTCTGTTAATGCATTTTAGGATTGCATTGGCTTTTTTGGCTGCTGCCGCACACTCTTGGCTCAAATTTAGCTGGTTGTCCACTAAGACTCCAAGATCCCTCTCACAATTACTACTAATGTATTTTCCCAAAAATAAGACCCTGTCTTATATTTTTTTGAACCCCGAAATAAGCGCTTGGCCTTATTTTCGGGGAGGTCTTATTATTTTGGGGCACGTGGAGCAGGTCGTGGCTCCTCTTGCAGTCTTACCTGATTTTCATCTCTGTGTTTAAATCTTTTCGGGGAGGGCTTATTTTAGCACGAGTGCTCAAAAGCCCGATTGGGCTTATTATCAGGGGATGTCTTATTTTCAGGGAAACAGGGTAGTAAGCCTGGTTTCACCCACTTTATATGTATACTTTCGGTTTTTCTTGCCTAAGTGTAAGGCTGGGCTGCCTGTCCTTCCCACTTTGGGCCTGCTGGCCAAGCTTCTCTTCACCCTCCCAGCTGGCCAGCCATGTGTGCCCTTCACTCTCGGGGGGCTCCAGCAGACCGAGCTCTCTGGGCTACAAACGTCTCTTGGAGAGTCAAACAGCCTCGGCTGTCCCATTCACCAGCCAGGCAGACAGAAAGTGCTCTGGTCACCAGCAATCCTAAGGCCCAAGGCCCAGTAAAGAACAGGAACGGGGGGGGGGGATTCTTCTAGGTTACAGGATTCTCCATCTTGGTCAAGATAGCCAGGCATGGATGGGCATCACAAATCAAGCCTTGGGAATGCATCTCTTGGCAGAAAGCTTGGCATCTCTAGCAATCAGCTTGGCTGAGCACCTGCCAAGGGCTGCCCCTGCCAGAAACCAGCGCTGCCCCCCCCCACCCCCGGCAGCCTTCCAGCTGGTGCTTCTCCCAGTTATCCAGAAAGAGCAGAAGCGAAAAGACAGAACTGCACCTGCAAACCCCTGGCTGCCTTTCCAGGGCCATTTCTGCAGGCTGGCCCAAGAGAACGGAGGTCAACGTACCAGGTCCAACTGTGTGCAGGGGAAGCACTGAGGGTCTTTTCCTGCTCCCCCCACCCAAAGCTTCCCTCTCTCTGAGGGATTCAACCAGGCATCCGTTCAGATCTCTGATTAATGTCGGCAGATGCAAGAGATGCACAACCAACAAATCTTCCTTACAGAAGCCAAAAATGGAGAAGGGCAGGTTCCCAAGGACATATCTTTGCAAACCAAGGATTACAGGCATCTGGGTGGAATTTTACAGCCATCTAGCTTTCTTTATTGAGAACGATGCTTGCAGCTCTTTGCAAGCAATGCTGGTTTGTTCATAGGCTAATATAATGGAAGGGTTGGAAGGGACCTTGGAGATCATCTTGCATACCCCCTGCCCACTGCAGGAATCCAGTGGAGGGAGGGAGGCAGGCAGGCAGGCAGGCAGGCAGGCAGGCAAAGGAAGGAAGGAAGGAAGGAAGGAAGGAAGGAAGGAAGGAAGGAAGGAAGGAAGGAAGGAAGGAAGGAAGGAAGGAAGGAAGGAAGGAAGGAAGGAAGGATTCCTGTAGGTTTCTCATCAGAGCTTACCGGGGGACCATCTGCTCCAGGCATGCCAGGGAGGCCGGGTTTTCCTAGGGGACCCTAAGGAAGAAAAAGTCATTTTTGCAACCAACGTGCAGAATGGCAACAGCAGTGAGCTTACTGGTTTGCCAATTATGCTCTCGGCTGTCAGAAGGAAGCTTCCTTCTGACAGCCTTCCTGCTTCCTACTCTTACTGTAGGAAGCAGGAGCTGACCTGGGCACTCCCTCCTTCCCAGGAATCAGCCCTCTGGAACATCTTGGATCAAGTACAGCTGTCCCTCCCATGGAGCCCATTCACACTGCAAAGGCTTCTCCGTTACCTCTGGTGACCTAAGGGGGTGCTCAGAATAAGCCAGTGCTCTCGATCACACACTGCAGGAGCTGAGCTGAGGTTGGCTCAGGTACCCATTAGGTAAGGTTCTCTGACATTTATTGATCTGTTTGAAGGGGCCTTTCAGTTCAACTTGAGATGGGCAGAGCAGGAGAGGAGAAGCAGCCCGGGCACTTCTCTGCCCTCTGCCCATTCAAAGCCACCCTTGGGGGCTTCCAGAAGAGATTCAGTAGCTTTGCCCAGATGACGAGGCTTTGCTGGACAGCCTGAATGTGGCCAACTCAAATGCCCGAACTGGCCCTGGGCGTATTTCCAGCCCCCACTCCTGTTTTCACCCACTCTCTTTGCAGAGAGTGCAAGTGTTAGAAACCTGTAATAAAGAGGAATGATCTATTTCCACAAAGGAAAAAGAGTCCCCAGCACAGAAAGTAAAAGAAATATACAGGCAGGTATTTGAGCACAAGAGCAGGAAGTCCACCGCTCTCTTCTAAAGAAAGCGTGTTTGCCATCCACCTACCTTATCTCCGGGGGCGCCAATGGGGCCTTGAGGGCCAGGAAGACCCTAGAAAGAGAAGGAGAGGGGGGTGAGAGACAAAGAGGGCACCAGGGGAACCCCACAGGGCCGCATCCTTCCCTAAACCCAACCCTCACTCAGCCAGGGGAAGACTTCCAGCCTGCGGGTGTCAAGGCTTAAAGCCCGGGTTTTCTTTTGCACAACAGGATGAAACACACACACATACACATTTGCCAAATCCCAACAGTAGCCAGCAACAGCAGGGTTGGTTTTCCATCTAAAAGGGATTCCAGTGTCCCACGGGAGACTAACCTCCTCCCCCTCCCCTCTGCACTGGAAAGCTGTGGCAAGAGGCTCCGAACCCCCCCCCCCCATGCACCCAGACATGTTCAACTCTCTGGCACTCTTGCTACTCTCTAGATGCTCGGTAATGAGGCTTGCAAAGGAGGGTCTCTGGGACTCCCATCCTTGAGGAAAAGGGAGGGGGGGGAGAAAGTCTTCTGGAGTTTTCCCAGCATGGGGTCTTCCAGAGTGCTGAGACCATCACACCAAGTCTCTCTCCGTGCTGGCTTGGAAGGTACCAGGCAGGAAGACTCTGCAGCTGCCAGATGCAAATCCTGCCCCCCCTCCCCCCATGTGCTCAATCAAGAGAGGCTGCTGTGGAGCTTCTACAGGGAAGATGTCTTATACATTGAAGTCCTCTTCCACAGAGGAAGAAGTGGCCCTGTTGGACGTGGATCCTTGGGGCCCCCAATGTGGTTTGTCTTTCCAGATCTTTAGGCTGGAATTTTCCTATCTTACCTGAAGGTGGTGTACAAAGTTAGCACCCACCCCCCTCACAGAAGATTGAAATATTTTGGGCAATATTAAAAAAGGCAGAATATTATGTTTCCCTAAAGGAGAAACATGCCCTTGGAGAGCAGCCCCCATCTTTCTTAATATCCCCAGCAGGACTGGGCCAGCCTATCTACAAGACCTTCAGCTCCAGGATGATGGGATTCAGACATGGCCCTTCAGGACATAACAGGACCATGTAGCAGAAGACACAGAGCCCACCGCATTGCACAATCTCCTAAGGACATCACATCAGCCATACTTTTCAGCCTAGTTTAGCTCAGACAAACTCCTATTTGTGTATGACACCAGGGAGTCTGACAACAACCAATAGAATACATGTTCTTGCACAGGAACAGGAAGCTCAAGTGCAAAGCCCAAGAGAAAATATAAATACCCCCCACTCAACTCCATGTGGTCAGCTGCCCAGAACCCGTGTGGTTCTGCTTCATCATTAAACCATCTTTCCAATCAGCCTCCATTTTTTCCAGTGTCTTTCTCCCGGCTTGGAACTGAACCAGATGGATATTTTTTCCAACAGTAGTAAGAAGTGAATTTGGTACACGACTCAAATAAATCGACTGACCAACATTAGGAACATTCATCTCAAGCCCTATTCTAACTCCAGAGCAAAAGGGCCGACCAATCCCCCATCACACCCCCCCAATGGAATTGCACCTTCTCACCTGAGCACCTGGACTTCCCTGTTGACCTGGGGGTCCAGGCTCACCTTGAGGACCCTGAAAAAGAAAGCATAAGAACATACTCAGCAAGGCTGGCTGGATTTCACTTGAGAGAAACCAAAAGGAAAAACCTTCATGGAGACCTTGGGCTATAACCAATTATACTTTTTATCAGTAACGCTGCAAAAAATAACAAGCAAAACTCCTTGCTGTAGTTGCCAGGAATATGAATCCTAGCAGTCTAATACTGCTGACTACAATTATTTAGAAAACCTCTAACGTGCTAATGAAAAAAACCCTGAAACATCCCATTTTACCTGGTTTTGTCATTTTTGGGTGCTAATAATGCTTTTTATGGTTGAAAGAAACCCCCTCAAAAAGCATTGAAATTTCAGATCAGATATCCGGCAGCCAAAACATTTTCTCGTTTCTGAATACGGTGAAATATGGGACTACAAACCTGAGGCTGCTTCTGACATAGCCCTTATTTTTTTAAATTTTATTTATATATATCTACTTCTATTATCCAACCATTGATAAAATGCGTTCCAAATTTGAAAATATTCTGCGTCTTCTTTTTCTTTTATCTTCATTGTTAGTCTGACCATTTCTGCACAGTCTAATATTTTTTTTCCCAATTACCTCTTCTTCTGTGGGGGTTCTTCTGAGAGAGCTCTGAGTTCAGAGACCCAGCAACCACGGTGCCTCTTTCCCCACCATTGGTCACCTTGGCCTAGAAAGCGGCCCTTCTTCAAGCACAGGACTTCCTTCCTTGTAGGAAAGATACTACCCTTCTCCTAAGTGGAGGTGGGGTGGGAGGGAAGGGCTCCCACTCTTCCTTTAGGGTTGAGATGCAGAGCAGGGGTCTCCAACCTTGGCAGCTTTAACCCTTGTG
Organism: Masticophis lateralis; assembly: GCA_030761175.1. NCBI lineage: Eukaryota > Metazoa > Chordata > Lepidosauria > Squamata > Colubridae > Masticophis > Masticophis lateralis. Next base: position 1,271,538 of record JAUDYJ010000015.1, on the reverse strand, counting down.
GGCTTCAACTTCCTGAGGAACTCTGAGAGTTGAAGTCCACAAGCCTTAAAGTTGCCCAGGTTGGAGACTCCTGACACAGAGGACACAAAACTAGCAGGAGTGACCAAAGGAGAAAGAGGAGATTCGAAAAGACCTGGAGCCGAAATGAGTAGCAGGGAATTTAGCAGCGAGAAAACGTAAAGGAAGAGATTTGGGTGGGAAAATAAAGGACCCATGGACAGGATCTAAATCCTGGCACTGGGACACGAAGGGGGCCTGGGTCTCCTCCTCAACCAAGTGGGACATGTATGGCAGAAGAGGGAAGCAACTGCTTCAAGAAAAGGGCTATTTTGAGGGCCATTAACAGAAGTCCAGCCCAGATTAAGAGAATTGACCAACATTCAAGAAGTAAATACTTCAAATTAAGGAACTGCCAAACGGTAAACAGCTCAACCAAAGAACCGTTAACACCACTCCCACCAACACTGACAGGGCAAGACAGTAGAACAGGAGTGTCAAATTCAAGGCGCCAGAGCCTGATCTGACATGCGGGGTGCTTAGATCTGGCCCATGGGGCTGTCCGGGAAACAGCGAAGGACTGGCCCGCAGTGCCTCTGCCAGCAAAAATGGAGCTCAGGAGGGCCACGTGCTCCATTTTTGTTGGTAGAAGGTTGTAGGGGCCATCCTAGCCAAAAACAGAGCTCGCAAGAGCCACGCACGGCTCCCCCGAACTCCGTTTTTGCTGGCAGGGGGTTGCGGAAGGCCATCCCAGCTGAAAACGGAGCTCAGGAGCTCATTTTCGCTGGCAGAGTGCTCAGGCCACCACAGGCACCCCTAACACAAGTGACATCAAGCTGGCCATGCCCAGCCAGTCAGCTATGCCCACCCCAGCCCCCGAGTTCAAACACAACCCTGATGCGGCCCTCAATGAAATTGAGTTTGATACCCCTGCACTAGAAGATAAACTGACAGGAAACCCCATTCCTTACTAGCACTGATATGTTACCTAGTTTGGATAATGAAACCTCTGCAAGAAAACAGCCAAGCTCAGAGAGCACCAAGGACCTCTCAGAACTGACTGTCCCATCCACTTCTGCCCCAGTCAGACCCCATTTGGAGTTCTGGGCATCATAATTCAAAATGGATTCCAAGCAATTAATCCAAGGGGACAGCTTGCCTCCCAGAGTTGTGGGTGCTCCATCGCTGGAGATTTTCAAGGGAAGATTGGGCCCCCGTTTGTCCAGGATGGTATAAGAACTCCTGCCTTGGGCAGGGGGTTTCACTAGAAGACCCCTGAGGCCCCTTCCATCCCTAGGAGTCTATGGAAGTGGAGTAAGTTCACGGAAGGGACGATGAGGGCTCTGGAAACGAGAACCTATGAGGAAGAACTCTGGGTCTGCATAGAGCTGCAAAAGAGAAGACAGAAGAGAAAGGTGAAAGCAACAGAGAGGACGTAGACAGCAGGACCAGCCTCCTGCTTTCGAGCTGAGGTCTCCCTCAGCAAGGCTCCCACCCAGAAGGTCCTTCGGGCAACCCAGCCATCCTCCTTGGGACGGTCCTTCAAGAACGGGACGATCTCTGTCTCCAGGTCCTTTCCTCCTCCTCACTTCCAGAGTGAGCTCCGTGTGCAACTACTAATTATGTACCTAAGTGCCTCATGATACACACAGAGACACACAGCCCTCAATGCTGGGATATTTGATGGCCACTGATTACTCCAGCGAGTTCTTTATTCAAGAAAATGCAATATGCTACCTAGGAAAATCAATTTGAAATGTAAAATTAATTAGCGCCATTCACTTTAGCAAAGCAATGTCCACCAGCTTTGAAATGAAGATGGTCTGAAAAGTAATAAGTGGATTTAATTCATGCAGCACAAGTAAGTGAGCTCGCCCGTGGTGGGCAGGCACTTACCACATTCCCCTTAGGGCCGGACTGTCCATCCATCCCAGCTATGCCCTGGCGGGAAGATTCAAAAAAGGCAGAAGCACAACGTGAACCACAGTTAGCACAGATGGAAGCCACACCCGGTCCTATTCCCAGCTACTTAACCCGGACTCCCAAAGGGAAGCCTCCTAGGAAAACTCTAGGAGGAGCAAAGGTTGGGCAACGCTCAGTTCTGCCACAAAGCAGTAGTTCCCCAGGGGGCTCCCAAGCATCCCCTCCCCATTTCACATCAGGGTGCTGAAACACAGCGGCGAAACATAGATTTTCAATAGGAAAAACGTTGGCATCTTTAAAAACAATAAAAAGGCCTGTTTTGCTTTATCATAATCATCTTTTAAAGGCAGAGGAGAACAATGTAATTCCTCTCAGCCAAGGTTTCTGGTAGCCAACTCTTTATGATGTTATTTTCCCCACATTCTTTTGCAATTATATTTGTATTTTGGTCTGTGACCGCAAATAGAAGTTATTATTATTATTATTATTTTAAAGGCCCCATAACCCTTGCGGGGTGGAGTCTGGGCAACTGAATGGAGCTGAGTGTTTACTGGCCGGATGCCCTTCCCGTTGCCACTGCAGTGTTTTTTCTCAGCAGATACATTCTCAGTGCGCCCAGACAGAGAAATATCTGCCTCTACCTAGGATCAAACTCACAGACTTCTGATTGTGAGGTGAGAGCTCCACTTCGAGGCCACTGCACCATTCGCCTCTTTTGCTTTATCCCCCAAGCAAAATCCTCGGCAGGTTTGGCCCTCATATCAAACCTTGGTGAGTGAAAGAAGGAGACTAAAAGTGGGCTCATCCTGGCCCCAAAATTGATGGCCTTTAGTTTTCTTGCCAAAATCCTCTTCAAAGAGAAGAACTGGGCTAAACCTCCCCCTCCCCTCGCTCAGTGTTTCCACCCATTCCACCCGCTCTGCTGTAGGCCCAGTCCCTCGTGCTCAGCTTCGTCCTGCTCCCAGGGAATGGGGATGTGGGATTGAGCCCATGGGCCCCGAGAACTGGCCCCGGGGCTCCCATAGGCCAAATGGACGGTCCCGTTCACCCACTCTGCAGGTCTGCTGGCAAAGACACCATGGGAAACCCTGTCTGGCCTGGGAGGAAGAATGAAAGGGGGACAGGACACCTAAACTCATCTTTCCCCAGATGGCCTGCATCTTTCCTACAATTGGCCCTGAAAACTCTTGCTTCTGATCGGCATTTGTGCGGCACATTGGAGGATGGAAAAATATTTCCATGCAAAATCATGGAAGCAAAGTGGAAAGTGAGTTCTTTGCTACCACAATGATGCAAGAAAGTGCCCTTAAGAGTTGAAGGACAGGAGGTGGTCATGAGTGGCAGAGAGGCGTCCCGGCTTCCTACCAAAATATTTCATTCTACTCACCGGAGGTCCTGGTGGCCCTGGAGGTCCCTTCGGTCCAAGCAAACCACGGGGACCCTGCAAGAAGAAACAAGTTTAATTTGAAAGTGTCCAGGAGGAGCTGAGAAGATTCAGTTTGTGCTGCGCTATAAACTTTGCACTGGAAAAGGCAATCGACAAGGTTGAGGGGAAATGTGCTCCAGCAGCTGGCAACCTGAGAAGACCCAATTCTGTGTGACCACTGGCCATGACTGAAGGTGGCCTCCATTACAGGGAGGTGTAATTTAGTTATTTACTTGTATCCCACCTTTATTATTTGGGGGGGGGGGCTTAAGCAGCCTCTTCAGCCATCAGGTGAGAGAACAGCTGCCTGCCTTTTCATCAGCTGAAGCAACCATTTCATAGATAAGCAAAACTTGAGTTTAACATCCACCGAAAAATACAAAAATAAAACACGGACAGTTTTTTGGCAACCAGCAGAGAGAAGTCCATTCAGTTTTCTAAACAATATATGGGCAAAAATAAACTTGACCGAAAAGGACCCTAATTTCAACCTATTGTCTGAAGCCTAACAGCACAAAGGCATTTTGTGGGGCTGATACCCCAAGTGAAAAGATCCTAGTATGCATTATTCGTTCCTCCACTGGAGGTTTTCAAGAAAAGACTGGACAAAACTATAGAAGACCTCCAAGGTCCCTTCCAGATTCAATTCTATTTGATTCGATTCCTATTTTCTGTTCTGTTCTGCTCTGCTCTGCTCTACTCTTCTCTTCTCTATTCTAATACATATAGTCCTGTTCTTACAACAGTTCATTTGACCATTTGAAGTTACAAAAGCACTGAAAAAATGCCTTTTTATGACTGTTTTTCACACTTATGACTGTTGCAGTGTCCCAGGGTCAGGTGATCACTGGTTGTGAGCTTCTGACAAGCAAAGTCAATGGGAAAACCAGATTCACTTAACAACCCTCTTACTAATTAACAACTGCAATGATACACTTAACAAGAAAGATCGTAAAATGGAGCAAAACTCATTTAACAAATGTTTTGCTTAACAACAGAAATTTTGGGCTCCATTGAGGTCATAACTCGAGGACTACCTGTACTAGAAACCATCTGTCTGGAAACATTTGTCCAGGATGGGTTGGACTAGAAGACCTCTGAGGTCCCTCCCCACCCTGTTGTACTACTCTATCTACATTGACGGAGAAAGGCTTTTGGTGACTGCAGATTGGGCAGCTTCTTCTACTGGTTGGAAAGCCTCCTGAAACCCACTGATGTGAGAGTATCTCGGTCAACAAACTTCCACAATGCCAACTTCAACCTTAGTACAAGTTCTTGCTGACCCATCCAAGAAGACGATGGAATTGCTACCAATTGGCTCTCAGTTGCAGACGAACCAGTTTAAATGTCAGAGTGTGCACAGTGTGACTATTTTGAGACAACCCCGGAGCAAAATACAGTAAACAGAAGTTTGTCTTTCAAACAGTGGTTTATCTACAAGGACTATATACATACACCCACTAGGAAAAGTCAGGCAATCAATCAACAACTATAGCACAGAAGCACACACGGAGGGAGAGAGCGCCCTCACAGGGCCTCTCCTTATACAGCCTCTTAAAATATAACCGTTAAATAACCCTGCTGACTCATTCTCATTGCATCATCATTTCAGTATTACAGCCTTACAGCAGCTGGTCAGCTATTAAATCATCATTACCCTGACATTGAAGGAGCTGCCACATCAGCCTCCATAGCTCCTTTCCCCAGCCACTCCATTCAAGGAACTTCATCCTCTGGAATAGGAGAAAAATTTAGCTCGGCTTTGCACGGAGGAGTCCCTGGTGCTCTCTGAGCTTGGTGATCTGCTTGCCAATATTTCATTACCCAACTGGGTAACATCATCAGTGCACTGATAAATCGGGTGATGAAACATTGGCAAGCAAACCAACGAGCTCAGGGAGCACCATGGACTTCATCATCCCTGGTGAGAAGTGCAGATGCTCAGGCAGTCTTATGGGCAGAGGCAACAAAACCCAAGGAGACTGGCAGAAGCAGAGGAAAGGGCTGTTTCCTCAGCCAGAAAAGGTGAGTGACAACTTCTGCAGCCAATCTGTAGCCTCCTTTCTCCTTGTCAGTCGGAGCAGCTGCTGTGATAACAACTGCCCTTATCAATGTCGCATTGATAATTCCTTGAGCACAAACGACAGCCAAGCAGAACAAATAAAAGACGTGCAGAGCACCCCAAGTGGAACTCAACATCATGTCCCAAATTCTCTGACTGTGTTCACACACGCACAACATGCATCTTCTGTCTCCATCTCCCAGAGGTGCTTTTTTCAGGAGGCAACTGGACTTTCTGTCTGTTTTTTTCTTTTTGAAGACGTTTAGCTTCTCATCCAAGAAGCTTCTTCAGCTCTAACAGGATAGTGGGGAATGGAAGGATTCATACTCCTTGCAGACACCTGGTCCTTTGAGAGAGTCGTTGAGGCCAACTGGAGGTTTATCAAGGTCACTTGAGTGCTGCTCTTGGTTCCTGGAGTCTGCAATTTTTCCTCTGGAAATCCATTTCTACTCCCGCACCATTCCAAGGGTGTTTATCCCAAATTGTATAGCTAAACCTCTGTAGAGATTCTCTGTTATCCAAGTCATGGTTGTCCCAAAGGTGCTTTTTCAGGAGGCAACTGGACTTTCTTGCTTCAATGACCCTCTAAAAGGATGCAAGCCGAAGAAGCTTCTTGGGTCTTCCAAGAAAAATCAGAAAGTCCAATTGCCTCTTGAAAAAGCACCTTTGGGACAACCATGACCCGGATGACGGAGAATCTCTACAGACTCCTGTCTCGATGGTATGGCTGAGCACCCACCACCCACCACCAACTACCCAAATCCGTTTTAGTTTCATCCACATCTGAGTGTCTGGAACTGGAAGAGTGACAAATTCAGAAGCGCGAAAGGGCAGGGAGCAAATCTGGCTGCCGCCAGGAGGAGATTACTGCACTCCTCCTGCCCCCCTCCCTCTCCATCTGTCAGTAAGAGACGCCTCCTCTAAAAGCCAAAGCCATTCCAGTTGCACCTGGCTGTTTCAGAGCAATCAACAGCTTTGATTTCATTGTGGAGAAGCAGGTTGGAAAAACAGGAAGGCTGGAGAGATTTGAACAAGACAAGTCAGTGCTGTTCTCTGCAAATCCCTGACAAAAGGTGCTGGATAGGCTTGCGATTATAACAGTAGCCTTTATTTCCACATTTCCACATTTTCAAGTTCTCTTAAGAGCTATGATGGAAATAAGGAGAAATTTTCTGACAGTGAGAACAATCAACCATTGGAACAGAAGCTGCCTTCAGAAGTTGTGGTAGCTTCATCCCTGGAAGCTTTCAAGAAGAGACTGGACTGCCATCTGCCAGAAATGGTCTCGGGTCTCCTGCTAGGGCGAGGGTTGGATTAGATGACCTGCGAGGTCCCTTCCAACCGTCTTAATCTGTAGAATCTGTCTCTGTATGGGCAAGAAAAAGGGGGTTGTATCTCCATCTGCAAAGAACCTCTGAAGCCCCCAGACAGGCGGTCTGAGTGATGCCCTTGGGAGGGCCTGCCCTTGAGAGTCCACCCACTGGTTCAAGCCTTCTTTTCCTTAGGCCCAGTCCCCTCCTCAGTAGCACCTGGGCAGCAGTGCTATAATCACAGGGCTCCCTTCCTCCTTTGCCAGGTGTTTTGACCACAAGGCCCATCCACCTGCCCATGGCCAAGATGAGAGGAGGAGCTTGGTTGACAGAGCTGACCTAAGGGAAGGGCTTTAAACTTCTCCAAGCATTGCGGAAGAAGCATTGCCAGGAATTACGCAGAGAAGAACGAAGAAGCCGTTTCCAAATTCCAAAGGGGCTTTCCTTTCTTGCCTTTGTGGGTCAATTTCCCCATAATCGTAGGACACGTAGCTTTGGGAGGGAGGATTTGCTCCCAGCCCAGTAAATAAAAGTGGATCCAGCCTGACCAGGTGGCCTCTGTGAGATTCTCCAGGCTCCCTCTGGGAGACGGTCTTCCAAGTGAAGGCATCTGGGGTAGAGAGCAACTCTCCACCCACCCAGGCTGTCCCGTGAGAACAAGGAGGCATTTCAAAGTAACAGACTCACAGCTCTGCCTGCATAACCAGCATTCCCTGAATTTGAATCTGAACCTCAAAATGCACATTTTAAATTCCGGAATGGGGAGAACATACAAGAGACAAAAGTCCTACAGTCACCTTCGACGAAGGATCTCAGGAGAGTTTGTGGCAGGAGCAGCTGAACACCAACATCGCCTGGGCTGTTTTTATACATTACATCTGGAGCCCACGTAGGAACCTCTGGCCATCTCAGCTGATTCCCAAGCACCCTCCCCTGGTCCCCATCAATTCATACATTCTGCTCTCGGACATCTGCCTTAAATCATCATCATCATCATTTAACGACCCCGTAATCCCTTGCAGGGTGGAGTCTGGGCAACTGAATGGAGCTAGCAGAGTGTTTTAATGGCCGGATGCCTTTCCTGTCGCCAATGCAGAGTTTTGTTCAGAAGATATATTCCCACAGTGCCCAAAGAGAGAAATATGTGCCTCTACCTTGGATCAAACTCACAGCCTCCTGATTGTGAGGCGAGAGCTCCCCCTCTAGGCCACCGCATCACTCCTGGACATGTGCCTTATATGCCACCCCCATTGTTCAAAGGAAAAGAGTTGCCTCCGTTTTCCAGAAACTTACCGGTTCACCAGGTAGACCTCTGGGCCCAACTTCTCCATCGTCACCCTGTTTGCAGGAGAAAGAAAAAGGGGAGTAAGAGCCAGACCCCAAGCAGGCCCCTCATGTAAACCATAATAGGATGGGACAAACCATTTGGGGAGGGAAAGCGAGGCTGCTTCATTCACTAGAAGGTGAGACAAGGAACAATGGATGGGAACTAATCAAGAAGAGAAGCGATCTAGAACTAGGGAGACATTTCCTGATAGTGAGGACAATTAACCAGTGGAACCGCTTGCCTCCAGAAATCATGGGTGCTCCATCGCTGGAGGTTTTTAAGAAGAGACTGGACAGCCACTTGTCTGGAATAAATAGGGTCTCCTGCTTGAGCAGGGAATTGGACCAGAAGACCTCCAAGGTCCATTCCAACTCTGATGTTCTGTTCTGTTCTGTTCTGTTGACGAGGACTCCAAAGGCTGGAACAAAACCATGGTAATCATGGTCTCATCTAACTGAAGGACAATCAGGGATGGATCGAGTCACCAGCTGAAGGATTTACAAGAATCCTTTGTCTATAAGCCTACCTATATTTATTCATCCCATATATAGGGTGGGATCCTTTATCCCATCACCCAGAAGGTCTTTGTTTTGCCTCTGGAGGCATGACTTGGTGTCCATGTGCTTGGAGGGTAGTGACTGATTCACAGCATAAGCTCAGTGAGTGATAAAAAGATCCCAAATTATTTAAGGTTCACTTGACAGAACTCACCCTGTCACCATCTTCACCTGGGGCTCCTGGGGGACCCGGGGGGCCAGGATCACCCTGAAGGAAAAAAAAGGCCAGCATTAGTCATGTTTTGAGGCCCCCTCCCCCCAAAAAATCTTAAGAGCCAAAGGCTGGGAGAACTGCCTTCCATAACTATGCAGTGAATGCCATTGGAGGAGACCAGGAGGCTCTGTGTGGATGAGGAAGGTCTCTCACCTGTTCTTCTAGATCTTCTTGGAAGTCCTTGTGGACTGTGCATCCTTCTAAAGGTCCCACTGGGTGTATGGGTGAAGGGCCCGGCAAATATTAGTACTACTTTATAAAGCCTTAGTAAGGTCAGCCACACCAGGAATAGCAGCACCCAATTTTGGTCACCACATTAAAAAAAAGATGTTGAGACTTTGAAGAAAGTGCAAAGAAGAGCAACTAAAAGGATTAAAGGCCTGGGAGCTAAAACATATGAAGAACGGTTGCAGGATTTGGGTTTGCTTAGTCTAGAGAAAAGGGGACATGATAGCAGGATGCCAGTAATTGAGGGGCTGCCACAAAGAAGAGTGGGTCAAATTATTCTCCGAAGCACCAGAAGGCAATGCAAGAAACAATGGATGGAAACTAATCAAGGAAAGAAGCAACCTAGAATTGAGGAGAAACTTCCTAAACAGTGAGGACAATTAACCAGAGGAACAGCTGGCCTCAAGAAGTTGTGGGTGCTTTATCATTGGAGATTTTTATGAAGAGCCACTTGTCTGAAATTGTATAGGATCTCCTGCTTGAACCCCCTGCTTGAACAGGGGGTTGGACTAGAAGACCTCCAAGGTCCCTTCCAGACACCTGTGCTGCTCCTAGAACTCTTGGCACGGAAGTCAAAGCTCCTGCAAGGCACCAGCCGCTTCCTCTGCACAGGCAGTTGGCAGACAGAGTCAAATTTGAAGTAAAATAAAAATAGCAATGCTGTTAGGAATGAGGAAAACAGGAGGGAAAGGGGGCACCAAGGTGATCAAATGCCAATGTAAAGATCTCCGAGGTACCAGCAGGAAAGAAAGGGGATTCATGTGGCACCCCAGATAGCCATTTTTTATTGGGGAGCAACAAAGAGCTGCCCAAGCTATTGGCCACGGGAAGTCTCAAAAGGAACAATGGTCAAAGCCCACAGACCCAGCTGCCTCCTGGGAGTGTTTTGTGCCTGCCGGCCCCAGATGCTTCAAAATACCCGGAATTCTTTGTAAGACCATTATCTGCAAATCACTTTCAGTTTTCTCACTGACATCCTCCCTCAGGTTGGCCTGGATGTGTCATTGTTAAAGTTTTCAAGCAGCGTTGGGGGAAAAACCTCAGAAGCTTCCTCAATTCCTGAACAAGCACATCATTAAAATCTTCCACTGCAACGCACAGCTGCACTGGGGATTTCAGGCTTGGTCCCGGACATTCATTTCACCAATAACGTCCGTCTTCAATGTTTTTTAAAAAAAACTTTTTTTTTTTACAGCACACGTAAAATTCTGTGGCAATGGCTGAAAGTTAAGAAAAATGTGGCATTTGATTTAAAAAAAAACCAGTCCTGGCCTTAAGTCTGTAGAGATTCTCAGTCATCCGGGTCCTGGTTGTCCCAAAGGTGCTTTTCCAGGAGGCAGCTGGACTTTCTGGTTTTTTCTTTTGAAGACGTTTCACTTCTCATCCAAGAAGCTTCTTCAGCTCTGTCTGCAAGGAATATAAATCCTTCTGTTCCCCAGTGTCCAGTCAGAGCTGAAGAAGCTTCTTGGATGAGAAGCAAAACATCTTCAAAAGAAAAAACCAGAAAGTTCGGTTTCCTCCTGAAAAAAATAAAAAAGATCCTTGGGACAGTCCTGGCCTTAAATTCTCCCTCCCTCCCTCTCTCTTCCCTTGCTGAAAAATGTCATGGGTGACTCTCCTCACCCATAACTGAGGCAGGGAAAAGTCCTTGGCCAAGTCACAAATGACAGACCCTGCGGCTCAAGCTCCCAGATCCTTCCAGGGGACAGGGAAAGACCACCAGTAAAGATTGGAAGATCCTCTCCAATCCGCTCTGAGAAATCGGTCGGTCAAAATCAATGGCTGGCAGCAAAGCCAAGAGAGGCCACCTTCTTCTCAGCAACCTTCGGAAAGCAGAACAAAGCAGAAACGGAAGCAGGACTTACCCTGTTCCCCTTCTCTCCAGGGATCCCAGCCAGGCCATCGAAACCTCGGTCGCCCTGCAAGGAAATTCAGAGGGAGAGTGGCTTCCAGACCCAGGAGGAGGTGGCGGATCGCGACCAAGCTCGCAGGAGTTCCCCATTAAAAGAGCCAAGCCCCCCGGGAGTCCCAGCTCCAAGCAGGGCTTGGGAAGCTGGACAGAGGAGGGTCTGATACGTGGAGTAGCGTCTGGTCTGCTTTTGGGTCTGCTTGGCAGAAGGGAGCGGGCTCAGGCAGCCTGGGAATCTGGGCCAAGGGGCGTTCATGTCCATCCAGGCAAATGCTGGCGGCTTCCTATCTCTTAGGAGCTCCCGTGCCTGCTCAGCCCTCAGCTGCGAAAGCCTCCTTGGGAACATCCACCCTGGCCTGGTGGTGGCCCTGGTCTCTGCTCTGCCTTGACTAAACCCCGGTCCTCCCTCTGGCTACGCTGCCCCTGCAAGGACCTGGACGCTCCCACCTTCTCTTTCAGAGGGCCAAGCATGGAGCACCCCTGCATGGAGGGAAGGGCAAAGAGAGGAGACAGGGAAGAGGGAAGAAGGAAAGGGGAGGCCAAGGCGAGGGGAGGGAAAGGGTGTTGGCTAAAGTGGGGTGGAAGATGGGGGCCCTCAGAGAGACTTGGAACTCTCCTTCTATTTACTTGCAATAACAGGTCTCCCGTCTCCCTCCAGAGTCCGTTTTGTGCTCATTTCCCCGTGTCAGGCATTCGCACTCTTGACTCAGAACAGGATTAAAAAAAAATCACAGTGCAAAGTTTTTAGGCCAATTTGGCATCAGAGAGGCATCTTTGGAGGTGAGCCAGAACAAAGAATTGGGCAAAAGCTCAATTAGGTTTTGTTTAATTGCAGTTAAATTTAAATAGGATGACTTCCCAAAGAATCACATTAAAAATGGCAATTATTGAAAGGCCTCGGAGACCTGGAGATCTCCAGTTGCAGGCAGCATCTGATTTCGGGCACCCAGGACTTGCTGGCCCCCCTGACTATTCCTGCTAGGTGGGACTTGCTTCCCACCCCAGATGGGTGGGCTGCCAAAGCACCAGGCAGCCTCACACTTCTCAAAAGAGAGGTCAGAAGCTCCCTGGAGGTGAAGGAGGAAGGGATTCAATTTGTTTTTGCTTTTTATGCAGTTCTTTATTTTAAAATTTGTAAAAAATCCACGCTGCCTCTCATTCTCCATCTCCCCTAAAAGATACATCTTTTGTACATAACTACCGGTAGCAGATGCTTTGCCAACCTCTATTTTTAACCTTTCTCTTCAGTGATGTTATTCCTTATTCCTGCAAGCAGAATCTCCACCTACATTTCTCCCAATCACAGCCTTTTCTTCAGAGTGCTGCTCCCTCTGCTCTGATTGAGTATTGCCTGCCTCTCTGACACGCATAGACACGCGTGTTCTCTCCGTGTGCATTTGCCCAAAGTCCCCTGGTGCTGCCCACAAGAAAGGGGAGGCTTGGAAGAATGTGTAGAAATTTTGCACCCACCCCTCTCCTAGAGGAATGAAATGTTTTAGGAAATATTTAAAAAAGCAAAATATAATATTTCCCCTAAAAGAGAAATAAAAAATCTCAAGGGAGACAGAAACTCAGAGCCCCAGCTCCCTGTCCCCAAGCAGATACTGAGCTGGGGCAGCTTTTAGAAATGCAGATTACTCCCTGCAGCAAAGTCTGAACAAAGGCAGATTAGCCCTCACCCAAGATCCAAAGCAGGACAAAGCCATTAAGCCATAATAGGAATTGCCCAACAGCCTTTCAGAACGCAAGCTCTCAGACAAGCTATGGAGCCAGCTATGACCCCTACATAACCCCTACATGACACCATGGGAGTCTGACAACAGCCAATAGAATACATGTTCTTGCACAGGAACAGGAAGCTCAAGTGCAAAGCCCAAGAGAAGATATAACCACCCCCACCCCCCACTCTCAACTCCATGCAGTCAGCTGCACTCATGTGCTTCTGCTTCATCATTAAACCATCTTTCCAATCAGCCTCCAGCCTCCATTTTGTCTCCAGTGCCTCCCCCCCCCCCCCTGCTTGGAACTGAACCAGATGGCTATTTCTTCCAACAAACGGATGGCCTGGACCTTTCCGAAAGCAGTTTAAGCTGTCCTTGTAGGATCTATGAGGAGAAAGCTGATGGATGGGGAATTCTCCTGAGTCATCCTTGCACAACCTCGCCTGTTGGAATTAGTTCTCACCTCTCCGGCCATAAATTATGCTCCTGCCAGCTCTCTCCCTCCTCCCAGAAGCTCAGGCTTCAGAGACCAAGAGACTCGGAGAAGAAGCAAATGATTTGCAGTCCTCCTTCTCTTTAACAATTCCCTCCCCACATCTCTTTCCACGTTAAGTACCTACATAATCAGCCACTTAAACCTGCTAATATACAACTTCCAAGCAAATGTCCCTGCATTCAGATTCGGCATTACTGCTTGTCTCTTTTGATGAAAGTCGAGTGAAGCCATGGAAAGAAGGCAGTTTGTGTAAATGGCAAATTGTTTTGCCGCTCAGCATGGAATTCCCCGTGGATGCTGCAGGTGTCCTGGGAAAGAACATCTGGGATGGTGAAAGAATGGCAGGGGCGAGAGACGGAATGGTTTGGCCCAGTTACCTTCGGTCCCGTTTGGCCTGGCATCCCCCGAGCACCATCGCTGCCAGCCCGTCCCTAAAATGAGAGCAGAAAAAGGAAATTAAGCAGCCAAACTAGATCAAAGAGCAACAAAATTTGCCCTGGAGCTGAGGCCAAATCATCGGACAATCCATTCACTCCACCATCCACCCCTTCCCTTCTTCCCCCGTGTATTCTTCACAAGGCATCTGTCTGATCCCAAATCAGGATAGACCTTGGCTTCGATCTTGTGCTCTTGTGACCTCCCCTAAGCCATGGTTGCACACCCTTCCTGCTAGCCCCAGAATTGTAGTTTAATCAGGTACTGGCCCATGAAATTCTCCCAAGATCAAGTAGTAGGCAGATCAGACTGGGGAACCAAAGTCATGTGGGGGGGGAGCCCCCCCACCTCCAGAAGAAGGAAATATTTTGGGAAATGTTAAAAAAAGACAAATTATATTTCCCAAAAGGAGAAATGGAGAAACATATTTTTAGAGGCAGAAAGCACCCCCCACAATCTTTCTTAACAGCCCACAGCAGATGCCAGCACTTAAGGAGATAAAGAGCTTATTGAAAGAGGAAGCCAAGTATCTAGATGGCTCCATTCATAAGCAAAGCAAATACTGCAGGCAGAAATCCATTCAAGACATTATATTTCAAAACCCCTTGCAGTAAAGTTTAACAGCTAACAAAACCAGAGTGGTAGGATTAGAACAAGCAGTCCCTCACCCAAGATCCAGCACAGGATGAAAGCCACCCTACGAATTGCCCAACACCCTTTTAGAAATACAAAGCCCATATTGCACAAATCCCAGAACTTCAAAAACACAGAACCATATTAAGACTCCTTCCTCTTACTCAGTTGTTGCTCAGCTGCCCCAGAACTGCACGCTGTCTTTGTCTGTGGTTCTGCCTCATCAATAAACTTTCTTTCCAATCAGCCTCCATGCTGTTTCCAGCCTCTTTCTCCCAGCTTGGAACTGAACCAGATGGATTTTTCTTCCAACACCTGCTCATACTACTTTTATTATAAGGTTACGATAGCAGAACCTGACAAATCTGAATGCGCCTCGCCCTTCACTCCCTTATCCTCCTGAGAACCACAGAGGGTCTTGTCGGAGATGCTTCCTCAGATTACATTTCTGTCCAGGTATCAGATTTCTCTTATCGGACCATTGTCTTGGTAGCAGATCTTTCTCTTGTTCTTTGACGCCATTCCTGCCGGGCATTGCAGTAACTTATCCAGCTCCCTGGTTACTTAGTGCCGTGTGTCAGCTGGATCTCCAGCATGGGTTCAAGTTTGCTGCAGGCTTGCTACCAGCTGCCAGGGTAACGGGGAGGGAGGGGCATGGTATTTGGGTTGGAGAAGTCCCATGTGAACTAAATGGGAGGTTTGCTCTCCAGAATTACTGCGCTGCTGAGTGGAGTTGTTTACACCCTGCCAAGGCCAACCATCCTAGGATTCCAGATGGGCAAAAGACCTGAAGATGAGCTTCACACAGCCTCCAGAATAGGCTTCTGGAAAGATACATCCAGGACTGCATACAACTTTCCTTTCCATAAGAGCAAGACCGTCTTTTGGGGAGGCTTTCTGTGAGCACTGCAGTTATCAGAGGATGTGAATTCCTGTCTGTCTTCTTCCTAGCAGACTAGCAGGGCTGGGACAGCTTCCGCACCACTGGCGCCACTCAGGTGCACTGTGCAAAACTGTACCTACCACTCCAATCGGGACTAGTTGCAGTTTCTTCAAGGGCAGCCCCATGCAGAATGCATTGCAGCCATCCACATTTGTGTGAGTCTGTTTGTGAGTGAGACTAAGGCAGGAGTGATCATGAGCAACAGAACAGAAACAGAAACGGAAGCTGGAAGGGACCTTGGCGGCCTGGCTCAAGCAGGAGAACCTATAGTACTATTTCAGATAAATGACTATTGAGACTCTTCTTAAAAACATCCACTGATGGAGCGCCCATGATTTCTGGTGGCAAGCCATTCCACTGGTTAACTGTCCTCACAGTTAACCCTTAATTCCAGGTTGCTTCTCTCCTTGATGAGTTTCCCTCCATTGTTTCTTGTCCTGTTTCTCTGCTGCTTTGGAGAATAATTTGACCCTCTCCTCTTTGTGGCAGCTCAAATACTAGAAGACTGGTATCATGTCACCCCTAATTCTTCTTTTCATCAGACTAGACATACCCACTTCCAGCAACTGTTCTTTATATGTTTTTGTCTCCAGGCCTTGGATCCTCTTAGTTGCTCTTTGATTTTTTTCCAAAGTCTCAACTTCTTTTTTCTAGTATGGTGACCAAAATTGGCTGCAGTCTTCCAGGTGTGGCCTTACTAGGGTTTTGTAAAGCACTACTAATTCACATGAACTTGATTCTATGCCTCTGTTTCTACAACCCAGGACTGTATTAGCTTTTCTGGCGGCGGCTGCTCAGGGCTGGCTCATATTCAACTGATTGTTCACTAGGACGCCAAGGTCCCTCTCACAGACAATTTTGAGCCAGGTCTCACCTAATCTCTACTTATACCTTTAAATGTAAAGCTTTGCTTTTCTCCACACTGAAATTCATTTTGTTGGATAGCGGCCATGTTCAACTTCCCAGCCTAGCAATGGGTACAGTTGTTGCATAAAATGAATTTGCGTAAATTACTTCTCCATGGGTCTATTCCATGACTTCCTGCACAGGAACTGACTTGATTGTTCTGATCTTTTTTTTTTTAATTAGATTTATATGCCACCCTTCTCCGGAGACTCAGGGCAGCTTACAATGTGTTAAGCAATAGCCTTCATACTTGTATATTTTATACAAAGTCTGCTTATTGCCCCCACAAACTGGGTCCTCAATTGACCTACCTTAGAAAGGATGGAAGGCTGAGTCAACCTTGAGCCTCGAACTTGCATAATTGCAGACAGCTGAATGTTAATAACAGGCTATCTAGCCCCTAGAGCTATCTGAGGCTATCTGATCTTGTGGTTTAGGTGCTCCTCTTAATCCCCCCAGTTAATGAAGGAGCAGTGGTGGGATTTAACCATTTCGGCCAAACTGGTTGTTAAAGTGTTAGCTGGTCCAGCCCCACCCTTTCCAGAAGTCCACACGCACCCCGTTTTGGCTCCCAGGTAAGTACAGGGAGGTCTACTAGGCTCAAAATGGGGCATGGGGGTGCAGTGCAGGCCCCTGCGGCCCATTTTTGCTCCCGGGGGGGTGCAGGAGGCTCAGTGCTGCCTGTCACACCTCCAGGCCACGCCCACCATGGCCACACCTGCTTGGCCACACCCATCATTAGGGTAGAGAATGGTTATTAAATTATTTGTTTCCCACCACTGTGAAGGACGGAGAGAAGCGTCAGTGCTGAAAGACAGGCAGCAATGTCTCCCTCCTCCCCTCCCCTCTTCCTCTTTCCCGTTCACCCTTCCTTCCCCCCAGCAGCTCTGGGTATAAATGCAATTACTGCAAAAACATACGCAGCATTTCATCTCCCTTCCTTAAGATGCCATCAGACTCCTTGTTCTTTACGGCAACTCATTCGAAAGCAGGATCCTGAATTAGGGAATCTTGCAGGAGTCACCAGTAGGGATGAAAATCTCCCTGCCTTCATTTGCAGATGGGGTGGGGGGGCGAGTGAGTCTATTCTCTTAAAATATTTGGAGAGGCAGCCGTTCAAAAGCCTATGGAGCCCTTCCCTGACGAGATTACGGTAAAATGCAGATGGGTTCGGCTGAGATCAAAGATTTGCTAAGTGGCTTCATATTTCAATTAAACAAGCCAGGGCTGCTTGTTAACTTGAATAAACCTGATTTCAAACTGCTACTGTTGTTCTTGCACCCTCTTTTGAAGCAACAATTGGCTCTCTGTGTTCTTCTCGTCTGCTGCTGCGCAAGAACGAACCAGGGAGAGAAAGGGATGCAGCCACAGAGGCTGGACTTCCCCCAGAGTGAAAAGCACTGGAAGCAAACATGTAGAATCCACAGAATTCCTTCTCAAGACAGACTAAAATACAGGGCAGGAGGGCTTGATGGTCCCAGGAAGCTTTCGTCATTCTTGAAGCTGTTGCGAGATTCCCCCTCAGAGGACAACTTTTCCTCCTTCAGTTGCTTAGTCACTTGTGAGTCCTTGTGACGCAACAGAGATCAGTTCTCCAGGACTGTCTCTCCATCACTGAAGTTCTCATAAGCTCCTTCTTGTGTGGTCAGAGATTGGACTTCTCTGTTTGCCTTCTGTCAGCCTCTTTTTAGTTGTCTTTGATAGTCCCAAGCTTTGAGTCCTCCTGAATGGCTCTTCTCTTTCCATGATGTGTTCCAAGCATCCAAAGTTTAGTTTGGATAGTCACACTTCCAGTGAGCAATCCGGCATCCCAATTTCTTTCGTTCAGCCTTTCTAATGATGCAGCTTTCATAGCCACAAGTTGCAGCTGGGAAAACCAAGGACTTGACAGTCCCAAAGGTGCTTTTTCAAGAGGCAACTGGACTTCCTTGTTTTTTTTTCTTTTGAATACGTTTCGCTTCTTATCCAAGAAGCTTCTTCAGCTCTGACAGGATAGACAAGATTTATATTCAATTTGGGATTTATATGCAATTTGGGATGAAGACCCTTTGAATGGTGTGGGAGTAGGAATGGATTTCCAGAGGAAAAATTGCAGGCTACAGGAACCAGGAGCTCCACTCAGGGGACCCTGAGGACACAGATAAGGCCTCAAAGGATGCAAAGGACCAGCTGTCTGCAAGGAATATGAATCCTTCCACTACTCACTATCCTGTCAGAGTTGAAGAAGCTTCTTGGATGAGATGCAAAACGTCTTCAAAAGAAAAAAAACAAGGAAGTGCCGTTGCCTCCTGAAAAAAGCACCTTTGGGACAACCGTGATCTGGAGGACTGAGAATCTCTACAGACTTCAAGGCCTTGACAATTCACACCTTTGTTGTTTGCACTGTGATGTCCCTGCTCTTCAGTGGTTCATCTCTAATTGCCTTCCAGAGCAAATGCTTCTGTCACAATCTCTGTTTTGCTTCAGCTTCTTCTCCACATTTCATTTCATTTGCCACACTGGGGGGGGACGGGGGAGGGGGCTGGCAAATGACACTCTCACTGGGATTTTCCTAACATCAAACTTGCACTTTCGCACTTCCTTTTTTCATCTCCAAGAAGAGATTCCTGAATCTTCCCTGCTCCCACGGCAAATGAGGTTCTATCATCCACTTACCTGAGGTTGTTGATATTTACTTAAGTTCATCTTCAAGAACCACCACTCAGAATTTCAAGCAAAGCACTTCAGAACTGTGAAGGAGCTTTGATCAGAGCACAAGCAAAATTTGAATAAAGGAAATGGTTTCCTTTGGGCTCCTGCCAGACAGGCTTCTCATTCTGTGCTGGGGCGCCCTGCCAATGACTGGCATGGGTGACCTAGCAGGGTCTTTTGGCCAAGACCAATGGAACATTTGAGCATGCCAGGATTGTCCAGGCCTTGCCAAGCATTCCAGCATTTACCTACCCGCCGTCCTGGTTTCCCTGATGGACCTGGAGGGCCTTGAACCCCTCGTGGACCCTGGAATAAATTGAACCAAAGGAGAATCAGAAACTGAAGTTTTTGGGGAAAACCTTGAAGAGGGCTTGGAGGAACAGCCAAAGGACCCTCACCTCCCATGAGACCTCAGGCCCTCTACTGAACGGGACCACAGGATGGAGAGGTAGGCAAGGAAGCTCAGGAGGAGCGTGTTACTAGGTGCATTGACAGCATACCCCTGGGGGAGAGAGCTTGACATCGTGCTGATGCGTCTCCGCAGAATAATTATTTGGGAGACTGCAAAATTCAAGAGTGAGTGGCCTAGAGGTGGAGCTCTCGCCTCACAATGAGGAGGCTGTGGATTTGATCCTAGGTAGAGACAGATATTTCTCTCTCTGGGCACAATGAGAATATATCTGCTGAACAAAACTCTGCATTGGCAACAGGAAGGGCATCCAGCCATTAAAACACTCAGCTCCATTCAGTTACCCAGACTCCACCCCGCAAGGGATTATGGGATCATTAAAAGGAGATTATAATTAATTTTAGAAAGCTTCTCAGTCAAAGCAAAATTCAGTAGACTCAGGAGGCAAAACAGAGCCACCCACCGTCCCCCCAAGACTGGATGCAAAAAGACCACGTCCACCTTACAAATCATTCCTACCTGAGGTCCCACGTCTCCTGATTCACCTTTGATTCCTCCACCACCTGGGGGTCCCTGGGTGAAAAGAAACACTGTTAACAAGGCACATCAGGAAAACCATCCTTGGGTGTCCAAAGGCCAAGAGGGGGAGGGGAGGAGGGAGGAACAGCGCAAAGGACCAAGACCAAGAAAGCTGCTCTAGTGGTCAGGCACCTAATAGAAAGACTTGGCCTTGAGCACCAAGGAGCACTTTCCACCATGCAAACCTTTAACCAATAGAAAACAGTTGCTATTCGAAGGGTCTACAAGGGTCCGGCTGCATCCAGGCAGGAGAAGCGGGAAGCCTCAAGGGGTGCAGACATGGATTTAAGAACGGGGAGCAATCCCAAGACTCACCTAGCCCACACCATTTCAGTTCAAAAAGCCATCTTAAGGATGTGCTGCTGAATCTACCTCGTTAAGCTCTATACTCAACAGGCATTAAGGAAATTAACTCAATAGGATTCAAGCTGCTAAATAATGACTATTGACGAGTAATGAGAGTCAACAGGAGGCTGGAATGGAAGGCACGATAGGTGCTTCAAGTATCCAAAGGGCTGAATAATTGCCTTCCATGTGATAATGGTGGTTGTTATCACATGGTAACAACCATGGGGGGGAGGGCACCATAGGCTGGGGGGCTTTAAACAGAGACTAGTAGCCACATGTCAAGTAACGCTGCATCCCTGCCTAGGAAGGGATTGGGCCCTTCCAACCTAACCTTCAATGGAATCTGCCCTCGGAGCGTGATTTTTCTCAGAGTAAGAGTTTATTCCATTTTCCAACTCCTGCTCCCAAAACTACTCCTTTTTCCTGACTCCTTCACTAAGTTTGTCAGCAACGAAAAAATTGTCAGCAATGAAAACTGCAGTCCAAAGTCAGGGAATGAGGCTGTTTTACCCAAGGCAAATCAAATCCGGTTCTTAAAGAATTCGACATCTTGCGTAAACATTTCTGCCGAACGCTGACATGAACTGCAGAAAGCAAATACGAGAATCGACTCCAGCTTGGGACTGTTTCCCTCAGTATCTTTTGCAGGGACAGGATTGCATTATATCCCCTGTGACCAGGAGGGTGAAGCCCCTTTGCGCTCTTGCAAAGAAGTTTGGGTAACAAAAAAACTCAAAGCAGTGAGAACCTGACGTTGCTTTGGCAGTGACAAAACCTTGGGCGTCCTCTTTCTTGGACAGCGTGGTTGCATCGTGGAAGAGTGTTTGCAGAGCTTTGGGAAACGGGGGTGCCTTGACACCAGAAGAATAGGTCCCACCGTTATTTGTTGTTTCACTTACATGAAACACTTAAAATGTTGTTATTCTCCAGGCATGTAGTCCATAATATCTCGCCCACCTAGCCCCACAAAAGTAAGAATGACATGATGATACAATTTTTGCTACCTTCCAATGACCTTTTGCTGCCTTCAGGTCCTGGGATTTCTGGGCTCAGGTTGTACCCCATGCCTCCCAAAATAGAAAGGACATTTCAGAATGTTTCGGTAGTTATAAATATTTATCCCAGGCCTGTGCACAGCCAGAACCCAAAGTTTCCTCAATGGGGTATGACCAAGTGAGGTGCTATACATTCATTCATCTCCCCGTTGCATCCCTTTCTGGACCGGGATGCCCTGCGCACGGTCACTCACGCCCTTGTCACTTCCTGCCTGGACTACTGTAATGCTCTCTACATGGGGCTCCTCTTGAGGAGTACCCAGAGGCTCCAACTGGTCCAGAATGCAGCCGCGCGAGTGATTACGGGGACGACAGCTGCTTCCATGTAACACCTCTCTTGCACGAGCTGCACTGGCTCCCGATGGTCTTCCGGGTGCGATTCAAGGTGTTGGTCACCACCTTTAAAGCGCTCCATGGCTCAGGACCTGGATATTTACAGGACTTCCTTCTGCCATCAATTCCCTCCCACTGACCGATACGCTCTCACAGAGAGGGCCTCCTCAGGGTGCCGTCGGCCAAACAATGTCGACTGGCGACCCCCAGGGGGAGAGCCTTCTCTGTGGGGGCCCCTGCCCTTTGGAACAAACTGCCCCCAGATATACGAAAGATCCCCGACCTCCGCGCCTTCCGTCGTGCTTTGAAGACCCTATTATTCCATCAAGCCGGGCTGACAGAATAATGATTTTAAATGGGTTTTTTAAATGGTTTTTAGTTTGGGGTTTTAATAACGACCAATGGATTGAATTATTTTAATTGGTTTTTAATTTTTGTGTGGTTACTGTTTTTATTATGGCTGTACACCGCCCTGAGTCCTTCGGGAGAAGGGTGGTATAGAAATGCAATAAACTAAACTAACTAACTCAAAGTTATGGGAAGTAGTGCCCCGTGCTGTGGGAAAGGGGATTTACTCACCATGGGGCCTGGTCTTCCGGTCAGTCCCATTGGGCCGGCTGGTCCCCTCAAAGCCAGCTGCAGGAAAAGAGAGAAACAGCATGAGGGACCCTGCCAGGGTCTGGAGAGCCATCCAGCATTGCAGGGCCCTTGAAAGCCCCGCTTGGCAGCGTCAAGAGCTCAACTGATGGTTATAAGCATCTGGCTTGGATGCTTCTGGCTTATAGCTGGGGGTGGAAGGTGGGGGTTCAGGTATACAGGACAAGCAGTTCCCCACAATTTGTGCACGCAAGGAAGCATTGAAGCCATCTTTACCCGTATGCTGGAAGAAACAGGAAGGAAGCTAGATGGGAGTTCGGGGAAGGAAACCCAGGGCAAGAGGGGAGGGGAGGAGGGAGGGAGGAGGGGAGGGGAGGGGAGGGCTGGACTTTGTCCAGGGGAGTCCAATGCCTCAGATGATTCTTTGGATATGTGTATTTTGTGCAAGGCTCTTCAGAACTGAATGAAACCAACTAGCATATAAACACCCACACTGCCTTCACATGTGTGACACAGGCCACTTAAAAGCATTCGCACCACAGGTAACAGGCAACCTTGGTTAGTTTTTTGAGGATGGAGGCAGCTGCAAACCTAGCCTGTAAAGTGAAATTATTTCACCCAGAAAGAGGGATCAAATGGATTCTGTAACCAGAATCAGTGCATTTTGCAAGCTCAGCACTAAGAATTGGGCCAAGTGTCACAACTGAAAGAGGCAAAAGAATCTTTGTGGGTATTTCTTCCCAAGAAAGCCAGGGCAGATAAATGTGTTACTCGTGAGATTTACTTCTGAAGTGCAAGAGGCTTAAGTGCCCCACCTGCACTTCCCCCTAAGGAAAGTACAGTCATATTCTCAGTGCACCAAAATAATAAGATTATATATATATAAGATAAATATATATATATCCTAGATCCAGATAGAGAGGTAGGAGGTGAGAAGTCGGAAAATCTGGAATGATTTAACAACGACTTTATATCGCTACACGAAGAGCTTAAAATGTCACTGTCGTGTTTTATTTTTATTTTTTATTTTTTAAAACCCCCACTAATTAAAAAGTCATGTAGCTCCACGAGAGTCAATAAATCTTTGGGTAGGTAATGGGGCTGTCCACATTTTATAACCTTGCAGGGACAAATTTGTTCCATTGCTCGAATTCAATACTTTAAAAGACTTGTGATTATCTCCTTCTGTAATTAAAACCCACCCAGCCCTGCAACTAGAAGAGCCAGGAAGTCCTAGGAACACAGATTAGGCAGTGAAGGGGAGTTGAGTGTTTAACTGCTGCCCAATTAAAGGAGGAAGCTAGAAGAAGAAGAAAAAAACCACCTCGGCTTCCAGAGCAAAATTCAAGGCAATGCATCATTTCCCCAAAGGCTGCAAGTCTTAAAGCCAGATTTAAAATCCCAGGCAGCCCCACAATCAGGCCAGAAGGCGCAGGTGGGCCTTTAAACTGGGCACGTCCCACAAGAAGCAGGGAGCCCTTGGTAGGACCACATGTATGTTGGGGGAGAAGGAGGCCGACTGTCAACCCTGAAGCTGACCTGACCGGAGCCATCTGGGGCTGAGGGATAGGGAGTCTGGGGATTAGAGATAGAGGGTTTGTGTAGCCAAAACAAACTACTCTCCCTTGAGAACCAAGGACATTCTCACACCTGGACCGTGGAAGGAGGAGGGAGGTCACCAGAGAACCAGACAGTGTCTTGATTGAACCATGTGACTGATTGTTTGAGATTGTGGGAAAAATTTCTCTTTTAACTAGGTGAAAACTGCAGGATCCTTTAGAGTCGGTTTTCACCAGATCTGTTCCAATATGATATTTCCAATAAAGCGATTCTTTGAGGAATCTACTTGCCTTGGAGTTTTGCTTGATGTGGAACTATTACTTGGACACCAACCACTTTTGGCCCAATGGCTGCAAGATGCACCAGCATAGGGCAAGCCAGCTTTTTGGGCTAAGGGGGCAACCACTGAAATTTAGAAAACTCTGTGGGCACTGTCCTAAATGAGGAGGTTCCTGTGTGTAAATGGCTGCCTTGTGAGATCTATGAGTAACAGACCAGGAAATACCTACAAATATTAAGATGCCCGCCAGGGGGCAGCCATGACTTGGGAAAGTCAATCTCTCTACTGCCATCTGGTGAGGATTCAAGATGTTGCGATGCAGCTCAAATCATTCTTTTCTATGGCCAGTCACAAAACATTTAAAGCTTTCCCTGACCAGTTGTGTTCAACTCTAGAGTGCTGCGCTCATCTCGGTTTCAATCAAACAATCAGAATCATGCTTGAAGGGACCTTGGAGGTCTTCTAGTCCATCCTCTGCTCAAGCAGGAGACGCTATACCATTTCAGATAAATGGCTGTCCAGTCTTTTCTTAAAAGCCTCCAGTGAAGAAGCACCCACAACTTCTGACGGCAAGCCATTCCAGGGATTAATTGTTCCCACTTTCAGGAATTTCTTCTTATTTCTAGGTTGCTTCTCTCCTTGGTTAGTTTCCATCCATTGTTCCTTGTCCTGCCTTCTGGTGCTTTGGAAAATAAGTTGACCCCCTCCTTCTTTGTGGCCGCCCCTCAAATACTGGAATACTGCTATCATGTCACCCCTAGTCCTTATTTTCTCTAGACAGGTCATCCCCAAAACTAACCCAACTGGTTAGGCTTTTTTTATTGTCTTGTAGGAACCCAGCCTGGTTAGGCAAACCAGGTTAAACCTGCCCTATGAATGCAAACACCGGCTTGGATCTTGTTCCTCCTTATCCAGCCGGGACCCACCACAAGAGTAAGGCAGCCTCCAGGGCCACCAGGGAGCAAAAGGCAGGATTCAGCACTGATCCTGGCTTCAGATGTGCCATTTGCCTCACACACACACACACACACACACACACACAAACTTCCCTGTCCTGCCTGCAGCTGAAGGTCCCACGTGATGAAGTGGGCAGTGAGCATCAATGGGGGTGGCAGAAGGAAGGGGCTCGCCTCAAAGCTGCCATGGGGTGTTTTGATGCTGGTCCTCCAGAAAAAGAGCAAATCACTCTGAGCTGGAACTGTGGGGTTTCAAAGACTTTGGGGGGACCCGGCAAGTCAGAACAGTTCACACGTGGCAGAAATGACCCATGGTCTGGGATGCTGAACCAGCCACCGGTTGCTGACTCTGCATGGAATTGAGAGGAAAACAGCCTTCCACCGTCTCTGAGTCAGAAGTGGATGCTTTCAATCCCCCCCCCATCTCCCACTAAGCATCCATGTGTGTGTATGTCAAGGCTACGTAAGGCAGTCTTTGATTTACAACTACAATAAAGCCCCAAAATTTCCATTGCTAAGCGACAGTTAAGTGAGTTTTGCCCCATTTTACAACCTTCCTTGCCAACATTTTAAGTGAATCCGGCTGGATCCACAGGGCCACGGAGAACCTGGGGGGCCCTCCCTGGGTACTCACCCTGGCCTGCTGCAGGATGGCTTGTGCTTGGGACTCCTGGGCGGAGATTAAGGGTCCTTTGGAGCCCCCGTCTCCACCCCCGCTGAACCGGAACTGCCAAGGAAGAAGAGCAGAGTCAAAGCTCGGCTGAGCAAGCGGACAAAACGCAACCATGCACAAAA
The DNA here is from genome assembly GCA_030761175.1 of Masticophis lateralis. NCBI lineage: Eukaryota > Metazoa > Chordata > Lepidosauria > Squamata > Colubridae > Masticophis > Masticophis lateralis. The sequence goes on along the minus strand of JAUDYJ010000015.1, from coordinate 1,245,848 downwards.
GAAAAGGAAGCGCTTTTGCAAATCACCATCACTCAGCCATCTTGCTGTCAGAGACGGTTTCCCCTTCCGGCACTTCTCAAGGCCCCACACAAAACAAGAAGGGAGGGAGCCTCCACCCCAGATCCGTGTCAGCTCCCGTGTAGCCCACCTAGGGCCAGGCACCCATAAAAGGGGCAGAGAGAAGGAGAGCTGGCAGTCACCTGCTGAGGTCTGATTCTAGAGAGCCTTGGAGACCCTCCCTCACGCTCCTCAAGTTCCTCCAGTGGCACAACGGAGCCTGGAAGACTCTCTCAACCCAACAGTCATGGAGGGGGCAGGAGTGGGGAAAGAAGAGGAAGAAACAGGGGGCCTTGGGGGTTGATCCACAGAATTGGGCCATGGAGATCTGTTCGTGCAAGGCAACAGCCCCCTGGTTGTGAGGGCTGACAAGGGGGCCTGAGAGAGTCCCAACCACACCCATTTAGGAGGACCAAGACCTGAGCCGTATTCTCCCAAATGAAGGTGGCTGGCTGGGAAAGAGTAACCTTGCGTGACCTTCCTTGTCTTTCTCCTCCTCGACGCCCCCGAAGGAGCCAAAGCCTTGACAGAAGCATTAGTCAGTTTAATCTCTCCCTGTCCATTTCCCGAGTTTTCTTCCCGTTTGTTTGCTGGCTTCTGATTCTGCAAACTGCAACGTCCACTCGATTGTCAGGCTCTCCCTCTGGCACAAGGAGGGCGCAGAGCCGTCTGGCTGCCCACGGCTGACACGGAAGCTTCCGGAGCAGTATCGGGATTTGCAATCCCCTCATTCTGTTCCCCGTTTCCTGGACGGAGGTTCTGGTTGAATTTGGGGATCCCCCAGTTCCACGTCTCTGAAGGTCGTGAAGCCCAAGAAAATACTCAGACATCTCAAAAAATGGAGCGCCTTTATGGTTAACGTACATAAAATTTGCTTTTAGGAGAAATACAGTCATACAACATAGAATTCCAAAGCTGGAATTCTTGTGCCACCTTCTGCCCATGGCAGGTGATTTTATACCATCCTGGGCAAACGATTGTCCAATCTCTTCTTCATAACAATGGGGCATCCACAACTCTGGGGGGGAAGCTGTTCCATTGATTAATTGTTCTATCAGAATATTTCTCCTTAGTTCCATGTTGGCTCTCTCTTTAATGAGCTTCCACCCGTTGCTTCTTGTCCTGCCCTCTGCTGCTTTGGAGAATTAAGCCAACCCCTCTTCCCTGTGACAGCCCTTTGAATCTTGGAAGAAAGCTGTCAGGCCTCTTCCTTTCAAAATGTTTCAGACATTCACCTATTTATGCAATGGTTTCAACCATTATTTTCAAACACGTGTGGGAATACAGCAGAGTCCACATATAGGTGGATGAGATACAGTCCTGGAAACGGCATAGCCAAGTCAGAAGACAGAGGTCTGAATGGAGAGGGCTAGTAGCTGATGCGCCTGCCACTTCCACCAAGCAGGACAAATGCAGTTTTTAAAAACGATTTCATCTGAATGTTCAAGAGGAACACATGGAGACAAATCAGGGGTTGGAGGAGACGGAAGACCCAGAGGTGAAGAGGATCAAAGGGCGATCCCACAGGGCAAGTGACTCTTACAGCATGATTGGCCACAGAGGGAGGCTAACCAGACCCCACTAACCAGCAGCCTTTGGAGGTGGACCTCTGTTTCTGGACTCCCCCCCCCCCCCCGAATAGTGGCTGTTGTGGCTTACACTGTAGGGCTGGGCAGAGGGGGGAAGATAGCTTTTCCCTCTTGGATTCTGAAGTGCTGCCAAGCTACAGCGGAGACAAACCCCTTGTCTGCACAGCCACTGAGGCAGGAATGCGCCTCCTTCATGGGTGACCTTCTTCCCACTCCTTCCTCTGTAGCAATAGTACTTAGACTTGTATCCCTACTTTTCAGCCCTCTCTAAGCAGTTTACAGCTTCTTGGCCCCAATAATCTGAGTCCCCATTTTACTCACCTTGGAAGGATGGAAGGCTGAGTCAACCTTGAGCCTGCTGAGACTCAAACTGCCAAATTGCAGGCAGTCGGCAGTCAGCAGAAGTAGCCTGCAGTACTGCACTCTGACCACTGGGCCACTGCAGTTCTCAATGGGTCTGCAGTCGCTACTCAAGGGAAGAAGCAAGCCCTGGAAAGACTTTGTGGCTCAGTCATACTCACCGGCAGCATCAGCATTGTCCCAGGCGGGCCTGGCAAACCATCAGCGCCAGGAAGCCCTGCACGTCCAGGTGGACCCTGGCAAAGGAGAGCAAGAAGGACATCATCAGACACAGCAAGGTTGGCACAAAAAAAGTCAGACTGAGCTGAGATAGCACCACGCACTCCCCTGTCACTATCTGAATTCTAGGCAAGCAGTCAAAATCTGGTTGATTTGATCTGGAATTTGGCTTGGTTGACCTGGCCATGGATGAATCTTAGCACTGGGTCTGAAAAGGGGTCACTGGAGCTGAGAGTGCTGGGAAAATTACCCCCGGGAGGTCCTTCTTTAACCATTGCCTGCCAAGAGACCCATCAACGCCCTGAGCTGAGAGCTCTGCCAGCCCCACCACCTTTCACAAAGCCAAGAGCTGCCCTTTCCTCGAGGGTTGGCAAACCTTTGAACAAAAATACCTGCCAGGTTTTGAATCCTTTAGGAAAGGTTGCACTGAGAAGGGAGGAAGAAAGTAAACGATAAAAAGTGTATTTCCTTAAAAACATGTTAGCCCTCCTGCTTGATATCTGTCATGAACTGAAAGAATATCTGCTATCGCTATTTAAACCTGTGCCCAGTGCCTGATGAAGGGCACACACTGCCCCAACCCAATTCTGCCAGGGCTTTTAGGCTGTGGGGCACAGTGTGAAATGAAGAGGAGGAGGCCTAGTGGGAATGCAGCCAGCAGGGAGAGTGTGTGGTGTGTGGCGCTGCCTGGGGACTCTTGGTCCATAAGCCAGCTGCCTGGGTCAAAGGGCGGCTATGCACCAGAGAGATGCCACATCCATGCTCAGTGCACCACCAGGATGGCCCTGAACGAAGCCTAGCCTTCCATGGATCTTAATTCCAGAAGAAAGAGGCTCTGACTGTAAGGCCGGGGTGCCCAATCTCTGGGCCACAGCCCACTCCTGGGCCTTTAGCCCTTCCATTCGGGGCCACGGAAGTGGCGGGTGAGAGTGTGAGCCCAGGCAGCCCTACTTGTGTGAGTAGTAGGCAAGCTCGTGTGTGCATGCTCTATTTGCACAAGTGGTGGGCGTGCATGCCTGCCGCTCGTGCAAATGGAGCTACGTGCACGTCAGAGGTGGAATTCAGCCGGTTCACACTGGTTCATCTGAACCGGTAGTGGAAATCGCGGGTGGGTTTGCCCACCCTATGCCATCCTATTTAGGCAGATTTTTGAGGCGGGGTGCATGCGCAGAGGGTGTGCATACAAGCAAAGCACATGTGCAGAAGGCAGGCGTGTGCATGAACGAGGCGCATGCATTCACAAAGGGAACATCTGCGTGCAGAGCGAACCGGTAGTAACATAATGTGGATCCCACCGCTGGTGCGGGTGCATGCACCATCACTCACGCAGAACCATCCCCACTCATACCCCAAACGGTCGATAAAGCTGGAAAGTTGGGGCCCCTGCTTGTAAAGGAGAGGCAGTTGCTGGAAGCAATAGCTCAGGCCAGGCTTCAAAAAGCAGTCAATAAAATATAAAACAGTTATGGATCTTGGTAAGGTTGATGCTCTTTAAATGACTTAAATACTAGCTCTTCCTTCCTATTTCATTGGATTTCCAATTTTTTTAATTGAATTATAAAGTATTATAAAATACAAAATACAAAAGTAAATAGAAAAGAAGTGGGGGAAGGGAGTGGAAAGAAAAGTGAGGAAAGATAAGAAAAAAAGAAAAAGAAGCATTGACTTCCAACTCTCTCTGTTACAATAAAACAAGGCACTGACATCAAATCACAACTTTTTTGCTTTGTCATAATAATATGAACAAGCCATTTCCGTAAAGATCTATCAGTCTAATTGGAAAAACCCAAAGTCAGAGTTTCATTCTTCTCTACGTCAAGCACAAAGTTCAGAAGGGGTCTCCATGTATAAACAAAAGTACTTATATTTCCAAATTTAAACGCAGGCCCTGCGGAATGGGAAAGAGGAAGAAATATTCTTATGGGGAAGGGGTGTAGATTCATGCACAATGGCATGGCCTCAAATGACCCCTTCTGTGCATCCTCCCGTTTGGGCAGCATGAAGATTGCTCACTCAGCTTCACAAGTTGACCCTCCATTCGTCCCCCCTCCCACCAGGGATGCAGCCCCCTTCAACTCCCTCTTCTGGTCTGAAAAGTGGGGCGCCCCTCCTCCTGCAGCGAAAATGCTGCTTTGAAGGTGCCTCTGCAGGGATGGGGGTTCAGAGGCTGAGCTGCAGAGCTGCCAGGGTCTGTGTGGGGCAGCTGGGACTTGCCCCTCCCTTGGTCTCTGGGGGCCATTCTGGTGTTGGCAGCAGGAGACAAGAGGCGCCAGGCTTCTGGATTGGCATTGGGTGGGCACCCTTGCCCGGATAAAATAGAATGGGATGGGATGGGATGGGATGGGATGGGATGGGATGGGAAGGGAAGGGAAGGGAAGGGAAGGGAAGGGAAGGGGAATGGAATGGAATGGAATGAGGAAGAGGAAGAGGAAGAGGAAGAGCTGAAAGAGACCTTGGAGGTCTTCTAGTCCAGCCCCCTGCTCAAGCATTTGAGTATTTGAGCATTTCAGATAGGTGGCTGCCCAGTCTCTTCTTAAAAACCACCAGTGATGGAGCACCCACAACTTTTGGAGGCAGGTCATTCCTGTTAGGAAGTTTCTCCTTAATTCCAGGTTGCTTCTCTCCTTGATTAGTTTCCATCCATTGTTTCTTGTCTTGTTTCTCTGGTGCTCTGCAAAATAATTTGACCCCCTCTTCTTTGTGGCAGCCCCACAAATACTGGAAGACGGCTATCCTGTCGCCCCGAATCCTTCTTTTCTTTAGACTAGCCAAACCGAAATCCTGCAGCCGTTCATTAGATGTGGCAGGCAGCTTGTGAGACAGACTGGCCTGGGATGAATCTGATCAGCCCAGAACAAATCTGGAGTGTGTCCACCCCTAAGCAGACCAAGAGCTTCTTTTGCTGCCCTTGGCGAGAAGGGGAGTCCAGGCCCTAAGGCATGGCTGCCTTTCTGCTTCCAGACTGGCATTCTCTGGGGCAGACATTCTTCCTTCTGTAAACCACCTTTTTAATGCTTCACCTGAGCTCAGCCTGGCCGGGTTCAATTTTTGAAAGTAAATCTGGGGCCCAAAATTAATTTGTTCAAAACACGGCACATGAATTAAAACATCAGAAAAATACAATATCAATGCAAACAGCCCACAAGAGAGAGAAATGCTGTTTTGGTTGCTTCCACCAGCAGAAATAACTGTTACACCAGCTCTGCAAGCGAAGGGCCAGGTGTGTTTGTACAACATGCCGGCTTGATGCAGGTTTTATCAAGCCATGGGGAGCTTTTGTTTACAAAGGAAGGCATATTGAGAAACCGTATCCCGGATCTCGAGAGAAGCCAGCATCCGCAAACAGGACCTGCTATGCTTTGAAGAAGCCGGAACTCTTCCTTTGAGCCACCCACCACACTGGGCAACCCACGGCCTTCAAAACGGAGGGGTGCTTCCCTCAGAGGTGGGGGGCATCCCCATCCCAGGGCCCTACCCTGGGACGGGGATGAAAATGCCATTTTCAAGGATTCCGAAGACCTTTGAGTAGAACCCCAAACGATGGTGTGTGGACCACTCAAGAGTAGGCAGGGCAGGAGAGGCGGCTTTGAAGACTGGAGTGTGGCACGTGGAGGGACCATTGTGGCTCACGGGCTCAGTCCACGCTTCCACAGCATGGAGGGACTCTCCAGTCCCTGGAGAGACAAAGTCCCCAAAAGCCTGCTGGGAAAAGGCAGTCGAGGACTCGGCCACTGCCAGTTCCTGGAGCCCTTGTTCGGCTCTGCAGCACCTCCGTGGGTACTTGCAGTGTAGGGTCTAATCCAGGGGTGTCAAAGTCAAGGCCCATGGGCCAAATCCAACCCGGGGGGTGCTCAGATCTGGCCTGGAAACAAGAAAGGACCGGCCCGCGGTGCCTCTGCCAGCAAAAACAGAACTCAGGGAGGCCGCAGGCTCCATTTTCGCTGGCAGAGGGCTATCAAAACAAACCAAAAACAAAGCAAAAGAGAAATGTTTCCCTTTTTGCATTTGAACATGCAAAACAGGAAAGGAGGAAGGGAAAGAGGGAAGACAAAGAAAAAGATAGGAAGTTGGGAAGAGAGCAAGGAAGGAAAAATAAGGAAAGGGGAGGGAAGAAGAAAGAAGAATGAAGAGGGAAGGGAAAAGAAGAAAAGGCGAAAAGGCAGGCAGGCAGGCTCAGGGAAGCCCGACCTTAGCATTTGGCCACCTCAGGTGCCCCCGACACGAGTCTTGTGTCACCCCCACCATGGCCATGCCCACCCAGCCCTCTGAGGTCAAACACAACCCTGATGCGGCCCTCAGTGAAATCAAGTTTGACACCCCTGGTCTAATCCATTTTGACATTCATTTAGGGGAAGGGAAAAAACGTTCTATTTTCCTAACAAAAACATCTCCAAGAGCATCAAGAAACTTAAATAGCATGACAAGGAATTCAGATCTCCTTTAGCACTCTAAAGAGGAAATGGGCAGCCCAGAAAACCCCCCCCAAACCCCTGCTGTTCTTTGGGGGAATAAAACAAATTGCTTTTCAAGGGCCATTTCATACCCTGCAGCGCCGTCTGCTGGTTACTGTGAAGACTGCAGGGACTCCGATGGAACCAGACAATCCTTCATCATCCATTCGGATCTGGTAGCTATTCATCCTCCCGGGAAGATGATGCATTTCAGAAAATCTAGCACATTTATTCCAATGCTGAAATGCCCCAGTGAATTTTGTGCAATTGAAACTCATCGTAAATTGAGCTGAATATTCTGATTATAGCAGAATCAGATTAAATCTGTCCTTTTAGCGTTCATGATAATTAATAAATTAGTCATCAATGCCTAATTAAAGAGCCTAAACAGGGAAACAAACACATTTAACATAGAATAACAGGGTTGGAAGGGATCTTGGGGGTCTCCTAGTCCAACCTCTGCTCAAGCAGGAGATTATATCATCTCAGGCATATTTTCCTGGGAGCCTGACAAAGCCTTGACTAAGGCTTATAGCTAAGAGATATCAAGGCCCCAGGGAGTCTCAGGGCAGCCCACTCCAAAGCAGAGGCCTAAAATCAGGGTTCTGCATTTCGTCAGGAGACGGGGCGGGTGTGTTCGCTTTGGCTTCCGCTCCCAGTAAAGCTCTCTTAGAAAGCAATTATACCTTAGATGGAATCAAAAGCTTCCAACCCTCCATTTGCCTTGCAGTACCAACACAGCAATTATCTCCGGGTCCAGATGGCAGAGCGAGGAGCAAAAGGGGCGGGGGGGGGGCAGGGTAAGGGACCGTATTTTGCTTAAAGACTAAATGTAGGCATGGAGGAGAAAGTTATCCCGTATGATTTGCTTTTTAAATGTAAAGTTGCCTCATTTAGGCTGTCCGAATGACGTGAAATGATGCAACAACACGTTTGAACCAGTAGTGGGTTTCAAATCCCATTGCTACCGGTTCACTCATGGGCGCGTGCGTGCTTGTGCATGCATAGAAGCATCCGGGAGAGTAGGCAGAGCCTCTTGCCACCGCTACCAGTTTGCCTGATCTGGGTTGAACCGGTAGCAACCCACCACTGGCTTGAACTTCTTCCATAAGGCTGCAGCCTATCTCACAACCCAAGGAGGGGAGACTGGAACCCAAACACACAGTGTAGGGAATTCCCCACCATCCAGTCAGAGCTGAAGAAGCTTCTTGGATGAGAAGTGAAGTGTCTTCAAAGAAAAAAACCAAAAGGTCCAGTTGCCTCTTGGGAAAAAAGCACCTGTGGGACAAGCTAATGAAAGGAATTGGATTTGCAAACAGTCTGAGAACAGCACAACCTAATTAAGGAAGCTTTGTGTGCAAATAACCTGGTTCAGAATGATGAGAACCCTGTGGCTACAGATGGGGGTTTTCTGACTTCCCATCCTCACCCCAAAATTGCCAGCTGATGGAAATACACTGAAATGAATTTGCAGTCGGAAAATGAGGATACTAAAATCAGTCCCAGCAACAAGAACCACTCAGCAGTGGACTCTGCTAAGAAGTGCTGAGATCTTCTTTGCAAGAGACATTCAGGAAAAGGTTGGGGGTGGGTTGCTTGGGGTGGGCCATAATTAGATCCTGCACTGTGCTAAGGACCATGTGGATCTGGCAGGTGTGCTCCGAGGGCCAGCAGGTGTGCAGAAAAACAGATTCTGGCTTCCTGCCATCATCTCATGAGCAGCCAATATGTCTTCCTCTTTCCTCCATGCTGGCCCCACCACTGGAAACAGCCTCTTAGAAGGAGAAACACTGGAGAGTTCTACGCACAGATTTTTACCCCCAGATGAAGGGGGAAGTTTCATATCAATGGGAGTTGGGCAGCATCTACCCGCCCCTCAAAAAGAGCAAAGGAATCGAGAATGGAGAAGCTCTGGAACGTTTGAATTCAAACCAACAAGCACGAGCCATGCAACGCTCCAGACCTAGCCACTGTTGATAAGAATGTGGAGATAAACTATGGAATCAGAGTGCTGGGCAGACCTTGGAGGCCTTCAACCTTCTGCCCAAGCTAGAGACCCTAGACCATTTCAGACAAATGGCTCTCCAATCTCTTCTGAAAACCTCCAGTGATGGAGCACCCACAAACTGGAAAATTATCAATGAGATAGCCAACCTAGAATTGAGGAGACATTTCCTGACAGTGAGAACACTTAACCAATGGAACGGCTTCCCTCCAGAAGCTGTGGGTGCTCCATCACTGGAGGCTTTTAAGAAGAGACTGGACCGCCATTTTCCCGGAATAGTATAGATCTCCTGCTAGAGAAGGGGTTGGATTAGAAGACCTCCAAGGTCCCTTCCAATTCTTTCTGTTTCTGTATCCTGCAATAGATGCCTTGGGTGCAATCCCAAAAATAATTGGGGCATCCCTTGAACATCGTCAGCATTGGCAAAATCATCACGAATCAATTGCAAAAGGCAGCTTGGAACAGCTCACAACACCATCAGACCACAACATCTGCCTTTCCCAGGACTTTGGGATGGACTCAATAGATGGATAAAAATGTCAAATACAGTCCAAACATCTGGCTGACTGTGCAATGAACCGTAATAATAATAATAATAATGATTAGAAAAGTTTTGTTATTCTTCAGGAAAAAAAATGGAGTATTTCAAGGACTAACCAGTCTAAGCAGTTAGATTTGGGGATAATGTGTCATTGCAGATCGTATCTACTTATTGTCCACACTATGAAATGGACATGATCCAGAAAATGTGCTAATCAACATACCTCACAACCTTTTATTTATTGACTGGCCTGGGGTATCTGTGAAGCAGCTTTGGCCAGCTGTTCCTGGGTTTCATAATTCCAGGTGATTGCACCTTGGAAAAGGCCCTTGAAAATAGGAGGCTCTTTCTTTCTTTCTTTCCTTCTTTCTTTCTTTCTCTCTTTCTTTCTTTCTTTCCCTCCTTCCTTCCTTCCTTCCTTTCTTTCTTTTCTTCTCTCTCTCTCTCTCTCTCTCTCTCTCTCTCTCCCTCTCCCCCCTCTCTTTCTCTAGCAAGGAAGAGTCAGGGTCTTCCCCAACCCCAACCCCCCATGTGCCTTCTATCAACACCAGGCCTGGCTTGTGGATAACATGCCCCCAGATGGCTTGCAATCTCCCCCAGCTGAGAATGCAGCCGTGCCCTCCACTTCAGGTAACCCTACCTGCAAGAGAACTTACCCTTTCTCCAGGATCTCCCATTGGCCCCGCTGGCCCCGTTGTTCCCGGAGGGCCTGGAAGCCCCTGATGGAGGAGAGAAAGAAGGAGAGTCAGCTCCGAGGGAAGGAAGGAAGTTCTCACCCTCCTCTTGGAGAGGAGAAGCACAAGGGGGACCGGTTTACTTCTGCACGGTCGAATTGACCTGGGAGGGAAGCCCCGGAGCACCACGTTCACCCATGGAAGCAGCTGCAGGCAGGAGCAGCTGCCTTCTGCAGACTTGCTCCGGCCACAGCGGAGGACACCCATCCATATCCCTGGGGCCAAAAGGCAAAAAGAGGCAAGCAACTTACGGCTGGGCCTTCTGGGCCAGGCGGCCCTTCAAGAAGCATGCCCTGAAAAAGAAGGAGGACGAGATGAAAAGCACAGAACAGCACCAGACACACCCCGTTCCAAATATCGGCACCAGCTGCCTTGTGCGTGGCTGAATCCCTCCAGGAAACCCCACTCAGCCTTACCCCACCCCCCAACCCCATTGCCTACAAGCATCCCAGGTGTGAGAGCCAAAGCGAAAGGGAGGGAGGGAAAGACAAGCATCACAACTGAGCCAAGTTCCAGTTTTGTGTGTTTACCCCCAAACCAGCTTTCATGGACTTGGGTCTTATAGGGTGCTGGTGGAAATAATACGTGAGACGAGCCAACGTTATGGGCCCTCCAACAACCAGGAATTCAGAGATGTTGTACTGATTGATTAATGATGAATTGTTTATTTAAAAATTAAAAAACAGACCTGCCCAAGTGGTTTTTCAGCCTTCCCCTTTATGAATTCCAGCAATGGTGAGAAATTAACAGTTTTGGCTTCTGCACTGCAGGATGGAAACTGAAGAGCGGGAGATGCCAGGGACCCTACCCCAAAATGGCTGAGGAAGCACATCTGCATATCGACTCCAGAGCAATTTCACAAGATGGTCCAGGGTCTCCCACCCCCCATCTCTTTCTTTGGCTACATCAAGGCCAGTTGATGGATCCCAGGACATGGACAGACCACCTTTGGGGGAACCTAGGAAGCCTTGAAGGTGCCCTCAGGAAAGGCCTGTTCCTCAAATGGCGATGCTGTTGGGAGCCTCTTCATTTGCCACCCATCACAACGAAGGACTGGGGAACTCCTCTCCCCCTTTCATTTCCCAAGAATCTGGTGGGATTCGGAGGGTCCTAAGGCCATCCAGGGGCTGCTGCCTTTCAGGAAAGGAACGAAGGCCAACAAGACTGAACAGAAACAGAACTACTTCGGAAGAAAAATTGGGGGCCCTGCCAAACTGAGGCCAGATTCCTATTTCCAAAAAGGTCTCCAGCTCCATGAGTCCTCAAACGTTCTTGGGAATAAAGATGGGGAAGAGGGATGCCTTCCCGTTTAATTGTGGTTTAACACCCAAAGGGTCTCAAGTGAAGCAGCCAGGCAGGACAGGGAGCCAGGCAAAGGTGAACCAGAAATGAGCACCACCTGGTAGATCCTGTACTGGCACCCTCAGGATCCTTGAACTGTAAGACAACAACTGATGCCACCCTTTACAAACACAACACTTTTGCCGGACAAAGAGCTTTACATAGGTCCACCTATGGGGAGACCCTGGTCCACTCTGGCTTCTAGCACTACCAAGGTTAGAGAGAAGCAGTGACAGCCTTCCTCCAAAGTCCAGGCGGCCACCCTGCTCCCAGTGGTCCATTCCAGGAAAGGGATGGTTTGCTGATGGCAGAAGCTCCTCCAAGGGGACAACGGGAGGGCACTGTCGCCTCTCTCTAAACACAGGTGGGGTTGCCTTTTGAGGGCAGGTCCTCCTCCTCCAATTGTCCATAACAGTGGGGTCTTTGGGGGAAGAGGTCAAACAGGCCAGCATTTGGTCTTATTTACTTTCTGGCAGCAGTTCTTCAGGCTGGAGCTTGGCAAGGAGCTGCCAGATGTTTGCATGATGATGAGGGTGTGTCTTCCTCTCTGGGCAACCTCTGGCAGGAAGAAGCACCTGCTTCGCAGTCCTCTCCATACTCAGTGGAGGAAAGCTTGGGAGTCTCAGGGGAGGTTTTTTCCCTCCATCTCCCCCCCCCCCCGCCCACTTGTAAATCTTGTTCTCCAACAAGACTAAGGACAGAGGAAGGGACCATTTCCAGAAACAACCAACAGCCAGAGAATTTCTGGTTTCACTTTAGCTGCTTCCTGAATTTTGAGTTGGCACAATATCACGATTCATCAATGAACCGAAAGGGGCCAGATTAGGATGAATGAACAGTAAACCCGGGCAAAGACTGTCGGTTGTGGGAGTGTGGCTGCTCAGGGGCTCCCTGGCCTGGTTAAGCACCTCATGAGAAGGCAGCAGCTCCCCTGCCAGGGCTTCCAATTGAGGACAGTCTTTTGGAGGACTCTCGGACTGGGAGGACAACGCAAAAACAAAGCCAGACCTGCAGCCAGGGGGGCATGGAGACAAAGGAGGCAATCGGGGCAGGAAGAACCACCCTCAGCTGTTGCATCTCTTTGGCAAAGTCTGGCCACTCACCCTCTCTCAGCCCAGCCCAGCTTACCTTGCCAAGCTGTTGTTAGGAAAAATAGGGAGGACTATCTATGCTGTCTTGGGCTCCTGAAGAAAGGTGGGAGGCATTGAGGGGTCAAACAAAGTGGGTGGGCTGTAAGACGAGCATCCAGGGACCTGTTTTATCTCCTGGATGAGGAATCCAGGAAGATCTGGCAGAACGGGCTTCCTGAGGGTCCCACCACTGACAAAATTTCATCTCCAGGGACCCTGGATTTGGACCTTCTCAGTTATGACCATTTTAATCCTAGACTACTATATTTTTGAAGAGCTCTTCCAAAAGGCATTGAGGGACAAATCACGAGGAAGGCTGCAACCTCACATTGATTGTATATAAGTGTATCATTTGATTTTTGCATGTCACTGTTATGTTATGTTATGTTATGTTATGTTATGTTATGTTATGTTATGTTATGTTATGTTATGTTATGTTATGTTATGTTATGTTATGTTATTAATACTGTAGCCATTCCAAGTTTCTGGACATACAATATCAAAGAAATTGTAGAAATAAATAGTCAATCAAATAAAATTCATTTCAGTGTTCAGTGAGAACTCTCGGCTGCCAACTTTCTGGCATAATAAAGTGGGCAGCACATTGCAGGACTCCTGGAAAGGTGATGATTTTGTTTGCCTTGTCCAAAAAAAACCCCAAACACTCACAAAAAAACAGCAGAAAGCAAAAGCTCTGAAGCCAAGGGAGGGTTTGGGAACAGAATGATCTTAAAATCATTAAGACTGGAATTAGTGCCCTCGTGCTTAATGATTTTTAAGGCACCACAAACCTTTTGTCTATCTGCACAAAAGATTAAAGCACTTTCTATCAAAGTCTAAACATTTGCACAAGGACAAAAAACAATCCAGTGGTTATCTGGATTTCTGCAGCCGAGATCAATTATGCTTCAGAGGTCCAAACGTGTTTTATATGGCTAAAACAGAGGGGGGAAAGAAGTTGCTTAAAATGAATGTTAGTGAGTTGAAAATGATCCATTCCTTGAACAAGCACACCAACACACGAGGCTCACAAAAACATGTTTGTGCTACCAAGGAGATGATGGGAAAGGTGGGATAAAGCGTGGAGTGAAGCACATCTGGAATTCCCAGGCATCTCTAAATGGCAGGTGCAGAGAAAACAGAGCTCAGGTGAGGAGACAAGCTCCCAGTGCCCAGTCTCAGCTGTGGATCAAAGCTGGCTCTCCAGAGTCTGCTTGAATATGATACCCATTGTCCCAGGCTGGCTGGGGTTGGTGGCAATAGTTGTGGCCTGTCAGCCAGCGGCCCCTCCAGCAGCCAAATTAGAGGAAGAGGAGGCGTGTGGGTCAGGGTCAGGATCAGGGCAAGCTGGGAACTCCGAGGGGGAAGAGGGAATGGAGCTGTCAGAGTGGAGACAGAGGTGGAGCCTGGCACATCCATCAGCCCTCAGATGGAGAGTCAACAGTCCCCAGATCTGGAGGTGGCTGATGAGGAAGAGGAGGAACAGCTGGGTCCAGTGCCTGATGCACAGATGCATAGAAGGCAGAGGAGAGGAGAGCAGCGGAAATCCATGGGCCAGTCTTTGGGATGGAAAAGCCACCACTGCTAGTGAAGCCCCACCCTACCTCTGGGGAGAAAAGGCAGGGGGCGGAGATGAATAGATGTGGCAGACAACTATTCAACTTCCGGACGGACAGACTTGTTAGCCGGCGAGGGAAAAAATTTTTCCGGGGCTGCCGGCATTCCTAATAAAGGAATCTTTTGCGTTCACGTCAGAGGGTTTGTCGTGTCTGGGGAGCTGGGACAGAACAGCAATTGTATTGGGACTGTTCCGTGAAGCAGGACAGAGGGAGGTGGTTGCTCTGTGTGGCTTTGGGAGGTGGCCCTTCCTGCATCTGCCAGCTGTCACTCAGGCGGCTTCTGGCCCAGAGCTGAATGTTCTTCTGAAATAGTGCCAAACCCTTGTCTAAAAGGAGCCCAACTGATACCAGCTGACACACCCACACAAAGCACCTGGGCAAAAGCAAAGGAAATATTGGCAGAGGGAAGTTAAGTGGCAGATGTCTTCCACTGGATGGTGACATTTAATGGGGAGGGGGGGGAGCACATGCAGGAGACCCCGGCAATCCCTGTCCTCTGGGCTTTGTACAAATAAGGATGCGGCCTTCTGAAGGTGCCATGCCTGATGGGGACAGCACATTTTATGCTTGCGTTGGTTCAATGACCAGTGGAGCTCTTTCTCTCAGTGCTGAAAGAGCCTCGAGATGAAACGTTACTGAGAGACACCATGCAAAGCTCCAGGTTCTATGCTGCTCAGTCTCACTGTGGTGCTACTGACACCTACATTGTGCGTCTTCTCAACAATCAGTGCAAGAGAGTCCTGGCCTGAGATGAGGCTGGAGGAGGCCGATCCTTTCCTCCTCTCTGATCCCTTCAGCCACAGCTCATTTCCACATTCAAATTCTCACTGGAGCAAGGAGAGATTGCCGGGGCTTCCAGGGAGGCCTCGACACACAGCCGATCACGGGGCAGAAACGGCCATTTTCAGAGTACTCCGGAGTCCTTGACCAGCCTACTCCCACTTGTGCAAGAATCCCAACCTCCACATAAGAGACCTCTAACCCTTCCACGTGATCCAGGACTCTGGATTTCCATCTGCCAGTTCAGGCGTCTCTCTGTGACTCCATCAGGAAGCAACAAGATACAAGGCCAGGCAAGGCAACCATTAACGTTCACAAACTATATATACCCTGGATCTGGTCGTTGGAGGTTCCACAGGAAAGTGGAGGCCACAATAATGAGGTTCTGCAGCACACTTTTACCTACAAAGCAAGAACACTTACTGGCTCAATGATCGCCGGCTCCCCCTTCTGCCCCTTTTCACCTCGAGGTCCACCGATCTGCACCAGAGGAAGAGAAAGCAAGTCATACGCGTGGGATAAAAAATGCAAGCAGGGACATAAAACCCAGGAATAAATGCAAAGCACCAGTATTTTTTACTGACTGATTTTTGATACTTGGTGAACGCACGATTCAATTTGCAACCATCTTGGGACAGTTTCTTTAATGAGAAGCTCACCTCGCCCCCCCCCCCGAATTCATCCCCCCCCCAAACCCTGGCGGCTTCTCTTACTTGACCCAAAGGCGCTATATAGTCCATGTTAATTTTGGTATAAAGGCAAATTGCAACTGCAAACCCAAACTTGGAATTTGCTCTGCATTTTCAAAGAAAGCTTTTAAATAATGCCACACCACAATTCCAAGTATTGGGACTCATTTATTTATTTATTTATTTATTTATTTATTTATTTATTTATTATATTTCTATACCGCCTTTCACCCGTAGGACTCAAGGCGGTGTACAGTCAAGAGAAAATATAGATACACAAACATCATAAACTTGCTAATTAAAATTATAACTTAGTTTGGCCCAATTAAATAAAACCCAAAATTAGATAACATTTTAAAATCATTCACATGTTTACATGTTTAGCCCCACCTGTTGGAACATCAGGGTTTTGAGGGCAAAGCGGAAAGCACGGAGATCAGGAATATTTCGTATCTCAGGGGGCAGTTCATTCCATTGTCTGTTGGGGTCTATCCAGTTATATGCACAAATATAGACCTCCCCAGTCAAACATTATGTTTCAATGAGATTAGAATAAGAGAGTTGGAAGGGACCTTGGAGGTCTTCTAGTCCAACCCCCTGCTTAGGCAGGAAACCCTACACCACTTCAGGCAAATGGTTATCCAATCTCTTCTTAAAAACTTCCAGTGTTGGAGAATTCACAACTTCTGGAGGCAAGTTGTTCCACTGATTAATTGCTCTGTCAGGAAATTTCTCCTTAGTTCTAGGTTGCTTCTCTCCTTGATTAGTTCCCACCCGTTGCTTCTTGTTCTACCCTCAGGGGCTTTGGAGAATAGCTTGACTCCCTCTTCTTTGTGGCAGCCCCTCAAATACAGGAACACTGCTATCATGTCTCTCCTAGTCTTTCTTTTCATCAGACTAGACATACCCAATTCTGTTCTTTATATGTTTTAGCCTCCAGTCCCCTAACCCAATTTGTTGCTCTTCTCTGCCCTCTTTCTAGAGTCTCAACCAGTGAACAAGATTCATTGGTTACTTCTTTGAAATCTGTAACAATTGCAAGAAATGGCAAGAATGCATTAAAATTTGCAGAAAGACACTGTGGTTAGCCTCCCATCCCGGAGAGGTTGTGTCAGTTTCACTTGTGGGTTCACTGGAGCCTTCCATTTAACCTGGAACACCTACATTTTTGCAGGCAACGGCCGGAATTCTCAGCATGAGATCCCATCAGCTCTGGCCCAGCCATGATGTGGGCTGCATGTGTCCAGGATCTGAGTCTAATTCTCACACACAGACAGAGTCCTTCCTCACCCCTTCGTAAATGGTATCCTGGTTAGCAGGCATTCCAGGTCCAATGTCAGGGGAGTCCGTCCTGTCGAAATAGCCATCATAATATCCTTCTCCATACTCAGTAACAGAGAAATCTTTGTCGGGATCTTCTTCACCTTCATTTACTCTTCCTGTGCTCTGAGATAATAATAATAATAATAATAATAATAATAATAATAATAATAATAATAATAACAACAACAACAACAACAACAACAACAACAATATCACAGTTGTCAAAAACTGAAGCGTACAATTTATTGATATCGCTCTACCAGGAGACGCCAGAATCGAAGAAAAAGAACTGGAAAAAATCACGAAATATCACGACCTGGCCATCGAAACTATGTGATTATGGGTGATTTATCAGACTTGAACATTTTGATTCTACAAAAAACCACCTTACTAGGAACAGTTTACATCCTCCGATGATACCTTAACAGTTCTTAGGTCCTTGGTTAGAACTCGAGCTGCTGAGTGATTAACCAGCCTCAAAGGCTATGAATCTCACTAAAGATTAAATAATAATAATAATAATAATAATAATAATAATAATAATACATGAGTTTCATGTTTAATGAATAAAAGGATAATAATAATAGAGAAGATAACAAAATACAAAGACCTACAAACAGAAATAGACTGACTATGGCAAAGGCAAGCCAAGGTAGTAC
This sequence comes from Masticophis lateralis, assembly GCA_030761175.1. Classification (NCBI taxonomy): domain Eukaryota; kingdom Metazoa; phylum Chordata; class Lepidosauria; order Squamata; family Colubridae; genus Masticophis; species Masticophis lateralis. The sequence continues at coordinate 1,228,351 of JAUDYJ010000015.1, read as the reverse complement.
CAATAGTAATAGGTGCCTTGGGTGCAATCCCAAAACAACTGGAGCACCATTTGAACACCATTGGCATTGACAACTTCACCATCAGTCAATTGCAGAAGGCAGCTTGATTTAGAAGAGCTTCCATCCTGTGACAATATCTGTAACTCCATCAAACATCCAGATTTGTCTATCTCAGATTCTTGGTAAGGATTCAAGAGGTAGAAAAAAATGCCAAACCCAGTCTGAACATCTGGCGGACTGTGCAATGATGATGATGATGATGATGATGATGATTTAAGAAGATACTTGGTTGATACCTAGGATGCTGACAGCAACCCACATCAACCATTAGCACCAGTCAATCATATTTGTGATGCATTTTTGAATGTTCAGTTGACTGAGTTTCATGTTTAATGAATAAAAGAGATAATAATAATAGTATTAATGTGACAAATGGGCTACAGGACTCAGGGCCAGCAGCTGCAGAACTACTAGAAATAAAGGTGTTTACCCATCACAAATATACAGTAATTGAAAACAAAGAAATGATCTATTTTTACAGATCAAATCCAACAAGAAGAGGATATTTGAAACAAATGCACCAGTTCTGGAAAGAATAACATCCAGAATCAGAAATAACAGAACAGGGGCTAGCAGATCAACATTGATTTATAATACGAAATAAAGTATTCACAGAAGCAGAATTGGAAGAACTGCAAAGGTTCCCCCAGGGCAAAGAAATCAAAGCCTTGCCAGAAGTAACTCAGAATGTAGAGGCAAACCAGGGGGAGCTGGTAGTAGAGGAATCCAGCAGAGAGATACCGTTGTTTTTGGAAACTAGGCACCCATTCCTCTGCCTCAGGAAGAACAAAGCCCTCAAACTAAAGAAGTAAAAGAATTGAAACAAAGAATAATGGAGCATCTAGAACAGCACACCAACATCAGAATAAGGCTGCCTGCATTGAAGCTTTCCCCAACGAAACAACTAGCACAAGATTAAAAGATGCAACTACTGCAATATCAAGTATAAGCACCGACTCACTGCACAAAACAAAGCAACACAGCTGCAGTTATAACTGAAAGGACAGTGAAGAAGATGCACTGAAGTTAGTATGCCAGGAAGGCTTACTGACTGCTGGAGAGACCAAACTGGCCTACGAGAAAGATCAAATGAACTACACAATGGAGACATGGGAAGACAAAGCACTACATGGTCAGAAATAGCAGAGAAAGTGGATAATAACAAGACCTGGCAATGGCTAAGAGCAGGAAAGTTGAAGAAAGAGACGGAGGGACTAATTCTGGCTGCAAGACCAAGCCTTAAGGACAAATGTATACAAGCCAGAATTGAGAAGACAAGTAAGTGACACCTATGCAAAGAAGCTGAAGAAACAGTGGACTACCTGTAAACTGTTGCAAGAAAATCACACAGACTGACTACAAGCAGCGGCATGACAAAGTAGCAGCAATGGTGCACTGGAAGATCTGCAAGAAATATCATTTGCCTGCAAGCAAGAACTGGTGGGACCATAAAGAGAAAGTCATAGAAAATGAAGAAGTGAAATTGCTCTGGGACTTCAGAATCCAGAGAGAGACAGGCACCTGCCACATAAAACTTAACAGTCTGAATAGTGGACGTGGCAGTATCTGGAGACAGCAGAAGAGAAGAGAAAGAACCGGAGAAGATAACAAAATACAAAGACCTACAAATAGAAATAGACTGACTATGGCAAAGGCAACCCAAAGTAGTACCAATAGTAATTGGTGCCTTGGGTGCAATCCCAAAACAACTGGGGCACCACTTGAACACCATTGGCATTGACAAATCAGTCAATTGCGAAAGGTGGCTTTACTCAGAACTGCTTCCATCCTGCGACAATATCTGTAACACCATCAAACATCCAGATCTGCCTATCCCAGGTCCTTGGTAAGGACTCGATAGGTAGACAAAAATGCCAAACCCAGTCTGAACATCTGGCTGACTGTGTGATGATCAATAACAACAACAACACAGTAGTAGTAATACAAGATAAAACTCTGCCAATGACTGACAACTGGAATGTTTAAAAAAATGAAGATTTGATCGTGAGCAAACCTATTCAAAGAGCAACCTATTCAAACTCATTTATTTTCTTTCTTAAATTTATTGGCCACCCATTTTAGCACAGGGTAACTAGTGTGATCAAAGCAAGAACCAAAAGAAATCATCAAATGATTCAAAGAATCTCAGCCAAGCTCAAAATCTGACTATTTGCTTATGTTGTTCCACCACATTTTGCCTGTTTCCCTTTGAGTCAATCTAGACTGCTGGGGACCCCATGGACACACCTGACATGGCATCAAAAAGGGTTTGTCGCTGCCCTTTTCCTAGGACTGAGCCGGGCTGGCCGTGGCCCATCCATCTCTGTGCCTGGAGGGAGGTCTAGATTCACCTGCTAGACCAGGGGTGTCAAGTTCAAGGCCCACAGGCTGAATCTGGCCCGTGGGATGCTTAAATGTAGCTCACGGGGCTGCCCTGGAAAGAGCAAAGGACCAGCCTGCGGTGCCTCTGCCAGCAAAAACGGAGCTCAGGAAGGCTCCATTTTCGGCCACGATGGCCTCCTGCAGCCCTCTGCCAGCAAAAACAGAGCTGGGTCCCCCCGAGCTCCATTTTCGCTGGCAGAGGGCTATCAAAAAAAAAACAAAAAATGAAACAAAAGGAGAAATGTTTCCCCTTTTGCATTTGAGCATGCAAGTAGGGATAGGAAAGGAGAAAGGGAAAGAGGGAAGACAAAGAAAAAGAAGAGAGCAAGGAAGGGAAAAAAGGAAAGAAAGGAAGGAAGGAAGGAAGGAAGGAAGGAAGGAAGGAAGGAAGGAAGGAAGGAAGGAAGGAAGGAAGGAAGGAAGGAAGGAAGGTTATAATGAGAAGGAGGAAAGGTCTGAGGGAAGTCTTGCCTTAGCACTTGGCCACCACAAGTGCCCCTGACACGAGTGAGGTCAAACTGGCCACACCCACCCTGGCCATGCCCATTACCACCACCCCGAGGTCAAACACAACCCTGTTGCCACCCACAATGAAATTGAGTTTGACACCCCTGTGCTAGACCCAAGTGGCTTTTTGCTCATAAGCCAAATACCTCCTGTAGAAGAAGCGAAGCCACTTACCTCTGTTTCATTGTAGGTGAGGACTGTGCTGGTGGGCACTTCTGCCTCAGTGCCACCTTCTGGGAGCTTATCGAGATTGTCAAGATCGTCGAGATTGTCAAGGTCTTCATAGTTGAGATCTTCGTAGGGGAGGGGTGTGTAGTCCGTCATAGTCCCATAGTCGTATTCATCTATCAACAGTTCATCCTCTCCCTTGGGAATCTCCTCCTCGGTCTTCTCCACCACCAGTGGCGGGGTGGGCAGAGGGGTGGGGCTCTGTTTGAAAGAAGAGATGAGAAGTGGGTGGGCTGTCATAAACTCTGCCCAGGACAGCCTAGAGGTGCAGACTGTGCCATCCACACAGCATTCTCTGCTGCACAAACAGAACACTCACATAAAGACACACGTGGCTGGCACTGCCCTATTTTCTTCAAAAAGCCCCCACAGGGTGACTCAGTGGAGTAGAGCAGTCCAGGAAGAAGGCATCTTTAGATGTTAAGATTGACTACTGTAACCTCGTAATGGCTTTCCCAGTTGCAATGTATGGCTGTGAAAGTTGAGGATAAGAAAGGCTGAGGGCCAAAGAATCGAGGCCTTTGAACGATGGTGCTGGAGAAAACTCCTGCGAGTCCCTTGGACTGCAAGGTGATCCAATCGGTCAGTCCTAGAGGAGATCAACCCTGACTGCTTTTTAGAAGAGCAGATCCTGAAGATGAAACTCAAATACTTGGGCACTTAATAGGAAGGACTTACTGGAGAAGAAGGAAGGACTCACTGGAGAAAAGCCTAATGCTGGGAACGACGGAGGGCAAAAGAAGAAGAGGACGACAGAGGTGGCTGGTTGGAGTCACTGAAGCAGTAGGCGTGAACTTAAATGGACTCCAGAGGACAGGATGGCCTGGAGGAACTTTGTCCAGGGGGTTGCGATGGGTCGGACACAACTTCATAACTAACAACAACAACAACAACCTCATAATAAAAATAGGACTAGCATTCTTGACTTGGTTTCCTACTCTGGTCTACCTTGAAGCAACGACATCAATCTTGCAAGTCTCCATGTGCTTCTTCCTTCCCTCCTAAGGGAGGACCAGTCTGGAATGGTTTTTGAATTATGGTTCAGCCCTGGACTCAGACCACAGCTCTTTCTCCTGTTTCTCAAAGTTATTCCTTCTGCTCATTACATACAGCAACATTACAGACCTCTGGAAAAATATTAACCTGGTAACTGTGGATCTTCCTCCTCCTTTCTTAGCTTCCTCCTTAACTCAAACCATTCCTCCTAGGAGATGGAAGATTGGACTCGGAGGACAAAGCTTGCCTCTTGACCAGACATCTATCTGTGTTCTGAGGCCAAAGGGAGAGCCATATTAATCCGCAGAAGCCAAAAATTAAGGAGTCTGCAGCACCTTTTCCAGTGAACAGGTTTTATTAAAAGCCATCAGCTATTGTGAGCTGCAGCTCCCTTCGTCCAAAACAATATCAAATATGATTTATTCTTTTTCAAGGCGTCTACAGTCCCCGGAGCAAGGGCTACCATGGTATCTTTAGCTACTTGGAAGAAAGACTTTTAAATGAAGTTATTTAACAGCCATCCTCCCTAGATTTGTAGAATAAAATCCACACACATCAGGAAAATGGAAGTAAATAGAGATGATCCATTTGCCAATCCAATTGGGGGCTGTTCCTGGACAGATCAGAGCATCTCGCTTGCTCCACGGAAGGAGGCCCTGGGCCTCGCCTTTCCATCAAGCCCCCCGAGGCAAGCAAATTCAGAAAACAGGAGAACTCTGGACTTTGGGAAAGGTCTGGATGCAACGGAATCTAGAAATCCGGGTGAACCATTTGCAGCTCAACCTACACCTATCATAATTAAAGACAGAATTAAGTTGAGTCTCTTTCTCGGGCTTCCTTCCTTCTGTGGACTCAGGAATCTTTTCCTGTTTTCTCCTCCATGTTCCTGGAATCTGTTAGAGCAGGGACTCCCAACCATTTCTATACCCGGCGCCCCTAGAAATGCTCTGATATATTTTCACACCCCTTAAATAAATAAAAATATATGCATACAGTAGTTACATTCTTGATTAAATTATCTTTCCATTGATATATAATTTTATGGTACTACTCCCAAAAAAAAGGTGGTGTTATTAGCCATCAAACCTCAAAAATACACTTTTCTCAAAAGGTTTCCACAATTTTGGCCACTAGTGTATATACGTTATAATTTTGAAATTGCTAAACCCACGTTTTTGCACCCCTGGAATATCATTTTGCACCTCTAGGGTTAGAGGCTCCATGGCACCTTCCCTCCCACCGGACCCACAGAGACCCACTGGCCCACCTCACTCTGGCAGACAGTCCCACCCTCCCACTGTCCTTTACCTCGGTGGTGTCAATCACTTCCCTGGCTACTTCCTCGGTTTCCACAGGTTGGGCAGTGGTCGGGGTGGCTTTGCCTGTCTCGTCGAGGTCCTCATAGTAGGGGTATTCGTAATAGTACGTTTCTCCTTCAACTTCCATGTTCTCGTTCCCATCTGGGTACTGTGAAGCAAGGAAAGTGATTGAAATGGCGACAGGCATCATTACAGGACAGCATGAAACTGGAATTCACTCACAGGACCCGGAGAAGGAAGGCCACCGGCTTGGCTGCAGTTAAAGGGGAACTGGCTACACCCACAGGGGACAGGCCTAGCAAGCGCTTCTGTTTTGACTATTGCCCAAGCAGGAGACCCTACACCATTTCTGACAGATGGTAGCTTGGGGTCAAGGGTTAGGGTTACAGCCAGGATCACTATGTAGGGTTATGGTTGGGGGCTGGGGTTAGGATTAGGGTTACAGGTAGGATCACTGTGTAGGCTTTCTAAGGGAGGGTTGGGGTTTGGGTTGGGGTTGGGGTCAGGGTCAAGGTCAGGGTTAGGGTTTCTAGATCGGGATGCGTTACGCACGGTCACTCATGCCCTCGTCACCTCACGCCTGGACTACTGTAATGCTCTCTACATGGGGCTCCCCTTGAGGAGCACCCGGAGGCTCCAACTGGTCCAGAATGCGGCCGCGCGGGTGGTGATGGGAGCGACGTGGCACTCCCATGTGACTCCCCTCCTGCGCGAGCTGCACTGGCTTCCAGTGGTCTTCCGGGTGCGGTTCAAGGTTTTGGTTACCATCTTCAAAGCGCTCCATGGCTTAGGACCAGGGTATCTTCGGGACCGCCTTCTGCCACAAATAGCCTCTCACCGACCAGTCCGCTCCCATAGAGAGGGGCTCTTCCGGGTGCCGTCGGTCAAACAGTGTTGACTGGTGGCCCCCAGGGGGAGAGCCTTCTCTGTGGGGGCACCTACCATCTGGAACGAGCTCCCCCCTGAGATAAGGAGCTTACATGACCTGGGTACTTTTTGCCGCGCCTTGAAAACATTTTTATTTGAACAAGCTGGGCTGGCTTAACCTCCTTTATTTTGGGTTTTTAAATTTTTATAATTATAATTGGATTTTTAAACTGTTGAGCCAAATTATTTAATTTGTTTTAATGATTTTTTAACTTTTGTATTTATTGTATCTTATTCTGGCTGTTCACCGCCCTGAGTCCCGTCTGGGAGTAGGGCGGTATATAAATTTAATAAAATAATAATAATAATAATAATAATAATAATAATAATAATAATAATAATAATTAGGGTTACAGCCAGGATCACCATGTGGGGTTAGGGTTGGGGGCTGAGGTTAGGATTAGGATTAGGGCTACAGGCAGGATCACTGTGTAGGCTTCCTAAAGGAGTTTGCAACTGAACTTCTCCACGGAAGTCCCAAGAGATGGGACTTCCGTGGATCGGCTTGCATGAGGCTGCTTCCCTGTTACACCCAGACATTGACCATGCTGTCTTGTATATATCAAGATGATTAAAAGGACCAAGCAAGCTTCCACTTTCATCCACTCACGTATCTGTGAATGTCTCACCATTCCAGGGCTCCCGGGTTTTTGGTTTTGTTTTTTTGTAGACTGGTGTAGGTGTATTTTGGAAGGTCAGCTTGGACAACATTTTGCATGGTTGTTGTTGTTTTCACTTATTGTTGTAATCATGGTTCATAATGTTATGATCATTGATATTCTTTAAGAAATAAGAATGTTTTAAAAAATCCCTTTATGGGACACAATCCATGCCTATGTAAACAGGGTTGCGTTAAACACCACAATAGACTCACCCTTTTCTGTCTCCCTTTCTCACACTCTTTCTCTTTGTTAATGTGTGTGTGTGTATGTGTGTGTTTCACCACCAGATACATACTAGAGTGCTCTCTGCATACTCCACTGTGTGCCTTCTGGCTCCAGCCTCCATTCCTAACTCTGCTCTGCCCAACTCAGCCTGTGCCTGTGGGTGACTGGGAGAGACCCCTCTGGCTGCCACTCCAGCCCCCAGCCCCTTCCCCACTCACGTATTCGTCAGGGTTTGGATCCTGAGAGTGAGGCACGTCCGGCACGGCTGTGTCACAGTCTGGGCTGTAGTGTTCACAGTAATCATAGGCGGCTTGATGGTCCGAGACGATGAGCAGTTGCTGGATGTCGCCCTGCGGGGAAAAGGCAGACCACAATGACAGGAGCCCCACCTGATCTCAGAGCCCCACCCCCCCTTAAAAGAGGAACCCATCCCACCATTTTTCTGAATGTTTTGAATGGAAAGAGACCAGAATTCCCACACATCTGGAATTTTAGGAAATGTCAAATGAGCACCCACAAAACACCCGCCATGCTGGGCAATCTCTGCTGCCTGTTCCAATTCTCTGTGTCTAGGAGCCACGGTGGCGCAGTGGTCAGAGTGTGGTACTGCAGGCTCCTTCTGCTCACTGTTGGCTGCCTGCAATTTGGCAGTTCAAATCTCACCAGGCTCAAGGTCAACTCAGCCTTCCATCCTTCTGAGGTGGGTAAAATGAGGACCCAGATTGTTGGGGCAATCGGCTGACTCTATAAACTGCTTAGAGAGGGCTGTAAAGCGGCATTTAAGTCTAAGTGCTATTGCTATGAAAAACTGGAGCCCTAAATGACCACTGACATTTCTCTATTCCTTACACATACATGTGCAACCCCTTACCCTTCTTTTCAACTGCCACTTTACTTTAGAAATTTATATTTTTTTAAGAAACAAACAAAAATCACTATATGATAGTGACTTGCAAAATATGACATATGTTTGAGCTTATACCCACAGAGGACCCAAACCATATTTGTATTAAATGGAATTCCTATGAATTACTAGAAGAAAAGGTAAAGAGTCTAGAAACAACTCTAGCTACTCTGAAACTCAATGAACAAAGCGAGAAATTCCAACCTAAACAAGAAGACTACACCAAAATTAAACACAATATAGAGCAAACAGCTTCTTTTTAAAAATGACCTCGTCAAATTGAACACCACAGCTTCTGAAAAAAAATAACTTTATATATGAACCTAAAAGGGAAAACTGATGGAAACATGTCACTTTTAGAAGAAAATAACAACCAAAAGAGTATACAGCCCCTACTGTAGACCCTTAGACCATTCCAGCGAAGCCCCTCTGGAACTGAACAATCGCTTTCCTAGCCTTCCCCTGGAAGAAAATATACAGACACTTACAAAAGAGCATTCATCTATAGTTTTTAAAAAGGAGACACAACCCAGCATTCCTGCAACAGGAAGAAAAGTATCCCAGACTTCACTAGGGGAAAAAAGGCAAATATTGCTGATAGGAGATTCAATTCTTAGGGGAACAGAAACTATAGGCTGTCAATCTAGGGAGTTATATAGTTTCCCTGGAGCAAAAATCAAAGATGTAACTGAGTACCTTACTAAAATAATCAACCCCATGGATTACTACCCCTTTCTTCTCCTAACACATGGGGACCAATGACACAACAATGAATCTGAAAACAATAACAAGAAATTACAAACAGCTAGGAAAGAAAGTTAAAGAATTAGGAGCACAAGGGGTGTTTTCATTTATACTTCTGACAAAAGGACAACATCCAATGAGGGAGCAAAGGATTTTAGAAACAAACCACTAGATTAAAAACTGGTTTCCTCAACAGACCATGGTCTGCATTACTTACATTAAGGGCTACTAGCAAGGAATGGACTGCACCTCACAAGAACTGGAAGGAAGATATTCGGAAAACAACTGTCTCATCAAAAGGGGGGATGGGGGGCAATCTCCAAGACCTTCAGAACCTAATTCCAAGCAAAAACCACTAGTTTAGTTTAGTTTAGTTTTATTAAATTTCTATACCTCCCGAAGGACTCAGGGCAGTGTACAGCCACAATAAAATAATATAAAATACAAAATTTAAAAACAATTTAAAACAAATTAAATGTTTTGGCCCCCACAATTAAAAACCCCAAAAATTTAGTTGCCAGTCGACTAGATAATCAATCATATAAGGAGGCTGGGAGTAAAGAGAAAGAAGAAGAAAAACAAAAAACACAGTGAAGTCGAGAGTGATGGAAAGGATGGAAAACCCAGATACAAAAAAGGAGATATAAGAAACATACCCAAGACCCATAAAGGACTCAAATGCCTTTATACAAATGCTCAAAGTTAAGGGAACAAACAGGGTGAAAACAAGAACAACAAAGATGATTAAGGGCCTGGAGACTAAACCATATGAAGAATGGCTGCAGGATTTGGGTTTGGCCAGTCTAGAGAAAGGAAGGGTGAGATGATAGCAATATTCCAGTATTTGAGGGGCTCCCACAAAGAATAGAGGGTCAAATTATTTTCCAAAGAATGAGAAGGCAAGACAAGAAACAGTGGATGGAAACTAATCAAAGAGAGAAGCATTCTGGAATTAAGGAGCCACTTCCTAACAGTAAAGACAATTAACCAGTGGAACGGCTTGCCACAAGAAGTTATGGGAGCTTCATCACTGGAGGCTTTTAAAAAGTGACTGGACAGCCACTTGTTTGAAATGGTACAGGGTCTCACTGCAGTCGTTAAGTCAGTAGCGTGGTTGTTAAGCAAATCTGACTTCCCCATTGACTTTGCTTGTCAGAAGGTCACAAAAGGTGACCCCAGGAGACTGTGGCCATCATAAATACGAGTCAGCTACCAAGCGTCTGAATTTTGATCATGTGACCATAGGGATGCTGCAATGGTCATAAGAGTGAAAACTGTCACTTTTTCAGTGCCGTTGTAACTTTGAACGGTCATTAAATGAACTGTTGTAAATTGAGGACTACCTATATTATTCTGTTGCTCTGCATGTACATGGGGAGCTTCTGCACCAGAGACAAATTCCTTGTGTGTCTACTCTATCCATCTATAAAAAAGAGGCTGAGACGCTAGAAAGAGTGCAGAGAAGAGCAAGCAGGATGATGAGGGGACCGGAGGCTAAAACATATGATGAATGGTTGCAGGAACTGCACCCAGGGCCGGATTTTCCTATAGGCTAACTAGGCTTCAGCCTAGGGCCTCAAGATCAAGAGGGGCCTACATTCAAATTGTTCGCAAAATTACAAACTTAAAAATGGGAGGTGAAAGGGCCTCGTAAGTGGAATAGCCTAGGGCCTCTTTTCATCTAAATCTTCACTAAACTAGCCAGGCGCAGTCAGGGCCGGAGAAGGACCAGGGGAGATAGGATAGCAGTCTTCCAATATTTGAGGGGCTGCCACAGAGAGGAGGAAGGGGGTCAAGCTGTTTTTCAAAGCACCCGAAGGCCAGACAAGGAATAATGGATGGAAACTGAACAAGGAGAGATTCAACCTGGAAATAAGGAGGAATTTTTTGACAATGAGAACAATCAACCCATGGAACAGAAGTTGCCTTCAGAAGTTCTGGGACCTTCATCCCTGGAGGCTTTCAAGAAGAGACTGGGCTGCCATCTGTCAGAAATGGTGTAGGGTCTCCTGCTTGGGCAGGAGGTGGGGGGGTTGAACTAGATGACCTACAAGGTCCCTTCCAACTCTCTTAATCTGTTAAATCTCCATGATTTGCTGTTCTTGCAAACTCTCCCTGTGAGTCTGCTTTGTGTGTTGTTCTCTAAAGCGTTTGCCTCTCTCTCTGTTTCAGGATCTTAACTCCAAATAAGCGTAACTTCCTTTCCTCTCGGCTCATTCACTCTCCTTCCGTGCGTTGTGACTTCTTCCTCTTCCTGCTGCCTGTGTGACCAAGCTGGAGATCCAGATGGCCCCCTTGGCCTTTGCAAGGCAAGAAAAACTTGGCTGCCCCTCCCAGGCATGTGGGCTGGGAGCTGATGTTGTTTGCATTGTAAGTTGGAATTTGTTTTTGGCGACCTCATACCGTTATTATTTGGACTGTTGCTCTAATTGTTGGTTTTAACTTGTATGCTGCTCAGAGTCACTGCTGTGAGATGGGTGGCCAGATCAATTGTGCAAACAAACAAAGCAAACTCACCAGGATGGATTTCATTTGTATTCAGAATCTATTACCAAGACCCTAATAAAGATTTCTATAGGGAGGTCATAATGCAGGAGAATTTGACTGAGAGAGTGTCCCTGTTGTCTTATATCATCACCTGTTAAAACCACAGGTTGGCCAAACTTCTCCTCTTGCACAGTTACTTTAACTCATCATAAGGCCAGTAATGATAAAGCCTCTCTCTCTTTCTCTCTCCCCCCCCCCTTTCACTTTCTCTTTTTCTCTTTCTCTCTCTCTCTCTCTCTCTCTCTCTTTCTTTCTTTCTTTCTTTCCCAGGCATTGAGAGAAGAAGAGATCATCCTTTGTACATTGGGGGGGGGGGGGGGTTCTTGCTGAACCAACTAATATTAGAAATTTGTTCCCATCGCAACATCCCACCCTATACAGGCAAAGAGGCTTTTGACCACATGCCTAAATAAGTAATTTCTCTTCCTTTAAGTGTATGCCAAATATTTCAAAACAAAACAAAGGCAGTTGCCTGATTTCCCCCCAAGTTGGCTGAACTGTGATTACAAAATTAGAGAATGCACAACAGCGTCCCCCGGGAAGCACCATTTCCTGGGCCAGTGCTAGAGACTATGAGTAGCTTGGCAAGAAAGTTAAGGAGTTAGAAGCACAAGTGCTGTTTTCATCTGTACTTCCAAAAAAAGGTCAACATTCAATGAGCAAAGAAAGCATTTTAGAAACGAACCATTGGCTTAAAGGTTGGTGCTGTCACGAGAACATCAGATTCCTAGGCCGCAGTCTGCACCACCTACATCCCCTGGCAAGGGATGGCTGCACTTCACAAGAACTGGGAAGAGGGAAGTTGGAAAATGACTGGCTCAGCTTATTCAAAAGGCCTTAAACTAAAACAGACAGGGGAGGGTAACCAATCTTTAGGATATTTAGGGCCTAATCCCAAGCATAAAACCCCAAGATAATCAATCAAAGAAGGAGGTGGGGAGTCATGGGAAGGAAGAAAACCTCAGAGACAAAGTAGAAGATGTAGGAAGCATACCGACTACACTAATGCTCTAAGTTTGAGGAATGAATAGGGTGAACTTGAAGTACTAGTACATGTGAGCAAGCATGATATAGTTGCCATTACCAAAACTTGGTGGGATGAAACCCACGAGTGAAATGTACTGATGGAAGGATATAAACTGTTCAAAAGAAACAGACCTAGCAAAAGAGGAAGTGGAGTTGTATTAAGTGTAAGAGATGTCTATAGAAATGCATAAAGCCAAGGATGAAAGCCTTCTAGGATTCATATGGGTTAATATAAAAGAGGAAAAAAGAATAATCTTGCCATAGGTGTATATTACAGGTCACCCAACCAAGCAAAAGAAATAGATGAACTTTTTGCTAATTAGTTAACTAAGGTATGTAGGAAGCACACAACAATAGTAATGGGAGACTTTAACTACCCTGACATCAATTTGGAGATCAGGTGGGAGATCGAACAGGTTCTTGACTAACCTAGCTGACAATTTTGTTATCCAAAAGGTAGAGGAGGGTACTAGGGGGACTGCTATACTGGACTTAATCCTCACTAACATAGAATAAATGATAGAGGGCCTGGGAGTGGGAGGAACTTTGCGGGAGAGTGACCATGTCATATTGGAATTCAATATAATGCAAACGAAAGCAATAGGATATAATCAAACCAGTGTCTTAGACTTTAAAAGAGTTGAATTCAACAAATTTAGTTTAAGCTTGAGAAGGATTCCATGCATGAAAATTTTAAATTCAAGAAGATTGGGAAACTGAAAAATACAATTATAAAAGCCCAGTCCAGCTGAATACCACTGAAAAAGAAAAAGAAAAAAGAAATTCAAGAAGAAACCTGATGGTTGCACAAAGAACTCTTTGATAATCTGAAAGATAAAAAAGTTAACTATAAAAATGGAAAGAGGGACACATAACTTAGGCAGAATACCAACATATAGCCTGAATGTAAAAAAAAAGAAAAAAGTCAACAAAATAATCAGACCTCTAATGGGAGAAGAAGGCAAGGAAGTGACAGGCAGCAGGCAGAAAGTGGAACTACTTAATTCATTCTTTGAATCTGTCACCACGCAAAAGGGAAAAAATAGCCCAACCTACTAAAGACAGAACCATAAAAGGAATACAAATTAAAATAGGCAACAAAATGGTAAGAAAACACTTGTCCACCTTCAAATCACCAGAACCTGATGGATTATATCCCAGAGTTCCAAAAGGAGCTGGCAGATGTGATCTTGGAACCTTTGAACCTCAACTTTCAAAGATCCTGGAGCACTGGGGAGCTACCAGAGGACTGGGAAACAGTTTGATGTGGTTCCCATCTTCAAAAATGGGGGGAGGGAGAAATGGGGGGGGGAACCAGATCCAAGAAACTACAGACCAATCAGCCTGATATCAATACCTGGAAAGATCCTGGAAAAGATAATCAAACAATAGATCTACAAATACCTAGAAGCAAGCATAGTTATAACCAGAAGCCAATATGGGTTTATCAAAACCCAAAAAACATGGCTTTGTTTATCAAACAAATCTTGTTTCATTCTTTGACAAAGCAACTAAATTAATGGACCAGTGAAATGCTACGGACATGGAACACTCCAATCCCCTGTTCAGGCAGGAAATCCTGTACCATTTCAGACAAATCGTTATCCAATCTCTTCTTTAAAACTTTCAGTGTTGGAGCATTTACAACTTCTGGAGACAAGTTATTCCACTGATTAATTGTTCTGTCAGAAAAATTCTCCTTAATTCTAGGTTGCTTGATTAATTTCCACCTATTGCTTTTTTTTCCTGCCTTCAGGGGCTTTGGAGAAGAGGTTGAAACCTTCCTCCTCCCCCCTTCTTTGTGGCAGCCCTTTAGATATTGGAAGAGTGCTCTCATGTCAGCCCTAGTCTTTCTTTTCATTAAACCTTCCCAATTCCTGCATCCGTTCTTTATAAGTTTTAGCCTCCGGTCGGCTAATCAACTTTGTTGCTCTTCTCTGCACTCTTTCTACAGCCTTAACATTTTTTTACATTGTGGTGATCAAAACTGGATGCAGTATTCCAAGGGTAGCCTTACCAAGGCATTATAAAGTGGTGTTAACACTTCACGTGATCTTGATTCTATCCCTCTGTTGATGTAGCCAAGAATTGCGTTGGCTTTTTTTTGGCAGCTGCTGCTCAAGTCTGGCTCCTATTTAAATGGTTGCCCACTAGGACTCCAAGATCCCTCTCACAGTCGCCACTATTGAGCAAGGTACCACATATACGGCACCTGTGCATTTTCTTTTTCTTGCCTAAAGGTAGAACCTTACTTTTTTCACCATTGAATTTCATATTTTTAGATAGGGCCCAGTGTTCAAGTCTGTATCTTAAGCCTATCTTCCGGAGTGTTGGCTATTCCTGCTAGCTTGGTGTTGTCTACAAATCTGATGAGTTCCTCTTCTATTCCCTTGTCTAAATTCTTGATTTAGATGTTGAAGAGTCCTGGGCCTAAGACAGAGCCCTGGGGTACCCCACTGCATACCTCCCTCCATGTAGATGCAGTTCTATTGAGGACTATACGTTAAGTGCAGTTGGTCAGCCAGTTACGAATCCATCTGGTGGTGATGGTTGGTCAGGTCCTTTTCCTAGTCCCACCTGGGTTGCAAAGAATTCCCCACCAAGTCTTAGGACCTGAGCCAAGCGACTGGAAGCAAGAGCGGCTGTAGATGACTAGAAAGAGGAGGATTCCATGAAGAACATGGCATTTAGTCTTCTCACTCGACCTCCTCCCTCACCGTCAACCCTTACATTCACACGCACAGCTGCCTCGTGGCTAAAGAAGGACATCACGTCCCATGGACATTGTCTTCTCCTAGGAAGGTATTTTGAAAGCAAATCCCTCGGTCAAACTAAATGAGAATTGGAAATACAGGAGCATTTCTCAGCCTGGCCCTCGCTGTAATGTGAGCCGACTGGCTTTTTTTTAGCTCCTCTAAATACATGGGGGGGGGGGGAGAATAAAATTAAAGAGGTAAATTCAAGGATACTTTTCTGTTGAGTTAAAATTGCTTCCCACAACCCTCATTAGTACAAGAACGCTTATGTTGATCTTCATCAGAACTGGTATCTCCCTTGGTGTCACTAGCATGAGGAAGCAGCCATGAGTGGTTGCTTAAGTGGATGAGATAGGAAGGAAGGAAGGAAGGAGGGATGGCAGCCACGTTTCTTTTCTAAACATAGTTCACTCATCAACCCTGCCAGATAACCAGGACTTAACTGGATGACCCACATTTAGTTCCTCAGCTTTGTGGAGGGTTTGAGTGTTGATTTTTTCCTTGCCCTAAAGGAGAGAGGCAATCGGTTTCTCAGATGCTGGTTCTTTGCCCACCTTGGACTATTGATAGAACAGATCAGCCAGGAAGAGATTCCAACCTTCGTTTCTTCTGCAAAACAAATCACCTTTGCAGGAAGGGATCAAACATTTATACCTTCTACGGCTAAATATCATGGAGAATTTCTAGAAATCTAATCCACATTTAATGGGAAGGGAAAGTTGTTTTAAAGTGTTGGCTATTCCCCCAGCTTGGTGTCATCTGCAGATTGGATGAGTGCCCCTTTTGTCATCATCATCTTCTTTTAATGAGCCCATAATCCCTTGCGGGGTGGAGTCTGGGCAACTGAATGGAGCTAGCAGAGTGCTTACTGGCCGGATGCCCTTCCTGTCACCAATGCGGAGTTATATTCAGCAGATATATTCTCAACGTGCCCAGAGAGAGAAATATCTGCCTCTACCTAGGATTGAACTCACAGCCTCCTGATTGTGAGGCGAGAGCTCCACCTCTAGGCTACCGCACCCCTCATGAGTTCCCCTTCTATCCCTTGATCTAAATCATTTATGAGGATATTGAAGAGTCCTGGGCCTAAGGCAGAACCTTGGTATCCAACTGCTTACTTCCCTCCATGGAGTTGAGCTCCATTAAGGACTGCACACTGAGTGTGGTTGCTCAGCCAGTTCCAAATCCATCTGGTGGTGATGCTGTCTATCCCACATTTTTCTACCTTATCAAGAAGTAGGCTGTGGTCTCCTTTGTCAAATGCCTTACTGACTTTATCAACTTGTATTTTAACATGCTCGTTTTTTACTCAATTCTTTGGGTCGAAAAGGGAGACAAATGTGCCTGGTTCAGCATGAAACTGTCTGGCACCAGGTCCTCTGGAGACGAATAAGAACAGTCCACTCTCCAGTGATGGCTGGACCATGATCAGTCTAAGAGTGAGAGTAAAGATGTCCCTCAGCTGAGCTCAACTGTAATTCCCAGCCAAGTCAATCATGGCTGTTTAAACTGTCCATAATAGAGTCAACTCACAAGCCCTGAGATAGTCCTCAAGCACAGAGGAGCAGAACCTCCCCTCACTCTCTCTCAGTTCACACTTAATTTCCCAGCCATCACCTTCTGCTTAACAAATAAATATAGTTTTTGAACAGAATCCAGAAAAGGGACATCTAAGCAATGTGGTTCCCATGAAGTCCAAAAACAAACGGAGCCGGCCCTCATCTCATCTCCTAGAGAAGTCTGCAGGATTGAGCAGAGGCCACCACAGTTCTTGGCTCACAAATAAATGGTTCCACTTTTGCAAATGGGCTTCAGAGTAAGTACATCAATACACAGTAAAATGCAAACAGATTAACATACATTGAAAGTTAACCTTTTTGCACATCTTTTTTTAAAAAGCGGATTTATTTGGAAACCCAACAGAGCAGACCCATCTATGAACACTAGCAAAAGCAGGACTACCTTCTTTCTCGTTTACATAGGGTAAAATCCAAAAATCAACTTTTCTTTTTTTTTTCCCACCTCAAGCACAAAGTCCAGAAGTGGTTTCCAAGTAGAAATAAAAGTATTTGTATTTTTTTTTCTTGCCACAGAAGTGACGTCTCCTCTAGCTGTGCTCGGCTTCTGTGATTTCAGACACAGGTCTGGGCATTTCTTTTTGGCACCTCCACAGAGCATGGGAGGCTCAGACAGCCTACGGACCTAGTATTATCCCCTGGTGGTCTCCCATTTAAGTATTAGCAGATTGGAGTCTGCTTTGCTTTTTTCAAGATCAGCTAAATTGGCTTCTTCGTTGGCATAAAGCTGAATCAGGCTTGGAATCCTCCTATGATCTCCTAAGGCCATTTTTGTTTTGTGGCTCCCCACAGTGAGTAAGCAAGGGGGATCAGGTCTCCTTGGACCAGCCCTGCTCATCTTCTAAGCCCAGAGCAACTCATTCCCAGTCTGCTACTGTGGCTAGGAACCACAAGATTTTGCAGAGCCCCATAGAGTACCTGTGGACATTGGAACCAAAGGTTTGATGTTCAGACCAAAATCTCTTGCAGGGAGTTCTCCAGCCAATTTGCAGCAAAAAAAAGGATTAGGTCTTGCCCATCACCTTCAAGGTCTATCCCTTTGCTTTGAGGGTCTACAGCTCTTGGTGTACAGCAACTAAAGGAGGAAAAGTTGTCCTCTGAGAGGGAATCTCACAACAGCTTCAAGAATGACGAAAGCTTCCTGGGACATCAAGTCCTCCTGCCCTAGGTTATACTACAACCAAAGAGGGCATCTTCTTTTAACACTTTCACTTCAATTTCCATCCTGTAAGTTTCTAAGAATTTCAGAAGGCGGTGACCAGGAGCCTACTAGTCCAGGAATGGAAGCAATTGATGCACAAGATGAATTTGTCAAGATTGAAATGTGCTTATGCCATTACAAACATTATCACTTTTCAACTTGCCAAAGAACCAGGGGGGAGGGAAGGATGAGATGGAATGCAGGCTTCAGACTTCAAGCAGAAGAGCTCTAAGAGCCAAGGACACAGGTGTTTGCCAAGACCAGAGATTTTTCTCATAACAAAATAATGACATTCAATTGGACAATGCGACCTGCACTGTTAGGGGATGGGGGAAATCCATATTGTAACAATGTGGGTTAGAGTGGGAAATAATTACAACTGGTTTTGCTTTCCTCAGTGCTGAAATTATGTACTCAATGAAGTTTTGCATTCAGACTCTTGGAAGTCTCGAAGGTGCTTGCTTTGATGGGGTTTGTCAGTTGGAACATTGACATGATCTGTGTAAAGCCCCCCATCCCTGCCATAGCTGCCACCTGCTTTTCAGGCAGGAACTGCAAGTCCAAAAGAATCTCCAGTTTGCAGATCAGTTCTGCCTGGGGAAGTGCTACCTCATCAAGAACCAAAGATGACACCTCTTTAGATCCAGGGAGCCAAACCCAAATGCTGCTCTGTCTGCCCATCCAGACCCCAAGCTCTTATTGGATAAGTTCCACCTCCCTGCACAGGTGACGCCCCACAGAACTCCTAGGCCAAGAGAACATATTTTTCCATGGTAGTGGACTAATGGTAACATCCCCAACACCAGTTCACAACACCACTGCCCCAAAATAAAAACTACATCTAATGTGTGACCTCCACTGTAAGTTGGGCTCCCAATAAATTGGAACAGGTCCATCCAAGCCACCTCAAAAAAGGCAGACTGAGATCCCCCAGGCCAGTAGTGAGTTTCACTTTTCTTCGTCACCGGTTCGCTATTGGGACTGCATGGGTACACGTGCTTCTGCACATGTGCAGAGAGTTTTTGATGACATCTTGGTGGGTAGGCGGAGCCTCCCACTGCCACCGCTACCGGTTTGCCCAAACCAAGGTGAATCAGTAGCAACCCACCACTGCCCGAGACCATAAAACTAGGGAATTCTACTGCCCATTCAGCTATGAAATAGGTCAGGCAGGGACACATGTACTACTCTGTAGAAGATGGACAAGCAATAAACTAGCTGACCTGTCATGGTCCCATCAGATCCCCGTTTGGAGGAAAAGGAGGAGTTGGAACCAGGACCATCCGAGGGGGATAACATGTGTCCCCTGGAATGTTTGGAGAGTCCAAGGACTGAGGACAATGCTGTCCCAGGCCCTCAGACATTGGGGGAAGTGGTTAACCAGATGGGAAGTTGCTGTCCTCACAAACATGAGGGAGGATCAGCTGCTGACAGGCAGTGGTGTTGATAGGCAGCAGATCCCCTCAGATGAGGAACAACTGCTTCTCCCACTTGACCCAAGGCCATAGAGAGTAGAGTGGAGGCAAGCTCAAAGGAGGTCTGTGAGGTAGCTCAGAAGAAGGTTGCCCTGCTCCTCCTCAAAAGGAACACCTGGCTTGGTTTACTTTAAGCGGAGGCCAGGAGAGGCTGTCTTTGTCGGGAACAATTGTTTTGCTTTGACCTGCACTTCTCCAGCCTTGGAAAAACTCTGCTCTGAATAGTGTTTCTGCCTGTGGACTCTTGCCCTGTGAACCTTGAATCTTGTGTACGACTTACAGACTTTGCCATGTGGACTTGCACCTAGTTTTTGGACTTCCTCTCTGCCTTTGGGATTTGGCTCTGGGGATTATTGGGTTTTGTTTGTGGGATTGTGGGTGGCTGCCTTCAGGGAAGTTTGCAGTGGAGACTTGCTGGTCGTTGTAGGGCCATTCATTGTGGACTTAACGGAGCAATAAAGGACTCTATCAAAGCCTGCTTGGCAACCGGGTCCTTATGACCCACTTTCACAAACACTGTCTCATGTTCACTTAGTTTTGGGTCTGGCTACTCTAAAGAAAAGAAGAATGCGGGGTGACAGTATTTGAGGGGCTGCCACAAAGAAGAGGGAGTCAACTTATTCTCCAAAGCACCAGAAGGCAAGAGAAGAAACAATGAATGGAAACTAATCAAGGAGAGAAGCAACCTGGATTTAAGGAGAAACTTCCTAACAGTGAGGACAATTAACCAGTGGAACAGATTGCCACCAGAACTTGTGGGAGCTTCATCACTGGAGGCTTTTAAGAAGAGACTGGACAGTCACTTGTCTGAAATGATATAGTTTCTCCTGCTTGTGTAGGGGGTGGGCTAGAAGACCTCCAAGGCCCATTCCAGTTTTATTTATTTATTTATTTATTTATTTATTTATTTATTTATTTATTTATTTATTAGAATTTGTCAAACAAAAACAAGAACAAGAATAAAAGAATAAAAATATTAAAATATAATGACAGGGACAATAGGCACATTACTGCACTTATTCATGTCACCCGCTCTACTGACCACTTAAATACGATGAAAGGTCCAGGGAAGTCAATTTGTGACTGAAACTGTGAAAATTTGTAGCTGAGACAACTGAATCAAGTAGGGCATTCCAGACTTTGACCATTCTATTACAGAAATCATATTTTTTACAGTCATGTTTAGAATGATTTACACTGAGTATAAAGCGGTGGTTAGTACGCGTATTATTGAGATTAAAATAAAAAAAAGTCATTTACAGGTAAAACATTACTATGTACAGTATAATTTTGTATGCAATACTTAGGTCTGACCGCAAGCGACACAATTCTAAGTTATCCAAACAGAGAATTTTGAGCCTAGTAGGATAGGGAAATCTATTCTGTTCTGTTGGTTTCTGTTCTGTTCTGTTCGATTTGATTCGATTCATGTCTGAGGCAATGGTTTTAAAAAGCCACCGAAGATTCTTGGTTAACAACAGGCCTGTCTCCATCCCTGTCCTGAGGTTATGGCTGATGCCTTACCCAGAACCAAAGAGTTTGTGTTCTCTGAGAGAACAACACGCCTACCCATGGCCAACCAGATACAATCATAGTTGAGGTGAATTTTATTTATCTCGCCATTGCTGGAATTAAGTGCTGAATCCACTCGGAATTTGATCTGATCAACAGTCCCTGCCTTGCGCCATGATGGGATGGGGGTGGGGAATGGAGGTACATCTGTCCTTGCCCTGGAAGGAAGGTAGAAAATTGGGGACTTGTGCACAGTTCAGAGAGACCAGGCCTCTGCTGGAGTTCTCTGGGAAAGAGTTTCTGCTTTTTTAAGAAACAAGAACTGAGTAACCCTTCCAGACTGGCTTGTGGCGGGGCGGGGGGGTTAATGGAGCCCCTCCATCCCCACCACAGAGTAAGTCAAGCCAAGCCAAAACAGGTCCAGGACATGAGAAATTCAAAATCTGGGGAAACAGAATCCAAAATGTACAGACAATTCTAACATTTTCCAGCCTGCAAAAGTGCTTTGGTTTTGGTTTGGAAAACAGTTTCTATTTTTTTTTCTTCTCTCACTCCAAATTGTCCTCCTTCTGCTGTACCTCCCTCTCCAGTCTGTTCCCTATTTGTTTTCCTCTTTTTCTCCCTTTGCTCATTTCCACGGTGTAAAACCTGCTGGGTTTCCAGCCATTCTCTCAAGAAGATGGAGAGAGAAAGGGAGTGGGGGGAAATCCTTTTCTAAAAAAAAGGCCTGGCTGGCAAACATGAAAATCACAACAGTAAGGGGGAGAGAATCCTCAAAGTCTTGGGGGGAAATGTTGGAAATGGAATAAATGTTGGAAATGGAATGTGTTCTTTGGCTACCATCCCAGGATGGAGAGCTGGAAAGGAGGGCACAGATGCCTTCCTCCTAGAAGAGTGTTTCAGCTACAGGTAGACTACTTTGAAGTCCATTTTCAATCCATGTTGAGCTTCAAAGATCATCACCTTGGCCAAACTCTACCAAGGAAGCTTCTGGGGGACCACAAATCCCTTTTCAGGACCCCTCCCCACAGGCATCACAAGAAGAAGTGAGAGAAGCAGCAGAGCAGTTTCAGTACTTGCCCCTTGGAAATCCACTGGTGCCTCTTTCTTTAAGCTGCCTTTAAGATGCCTTTCTAGTTTGATACAGATAAAGATTAACAGGGTTGGAAGGGACCTTGGAGGTCATCTAGTCCAACCCCCCACCCAAGCAGGAGACCCTACACCAATTCTGACAGATGGCAGTCTAGTCTCTTCTCGAAAGCTTCCAGTGATGAAGCTCCCACAACTTCTGTTCCATGGGTTGATTGTTCTCACTGTCAGAAAGTTTCTCCTTATTTCCAGGTTGAATCTCTCCTTGTTCAGTTTCCATCCATTGTTCCATCTCTGGCCTTCAGGTGCTTTGGAAAAGCTTGAAATGGGGCCAGGGACTTTGTTCTTCAACTTGTTTACTGGAAACCAACCGTGACCATAGCTTTGGCCTGCAAACAGCAACAATAAGGTTGCCAAGTGGGGGATTACCATGCCCCATGAACCTAACCACTCTATGACAGCGGTAACTAAAGGAAAAGCACAAACTTGGGGCTTCTTTGTCAGCAAAAAGGGAGGAGTGCCAAAAATGCCACAAGCTTGGATGCTAATCTGTTCCAGGTGGAGTCTGCTTGTCACACAACATGCTGTGTCCCCCCTTCTTCCTTCCCCTCCCCCTGCAGCTCCTCCTGCCCATTTACCGAGGAGAGGGCTGCTGAGGGAGCAGGAAGCTGAAGCTATCAGAGTTTACAAATGATTTCACACAATATGTCTTATCTACTAGATAAGCAGTTTAACAGATTAACAGAGTCGGAAGGGATCTTGTAGGTCATCTAGTCCAACCCCCCCACCCCTGCCCAAGTAGGAGACCCTACCTACACCATTTCTGACAGATGGCAGTCCAGTCTCTTCTTGAAAGCTTCCAGTGATGAAACTTTGCTGCATTCAAAGTTTCCCATGTGTTGAATGGGAAAACTTGCCATGGTCAACTCGCTGTGGGACAATTCAACAATTGCACTTAAATATTTAAAATAATTTTTTAAATTATGTTAATTTTTGTCATTCACATTTCATTTTGTCCCTCCTTCTTCATCCTTTTATTTAATGATTCTACTCCACTATTTCTTTGACATTAGTGTAACACTTCTCCTGCAGCAAGCCGTCCCAAGGCGAGTTGGCCATGCTCAGCATCCTGGGGTGAGCACCTCCTGGAGAGCCAGGAGGGACGCTGAGTATCTCCCATCAGCCAAGCTGGAGGACTCTGCCTGCCAAGAACTGCACAGATTTAGGCTACAGCCCTGAAGCCTTCCAACTCAAAAGGCGTTTATTTTCCCAGTCTGGGCAATGTTAGGTTTCCTTCTACAGCAGGAACACTTGATGTCCCCAGTGGAGGCATCCCGGTCTCAGGTTCACTTTTCTTTCTAGTTCCAAACCAAGCAACTAAATGGCCTTATTAGAGCAACTGAAGTTTTCCAAGCTTTGCAATGTTACAAATTCAAAAAAAGGAGAAAGAACCCTTCTCTACTTATTAACGAGTAGGGTGAAGTGTTACTTTAGAAGGATACAAGGTACCACCTACTCCTCAAACTCCAAGTGTCGATAGAAGTTCAGGGCTGGGAAAGGAAAGTACCATTTTGCAGATTTTTGGCCTCAAGGTGGATAGTGGAACAATTCTGCAACAATGCAGTCTCTAGAAAGATACTTGCACTTCAATAAGGCATTTGACAATGTAGAACAAAATCTACTTCTTGGTAAGATAGAACAATGCGGGAGAGACAGTACCACCACCAGATGGCTTCGCAATTTATTAACCAACCACACCCCCAGCATGTCCTCAGTGGAACTACATCTACTTGGAGGGAAGCATGCAATGGGGCACCTCAAGATCTGTCTTAGTCCCGGTACACTTCAAAATCTTCATCAAGGATTTGGACAAGGGGATAGAAGAGGAACTCAACAAATGTACAGATGACAACAAACTGGGGGAAATTGCTAACACTTTGGAAGATAAACTTAAGATTCAGAAGAATCTTGACAGACTTGGACACTGGGCCTTACCTAATAACATGCAGCTAGTGGTGAGAAACTACCCTTGGTATGAAAAATCAAATGCAGAGGTATAGAATAGGCACAATAGGCCTTCTCTATAGTGGCCCTTAGGGACACATCTCCAGTAGATTTGAGCTCATCCCTCCTTGTATTAAGCCTCTCTCTTTTCTCCTGTGTGCCTTTGGCCCTGAAGTTGTTGCTTCTGTCTTTCTTCTGCAAACTTCTTTGCATTTTCACTCATTGGGGCAGACTGCCACTCAGATAGATGGGGGATAATGTTGGTCCTCCCCATTGCGTGCCCCATTGGAAAACATTGTTCTCCAGAAAGGCTGGGGGGCCAACTAGGGGCAGTGATTCCTTCAAAAGGGAAAAATGTCCCAGACCTCAAGTTAGTCTTGCTCCATCCTGAATGAAAGGAACCCCGACTGCCTTTGACATTATTTCTAGTTCAATATTGCTGCTTAAAAGGGCACCATCGAGCTAAATTCATTGACATCTGATGGGAAGGAAGAGCACTGATAATGGTGAATCCTTTTTCTGCTTTCCTTTGGTTTGGAGTATACAGATTACTTTCCCAAAGGGGCAAGGAAACAGCATCCCTTATACTTCATCAGCCAATGCACGGAAAGAGATATTTGGAATTATCTAACTTTGCCGAGGTCCAAAAGTTTTACTTCCCTAATTCCACAAATTTCAAGAATGTCTCATGTAAAAGTGTGAAGATTTTTTTTTCTGGCAGCTGGGCAGTTCCTGCTTTTTCTCTTCCCTCCACACCATCCTGCTGCAGTGCATGGACTTTCAGCTGATACGTGACTCACAGTGGAAGAATTTCAAAACAAGTGTAATAATTTTAATATGGTTTGTTTTGGCTAAGGGGAACGTATGAAATTGGGAATCGGAGCTGGCTGTGTTTTCCATTCGAGAATGGAACAAGCTGGTTCTCCCCCTAATAGCTTTTTCAATCTCCCCATTGTGACTTTTAGTGCACAATCAGAGTAAGACTAGACTGTGAATTTGTGACTTGATCTGTTAAGATAATTACGGTCCCCCCTGAGTTCAGCCTGACTTGTGATGGTCCTAAGGACACATCTGTCTTGTTTTCTTGGCCCGAGTGGGTTGCATTCGCCTCCTGTTGGATTTGGGGGTGGGGTTTCTTTTTTAACCTCCCAACTATGTGATTGCCAGGTGGTCTCCCATCAAATCCTACTTCGATTGCTCTTCTTTTCAACAGCAGCAACAACAACTTCCTTCCCTCCTTCCTTCCTTGTCAGCATTTTCCCTTCTCCCTCCAGCCACCACCGGGGAACAAAGTCTCCCAATGCAATCCCAGAGGGAGGAGGCGGAGGAGGCCTTCCAAAGAATCAAGAGGGGCTCTGCCTGGAGAAACAAGGGCTCCAGAGCTCCCAGTTCTGGAGACCGAAAGCAAAGCAAAGCCATGACTGAAACCATAAATTATATTTTGAGCTCCCGGAGAGGAATTCCTTTCTGTAACCGAAAGCCCTGCTGGTTCAACGGCTTTGAGATTTTCCATGGCTTAGTGGTATGAAGTTGAAGCTTGATTTCCTTTAAAAACACTCCTTCCTTAAAGGGCTCCACAGTGAGAAAGTGAAGTCAGCCTGGCAGTCGTGGCCAAGCAGGCAGCCAAGGGAGGCATGCTCAGGAATTATGGGGGGGGGGGGGGGGGGCACCAAGATCTCCCCTCAGCCTCCGCTGCAACTTGCAGCAAACTGCTGCACTCACACCTTACTGTGCCCTGCACCAAATACCCACAACTGAGTCCAACTAGCATATCCACAATGAGATTTCTGTTCTGCATCTCAGTCTGACCCACAAAGGAGAGGAGAGCAGGGGAGGGGAAGGGAAGGGAAGGGAGGAGAGTGAAGAGGAGAAGAGAGTGAAGAGAGGAGGAGAGGGGAGTGCAGGAAAGGGGAGGGGAGGGGAGAGGAGTTTGCTGGGTTGTTTCTGAGCTCAACACACATTGTCCAGAACCAA
The DNA here is from genome assembly GCA_030761175.1 of Masticophis lateralis. Lineage (NCBI taxonomy): Eukaryota > Metazoa > Chordata > Lepidosauria > Squamata > Colubridae > Masticophis > Masticophis lateralis. Next base: position 1,202,236 of record JAUDYJ010000015.1, on the reverse strand, counting down.
TTCAGTCTCAACCTGAAAAGTTTACATTTTCTACATGCACTGCATGAAAATGAAGGGGAGCCAATAAATGGCTCAATATAATCCGCAGGGAATAAGGAACAAAATTAATTAGAACATCCTCCATTGTTTCTCTAATGTGTTTTAAAACTTGTTCTATTTAACTGCAATAGATGGCACTCTCAGCCACTTAAAGGGCCTCTTGTTTGGCAGCTAAGGCAAATTACAGATATCAAGCCAGTTTCGTAGTTAAAAACCACCCAAACAGTATCTGCCTGGTTTTAACCAGGAAGTAACCTGTTTTTTATCCTCTGCGCATGCACAGAGTCCAAAATCACATGCAGCGCGCACTCATTCTTTTGGTTCGACCTGCTGCCCAACCCAGAACCACTTGGGGTAGCATAGAAATGAACTGAAACCCATAGTTAAAACAGATGCAGCATCAACATAAACAAAAGGAACTGGCAACCAAGGACACTAACCAAGATATTACTACACTCCAGGAGACACGCTCTGTCCACATTCTAGGCCAGCACCATAGGAACAGCCAAGACTTCAGAGCCTTACGATGGCCCAGAGATGCAGATTTCTTATCTTTTCCAAGTAAGTCAACATGGAAACCAAGGACCGAACTGCACTTAAGAGGGATTACCCAGAAGGAAGCATAGCAGGCAAAGAAAATGTGGTCAAGCAGGGAAGGAAGAAAGGAAGTGGGCTACCTAATTGATTGGATGTATATGGGACCATGTTCTACAAGAACTCCTAGAGTTTGGGAACAATAAGGACAGCAAAAACAGAATTTAAACAAAAATAATATCAGAGTGAATAATACAAAAGTGTGTCTCAGCATCATACCCCAAACATCCTCTGGACCTAATCAACCAACCAATCAACCAATCAGAATAGAGCTGGAAGATGCTCAAACAGGAGACCCCATACCATTTCAGATAGGGGGCTGTCCGGCCTTTTCTTACAAACCTCCAGTGATGGAGCACCTACAACTTCTGAAGGCAACTTCTGTTCCACTGGTTAATTGTCCCGTTAGGAAGTTTCTCCTCAATTCCAGGCTGCTTTTCTCCTTGATTAATCTCTATCTGTTTTTTTCTTTTCCTGCCCTCTGGTGCTTTGGAAAATGAGTTGACCCCCCTTCTTTGTGGCAGCCCCTCAAATACTGGAAGACTCCTATCATGTCACCCCAATCCTTCTTTTCTCTAGACTGGCCAGACCCAAAACCCGCAGCCATTCTTCATATGGTTTAGTCTCTAGGCCTTTGAACATCTCAGTTGCTCTTCTCTGCACCTTTTCCTCAATCCATTGCCAACTCCATCAGAGTACGCATTAAAACTGTTTGGCAATCTGGAGCCAGAGAGAAAGGGAGAGAGAAAGGTTCACATTGGCCAAGTATGGGGTGAGGGGTCTCCCCGGCTCCCTTTCCAATTCCAAGCGTGTTGGGGCCAATTAATGCGACTCCTTCATAAAATTAGGAACATTAGATCAGAATCCAGCCTTGTGACTTCTGAACAGAAGATTAATTAGGCAGGTTGACTGGGTTAAACACACCCAGCTTCTGAGACATGGCTAGAAGGGGAGGAAAGGAAACGTAGTAAAGGTGGCAGCTCTGAAGGCCTAATACAAAAGATGGCTTCCAGGCCTGACAAAATGTAGACTTTCAGCCTAGCTAATGTGGAAAGCCTCACAGAACCTTCTAAGCAGAAGAAGTCTATCTGATTACTGTGATGTCAGCAGGGTGGATAAAAATCAGTTTTTTTAAAAAAAATAAAAATCTGATTTTTTTAAATTTAAATTTGATTTTTTTTATTTTTATCAAATTTATTTGAGTAAAAATTATCTAAAGATAGTTTTCTATTTAAGATACATTAATAATTTAGTCTATTCAGCATGAAATGAAGCTTAGTTATGTAACATGAGACTGTATATTCTGCCATATTTACATTTTTGGAAAATTCATTCAATGAATCCAAGCTCTGCAGGTTGAGATAACATGCAGTGCATTGATTCATGCACACAATTTCACAGTAACCATGAGATAAACCATACCCATGTTCCCCCAAAAATCACACCCTGTCTTATATTTTTTGAACCCTGAAATAAGCGCTTGGCCTTATTGTCATGCACTCAAAAGCCCGATTGGGCTTATTATCAGTGGATGTCTTATTTGGGGGAAAACGGGGTAAAACGAAGTTTAGGACTATTCCTTTATTCCCATTGTTTTGCAAATCTACATAAACTACAAACTGTATGATTGTTTGATGAGAAATGCATCTGTACCACCAGGCTCCAAGTGTGAGGAGGAAGAGCAAGCAGTAAAAATGAAAGTGAAATCCTCTAAACAGCTTATAAATATAATATTACACAGCACCTGTCATTTCAGATCCATCATGGCAGCGCCTGTAAGCGGGCATCCACTCACCTGCTGCCTGCCACGTCCCTCATCTGGTTGCGTCCCTGTTGCACCACCATCCGTCCCATTAAAGTGAATGGGACGGTCGGTGAGTCAACAGCGGGTCAGAGGAGGAGCTACTGCAGGACAGAGATGTCAGTTGCTCTTTAAAAATTATGATTTAAATCAAGTTGATTTAAATCAAACCATTTTACTAGCGATTTAAATTGTGATTTAAACTGACTTCATTTAAATCAAATCCACCCTGGATGTCAGCAGATTTAAACTAGCAAAAGAGCCATTCCTAAAGTCATTTTAGTCAGGATCTAGTTGCTCTCCACAGGCATATGGAAAACTGTACTTCATTCTTCCTTTCTTTCTTTCTCATTCAGCATCTCCCTCCTGGAGAGTTTTCTGGCTTCAAAAAATGTCTGAAGCAAAAGGTGCATTAAAAAGGCGCCTGGCTGATTTTTTACAGCACTCAGTTTGGAAGAAATAAGTCAAGGTTTTGGGACGGGGATAAAATGTTTGACCAGAGTGCTATTTAGTGGCCAAAATCAACCCCCATTTTTCAGCTCCACAGACCCCTGGAGTCTCCCCTAAAACTATGAGACATGGAGACTGCATTAGGAGAAGTCAGGGAGAAACTCTTTGTTGGATCATTAGTAACTCCAAGAATAGTCACAGGATTTTTTTAAGGTGAGGAAACTCTGTGATTGAAAGGCCATGTTTTTTATTCTCTGCTTCGGCCAAACGGCTCGCTGCAAAACCTAAGCTGAAAATATTGGTTGCCTCTTTTGAGACTTAGCTGAAGGCCATTTTTATCCAAGTAAAATGAATCTCTTGGTTTCTTTTCCTCAAGTACTTTGCCAACTTTTTTTATTTTAGAATTAATAATAATAATAATAGCAGAATAGTTAGTTTACTTGTCACTGCACCTCGTACAAGGAAATTAAATGCTATCTTCAGTGCCCATTATACATAAAAAATAAAACAAAAACACATTCTATACAATAACAGATTGAATTACAAATTAAAGCAAACAAAAATCTCATTCACTCAGATTTGAAATTCCTAACAGATTTAGCATCTTAGAAGAACGGTATACAAGTGGTCCTCAATTTAAGGCCATTCATTTAAGGACCATTCAAAATTGAGGTGATACTGGGAAAAAAGGACTTCTAACCCATCCTTGCACTGTCCCTGTGATCATGTGATCAAAATTTGGGTGCTTGGAAACCGACCTTGATTTACGATGGTTGCAGCATCCGGGGTCACGTAATTGCCATGAACAGCCTAATGATCACATTGATTTGCTTAACGACCACGGCAAGAAAGATAATCCAATCAGGCATAAATCACTTCATGACCACATCACTTAGCGATGGAAAATCTGGCCCAAATTGTTGTCATATATTGAGAACTACAGGTAGTCCTCGACTTATGACCAAAATTCAGAGGAGAATTTCCATTGGGAAGCAAAGTGGTTGTGATTTTAGAATCTTTTTTGCCATAGTTGCTAAGTGAACCACATAGTCATTAAGCAAATCCGCTTTCCCCATTGTTGGAAGCTGGCTGAATGGCCATCATGTGACCCTGGGGCTCTGCAACCATCGTAAATCCATACCAGCTGCCAAGTACCTGAATTTGGCCCAGGTGGCCCCGGAGATGCTGCAACGGTGGCTAAGTGAGATTACCAATTGTAAGACATTTTTTTTGGTGCTTTTGTAATTCGAAATGGTCACTAAACGAATGGTCTACCTGTTCCTATAAAGCCATCTCGTCCACTGATAACAATGGGCCAGACTCTTATCCAGAGTCTCTGCCCTTGATTTTAACTCAATGTTGCACCAAGAAAATACTTCTACATACTTCTTTCCCATTCAATTCGATGATAAAATGTCTTTTTGGGTTTGTTTTTCTACATTTAAGAAAAATGTAGTAAAATTCTCTGGACAAGATGCCAGGGTCTTTGCCTTATCTTACTGTAGGTCTCAGAGAAGCAAATAGCGTGTGTGAATATCGAGTGTCCCCGTTTTAATGCTGCCCAAACTGTGCAGCTTCCCAGCTTCTTCTTCATCCACGAGAACCAACATAAAGCAACATAAAGCAATCCTCTCTTGTGGCAAAGAGAGGGCAGAGACAAGACGGGGTGGCACATGCCAATATCAGATTGCAAACGCAATGAAAAATGCCATCCACAGAATGAAATTCAAAAGCACTGGAAGGGACCAAATAAGATGAAGGGGAGGAAGCCTGCAGGAAAGGGAAGACTTTAGCATAGAGCTAAATATGAGCCGTGGTGGCGCAGTTGTTAGAGTGCAGTACTGCAGGCTCCTTCTGCTGACTGCCGGCTGCCTGCAATTTGGCAGTTCAAATCTCACCAGGCTCAAGGTTGACTCAGCCTTCCCTCCTTACAAGGTAGGTAAAATGAGGACCCAGATTGTTGGGAGCAAGAAGCTGTAAGCCACTTAGAGAGGGCTGTAAAGCAGTATTTAAGTCTAAATGCTATTGCTATTGCTATTTTTGGTAGAAATGGAGAAGATAACTAAAGGAAAGTGAAGATGGATGAAAGTGGGCCAGGAGAATTGGTGAGCCTGTCGAGAGTCCAGAACCTGGAGCTTCAGACCCTCAAGGTTGGCTACTCAAGGGGTCAACGACAGAGTGGCAACCCAAAACTGGACAGGAACCAGTTCACTTTTTGGCAGCAGAAATCAGAATAGTGATATCAGCCTTAAAGTTCACATGAGATCAGCAAAGGGCAACCTCCACTCTGGGCCTCTCCCAAGTTGGTCACAGAGAGCCTCTGACCATGGTTTATTAATTTTGAGTTTCTACCTCTCTTTCTCTCATGTAAGGGTCACCCAAGAAAGTTCCATTATGAACTTTCTGCAATGTTCATTATGCAAAGTTCCATTATGCAAAGTTCTGCCATGGAGTCTGTACTATAGTGGCTTATTCCCAAGACTTCCTTTCTAAAATAGGACGTGACAAACGTCTCCCTTTTAACTTTTCTCTCTCTCTCTGTACATCATGAACAAAATCCTCCGATGCTCAGCACTCGAGATGCCTTCCTGGCATCCTGGCAGTTCCATCTCTCGCGCGCTCTTACCTCAAATACTTCCTCGTCCAAGATCCTTGTTCCAAAGACAATGATGCCATTAACGTCAATGATGGGGTGGTCGCTTCGGTCCAGCAATTTGGTGACCTTTTTTTTACAGTCCAAAATCAGAGTGACATTCTTCTTATGGACACTGAAAGCAACTCGATGCCACCTGGGGAAGAACAGGCCCAGCAGAAGGTCAAAAGAAGGTCCAAATGTCACGGCTTCCCACGCCCACCTCAGCTTCCCAAAAGGAAGCTTCTAGAACTGCCAAGCATGAAAGCCTCTTCCCTGGACTGCTCATTACATTTACAAGGATGCTTCCTCTATCACTGCAGGATGGAGAAATCACAGGCATTATCTCAGTTCTCAAGAAGTATTAAATGCTAAGCCTAGTTTAATAAATCACATTGGCTACATTCATAACATGCAATCCCCAAGAAAATAAACTCTGATATAAATCAGGCAGCATGCCACTCATTTCAGCCTAGACTTTCACTTTTCTCCAGGAAGTCCCACAGGAGCTTTTTCAGGAGGCAACTGGAGTCCCTTGTTTTTTTCTTTTGAAGACGTTTTGCTTCTCATCCAAGAAGCTTCTTCAACTCTGGGGAATGGAAGGAGTTATAATCCTTGCAGACAGCTGGTCATTTGCATCCTTTTAGAGGGTCTGTGTCTCTTCAGAGGGTCTGTGGAGGTTTGTCTGTGTCCTCAGGGTCAACTGAGTGGTACTCCTGGTTCCTATAGTCTGTGGAGGTTTGTCTGTGTCCTCAGGGTCAACTGAGTGGTGCTCCTGGTTCCTATAGTCTGCAATTTTTTTCCTCTGGAAATCCATTCCCACTCCCACACCATTCCAAGGGACTTCATCCCAAATTGCATAGCTAAAAATCTGTACAGATTCTCAGTCATCCAGGTCATGGTTTTCCCAAAGGTGCTTTTTCAGGAAGCATCTGGACTTTTATATTCCTGCAAGGAATATAAAAGTCTCCACTATCCTGTCAATTTCCATTCCCCACTATCCTGTCAGAGTTGAAGAAGCTTCATGGATGAGAAGCAAAACATCTTCAAAGAAAAAGAGTTGCCTCCAGAAAAAGCACTTTTGGGACAACCAGGGCCTGGATGACTGAGAAGCTCTACAGACTTTCCTCCAGGAATTTCCCCAGTGAACCAGCTTTAAAATAAACATGAATTTTCATGTGTGGATGGTCCTTTTTTTAACTTTTTTTAACTTACACCTTATCACCTCCAGGAATTTCTGCCTATTGTGCAACTGGAGCGTTTAAGGGTCAAATAATAGTTTGATACATCAATTGATCAAAAACCTATCGTGCCAAAAATGAACTGTGATGAAGGTGAGGTCATAAAAAAAGAGAGTTGGCACACTGCATGCAGCCCAGTCCTGATTTATGGCAACTTTCCACGATTATTAGGCAGCTCCAGATGTGTTGGCCAACTCTGGGAATTCTGGATATTGCCATTCCAAAACTTCTGAAAGGCAAGATTTGATAAGATTGACTTAGGAAATTAAATTCATTTTAAACCCATTGTGGGCTCCAACATTCTCATATTTGTCTTGTGCTGTTCCAGCCATAAACAGATTGTTTTACTTATCTGTAAATATAAGGGACTCTTTACTGAGAATGAAAAAGGTTCATATTAAAAAAAAAAGCTTGCCAAATGCCAAAGTAATGGAGCATCCTCAGTTTTGGGTCTCAAGAGTCCTCATTCTTTCAGTACACTAGAGAGGAGATTAAGAGAAGCTCTTTCTCACTCCGCATCTACTCATGAAAACAAAATCCATGTTCAAACTACGGTGCAGTGTAGCATCCTTCTTTCCAGGGCCACAGAGACAAGAATGGACACGGGTGTAGTACTTATTTCTTTATAATATTCCAGGAAGTGGCAGCCATTAGCAGAGAGAGAACAATTTCTGGGCAAGGGGGGAGAGTGGTTCAGAATTTACATCGGAGATCAGCAACCTTAAACGCTCAATGAGCCACAAAGGTCCTTAACCGGAAGCCCCCCGTTCAATTTTGCAGCTGACCGGAAATCCGGTTCCCCCACCATAGAGCCTCATCCTAGCGTGGCACCCTTTTTTCTCTACCTGTCCTAACCAAAAGCCCTATCAATTGTGGAGCCGACCGACGACTGGGAGCCGCAGCAGAGGGATGAAAGAGCCACAAGTGGCTCCAGAGCCGTGGGTTGCTGACCCTTGATTTACACCATGTCAAGTTTCAGACTCTCAGTGCCCTCCTGTGGGAGCCCCATCACGGGTGAAGAGAAGGCATGCATTTCCTCTGCTCTCCATCCTCCTTGGTGTCCCCTGATGACGGAAACTTGTTTACATTCCCAGCATTCCTGCTTTTTTCCCCGAGAGAGACGGGAACCTTCAAGCCACCAACTGAGCCCTGAACATTTCTGTGGACAGTCCTGACTGGATTCTTTTTTAAAAGCTGGAAATATTTTAGCAAAAACGATCTGCAGGCATTAGCTGTGGAGCATGAAATGCCCTGGGAATTAGATATTGAAGATAGCACAAGACAAATTTCTATTTTCTGCTGGAAAAAGACATGCTTATCTTAGAGATATCTTTAAGCCTAATGAATATTATTTGTTGGATGACTTCTCCTATAATTCCACAGCTGCTGCTGCTTCTTTATCACTATAACTGGATTTGTGTCTCATTATATTATTCTACTTGCATTTTTTACATATAACCATCTCTGCTCGTTCGTTTCATGAATTAGAGGCCTTAACTGCTTTGCCAAATCCAGAAGTATTTTCCAGGAAAAATGCAAAATGAATAAACAGCTAAGTAGTAAGACTGAAGGCAAGAAACCAAAGTCAATTTGTGTCAAGTAGGCAAAGACTGAGTGCCTGGGCATCTCTGCTTTGCTTGGATTATTTGAGCAACTTTCTAAAGGGCTCTCAATGTTTGTGAGCAGCCAAAGGAGTGAAGACAGTCCCAGCAGCCCTTTCAGCCACATCTGGCAGAAACAAAACCTTCGGACTTAGAGAAAACGTGCCCTGGATAGACCCTGAATTCAATTTCCTCTTGGCTTGCCTCTGCCATGGCTTGGAGAGGGGGAGACGGAGACACGGCTTTTTTCCATGCAGATCTCCTGAATGGCAGATCAGAGCCATCTAGCACAAGGGTGTCAAACTCAATTTCATTGAGGGCCGCATCAGGGCTGTGGTTGACCCGGGATGGGGAGGCAGAGCGTGGCCAATTGGGTGGCCAGCTTGATGCCATTCACTGGGCATGGCCGACTGAGTGAACGTGGCCAGCTTGATGCCACTCCCCAAACTGCTGGCATGTTTCCTCTTCGCATTGGGTAGACCGGGCCGAAGAGATGCGGGCCAGCCCGAGGTGGGTAAAATGGGGACCCAGTGATAGGCTGACTCTGTAAAACTGCTCAGAAAGGGCTGTAAAATACTGTGAAGAGGCATAGAAGTCTAAGCGCTACTGCTATTGCTATGATATCTATTTCATATTTGTAAAAAAACTGGACTTGATGATGTTGATGGTGCACTGATGATGTTATCTAGTGGGGTCAGAGAGCTCGGAGAGTATCAAGGACTGCACAGTTCAGCCCTGAGCAACAAATAGTCTCTTCTATTGGTACCCAACTTATTAGGTTAAAATTATTAGAACACTTTTGAAGATTTCAGGATAAGCTCCAATGATAGGCTGACTCTGTAAAACCACTCAGAGAGGCTGTAAAGCACTGCAAAGCTGTATATAAGTCTAAGTGCTATTGCTATGCTATTGTTTATCTGGGGCCTCGCACATGGCGTTAACCTGGATTCAGGTTTGAGCATGCTCTGTGAATGCTTGTCTGCGACTCAGTGTTCCCATGACCTGCACTTCTCTTTCCCTCTTGGGGGGCCTCCCATTGGACCCCCTTTGGAGCTTCAGAACAAGCTTCATTTCTGACCTCATCATCTCCCAAAGGAGTCCCACTCAAAGAAAGGAAACCCAGAATTCCCCCACCTGACCCTCAACCCCACCCCCACCCCCCACCTCCCAGTTTCCTCCACATCACTCACTTGCCATCCGAGAGGTTGATGCCGCGGAAGAGTGGGTAGTTCTCGGGGCCCGGCTTCTCCATGTGGTCCTCGTAGAGGAAAACCGGGGATCGCCCCAGCTCCACACCCACCTGCTGGATGCCTTGCTCATTGTAAATGGAGATCAGGAAAGCCTGGCCGCCCTTCTTGGCTTTTACCGTGGTCAGGATGGAGAAATCTTCAGGAAACGGAGACACTGGAGGCAGAAAAGGGAGCAGAGCAGAGAGTGGATCCATTTCTCTCCCAAAGGGAATCACCAACCTTTGCTCTGCAGCTACAATGGCAGAGTTGGGTTGAAAAAGTCAACTGAATGAGGAAGGCCTGCTTTGAGACTTTAGCTACAGAATCAGAATAGAGCCGGAAGGGTCCTCGGAGGCCTTCTAGTCCAGCCCTCTGCTCAAGCAGGAGATGCTGTACCATTTCAGACAAGTGACTGTCCAGCCTCTTCTTAAAAACCTCCAGTGATTAAAACCTGCATTAGTAGCCATGGTGGCACAGTGGTTAGAATGCAGTATTACAGGCTAATTCTGCCGATTGCCAGCAGTTCGATCCTGACCGGCTCAAGGTTGACTCAGCCTTCAATCCTTCCGAAGTGGGTAAAATGAGGACCCAGATTGTTGGGGGCAAGAAGCTCACTCTGTAAACTGCTTGGAGAGGGCTGTGAAGCAGGGGTCCCCAATCTTTGAGGCTTGGCAGCCCAGCTGGGTGGGGAGCATAAGTGGGGAACTGGGCCGCACGAACAGCAGACTGGCGTGCATGCACATGTTTGCACAGCTTAACTTGCGCACGTTGATCTGCACACATGTGTGCATGCCCCCCAGCCCACCTCTCATACAAGTCAAACTGCACATGCGTGTGCGCACTTGGCCCAGTTCTGAATAGGCCACAGACAAGGGGTTGGGGACCCTTGCGGTAAAGCACTGTGAAGTGGTATATATGTCTAAGTGCTAGGGCTAGTATGATTGATGGGAAACACTTCCACGTCCACCCAGACACACACACACAGAGCACTGCTCCATGTGGACTTAGGATCCTTTAGGATCTCTGAGGCATCTCCGCCCTCCCCCATGAAGAGTGTGGGTCGTACCGTTCCAGGTCAAACAACTGGATGCTTTGCACAGCTGGCAGCAGCCAGAGCAGCGACACACCAAGATCCTCAAACTACCAGCTGAGGAAAGCAAACCTTCTAATTAGCCCCAACTACAGCCTGCCTTGGCTTGGGCCGGAGTGTCCTTTGTGCAGCTACGTGTCACTGCCTCTTCCCCTCGAGACCCTTTGATTGTCCGATTCCCCAATCTGCGCTTCTTTTTGGAAACCCTCTGCAATTACCTCTGTTGTCTTTATCTCCATCCACTCATTCGCTTGTTTGGAGCTGAACTAACATCTAGTTACTTGCAGGAGGTGTGTTATTAAGCGAAAGGAGTGGGAAGCCCAGAAAAGCCCAGGCTGCCTCTTCCCGGCAAGGGGGGAGGGGCAGTTTTGCCCACAAAATCCCTTCTGTGCCTGTCCGTAACTTCCAGCCCCCTTTTCTTGGCCAGGGCCAAGCCTCAGATTATGTCGAGAAAATGCCTGGCATCTTGGCCATCGAATCAAGGCAACCCGCTGCTTCCTTCCACATTCCTCAGGCTTTCAGATCCACCCCAAGCGAGGCGCTGCCCTGGCTGAAGAGAAGCGTGGCACTTCCCCGGCTTTGCTTAGAAAGCCAGCATCCGCCATAGGCCCAGCTGGGGAAGCCTCTGCGTTTCAGCCAAGCAGAACCTGAGTCCACCTGGGCAAAGCAGGAGAGGAAAGAAGGGAAGTGCCAGGCTCTGTCTAGGGACCCAGGCTGGCAGTCAGCAGGACATGGGCATCCTAAAGAGCTGTGGTGGCGCAACAGTTAGAACGGACTACTGCAGGACCTTCTGCTGCCTGCTGGCTGCCTGCAATTTGGCAGTTCAAATCTCACCAGCCTCAAGGGATGACTCAGCCTTCCATCCTTCCAAGGTGGGTAAAATGAGGAGCCAAATTGTTGGGGGTGATAGGCTGACTCTGTAAACCGCTTAGACAGGGCTGTAAAAGCCCTGTGAAGCAGTATATAAGCTTAAGGGCTATTGCTATCCTAGAAAGGGAAAAGTCCTGTTTCTGGGAAACAGGACTTGGGTTGCTAGCGCCAAAGAGGTTGCCTAGTTGGGTAATGAACATCTGCAAAAAGAAACCCAGCCCAGAGAACACCAAGGACCCCCACAGTTGCACCCTGAGCCACAAATATCCTTTCTTACCAGGGAAGAGCTGCTTGGTTGGGGCACTCAGCTGGGCATCCTTGGTCACGTGATAGGCCACATCTGCTCCCTTGGAAGACCGCCTGCTGGTGCAGAAGCCCGTCGTTTTTGAGATGCCGTCAGGTAAATTATGGAAATCTAATACCTTCAATAGATCTGCAGGCTCAGCTGAAAGAGAGAGAGAGAAGCCAACATTAGGACTACAGACTCCCAGTGGTGAAAGGAATCCTTGAGGTCATTTAGTCCAACCCCCTCCCCATTTAGCACCTCCAATAGATGACCATTCAGCCAGTCCTTAACACATCACTTCATGTGGACAGCCTATTCCCCTGACCTGTTCCTTCTCTTGGCAACCAGCCTGAAAGTCCTTCCTTTAGGTTTAATCCACCACACAGCCCAATATTAACCAGAAACATCAATGCAGCTTTGTTTCGGAGGGAGGGAGGGAGGGAGGAAGATGGATCTATTTCAAAGAGGAGCAACTTGTGCAGGTCAGCCAATATAATGAAGAGGCCCATGGAACTTCAAGGGACACGCCAGGGCTGGCCCGATGCCAAGCACAGCAACATGGGCCTGGGTGTTGCACTATGTACACAGCTCCCGAAAGCCAGCCAGGGATAAAACTAATCAAGTTGGCTCCTTGCTTGGCCTGGTTGAGCCTGTATGGAAAATGCCATCCAAAAGGTGTGAGTCCCATTGTACCCCCATGGTCAAGTTGTGATTGCCCCCAGATGCCCAGCTAGAGCACCTGTATTTACAGTATTATTTATTTAATTTATAGGGCTGTCCATTTTATCACAGCAACTCCAGATGGCTACCAACATATAAAAACGCAGACAAAATGACATATTATTAGAAAATATTAGAAAATTAGAAAATGTATTAAAGCAATTGAAGTAAATCCTTCCACAATAAAGTCAACCCACAAGTCACAGTCTCCTAGCAGTCAGCTGACTTCCACCTTGATCGATTCAACCTGTTTAGACCTACAGTAGCTGCATTCTCCAGAGGCCCCGGGGACAAAGCAAAGCCAATTCTCCTTGTCTTCATTTCCCACAGAGGACTCTGAGTGTTTCAAGCAAACTTTTGCCAGCCTTCCCATCTCCTTTTGCCGGGTCTGCTGGCGCTCCTAATAAAGGAATCAGTGAGTTAACTACAGAGGTTTTGTCATGTTTGGGGAGCTGGGCATTCAGCCAGTTCGGGCCGGTTTGGGCAAACCAGTTGTTAAATTGCTGGCTGGCCCCGCCCTTCCCAGCCCTTTCCAGGAGTCCCCACGTGCCCCTTTTTGCTCCCAGGGAGGTGCAGGGAGGCCTACTAGGCCCCAAATGGGGTGGGGAGTGCCCCCCCGTGGCTCGTTTTTGCTCCCAGGGGTGTGCAGGAGGCCAGGTGCTGCCTGTCACACACCCTGGCCACTCCCACCATGGCCACGCCCACCCAGCCGGTCACTAGGGCAGAGAACCATCAATGGCCTCCAGAAGTTGTGGGTGCTCCATCACTGGAGGCTTTCAAGAAGAGAGTGGACAACCATTTGTCTGGAATAGCATAGGGTCTCTTGCTTGAGCAGGGGGTTGGGCTAGAAGACCTTCAATGACCCTTCCAACCCTGTTATTCCACGATATTCAAAATTGCAAGGGAAATGCTGGGAACCAGTAGCAGAGGCTGATCATGCTCTGTCCAGGAAGGGAGAGCTGAAAAAGCAGGCAATTTTATTTTAACTTTCATTAACTAACGGCATTTCAGCTTCTGCCACATCAGGAAAAAACTATTATTTTGCAAGGAGTGAGTCCTAAAAGGTACAACTGCATCGTGATAAAATCCAACTTCTAACAGATCAGAAACTAACGTGTCCTGGAGGCAGGCAGCAATTTTATTTAAGCAACTGGCAAAGAGGAATAGGCACCTACTTCCAACTACATTATACCTCCCATAAGATTTGGAAGGCACTCAAGGCAGAGATTTCATAAAGGATAATTAAGAACAAAGTACAAAGGATGCATTAAAGCGCCTCCCCTCGACTGAAAAGGACACTCATGGAGCCATTTCAAAAATGTGCAAGATAGCATCAGGCAAGTTCTTGGCAGGACAGAGGCCCAAATTCAGTGCCTTCCCTGCCCTGGGATGTTCCCTCCTGCAGGAGGCCCTCAACAGCAACGGCCGACTGAGAAAAGCGGCTGAGCTGCAGCCAAGACGGCGCTGAAGTCTTGCGAGCAAACAGTGCTGACAAGCGCAAGGGGTCTTCTTCCTCGAGACCCTCAAAATAGTTTCCTCCGGTGCTGCCGTGGCAGAAGGCCTGGCCTGACCTGCCCCAAAGGCCAAGCCTTCTTCTGGGAGAAGTGGCCAAGCGGGACTGTCCTGAACAAAGGGCAGTGAGGAGAACAGGACGGCTGGCCTCCACAGTTCAGTTCTCCATCCCACCAACATCACCTGATGGTGGGAAAAACAGCCACTCATTATTCTTGGAGGGGTGGAGGGGGAAGAGAGGCTGGGAAGGAGGCGAGTTTTGACAAACAGCCAAAGCAGCAGGTTTAAAAACTTGCTTTCTTTTTGTACCAACACTCTGAGTGAGCACTTGGAGTGGTGCGGTGGCCTAGAAGTGGAGCTCTCGCCTCACAATCAGGAGGCTGTGAGTTCGATCCTAGTAGAGGCAGATATTTCTCTCTCTGGGCACAATCTCTCTGAACAAAACTCTGCACTGGCGACAGGAAGGGCATCCGGCCATTAAAACACTCTGCTAGCTCCATTCAGTTGTCCAGACTCCACCCCGCAAGGGATTATGGGGTTGTTAAATGAAGATAATAATGATGATGACTCTGAGTGAGCACTTTCAAAGGAATCCCAACTAGTTGCCCTAGAAAGCACCAGACATATATGAACCAAGAGTCAGTTGATCCCGCAACTCAAACCAAACAGCCTGGGGGTCAGTGCCCAGGGACCAAGGGAGTGGGCCATGCCCCCCGACAGAGGAAAGTTGTCTGTGGAAGTTGGGTCAATCTCAATGCCCCCTTGGTCATGCCATTACCAGCACCAACACCGAGCCACCATTGCTTTTCATAAAGCAAGACTTGTGTCGGGAGAGAAGACAAAACACAACTTTAAACCTGGACCCGCGGAAGGAAAATGTAATCTTTTAAATGGGGATGTTTGTGCTGCAGTCAGCAGGATGCCTGGATGAACAATACCATCCTCTGCACTCTGCCAACTTTGGAGAAGGAGCTCCACGGACAACTCGGGGGATGAGTGGAGACCAAGGGCAACCCCTAAGCAGGTGCCTGCTGAGGGCTGGCTGTCCTACAGCACTGGGTCAAGGCTCAAGTCAGCCTGATCAGGCAAATCTGAGCCAGGCCCAAATCAACCACCCAGAACGAAAGCGTAAAGCCGGATTGTCCGAAGGAAACAGTCGCTCAACCTCAGCCTTTGCAGGAAGTAAAGCCACTGGGCTTGGCCAGGGACCCCCAATACATCCTCCTCGGCCAACTGTTTGTGCCCACCCGCCTTCCATCTCCCCCTGCACCCCCTTTCCACCTTTCCCTGCCCAGCTTCTGTCCCACTCTATGTTTGCTTCCACTTTCCCCTGCGATGCTCAGCACCTGTGGCC
This sequence comes from Masticophis lateralis, assembly GCA_030761175.1. Classification (NCBI taxonomy): domain Eukaryota; kingdom Metazoa; phylum Chordata; class Lepidosauria; order Squamata; family Colubridae; genus Masticophis; species Masticophis lateralis. The sequence goes on along the minus strand of JAUDYJ010000015.1, from coordinate 1,186,817 downwards.
CCACGAGCACGTTTGCTTTTATGCTGCAGGATTTGATACCCAGCACACAAATACATATGAATGGAGTGGTGTGGTGCGGTGGCCTAGAGGTGGAGCTCTTGTCTCACAATCAGGAGGCTGTGAGTTCGATCCTAGGTAGAGGAAGATATTTCTCTCTCTGGACACAATGAGAATATATCTGCTGAACAAAACTCTGCATTGGCGACAGGAAGGGCATCTGGCCACTAAGCACTCAGCTCCATTCAGCTGCTACCCCGCAAGAGATTACGGGGTCATTAAAAGATGATGATGATGATGATGATGATGATACAAATACATATGAATACCAAAAAAACCCTCCCAGAATCCTCCTTAATTTGCACGAACACAATTATCAGCAATGTTGTGTGTGTGTGTGTGTGTGTGTGTCTTCCAGAGGCAAGGACTCCCGAGCTTCCAGGTTCACACGGGGCTGCTAGTGTCTTCCAGATATGCAAGATCCTAACTAGGCCATAAAGCCAAAGCAGCCATGGATTTTCACAGCCAGTGGGGCAATGACAGAAATATCATTTGGCTTATTAATAGCTGTAATAAACTTGGAGGAAGTCCAAGTGCACTGGGAGGCATTCTGTTTGAAGTTGCTCACGCACGTGCCTTTCCCACGTGCCATCAAAAGTAAATGTTCTTTAATCTGATGCGAGCACTCGCCCTCTTCCACCCTGGGTCACCACAAAGGGGGAGGCGCAATCTGAAAGCTGAAAGAAACCACATCTCTTTTGCAGGGGGCTTGATTTACACACACACACACACACACACACACACAGAGAGAGAGAGAGAGAGAGAGAGAGAGAGAGAGAGAGAGAGAACAGAAGCCATGGCTCGCGTCTGGGAGAACGGCTTAGCAGCCTCAGATACGCCCAGCTGCAAAGCCTGTAAATCTATGGCACTTCTCAGATGGTGCATCTGGACCTCCCAGGGTTGTCAGCAATTCAAGGGGAGGGTCACAATTTTTTTTTTAAAAAAAGCTGACTAACTCTGCACAAGGAGAGGAGGGGGGCTGGCACATTTGTTCACAGCTTTGCCTGTACAAACCTCAATGGACAATTGGGTTGCACAACACTTCAGAACTGCCCAGAGTCGCTTTCTGCGAGATGGGCAGCTACATCTATCAGGTCCGCTTGATACGCCAGTTGCGCCCCTTTCTGGATCAGGACTCCTTATGCACAGTCACCCATGCCCTTGTCATGTCTCGGCTGGACTACTGTAACTCTCTACATGGGGCTTCCCTTGAGGTGCACCTGGAGGCTCCAACTGGTCAAGAATGCGGCCACACGGGTGATTATGGGAACAACATGGCGCTCCCACATAACACCTCTCCTGCGCGAGCCGCACTGGCTCCCGGTGGTCTTCCGGGTGCACTTCAAGGTGTTAGTTCTCACCTTTAAAGCGCTCCATGGCTTAGGGCCAGGGTATTTGCGAGACCGCCTGCTGCTACCAATAACCTCCCACCAGCCAATACGCTCTCACAGAGAGGGCCTCCTCAAGGTGCCGTCAGTCAAGCAATGTCGGCTGGCAGCTCCCCAGGTCGAGAGCCTTCTCTGTGGGGGCACCCACCCTATGGAATGAGCTACCTCCTGGAATACGACAGATCCCAGACCTCCGTACTTTCCGTAAGGCCCTGAAGACTTATTTATTCCAACAAGCCGGCCTAGCTTTAATGGTTTTTAATGGGGACTTTCTCAATTTTATTGATTTGGGTTTTAAATTGGGAATTTTTTAATTTTGTGGACTTGGGGTTTTAAATTGGTAAGCCGACAATTTAATTTATTTTAGTTCTCTTAATTTTTGTATTATATGTATTTTAATTCTGGCTGTTCACCGCCCTGAGTCCCTTTGGGAGAAGGGTGGTATATAAATTTGATTAAATAAATAAATAAATAAACTTGATAAATAAATATCACTTAATTATTACACTTCAAACCCAATAAAAACACTAATTTTTATTCCTGGGGGGAAAATCAGGCTATTCCTGTACCAATTCAGGGTGTCAAATTCCCAGCAAGTTAGAGAAGCCCAACCAGCCAAAGGCAACTGAGATCTTTGTTTGAGGAGCAGCCTGGTAGTTGTGTTTCTGCACACAGACTGTATCTCAAGTACTTACTTACAGATTAAGAGTTGGAAGGGACCTCGTAGGTCATCTAATCCAACCCCCGCCCAAGCAGGAGACACTACACCATTTCTGACGGATGACAGCCCAGTCTCTTCTTGAAAGCCTCTGCTGATGAAAGCTCCCACAACTTCCGAAGGCAACTTCTGTTCCACTGGTTGATTGTTCTCACTGTCAGAAAGTTTCTCCTTATTTCCAAGTTGAATCTCTCCTTGCTCAGTTTCCATCCAGTAAGTACAACCAGGCAAGAGCACATCCAGCCAGGCAGAAGCTACCTGCTTGTCACTTAAATCCATGGTAACCATTCTGCGTCCTGCCCTCTGGACCAAAAGAGGAACCCATCCTCTTTTCTCAGCATCTTCTCAGTAACCTCCATTCTCAGCTCTACCAACTCTGCCTGACTCTCAGCACTTGCTCCCTGACCACCCCGGTTACATTTTCTGCACCTTTTCCAACTTGTATGAAATGTTCTCAGGTTGGTGCAGTGCCAGAAATATCTGATGGTGACTACTAATGAATGCAGAATATTAATTGGAGTGGAAGCCGGTTGACAATTTTAGTGGCAATCTTCTATCCAGCCCACCATTCACTTTCCAAGAATGTAAATAATTATAAATGTCTAAACTAAAAATAAGGGCAGAATCAACCCCTCTTCATGTGTTGCATTCATATCCCATGGTGGAGCAAGAATTGCCAATTTCTTTGCATTACTGAAAAAAGAATAATTCTCAAAACCAGGAAATACATGGAACCTGAAGTTCAGTGCTCATCTCCGTTTCTTGGCCGAGGGAGCCAGCGTGGTCTGAAGATGTTTTCCATGGTCATGTGGCCAGCATGGCTATATGCCAAAGGAGCACGGAATGCTGTTAGCTTCCCACTGAAATGATACCTATTAATCTACTCACATCTGCATGCTTTCGAAATGCAAGGTGAGTAGGAGCTGGAGCAAGGAACGAGAGCTCACCCCATTGCACAGCACTCGGGTCTCGAGTGCTTTCCAGCTGACAAGCATAGCAACTTTAACCACTGAGATATGTGTGTGTGTGTGTGTGTGTATCATTATCATCATCATCATTTTAGCCATTGTCTATCCACTGCAGGATGAGGGCCTCTTCTGCATGTTTGCAACCTATTCGGCCCTGAGTTTATAGGTATAAATATATACATATATACAGTATATACACATACATATTGCCTTGCAATGAGATGGGCGGTAAACAAATTTAATAAATAAAAAATAATTTTAAAAAAACACACGCACAGACTCCAGACGGAGTGGCTTCAACACATCAGGCTCAGCTAAAATGGATTAGTCACTTTTAAGTTCAATGCGCTGTCAGAATTCAGGAATTATTTTAGCAGGCTCTGGGGATAAGGCTGCTATATTAAGATATTAGATAAATGCAACAATTATGTTTTGTTAATCCAAGTGTAGGATTTAGCATATTGTATAAATGCAGCCCAAATGTTTCTTAGTTAAAATAGTGCATATAAAATATGTCCTTTGAGAAGCAGTGTACCCTCATTTGTGTAAATATGCCACACAACCCTTATATGTTTGGGAACATTACTTTGAAAAACTGATGTTTCTAATAAATATGCATCCCAAATGTCAATAGAACAAATCAAGTCAATAGAAACAAATGCAAACCATTTCATTCCTTTTTAAATTTGAATGGATGATTCTTGTGGAAGTTGGATGGAAGAGATGGTTGGATGCAGATGAGAGAGAGACTGGTGGGACACTCACTGCCAGATTACCTGGCCAGAGCCAATCGGAACCCTTGGTTTTCTACCTAAAAGAAAAGGTATCTTGCAAATTAAAACTATGCCACTGGCCAGAATAACTGGAAGTGGGGCCTTCAATTTAAAAGTGACACATGAACAAAAGAATCTGTATTTTTTGCTGGCACTCAGTTCCCACCCAGAAGTCCTGCCAAGTCCTCCTCCAGAGTCAAATCTTTTTTGACATGGTTAAAGTCATCCATAAGTCAATTCAACTTCTAACCCAAAAGGAAGGTCAAAAGCACAGAAGCTCCCAAATGAATTTCTTCCCCAGTCCGCTTCAAGTTTCTGCTTTCCTCCCCAAACACTCCTTTTCCTCTGCACTGGTTTGTTGTTGTTAGTCGCAAAGTCGTGTCCAACCCATCACGACCCCATGGACAACACGATCAGGAGTAGTAACTACAAGAGGGATCTTGGAGTCCTAGTGGACAATCATTTAAATATGAGCCAGCAGTGTGCTGCAGCCGTCAAAAAAGCCAACACAATCCTAGGCTGCAATAACAGAGGATAGTATCAAGATCACGTGAAATGTTAATGCCACTTTATCCTGCACTAGATGAGGCCACACTGGGAATACTGTGCCCAATTCTGAATCCACCAGGATTCAAAAAAGATGTTGGGATCTTAGAAAAAGAGCAGAGAAAAGCAATAAAGATGATCAGGGACCTAGAGGCTAAACATGCAATGAATGGTTGAGGGAACTAAGTATCTCCAGTCTAATAAAGAGAAGGACCAGGGGTAACATGATAGCAGTCTTCCAATATCTAATGGCTGTCACAGAGAAAAGGAGTCAATCTATTGTCCAAAGCACCTGAGAGTAGGACCAGAAGTAGCAGGTGAGAGATCTAACCAAGAACTAAGGAGAACTTTCCTGACAATAAAAACGATTAATCATTGGAACAGTTTGCTTCCAGAAGTTGTGATTCCTCCATGACTGGAGATTTTCAAGAAGCGACTGGACAACCATTTGTCTGGAATGGTATAGGACAGTGATGGCTAACCTTTTTGCCATTGCGTGCCAAAAGTGGGGGGAAGCACGGTGGGGTCACACACACGCGTGCCCATATCCATAATTCTATGTGCCCCGCCCCCCCCGTGCTCCCCCTGCTTTTGGCATGGGATGGCACAGTAGGTCTGTTTTTTTGCTCTCCCCAGGCTCCAGAGCTTTTCTAGGAGCCTGGGGAGAGCAAAAATGGCCTTCCCCACCCCCCAGAGGCTCTCTGGAGGCCGGAAACAGTGTGTTTCCTGACTTCTGGTGGGCCCAGAAGGCCCGAAAATCAGCTGGCTGGCGCACACATGCGTGCCAGAGCTGAGCTCGCGTGCCCACCGATATGGTTCCGCGTGCCACCTGTGGCACCCGTGCCATTGGTTCGCCATCATGGGTATAGGGTCTTCTACTTGAGCAGGGGTTGAACTAGAAGACCTCCAAGGCCCCTTCCGATTCTGTTTTTCTGTATGTATCTCCATCTCCATTATATTTTGTGTTTTGCTCTTTTTTCTTGTTCTCCTTTTTGTTTTTAATTAAAAATCAAGCAAGCTCCTGGATGACTTCCAGCGCAACAAGTTTCATATGACGGTCACAGGAGAAGAAAGGCAGCAGAAGGATACCTCCCGATTTACCATCTTGAGCTTCCACATAAATAATAAATAATGCTCTGGCTAAATTCTATCAAATAAACCTTGCACCATAATAACTGCCAGGAAGCTGACAGTCTCCGGTGAAGCAGCCTTGAGCCCACAGTCCTGGTCCCCATGGAATACTGGGAGCCAGGTATCTCTGGGGTGGGAGAGCTTATAAGCAACAATCTGCTCTGACAGGCAAGCTCTGGGGGGACCCCTTTCCTCCCAGTCCTCCTGGAAGTTCCACAAAATCCCCGACAGCCAAACCTGCCAGAAGGAAAACTGGGTCCACAGAGGACGCTACCTGAGAAAACACACCCCACTTTCAGGGCCACGGAAGTTGCAGCAACAGCAGCAAAGATTAAGACCCCACCTCGAATTCTGCATCCAGTTTTGTCACCACACTATAAAAAAGATGTTGAGACTCTAGAACCATGATGGCAGACCTATGCCACGCGTGCTGGAAGTGGCACACAGAGCCATCTCTCCAGGCACGCCAGCTCTCGCCCGTTGCTCTTTCAGTTTCCGATGCACCGCCCAGCTGGTCTTCATGCACGCATGCACACTAGAAACCGGAAGACCAGCTGGCCAGAACACATGTGCGCACCGGAAACTAGAAGATTATCTTCTCAGCCCACGTATGCGTACCAGGCGGCTGCTCTTCTGGTTTATGGCATGTATGCAGCCCACCCCCCCTATTTTGGCACTAGGTGCTGTATATTCTGCAATATTCACATTTTTGGTAAACTCATTCAATGAATCCAAGCTCTGCAAGCTGAGCTAACATGCACTGCATTGATGCATTCATACACTTTTACAGCAGAGATGACAGTTGCTCTTTAAAAATTATGATTTAAATCTAGTTGATTTAAATCAAGCCTTTTTACTAGTGATTTAAATCATGATTTAAATCAAATCCACCCTGTTATGGATACCGTGGCAAATTGGCAAAGTCCAGTTGCTAGAGAAGAAGGGAAGAATCAAATGATTTCCAAAACTCCCAGCCAGTCTAACGATTTCTTTTGCCTCTTTCCTTCATTCTTCTCCTGCTGACCCACAAGAAATGCTGGATCCCAGGAGGCAACCTGGGTAGATTTTCAGGCCAGCAAAGTGAAGCAAGCAAGGGAAGAACTCCCTCTCCAGGGCACGTTACAAAGAAGAAGAGCAAGTATAAATGGCCAACTGTGCTGAATGGAACAGGGCAGTCACGAAGGCTTGACTAAAATTGGCAGCAGCAGAGCAATTCTTGTCTCTGTGAAGTGATTCTTGCCTTTGAGAGATGATGAATAATTGTTGTAGCGTCCCTGAGAAAATTCAGAGAGCCTCATGAAATGTTGGCCTCCCTTTGAAAAAACTTAGCTGCAAGAATTCAAGTCCTTTGCCACTGGGGATCCATATGATATTGGCAGTACAAACATCCTTCCTGTCAATAAACACATAAATAAATTCTGCTCAAGCGTTCCTTCTCTCAACATAGTATCAGTCTGCTTGCAACGATGGAGTGTTTCCAGCTATGCAACCATGTTCGTGTTTACCAGCATCTTAAATCTCATAAGATAATTTCTGGGAGCCATAAGACATTTCTCTGCAATCAGCAGCATGACCATGCATGAAAAACGTATTTTGCACTCGGTTATCTTGATTTCCGAGATCACTGATCTCAGGGCCGTTTCAATCAGATCTCTCACTTCGGATGAATAACAGAATTTATAGAGTTGGGAGGGACCTTGGGAGGTCTTCTAGTCCAACCCCCTGCTCAAGCAGGAAACCTTATACAATTCCAACAAATGGCTGCCAGTCTCTTCATAAAAGCCTCCAGTGATGGAGCTCCCACAACTTCTGAAGATAAGTTGTTCCACTGGTTAATTGTTCTCATTGTCAGGAAATTTCTCCTTAGGAATTTCTAGGTTGGATCTTTCCTTAGTAAGTTTCCTCCTGCTTTGGATCCGGACCTAAAGCAGGTCCAGCAAGTAGCATCAAGACATGATGGACTGTATGCCACCCAGGGGAACAGCTGCACACTTAAGAAGTGGGGCAGTCTCACCAGTTCTTTCCTTGGTCGGGAAACTTTCTGCTCTGTCAAAATCATACCTTGTTACATTAGACCAATCTGTTGTTAGTGCTGTCATTTTTTTAAAAAAAATATTTTGAAATTCCTCAAGGATTTTACTCACAGAGAAATCTCCAACCCCCCTTTGAATCTGGAGCAGATGAAAATGCTGACACTAGAGATAGCTCCCATTGGCCTGAAGAACCATTGTACAAGCTCTACCGAGGGAACAACTCTCCAACCCCATCCCACCCCCAACCCAGGAAAACACTAGTGGGAAAAGGGTAGGCAGCTGATAGCTCAAAATTCAGATGGAAGACATCAACTTAACTGCCATCTATTGCATTCGCAAATTAATTGATATCTGCCTCTAGAAGAAATAGTTCTCCTATCTTGCAAAGCTAATACCACTCTGTAAAGCCTTAATAAGACCACACCTAGAATACTGCATCCAGTTTTGGTTACCACACTATAAAAAAGGTGTTGAGACTCTAGAAAGAGTGCAGAGAAGAGCAACCAAGATTATTAGGGGACTGGAGGCTAAAACATATGAAGAACGGTTGCAGGAACTGGGCCTGGCTAGTCTAGTGAAGAGAAGGACCGGGGAGACATGATAGCAGGGCTCCAATATTTGAGGGGCTGCCACAGAGAGGAGGGGTCAAGCTATTTTCCAAGGCACCTGAAGGCCAGACAAGGAATAATGGATGGAAACTGAACAAGGAGAGATTCAACCTGGAAACGAGGAGAAATTTCCTGACAGAACAATCAACCCATGGAACAGAAGTTGTGAAAGCTTCATCACTGGAGGCTTTCAAGAAGAGACTGGACTGTCAAAAATGGTGTAGGATCTCCTGCTTGGGCAGGGGTTGGACTAGATGACCTACAAGGTCCCTTCCAACTCTGTTCATCTTTAAGACAGCTGACAGCCCAGAATTCAGATGGCTCAACTGCCATCTACTGCATTCACAAATTAATTGATACCATGTTACCGCTAGAAGAAATGGTACCCTTGCAAAGCCTATGGATTCCTCTGTGGCTTCTTACAAGGAAAACCACCATATCCTGAAATAAAATTATACTAAGATACGGTAATAATGAAACCATGGAAATACACTGAAGATGCAGCATAATGTGACTTTCAGTTCGACATAAACACATTCAACAGCAAAAACACCCTGGGGCTCCACTCCTAGGACAGAAAGAAAGGCTCCTCCCCCTGAGTTTGAGGAATAAGCCTCTCCCTCACCCAGGAGCTGGACAAGGTGTTGTAACCATCAAAATTGTGCCCAGATGTGCCATTGGACACCCAATGAAGTGGCACTCCCATCCCTGTTGCCTCACGTGTTAACCAATGACCTTGGCTTCCCCTTTTCAACAAGAGGTAGACGATTCACACATACCCGAAGTCCCACCCATCCTTGATCTTCCCTTTCACTAAAACTCAGAAGGTTCCTGGGCACACTCCAAGAGCTGCTTAGAGAAGACCTCTTGCACACTGGCTTCTGTGTGGGCTCTGAAAGGGAGCTGCTGCCCAGCTTACGTGTGTCACTGGCCAGTGTCAAAGGTGTGAAGATTAATCACACAAACACAGGTTTCCTGCACCTCACTTAACCAATTACAATGCAGGGTTAAGAAGTTGTTCTCTGGGTAAAAGAGATTCCTCCCTTGTACAAAATCTTTGGGCTCTCTTCTCTCCGCTTCCCATTCGCTTCCACACAGCCAACTCCGCCCAACAGAAAGTAGCACTGAGATTCCTCGAAAAAGTTTCTGGGAAGGATGAAAAACCAGCTCAAGAAATGCTCCACTGCAAAGGCCCCACTGTGCAACATCAGGGAGATTTATGGGCCTTTTCTTTTCATACACACCAACATAATGCAGAATGGAGACAAAGAGTAAGACGGAGAAACCCACCTCACTCACTTCCATACAACAAAGTAAGGAAAAGCTCACCCGTGTGCAGGACTGCGGTCATTTCCTTTCACGGCACTCCTTCCTCGTAAGAAACCATATACTCAGTGGTGGGATTCAGCCAGCTCGCACCACTTTGGGAGAACCAGTTGTTAACTTTCTGAGCAGTTTGGTGAATTGGTTGTTGGAAGAAATCATTAGGGCAGAGAACCGGTTGTTAAATTATTTGAATCCCACCACTACATATACTGCTTAGTATCTTTTTACCATTATTGGAGGGGTTTAAAACTGTTTTTTCCATCTGTAGTCAATATTCTAACCAAGATACACAGTTCACCTCTTTGCTTCAGTTACATATGTGTAACACTGTTCAACAGTCCCCTTCAGCTGTAAAGCAGTTTGTCCTGATACATTAATTTTCTTTCTTTTTTTAGTTTTTATTTGTACATTTTTCTTTAACATATATGAGTGCTTAATAAACAGTGTATTGTCTGAGTCAATTTGCAAATACATCATCATCATAACAATAATAACAACAACATTCTTTACTTTTTGTATATAATGGTATTCTTCCAACTTCTAATTTCTACCTTTATTATCTAACAATACATTGATTTTCTGATCAATGTTCCTTCTGGCATCATGTAAGCTATTTATGTAGTTGCACCTCAGGAAAATCCCTGACCCAGAGACTTCCAATATAGCCATTCGCATCAGGGGTGGGTTCCACTTACCTTCACTACCGGTTCGCAATGGGAGCACATATGCAGAAGCTAATGCGCATGTGCAGAGCATCCATGATGACGTCCAGGTAGGTGGGCGGAGCCTCCCACCGCTGTTATTACTGGTTCACAAGATCCGGACCGAACCAGTAGCAACCCACCACTGAGTCGCACAGTTCATGCTGGCATCCATAACACATGACATACTTATCTTCTCGTACTCCCTCTTTTGCCTGCTAAGAGTTTCCTTCCCGTTTCCTGCGTTCAACAACATCCACATCCGTCTTCATGCCAAAAATTTCATCCTTCTAGGCCTACTCACTTTTTTCGTACGCTTTCTCTAAACCAACAAAAAGTGCAGCCAATTGTCTCTTTCACAGTCAAACTTCTCAATGACTTCCTGAGAAGCAAAAATCTTGAAAGTAGGCACTTTCTCTGCAGGAAACAAAGCTTCCCAGAACTTCCCAGATTGAGCTCACTTCCCAACTCATCTCCCTGTTCTCTTTCTATTGCCAGAGAAGCCGTAACTTTTGCATCATCAGGCTCAGAGGCCATCTGGGTGCACCTACTAAACAAGCCTCATGGCCAGCCCATCAACAAACCACATTTATTTCATTGCACTGGCTCAGTTATGGCCTCTACACATGTAGTACAACCATCTACAACATCCTCACATCTTTTTACTTTTCACACATGATAGAATTATCTTTTTTTTTTTTTTTTTTTTGCAGTGATCATTCTCCAGTGTTTTTGGAGGGACTTTCTCGGTCAAAGTCCCTTTGACTCACTGTTCTACTAAGCATCCTTTTTCATCTTTCTTGTTACTGTGACTGCCTAATCTTTATTTCCAATAGTGAAGAGAAGGACCAGGGGAGACATAATAGCAACCATTGTCCAATATTGGAGGGGTTGCCACAGAGAGGATGGGGTCAAGCTGTTTTCGAAAGCACTCAAAGGCCAGACAAGGAACAATAGATGGAAACTGATCCAGGAGGGATTCAACCTGGAAATAAGGAGAAATTTCCTGACAGCGAGAACAATCAACCCATGGAACAGAAGTTGTGGGAGCTTCATCCCTGGAGGCTTTCAAGAAGAGACTGGGCTGCCATCTGTCAGAAATGGTGTAGGGTCTCCTGCTTGGGCGGGGGGCTTGACTAGATGACCTCCACGGTCCCTTCCAACTCTGTAAATCTGTTAAATATTTTCCAAACAGATTCTACATCCTTTTTCATACAACTTCTGTTCATTCCATTAGGAGATGGTCTTTTTTTTTTTACTTTTGTGCCTATTTTCTCTCAAAATCTGTAAAACTCTTGACATGACCAAAACTGGTGGCATTCAGAAGGTCCCATTCACCTTCACTTCCTCTCCGTACTTCATTATACAATATCAAATCAGCCGGTCCCTCCAGCCACGGTATCAAGAGTCCAGTAAGGCCACTCTGCTTTTTAGACCATAACAACCACAAAATATTTTCTCACTTTCATTCCGCAGTGGGTTTGAGAGCCATCAATTTAACTCTGTACATAACCAACACATTGTGCACAGAAAACTTCCTAGATAATAGCGCAATTCGCATTTGGCTTTTGCAGAAGGTATTCCATCCCTCATTTTTATGGATGGATGAAGAAGTTGCCAGGAAAAAAAAGATGGCCACTACCGTTGGCTGGACTAGTAGTCGATCTTCCACATCTGAAGATCCCTCACGAGGACATTCAGGCACATCTGGTGCCGCCATGCTCAACAGGCAACTCACATGGTAAGAACAAAAAGGAAAAGGAGGAAGTGTGTAAAAGGGGGGATTTGGCGCAGCATGAAAGAGTGAAATAAACATATCTGGCTGATCGAGAAAGAGATGGATTTGAATGGAAGAGAATGAAAATGAAAAGAGCATTTCATTTCTCTCCAGAGAAAACGTTTTCACAGGACAGGATGTGGAAGTAGAGGCTCAGATGGATGCAAGGATAGTTTAACCAAATAAGTTTAACCAATAAAACCAGGGCTGGCGCAAAGAAACAACGGTAGGAGCCTTCCAGTTTAGCAAGAGAAGCCACCGGGTTATTTCCCGGATCAGCAGCCATTTCAGGCAGCATGTCACCTTGTGCAACCTTAAATATGTATGTACATAAAAGTAAAAACACATTTAAAAATAAAATATAAATTAAAAACATTTAACTATCCCCAGTCTATTCTTGAGACTCTGGGGCTCTCTGGCGCCCTGCATTCTTCCCAACGCAGCTCCAGCAAAGCTTTTCTGGCAATTTCCCAGCCTAGAGAAATGTCTGGCTCCTTCCCCCTCCCTCCCTCCCCCACCCCTCCCTCCCTGGACCTCCAATTTTCCTTCTGTTGCACACCAGGACTGTATGTTGGAGGCATGGGTTGTACGGGAGGCCACACAGCTACAAAACAGCTCTTTTATTTTTTCCAGAAAAGACAAGGGAGCACGTGGCCTCCGTGGCTCATTCCTAGCCTTAGAAGTCATAATCATGTTTATGCCTCCATCTTCAGATTGAATTCTTGGCCTTCTGTCAAATGCAGAGTGTCAAAGAATGTAAACGTGCACTACGCCTCATTCACTACACGGTAAATTGTGTGTGCGCGTGTCTTTTTCCCCCACCTGGAATCTTCCTGGTGTTGCAATGAGCACAACGCAACACAATTCCAGGTAGGGATTCTGGAAATCATAACCAAAATGTAGCTTTTGGAAAAGCTCATTTACACTCTCAGCCAAATAAAGTGGATTATTTACCTTCAGATTTGGAAGTCTGCATTTTTCTACGCTATCCTCCCCCCCCCCCCCCAATACTCTTACCATTCCTCCAGATTGTGGCAGATGTTTTCCTTTCCCCCCCGCCCCCCCTCCCTCCAAGGTAGGAGACAGCCTGGGTGAAATGCAGGCACTTTGCATGGATGTGGCAGCCAGTCTCCCATCCAGAGAATGATTTTCGACTTCATTTGACTTCATTTACATTTTGGTTTCTGCACCACTGTGCCAATTATTTTATTTGGAAAAAAGCAGAAACACTTGCATTAATTTTTACATTCTTTTTTTAAAAAAATACACACTTCTACCAGTTTAACACTGAAGCAGAAATTGTTAATATGCACGCAATCCTTGACTTATGACCACAATTGAGCCCAAAATTTCTGTTGAGAAAGACTTCTTAAGTGAACTTTGCCCTATTTTACGACTTTTTTTGCCAAAGTTGTTAAGTTAGTAACATGGTCGTTAAGTGAATCCGGCTCCCCCATGGACTCTGCTTGTTGGAAGGTCCCAAAAGGGAATCGCATGACCCCAGGATTCTGCAACCGTCATAAACATGAATCAGTTGCCAAGCTCAGGTGACCATGGGGCTGCTGTAATGGTCATTAGTGTGAAAAATGGTCACAAGTCACTTTTTCAGTGATGGTGTAACTTTGAACGGCCACTAAATGAACTGTTGTAAGTGGAGGACCACCTGCATTGTGTTCTGAAATACTTAATTTTTGACGGTATGAATTTAAGCGTGAACTAGGTCTCCCTTTTCTTCAGTGATAAGCCCATAAATAAAGGGGCAGGGAGTGGAATGCCGGAAAGGCCCAATCAGCCTCGCATTTCTTTAATTAAAAATTGCAGCAACCCTCAGATCTGGATGAGGCTGAGACTGGGGCAGGGCCAGGCATCCTGAACCAGCTTTGGGTGGGCGGGTGGGCTGGGACAGTCCCATTCAGCATATCCGGTGAACTGGGCCACGCTGCTCACGGTCACAGAGTTTATACACTGATCTTCATATATTGCTATGTTCTCTCTCGCTCTCTCTCTCTCTCTCTCTCTCTCTCTCTCTATCTATCTCTATCTCTATCTTTTCATCTCTCTCTCTTTCTATCTCTCACACAGATAGATAGATAGAGAGGTAGAGAGGGAGGTAGTGTGTGTGTATGTGCCTGGCTCTTCTTTAGGATTCCTCATTTAGCACCTCATAGAGCTGCTGATATAGTTCTACAAAGGAATTGTTCAGCCTGTCATTTGCACCTTTGTAACTTTGCACAGCAACCAAACAGGACAGATACAGACCTCAACCGGTAGTTAGGACTGCAGAAAAAACAATTGCAACCAGCCTGCCTTTCACTGAGGACCTGTATACTGCACTAGCCAGAAAGAGGGCTGTTACTGTTAAAATATCTATAGACCCCTCACATCCTGGACAGAAACTTCTTCCCTCAAGATAAGGTTATGGGGCATTGCACGCCAAAACAACTACACACTAGACCTAGTAGGGCTGTGTTACTGTTATCCTTCTCAACTTCTCTATTACGTATTTCCTTAGCTTCTAAGGACTATAGCTTTGTAATTTGTATCTTATAATTTATGTTGATTGCTTTTATTTAGTATCCTATTATGATTTATGTTGATTGCTAAACATAGCATCCTAGTATTTAGTCACTGAGTGTTGCATCATGATTTATGATGAATGTATTTTTATGATGACTATGATCATGATTTACCACTTACAGCTTTTATGTACACTGAGATCTTATGGACTGAAGATAAATTCCTTATGTGTCCAATCTCACTTGGCCAATAAAGAATTCTATTTCTATTTCTATTTCTATTCTATTCTATCCTATCCTATTTCTTATTCTAATTCTATTCTATTCTAATTCTAATTCTAATTCTTTCTAATTCTAATTTATTCTATTCTATTCTATTCCTTTCCTTTCCTATTTCTAATTCTAATTTATTCTATTACTTTTCTATTTCTATTCTATTCTATTCCTTTCCTTTCCTATTTCTAATTCTAATTTATTCTATTACTTTTTTATTTCTATTTCTTTTTTTATTCTGTTCTGTTCTGTTCTGTTGTTATGTTATGTTCCATCCCAATCCCAATCCATTCCAATCTTGCCATCCAATCTTGCCATCCCTGTTTAATTATTTCCATTCTGCCATTGGGAAGATGCCAGATCCCTGTCTCCCACTTAGATAACGAGCTAGGCGGAGTCTGAGTTTAATAAATAAATTAAAATAACACAACTGTGCCCCAGGATCCAGCTCTCCATTTAGGAATGAAAGTGAATTACAAAGTGGATTAAGGAAAGCACCTGGATTCTGATGCACAAGCACATGTGTGTGTTTGAACATACTTGGTGGTATGGGATTCTTTTTCATGCAACTACTGCCAGCAGAGTTGCTAGACGTGATAAGCAATGAGTAAATCATATCTTAACTCAAAGAAGATGAGCACTTCTGCCTTTCAATCTGTGGACGTAACTGGTTACAGATGCTAGCAAGGGGAAAGGCCAAAGCCAAGAGGAAACAGGCACTGACAGTGATGTGCCCATCAGGACCACGCTGCTCTTTTTCTCCTTCTTCAGTGAGTTGGAGAATGCGCAGACATGGGGGATGGGGGGAGGGGTCAGAGAGGAAAAGAAAAGCTAAATCTGTAGGAGATCCCTAGAAAAATTAGCACAGAGAGCAAAATATTGCCCTGAAAACAAGCAGACAGGAAGTACAATTACACAATTATAGAGCGCAGTAAATGAAAACATAGTAATCAACCTGTGTGCCTGGGAATTAAACAACTCTTTTCGCTTTGTCTAACGGCAGGCAGTGAAATGATGAACGGTTAAGGGAAGCAGGTATGTCTTGTCTACTGAAGAGAAGGGTTAGGGGTGACATGATGGCTGCCTTCTGGTATTTGAACAGCTGTCAAAGAGAAGAATTATTAGAATTAGAATTAGAATTAGAATTAGAATTAGAATTAGAATTAGAATTAGAATTAGAATTGGAATTGGAATTGGAATTGGAGTTGGAGTTGGAGTTGGAGTTGGAGTTGGAGTTGGAGTTGGAGTTGGAGTTGGGGTTAGAACAGAATGAGTTGGAAGGGACGTTCTAGGGCAGCCGACTGCTCAAGCTGAGATCTACTATCGAGGTAGCAATGGGTGGAAGTTTGTTCAAGAGAGGGCCTACCTGACAATCATAACATTCAATCAACTAAAAAAATGGTGTCTTGGAGTTGGGCATGTTCCATCACTGGAAGCTTTCAAGAAAAGTCTGGGCAGCCATTTGTCCAGGAAACAATACCTTCTCCTTCTGCTTGGACAGGGGGTTGGACTAGAAGACCCCCAAGTTCCTTCTATGACATCTTAAGAGAGCAACTGTGCAAATGGTCCTTTGCCTATTATACAGGAAGTCCTTGACTTACGACCGCAATTAGGAGCTGAATTTCTGTTGCTAACAAAGGTAGCTGTTAAATGAATTGTGCCTGATTTTCACTGTAATTTCAAACAGTTGCTTAATGAATGGTTGTGTGTTGAGGACTACCTATAGGGCAAACATGGCTTGGGCAACCAACTTATTTCTCCAATAAGGAGACATTTTCTGACAGTGAGAACAATCAACCCATGGAACAAAAGTTGCCTTCGGAAGTTGTGGGAGCTTCATCCCTGGAAGCTTCCAAGAAGAGACTGGGCTGCCATCTGTCAGGAATGGTGTAGGGTCTCCTGCTTGGTCGACTACATGACCTCCAAGGTCCCTTCCAACTCTGTTAATCTGTTAAACTGAAGACAGTGCTGGGAAAGACAAAAGTTATAGTAAGCATTTATTTATTTATTTTATTTGTACGTCACAGACTCACAATGGATCTGGGCTTTTTCATGTGATGTGAGCATAAAACTGTTGGCCCTGTTTGGCACTAGACGCCACTACGTTCCTCTTGAAGGTCACATCTTCAGAAATAAGTACTCAAAGGCCCAAAATGGCCCAAAGCATCTACAGCCATTGGCCTGTATCTGAATAACCCCAAGATCCTGCTTAGACCAATTTCAAAGACCCAGAAAAGGGAAATGCTTTTAGCATCTCTTCAAAGTTTGAGCAGGCTGCAGGAGTAATTCCGATGGGCATTTGTTCCTGAAAATTGGCACTCGATGGGAAAAGTTTCTCAACCAGATTAAACCATGAAGTTGGGTGCACAAACACATGAATTACAAGCAAGTTTTTCAAATAATTAGGCATAGAAGCGCCGCAAATCTATACTAACAAGCTGGCACTCTTAGTGTATATTCCACTGGTGCAGGAACTGGTGAGAGAAAGAAGGGGAGGGGGAGGACCAGAACATGTGAAGAGCGTGCTTTGGGATCAGCTCAGTGGATGGAGAAAATGACTGGCAACCAGCAATTGAGAGAATTTGCATGTGAGATGATGAGGGCATGAATCGGCTGAGTGCAGAACCAACCAATCCTATGAATGTTCCTTAAGGAAAAGTTACAAATGTTAGTAGTTTTGTTGATGGAAGATTTTAAATAATGATTCTGAACAACATAGCTTGCAGCTGGGAAGCCAAAAAGTGAAGAGAAACGGAGAGGTCATTATTAATTTATTTAATTGTTGGTTTGTTTAAAGTCAGAGCAATTTATCTCTATCCCACAGGACCCTGGGCAGTTCAGTCACAACAATGGAACTGTACAAAAACCAGAAATCATCCATCAAAGCAGAATTAGGATATACACCCAGGATAGCAATGGAGCCAAACCCTGGACAGGCACCGTTTAGCACATATCCTAAAAGTTTCTCTCTTCTCCCTACTCAGACTGAGTCAATCAATCAATCAAAGCACAGCTGGAAGGGACTCTCTGTGGAAAGAAATCCAGCCTTAAAACAGGCCAAGGCCCTCGGAAGGGGCCGGGAAGGAAAGGAAACTGGCAAAAGAGTTTGTGGTTAAGATGCTCAAAACAAACAAGCCGTTGACTTTAGTAAGTGTCAAGACAACTTTGATGGGACAAGAAGGCGCAGCCCTGGGCAGAGTGGATTAAATCCTCATTTGCTTGCTTGATGCCATCTGAATTTGGCAGCCTCCTCCATTTTCCTGTCCAGCTGCAACATCCAAGCATCTTTGGGCATGTATTTATTTATTTGAGTGTGTTTGCATGACATCTTGAGAGCCAGTTTGGTCTCTAGCGGTTAAGGCCTGAGGCTGGAAACCAGCAGACCGTGAGTTCTAGTCCTGCCTTGGGCATGAATGTGGGCTAGGCAACTTTACACCAGTCCCTTTCTCTCACCCAACCCACCTTACAGGGTTGTTGTGGGGGGAAAATAGGAGGAAGGAGTATTGGGTATGTTTACCGCCTTGAGTTATTAAAAAAAGTAATAAAGGTGGGATTTTTTAAAAAAAATCTCATAAATAACTTCAGGGGATTTAAGGAATAATTTACCAATAAGTAACACACTCATCCATTAATTCCCACCAGTGACCAGTGCCAAAGGTCTCTTTCACCATTTTGGAAAGAATATTGTCAGGCTCCTTCTGCTGACTGCCAGCTGCCTGCAAATTTTCAGTTTGAATCTTACCGGCTGAAGGTTGACTCAGCCGCCCATCCTTCCGAGGTGGGTAAAAGGAGGACCCAGATTGTTGGGGGAGATAAGCTGACTCTGCAAACCACTTACAGAGGGCTGGAAGGCACTGTGAAGCAGTATATAAGTCTTGGGGCTATTGCTGTTGCTATTGTCAGCCCAGGATGCAAGCTCCAGCCCCAAAGCCCCCCTTCTAGATTCTCACCCTTCATCCTCTCATGAAGAGGGATTTGGCAGCATCCCCTCCATCTGCATCTCTCTCCCCTTGAGGAGCACCCGGAGGCTCCAACTGGCGCAGAGTGCGGCCGCGCGGGTGGTGATGGGAGCGACATGGCGTTCCCACGTGACACCTCTCCTGCGCGAGCTGCACTGGCTCCCGGTGGTCTTCCGGGTGCGCTTCAAGGTCCTGGTTACTACCTTTAAAGCTCTCCATGGCTTAGGACCTGGGTACTTGCAGGACCGCCTACTACCACCAATAGCCTCCCACCGGCCAGTATGCTCTCATAGAGAGGGGCTCCTCCGGGTGCCGTCAGCCAAACAATGTCGGCTGGCAGCCCCCAGGGGGAGAGCTTTCTCTGTGGGGGCACCTACTATCTGGAATGAGCTCCCCCCAGAGATACGGAGGATCCCGGATCTGCCCACCTTCCGCCGCGCTCTTAAGACTTTTCTATTTCGCCAGGCGGGCCTGGCCTAACCACTCCCCGTTTTTAGTGTCAAATTTAAAAAATTTTTAAATTATATTGGGGTGTTTTAATTCTGTCCGGGCCAAATTCATTTAATCTGTTTTTAGTTGGTTTTTAAATTTTGTACGTATGTATTTTTATTGTTGGCTGTACACCACCCTGAGTCCTTCGGGAGTAGGGCGGTATATAAATCCAATAAATCTAAATCTAAATCTAAATCTAAATCAGCTGGACAGGTTCTGGCCGGACAGGCAGTTACAGTTATTTGGCCCTGAGACCCAAGATTTTGACAGGACTCTGAACTGGACCGGAAGGCCTCATTTGTGGGGTGCTGCAAGGGTCGGTCCTCTCGCCACTCCTGTTCAACATTTATGTGGCTGGGCGAGATCATCCATGATTTTGGGGTGAGTTGCCAACTGTACGCTGATGATACTCAGCTGTACATCTCCACCCCTGACCACCCCAATGATGCCCTCGAAGTGATGTCCCAGTGCCTTGAAGCCATGCGGGTCTGGATGGGGAGGAACAGGCTTCATCTCAACCCTTCCAAGACCGAGTGGCTGTGGATGCCGGCGTCCCGGTATAGCCAGCTGGTGCCATCGCTGGCTATTGGGGGTGAATCATTGGCCCCCACAGAGGGGGCTCGCAACTTGGGTGTCCTCCTGGACTCACGGCTGTCCTTGGAAGGGCATATGGCGGCCGTGGCCGGGGGGCCTTCTATCAGGTTCGCCTGATGCGCCAGTTGTGCCCCTTTCTGGATCGGGACTCCGTGTGCACAGTCACCCATGCACTCGTCACGTCTCACCTGGACTACTGTAACGCTCTCTACATGGGGCTCCCCTTGGGGTGCACCCAGAGGCTCCAACTGGTCCAGAATGCGGCTGCGCGGGTGATTATGGGAGCGACAAGGCGCTCCCACATGACACCTCTCCTGCGCGAGCTGCACTGGCTTCCGGTGGTCTTCCGGGTGCACTTCAAGGTGTTGGTTCTCACCTTTAAAGCGCTCCATTGCATGGGACCGGGGTATTTGTGAGACCGCCTGCTGCTACCGATAACCTCCCACCGGCCAGTACACTCACACAGAGAGGGCCTCCTCAGGGTGCCATCAGCCAAGCAATGTCAGCTGGCGGCCCCCAGGGGGAGAGCCTTCTCTGTGGGAGTACCCACCCTATGGAATGAGCTACCTCCTGGAATTCTATTGATCCCGGACCTCCGCACTTTCCGAAAGGCCCTTAAGACTTACTTATTTCAACAAGCCAGCCTAGCTTGATTGGTTTTAATGGAGTTTTTAAATTTTGATAATATCAGTTTTTGGGTTTTAAATTGGGTATTTTAACTTGTAGATTTGAGATTTTTTTATACTGAAATGCCGATGATTTAATTTCATTTTAAACTTTTTTAATATTTGTATTATATGTGTTTTAATTTGGCTGTTCACCGCCCTGAGTCCCCCTGGGGAGAAGGGCGGTATATAAATTGAAATAAAATAAATAAAGGCCACTGGGTGGCCAAGGCAGCCCAAGTCAACTGAAAAGGGCCTGAGTAACTATTGTCAAGGCCTTCCACATATGATTAGTCCTTTTCCAACCTGTTTCTCGAGACGTCTTTTTCCTCGCAAGCGTCCCTCTGCTTCTTACAGGGAGACTCAAGGAATGCAGGCCAAGCCGCAAACCCGGATTTGCTTGCTTGTTGCAACAAGATTCATGGTGCACTTCCAGGCCAGGAACAAGAGTAACCAAACAGTTAATGGGAAATGGTTCTGTGGACTGAGCGTGAATGCCAACCAAAAATGTGCCAAAAACACAAACTGACTCATAAACAATCTCGGTTGAATTATTAACGTGTGCTGTATCAAAGTCAGAGCTTGTGATGCATCCAAGAACAACAAACCTGTGAGATTTAACTTAGGATGTAATTAATCTTTGCCTGGATCTCCAACAAGAGGAGGCACATCTGGTCTTCTTCAGCAAGCTGCCTCCGGCCCCGGCCCCTGCCTTGATGGTTGGGGTCCCTGGCCCTTGGCGGCCTTCTCCTCAGCAGAGCCACAATTATGGTTTCTTGTCTCTCCACTGAGGCTGTAGGAGACAGCCCGACACGGCTTCTGTGGGCTTCCCATTCCTTCCAAAGAGAAAGCCCAGAGAAGGGCCCTTGAGGCAGGCAGGCTACCCTTCCCCACAATGGGCACTCAGGAGGCTCCAGCATCAGAAGTGGGATTCAGCCGGTTTGGACCAGTTCGAACGAACCGGTAGTAACGACCTGCAGGTGGGCGGGATAGGGCAGAGTTGGGCGGAGTTGGGCAGGGGCGGGGGTGGGGGCGGGGGTGGGGGCGGGGCGGGGGCGGGCCCACCCCCACCCACCTGCCCGGGCACAATCCCATCCTATATCGCTGTGTTTTTGATGCCGCTCACACAGATGTGCAGGCAGCACACGTGAGCAAATTGCCGTGTTGTTTGACGCAGCATGCATATGCAAATGCCACGCATGCTCACATTTCCAGTGCTGGGCAAACTGGTTGTGACAGAATGCGAAACCCACCTCTGATCAGCATCCAAACCCTGGTCTGGCTAGAGTGAATCTGAGCAGCCTGGCAGAATTCATGGACCCTGCTTGGTGTCGCCTCTAAGTGCACCCCAAGGGGGTGCCATTAACACGAAGGCTTTTTGCAAGCAGTCTACTCCAACCCAGCCACATTCCAATACTGGAGCTGTTTGTGCAACTTGGCCCATCCGTTAGCCAAGACAATGTCAGAGCATTGTAAGCTGTTCATCCATGACAAAAGGCCTGGCTCCTCGGGGGCTCAGGGGAAATTACATGTGAGCTGGTTGCTGTTCAACCTGGGGGAGACGGAGCAAGTGATGGGAATCCGAGGCTGGACTTTCTGCCCTTCCTCTTGTTTTCCCTCGTTCCCAGGCTCTTTGCAGAAACCTGATTTATTCATGTGCTGACTGACATTAAGCAGATGCAAACTACCTGGCTGTATCCATCCCATTGCTGTCACCAGCTCTTCACTAAAATGGAAAAACTGATTTTGCTCCATCCAAAGACTCACAACCACAAAGATGTGCTACAGAGTCTGTACCCCCACTGAATTCCTTCCTATTCTTGGGTCTGTATCTGAAGCTTCCACCCACCGCATCTTGTGCTACTCACACACACACACACACACACACACAAGCACTATGCTTTGGGGGATAGTTTTGAACAAAGTTTTGAAAATGTTTTGGTCACCACAATATAAAAAAGGGGGAGGCTCTGGAAAGAGTGCAAAGAAGAGCAACCAAGATTGAGTGCAAAGAAGCAAGAGTGCAAAGCAACCAGGACTGGAGGCTAAAAGATCAATTCAAATTCAGAATAGAGCTGGAAAAGACCTTGGAGGTCTTCTACTCCAGCCTCCTGCTCAAGCAAGGGACCCTAAACCATTTCAGACAAATGGCTGCCCAGTCTCTTCTTAAAAGCCTCCAGTGATGGAGGACCCACAACTTCTGAAGGCAACTTCTGTTCCACTGGTTAATTGTCTTCACTGTTGGGAAGTTTCTCCTTAATTCCAGAGGGGGGTCAACTTATTTTCCAAAGCAGCAGAAAGCAAGACAAGAAGCAATGAATGGAAACTAACCAAGGTGAGAAGCAACCTAGAGCTAAGGAGAAATTTCCTGACAGTGAGAACAATCAACCAGTGGAACAGCATGATTTCAAAAATTGTGGGTGCTCCGTCAGTGGAGGCTTTCACGAAGAGACTGTACAGCCATTTGTCTGAAATAATATAGGGTCTCCTGCTAGAACGGGGGCTTGACCTAGATGACCTCCAAGGTCCCTTTCAACTCTGATGATGTTCTATGATGAGTAATTCAACCTCTTCTTCTCTGTAACATTCCCTCAACTGACAGAAGATTGCTATCATGTCATCTCAGTCTCTCTCTTTGATATGCTACATAGTTCCCACAATTATTCACTGTACCCCTTATCCTTTGGTCCCGTGACCTTTTTTGCCCTTTTCTGCACTCTTTCTAAAGTCTAGACATCTTCTTTGTAGCATAGTGACCAAAACTGGACTCAATATTCCATGTGTGGTCTTATCAAGGCATTATAAAGTGGTACTAAAACTTCATGTGACCTTGATATTATCCCTCTGTTGATGCAGCCTATGCCTGCATTGGCTTTTTTGGCAACTGCATTGCTGGCTCATATTTAAATGGTGATCTACAAACCAATCATACCTGGGAATATCCTGGAAAAGATAATCAAGCAATGAATCTTCAAACACCTAAAAGCAAACAAAGCTGTGGGTTGAAGCCAACATGGGTTTATCAAAAACAAATCATGCCAGACAAACCTTATGGCATCCTTTGACCAAGTGAGAGAATTAGTGGACCAGTGAAATGCAGTGGACTTCAGTAAAGCATTTGACGAAGTAGACCACCGCTTGTGTGATAGAAAGTATCATTATCACTCACAAATGGCCAACCAACTACACCCAGCCTGTCCTCAGCAGAACTGCTGTATACCTACATAATCTGGTCCCAGAAATTTGAAACTATCTACAGTGGACAGGTGTTCTATTCTATTTTCTTCCTGGTTTTATTTGCATTTCTATTCTGTCTCCTACAGTATTGCCTTTAATAAATTGGATTATTTTTTCCTTTTGCATAAAGACAGTTGCAGAGACTGAATTAAGCACTTTCTCTCTGCTGTCCATCAACTCCTTGCCATCTTCTCCATTAGTGGACTCATCATTTCCACCCATTTAAGGTAGGGTCATAAGGTCCTTGTTCATTGGAAAAAAGAATGGGCGAAGGCAGGCAGACTCAAAAACAGTAACTGTGAGAGGGACCTTGGAGTCCTAGTGGATGATCATTTGAATATGAGCCAGCCGCATGCAGCAGCAGCCGCCAAAAAAAGCTAATACAATCCTGGGCTGTATAAACAGAGGCATAGAATCAAGATCACGTGAAGTATTAGTACTGCTTTACAAAACGCTGGTATTCCACACCTGGAAGACTGCAGCCAATTTTAGTCACCATCAGTGGTGGGTTGATGTCATCAAATACCATTTGTGCATGCGCAGAAGTGGCATGTGTGTGCGTGAAGCGGGCGCACACACGCACGAGCGAACTGGTAGCAAAGGTAAGTGAAACCCACCACTGGTCACCATACTACGAAGAAGATGTTGAGACTCTGGAAAAAGTTCAGAGAAGAGCAACTAAGATGATCAAAGGCTGGAGGCTAAAACATAGGAAGAACGGCTGCAGGTGATGGGTTTGGCCAGTCTACAGAAAAGAAGAATTAGGGGAGACATAATAGCAGTATTCCAGAATTTGAGGGGTTGCCACAAAGAGAAGGGAGTCAAATTATTTTCCAAAGCACCAGAGGGCAGGACAAGAAATAATGGCTGGAAACTAATCCAGGAGAGAAGCAACCTGGAATTAAGGAGAAACTTCCTAATAGTGAGGACAATGAACCAGTGGAACAACTTGCCTCTAGATGTTGTAGGTACTCCATCACTGGAGGATTTTAAGAAGAGACTGGACAGTCAGTTATCTGAAATGGTATAAGTTCTCCTGCTTGAGCAGGGGGCTGGACTACAAGACCTCTAAGGTCCCTTCCGGTTCTATTCTATTCTAAAATTCAAATGTAGAAAGGAAGATGAGGAGCCAAGAGCCATGTTACTTAAGGCCTTTCCAATTCTATCCGCCACAGGAGGGAGGCCTGGTTCTTCTTCGGCCTCTGTTTACAGCACAAAGGGAAGACTCCCACAGAGTCCGAAGACCCTGTGACCACAGGCCACATGAGCCATCCTCCATAGCAAAAGCACATTGTAAGCCACCCTGAGTCTCTGGAGAAGGGTGGCATATAACTCAAACCAATCAATCAATCAATCAATCAATATGCAGTGGTGGGATTCACATTTTTTACTACCAGTTCTGTGGACGTGGCTTGATGGGCGTGGCATGGCATGGCCTGGTGGGCGTGGCATGGTAGGCATGGCAGGGGAAGGTTACTGCAAAATCCCCATTTCCTCCCAATCAGCTGGGACTTGGGAGGCAGAGAATAGATGAGGGCGGGGCCAGTCAGAATTTTTACCACCAGTTCTCCAAACTACTCAAAATTTCCCTGCCATCTGGAAGACGCCCGTTCTGTCCACAGCTGAGTCGGTCCTGAGTTCCCTTTCAATTCCCAGCCAGCTCCCTCTCCCTGTGTTGGGAGACCCATAGAAAGGAAACCAGAAAGCTTCACTTACAATCTCGCCTCCGCTAATGGTCAAAACAAATAGAATTGTGGGGGCAGCTGTGCCAGCGCGGAGCTCTTTGCTGACTCAGCATTTCTGAAATAACTGCCAGATGTGCTCTGCATAAAACCCAAACGCAGCTTCAGTGACATTTGAGAATCCTGCAGCTTAGAGAAAACTAACAGATGCCCTATTTTTAAAGATATTTCTTGGATAGTTTTTGCATCGCTTGTTGACAAAAAAAGTCCTGCTGACATCTCTTCTCCAAGACTGACTTTTTCCCTCCCCCATTTTTGGTGGGAAGAGCCATTCTCTAAGCAAAGCTGCCTTTCTTGCTGGCCTGTAGAAAATGGGGGGGGAGGGGCGCTCTCTCTTGGGAGTGGGGGTTGAACTGAGGATGTTGCAGCCAAAAAATAAGCGGTAGACTTTTCTGCCAGGTTGCTCCCCATTTGCGGGTCTTTGTGACAAACTCACACTGACTACTCTTTCGCCTTTCCCTACTTCAGAGTTCCTGTGCTCAGCGGGGGGGGGGCACGTCCCTCTCTTGTGCTTTTCTTTATCGGAAGAAAAATTGCCATCGGATCTCAAGGGTTGCTCCACCACAGCCAGACTACATCCCACACTTGCTTTGGGTGCATTTATTGAAGACTACATGGAAAACTATCTTAAGAAGTGAGGATCCAAATCATAAGTTCGCCAAGAGGTTGGGGTTCACTTATTTCGGTGTTTTGATACCACCTGATTAAGCCTCCCCCTCCCTCAGTTTTTCCTGCCAAAGGTCCAGGCTCAATTCCTAGACTTCCCCAGAAAGTCTGAGATGAATTCCACACAATGCAATGTTGTTGAAGCTACAATTCTTTGTTCTTATTTATAGGCTGCCATCCCTTTCTGACGACTTCTGAACTCAGGACAATATTTGTGGGGCTCTTAATGCTCTCAGAGCTTGGTTGGTTTTTTTGCAGATGTTTTGGTACCCAATTATGTAACATATAAAAGTGCACTGATTATGTCGCCTAGTTGGGTAATAAAATGTCCGCAAGAAAACAACCATGCTGAGAGAGTAGCAAGGACTCTACCTTTAACCCACAGCAACCAACAGTCTCTTCTGAACAGAAGAAGCTGGAGCAGACAGACAACTCTGCCTACCTGCCTGACCACCTATCTTTGCATCTCTACTGTACCTCTGAGCAAAGTCCTTCCTGTAGCTGGCAGACATAACCAAGGAGCCACTGAATGTGATCTTTCAAAGCTCCTGTAACCCAGGGGAATGACCAGAGGACTGGTAAAGAGCTGAGGTGATACCAATCTACAAAAAGGGGAACAAAATGGATCTAGGAAATTATTGGCCAATCAGCTTGAGATCAATAACTGGGAAAATCCTGGAGAAGGTAATCAGGCATTTGTGAGCACCTAAAATGAACCACATGATTATGAGAAGCCAGCTGTCAGGTGTGCCTCCTTTCAGATTTCCAGAAAGAATAACCCCGACTCCATTTTCATAGATAAAGGTACTTTTACTGAAATTGAACTGAATGCAACCAAGGAAAAGCAAGATCTGAGGCATAGGCGCGAAAATCACATATAGAAAGCATCCCCTCCCCAGTGTAAATCATCCAATCCAAAGGTCCTCCAGGGGTCATGTGGAAGCACATGTCTGGCAGTGTCATCAATCTGGAATGCCACGACCGTTGACCTGATATCCACTTCAAAGGAAAGACTGCAGCTAAGATTCACTTTCGTTTCTCCTCCACTCCCCCTCCCCGTTACTATGGCAGCCGAGCAAGCAAGCATTGAAAGAGCAGAGGCTGACATTCGCCCCCCCCCCTGCAGAAGAGACATTATTCCTGTAAAAGACAAAAAGGGAGATAACAATACAATACAAACAATATATACACAAATTATGGTTTATCAGGATATTCGATTGCACTTAAACAATTGCACTTTCTTTGGCGCTTGGACATCTCGTTTGTTTACCCATTCAGCTTTAGATAATGGGAAATGTTTCCAGGCCGCCAAATACTGCACTTTACCACGACACTTCCTAGAATCTAAGATCTTCTTCATCTCAAAATGCTGCTCTCCGTCAATCAGGATGGGGACCGGAGGAGGTTCTTGGTCTGGATGCAAAGGGGACGAATGTTCCAGTTTTAGTAAACTGACATGGAACACCAGATGAATTCATCTTAAATTTTTTGGCAACTCCAACTGAACTGTGACTGGGTTAATGACTCGAACTACCGAAAAAGGGCCCACATATTTGGGTCCAAGCTTTTTAGACTTTTGGGTAGTTTGCAAGTATTTGGTGGAAAGGTAAACCATGTCACCAACTTTATAAGTTCGTGTTTGACCCCTTTTTTTATCAGCCTGGGCTTTATGAGCCCGATGCGCTTCATCAAGTGGCTTACAAGTTACTGACCAAGTGCCTCGTAATTGTTCGATCCAATTAATCAAAGAGGGGTTTTTTGGATTTTCCTTAGGCAGCTCTGGAATTGGTACAAACTCTTGGCCGGGAGCCACTTTGAAAGGAGTGAACCCTGTGCTGCTATGTATGGAGTTATTATAGGCCACCTCTGCAAATGGTAACAAATCCGCCCAGTTATCTTGTTGATAATTTACATAACATCTCAGATATTGTTCTAACACGGAGTTGGTTCTCTCACACGCCCCATTTGTCTGGAGGTGGTGGGCGGAGCTTAACCCCTGGGAGGTGCCTATCAGCACTAGGAACTCTTTCCAGAAATGGGAGGTAAATTGAACACCCCTGTCAGAGATTATACGTTTTGGAGCACCATGTAATCTGTACACCAGCATGGGTTTGTTAAAAACAGATCACGCCAGGCAAAATTTATTGCCTTCTTTGAAAAAGTGACTAAATTAGTGGACCAGCGAAATGCTATGAACATAGTATACTTGGACTTCAGTAAGGCACTTGACAAAGTAGACCACAACCTACTACTTGGTTAAGATTAAAAAATGTGGGATAGACAGCATCATCACCAGATGAATGGATGGATTCATAACTATCTGACATTCAAAGTGTAACCCTCAGTAGAACTACATCTACATGGAGGGAAATATGCACTGGGGAACTCCAAGGTTCTGTCTTAGGCCCAGTACAATATCTTCATACATGATTTAGATGAGGATACGGAAGGAGAACTTGTCAAATTTGTAGATGACACCCGGGGGTGGGGGCTGGAATTGCTAACATTTTGGGAAATAGACTCAAGATCCAGAAGGCTCTTTGACAGACTTGAGTATTAGGCCCCATCCAACAGGCTGCAATTCAGTGGGGGGAAAAGTAAAGTCCTCAACCTAAGAAGGAAAAACCAAATGCGCAGGTACAGAGTAGGCAGGATGAATTAAATGGCCACCAGAAACAGGAGGCCTTTGGAACCACAGCCAGCCAGTGTATCCACATTGCAGGGTTTGGTTCAACTTGGTCTGGCACTTCAGAAAACATCCAAGCTGAATCTGGATATAATCAGGGATACCAAAATCAGACCAAGGACAAAATCCAAAGTAGTATTTGTGCTGTTGTCCCAAATGTGTTTTTTCAAGAGGCAATTGGGCTTTCTGGTTGTTCTTTGAAGGCATTTCGCTTCTCATCCAAGAAGCTTATTCAGCTTCTTCAGAGAAGCTGAGGTATTTTGGGCCCATACTTCAGAGCTGAAGAAGCTTCTTGGATGAGAAGTGAAACGTCTTCAAAAGAAAAAAGCCAGAAAGTCCAGTTGCCTCTTGAAAAAGCCCCTTTGGGACAAACATGGCCTGGAGGACTGAGAATCTCCATAGGCATCTATGCTGTTGTTGACTAGCGCAAGATACGTGAGAAAAGCAGGATGGAAGTAAAACCAGAGGGTGATATTATTACCACTTTTTAACCCAACCAGATAGACTTGAACCCTTAGGATTTATTAACTGCATTTCTCCTGATCTCTGATTTGTCTTCCCCTTTGGAGAAGGCTGGCTACTGACTTATTCAAAGAAGAGCTGTTTCCAATTATTAAGCTATATTTTATTGCTCTATGTCTTGCCACAAAAATGTCAATTTATTTATTTATTTATTTATTTATTTATTTGGGAGAATAAACTCTTTCTTGAAACTTTTTCCTGTATTTCGAAACCATCTGCTTTTATCCTTGAGTGTAACTGGAACATCTTAGGTACAGTATTTCCCTCACAGAATAAAACTTAGCCCTTCTCTTCCTGGAAAAGAATCCATGGAAATAATTTCACTTACATCTCCTTTCAATTTTCAGTTGAAACCTTAAAAAGAACCTTCTGTACATGCTCTCATGGAACTTATTTTGTAAGTCCTGTGAGTTCCAAAGGATTTACTGCCCAGAAAGTTTATATGAAATTGTTTCTTCCTCATACGATCAAATCAGGCTTATTGGGAAAGGAATCTCACGGAACTAAGTGAATCTGTATAGCATGTAACACAATTCGGTTTATGTTGTACTCAAGAAATCCTAACATCAAATGCTGGTGACCTTAATCTCCTTTTCCACAACACCTAATTCAAGGAGGTACAGCCCCGCCTCTTGTTTCCTTCTCTCCATCCCTACTGGTTTCCTCCCATGGCTGCATTCTTGGCCTGCACTCCCTGAGTCCTGAGCCCTCCGTTCTTTCCAGCCTTTGGCTCTGAATTCAGCCAGCTGGGCACAGACGGAGGGCAAACTCAAACTACATCTAGAATCGATGAAACCCCTCTGATTCTGAAGGTGCCCAGGGGAGAGGGAGCTACCATTGGGGGGCTGCACATGCAGGGCCATGTCTTCTGAAAAGCTGAGCTGAAAGGCAACTCCGGCTGATCTGATGGGATCCCACATGAACCAGGCAATCAACATCCAGGTCCAGATCAGACCTGAGCAGCTGGACCCGAGTCTTCCCCCTGCGCATCTTAGGAAGTTGGGGGGCAGGAAGCAGCAAGACCAGCTTAAGACTGGACTTCTCCAAGTGGACGGAGGAGGCTGGAGGCCTGGGGGACTCATCAAGAACCAGATGACCCATAGGCATGGGGAAGAAGGATGACTGGTAAGGAAGGGCCAAGGGAGTAACCCTCATCTGTGGCAGCGCGGACCCCAGTTATGGGAGCGGCAACTGAAGCTGGAAGAGCTCGACGATGGCAAGGAGGAAAGCGGAGAACCTGACCATGCTGACCAGCTGATGAAGCAAGCCATGAGGTTCATGAGGAATGCCTTTCAACCTCAGGAACCTCCTCTAACCTCAGGAACCCCTTGTCAAGACCACCACAAGTGAGGCCCGGCAGACTCGAGTGGAAGTCAAGGAATGGAGGGCTTCACCGGTGGCCACCACGTCAGGTGCTTCAGCAACCCTTGCCACCATGGCTGCAGGTACAGGAGCAGCTCCAAGGGGGGCCACCAGGGCTGCCCAGGCAAAGGTGAAGAGTTAGAAGACCCCACCCCTCAGGGTGAGTTTTGATGGGGACCCCCAGCAACTGGAGTTCTTCTTGGCTCACGTCCTGACCTACATGCAGGAAGTATGGGCCCAAAATACCTACAGAAGGCGCCACGTGAGAATAGAATAGAATAGAATAGAATTCTTTATTGGCCAAATGTGATTGGACACACAAGGAATTTGTTTGGGTGCATATGCTCTCATGTGTACATAAAATAAAAGATATGTTCATCAAGAATAGAATAGAATAGAATAGAATAGAATAGAATAGAATAGAATAGAATAGAATAGAATAGAATAGAATAGAATAGAATAGAATAGAATAGAACAGAATAAGGAGTAGAACAGAACAGAACAGAACAGAATAGAATAACAGAGTTGGAAGGGACCTTGGAGGTCTTCTAGTCCAACCCCCTGCCCAGGCAGGAAACCCTACACCACTTCAGACAAATACTTATCCAACATCTTCTAAAATATTTCCACTGTTGGAGCATTCACAACTTCTGGAGGCAAGCTGTTCCACTTATTAATTGTTCTAACTGTCAGAAAATTTCTCCTTAGTTCTAAATTGCTTCTCTCTTTGATTAGTTTCCACCCATTGCTTCTTGTTCTACCCTCAGGTGCTTTGGAGAATACTTTGACTCCCTCTTCTTTGTGGCAACCCCTGAGATATTGGAAGACGTGTCTCCCCTAGTCCTTCTCTTCATTAAACTAGACATACCCAGTTCCTACAATTGTTCTTCATATGTTTTAGTCTCCAGTCCCCTAGTCCTCTTTGTTGCTCTTCTCTGCACTCTTTCTAGTCTCAACATCTTTTTTATATCGTGGTGACTAAAACTGAATGCAATATTCCAAGTGTGGCCTTACCAAGGTGTTATATAGTGGTATTAATATTTCATGTGATCTTGATTCTGTCTCTCTGTTTATGCAGCTCAGAACTGTGTTGGCTTTTTTGGCAGCTGCTGCACACTGCTGGCCCATATCTAAATGGCTGTCCACTAGGACTCCAAGATCCCTCTCACAGTTACTATATTGAGCAAGGTACCACATATACGGTAACTGTGCATTTTGTTTTTCTTCCCTAAATGTAGAACCTTGTTTTTTTCACTGTTGAATTTCATTTTGTTAGATAGCGCCCACTGTTCAAGTCTGTCAAGATCCTTCTGTATCTTGAGCCTGTCTTCTGGAATGTTGGCTATTCCTTCCAGCTAGGTGTCACCTGCAAATTTGATGAGTTCCCCATCTATCCCCTCGTCCAAGTCATTGATGAAGATGTTGAAGAGCACTGGGCCTAAAACAGAGCCCTGGGGTACTCCACTGCATACTTCCCTCCATGTAGATGCAGTTCCATTGAGGACTACACATTGAGTGCAGTTGGTCAGCCAGTTACGAATCCATCTGGTGGTGATGCTTCTAACCCACATTTTTCTACTTTATCTAGTAGTAGATTATGGTCTACTTTATCAAATGCTTTAGTGAAGTCCAAGTAAATTATATCGACAGCACTCCTCTGGTCCATTCCATAAGGTACAACACTTAATGATAGTCATAGGTTACAAATAAGCAATGAGGGGCATCATCCTGGCGCTTGAAGGAGCCATCACTCAGTGGATGGTCATGCTTCACCATGAAAATGCCCTTGACCCTAGCTGACCACAAAGAGAGGGATCGCATCAAGACCATCTGTTGGGTTCGCAGAGGGATAGCCAAGTACATCAAAGAGTTCCGTGACCTGGCATGCAGACTGGCCGCAAGATTTCCTCATCAGCTGTTTCAAGGCTGAACAATGACATTTAGAACATCTGCATCTCAAGAGGGCCCCCCCCAACCCTGCATGACTGATATGTCTTAGTCAAAGAAGTGGACATTGACTAAGCTTGCAACAAGTATCACCTGGGACGAGGATGAAAGAAGTCACCTACAGAGAAAAGAGAACCAACAAAGCCGTCGAATCCACAACCCCACTCAACTGCTTGGTTCAAGGGCGGGCAAGAGGGGCACTGAGCAGCAGAGTGTAAAACCAGGCAGCCTGCCAAGAAAGCCACCCTGGCCCTGCCAGGAAACCTGCTAAACCGTCACAACGATCCTGAGACATGGCGCTGAAATGGGTGGAGGTTGACGAGTTTACCCCGTCTCCCAAAAGTGTGCGTTCTACATAGATGAGAACAGAGGATGCCGTAGCCAGTTATGAGCCATTCTCAACTGCTGGCCAGCAAAATCCAAAGATGGCCCATTTTCTCCTGCCATGCATGGTCTTATATCTGCACCAAGCTTGATTCCCAGCAACCAGGCCTTGGCCCAGCAAACAGATCCAGGTAGTTTAGCTCAGAAATTAAGCCTAAATTTATTTAGAAGCCCAGCCTGATTGTCAAATCTGGCTTTGTCCTGAATGTGATGGCAGCTTTTGATGGACCACAACCACAAAACATATTCAACCTCACTGCAGATTAACGATGGGAGACTAAAAGTAAACACTTAATTTCACGTTTTTAAAAAAACCCTGGTACACAAACCAAAACTTAATTCTCACTCAAATGTGGTATTATCCAAAAATTGTTATGCGCCTTTGTAAAGCGTATTCAGGAACAATCCACCCAAAAAGTACATCTATTCTGAACAAATGTGCAAAATAAATTACATTATGAGAAAATGTTTGCAAAAGTTATACACAGTAGACAAAATTGTCGAGAAAAATGCATTTAAAGCTTAAATGCACCAAAATGAACCTAATTTTCAGTGCAAACTATTAAAAACCTCAAATTCCAAAAATCAGATTTGAGCCAGTAATAAAAGCAATAAATTAAAGTTGCCAAGTAGTATACAGATTTCCCCATCCTTATTAAAGAATGCCTCAGTTATGAGATCACCATAAATGCACATGAGGACACTAGTACATTAGTTAAGGAAGAAATGAAAACTGCAGCAAAATACAAAGAGCATCAATTTGGTTCAGTGGCCGGGGCGCCAGGCGGGAAAGCAGGAGGTTGTGAGTTCGCCTTACCTACGAAAGCCATGACTTTGGGCCAGTTCTTCTTTCAGCCCAGCCTACCTCACAGGGTTGTTGCAGAGAAATAGAAAGAGGAAGGTACTATGCATGTTCACCGCCTTGAGTTATTTTTAAAAATAATAAAGGTGGTATAAAAAAACTAATCTCATGAATAAATAAATAAACAAACAAACATGGCATTGTAGGAACCCACACCCTGACTGGGGCATAGACATTCAGGGTTCATACCCTCCCAAGCAACTCATGTTTCTATGGCGGTCATCCAACTGGGCAACTGTTGAGCTTCTCAAACCGACCGGGACAACCCCCAAAAGAAACCCAGAAATCTGGAAAAAAAACCCTCCCCCTGGCTAATCGTGGCCTCTTGTGCATCTGGCTACAACCACAACCTAACGGCTTGGTGCCCTTGTAACCCCAAAGAGAAGTTTCCAGGTCAGGGGGAACCTTCCCCAGGGAAGTCCGTTCTCAGGTGCTGCTGTCCTTCAGCCAAAGTCAAGACCCAAAGCGATTTGGGAGGAGGAGATTTGGGGAATTTTGTTTAATTGCTAATTTCTATTCTCTGATCACTTCCTATATCAAAAGAGAGAGAGGCTTTTTAAGCATGTAAAGTTTGCCATCTGCCAGAAATGATGTAGGGTCTCCTGCTTGGGGGGGGCGGTTGGACTAGATGACCTACAAGATCCCTTCCCACTCTGTTATTATGTTAATCTGATTCTATAAGAAAGCTTACATTTCTGCAATGGTGTTGAACCTCAAGAGCCATAGGCATCCTGAGATGTGGCTGATCAGCCGACTGCAGAGGCACAGCAGAGACACCCACTGTCCACACCTGCAGGACAGGGCGAGCCAAATACAAAGCATCTGGACCGGATTCATTCAATCAGAGCAGGCGCTGCCTCCAAAAACAGCCCCTTTGATTATGCACAGCCTGCAAGGCTCATCTCACAGCAGCCACCCCTCTGGGCTTTTGAAGTCAGCAGTGCCAGAAATGAACACACTGACCGTAGAAGAAATCCTGTTCCTACACTGCATTTCCTCCTGCCCTTGTTGCTGGAGTTGGGGTGTTTGGCCGCATCATGGAGCAGCATCTTACAGGGTTGCTCCCCTAACATCAACACACACACACACACACACACACACACACACTGCCCATGAGTCCCCTGATCTCTGGGGAAGGAGCTCAGACAGACCAATTTCCACTCACTGAATGGACACCTGCAGAAGGTATCTCCACTCTGTCCCATATGGTCTGCAGAAGGCCTCCCTTTCATACAGTCAGACTATAACAAATCAGCAGGATTCTGCCAAGCAGCTTCCAAATCATTCAAATGTGGTACTGAGACTCTAGAAAGAGTGCAGAGAAGAGCAACCAGGAGGATTAGGGGGCTGGAGGCTAAAATGTATGAAGAAAAGTTGCAGGAACTGGGCCTGGTTAGTCTAGGGAAGAGAAGGACCAGGGGACACATGGCAGCAGTCTTCCAATATTTGAGGGGCTGCCACAGAGAGGAGAGGGCCAAGCTATTTTCCAAAGCACCCGAAGGCCAGACAAGGAATAATGGATGGAAACTGAACAAGGAGAGATTCAACCTAAAAATAAGAAGAAATTCCCTGACCGTGAGAACAATCAACCAGTGGAAAAGAAGTTGTGGGAGCTTCATCACTGGAGGCTTTTAAGAAGAGACTGGACGGCCATCTATCAAAAATGGTGTAGGGTCTCCTGCTTGAGCAGGGGTTGGACTAGTAGACCTACAAGGTTTTCTCTGTTAAATATGTTAAATCTCTTAGCGTTTCATGCAGGTTTTCTGCGCTTAAGGCAAAAAAGTAGCATCTTTCCAAACTCACTTTTTATTCACATCCTGTTGGGCCCTGCAGTTTAGCCAGTGGACCAGACCTCAGATTATGTTCCCCCCAAAAGCAGTGAGCAGACGTCCTGCAACAAGGCCTTCCTTGCTGCTGGTTATCCTGTTGTCCTGTCCTTGACTTACAACAATTCATTTAGTGAAGTTACAACAGTACTGAAAAAAGTGACTTACGACTGTTTTTCATACTTACGACTGCTGCAGCATCCTCATGGTCACGTGATCAAAATTCAGGCACAACTGACTCATACTTATGACGGCTGCAGTATCCTTTTGAGACCTTCTGATCAGCAAAGTCTGATCAGATAAGGAGCCTGGATAGCTCTGCAGACTAAGCACCCTAATTAACATCCAGCTGTCTGCAATTACTGTAAGTTCGAATCTCCCCAGGCTCAAGGTTGACTCAGCCTTCCATCCTTTCTAAGGTAGGTAAATTGAGGACCCAGATTGTGGGGGCAATAAGCTGACTTTGTATAAAATATACAAAAGTATGAAGGCTACTGCTTATCGCATTGTAAGCCGCCCTGAGTCTCCAGAGAAGGGCGGCATATAAATCAAATTTTTTAAAAAAAGTAAATGGGGAATCCAGATTCACTTAACAACTGTGTCAAGAAAGGTCGTAAAATGGAGCAAAGTTCACTTAACAACTGTCTCACTCAGCAACAGAGATTTTGGGCTTAATTTTGGTCATAAGTTGAGAGCTACCTGTACATTTAAAATGGATGCTACTCAAAGACACAAAAATAATTAAGTTATATTTCTGGCCTGGCATATATCAGCCTGAACCATCTTGAAGATTTCAGAGGTAACATTAAGAGACCTCTCTCCTTTCCACTGTCAACCTGCCTCCCTCTCAACAAAATTAGGGTCAAGTAAATCTGCATGTAAGAATTGCCCAGCTGGGTCAGAATGCTAAAGGCTTCCCAACCTTCCTCTCTCCATTTGATGATTGATGTCAACACCTATCAACTGCAACCACCCTAGATAAAGGATGATGGGAGGTAGAATCAGAAGCAACTGGAATGGCTTAGGCTATGGAAGGGTGGTCTTGTGAACATCTGGTTGCCAGAAGGCAGTGCGTGTGGAACACCACCTATATTCCTGATACAGAGATTAGCAGAGTTGGAAGGGACCTGGGAGGTCATCTAGTCCAGCCGCCCATCCAAGCAGGAGACTCTGCACCATTTCTGACAGATGGCCGTCCAGTCTCTTCTTGAAAGCTTCCAGTGATGGAGCTCCCACAACTTCCAAAGGCAACTTCTGTTCCATGGGTGGACTGTTCTCCCTGTCAGAATCCCAGCATCTGGAATTCAGAGATGTTCTGGCTCCCTTATATTTGGATATTCCATTTAGATTATCTGCTTTATACCCTACAGGTTTATTTAATCTTTTCCTAGATTCTTGGTTTCTTCTGCTTGGCCTGGTAAGTGCTATTTTCCCTCATTATCATTCTATTTATTTATTTGTATTTGTATATTGGGAGCCACCCAGAGTCAGGCTGGAGTTGGCCAGCGCCAAGGGGAGAATATACAAATAAATATATGCAATCCATATTGTCTTATTTATGTATTTAACAAATCTGAATGCTCGGGACCTGGATTCAGGCTGAGGTTCAGACTCAGGGTGGGCTGTTGCCACTTGCTTAAACTAAGAAGGGGCAGAGAGTATATATACGGAAAGGCCCGGGGACTCTCAGACTTGGTCACAACTGGAGACACTGACCCTCTGTTAAGCGGGGAGGGGGGCTCTGCTGAGCAATGCCTGGTCAAGAACCTGAACTCAGATTGGCGACCGCTTGCTGAGAAGGACTGAGTCCAGGAGACAGGCCTTCTGGTATGCAGCCGTGACTTCCTCCTTCCGGTCCCTCTACAGGTGTCAGATGAGGAAGCTGCTCTCATCCGCTTTCTCGTAAGGATTGGATTCGCAAGACAGCCATGCAACTCCAAGATCCTCTCACAGTCACTGCTATGAAGCCTGGTTTCACCCAATCTAGATGGATGGGTCCTTTTGGTTTTTCTTGCCTAAGTGTAGGACTTTACATTGAATTTCATTTTGATGAAATTCAACATAGAGAAAAGTAAAGTCTTACGCTTAGGCAAGAAAAACCAAAAGGACACATACAGACCGGGTGAAACCAGGCTTAACAGCAGTGACTGTGAGAGGGATCTTGTAGTCTTAGTGGACAATCAGTTAAATAGGAGCC
This sequence comes from Masticophis lateralis, assembly GCA_030761175.1. NCBI lineage: Eukaryota > Metazoa > Chordata > Lepidosauria > Squamata > Colubridae > Masticophis > Masticophis lateralis. The sequence continues at coordinate 1,148,861 of JAUDYJ010000015.1, read as the reverse complement.
AGCCGTGTGCAGCAACAGCCAAAAAAGCCAACGCAATCCTAAATTGCATTAACAGACGGATACAATAAAGATCAAAGGAGGTAGTAATACCACTCTTTAAAGCCTTAGTAAGACCACACCTAAAATACTGCATCCCGTTTTGGTCATCACCCTATAAAAAAGATATTCAGACTCTAGAAAGAGTGCAGAGAAGAGCAACCAGGATGACTAGGGGGCTGGAGGCTAAAACATATGAAGAACGGTTGCAGGCCTGGCTAGTCTAGGGAAGAGAAGGACCAGGGGAGACAGGATAGCAGTCTTCCAATATTTGAGGGGCTGCCACAGAGAGGAGGAAGGGGGTCAAGCTATTTTGCAAAGCACCTGAAGGCCAGACAAGGAACAATGGATGGAAACTGATCCAGGAGCGATTCAACCTGGAAATAAGGAGAAACTTTCTGATAGTGAAAACAATCAACCATTGGAACAGATGTTGCCTTCGGAAGTTGTGGGAGCTTCATCCCTGGAGGCTTTGAAGGGGAGACTGGACGGTCATCTGTCAGAAATGGTGTAGGGTCTCCTGCTTGCATGGGGGGTTGGACTAGATGACCTACAAGGTCCCTTCCAACTCTGTTAATGTAATCTAATCTAAAACCTGACCAAGCCTGCTAAAATAGCTGAATTGCACAGGGAAAGAATTCATAGATTGCCACAGCTGACAAAAAGAAATATACTTCTTGTCTGTCAAAAAGAAAAAAGGGGCCCACACCACTCACATGTCACCAATCTTCCACAATGGTAGCCCAGTTGTGAAGGACTGCAGCCTCAGTGCTGGCCCCTTCCATCGAGCACTTAGCTGGGGGATCTAGAAATCACTTCCCTCTTGGCTTTGGAGCTGAGTGATGGACCGGTGTCACTTTGCTTCTCAGGAATCATGGGCTCCGCCAACAGCAGCAGAACCACCAGACACTGGGAAACTGAAGGGGGGGTGGGGAGATGAGAAAAGCTGTGAAGTCTCTTTGCGATTCTAATTAGCCAGGAATGTTTGGTTCCAAAAGTCATAGTCTGGATGTGGAACAGTCAAAAGCAAATGAACTTTTCCATAAAGATAAAGACAGGGGAAAAAACTATTCTGTTGAAGATCAAGAAAAAAGAATGAACAGTTTCAGAAGCTTTGGCTTATTCTCAGAATGTCCTATTTTCACTGTTTTTGTAAGCAAGATTGAATTTTCTGCAGAACATTATCAGTTTCCCAGAAGCTTCATTGGAGTTCTCTCCCAGGTCCCAAGACTCAGTTACTCTAAGAGATTAACAGGGTTGGATGGGACCTTCTAGGTCACCTACACCAACACACACCATCACCACTGCCCAGGCAGGAGACCCTACTACACCATTTCTGACAGAGGGCAGCCCAGTCTCTTCCTGAAAGCTTCCAGGGATGAAGCTCCCACAACTTCCAAAGGCAACTTCTGTTCCATTGCTTGATTGCTCTTGTTGTCAGAAAATTTCTCCATATTTCCAGGATGAATCTTTCCTTGTTCAGTTTCCATCCCTGGTTCCTTGTCTGGCTTTGGGTACCTTGGAAAATAGCTTGACCGCCTTCCTCCTCTCTGTGGCTGCCCCTCAAATATTGGAATGTTTCTATCCTGTCTTCCCCGGTCCTTCTCTTCCCTAGACCAGCCATGCCTGGTTCCTGCAACTGTTCATCATATGTTTGAGCCTCCAGTCCCCTAATCATCCTGGTTGCTCTTCTCTGCACTCTTCCTAGAGTCTCAACCTCTTTTTCTAAGAGTTCTCCAGTGAGAGCCAAGCCCAAAGCCCCTTCCACTGTCTGATGTCCTCCAGGTAAGATGGCGCTGCAGTTGCAAAGCCAGTGAGCCAGATTCCCAATGTATCTGGAGAGGACCAAGTTGGTGGAGGCTGCCCAACAGCCTCGACAGCTGTACATGCATCAAAAGAGGGACCGGCCTAGAATCCCTAAGTAGCCACAAGAGAACTAAATCCAACCTCCTTTGAGTGCCACGGACTCTTATCTAACTCTAAGCAGGTGCCGACCAGTAATTGAGAAGATTCATGTGCAGAGGCATGAGTAACAAATCAATTAATCGAACTTTCACACGTGGACCTGGTCTTCCACATTTAATAGAAGCCCCCCACCATCCAGTTTGTGCTCCTGTAAATTCATCCAGACTTTATAAAGAGTCACCTGAGGAGTGCCAGAAGCTCAATCCTTTATGCCAGCCAGTCCTCTTCTCACTCTCAGGTTGGCAATTACAAGCATAATAAGCAGTGGCTGCTGGGAATTCTGCCTGCTGACCCCGTAATACTATCACCAGTGGTATTCTCAAAGTTAACCGCATCATTTCCAGGCAAGGCTATAATTGGCACTTCATGTTCCAGCTCAGTATTTTGAATTAAGGACTTCACCTGGTTTCTCTGGAAGAGCTTAGACTGAAGGGTCCCAAAGGTGTTTTTTTTTTTCAAGAGGCAACTGGACTTTCTGGTTTTTCTTTGAAGACATTTCGCTTCTCATCCAAGAAGCCTCTTCAGCTTCTTCTCATCTAAGAAACTAAAGAAGCTTCTTGGATGGGAAGTGAAACGTCTTCAAAGAAAAAAACCAGAAAGTCCAGTTGCTTCCTGAAAAAAAGCACCTTTGGGACAACCATGACCAGGATAGGATAGGATAGGGTAGGTTAGCCTTTATTGCCATTTTACATCATGTATATAATGAAATTGGTTTTAGCCCCATTGGTGCAATCCATGACAAAAAATACAAACAACATAAATAGTATAAAGAATAATCCCTATGCAAGTAATTAGCGAGGGAAAGAAAAAGAAAGAAAAAGAAAAACTAGTCATACATTTCCGTGTGCGCGTAGAGTGATTGTGGTTGTGGATGACTGAGAACCCCCATGGACATTCAGACTGAAGGGCCCAGGGGAATTGTTACTGCACTTATTCATAAAACCCCATTTCCCAGGTATCTCTTTCAACAGCCTCAAGACCGTGGGACTGCAGAGGCTCCTCTGACACCCGCACACATTTTAATCTAAGAAAGGCTTAACTTAACTTAACCAAGATCTTAGTCTGCACGTCCTCCTGCAGCCACCTTAAGAAAACATTTGGCCAGCTGCTTTCCATGGAAGCCGTGTGTACGATGCTCCCGAGGCAAAAGGAACCTTGGAAAATGGCAACCGGCCTGCCAACATCGCCACTCCTGAGCATGAGATCACATCCACGCCTGCTCACGGCCTTTCATCTCCCACATCTGGATTTCTGGCACGCAGCAGAAGCACAAAGAAGAAACCCAGCCTTGTTTCCCTTCATTCCACTTCCTTTTCAAGCTGGCCTGAATGTAGCAAAGGCCGCTTACGTGTGGCACTAAATCTATTTCCGATGCCCGCCGTCTGCCTCGGATCAAACGCTATTGCGCTGCTCTCTTCAGGGCGATGCTGGAACTCTGCTCGGGTGGGGGGGGGGGTCCCTCCAAACCCAGGATCTGCTCCTTCCCCTGCAGAAGAACCACCAGGTGGAAAGGCTCCCTGGCCGACCAGCAGCCCCTTGTAACTCAGGCCTGAATCACTGCAAACTTCCAGGATTTCGAGCAATGAAGCCATGGAGTGGGGAAAAAAATGATCAACCAGGGAAGGAAGAGTGCTGCACGACCAACTTCCAAAGCCAACGGGCTTTTCTCCTGCAACTGCTTCTTTTCTTCCTCCCCTGCAAGATCTGGCAGACAAAGACCCATGATGCAACCCAACTTCACTGGTGGAAATATGGAAAGTCATAGCAGCACTATTACATCACGCATTTTGCTTGATCGGGGAAAGGCCTGGAGCCAGGCTGCTGCACTGAGAGAGGGGGGCAGACTTCTTGCAGCAAAGCAGCCCCCAGGCTCAACCCCAACGCATCTGGGAGACTTGCTGGCCGGCCTTGAGCCAGGCACTCCAGGGCCGGGTGGGGCTGTTCTTCCATTCCAAAAGAGCACTCACCAACTCCAGAATAAACAACTTCTGGCTCTCTGAAATCTCTGGTGTGAATTGTATAATGCAAAATGGATCCTGACGTCCACTCCAGAATGAATTCCTTCTCCAAGGTTTTCCAGATCCAGCCAGAGGCCTCCAAGGAGGCCAAGGGGCAAGAATGTCATGGCAGGAAAACCCAGCGCTGAAAAAAAAGAGACGGAGCGCAGCCAAGTGTTCTTCCCGCCCATCCCTTCCAGATCCTCGCCTGATCCCTTCCCAGGCCATCAACCCTGGAAGCTGGAATCCCTGCCCAACTTTGATCCAGGATGGAATCTGTTACTGTCTCATTCGCTGCCCGGGCTGCCACAGGCGTAGCCAATGATAACCTCCTGAATGCAGAGGGAAGACCGGACAAGGCCTGGCCAATTAAACAGCTCCTGATGGCTCTTGTTAGAAGGCAGCTGTGGTTCATCTCCAGGGCAAGATGGAAGATGGCCTGGTGCCCAACCCAAGTCCCCAAAGCCTCGGGCCTCCTCCCGTCAGGGCAAAAGGCACAATTGCCTCCCCTTCTCACTTCATCCTACTGACTGATTGATGATATCTGAATCGGTCCAAGGTCTCCTGCTTGAGCAGGGGTTGGACTAGAAGACCTCCGAGGTCCCTTCCAGCTGTCTTCTATCTTATTAATACATTCATCCCTCATCAGGGTGGAATTCCATAAGCCAAACCCACATGACATGCAAGGGAATGAATTCAAGATCTCATCAATCCCACAAAACAGGGCTTCCCAAACTTAAGCCAAGGACTGCTAGGGAATGAGATCCCAAATTTTTAAAAAATCTCCTGCAAACATGATCTCTGAGCTCAGACTACCCTAAACCCAATGAAATCAAGAGGGATATCACACAAATCCTCCCTCCTTTGGAAGTGGGCAGTCACAGTACCACCAAGTGCAGGAAGGGGTGCCAATGCTCCCACCAGTAACCCCAAATGGTACAGCAGGGGGACATGCATGCACGCTCAGATACCCCGTGCTTGGTCTTGATACTAGCTGGCCCCTCCATATTTCCCTGAACAGCTGCACACCTGGACCCACTTGGAGGTTCTTATCAGTTTCTCCGACTTTGAAGAGGCAGAGAATAGCCAAGCCTTTACAGCCACTGGAGGGGGGGAGGGGGGATGCATTCATAGGTTATGGCGACTGTGTCCCTAGCCTTCCAGAAAGCTTGGCCTAAAGAACAGCATACAACCACTGAATTCCTTTGAGAGATGTCCTTTTCTTGGTAAGCATTTCTTTTATCACCAATTCTAAATAATTAATGGAATTTATACAGTACACACTTGGACGGAAAATTCTGATTTGAATGAAGTTGTCTATATATTAAAGAAGCATTAACTGCAACACTTAATGGCAAAGTTCTGGAGATCCTTTGGGGAGTTGGCCAGTTACACTTGCAAAAGCTTTCTGGAGTTCGACCTTCCAAGCCGCTTTGAGGGTCCCATGAGATCTGTGCCTGCCTTGGAGCAACTCTGCTTCCAAGGCAGTTCTGGCATCCCAAGGTTTGTCAAGCTGCACCCGCTTCTCTGGAGCTTACTACGGGCAGCTTCTCTCTCCAAACAAGAAGGCAGAGCTGGCCAGCAGCAAACAAGCCCAGTTGATCAGCTCTTGGGACACAGATGCCAGATATGAGGTCAGCTGCCTTTGCTTGCAAAGCTGAGTGGCATCGCCAACCTGTGAGTGAGCCATAACAGGGATTCCACTGGCATGGAGCCCTGTGCATCTCTCTCTGGCTATCTCAACCCCAAGGCCAGCCCCAGAATAAAGAAGCAAATGTGCTGTATTTTCCCAGTTTACTTCCATCATTCTTTGAGGTTGGTTCTCTCTCCTGATTCTGTGTTAAGTCCCTGGGTATTCTACAACACGCCATGATGTCATGCTTGATTGATTTTCCTACAGAAATATAGAAATATGGCATGCATCTGAAAACCCACCCTTAACAGTGACACATTTTGGCATTTTCAGATCACTACATTAGCAATATAGCTTTAAAATGTAAAACAAGGACTTCAATCCACACCCAGCATCGGGAGAGAAGAACGCCAGCTCTCCTCCCTCCTGGGTGGCTGATAGGAAACGAACATTGGGAGCCTTTTTCTTCGAAAGGCGGAATAGGGCCCGATGAAAACCCCCGGCTTTTGCAGGCGTCTGAGCCGCATCCACTCGCGCGTTAAGGGCAGCGCCGGGTCCCACCGCGGCGCAGAGGCAGCACTTGGGGGCGTCCGCAGACTTAAATTCCTCCCCGTTTGCAAACTTTCAGATTGTCCCTAGGAAAAAGTTTGCAGCAACCGGCACGGATTCTGTCCGCCACAAAGAAACAATTCCAAAGGAGGGACTGTTGCAGGGCAGGAAAAAGCTTTTCCGCTTTCCAATAACCGCTACTCTCTCTCGCAGCCACCCCCACCCCCACCCCCTCCCTTCTCCCGTCGCCTAAGACTTCTCCGTGAATTTGGCTCCCTCCGAAACAAGGCAGGCGATGCGCGGGTCCGGTGGCGCCGCTTGCTCGGGCCGCGGGTTTCGGTTCCAGCCCGGCCGGGAGGCAGGGATGCTCCGGTGCTCTTACCTGCGCGGCTGTGGGCGAGGGCGGCGAGCAGGAGCAGCGCCAGGCTCCCGGGCCGGTTCAGCCAGCTCCGCCGTTTCCACCGGGTGTGCGTGTCCATGTCCGCGGCTGGTCCCGGCGAGGCGCAAAGCGGGACGGCGGCGCTCCGGGACGGCTGCTCTCCCGACACCGGCGGGCGCTGCGGGAGGCTTTCGGACTATAGAAGCGGGCGCCTCCCCTCCCCTCCGCCCCCGGCAGGACCCTCCTAGGCGGCCATCGGCTGGGCGGCGGCGGCGGCGGTTCTCCCTGCGCAGCCTGCTGGCCCGGCGCGCGGCTGGGGAGGCTCGGGAGCTCGGCTTACGCGGGGAAGGTCCAGGCGCTCGGCTGCCCCCCTCGGCGTCTCTTCCCCGCCTCCTTCCCGGCTCCCTCCGCCCGACCTCCTTCCGGGGCGCAGCTCGGCAAAGTGAGGTCGCCCCGCTTTCCTGCCCCGCGAAACTTTCGCGTCCCCCCCTCCCGCTTCGCCCTCTCCCCTTTCCCCGCGTCAAGCCGACGGGGCCGAGCTGCCAATCCGGGGGGCCGTGGCCAATCGCGGCGAGGAAAGCCCCCGGCCCCGCCTCCTCTCCGAAGGCGGGGGCGGAGGGCGCCACGAAGCTTTGCCTGTGTGGCAGGGGCGGCCGGCGCCCCCCTCCCCATCCCTCCCGCGCGCCGCCCCGACCAGGCCCGCGCGCCGCCCCAGCCCAGCCCAGCCCAGCCCAGCGCCGGCTCCGAGCGCCCCCGGTGCCCGGACTGGCCCGCGGAGACGGCCGCGACATGCGGATGGCCCGGACGCCGCTCGAGCCCGGCCTCGCTTGGGGTCTTGGCAGGCTGGCTCCGGGCGGCCCCGCGGCACTTTCCCCCCGACCCCGCCGGCTTCGCTTACGGGCGCCGAAGCTTCCCTCAGCCAGAAGCTCCGGATCGCCCTGTAATCGTCTGGAGGCTCTCTCGTCCCGGTCCTTCAGCAGTCCCTTCCCGGGCATCTTTAACAGAGTTGAAAGGAACCTCGGAGGTCATCTAGTCCAATCCCCCCCCCCCCAAGCAAGAGAGCCTACACCATTTCTGAGAGATGGCAGCCCAGTCTCTTCTTGGAAGCCTTCAGGGATGAAGCTCCCACAACTTCCGAAGGCAACTTCTGTCCCATGGGTTGATTGTTCAGGAATAAGGAAGTTTCTCCTTATTTCTCGGTTGAATCTCTCCTTGATCAGTTTCCATCCATTGTTCCTTGTCTGGCCTTCGGGTGCTTTGGAAAATAGCTTGGCCCTCTCCTCTCTGTGGCAGCCCCTCAAATATTGGAAGACTGCTGCCATGTGTCCCCTGGTCCTTCTCTTCCCTAGACTAGCCAGGCCCAGTTCCTGCAACTGTTCATCATATGTTGTAATCTCCAATCCTCTTAATCATCTTGGTTTCTCTTCTCTGCACTCTTTCTAGAGTCTCAACCTCTTTTTTGCCTCAGGAGCAGCATTTCGGGGCCCAAAGGAACCTTCCAACTCCATTGCTCTGTTATTCCTGCAAAGCAAAGTAGATGATTCACTGAATCAGTTAGATGTGTGAGAAATAGTAATGGCTCAAAGTTTAAGGCTCCTTCAAGTGCCTGTTTTATTCAGAGCTAATTTAGTATACTAGTTAAATGCTGGCCATGGCTCTCCCCCCCCCCCATGGCATGAAATGCCCCCTCATAATTTGGGGCGAGATGCCCGCCTGTCCCCTCCTGGGCAGCCCACAGCAAAGGCCGCCTCCCCGTCCTCTGCTTTTGGCGTTGGAAAGGAGCCTCCCCTTCTAGCCCCAGATGGAGGTGGTTGGGAAGGCCCCTCTGTCCAGACTTGGCTCTGCTGATAGGCAGTGGGGCAAAGGATGAGGGGAGAGAGACATACCTTCCCATCCTGCCTCATGCCCCAGCCTCCGGAACCCCAAATGGCCAACCAGGCCTCCTGTGGGCCTGGACCAGTGTCCCCAAATCCCCAGGGGAGCAAAAAGTCTGTAGAGATTCTGTCATCCCGGTCATGATTGTCCCAAAGGTGCTTTTTTTTCCAGGTGGCAATTTTTTTCTTTTGAAGACATTTTGCTTCTCATCCAAGAAGCTTCTTCAGTTCTGACAGGATGGTGGGGAATGAAAGGATATAAATTTCCAACTGTCTGCAAGGAATATAAATCCTTTCATTCCCCACCATCCTGTCAGAGCTGAAGAAGCTTCTTGGATGAGAAGCAAAACATCTTCCGAAGAAAAAAATCAGAAAGTCCAGTTGTCTCCTGAAAAAAGCACCTTTGGGACAACCATGACCCGGATGACTGAGAATGTCTTCAGACGTTTAGCTACACAATTTTGGATGAAGCCCTTTAAAAGAAACATCAAAAGGCTTCTGTAAAAGTTGAATTATTCCCAAAGACGATTCAGAATTCCTGAGAATTTCTCTGCACATCAGAAAGGCTGCCCGGCCTTGCATAGGCAGTTCAGGCCCCAAATAGGGACATCTCTGAAGTCGCCCCTTGCAACTTTCGCCTAAAATTAGAATTGAGCAGTGAGGTACCTGTGTTTGCTGACAAAATAACAGTTGAATGGCCTTTAAAAAAGGGAATGAGACAGCAAAGAATAGAGAAGAGAAGAGAATTAGAACAGAATAGAATTCTTTATTTGACCCAGGTGTGATTAGACACACAAGGAATTTGTCTCCCGTACAGAAGCTGTCAATGTACATGCAAAGTACATTGAGTAGTAGTAGTAATACTACATTTAGTAGTAGTAATAGTAATAATAATAATAGTAATAATAATAATACCAATAAGAAGATAAGGATAATAATAATGCTATAGCCATACAACATGGGTAAATATAATTAGACATAAATCAATGTATGTACTGTGAGAATTAGCTGTTCAGAATGATGTCATGAGAGAAAAAACTGTCCCTGTGTCTAGTTGTTTTGGCACGCAGTGTCCTATAGCACCATCCCGAAGGGAGGAGTTGAAATAGTTTATATTCAGGATATGCGGGGTCTGTAGATATTTTCTCAGCCCTCTTTTTGACCAGTGCAGTATACAGGTCCTCAATGGAAGGCAGGCTGGTTGCAATTGTTTTTTCTGCAGTCCTAACTATCCATTGGAGTCTATACCTGTCCTGTTTGGTTGCTGTACCAAACCAAACAGTTCTAGAAATACGAGTGAGACTCAACAATTCCTCTGTAGAGCTGGGTCAACAGCTCCTGGGGACATCTGAACTTCCTGAGTTGACGCAGGAAGAACATTCCTTGTGTCTTTTTAATGATGGTTCTAATTTAGTTGTCCATTTCCAGCCCCGGGAGATTATAGAACCCAAAAACTTGAAGGACTCTACTGCTGATACCGTGCTGTCCAACAAGATGCAGTTTAGAGGTCCTGAATTTAGGCAGGAAAAATCAAAGGCAGAGGTGCAGAATGGGCAGCACCTGGCCCAAGAATAGTAAATGTCAGAGGGATCTAGGTCTTCTGGTGGATCGTCATTAAGTATGAGCCAGCAATATGCTTCAGCTGCCAAAAAAGCCAGTGCAGTCCTGGGCTGCATCAACAGAGGAATAGTATCAAGATCACAAAAAGTGATAGCACCGCTTTATACTGAATTTGTGAGGTCACATTTGGAATACCAAGTCTAGTTCTGCTCATCATGATACAAAAAAAAAGATGTTGAGACTCTAGAAAGAGTGCAGAGAAGAGCAATGAAGATGATTAGAGAGCTGAAGGCTACACCATATAACAAATGTAAAGGGGAATTAGATATATAGCCAAAAGAAAGTAAAGTTTGAGGAACATGATAACTGTCCTCCGTTTGTTGAGGGGTTCTCACAGAGAAGAGGAGGTTGGGTTATTATCCAGAGCACCAGAGGGCAGGATAAGGAGTAACAGATGAGAGATCCAACCTAGAAGTAAGGAAAAATTTTCTCGGTGAGAAAAAATAACCAATGAAAGAAGTTGCCTTTTGGAGTTATGTGGCTCCATCACTGGAGATTTTCAAAAATAGACTGGACAATCATTTGACCAGGATGGTATAAGGTGTCCTACTTTGGGCAGGAGGTTGGACTAGAAGACCTCTAAAGACCCTTCCAGCCCTATAATTCTATTTCTATGTCTAACCTTGGGCACTGTGGGACAAACACCATTGACAGCACTCAGGGAGCATCCTTTGTGGTAAAGAGCAACAGTGCATAAAGGGTGCTCTTATTTGCATCTCCAAGAGGTCCAGTCCAATAGATGGGACATCCATTTGTCCGGAATGGTACAGCGTCTCCTTCTTGAGCAAGGGCTTGGCCTAGAAGGCCTCCAAGATCCATTCAAGCTCTTATTATTCTGTGACTGCTATGTTTTCCCCTCCCTGAATAGTTGAAGAAAATGTAAATGGAGCCGAGTGAGTTACGTACAACTATGCAACTTGGATATTATGAAAAGATCAGTGACCCATCTAGCCTGATATCTTTTTCTGGTGGAAAACCTCGGGCTTTTTCATGTTGGAAATGACATGTTACTTTTGTGTCCTGCAAAATGATAGCGGACAGGTAATTGGGAGCCCTGTGTTATTATTTCTTGGGTCTTATTTGCTTCCAGATGTGGCCTGGCTTTCCTTCCCCAGACCCACACAGACAGCTCACCATTGGGTATCATGACCTTTTGGGGAGGTGAGATGGGGTTTGAGTCCCTCACCTGCCGTGCAATTGCCCCAGGGCGTGTGTGGCAGATCCCCAAAGAGTCCACACAAGCAAAGGATAGAGCCTCACTGGACAATCCAGGGAAAGGTCAAAGAATTGGGAAAGGCCAGGCAAAAAGTAGCAGCAGCTCAGGGGAGACGTTAAGAGATGTGTTTGCCTTTGAGACAATGGAAATTTTAGCATGAGGTGAACCCTGGAGTTGCAGAAGACCTTTAAAAGGAAAGTCTTGAAAACCTTTACCCAGGAGGAGAATATCCACATTTACCACAGGTAGAAAGTGAGGATGGAGATGGGCTCTGTAGCTTGAAGGGGCCGTCTGACTCCTGGTTGCAATGGAGCAGAGTCAAGAGTCCACTGCACAAGAGGCTCCACGAGTAGGACCTTCCAAGACTTGACTGCCCTGGCAGAGCTGGTCCAACTCATTGACCAGCTAATCAGGGGCAACTCACTAAACTCCAGATGGAGAATTGAAGCTGCAGTGCCATCTGTACCACCCAAGAAGTATTTGGCAACCCCTGAAATCTGCCAAGGACTTTGAAGAGCTCCAGGTCCTCACTTCATTTCCTTTGAGACCATGCTTCACTCACAACTCAAATTACAAGCACCCCTTTGATGTTTCACACGCAGCCCTAATGTATTTATGCCTCTTTGTGGGGTCTTCCACACAAAGCTCCTTGTTCTCATGTCACTTTTTCAACCAGAGAAATTTCTCTCCCTTTTAAATAGCATTGATCCAATGCATCTTTAATTGGCCGGAGTCTTGTGATAACAAATCCATGTGGACCAATGTAATCAATTGCTTCTATGTTATTGATTTATACACCTTAGAAAACATGAGCAATAAATCAATAGCAGTTTGTCTGACTTGGTTGTGAGGTCCATTTGCTTTGCACAGTGCTTACTTCAACTTACTTCCTAGAGCAAAGCTATCAATACAGAATGCAATATTTTGTTTTTCAGCCTGACAAGGCTAAGAGGAGGTGAACCATTGTCTCTCATACCTCTGGGAGGACTTGAACCTGGATCTCCCCATGTCTTGTCCAGCATCTAGGGTTAGGGAAGAGCCAAGGCTGACATCCCGTGGCAGATAGGTGGGTGCAGTGGGCACCCAACTCAACAATGTGACTGTGTTGGCTCTTAGGCCAAGCAGTATGCAATGAAATAAAAAATGCTTGAAACTAAAGCAAATTACTTGTATCAACTAATTAAAAATTATAATTCTACCAAGAATTAGAAATGTTTAGAAATAGAATTGATAATAAACATTGCTATGATTTAACTTCAGTTTTCATTTTGTTCAGAAGAGAGGAATTATTAATTTTCATTAAATCTTTTGTAAAATAATTCCTAATTATTCGAGTCCACCTGATTTGCAATGATCCACTCAGATTAACCACAACTTTTGCTGGTCTACATTTACACCCCAGACAAGATATCAGTGGGAAGAGCAGTTGACACAACTCAGGTGCTGAGATAGCTTCCTCCCCTGAAGCAGGAGTGTCCAAAGAGGGTTTCAGATGATTTCCCAAAGGCCAATTGTGGGAGATAGAAGTGCAGGTAGCAGCTACCCATGGAATAAGAAATCAGCCTTCCTGTTCTGTTTGCAAAGGGAGCATCTGTATTGCTCCCCGTTCACTGCATGGTGCCCCCGGTTGAAGAGGGTGAGAGAGCAGGAGAGTCTGGGCTGCAGATCCAGGAAGCCACTCTTGGAACTGCTATTGGAAGAAATGTCCATCTGGGTTTAGTTCCAAGTGGGGAGAAAGACACTGAAAACATGGAGGCTGCTTGGAAGGATGATTTAATGGAGCAGAACCATCAAGCACATGGTCCTGGTGCAGTTGAACACATAGAGTGGAGAGTGAGTGCTCTTTATACCCTCTCTTGGGCCTTGCCCTAGAGCTTCCTGTTCCTCTGCAAGAAATGTATCATATTGGTTGCTGTAGGGGTCATGTGCAAATCCTATGAGTTTGTCTGAGATAAGCTTGGTTGAACTGTGCTGGATGATATAATGAAGGGGCTTGGTTGTGCCATGTGGTGAGTTCTGTTGCTAGATAGGTAGAGGGCTAATCCTATTATGTCCTGAGGGTTATGTCTTAATCCCATCAGCCTGGAACTGGATTGTTTTGTTTTGTAGATAGGCTGGCCCAGTCTTTCTTAATGGGCACCAAATATCTGCTGTGGGCAAGGAGCTGCTCCTTGTCTTTAAAAATCTGCTTCTCTTTTTCTCACCTGGGGAAATATAATATTCTGCCTTTTTATTTTTTTATAAACACTTTATTAAACTTTTATTACATTAAAAACATAAAAAAATATTTCACTCAACAACAGCTAATTGTGGTGTTTTTCTTGTGACAATTCATGTGTCACGCTAGAGTTGTCTGAACGAAATTTAGATGCCTTTCACATTTTGATAATAAAGAAAAAAAACTTTTATTTGTTAGAACAACGTCTTCACGGACTCATATGCAGCCAGGAAATGACCTCTGCTCCATCATCCCTCCCTTTCCTGGCTTGCTTCCTTATCCTATTGGTCATTATCTAAATCACTCTACGGCACTCTCTCTCTTAATAATCTCACAGGAATATAACCCCCTCTTTACTATGTCAGCACTGAGAAGCTGACATCCGGCCCCTCTCCCTTCATTCTTCAGCAAAACTTGCACAAGATAAAACAACAGGTCTAATACCATTACCCCGTTTGGGACTGTGTCCCACCCCCTCCCGGCCTGTCTGGATGATCTGCATGGAATTTAGCTATAAGGCGGTCACCTTGAATGTTCGTGCTCTTCACCCATGATGCTTCTGACGATGGGTAACCCTTCCACTTAATTAAGTATTGGAGGCGGCCTCTGTGCCACCTCGAATCGAGAATTCGCTGTACTTCATAATGAGTTTGGCCCCCAATGATTAAGGGCCCTGGGGGATCACGTGGAACCGGCCTTAAAGTTGACCCCACCACAGGCTTCAGAAGACTACTGTGAAAAACGGGGTGTATCCTTCCTAGTAACAGGGGCAACTGCAATTGTACCGTGACCGGGTTGATTATTTTTACTATAGGAAATGGTCCTATAAATTTCGGGCCCAATTTCCTAGTTGGGAGTTTGAGTCTCAAGTACTTGGTGGAGAGGTAGACCTTCTCTCCTACTCGGAACGGTCTTTGAGGGGCTCGGTGCTTATCTGCTTGCTTCTTATAAGCCTGTGCCGCATTGTCTAATGCCTTTTTGACATTCTCCCAGGATTCTCTTAGCATCGCCATCCAATCGTTCAAACTGACTGAAGAAGGGGGTTCCCTGGGATATTCTGGCATGGGGACAAAATCCATACCACTCACTACCTTGAATGGGGTTAGTCCTGTACTACTGTGAACAGCATTGTTGTACGCAACCTCCGCAAAAGATAGGAGGTCCGCCCAGTTCGACTGTTGGCAGTCTACATAGCACCTCAAGTACTGCTCTATCATGGCATTCAGTCTCTCCGCCCCGCCATTGGTGCTCAGGTGAAATGCTGAGCTGAGACCTTGGGATGATCCTATGGATCGTAGGAATTCCCTCCAAAATTTCGCTGTGAACTGGACACCTCGGTTGGAGATGATTCTTCTGGGTACTCCATGCAAGCGGTAGATGTGTTTCACAAACAGCTTGGCCAATTGGCGGGCTGAGGGTAGCCCACTACAGGGTATGAAATGTGCCTGTTTGGAGAATAAGTCTATTATGGTCCAGATCACTGTGTTTCCGCCACTCTTCGGCAGCTCTACTATAAAGTCCATTGCAATCTCCTCCCATGGTCTTGTCGGTTCAGCTACTGGCTGCAGTAACCCAGGAGGTTTTCCTGGTCGGGTTTTCATCGTGGCACAGATGGTGCAGCTCTTCACATAGCTGTCCACGTCTTTCCTCATGTGAGGCCACCAAAATTGTCTTCGTACTAAGTGCAGAGTCCTTAGAAAACCGAAATGGCCTGCTGGTCTAACATCGTGGCTCCTTTTGAGGACTAGGGTGCGTAGAGTTTCTGGGACGTAAAGTTTCGTCCCTTTCCATGCTACGTCGTTCCTCCTTGTCAAGAGATGCTGATTGTCTCGGAACCAGGGGTCCGCCAATGTCTCTGTTTTGAGCCGTGTCGTCAGGTCACCCGCTGGTTGGCCCTGCTGGTCGCGATGCTGGCGTCTGGTGGTTACTTGACCCACTCCTTGAGGCGAGGGGATGATGGCATTCACCACCTGCTCCCATTCACTGTTGTACTGGGGCATTCGGGAGAGGGCATCAGCCAGAAAATTCTTCCCCCTGGGATGTGTTTCAGCTCGAAGTTGAACCTATTGAAGTATTGGGCCCATCGGACTTGTCTGGGTGATAATTTCCACGGGGTCCTAAGGGCCTCCAGATTTTTATGGTCAGTCCAAACCTCGAACGGTGTCTGGTTTCCTTCTAGCAGATGTCGCCAGGTCAACAGCGCCCACCTCACTGCAAACGCTTCCTTTTCCCATGCTGCCCAGCGTCTCTCTGTGTCGGTGAATTTGCGGGAAGTGTAAGCACAGGGCTGAAGGTTCCCTTGGCTGTTCTTTTGGAGTAGAACCGCTCCCACTGCCACGTCGCTGGCATCTGTTTGGATGACGAAAGACTGGTTGGGGTCAGGATGTTTCAAGACTGGTTCTTTTGCAAACATTTCTTTTAGTGTTTCGAAGGCTTGTAGGCAGGCCGGGCTCCACTGTAGAGGCTGTCCTGGGCGAGGTTTTGTTGCTGGACTCCCTGTTTTTAAGAGGTCGGTTAGAGGTTTGGCAATTTTTGCAAAAGAGGGGATAAATTGTCTGTAGAAGTTCGCGAACCCCAAGAAGCTTTGCAGTTGTCTGCGGGTGCGTGGGGGGCGCCAGTCAAGAACCGATTGTACTTTGGCTGGGTCCATTTCTATCCCCTCATTGGACACTCGGTAACCTAAGTAGTCTAGCCGTGACTGGTGGAACTCGCATTTCGACAGTTTGACATAGAGGTTCGCTTTCAGCAGTTTTTCGAGCACCTGGCGGACGAGGGGTATGTGTTCGTCTATGGTTTCTGTGTAAATGAGAATGTCGTCCAGGTAGACGAGGACCCCCTTATAAAGGTGATCATGTAAAACTTCATTGATCAGTTGCATGAACACCGCCGGTGCTCCCTGTAGTCCGAAAGGCATCACTTTAAATTGAAAACTTCCTAGGGGGCAATTAAATGCTGTCTTCCACTCGTCTCCTTCCTTGATGCGTATGCGGTAGTAGGCTTCACAAAGGTCTAGTTTGGTAAAAACCTTCCCTTTGGCCAAGTGAGCTAGCATGTCTTTCATGAGGGGGAGGGGGTATAAATTGTGCACGGAGACACAGTTTATCCCGCGAAAATCGACCACCAGACGCATGGAGCCGTCTTTCTTCTCCCTGAAGAAAACTGGTGCCGCTACCCGTGGTTTGATAAAACCCCTTTGTAGGTTCTTGTCTATGTACTTTCGCAGTTCTTGCATTTCACGGGGTGTCATGGCGGACAATTTAAGTTTTGGTAGTTTTGAACCAGGGATGATTTCGATAGCGCAATCGGCGTCGCGGTGGGGTGGTAGTACGTCACACTCGGTCTCGCTAAATACTTCTGCCAAGTCTTGGTACTCTTTTGGGATCTGGTTCTGGCCGTGGGAGGTGCTGGAGGTGGCCGCCAGTTGCTCTGTTGTCCCTTTACAGGGTGGGTTGGGCACCTGTGTTGGAGGCGTCTTTTGTCCCTCTAGAGGGAGGGGTTGGACCCCCTGGGTGGGAGGAGGGGCCGTTTTCTCTGGTTGTGGTGGCAGGGGGTGGGGTCCCCTTGCTATCCTCAGTCTGCGGGTCCCTTCTTGCCACCAGATGGTGGGGCCCCACTTGTCCAGCCAGGAGAGTCCCAGTATGACTGGGTTGGTCATCTTGGGGGCTATTATGAACCGAATTATTTCCCAGTGATCCGCTAGCTCCAGCTTCACCGGCTCAGTCAAATGTGTGGCATCCGCCCCCCCTAGTAGGGATCCATCAACTTGCTGAAAATGGATTGGATGGCTGAGCCTTTTAGCCCGGATCCCCAGTTTTAGGACTGTGGGTAGGTTAATCAGGCACCTCGTGCAACCCGAATCTACTAAGGCTTGAAAAGTCCCTTGGGTACCTGTTTTTGGGGCTGTTAGGCATATGGGGAAAAGAAAAGGGTGGATGGGTGCGCTCACCATTGGGTCGTTTTCACCATCGTCATCGCCTTCATACAGTTCGGGGGGTCGATTCGCATCGTCGGAGCTCCCCCTATTTTCAGTCAGATGGGCAAAAACTTCTGCAGTCGGGGAAAGTCTTAATGGTGCCTTGGTGGTGTGCCCGGGTCCTCGTTCCAGTCGTACCTTGGCCGGGGGCCCTGTTTTTGGCCCCGGGGTTCCACACAGTGCTGCCAAATGCCCAATTCCCCCACACCTGTAGCACCTCAGTGGACTCCGTGGGGTGGATGGCCTCTGGGTGGCCCGTGATGCTGTAGTTTCTGGTCTGATAGACGGTTCCTGGTCCAGCTGGGTTTTCTCCTTTGCCTGTGGTTGTTTTAGCATGTTGTTGGCACGTAGCCCTCTCTCAACTTGCGTCGCTACCCGGAACCAGTCAGACAGTCGGTTCGGAATATCTCGATAAGCAGTCACTTGGGCGATTTGCTTATCTAAGCTTGTTCTAAAGAAGTATACTAGCAGTCGTTCAGGCAAAGGAGGTAAAGTCCCAACAACTTTCCTGAACTCACGGATATGTTCTTGGATAGGCTTCCCCCTCTGCATTAGGTGCCTGAGCTCATCTTCTACATAGGGATAGTCCCCTGTTTCTTCGAAACGGGCTCGCAGCAGTTGTAAGAAACCATCTGCATCTTGCAGTTGGGGGGCCCTGTATTTGTACTGGGCCACTGACCAGCTCCTTGCTTCTCCCTCCAGACCTTCTGCGATGGCACTGACCAGGGCCCTGGGGAAAGGGTAAAGGTGTGCGTAGCGCTCGATGTAAATCTCAGCTGCATCGAGAAATTGAGCTAGCAGGTCTGGATCCCCATCAAATTTCCCTCTGAATCGGGGTGGTTCCACCCTCAGTGGCCTCTCCTCCCATTGCGGGGGTCTGTGAGCCTGCCCACAGTGCCCTTGGGCTTCTTCATCATCTCCCATTTGGGTGCAGGGGAGTGATGCCGTGGCTGGGCTGGGTTGCTTGCTGAGCAGGGAGGGAAGCCCTGCGTGCATTTTGGAGCTTTCTTCTCTCATCTTTTTTTTTTCTTGTGTGTGTGGGGGGGCTATGCTGCCGTTTGGAGAGCCATAGAAACTTCTCCCCTTACCTGCCACTTGATTGGAGTCCAGCAAAAGGCATCATAATTTTTTCCTTTTCTGAGGCAAACCTCCGATGGAGATACTTTTCTTCATGGCCTCAGATAAGGTTGCTAGGGGCGACATCAGAAGGTCTGCCAATGCGGTAGATTAGGAATGCATAAATATTTTTAGAAGAAAAGTCTTTGAAGAGAGCATTTCTTTTTGTTTTAGAAATCATTATTTTTATTTTCCTGGCTGTCTGTCATGCTAGAGTTGTCTGAACGAAATTTAGATGCCTTTCACATTTTGATAATAAAGAAAAAAAACTTTTATTTGTTAGAACAACGTCTTCACGGACTCATATGCAGCCAGGAAATGACCTCTGCTCCATTATCCCTCCCTTTCCTGGCTTGCTTCCTTATCCTATTGGTCATTATCTAAATCACTCTACGGCACTCTCTCTCTTAATAATCTCACAGGAATTTAACCCCCTCTTTACTATGTCAGCACTGAGAAGCTGACATCATGCATTATTTACAAAAATTAAATTGTGCGTATAGGAAGAGTTCTGATTCTAAGTCTAATTGTTCATTAGTAATTTCCTGTAGCCAATCTTTAATTTTTAGCCAATATTTTCGAGCCTCAGGACAGGACCACTACATAAGGTGGTATGTTCCCTCTTTCTTTTTACTTTTCCAACATAGGAGGCTCATTTTAAGGTACATTTTCGCTAATCTCGAAGCGGGAAAGTGCCATCTGTAGAATATTTTATATGCGTTTTCTTTATATGCTGCTGATTTTGTTAGTACATGGTTTCTGTTCCATATGTTCTCCCAATCTGATAGTTTTATGTTGGGTCCATGCAACATGATTGACCCCGTGCAATCATGCATCCTTTCACTACTTCTTCCTCCAGTTCTACTTCCAGAAGGTATTTGTACATTTTAGTAATATGTTTTTTGTCTGGTCCTAATAAAATTTTGTCTAGTTGTGGTTTAAGATATATTCCATAATCTTTTATATCTTGTTTATATTGGTTTTATAATTGGAGATAAGACCACCAGTCAACTCATAGCCTTTGTTCTTGGAGGTCCTATATTGTCCATGGTTATCTAATAGGTCTTTATATTTTAATGTTTTGTTCAAATCTAAATTGTTTGGGTAGATCATCACTTCCATTGTGGATAGCCAAATTGGGATTTTTATGTAGTGTTTCTTGTTAACTTTAATCCAATTATTTATTAGCAAATCTCTAATCAGGTGTCTGTGGAAGTATTGTTGTTTTGTAGGTCCTGTTTCCCACAGAAAGGCATGCCATCCTCTCTGCAGATCATGACCTTCTATAGCTAGTATTCTTTTATTCTTCAAGTTGATCCAATCTTTTAACCAAACTAATGTTGCTGCACGATAGTATAATTCCCAGTTTGGCAATCCAAATCATCCTCTGCTCTTCGTATCTTGTAGTAATTTCATTTTTATTCTGGGTTTTTCCCCTGCCAGATAAATTTTGCTATTGTTTTATTGAGGTCATTAAAAAAGGTCTTTTCTAATTTAACCGGGATGGTCTGGAACAAGTATAGACATTTTGATAATATAGACATTTTTATAGTTGCTCTTCTTCCTAAAAGTGACAGTTGCATGTTAGTCCATAGTTTTAAATCTTTTTTTGTTTGTTTGTTGTAATAGTTTGTTATAGTTATTTTCCTTTATCGATTTGCAATGTGCTGTCAACCACATACCTAAGTATTTCATTTTTCTTGTTTGGAGTCCAAGTGTTCTTTCCAATTCTGTTATTTGTAGTTCTGTTAAATTTTTCACTAAAGTTTCGTTTCCTGTCTATTGATTTTCAGTCCTGCTACAGCTCCATATCTTTCTAATTCCTTAATTAGTATTTGTCCTTTCTCTATTGGTTTTTCTATAATAAAAGCCAAATCGTCTGCAAATGCTTGCAGTTTATATTCTTCATTTCTGGTTTTCAATCCTTTTATTTCTGAATTTTGTCTGATTCGTTCTAGTAATACTTCTAGTGACAGTATGAAGAGCAGAGGAGATAGAGGACAACCTTATCGAACTCCTTTTTCTATATTTAAAGTTTGGGTGTTTTCTCCATTAATTATAATTTTTGCTTTTTGTATCGAATATATTGCCATTATAATATTCTCAAATTTAGTGCCCAAATTCATATCATAAACTTGTTGAATCATTAATTGCCAATGGAGGTTATCAAATGCCTTTTGGGCGTCCAAGAAGAGAAGGCTACTTGTTTCTCCGGTTGTGCTTCGTAATATTCTAAACTGTCCATTATTATTCTTAAATTATTCCTGATTTGTCTATTCGGAAGAAATCCATTTTGATCTAAGTTTATATAGTCGTTCACAGTTTTCTTTAATCTATTGGCAGTAATAGTAGCAAATATTTTATAATCTACATTTAAGAAAGAGATTGGTCTATAGTTTTGTATCAGTCTGGCATCTGTATCCCCCTTCGGGATTAGCGAAATTAATGCTTCCCTCCACATATCCGGTATTTTAGCTGATGTTAATTCCTCATTGTATAGATCAACCATTCTTCTATTACCTTATAAAATTCTGATGGAAAACCATCAGGGCCCGATGTTTTGTTGCTTTTCTGGGATCTAATTGCTTGATTTAATTCCATCGTAGTTATATCCTTAGTCAGAGTTTCTTTCATTCCGTCTTTTATTTCTTGGGTTCTTTTTTCTCTTAGATACTCCCTAATCTGATCCTCAGTTCCTTTGTTTCTTATAAAGATCCTCAAAATATTTATTTGCAATCTCTTTTTTCTTTTCTATTATATGTTGGTAATCTCCATTTTCATCTTGTAGTTGATACATGGTTCTTTTCTCTCTCTCTCTTTTAAATTTATAAGATAGCCATCTTCCTGGCTTATTTGCTTGTTCGAAGGATCCTTGTTTGGTTGCCTTCAAGTTTCTAACCAATTCTTCCTGATCAACTAACTTGAGTTTGTGTTTATGAAAAAGCAATTGTTCTTGTAATTGGGAATTTCTTAATGGGCACCAAATGTCTCTTGTGGGCAGGGAGCTGCTCCTTGTCTTTAAAAACCTGCTTCTCTTTTTCTCACCTGGGAAATACAATATTCTGCCTTTTTAATATTTCCTAAAATATTTCATTCTTCTAGGAGGGGTGGGTGCTAACTTTCTTCACTGCTTATCTCCTAGAGAAGGGTGGAAGCCTCCCTGGGAGCAACTGACTAAAAAGCATCACATGATTTCTTTGCTAACTTCTATCCTCAAAGGAAGAAAAGAACCCATGTCCCCATTTAAATTTAAAAACACAAAGATATCCATGGTGAAAAATAGCCAAATCTTCAAGCCTTGTTCCCTCCAGAGATGCAAATACTGGGGTCTTCCAACTGCCTAAATCGATAGAAGAAATAAAATGTGACGCTCCAAATCAACCATTTAAAATGCCCAGGAAATTGATTCATCCATATCAAATGATGTACTGAACAAGTAATTTGGAAAACGAAGACAAGTATATTGAGTGCAGGGGTTGGGGGTGGGATTCGGCCAGAAGGATCAGACCCTTCCCTGAGCCAAGCCCTCCATGCCTTGGTCAGACTGGCCACAGCTGCTCCCTAGGAAAGAATGACCCTTGACTCCACAGGTATTAGAGGAAAGGTACTTTTATTAGAGATGCTGAGAGCAGCGGGGGCGAGGCAAGCTCTGAAGAAAAACCGTGCAAAAATCAAATATTGAAAGCAACCCCCAATGTCCAGAACCCTCCCCCCGGGAGAGTAGTCCAATCAGGTCCCATTCCAATATGTTGGGAACCCGGTGCCTCAGGCTGGCACCCTTGAAGGCAGGAAGATGGCTCAGTTTGGCATCTCTGGCTCCTGTTAATGTCCATACTCTCCAATTTCCCACTGCATCCTTTCACACCTCCAGCACTCTTCCCCTTCCAAATACCTCCCCCCTCCCAGTTATGGCAGTTCCTAGCGAGTTTCAAAGGAAGCAAAGATGGCAGCTGACAGGCTGGCCGACTCCCAAATCCTGGGAGAGGAATCGGAATAGAATAGAATAGAATAGAATAGAATAGAATAGAATAGAATAGAATAGAATAGAATAGAATAGAATAGAATAGAATAAACAGAGTTGGAAGGGACCTTGGAGGTCTTCTAGTCCAGCCCCCTGCTTAGACTTGAACCTCTACACCACTTCAAGCAAATGGTTATCCAATCTCTTCTTAAAAACTTCCAGTGTTGGAGAATTCACAACTTCTGGAGGCAAGTTGTTCTACTGATTAACTGTTCTGTCAGGAAGTTTCTCCTTAGTTCTAAGTTGCTTCTCTCCTTGTTTAGTTTCCACCCAATGCTTCTTGTCCTGCCATCAGGTGCTTTGGGGAATAGCTTGACTCCCTCTTCTTTGCGGCAGCCCCTGAGATATTGGGACATTGCTATCATGTTTCCCCTAGTCCTTCTCTTCATCAGACTAGACCTACCCAATTCCAGCAATGGTTCTTTACATGTTATAGCCTCCAGTCCCTTAATCATCTGTGTTGCTCTTCTCTGCTCTACAAAAGGCTGCTCTCCCCATCCGTCTCCCAGCAGATGATCCTACAGGGCCCAAATGCAAGAGAGAAAGAGAGAGTAAACAGCAAGTAAGTTCCTGAGACGATTGACATGATTATCCAAAATATTCCCACTCGTTTCTTGTTCTTCCAGTGCAAACGCAACATTTGCTTGGATGTTATTCACCCGTCTGGTTCTTTTGGCTGGATGGTGATTCAATTCCAAAATCTCCAAGGCCAGATCAGCACCAGGAGGGAGCCTGGGTGGAAATGACGGAGGTAGGGCACACAGGGGAAGATTATTAATGTCAGAGTTTCTAATCTAGCCTAGAATGTTTTCCTTTTGTTGTTGCCCTTGTGAACGTTGTTTTTGCTTTCATCTCTGCAGGAACGACTAACAAATATTATACCAGACGGAAATTAGTTTTAGAAGTCCAAAAAATGCTGTAATGCAGCCATGAGGCACAGAATATCAATTGAGAAGGATGAAATTTGAAGCTAACCCAAATGTAACTAATGATGAAAACATCCAGGTTTCTATATTTGGTCCGGATCTTATTCCAGAAGAGAATGTATAGATTTGAGGTAAAACATGGATATGTGTGCCTCTAAAACAAGAAAATACAGTTTCCATGTCGTTTCCTCACATTAACATTCAAAAGGGGTAGCCTTAAAGGCAGGGAGGGTTTACAAATCTGAGTAGCAATTTATTGTAATCATTGATCAGAAAACATGGTGAATGTTTTCAGAATTTCTTTGTGTACAATTCCTTAGCTTCATCACTGAAGGCTTTCAAGAAGAGATTAGACTGCCATTTGTCAGAAATGGTGTAGGCCAGTGATGGCTAACCTTTTTGCCACTGTGTGCCAAAAGCTGGGGGAGTGCAGCGGGGTCACACCCATGCATGCCCACATCTATAATTCTATGCTCCCTGCCCCCCTGTGCTCCCCCTGTTTTTGGCACATGATGGCATGGTGGGCCCTGTAGGCCCGTTTTTTGCTCTCCCCAGGCTCCAGAGCCTTTCTAGGAGCCTGGGGAGGGCAAAAACAGCCTTCCCCACCCCTCCATCCCCCAGAGGCCCCCCGGAGGCCAGAAATAGTGTGTTTCCTGACTTCTGGTGGGCCCAGAAGACCCGAAAATCAGCTGGCTGGCACACACATGCGTGTTGGAGCTGAGCTCGCGTGCCCACCAATATGGGTCCACGTGCCACCTGTGGCACCCGTGCCATAGGTTCGCCATCACGGGTGTAGGGTCTCCTGCTTGGGCGGGGGGTTGGACTAGATGACCTCCAAGATCCCTTCCAACTCTGTTAATCTAATATAATCCTTGATGTGTTAAGTGGTTTTGGGACAAGCATCACCACTTTTTTTTTTAATTAGATTTATATGCCGTCCTTCTCCGAAGACTTAGGGCGGCTTACAATGCGTTAAGCAAGAGCCTTCATACTTTTGTATATTTATACAAAGTCAGCTATTGCCCCCACAAACTGGGTCCTCAATTTACCTGCCTTAGAAAGGATGGAAGGCTGAGTCAACCTTGAGCCTGGTGAGATTCGAACTTACAGTAATTGCAGACAGCTGGATGTTAATAACAGGCGTTTTAGTCTGCTTTTAACCTGTTGAGCTCTCCAGGCCCTTATTTTCATTCTGTGTATTGATCTCCTGAAAAGAAGTGTAGATAATTCTGGATCCCTCCAGCTATCTTAACTAAGAGAGCTCTGAGAGTTTCCAATCATAGGTCTCTGTAATATTGGTAGTAGTAATAGTAATAATAATAATAATAATAATAATAATAATAATAATAATAATAATAATAATAATAGACAGCGAGGTTTAGTCCCACTTTAGGCATACATGAAGGCTGGGTGACTTTGGGCCAGTTACTCCCCATCAGCTGAAGCTACCTCACAAGGTTGTTGTTGTAAGGAAAATAGGAGGAGGAAGGAATACCGGTATGTTCGCTGCCTTGAGTTAGTTATAAAAATAATGGCTGCATTTTTTAAAAATATAAAATAAATAAAGCAATACATAAAGCAGGCATATCCAGCCTGCAGCCTGTGGACTGCATGCCACCCTGGACAGCTAATAATGCAGCCCCATAAGATCATAAACTTTTATTATTATGTGATTTTAGTGATACTTTTACTGATACTACAATATATATATGGCCCAAGACCATTTCTGTTCACTTCGTGTGGCCCAGGCAAGCCAGAATATATTGGTTTGATTCTATGGCGCTTGTGAGCAGACGGGAAAATGCATCCTCAGATCTGGTTGTCCCAAAAAAATGTGAATGTTGTCCTTTGACTACCAAGTATAAAATTACAAAACTTAGTTGTTGTCAAATTCATAGAGTTACAAGAGCCAGGTTAGAATCCTCTGCAAAGTGCTGAGGAAATAGTGAAATTACCTCAGGAGCCTCTTCTTTGAAACCTCTAGAAATGGAAAAACTCACAACCTCTTCAGGAGTTCCATTGTTGAAAAGATCTTAGAAGATTTTCCTTATGTTGAAACAAAATCTGTGTTGCTGCAATTTATACCTGGTCCTAACCCAATGAAAAATAGTTCTTGACCATTTTTTCCTCAGGCACCGGTTTATTACCTGAACCCCAATATTATATACTCCCTTCAGTTTTCCTCCCTCCAAACTGTAGACCCGTTTCTTCAGCCTGGCTTCATGCGTATTCAGGGAACCCCCAGTTCTATTAAGAAGCATATTGACCTCCCACCTAACCAGAATTTCAGTCCTGGTGGCCTTGTAGATCCTGAAGGTGTTTTTCTGCCCTTTTACTTCAGTAGACCAATAGTTCACCTGGTGTATCAAAAGACCTAATGGGGAAAGAATCGTTTGACCTACCATTGCAAAACACCCACCTCCTCATTCCAGGCGTCTTCTCATTATGACACAAGCTGTACTGACTCCAACTGGCTTCTGGGTGCAATTCAGAGTGCTGATTGTCACCAGATTAACAGATTTGGATGGGACCTTGTAGGTCATCTAGTCCAACCCCCTCTGCCTAAGCAGGAGATCCTACACCATTTCTGACAGATGGCAGCCCAGTCTCTTCTTGAAAGCCTCCAGGGATGAAGCTCCCACAACTTCTGTTCCATGGGTTGATTGTTCTGTCAGGAAATTCCTCCTTATTTCCAGGTTGAATCCCTCCTTGTTCAGTTTCCATCCATTATTCCTTGTCTGGCCTTTGGGGGCTTTGGAAAATAGTTTGACTTCCTCCTCTCTGTGGCAGCCCCTCAGATATTGGAAGATTGCTATCCTGTCTCCCCTGGTCCTTCTCTTACGAGACTAGCCAGGCCCAGTTCTTGCAACCGTTCATCGTATGTTTTAGCCTCCAGCCCCCTCATCATCCTGGTTGCTCTTCTCTGCACTCTTTCTAGAGTCTCAACCTCTTTTTTATAGCGTGGTAACCAAAACTGGATGCAGTATTCAAGGTGTGGTTTTACTAAGGCTTTACAGAGTGGTGGTAGTAGTACCGAGTACCGAGGCAGAGCACTCGGACCACCACAGACGCCCCCAACATGAGTGATGTTGAGCTGACCATACCCACCCCGGCTCCCTGAGATTAAATACAACTCTGATATGGTCCTCAATGAAATCAAGTTTGACACCCCTAGAATACATGAACTAATAGAGCCATTAAGCATCATCTGAAATGACTTTTATGTCAAATTATATTCAAAAGAGTGTAAAAATGTTTAGCAGTGGCCAATAGCATTCTTCCAGACAGATCTGGTAACTTTTTCAAGTGTTTCCTCCAGGAGCAGAAACATGTGGATGCAAAACATTTGAAGTTTTTAAATTGCTCCATTAAATGCCCATTCTGAATTTTTCCCCTTTTGCAAATGTCATTGTTGTAGGATTTTTTTTTTATTTTGCTTTTAAATTATCATTCATTTTTCATTTCATATTATTGTTCTGAATTGTTCTCCTGAAACCCACTAAGGGGTGATAGAAAGAACAGGTGCTTTGCCAAGATATGTCTTATGAGCCAAATTGAGAAATATTCTGTATAAATGGGGGGCGGGAAGGAAAAGGATGCCCCTGTTGAAGTTAGAATAAACCTAGTCAGGGGTCCTGAAATTCATAAGATGGTGCATTCAGACAACCCTCAAAACCCTCATTTATTTCATTCCATTGGTTTCCTAAAGAGAATTCTGGGCGATGTCCTGCAGTGGGCACCCAGGCTTTCGGGGAAGAGCAAGTTGTAAAGTAGGACATCCTTATTTTGAGCTTACGGAGGCTGCTGCTTGTTTCAGTCCCTGCCTCAACAAAGGTGCCATTTTCACAGATAGCCCAGGTCACTGCAGATTTTAAACTTCTCTTTATGAAGGCAACTAAGCATAGAAGATATGGGCAAAAGGCAGTCGGTCCAAAGGGCAGTAACCAAGGCTTTTGGGTTTTTTTTAAAAAAAACTTATGGGGTACCATTGGATGCAGTGGTAGCTTCAGTCTGGAGAAAATATGATTGTGTAGGAAACATCTCAAGGGCCACCATGGTGGAGATGGGGCTGAATTGTTCAGATGGTGGTAGATGCCAGGACAGGACATCATGTTTTTAAATTACAAGAAAGTATATTTTTCCTAGATTAACAGATTAACAGAGTTGGAAGGGACCTTGTAGGTCATTTAGTCCAACCCCATCCACGCAGGAGACCCTACACCATTTCTGATAGATGGCAGTTCAGTCTCTTCTTGAAAGCCTCCAGTGATGAAGCTCCCACAACCTCTGAAGGCAACTTCTGTTCCATGGGTTGATTGCTCTCATTGTCCGAAAGTTCCTCCTTATTTCTAGGTTGAATCTCTCCTTGTTCAGTTTCCATCGATTGTTCCTTGTCTGGCCTTCTGGTGTCTTGGAAAATAGTTTGAGCCCCTCCTCTCTGTGGCAGCCCCTCAAAATATTGGAAGACTGCTATCATGTCTCCCCTGGTCCGTCTCTTCACTAAACTAGCCATACCCAATTTGAGCAAGCATTCTTCGTATGCTTTAGCCTCCAGTCCCCTAATCATCCTGGCTGCTCTTCTCTGCACTCTTTCTAGAGTCTCAACATCTTTTTTATAGTGTGGTGACCAAATTTGGATGCAGTATTCTAGGAAGATAGATATCAGGAAGGATTCACCCCTATAACAGATGGCCAAGGGAGTGCGAGGGGGGATCTCCTTCCCAGAAGGTGCTGAAGTAGAAGCTGGATGGAGATGCGGTAGAACGGATTCTTGCTCTGGACAAGAGGTTGAACAAGATGGTCTCTAAGGCCCCTGCTATTTGGAGGTCCCATCTGAGAAGCATCGTGTCTGCAGCCTCCATCTTTCACATCAGTATTTTATTAATGGTGAGGTATCCCCCAAAGTGTACAGGGCCAGGTTATCTGCGGGATGCCATTACCCATCCTACCAGATCAAAAAGGGTGGGCACACTCCTAGCCCTTTCCTTTAAACATGGACATCTTTTGGGACCTAGGAACCTTTCCGTGGCAGATCTGACGTGCAGAGCAGCCTCCCTCTTGAAGTTTGGCAGGCCTCTACTCTCCTTGCCTTCCCAAAAGCTCTGGAGGCCCAGCTTTCCCCCCAAACCCTGGGTTTGGATGAGGGGGACAAGAGAACCTAAAGAAGGACTGGTTGCCTGTGGAAGCTTAAATTGGGTGCCAAGTTTTCAATGCTTATGGTTTTACTAGATCTATTTATGATGATGTCTTATTATTATTAATAATGTTTCAAGTCTTGATTGGGAGCTGCCCGGAGCTTGATATAAGATGGGCAGCTATATAAATGTTTTAAATAAATAGACAAACAATCTCTCTTGGCCTCTCCTCAAGGCCTGAAGAGTGAAGTGCACTCGGTAACTGGGACTTGGCAGAACGAGATCCTTCTGGAACGACGACGTCATCTTTTCCAGCTCCACCGAAACCGAGGAAAGGATGGGGAGAGGAGAAATCCAGCCACATCTGTCAAAGATTAAAAATGGCCCCAAATCAAGCTGGAAAAGTCATTTGTGAAGCTCTTTCCAAAGGTTGCCTCACAAAGAGGGAAAGATGAATGAAAAAGGAGAAAACGCTGGGACTCCAGATGACAAGAGGCTTGGCCAGGCTGTGATGGAGAGGATCCCTCTTCGGCCTCCTGGTGGTTGAAGTTTCTCCACTTGGTTGCTTCCCCTCAGAATGGCAATGCACAAGGAGGGTTGATGATGTACAGTGGCGGCTTGGGACGGTTTTGTGCAGCAAGAGGCCTCCTTCCCTGTCCTGGAAAGGGGCCCAACACAAGCTGCTCTCTCAGAGCTCAGCTCAGAACATGTCAGCTGCTGCTAGTATAGATTAATGAAGTCCCGTCCCTCCCCCACCCCATCCAATCCAGGATTTGAGTCAGATGCCTTGGCCTGCCTGTCTCTGTAGCAGTTCCTCCCCATTCACTGGACTTAATTCTCCTAGAAGTATCCATAAAACATGGAGCCCATTCTCAACTTGCGTTCGGCAAAAGACTCAGCTGATTTCTGCAACTGAGAAGTTCAGTCACCGAGTTCTTGGAGGTCTGCATTCTTTGGTGACCTTCGGCAGCACTGACGGAGGCTGGCTTGGATCGTTCTGCAATTAATTTTTGGATTTAAGTCACAATTCAAAATATGTATTTGACAAGTACAATAGCATACATTTATGAGGTTGTTATTCTTAATTCTATCCCAATAATCCTGAGAAAATATTTTCCTCCAGTGAAGGATTATGGTAGACCAGCTTTGGTTTTAAAAAAAAAATCTTCCTTACTGATTGGAGTTGTTGGAGTTGTCTTTGGCATCTACTCACAGGTGGGACTCCCAAACCGGTTGCCAAACCATCCCGTCCCCTTCACTAGCACATCTGCAAAGCACAGCTGAGAAATACTGCTTGCATTTTTTTAAAAGTCTTCCTGGAATTCTGCAGATATTTTGCATGAAAAGTCTTAAATTGGCAAAGTTCAGAATATTTCTCTTTTTCTTCCTAATAATTTTATGTGAAGATTATATTATGGGGTAAGGGGTGGGAGGGAAGGGGGGTGGGGGGATTGTAGGGGGGAGAAAATGTTTTTTTTTGTTTGTAAAACTTTTCAATTAAAAAAAGATTATATTATGCAAGTAAAACTTCTATAATCTACAATAAAGAAATATGAAAATTTAAAAAATAGAATGTGCCAAAAAGAAGAAAAATAAATAGAAAAAGGAACCTCCCCCTTCATCCCCAGCAAGTATTAAAATGCATCACTCTCTTAAATAAAAGGAAAAATCCCTTCATTCCCTATCTCACCCCAATTTTTATAAATCCATTTCTAAAATCTCCCTATTAAAGAATAAAAATCAGTAAGGGCTATCAGATATAACAATATAAACATTACAAATTGTATCTGTTACACCCAATCTGAATCCTTCCTTTCCTTTTAAACAAATTCCCCACTTCCTCTCTTCATATAATCAAAATTTATTTCTACCCAGAAAACAATTAAAAAGGGCATTTTTTGAGCTAAATGGCAATTACAGTATGTACGTGTCAGAGAGAGACTGGCTGAGCTGGGGGAAGGAGTCAAGCAGGGAATTAGTCTGGAATCCTTACATAGACACAAGTAAGCAAAGTCCAAAGACCTTTGATTGCTGTGGAGCCTAATCTACTCTGACTCACATACAAACTCAGTTGGAGAGGATTCCTGTGAAATAGGCATGAGCAATAAAGTAGCTAACTAGACCTCTTCACATCTAGGTCTTATTGCTCATGCCTGACATTATGTGCATATGTATTATTTAGCAGACTTCTAAAGTCTTCCACTCACCCAAACAGCATCAGACAGCTTACATAGCTAAAAACAATAAAAATAAAATAGAGAATAGTTAGATTTCAAATAATCAAAGATGATCTTTCATAGTGGATTTCACTAGAACTAGTTCTAGTACTGCCTTAGGCATGAATGCCATCTGGCTCTGAGTTCTAATCCTCCCTTAGGTATGAAAACTTTCTGGGTGACTATGGGCCAAGAGACTATGGGTGACCAGGAGACTCTTGAGTTCCAATCCTGCCTTAGTAACTTTTGATTGGGGGTGTGAAACTTGGAAATGTTTTCTCATATTAATGTGGGATACCAGAATTAGGCATTCCTAGAGTGTGAGATGGCTGTAATATTGTGTGGTGTGATGGAGGAAAGTGAAATTGTGTGAAAACACCTGTTCCAGATTGGGCAAAGCCATAAGTCTCTGCCTTCTGCTTGTGGGAGAACCAGAGGTATTTGTGTGTTCATTGTGAATGTTAGATCGATCTTGGTCTGATCCATCAAAGCTTTTCTTATCTCCTTAAAATGGAATTTGCAAAGGGATTCTATTCACGCTTAGGAGCCATTCCAAAACCTAAATGCTGATGACCAATTGATCAGCAATTTCTGTGGCTAGAAAGCAGAATATCTCCCATTGGTGCCTCTTCCTAGAAACCTAGAAGTCCCCACCCTTATTTACTCCCACCAGTTATTTTACTATTGTCAATATTTCATTTCATTTCATTTATTAAATTTGTATACCGCCCTTCTCCCGAAGGACTCAGGATCAAGGATCAAGAAATATAATTCTATCAAAACTATTAAAGCTAGGAAGAATTCGTCTTCCTCTCTGGGTTGTCTTTGTTGACAAAAACACCAGATAAAATAAATGCCCTCTTCAAATTCACCACAAAGTTTTCTTTGTTTATTATCATTTAGTTGGAAGGCACTCAGCCGAAGGGCCACTTTGGGGTAGACCTGGCAAGGGTCTGCCGCCTTTCAGGCCTGGCTCTCGCCAATCGCCATCCTTCTGCCCGTATGCTGCCCACTCCGGCAGCCGCAGTGAGGAGAACAGGCAATGCTTAGATATCATTTGGGCTGCATTACCAGTGTGGTAGGCTACGACAAATGCAGGCAAGCTGGCAGCACCACATGGGATGGTGGGAGGCAGCTAGCTAGGCCGCAGCACCGCATGGGATTGAGCCGTGGCAGGGAAGCAAGCCAGGCAAGCTGGAGGCAAGGATGGTGGGGCGGACAGCAAGCTAAGTCGCGACTCACAGTCTTACTTACCTGTGCAGATCAGGGTCACTCAGTTGGGCCGCAGCACCGCATGGGAAGGCAGGCAAGCCGCAGAGACTATGTGGTCAACGCAAGCGAGGAGCCACACAGTGTGCTATGGCAGGGATGCAAGATGAGGAGTGACTGAGTGGGGCAGGGCAAGGGGTGGGGAGGGGAGGGGGGTGAGTGATGAACGGGCAGGGGCAGGGCCAGTCAGAGGTGGTATTTACCAGTTCTCCGAACTACTCATAATTTCCGCTACCGGTTTGCCTGAACCAGTCTGAACCGGCTGAATACCATCTCTGCCCGCATTGCTTCGGCCCGGTCTACCCAATGCAAAGCGGAAACATGCCAGCAGTTTGGGGAGTGGCATCAAACTGGCCATGCCCGCCCAGTTGGTCATGCCCATCCAGCCCCCCAAGGTGAACCACAGCCCTGACACGGCCCTGAATGAAATTGAGTTTGACACCCCTGCTTAGATGAACTTCAAACAAGCATCCAGGGAAGTTCAGAACTATTCTGTGAAATGCTGCTTTGAATTTATCCTCCCGAGATGAGTTGAGAAGACTCTACCCCAACTGACCCAGCATGGCTTTCACTTTGCATCACTCTCTTTTTGCAGCCGAAGCCACACAGTTGCCCCAAGAACATGAGAACAGTAGCACTTATCGAGGCTTTGATCCTCTGAGATTATAGTTTTTGCTTCTCTGAAGCAAGGCAATGCTATAAACCCTCTCATTTGAACATGGCTTTTAGAATTCCTCCTTGCCCTCGCTGGGCCTGGAAATTATAATGCAATGGAGAAGGCACCATGAGCCCTGTTCCGTCTGCTCCCAGGACAGCACTGTGGGGGCACAGGCGGCATTCCAAGAAAGGCCAGCAAAACGAGGGTTTTTCCAGGGCAACTGAGTCATTGAACAAACCATCCAATTTCCCAGTGATCCCCAAAATGACTAATTGCTATTTCTGTCTGTTCAGTGTTTCCAACAAGCTACCTTCAAAAAATAGATGAACCAAGACTCTTTTTTTTCACTTCCTGCTATTTACTTTTTTAGGATTTTTTAGGATTTATTGGATTTATATACCGCCCTACTCCCGAAGGACTCAGGGCGGTGTACAGCCAACAATAAAAATACATACGTACAAAATTTAAAAACCAACTAAAAACAGATTAAATGAATTTGGCCCGGACAGAATTAAAACACCCCAATATAATTTAAAATTTTTTAAAATTTAACACTAAAAACGGGGAGTGGTTAGGCCAGGCCCGCCTGGCGAAATAGAAAAGTCTTAAGAGCGCGGCGGAAGGTGGGCAGATCCGGGATCCTCCGTATCTCTGGGGGGAGCTCATTCCAGATAGTAGGTGCCCCCACAGAGAAAGCTCTCCCCCTGGGGGCTGCCAGCCGACATTGTTTGGCTGACGGCACCCGGAGGAGCCCCTCTCTATGAGAGCGTATTGGAGCGCTTTAAAGGTAGTAACCAGGACCTTGAAGCGCACCCGGAAGACCACCGGGAGCCAGTGCAGCTCGCGCAGGAGAGGTGTCACATGGGAACGCCATGTCGCTCCCATCACCACCCGCGCAGCCGCACTCTGCGCCAGTTGGAGCCTCCGGGTGCTCCTCAAGGGGAGCCCCATGTAGAGAGCATTACAGTAGTCTAGACGGGAAGTGACAAGGGCGTGAGTGACCGTGAGCAAGGAGTCCCGATCCAGAAACGGATGTAACTGGCGGATCAGGCGGACCTGATAGAAAATCCTCCCGGCCACGGCCGTCAGATGCCCTTCCAAGGACAGCCGTGAATCCAGGAGGACGCCCAAGTTACGAACCCTCTCCGTGGGGGCCAGTGATTCGCCCCCAATAGTCAGTGATGGCGCCAACTGACTATATCGGGACGTCGGAAACCACAGCCACTCGGTCTTGGATGGGTTGAGCCTGAGCCTGTTCCTCCCCATCCAGATCCGCACGGCCTCCAGGCACTGGGACATCACTTCAAGGGCATTGTTGGGGTGGTCTGGGGTGGAGATGTACAGCTGAGTGTCATCAGCATACTGATGGTACTTCACCCCAAAACCACGGATGATCTCACCCAGCGGCTTCACATAAATGTTGAACAGGAGGGGCGAGAGGACCGATCCTTGTGGCACCCCACATATAAGGGGCCTCGGGGTCGACCTCTGCCCCCCTGCCAACACAGACTGCGACCAGTCAGAGAGATAGGAGGAGAACCACCGCAACACAGTGCCTCCCACCCCCATCTCTACCAACCGGTGCAACATGATACCATGGTCGATGGTATCAAAAGCCGCTGAGAGGTCTAACAGGACCAGGACAGAGGAGCACTCCCTGTCCCGAGCCCTCCAGAGATCATCAACCAACGCGACCAATGCCGTTTCCGTGCTGTATCCGGGCCTGAAACTTGACTGGAACGGATCTAGATACGTTGCTTCATCCAGGTGCCGGGGAAACTGTTTCGCAACCACGCTCTCAACAACCTTCGCCACAAAGCGAAGATTGGAGACCGGACGATAATTTACCAACATTGCCGGGTCCAGGGAAGGCTTCTTGAGGAGAGGCCTCACTACCGCCTCTTTCAAGGCGGCAGGGAAGACACCCTCCCCCAATGAAGCCTTTATAATCCCCTGGAGCCAGCCTCGTGTCACTTCCCGGGAAGCCAGCACTAACCAGGAAGGACACGGGTCCAATAAACACGTGGTCGCGTTCAGTCCACCCAGTATCCTGTCCACATCCTCAGGGGTCACAGGATCAAACTCAGTCCAGATAAGATTCTCAAGACCTGCCCTGGTCCCTTCCCCCGAGACCACCCAGTCGGAGTCCAAATCTTCCCGAATCTGAGTGATTTTGTCATGCAGATATTGAACAAAATCCTCGCTCTACCCTCCAAGGGATCCTCCCGCGCTTCCTGGTGGAGCAGGGAGCGGGTCACCCTAAACAGGGCAGCCGGGCGATTATCTGATGACGCAATAAGAGCAGCAAAATAGCTACATTTTGCTGCTTTTATCGCCACTAAGTAAGTCCTAATATGAGATCTCACCAGTGTCCGGTCAGATTCAGCAAGACTGGCCCTCCAACTACTCTCTAGGCATCTTTTCCGGCGCTTCAACTCCCTCAGCTCCTCAGTGAACCAAGGAGCCAAGTGAGATCGACGCCCCTGATCTCTGGCTTCCTGGGAAACTTCTGGAGAAGACAGCAAGGAGCTTCTTCTGGATCTGTAAATAAGAAAGTAATAGCTTACTCAAAAGTAAGAAAGTAGGTAAGTAAATACCTTCCAAGATGGAAACTCTGGCACTGCTGGGAAGCATACACACACACACACACACACACACACACACACACACACCCTAACAGTAGGGAATCCCAAAGAAGCCGAACGGCATTTCACATCTTCTGTTCCAGTGTCTGCGAGAACCTTTAACAGCAGTGAAAACAACTTACTGGTTTGGGCAATGCCCATTTTTCAAGGCGTTTTACAGGTCCGCCTATTGCAAGTTTCCACTGGGTCCTTCTTGGTGCCACAAAGGCCTCGTTTGCTGGCGTTCCACCTCCCAGCGTGCCCCTCCAGGCAACCTGCTCCAGATGAAGCTGGAGAGGGGAAGGAGCAAAAGGAGGAGGAAGGGAAAGGTGTTTGAGGCAACCCTTCTGGTGCCACTTTGCACCTGAATGTTTACTTCAGGTGCAAAGGATGAATACTTTTAGGTTAAACCAGTTGTACTAAAATTCAGTGGCAAAAGCATTTCTGTCCGTGTGGCATATATTTAAGATGAGTGGAACATCCCTAGAAAGTCAGTCTCACATCAAGAAGGCTGGTTTGCTTAGTGTACTGGGGGGTGGGGAGTGGGGAACAAAAATGTGCATCAGGCAAGATTCAGCTACAAAGTCATCTGGTTGCATCCGAGTCTGGACCAGAGCGAGGAAACTACAAAACATCCAGGCCACGGGGAGACTCCCCTCAGGAGGTGTAGCAGATTAAGTGGAAATAAAATCACTCCTAGAAATAATTCAGAAGGCCAAATTCTTAGCACTCCTCATCAGGCAGTGCAATGGGACCAAATGCCATGCAATCCATACAGAGATAGGTCTCGTCCAGCTGGGAATATAAAAAGCAGAAGTGCCAAGCTTTCCACTCAGCCCAAATCAACCGAGGGCCCAGAACCATATATACAACAAAGGATGCAGATTTAGGCTGAACACAAGAAGGAAGAAGAAAAGGAAGAGCTGCTTCACAGAGGAGTAACTACTTTAGGAATGGTGGAGCCTGCAGTCTGCTTTTTTCTTTCACAGAATATTGCTGGCCCTCAGAACCCGAAGGCCAGACAAGAAATAATGGATGGAAACTGATCAAGTAGAGATTCAACCTGGAAATAAGGAGAAATTTCCTGACAGTGAGAACAATCAACCCATGGAACAGAAGTTGCCTTCAGAAGTTGTGGGAAGAGACTGGACGGCCATCTGTCAGAAAATGGCATAGGGTCTCCTGCTTGGGTGGGGGGTTGGACTAGATGACCTACAAGGTCCCTCCCAACTCTGTTAATCTGTATCTGTATTGTAACCTCTTCTCACACACCTCTCTAACCAAGGGATCTTGACAAATGTTAGTATCGAGTTTGCAAAAGCTTTCTGGTCCAGGAGAGAAAGTTCCTTTGGATTTATTTCATCTCCCCCTCACGGAGCCATTCCCAGAGGGGCTGCAACCACACCTTGACCTGGCTTTCCGGGCCGCCTGTCCCAGAGGCTTCCGTGGCTCTTTAATAGGATGTGTTCTTGCTACTTTCACATTCTTTGGAACATCTGTTTCTGTTGTGTCATGTGTTTTATTGCTATGGATGCTTGGGGTGTAGTCTTATTAAGTTGCCTGGCTTGTTTCTTACTGAACTGATGCGCCTGTGTGTGCCACTTTGGATGACTTTTGTTAAAGCAGAAAGTGTGGCTTATCCCATCTGTGCAAACTAATTAGTGGAATAGCAGATGTGCTGTTCAGAAGCATCGAAGTTAGCTTCAGGCCAGTTTTAGTAAATGTGGATCATGCACTAAATTTGAATGTAAACCAGTGGTGAAATCCAAATTTTTTACCACCAGTTCTGTGGGTGTGGCTTGGTGGGTGTGCTATGGCTTGGTGGGCGTGGCAGGGGAAGGATACTGCAAAATCCCCATTCCCTCCCAACTCCTGGGGGAAAAATACTGCAAAATCTCCATTCCCGCCCCACTCCAGGGGAAGGATACTGCAAAATCTCCATTCTCTCTCCACTCTGGGGCCGGCCGGAGGTGGTATTTGCCAGTTCTCCGAACTGCTCAAAATTTCCGCTACCGGTTCTCCAGAACTTTTCAGAACCTGTTGGATTTCATCCCGATGTAAAGCCCTCCCTCCCTCTCCTTCCTTCCTTCCTCCCTTTTTTCCTTCCTTCTTTTCCTCCCTTTTTTCCTTCCTTCCTCTCCTCCCTTTTTTCCTTCCTTCCTTCTTTCCTTCCTTCCTTCCTCCCTTCTTTCCTCCCTTCCTACCTCCCTTCCCCTGACCACTTAAAAAATTACTTGGCTTTTCCTTAAGCTTAACCCTGGAATAAATATGGGCAAAATTCATCATAAGTAGTAGTCGGGCACTGCCAAACTCAAGTCACTTTTCAGACAGAAAGCAGCATTCTCAAAAATAGATGGATACTTAATTAATCCCAGAAGAGACCAGAGTGAACTCAGCTACTGTAAACAGAGTCCTTCATTTGATGGAACAATTTGAGGCAAGGATAGCAGCGACTATGGAACAAGCAGCATCAAACACTGGAAATTGTAAGTAACTTTTTTTTCTGCCAAGTATGCAATGGGGAAGGGAGAGGCAGTTTCCCTCTGAATAGGGCTCCCCCAACATCAGTGGAGATTCTCAATCATCCAGGTGCTGGTTGTCCCAAAAGAGTTTTTTCAAAAGGCAACTGGACTTCTCTTGGTTGTTGTTTTTCCTTGAAAACGTTTCGCTTCTCATCCAAGAAGCTAGATTTAGAACTGAAGAAGCTTCTTGGATTAGAAGCAAACATTTTCAAAGAAAAAAAATAAGAAAAGTCCAGTTGCCTTTTGAGAGAGAGAGAGAGAGAGAGAGAAAGCAGCACCTTTGGGACTCCCTGAATGGTGGACTCCATCCTGTGCTGCACTGCAGAGGAGCCTCCAATTCCTTGGTGGCCCAAAGAAAAACGATGCCACCACCAATGAGGCTATTCAAGCCTCATTCACCCTCTGGAGATGGTGGTGGGGCTGTAGCAGGAGGTGGGCAACGAGGAGGGCCAGGACTTTAACGGGTCTATGAGGTCTTTGCTCTTCCACAGCACTCGCAGTCTGCAGAGACACTGAGGCCCTGAAATCCAACCTGACTTGAGTTGAAGGAGTCCAGATTTGGGCCCCTCCTCAGGGGCTCTCTAGCCTCCCCTTGAGCATCTCCAGTACAAAGCAGGCCAGCATCTCTCGGGGTGATTGGCCCCACTGTCCACTGGCTCCTCCTGTTAGGAAGATTTTTTTTTCTAATTTGCCTTCTGATCACTTCAATCCAGGGGTGAAATCCAGCAGGTTCTAACAGGTTCTGGAGAACCGGTAGCGGAAACTTTGAGTAGTTCAGAGAACCAGCAAATACCACCTCTGACTGGCCCTAGAGTGGTGAGGGAATGGGGATTTTGCAATATCTTTCCCCCAGCAGTGGGGAGGGAATGGGGATTTTGCAGTACCCTTCCCCTGAAGTGGGGTGGGAATGGAGATTTTGCAGTATTCTTCCCCTGCCACACCCACCAAGCCACACCCACAGAACCAGTAGTAAAAAAATGTGGATTTTACCATTGCTTAAATCTGTTATTTTTCACCCTTGTTATCCTTTCCTGAATCAGTCCCAGTTCTCTGAATTCTTCTTCTTAAAATATATTGCCCAGAGCTGCTTAAAATATTCATACACGTTCCAGAAGATTCCAACAATAAAAACCTACCTGTATGGAAGGATGGGGCTTTCCCAACTGGTTCTGGCAAGAAACAAAGCTCTTTGGCAATAAATTAAATAATATTTATTTTTAAATCCCATTTTTAAGTTGTACCCTGCTCAGAGCAGCACTCCTGATTTATCACACCCAGATGCCTGCAAATATTGGCTTATTTGTGGGGCCGGTTCAAAGAAGCACCATCCCACCGCTCGGAAATGCCTCTGCCTGCACACTCCAAGGATTTCATAGAGGCCTCCTGGGGAAACCCCCGTCTCCCTTCCTCATTTGGGATGAATTGGATTTTCAGATTGTTTTATCTGGATGAAGCTGGTGTCCTCAAGGGCCAAAGTCCTGCCAGAGACTCTCCCCAGAAGTTGTCCCTTGAACTGAGTTTAGGAAATTGGAACTTTATTGGAGTTAAATGCCTGGTGTAGGATGAAAAATCCATCTGGTTCCAAGCCAGGGAGAAAGGTGCTGGAAATAAAATGGAGGCTGATTGAAAAGGAGGACTCAGTTTATTGATGAGCAAAATCAGCACTGGGTTCTGGGGACAGCTGACCAATTGGTTGAATGAGTGGATGGATCTTTATAGGTTTCTTTGACCTTGAAGTTTGAACTGTTCTGGAGATTGTGCAATGAAGGGGCTTTTGTGTCTCTTGCTATTTCACTGGTGGTGGGTTAATCCTATTTTATCTTGTCCCTCTTAGTCCCATCATCTGGACCTGAGGTGTTTTGTTTGTGATTAGGCTGGTCTGGATTTCTTAATGGGCACAAAATATCCATCTCTAAAGATTTCAGGCATCTGCTGGAAACAGTTTTACTATGCAGGAAATTGGGGCTGCTTTCTGCCTTTAAGAGCATGTTTCTCCATTTCTGCTTGGGGAAAATATAAAATATTCTGCCTCTTAATATTCCCCAGAATATTTCATTCTCTGGGGAGGGGGGGCTTCCCACAATGGTAAGATCTTTAATTCTTTAAAATCGTAACTCACTGATTTGCTTTAAAAAAAAAAAAGGATGTTCCAACTCCTTATTCCAAATGTTTTATAGGTTGCCAAAGTTCAACTTCATGTTTATGATGCTGCTTGAATGTCTGATCAAATTATAAAGAGGCTTTCATCCCACAGGTGATCTCTGAGAAAAGAGAACGGTTTCGAAAGGCTGATAAAACAGGGAGCCAGCAGCACCAGGTTTATTTGGCCCTAAACTAAGAAACAAAAGCTTAGAATTGGTTTTCAAATGAGGATCATTTATCCCAAGGCATCGATTTCTCATGGAAATAGGAATCCTGTGGGATTTTCTTTCCTAACAACATCCAAATATATACGGTATTTTCTTTCCTTGCAGCTGCAGTTCCTAGTGTTGTGCTTTTAACACCCACAACCACACACAGCAGCCCACAAAGAAATGTGAAGAATGTGCTTCTGGGTAAGACTGAGTGTCTACTCGGTCCATATCAAGGAGCAGCCAAGGAGATGTTTTTGGATCTGAGTGCCCCCCACAAGCTCTGCTTCTCCCTTCCTGCACTGAGTGTTTTGGGGGTGTTGCAACAGCAGCAAAAGCTCTGTTGTGTTGCTTGAAAGTCACAGAGAGCTTTCGTCTCCTCCAGGTCAGCTCCTGTCCATCATGCGCCTTGTGGTGGTGAGACCTCCAAGTTAATCCC
This sequence comes from Masticophis lateralis, assembly GCA_030761175.1. Lineage (NCBI taxonomy): Eukaryota > Metazoa > Chordata > Lepidosauria > Squamata > Colubridae > Masticophis > Masticophis lateralis. The sequence continues at coordinate 1,108,124 of JAUDYJ010000015.1, read as the reverse complement.
AGCCAGGGTAATGCAGAGTCAGAGGGCTGGAAAGATTCATCTCCACATCCCTTCTGCAACCACAGTGTTTATGGATGATTTGGGGCCAAATACCAATAGAACGGTAGAGAAATCTGCTTAGTACACATTTTAATACAAATCTAACTTGCACTTTCCAAAATAAATAGGTTCAGTTTCCCTTGTGATTTGTACAAAATAGGAGTCTATTAGTTAAATTTATACTTTGCTTTAGGGAAAATGAGCTGGGCCATGGCTGTCTTCTTCAAACCTCCGCCCCACCCCAAGCCTTCGCCTGCCAGGTTGTTTTGCTTCCATCTGCTGTGTTCTCAGTTCTAACATCAACCAGACCTTTCTTAAAGATCAGGACTGTTGATGAAAACAAAACAAAAATACTCAGGACCATTGATAGTCTCTGTGCTTCAACAGTGGACTTCCAGGAGAGGGCCCTGGTGAGCATTTTCATGTTCTTTTCACATCAGGTAAAGCCACAACTGTGAAACAATAAAAAGAGATTAAACTTTGGGAACAGAATAAAAGGCAGCTTTGCAAAATCATATTGTTTGAAAAAATGATGCCCAATGCTAGAACGAACAGAATAGAGGAAATTATCCAACCCTCCCCATTCTTCACCTTAGACTGAAGGAAGTGTATTCATATTAATTAGTATTAACTGAGCATGGGGTTTTGTGGATGCACAGACCACTAGATGGCAGACAAAAGGCATTTTTTTCCTATTTTCTCTGCTGCCATCTAGAGATTGTCTGGACCTCTGCAACACAAGTCCTGTGACCCTTATGCCCTCTGTTATGAGCCTGGGTAATAAAGACACTTCGTTTACGTAACACATCATGCAAAGAATCACCACTAAGAAGTGGTGAAGGTCAATCTGGTTTTATTGTTTTATTATAATGCTAGAAATAAAAGAGAGGCTCCCAATGATTGAGCAGGTTGAAGCCAAGATGGACAGCCATCTTCTGGACATTTTAGTTTGGACTCCTGCCCGGAAGGGCACCCTTTATGACCCAAGTGCTCCTCCCAATAATTCTATACATTTATAATTGCATAATCTCTTATTATGTTTGCTTGGTAGAATAACTGCAGTTAAAATGACTATGCTTCCAACATTCCTGTTTTTATTTCTGGCATTCCCAATTCTCTCGCTGACTATTTGGGGTTTTTCTTTCATTTATAGAATGAAAAGTGTTCTAAAATGTAGAATTTTGCAAAATCTTACATTATAAACAAGACAGGATGGAACCTTAGGCACCCTAAATTACAGGCATCTGACTTTCAACAAATACCAAATAATGGTCTGTGGGCAGGCAGTGAGTTGACATGAGCACCATGGCTGCTAGAGCAATCCTTTCTCTCAATATTAAGAAAATAACACTTATAATTTCAAAATCTTTTTTTAAAATTTGAATTTGTAAAGTGTTAGTTACTTTTTTAAGGCTTAAGAAGCAGTATTTTCTCCAATTCCTTGATTGGGAAAATAAATACATTGTGTTTAGGAAACAGAAGCATACAAAATTTTTATCATTAACAAATAAAAGCTTGTTAATACAATATTCAAATGAAAAAATGGGTATCAATTGGATTTTATGTAAGTTCAATCATTTCTCTGCAAAATATCCATGTCTGGGAAACTAGAACTGTTAATAATACAAGGAAGCCTCAATTTAACAAGCCGTTTGGGATGAAGGGGTGGCTGTGAAAGCCAAACATCTGTTAAATCATGAGTTGTGAAATTGGCATCCTCTCTGCCCTTGTTGATATTCTTAAGTCATTTTTATCAAAGAGAAGTAAATTGATATGAATGTTGTAACATTGTCAGTTATGGTATTACACAGATGAGGCCAATGGCATGATTGTGAGGTGGAAATGTACTTATTTCTTTGTTTCTACAATTGGTTCATATTGACTGCTTCCGTGAATTCAGGGCAGTCTTCCTAAACCTGGAAAATAAAAATATTTCTATATTAGTGCATTCATTCTGTCACCCACAGCAATCAAGTGACTCTTGGGAGCCTATATGGGGCCACCCAAGAAAGACAAACATTCCTGGACAGAAATGGAGAGGGCATCGCAGCCAGTGGGTCACTCAGAAAGTTCAAGCCCATATAGAGGGGGCTGGTCCCCTGCGATTGGTGGAACTGGTGGGCCCTCCAGAAGGGGTCCCCCACAAGGAAGCGGTCAAGGTTCCCATGTCAAAGAAGCTGGAGAGCGGAATGTCCCAAAGGTGCTTTTTGAGGAGGCAACTAGACTTTCTTGTTTTTTGTTTGAAGACATTTCGCTTCTCATCCAAGAAGCTTCTTCAGCTCTAACAGGATGGTGGGGAATGGAAGGATTTAGACTCCTTGCAGACAGCTGGTCATTTGCATCCTTTGAGAGGGTCCTTGAAGCCCCTGGAGGTTTATCTGTGTCCTCAGGATCACCGGAGTGGTGCTCCTGGTTCCTGTAGCCTGCAATTTTTTTCTCTGGAAATCCATTTCTACTCCCACACCAGGGGTGGATTCTAAAATTTTTTACTACCGGTTCTGTGGGCGTGGCTTGTTTTGTGGGTGTGGCTTGATGGTCATATGACAATTCTTTAGGAATTAGCAGAGGTACTGGTCTACCAGGCTTTTAACTGCTTGCAGATCTGTACTGGTCTACTCATGTATTTTTGCAGGCACTGGTCTACCTATTTAGTTTTATAGGCACTGATCTACTCATGTATTTTTGCAGGCACTTTTTACCACTGATCAGCTGTAGGGCGGCCCTTTGAAGCCCCACAGCAAAAGTTTAAAGTTTTTTTCCTTATAGCCCATCAGCTGGGACTCAGGAGACAGCAATAGATTGGGGGCAGGGCCAAATAAAAGATAAGAATAACGTGGGGTGGAGGGAGGCAGAACCGGTTCGGTGACGTCATATTGTCACCGCTACCGGCTCGACGGAACAGGAAGGAACCGGGAGGTACCCACTATTGTCCCACACCATTCAAAAGATGTTCATCCCAAATTGTATAGCTAGACGTCTGTAGGAATTATATTCAATTGCCCAGGAATTACTCAGAGCTGGTTTTGCTTTCATTCTGTGCCGAAATGATTTACTCAATAAAGTTTTGCATTAAGAGATTGGATCGTCTCAACAATGCTCGTTTGATTGAGTTCATCAGTCAGAACTTGACACCTCCCTGCCATCCCCTTCCCCACACTTCATGGCAGTCTGGAAATGCCTAGCAGCGAAACACAAGAAAGCACAATATGGCAGCTGACAATCACTCCATGGATACATTATCACATTTTGGATGCTTGGCAATCGACTTGCATTAACTACCATCGTAAAAGCGGTCATATAGTTGAATTCAGGTCACATGATAACCCCCATATTGACTGCAGTGACTTAAGACTCAAATCCAAGACACAATTGTGAATGTAAATCAAGAACTACACGCACCCCTAAACTTCCACATTACGTTTGGAACTTCATATAGTATTTTTTTTGTTTTACTTTATTATAACTATTCTTAATTATTTTTAGACTGTTATTATACTTATCATTTTTCTGTTACATATATAATACAAATATGTAACAGCTTTACTACGAGACGCTTTATTCTATCTGTACTTAATAAGCTGATTTGTTTCAGAACAGCCTTACACCTCTGTTGGTCCTGAAGTCAGTCTCCAGGGTTGAACTTCAGGCTTTCAATGAAATCTGTTTGTGTATTTATCCAGATACTGGATGTTTTTAAGAAGAGCCTAGTCACTTATCTGAAATAGTATAGGTTCTTTTGTTTGAGCAGGGGGCTGGACTAGAAGACCTCCAAAGTCCCTTCCAGCTCACTCACTCATTCATTCATTCATTCTATTCTATTACTTCCTGTGTCCTGCAGAAATTCAGAGTGGCTTACAGAAGACTCTGACTTCTTCACAGTCCAAGATAAGCAAACCATGATGGATTCCCATGCCTCCATGGCTTCTTGGAAGGGAATTAATGTTGTTAACAGATGAAACATGACGAGAGCAAGGCAATCTTTCTCTCAGGTGTCGGAGATGGATGAGGCCAGTTCTGTGAATTAAGTAAGCCTCAGTTGTGAAGAAAGAAAAGCCAACTGTACTTTTGGGCTGAGCCTCTTGGAAAAAAAAATTCTGTAGGAAGATAAAAGTGGCGCATGGGATCAGTAGAGGTCTTCTCCTGCAAGGCCACACCAGGTTCTCAACAAATGAGATCCAACATTCCTCTACCTAAAGTTGCAGAAAAACCTGGCTTGTCAGGGTGAGAATTTTCCTTGGCATTCCTTCTGGCATGCTAGTTTCATTTTTTGTGTGTATGCTTTTCATTCTTCTGTTATTTGCATGCTGCTATCTATTACCCAAGATTCTGGCACCACACAGAAGTCAGGGGCTGATTTTTTTTTTTAAATTTGATTTATATGCCGCCCTTCTCCGGAGACTCAGGGCGGCTTACAATGCGTTAAGCAATAGCCTTCATACTTTTGTATATTTATATTTTATACAAAGTCAGCTTATTGCCCCCAACAAACTGGGTCCTCAATTTACCCACCTTATAAAGGATGGAAGGCTGAGTCGACCTTGAGCCTGCCTGGGATTGAACTCGCAAGTAATTGCAGCAGCTGGATCTTAAATGCTGCCTTTGTAGGAGGCATTACTCCCCTACGCTACTCAGGCTCCTCTGGATTTCCTCTGGACAAAGTCCAATTTATCTTGCTCTTCCTAAAATATGATGCCCAAACTGGGTATGGTCCGACCAATGCCAAGTATAGCAAATAGCAATTGCATTTAGAGTTATATACTGCTTCACAGTGCTTTCCAGCCCTCTCTAAGGAGTTTACAGGGTCAGCCTCTTGCCCCCCAACAATCTGGGTCCTCATTTTACCCACCTCAGAAAGATGGAAGGCTGAGTCAACCTTGAGCCTGGTGAGATTCGAACTGCCAAATTGCAGGCAGCCAGCAGTCAGCAGAAGGAGCCTGCAGAACTGCATTCTAACCACTGTGCCATTGTGGCTCTTGCTGTTATTGCCTCAAATATAGAGGCAATAACAAGAACAGCAGTAATATAATAAAAGTTGAGTACAGTAGCTACTTCAAAGCCACTTCAAAGCATAAAAACCATGACCATTAGGGAGATCATGGTTGAAAATGTTTCATCCAACCCAAAATGTTGACCAAGGAGAAGCCCATGAATGATTTGGAGGTCATTCTCAGTGATGCTGAAGAAGGACTGAGGGAGATGGAGATAGCCAGGATAAAAAGATGCAAGTACCCTCAATCTGCTTATTCCTTGCTCATCTCTTTTCTTGCACTCCTTCAATCAGGTTGCAGAGGAGCTATTTGCTTTTATCACAATGCATGGTTTCCCCAATTTTTGTGGTTTTCCTATATATTTTAACCACCTGTTTAATTGTCTGTGTTTGGCTTCTGTCTGCTGGCAGAAATCTCCCCTGAAGAACAACCATGGATTCTGATCAGATGTCTAAAGTTTTCCATGCAAGTAGCCAAGTTGTAGAGTAGAGGAAGAATTCCTCTCTAGGAAAAATGCAGAGATGCACACATAGAATGAATTAAAACTATGTGAGAGGAGCAAGAAGGAAGCAGGGAAGGAGGATTAGAGTGTTTTCTTTTTAATTTTTTTTTACCAGTTACCTTTTGTAATTTGTGAGCCTCCTTGAATGCAAGTGAAAGTCATACCGATGGAAATACAATTCCCAAATACCAAAACTCCCTTTTTCCTGCCCCTGACAGGAGAGGAAAAAGAAAAGACTTGGGAGCAAGATTAACCCAGTAAACGGGAAAACAAAACCTAGGGCAATCAGAAACAGATCAAAACCCATCTAGCTGCAAACCTTCAAAGAGGAATTGAGCATGAAAGGCTCAGATTCACACAAGCTGCTTGCAAGCCAGGAACGCTCGAGCTGTGTCACTTTTTGCTTCTTGCCTCCCTAAATTACAATAATTCCACTTTCTGGCAGCTGGCTTCCGCATCCATTTCTTCTCAGTGCCTGTGGTGCATCCCAGCTGGGAACTGGTTCATACTTATGACCATCGCTGTGTCCCAGGGTCCTGGGATCCCCTTTTGCGACTTTCTGACAAGCAAAGTCCATGGGGAAAAAGTGATTCCCTTAACAACTGTGTTACTAACTTATCGATTGTAGTGATTCACTTAACGATTGTGGCAAAAACGTAAGATGGGGCAAAACTCACTTAACAATTGTCTCACCTATCAACAAACATTTTGGGCTCAATTGTGGTCATAAGTCCAGGACTTACTGAGTGTGCTGTAATGAGTGTGCTGAGCATACTTTCCATGTGTTCAGGCTTAAACCAAAGGGGCAAGAAAGCCAAATGGGGGAATAAGCAGGGAGAACATGAGATGTTCCACATGGCACTTCTGAGGGAGAAAGACCCCAGCTTGATAGAGAAAGAATCAATGGCTTGAGGAATTCAGGCTCCTTGGCCGGAGTAAGTAAGCCCTAATAAGACCACACCTAGAACCCTGCATCCAGTTTTGGTCACCACACTATAAAAAAGATGCTGAGACTCTAGAAAGAGTGCAGAGAAGAGCAACCAAGAGGATTTGGGGACTGGAGGCTAAAACATATGATGAAGGGTTGCAGGAACTGGACATGGCTAGTCTAATGAAGAGAAGGACCAGGAGAGACAGGATAGCAATCTTCCAATATTTGAGGGGCTGCCACAGAGAGGAGGAAGGGGTCAAGCTATTTTACAAGGCAGGGGTGAAATGCTCCCAGTTTGGACCAGATCGCCTGATATGGTAGTGATGGCGGTGGGTGGTTTGGAGAACCGGTAGCAAAAATCCTCACCCCATGCCCAGTTGAGCCGTACAATCGAGCTTTTTTTTTTTTACTATTAAAAGCATTTTTACTACAACCCCTTCGACCAAAAAAATGCTTTCAAAAGTAAAAAAAAAGCTTCTGATGATCATATGGCTCAGCTGGGATCATTTGGCCGAAGAGGTTGTAGGAAAAAATGCTTTTAAAAGCCTCTGATGATCCCAGCTGAATTGCCTGATCTTCAGAGGCTTTTAAAAGCATTTTTAACAACTTCTTCAGCTAAAGAGGTTGTAGAAAAAATGCTTTTAAAAGTTTTTTTAAAAAAAGGTTGGCCACGCCCACCCAGTCACATTACCCCATCGCCACCAAGCCATGCCTACAGAGCCGGTAGTAAAAAAAATTACATTTCACCACTGTTCCAAGGCACTCAAAGGCCAGACAAGGAACAATGGATGGAAACTGAACAAGGAGAGATTCAACCTGGAAATAAGGAGAAATTTTCTGACCGTGAGAACAATCAGCCAATGGAACAGAAGTTGCCTTCAGAAGTTGTGGGGAAGAAAAAAAGTTTGACTTCAGATCTATCTAATTCGTTTTTGGACTACCTATGGAGGAATTAATTGGACAATTAAAACTGTTGATTAAAGGCGTGGCAACAAAAGGAAAGGGTGTAGAATTGGAAGAGGATATGACAATACCATATTGGGAACAAAAAAGAACTAAACTTCTTTGTTTTTATAATTTTACTGACATTGGAATTGAAAAGGGAAAAAAATGGGTAGCAAGACGAAAAATACTATAGTCTAATTAAATTGATGTCAATGTTTTTTTATGTAATTGATGTCTAAATATAAGGAGATTTCCTTTACTCTCTGTTACTTCTTTTTTTCTTCTTTTTTATTTACTTTTTTATTTTTTTATTTTATTCCTCTCTTCTCTATTTTTGTTTTTTTTCCTGTGAAATGGTTTTTTTATCCTTTTTGCCATACCTTTATTTTTCCCTTATTTTTTTCTTCTCCCTTTCTCTTTCCTTTTCTACTTTTTATTATTGTTATTAAGAGAAGTGATTTTTAAGATGTGAAAATGTGATTTTAGAAAAACTATAAGAAACGTGTATGTATGAATTTTTGATTATTAAGGATTGCTGATAGATTTAATGATTATAGAAACTTGCTTCTTTAAAAGGGTTTAAAATATTGTTCTTTAATTAAAAAAAAGAAAATGTGAATGAAGCCTTTACCAATAAGAATTGTTTATAGATTTTATATGTTGATTTACATAGAAAAACAAGGAACAAATATGAAATGGGAGAAATTTAAATAAAATTAATAGTGCAGAAGAGAGTAGGAGAGAAAATATATATTAAAATGCATTATTATTTTATCTTGACAAGGAAGTGTGATTTTGTGGATCAGATGATCAAAACTAAATTGTGAATTAGTTAATAGATGATTAGGCTGTGAACCAGCCAAAAATAAACTTAGGAGGAGTGGAGGAGATAAATGCTGGAGAGCAGTTAGAGCCAAACTGTGAACCAGTTAAATATGAGGTAAGGAGTGGAGGAAAGCACCACTGGAAAACAGCTAATTAAGCTGTGAACCAGCCAAAAATAAACTTAGGAGGAGCGGAGGAGATAAATGCTGGAGAGCAGTTAAGAGTCAAACTGAAAACCAGTTAAATATAAGCTAAGGAGTGGAGGGAAGCACCACTGGAAAACAGCTGAAAAGCCATTATCCAGCTAAAAATAAACCTAGGAGGAGTGCAGGAGAAAATGTTGGAGTGCAGTTAAAATTAAACTGTGATCCAGCTAACAAATAAGGCTAGGAGTGGAAGAACATCTCTGGAAAACAGCCAATTAAGTAGCAATCCAGCCAAAAATAAAATAAGGAGGACTGAAGGAGATATCTTTGAAGAATTGTTACTGATTTTGAAATATTTTTAAGAGAGGAATAAAATATTATATGCTGATTACTAGATGTGATTTAAAAGAAATATTGACTTGAATTGAGTCTCTGAAGTAAGGAGAATATATGAAATACTGATTGTTAAAATGGTAAATGAATATTACAAAGAGCTGTTTAGATCTGAAGTTTAAGATATAGGGTGATTACATAATAAAATGTTAAACGCTAGAATAAGATGTTAAATTGAATGACAAAATTTGGATTTAGATTTGTCTTGTTTTTTCTTGTGTTTTTTTTATTTCTGTTTTTCTCTTTTTTTGTTTTTGTTTTTGTTTTTCTGTTAAGATGTTAACTGATGAAATTTGGAATTTAGACTTATTGTATACCGGATCCAAACCTTTGCTCTAAAAAGATGTTGTTTTATGTTTTGTGTTAAAAAACAATTTTAAAAAATTCAAAAAAAAATAGAAGTAGTTGTGGGAGCCTCCATCCCTGGAGGCTTTCAAGAAGACTGGGCTGCCATCTGTCAGAAAAGGTGTAGGATAGGCTGCTTGGGTGGGGGGTTGGACTAGATGACCTACAAGGTCCCTTCCAACTCTGTTTATCTGAAGTAGGGTATCTGAGGTGCAGAATGAACTTGCTGGACAAACCTTTGGAGATTATCTCTGAGAAACTCTGGAGAACCAGCGATGTCCAGACGACCAGAGGAAGGAAAAAAACCCTCATTTTCCAAAGGAAGGGAAAGGAGGATTTGGGAAATTCAGCACTTAGGGAGATAAAAAAACAACCAATCTGGAAGCAACGAATCAAGCCAAGTGAAGTAGTTTCGAGAGGTGCTATCTGTGAGCATTCATGGTGGTGAAGGGCTCTTTGCAGCTGCTTCCAGCCCCAGTGATGACTAGAAGCCAAGAATAAATGAGTTCATTATTTTGTTTGGACAGCATCCTTAGTAAATTATGGGGTTGATGTGCTGTGGATGTAATATAACTTGACTTCAGCAATTAGCCAAAGTATCCCATGACATGCAAATTAGCAACTTACATAAGTGTAACATGACAATTAAAGGGATGCATAAGTAGCTTGAAATTGGAGGGTCTGATTGGAAGGGGGCTCTGAGTGGGGGGCCCATAAAGTTTAGTCCTGAATCCACTGCTCTTCAGTTCTTTTATTAAAGAGTACAGGAGGCAGAGAGACAAACACAAAATATAAAGCAATATGCTGTGTTTCCCTGAAAATAAGACCCTGTCTTATAGTTTTTGAACCCCAAAATAAGCGCTTGGCCTTATTTTTAGGGAGGTCTTATTATTTTGGGGCACGTGGAGCAAGACGGGGCTCCTCTTGCCGTCTTACCTGATTTCCAGCTCTGCATTTAAATATTTTCAGGGAGGGCTTATTTTAGCGCATGCGCTCAAAAGCTGGATTGGGCTTATTATCAGGGGATGTCTTATTTTCAGGAAAAAATGTCAAAAACCAAACCTGAAAACTAACAAAAGAAACTCACATACCTGCACTGGAATGAAACAAATGAACTACACACTTCAATAGATATATAAGAGCAATCTACTGTTTAAGCAAATGTTCACATAAAATTATCTTGATCAGTTTTGCCACTTTATCAATAAAGAGTGTTAAAGAGAGATCCAAGCTAGAAATAAGGAGTGATTTCCTGACTGTGAAAACAGTTAATTGGTGGAATGGCTGAATGCCAGAAGTTGTGGGTACTTCATCACTGGTTAAATTTGTATCATGGACCCGTTGTGATTCCTTATACGGGGCATCAGTTTCTTCAAGGTGAGATCAGGAAGTCTACTAGCTTTTTCTTATCTATTTGGTCCTGAAATGGCTTGACTTTGTCCATGAATGTTCATTAGGTTCTTCAAGCAGTGACATCGGATGGTGTCAGCTAGTTACCATCTTGTGGTGATGCTATCTATCCTACTTTTTTCTAGCTTACCAAGAAGTACGTTGTGGTCTACTTTGTCAAATGCCTTGCTGAAGTCTAAGTGTATTATGTCCACAGCATTTCACTGGTCTACTAATTTGGTTATTTGGTCAAATAATTAAATAAGATTGGTTTGGCATAATCTGTTTTTAACAAACCCATGCTGACTTCTAGTTATAACTTTATTTGTTTCTAGATGTTCACAGATCTGGTTTTTTATTATCTTTTCCAGTATCTTTCCAGGTATTGATGTTAGGCTGATTAGTCTATATTTTCCTGGGTCTGTTACCCCTCCCCCTTTTTGAAGATAGCCACCACATTGGCTCACATTTATATGTTGAAAGAAACTTTTTTCATTATCTTTGACTTTTGTTGCAAGACTTTGTTCATTCTGAGTCTTTGCTTTCTTGACTTTGCAAATTCTGGCTATCTGCTGATATTCTGCCTTAGAAAGTGTCCCTCTTTCCATTTTTTGTACTTTCCTTTTTTTCTTTCAGTTTATCAGAGAGATTTTTGTGCAGCCATGCTGGTTTCTTCTTGTATTTCTTGTTTTTCTTTTTCAGTGGTATTGTGCTGGACTGGGCTTTTATTTTTTCAGTTTTCTAAGCTTCTTGAGTTGTTTTCCTCTTTAGGATTTTCATCCAAAAAATCTTTCCTAAGCGCTCTCTGAGTTTGTTAAAATCAGCTGTTTGAAATTTCTAAGATTCTGGTATGATTATGTTCTATTACTTGTTTCATTATGTTGAATTCTAACATTTCATGGTCACTCTCACCCAAGGTTCCTGTAGTTTCAACTCCCTCTATCACTTCTTCTCTGTTTGTAAGAATTAAGCCAGTATGGCTGTCCCTCTAGTTCCTTCCTCTACCTTTTGGACAACTAAGTTGTCAGCTAGGTTGGTCAGGAACATATTTGATTTCTCACTTGATGGGGAATTAGTGTTCCAGTTGATGTCAGGGTAATTAAAGTCCCCCATTACTATGGTAGTGTATCTCCTCCATATATTTGTTAATTGGTTAGTTAATTGGAAAAAGTACATCTATTTTTTCTGCTTGGTTGGGTATCCTGTAACATACACTTATGGCAATGTCATTCTTTCTTTCTTTTACTGTATATGCATTCTAAAAAATTTTTGTCTTTGGTTTTGAGCATTTTCATAGCAATATAGTGGTCTTTTACATATAATGCAACTCCAAATCCTCTTTTATGAGGTTTGTTGTGTTTTTTAACAGTTTGTATCCTTCTATCAGTACATTCCAGTCATGGGTTTCATTCCACCAAGTTTCAGTGATTCCAACTACTGTATTTTCCGGCGTATAAGACGACTGGGCGTATAAGACGACCCCCAACTTTTCCTGTAAAAATATAGGGTTTGGGCTATACTTGCTGTATAAGACGACCCCTCTTCCAACGCACACCAAATAAAAATTAAAAAACATCAACTGGCTCACCCACAATGTAAAAGCAGCTGTGCTAGACCCAAAATGGCCCCTGCAATAAGCAGAAACCTCACACAGCCACAAAAAGCCCCAAAAAACAACTTTTACATTGTGGGTTTACACACACAAAATTCCACATACAGCTTTGTGAGATTTTGTGTGTTTGTGTAGTTAGAGTGAAACATTACAGAAACACACTAAATCTCAGAAAGTTGCACAAATTTTATTTATTTTTATTTTTATTATTTTTATTTATTATTTTTATTTTTATATGAAAGCTAAATTTAAAACTTCCTAGCCTAAAACTTAGACCTAGCCTTTAAATGGCTAGGTCTAAAAAACCCCCCAATTAACTATTTTTTTTAAAGCTCCCAAAGGGGGAAAAAAACTTACCTAATAGAACAGGGGTCTCCAACCTTGGCAACTTTAAGACTTGTAGACTTCAACTCCCAGAATTCCTCAGCCAGCTTTGCTTTGCTGGCTGAGTAATTCTGGGAGTTGAAGTCCACAACTTGCTTGCATCAGCAAGCAACTAAATCTCCCTGCCTGCAATCAAGCAGGCAGGGAGATTTAGTTGCTTGCTGATGCAATGGATTGCAGGCAAGGCAAGGCAAGCGTTACGGCTAGCAGCTAAGGTAAGCAAGCTGGAGGTGGGGGGGATTTTTGCTACGTACCAATTAGCAGGCAAAAATTAGCAGCTGGAATGGCCAGCGTTGTGTAAAAGCGTTGAGTTGCCTGCTAATCTCAGCTGGGATGGCCAGCGTTGTGTAAAAGGAAAGTTTTTCCCTTTTACACAGCGCTTGGCCATCCAGGCTCTGGCTATCCCAGGCAACTCAGCTGGGATGGCGAGGGTTGTGTAAAAGGAAAGTTTTTCCCTTTTACAGGGGGCTTGCGTGTAACTCAGCTGATTAGCGGCAACTCAGCAGGCAATTCAGCTTGGCTCCTTAGAGCCATTTAAGGCTCGTCAAAGCCTTTCGGGCTGGTCTGCCTGGTTACAGGAGACCGACACCTGGCGTATAAGACGACCCCCAACTTTTGAGAAGATTTTTATGTGTTAGAAAGTCGTCTCATACGCCAGAAAATACGGTATATCATATCTACCTTCATGTATTAATAATTCAAGTTCATCCTGTTTGTTCCCCAGACTTTGTGCATTGGTCCCTGGAATTATACTGGCTGCCCCCCACCCCAAGAAGCTGACAGCTCTCAGAAATGCAGATTGCAACCAGGCTCATGACCGTGGAGTCGTCCTGGAGCCACCAGCCCCAGCCCCAGCCCACGGCAAGCGGTCTCCTTCAAGTGGGGAGATGTTTCACAATCAGTGCTTCAGAACCCATTGCCAACTGCCTGGCATATACATAAATAAATGCAGCTTTACTAGTGGAAACAGAAAGATCCCGGCTGTCAAAGCCCAATTTGGGATGCCCAACCACTTCGAAAGCATCTGGGCTTTTGGAGCGAGCGTCTTCCGCCAGTCTGCAACTGCTGCCGAAGGCCGTCTGGGTGCCAGATGCACATGGAGCAGGACTCTTGGCAACCTTTGATCTGCTTCCCCAGGCAACCCTTCCCTTCCCATCCAGCAATCTTCTTTGCTCTGCCAACATTTGGAGACAGTTATGGAACTTTTGGCCTTCCTGTCGCATTGCTTTTCTTTCTGGGTTGTTCCTTCTTTTCTGTTAATGCTGCCATTGATTAAAAGTCCCTTGCTGCCAGCCCAGTCCGTGGCGTGCCATTGAAGTCAGCGATGCCATTTTTAAATGTTTACTTACTTTGCCACTGCTTCTGTTGCTATTTCAGTCCTCTTCTGCTCTCTTTTCCAGGAATGGCTGCACGAAACCACAAGGCACATTCTTCTGTCGGATGACATCATGACATCAACTACCATTCCCTTCAGGCTACAAAATGATGTAGTGCAAGCCTGCGGGTCAGTTCAGGGTTAGAGCAAAGTTCTTGGGTCAGCCAGGAGAGATCACTGACCGGTGGCTAGGAATAAAGAAGACTTGCAGGCAATGAAACTGGGAGGGAGGGAGGAATTTAAGCAAGAAGACCTTCCATTAATATAGATATATCTGGGGCAAGATTTCTAGGACCAGGAAGAGAAAGTCTTGTGTACTCTGTTTGGAGAGGGGGGCTGAAGGGAGGGCAGTCTTATGCTTTCAGTATGGGACTATTTTATCTTATTACACAATTTCATTCTTATAGTAGTAAACCTTTTCATTAACCTAGGTACTGCTGATCATCTGACTTCACCTCTGAGATAATGTAGGGCAAACATAATTGATTTTACATACAGTATCTTGTTTGGCCATAACTGGATCCTGACAGCATTAGCAGGAAATCCTTTCTTTAATGTAGGTAGTCTAAAAACAGCTACCTTGCCTCACCAGGGATGGAGTATCGAGAAGGGCAGGGAGGCCGGAGAGAAGCTGAATGGATGCCTTGTCTTTCTCCTCACTGAGGACCACGTTGGTTGACAGCAGTGCCAGAAGGCTTATTTTAGGAAAGGAATGGTAGGAAATGAAGCAAAAGCTGGTTTTCAAGAGGCAACATTCTGGAAGTCACTAACCAGAACTGAACACAAGCAAATCATCGGAGCTTAACCTGAAATCTTCAAAAGTGTTCTAATAATTGTAACCTAATAAGTTTGGAACCAATAGAAGAGACTATTTGTAGCTCAGGGCTGAACTGTGCAGTCCTTGATACTCTCCGAGCTTGGTTGTTTTTCCTGCAGAGGTTTCATGACCCAACTAGGCACCATCAACATCATCAAGTTGAGTCTTCTACAAATAGGAAATAGATATCATGCCCTGATAACTCTGCTTCAGTGCCAACATAATGCCAATTTAAGAGTGAGGGGAAAAGGCAATATTAGCCATTCCAAGAACTATGAACTACTCAGATTAACATCTGTTCTGGGGAAATGATTATCAAAGACAAAAATTAAGGACATAGAAGTCCTTAGAAGAATTAACATGACATCTGTTAAGGTCAATCCTGTTTCACTAATGGATTCTTCCCTATGAGAATCAGCTATCAGAGATGGATCAAAAGCGCATATTCCTTGTTTGGGTTTCCCAAGAACTTTGGACAAAGTCTTTCACGAGCAATCCTATACAATCACAGGATAGGAGAAGTTTAAACAAGCCAGAAAGACTGAACTGAATAAAGCATGAGTATGATGAGACCCCAACATTTTTAGCACAAGTAGAACAAAAGAGACGGTGGAAAGTCCAAACAAATCCCTCCCAAAAGAGCAGGAGGGGGCCTTGAACAGCAGGATGGAGTGGAAAGGATCTTAAGATGCTCTGATGGGGGTCTGAACCGGGGTGGTAACTGACCAAGAAGAGGAATTGAAGGTTGCCGGATGACTTCACAAAAAGAATGGCCATATTCAGCAGTAGCAGCAAAGGAAACGGGGCATTCATGTTGGGCATCATTAAGAAAGGATCAAAAATAAAATTTCAAAACACCATCATGTTTTATGCAAAGCGGTGCCGCTTAAAATACCAGGCAGAGTTCTATTCAACGCCTCTCAGAAAGGATACAGCAAAGAACAGCCTGAATGATTTTTGATCATTTGAAGCAAGACCTTTTGAGCAAAGATGTAAATGTTGGGGCATTTTACTTTTAAAAAGGTGAAGAAGAAGGTCAGAGTAGAGATGCATTACATTCCCCATGGCGTGTACGAAAGACACGTTCTCTGCCAAAACAAGCTTCTCTCATAGACGAAAGGATCTGGAGTGGAAGAATGAATCAACAAGAAGGTAATATCTATAGAGACTCTGAATCATCCAGGTCCCAAAAGGGCTTTTTCAAGAGGTAACTGGATTTTCTGATTTTTCTTTGAAGACCTTTTGCTTCTCATCAATCCCAAAAAAGACCCCCGTCAAACCTCAAAAAAGACCCTACAGGAGCTCCTCCATAACAGACAATGAAGAGAACAATAAACGAAGCAACATTGTCATTCCGTACACTGCGGGCATATCGGAAAAGCTCAGGAGCATCTTCAGCCAACACAACATATGTGCATTTCAAACCCAAGAATACACTAACGCAGAAGCTTGTCCACCCCAAGGATAAAACACCCAGACATAAACTGAGCAATGTGGTATATGCAGTACAATGCAGTGAGCCATGTGCAGTTCTGTGCATTGGGGAAACAAAACAACCACTTCATAAATGCATGGCACAACATAGGAGAACAAACACATCAGCACTCCATCTGTATTTAAAAGACACAGGCGGCTCTTTGGAAGAAAGCAAAGTCCACATTTTGGATAGTAAGAATCTCTGGTTTGAAAGAGGGGCCAAAGAGGCCATCTATGTCAAAATCAAGCAGCCCTCTCTCAACAGTGGGGGAGGGATACAACATCATCTCTCTCCAATCTACAACACAGTCCTTTCAGCAGTTCCAAGAAGGCTCCACACCAGGGGTGAAATGCTACCGGTTTGGGGCAGTTCACCCAAACCAGTAGTAAAAAAATGTTTTTAAAAGGTTCCGACAATCAGCTGTGACAATCAGCTGCCCCTTGGTCGGGACTTTTTAAACTTTTTAAAGCATTTTTTTATTATCTATTGCCCGAACCGGTATTTTTGTGTAAAGTGTGATAGTTTGTTTTTAAGCTCTCTGTGACTCTGTGAGGTTCCTGCTTTTTGCAGGGGCCATTTTGTGTGAAGCCCAGCTGCTTTTGCATTGTGTGTGAGTCAGTTATGTAGCTTTTCTGTTATTTTTGTATAAAGTGTGATAGTTTTCCAAGTCACATGACCACTACCCACACCCACCCAGTCACATGACGACCAAGCCACGCCCACAGAATCAATAGGGAAAATTTTTGAATTTCACCACTGCTCCACACCCATTTGCACCCTGAGGACACAGATAAACCTCCAAGTGCTTCAACCACCCCCTAAAAGGATGCAAATGACCAGCTGTCTGCAAGGAGTATAAATCCTTCCATCTCCCACCATCCAGTCAGAGCCCAAGAAGCTTCTTGAATGAGAAGAGAAAAGTCTTCAAAGAAAAAACAGAAAGTCCAGCTGCCTCTTGAAAAAGCCTCTTTGGGACAACAAGAAACACAACTCAGTTGCAAAAGGAGTTCAGAGACCTACTGAAATCCAGACCAGCCTCAGGCTGAGAAAAGCACTTTTCTGGGCCAAACCCAACATCCTTTCCTCTCTACAGGTAGTCCTCAACTTATAACCATTCATTTAGGAACTATTTACAGTTAGACGGGCACTGAAAAAGTGACTTGCAACCATTCCCCGCACTTATAACCATCACAGTATCCCCACGGTCCTACGATCAAAATTTGGGCACATGGCAGCCGGCATGTTTTTACAACTGCAGAGTCACATGATCACCATTGGCAACCTTCCCAGCTGGTTTCCAAGGAGCAAAATCCACGGTGAAAGCTGGATCCTTTGAATCATTAGAATACAATAGAAGCTGGAAGGGACCTTGAAGGTCTTCTAGTCCATCCCCCTGCTCAAGCAGGAGAACCTATACCATTTTAGATAAGTAACTGTCTAGACTCTCCTTAAAAACCTCCAGTGATGGTCATCCACAACTTTTGAAGGCAACTTCTGTTCCACTGCTTAATTGTTCTCACTGATAGGAAGTTTCTCCTTAATTCCAGGTTGTTTCTCTCTTTGAATAACTTCCAACCATTGTTTCTTGTCCTGCCCTCTGGTGCTTTGGAGAACAGATTGATCATCTCCTTTTTGTGGCAACCCCTCAAATACTGGAACACTGCTATCATGTTCTCCCTAGTCCTTCTTGTCTCTAGACTAGCCAAACCCAAATCCTGCAGCTGTTCTTCATATGGTTTAGTCTCCAGGCCTAACCGCATGATTTACCTAATAACTGCAATGATTTGCTTAATAACCTTGGCAAAAATGGTTTTAAAATCAGGTGTGGCTCACTTAACAATCACTTTCCTTAGCAGCAGAATTTCTGGTCCCAATAGAGGCCACCTGTACTTTTAGGTAGATATTCTGAGGAGGCCAACTTCAGATCCCTTTGGTCAAAGAACTCCTACAATGGGGGTCCAGAAGAAGAAGGGCCTTCTCTACTGCAGCACCTCAGTTTGGAAAATCCCACCCTCTAAGGTAAGATCTGCCCCCACCTCACCGTCCCATCATTCTGCAGGAGCCTGAAGCCCTGGCTCTACTGGAGACCTAATGGGGGAGTTCCATGCTGGAGGGGGCTGCTAGGTTGATGGCAGACTCTACCTCCTTCCTGCCCTCCTTCCCCAGCTCTCTGCATTCCACCCATCCATCTTAACCAGGATAGCAGTAACTCTGGGAGGGATCTTGGAGTCTTAGTGGACAAACAGTTAAATAGGAGCCAACTGTGTGTGGCGGCAGCCAAAAAAGCCAATGCAATCCTAAATTGCATTAATGCAAGTCAAGATCAAGTACAGTCAAGATCAAATGAGGTACCAATACCACTCTATAAAGCCTTAGTAAAACCACACCTAGAATACTGCATCCAGTTTTGATTATCACCCTATAAAAAAGGTGTTGAGACTCTAGAAAGAGTGCAGAGAAGAGCAACCAAGATGATGAGGGGACTTGAGGCTATAACATATGAAGAACGATTGCAGGAACTGGGCCTGGCTAGTCTAGTGAAGAGAAGGACCAGGGGAAACATGATAGCATCTTCCAATATTTGAGGGGCTGCCACAGAAAGAAGGGGGTCAAGCTGTTTTTCAAGGCACCTGAAGGCCAGACAAGGAACAATGAATGGAAACTGAACAAGGAGAGATTCAACCTGGAAATAAGGAGACATTTTCTGACAGTGAGAACAATCAACCCATGGAACAAAAGTTGTGGGAGCTTCATCACTGAAGGCTTTCAAGAAGAGACTGGGCTGCCATCTGCCAGGAATGGTATAGGCAGGGTCTCCTGCTTGGGGGAACTAGATGACCTACAAGGTCTCTTCCAACTCTGTTAATGTTAAATATCGATGCATTCTCATGTTTTTTTTCCTTCTTTATTTTATGGTTCTATTATTTTAATTCTGTTCTCCTACACTCCTTTTATTTTCTTCCTTTTTATTATTGTAAACCGCCTAGAGCAATCCCATGGAAAACAGGTGGCAAATAAATTTAAGAAACAAACAAACAAATAAATATTCTGAAACCTCAGTAGTTGAGCTCGTTGGCCTGTGCAGGCTAGGAATTCAACCTTTCCTCCTGTGATATTGTAACTTTCCTTAGAGCAATTCATCCTCATCGTACCTGCATCAGTGCCCAGAAAGAAAGGATGATTATTATGGGAATTCCCCCCAGGTATGAAGCTATCAGTCATCCATGCAATAGTTCAGTTCCTTAGCAAAAGGGTGGCCATACAAACTGAACTAATAATAATATGCTGGTTCATTGATTAGGCTACATCAGAGTACAAAATACAAAACATTAATTCTCAGACTGGATAAATAAATAAATAAATTTAGGAATTTTGATTCCTCAATTTAAAAAAAGCAATAGTTGGTACAACTCTCAACTCTGTTCTTTTACCTTTTCAATTATGTTTTAATATAAACAGTTGTTTTGAAAAGTTGATTATCCTTTCAGAAAGTGTGGTCTTTCAGTGAAATACGGGTAGTGGGAAATCTGGGAAGAGAGGAAAAGGACTCCTTCCCACCACTAAATTATAGGGACTCATCATTCCTCAATGCAACAGATCCAACTCTACAATAACAAATTGAAAAAAAGACCAATTTCCAGAGAAATTCAGACAAATCCTTAGAACACTTGTGCCTCCTATCCCTGATGGTGACCTTTCATGCAGACCTGACTCTATATGGTTTCTTCAGATCTGTTTACCTTTCTCCCCCTTTAATTCTGCCCATGAAATGTTTCATACCTGAAATACCTTCCTCATTATCCCAACCATGTCCTCTGTCTAAGATTGTTTCTCTTTGGGGTATTCCATTTTCCCGCTAGGCTCTTAGCAATCAACAGCTGAAGATTTCTTTTTCCTGAGGCTCCAAGCTAGTCTTCCAGATGTACCCAGCATTTTTTATTTTTCTTTATCAGGACAATATTGCAGAGGAAACAAAAGTATTTGCTGTCCCACCCCATACGCAGAAATCTATCCTTTTCTTCAATTCCGGAATTCCATTTTTGCAGCAAATTTCATTTTTTTAATGAAATTTCATTTCTGTAGCCCTTTCAATTATTTAACAATTTCTACAGTCCACCTCACAGGTTCTGGGGTGGGTTCAACAAAGTTCAAAAGCAAAAATGCATCATATTTATATATGCATAAGTGGGTTGGAGAAATCAACCGTAAAAATTAAGTGCATCAGAGGCACCTCTGCTGACTCTTGGGTCCTGATGGGACATTCCTGCTTGGCCTTTGGACTCCGCGCAGAGTAGGGTTCCTTCTCCTTCTGAGAGGGTGTTCCATGAACACCCCTGGGCAATTTTGAGATTTGACTCAAAATTTCAATTATTCAATAATTGTTTTGATTCAATGAAGGACAATAAGAAGGAGGCATTCACAAAATTGGAAGTATGACATCCTTTTAGTGGTTTAGTTTTTTAAAAAATTGCACATTGGCTTAAACTTTTCCAATAAATGTCACTAGTGTTGTCTGTAGCTGAGCCTTCTGCATATTCCGGATGGATGTCATCTGCAAGAACTGAAAGTTACGATAAGTTTGTGGTGACTTCTGCTTCACATCTTCACCCTGAGGCTAAAGCCATCACAGCAAATCCCGGCCTTTGTGGTACTTGATGATCTTGAAAAGCTAAACAGGATCAGCCGTGGTGTCTGGATGGGAGATCAGTTGGAGACATAGAAGACCATCTTGGAAAAGACAATCCCTTCTCCTGGCTACCAAGAAAGCCACCTGGAATCCAGGACTTCTAGTGAGTTTCCAGAGTCTAATGAACTGGCCAAACTCACATTTCTTTTCCTTTGAAAATGACTAAATCCCCCAATTTCATTGGCTACAAGAATGAGAACATGGTTGAGCAGTTCAGAGCATTTCCATGTCAAATGTGGGGAACTAAACTTGAATGAGATGGATTTGTGGATTAAAATAAAAATATCATTAAGTTCTTAATATTGTTGATACAAAGTTGTGTAATGGTTAGTGTAAGTGCTTCTAATAAGCTGTGGTGGCGCAGTGATTAGAATGCAGTACTGCAGGCTAATTCTGCTGACTGCCAGCAGTTCAATTCTGACCAGCTCAAGGTTGACTCCATCCTTGTGAGGTCAGTAAAATTAGAACTCAGATTGTTAGAGGAAATAGGCTGGCTCTGTAAACTGCTCAAAGAGCACGATGAAGTGGTATATCAGTCTAAGTTAGGGGTGTCAAACTCGATTTCATTGAGGGGCGCATCAGGGTTGTGTCTGACCTTGGGGGGCCAGGGTGGGTGTGGCTAGCTCAACGTCACTCATGTTGGAGATACCTGTGGTGGCCATAGCAGTCTGCCAGAGAAAATGAGCTCCTGAGCTCCATTTTCGGCTGCAACGGCCTCCTGCAACTCTCTGCCAGCAAAAACAGAGCTTGGGAGGGCCCTGTGCAATTCTCCTGAGCTCCATTTTTGCTGGCAGAGGCACCGCGAGCCAGTCCTTTCCTGTTTCCGGGGTGGTTCCATGTGCCAGATCTAAGCACCCCACCGGCCAGATCCAGGCCTTGAGTTGACACCCCTGGTCTAGGTGCTATTGCTAAAGAGCAAAGCCAGTTTTATGGCTGGCAGCACCCTTTTCTCCCCACCATCCCTCCCTCCCTCCCTTCCCTTCCCTTCCTTCTTTTAAGGAGGTTCTTTTTAACCTTTTAAAAGCATTGGAAGGAAGGAGCTCCAGCACAAGGCCAGTATTATGGAAGCTGGATTGCCAATCAGTATGATTAGAGGATGTGGGTTTGAAGCACATGGAAAAGCCAAGAGGCCACGGTTACTTGAGTTGCTTGCTCTTCTCAAGGATATGGTATTTCCAAAAATCTTCAGCACCAAAAAATTGAGTCCTTCCCAGCTGGGTCCTAATTCTAACATTGAAGATTATGGGGCTTTGCCTGGAATCTTCAGAAGCAACTTCCTACCAGAGTTATTATTCCTTATAGGACGCCTTTCTTAACATGCTCACTGAAAATGAACTACAATGAGATTCAATTAAATTTAATGAATTTAAGGCAACAAGAGTTAAATTTAAAAAACCTGAAAGCTCGCCCCGGAAGGAGAAGCCAAGGGAGTGCAAAGGCTCGTGCCCTGAGCCTTGTCGACCGTCCATCTCCTGCCAGGACCTTCCTGAATTGCAACTCTGTTTATTTTGGAGCATCTCTGCCATGTGGCCACGTTTTTGTAGCCAGCACATTTTTGGACAGTGAGTCAGCTGCAACGGGGCTTCTTCATCAAGCCACAAACATGCCTGATTTATGCAACTTTCCACCAAGTAATGTTTGCTGATGTGGGGAAGGTTAGCCAGCAGTTAAGATCATTGCTGCTTCCCCAAAGGGATCAGTGGCAGAGATCCCGTTTCCAGCTCTCTTCCCTGCCCCCTTTGCGTGGAGAAGCATCAACAGGCAATGTTTCTTTCCTTTGGGCTCGCCCGGAAGGAAGAAAATCCTACCAGTAGCAAAGGGTGAAATTCTTCGTCTTTGGGACAAGGCGTGGCGGATTCAGAAACATGATGCGCAAAAGACCAAAACTGTGCAGCTGGCTTGCAAGCAAAGAGGGACCTGCCCTTCCGCCCCATGGCCCACCTGGCTGATTGGGAGAGGGGAGCCTTGCCTGCACCCAGAGTCAATTCTGTTTGGCAACATTTGGAAAGCTTAAAGTTATCATTTTTAACTAAAATTAGGATAGGATAATTTTAAACGTGTTAATTGATTTCCTTGGGTTTGGTTCTTACTGATACCCTGTTTCCCTGAAAATAAGACATCCCCTGATAATAAGCTCAATTGGGCTTTTGAGCGCATGCACTAAAATAATCCTGCCCCTGAAAATAAGCCCTCCCCAAAAATATTTAAATGCAGAGCTGGAAATCAGGTAAGATGGCAAGAGGAGCCCCATCTTGCTCCATGCGCCCCAAAATAATAAGACCTCCCTGAAAATAAGGCCAACTGCTTATTTCAGGGTTCAAAAAAATATAAGACAGGGTCTTTTTGGGGGGAAACACAGTACAATGGCCTCTTTTGGGGCAGATCTTGTTCCCATCAAAATTGGGGGGGAGGGTAATGTTTCCCATTCTGGCCCCTCCGGGGAAGCCCTGGTGGAGCTGCGGTGGAAAAGAGAGCCGATCAAGGTATGCTGGAGTTGGGGAGGGGTATGCTAATATCATGTGATGGCTGCCTTTGCCTTCCCTCAATGAAGAATTTGCAAGGCCTCTGGGGAAAAAGCACAAGGGAGAGTGACTTCCATCAAAAACAAAACAAAAAACTGCACTTTAAAAGCTAACATTTCTCTAATGCCTGATTCTAAAGGGGCAAATGCCATATGACAAACTTGGTTTCTGATTTTCATAAATCAAATACAGATAGCCCTTGACTTACAAGTTCATTTACTGACTGTTTGAAGTTACAACAGCACTGAACAAATTGACTTATGACCTTTTTTCACACTTATGACCATTGCAGCATCCCCATGGTCAGGCAATGAAAATTCAGATGCTTGGCAATTGGTTCATGACAGTTGCAGTGTCCCAGGGTCACATGATCCCCTTTTGCAATAGTAATAGCCCTTAGACTTATATACTGCTTCACGGTGCTTTCCATCCTCTCTAAGCAGTTTACAGAATCAGCCTCTTACTCCCAACAATCTGGGTCCTCCTCAGAAGGCTGGAAGGCTGAGTCAACCTTGAGCCAGTCAGGGGTTGAACTGCCAGCAGTCGGCAGAATTAGCCTGAAATCCCGCACTCTAACCAGGGCACCACCACGGCTCTTTTGACAAGTAAAGTCATTGGGGAAGCCAGGTTCACATAACAACTGGGTTACTAACTTAACACCTGCAGTGATTCACTTAACAACTGTGGCAAGAAAAGGCCATAAAATAGGGCAAAACTCACTTAACAAATGTCTCACTCAGCAACAGAAATTTTGGGTTCAATTGTGGTTGTACGTCAAGCACTACCTGTATGTAAATCATGGCTTACATAACCCTGCAGATTTCCCTATACATAAAAGGTCAAATCCCATCACCAAGAGAAGACCACTTCAGGGACCCCTGACTTGAGGCTCCCTCCCACCCCGTCCCGTCCCTCCAGCCAGGCTCCAGCTGTGCCTGGGATTTAATAATCAGTATAGAGCTGGAAGGGACCTTGGAGGCCTTCTAGTCCAACCCCCTGCTCAAGCAGGAGACCCTGTACCATTTCAGAAAAATGGATGTCCAGCCTCTTCTTAAAAGCCTCCAATGATGAAACACCTACAACTTCTGGTGGCAAGTCCTTCCCCTGGTTAACTGTCTTCACTGTCAGGAAGTTTCTCCTTAATTCCAGGATGCTTCTCTCCTTGATGAGTTTCCATCTAACGTTTCTTGTCCTGCCTTCTGGTGCTTTGGAGAATAAGTTGACTCCCTCTTCTTTGGGGCAGCCCCTCAAATACTGGAAAAATGCTCTCATTCCACCCCCAGCCCTTTTCTCTAGACTGGCCATCCTGCACCCCCCACCCCCACCCCCACCTCTCCCACCATCTTGCACGAAAGCCTCGGGTCCATCACCTCACGCAAGCCCACGGGGAAGGGTTGCAACAGTGGGGGAGAAGGCGGCTGCTAATTTCGCTGACTCCCACAACCTGTCTTGGGCGTCGCGCGAGCGGCACAGGGGCGCCGGGCCTCGAGTGGAAAGAGGCGTGCGGCGCGTGGCCTTTGTGGCCCGGGGTGTCCGTGCGCTCGCCCTCCTCCTCCTCCCCCTCCGCCCGGGACGCGCCTGCCGAAAGCAGCCGGGTAGGAGGAGAGCGGAGCGCCGGAGGGGAAGGCGAGGGGAGCCGAGCGGCTCGGCTGGGCCGCCTCCATTCCTGACTCGCTCCTGAGGAATGTCCTGAAGCGCTTCCTTTCCAAAAAACGTACAGCGTTACCAGGCGGCCCGTCCCTCCGGGTCAGCAGCCGCGCGAGGGACGGTAGCAGCCGAGGCCTCGCTCGCCCTCTGACTGCCGCCGCATCCCGCCCGTTTCACGCGGAGCTCCTGGCCTGGAAAAGGACCCCGTTCCCGAAGCCTCCAGCGACGGTGAGAGCGGAGCGCCCGGCCCTCAAAGGAAGAGGGCCGAGGTCCAAATGGCCCCGCTTTTCCCCTCTGCTTGTCAGGGAGAAGACAACCCATCCCTTCACGCATGCCTGTGCACACGAGCACTCACACACACGAGAAATGCGTGTCCTTCCATCCGTGGGAAGTTCATGAATCCCACCCCAAGTTTTCCTGGCAACGGAGGTGGGTTGTCGCCTCAGACGCCTCCAAGGGGCCCGGCCGGGGCGGCCCGCCTTGAAAACCCCCGCCCCCCGCCATTTCGGACAAGGGTTCGGAAACTGCCCAAGTGGCCCCTGGAACAGGAGAGGGGCTTTTGAGGCTCTCCACATTCTGGCCATCCAGCCGGCCCCAATTCGACGGGGAAGGCCGCCTCCGGGCTGACCAGAAAGGATTGCAGAGATTGCGAATGCGACATGCAGACACGTCAGAGAGAGGAAAAGATGAGTGATTGCCTATGGCAGAGCCAATATTTATTTTATTTCATGCCTTTGTTAATTGCATTTTTATACCCAGCCATCTCCTGAGAAGCGACTCTGGGTGGAGTAAATCATAAAAAACAACGTGTGTCTTTGTGTGTGATCATCATCATCCTTCTATCCATGGTCTATTTATCCACTGAAGGATGAAGGCCTCTTCCGCCTATTTCCAACCCAGACAGTCCTGAGACTTTCTTGCAATACTTGCTGGTGTCATCAATCCATCTTGTTTTAGGTCTCTTTCATGGACGCTTTTTATCAAGTGGGGTCCCATTTTATGACTGCCTTAGTGCATCTGCCATCAGTTCTTCTTGCTATGTGACCAGCCCATTTCTATTTCCACTCTTTTACTCTTTTGAGGGCATCGTATGGTGGGGGGGGGGGGGGGCGGGATGAAATCCAGCAGGTTCTGGAGAACAGGTAGCGGAAATTTTGAGCAGTTCAGAGAACCTGCAAATACCACCCTGGCCGGCCCCAGAGTGGAGAGGGAATGGGGATTTTACAGTATCCTTCCCCTGCCACACCCACCAAGCCATGCCCACAGAACTGGTAGTAAAAAAACTGAATTTCACCACTGCATCGTATACTTTCAAAGGTTCTCTAATTAACATGTATATGTATATGTATATGTATATGTATATGTATATGTATATGTATATGTATATGTATATGTATATGTATATGTATATGTATGTGTTAGATCGGCGCAGGAAAGAAAACGAGACCAGCGGAGTCCATGCAACAAGTTTATTTAACAGGAACAAGACTGGTGCTGCGCTGCCGGAGCTCTCCTTATATTCGCTCTGGCAGCCGCACCGCCCCTAGACAGCGATTCAAAATTCCCGCCGGAGGATTTTCTAACCAATCCCCGGCGGATGTCCTTATAAGGACATAACACTCCTCCCCCCTAGTTCTTAAGCTGTCCATCGCTCACATAGTCACTTAGGTACGCAGGACGTCTATGCGTTCGACTAGACCTGTGCAGTCAATTAGTTGGCTGGCAGCCCTCCTGGTCGGAGGGTGCCCTTGCGGCTCTGGGCTCCCTCCCTGGAGCCGGGCTGGATCTGGCCGTCAAGGACACGGGCGGTGCTCCCGTACCTCCGGCCAGGTCGTTGACCTCCGCCTGCGGGCGATGCTGGTCTTCTCCTTCTCCATGCGGATCGTGGGATCGCCGTCGTGGATCCTCGCTCTCAACCGGTCCAGAACTCCTGAACCTCGGTAAGTCCTTGGGTTTCCCTCTGGTTCCTACTGAGTTGGGATTGGTTGGGTCCGGTCGTGGGTGCAGGTCCGGCGGCAGCGACTGGGTCAGGTCCCGGGGGTCCCTGGTTGAGTCCGGTCCACTCCCAGGGAGGCAGGTGGTTCGGGTTGGTGTCGGGTCGACCTTGCTGGGGTGGCACGGGCCTCCTTCGCAGGGATGGTGTAGGCCCTCTGCTGGGTTGGCGCTGCTGGGGTGGTCGACGACTCTCGTGGCCTCCTCCGCAGGGGTGGCGTAGGCCCTCTCTGCTGGGTTGGCGTTGTTGTGGTGGTCGCCGACTTTCGCCGCTGGAGTGTTGTTGCTTGTGGTCGTCTCGGTCTGGCTGGTGCAGGCCTCCCTTGCTGGGGTGGTGGAGGCCCTCCTCGCAGGGTTGGTCTTCTTGGTCGGGTGGTTGTTGAGGGGCCCTCTGGTGTGGTGGATGGAGGTCTCTCTCACCGGTGTGTCTGGTGCCGACCTCACAGGGTTGATGTTGACTTCCCCTGCTCGGTTGGCCCCAGTCTACCGGGCTTTTCTGGCAGTGCCTCTCGTATTCGGACTGGTGCCGTCTGACCTCGCCGGGGTGTTGTTGAGTGCAGTGGCCATCGGTCCTCCTGGCTGCGGTCGTTGGCGTGTAGGTCTTGGGTGTCGGGGTGTCGATTGCTGTCCACCCCGGGGTGCTTCGGGGTTCCCCTCAGGCATTGTCCCCGGTCTACTGGCGCTGTTTCGTTGCTGGCTCTGGTGGGAATCGGCGGGCCCCCTCCCTTGGGGTGTTGTAGGCCTACCTCGTCGGGGTGTGGCAGGTCTACCTCGTCGGGAGTGGGCAGGCCTACCTCTTCGGGGTGTTGCACGCCTACCTCGTCGGGCTGGTTTCCGTCCGATCCCTTCCACCTTTTGCGGAGCTGGTCGATGTGACGTCTCGCGACCAGTCCATCTTCCAGCTCTACCCGATAGGATTTCGGGCCAGTTGTGCTGTGGATCTTGCCTTTGAGCCATTTTGGTGAGCCGTGGAAGTTCAGCGGGAAGACGGGATCTCCCACAGCAAAACAGCGGAGTTGGCTGGCGGTTGCGGGCACCTCCGAGTCGTATTGGGGGTGCAGCCTGTCCAGGGGTGACTGGAGTCTTCTGCCCATCAGCAGCTCGGATGGGCATTTCTTGGTGGTGGCGTGCGGAGTTATGTGTTGGGTGAGGAGGAAGGTGTCGATGCGCTCCTGCCATCACCCGGGCCCATCTTGGTGAGCGCCTCCTTGGTGAGTCTCACCATCCGTTCAGGTTGACCATTTCCAGCCGGCCTGTAGGGCGTGGAGAGGGCGTGGCGGATGCCCAGTCCCGCCAGGAAGGCTTCCATGGGCACGGATGTAAGTTGGGGACCGTTGTCGGAAACCAAAACATCTGGGAGCCCATGGGTCGCGAAGAGCCGGCGGAGGGCGCGAATGGTCGCTTCTGATGTGGCCGATGCCATGGGGACCACCTCGAGCCATTTGGAGAAGGCATTGACCACAATTAGGAGGTGGCGCCCCTGCATCGGACCCGCGAAGTCGATGTGGATCCGAGACCAGGGGCTCCTGGGTGTCTCCCATGGTGTTGGTTCTGCTTGGGGCGGAGCTGCTCGAACTTCTTGGCACGGGCCACATCTGATGACCCATTGTTCAATGTCCTTGTCCAGTGACGGCCATCAGATGTAGCTCCGTGCCAGGGCCTTCATGTGGACGATGCCAGGGTGTCCATTGTGCAACGTCTCGAGCGTCTTCCGTTGCAGAGTGCTGGGAATCAGCACCCTGTCTCCCCATAGCAGACAGCCTCTCATGGTGGACAGCTCCTTTTGCTTGCGGCTGAACGGGCTGTATTCTTCTCCGTTTATCTGCGCTGGCCACCCTCTCAGGATCCAGGACTGCACTTGGCGGAGTATGGGGTCTTTCTTGGTGTGTGTGGCCACGTCTGCAGATGTGACCAGGCAGCTGCTGTCGTGGTCGATGTGCAGAAGTTCGAGTGTGGGGGCCGGGTCTTCTATGGCGTCTGCAGAGGGGCATCTGCTCAAGGCGTCGGCATTTGCGATAGACTTTCCTGGCTGGTGGATAAGTCTATACGAGTAGCCAGCGAGGAAGATGACCCATCGTGTCATCCACGGTGACATGAAGGTGGGGGTTTGCTTGTCGCCGGCGAGTAGGCCCAGGAGCGGCTTGTGGTCTGTGACTATGGTGAAGCTTCTTCCATAGAAACACTTCACCCCTGCGACGATCGCCAATGCCTCTTTGTCCAACTGGCTGTAGTTTCGTTCAGCGCTGGACATCGTCTTCGAGAAGTAGGCGATGGGGGCTTCCGAGCCGTTGGGCAGTTCGGCTTCCAAGCCGTTGGGCAGTTTGTGGCTGAGCACTGCCCCGACCCCGTATGGCGATGCGTCGCAGGCTAGCCAGATGGGTAGCGTCTCGTTGTACTGGATGAGGACGCTTTTGGACGTCAATAGTCCCTTGATGGCCCAGAAAGCTGTTTCCTCTTCGGTGCCCCACTGCCAGGAAACCGCTTTCCCCAGCAAGCAATGTAGCAGCTCAGCAACTGTGGCTTTCTGTTGGAGGAATATTGCGTAAAAGTTAAGCAATCCAAGGAACGCCTGAAGCTCCGCTTTGTTTTTTGGGCTGGGAGTTTCATGGATAGCCTTAACTTTGGATTTGGTGGGGTGTATGCCAGTGCTATCTATGAGATAGCCCAGGAACTCGACCTCCTGGACCCCAATGATGCACTTGTCCCGTCTGACTCTCAAGCCCTTCTCTCTGAACCGCTGCAGGACAAGCCTCAGCCGTTCAAGGAGTTGTGCCTTTGAGTCTCCGGAGATCAGGACATCATCAAAGTATGGCACTACCCCTGGAACGCCTTGGAGAAGGCGTTCCATCATTGATTGAAAAATCCCTGGGGCGGCACTGACTCCGAATTGGAGACGGTTACATTTAAATGCCCCCCCCCCATGTGTGACAATAGTTTGAGCCTCCGCCATTTTTTGGTCTACTGGCAGTTGCTGGTAAACCTGGGCCAGGTCCAGTTTGGCAAAAACTGTGCCCTTGCCTAGTGAGTGCAGAAGGTGCTGCACCACTGGCACAGGGTATGCGCTCTGCTGCAAAACCTTGTTTATTGTAACCTTATAATCAGCGCAGATGCGCACCGATCCATCCTGCTTCATTGGGGTCACAATGGGAGTCTCCCATGAAGCATGATCGATGGGTTCCAGGACACCTTGGGCGATCAGCTTATCCAGCTGCTCATCTACCTTGGGCCTCAAGGCGAATGGAACCTGGCGGGGCTTGAGCTGAATTGGGGTTACCCCCTTGTCCAGATTGAAGGAGATGGGCTTCCCTATGTACTTCCCCAGCTTACCATCGAAGACTTCCTGGAACTCTTCAATGAGTAAGTCGAGTTCGGCTGCCCTAATCTGGTGGATGCCTCCTATGGAAAGCCCCAGCAGCTGAAAGCACTCCACGCCGAGCAGGTTTGGGCGGCTGTGCTCCACGACGGTGACTGGAAGCTGTCCCTGGAAGCTCTTGAAGGCGATGTGGATGTTGGTTCTCCCCAGGATGCTGATGGGGTTCCCGCCAAAGTCCAGCAATCTGGAGTGCAGGGGCTTGAGTTGGCTCTTGGTGATTGCCGGCTTGAGTCTTTTCAGTTGGTGCCAGTCAATGATGGAGTAGACGGAACCGGAGTCTACCTCCATCTTACAAGGTGAGCCCTTGGCCAACAACGTCCCATGGAATTTGGTGGCGCTGTTGTTGCTGGTGTGATTTACCACGCCGTTCCGGGAATTGTCGTAACTGTTGTGTCTGGATTGGTACAAGGACCGTTTGGATGTCCTCTGGTTGTCACGGCGGTTTTCGCGGTTCTTGGATCTGGGCGGTTCGGGGGCTGGGTCGGTGGCTCGGCATGCCTTGGCGATGTGCCCCCTCTTCAGGCAGCGTCGGCAGGTTGCATCTCGCCATCTGCAGGACATTCTGGGGTGATCGCCTCTGCAGCTGCCGCAGCGTTCACCCCGGTGGCCATTTTGTGGATTTTCCCACCTGGGCAGGCGGGAAACTTTGTGGATGGCCATTTCCCCATCAGAGTCGGATGGTGTGGCTGAGTCGTCCGAGGAATCCGGGATCGATTGGTGGATCTTATGGATCCCCCTCGCCTTCAGCATTTCTGCGGCTGCTTGCTCTGAGGTTTCCGCTGCTATGGCCTCCTCATGTACATCCTTGAGCGTGATGCATTTTCTGCTCAAGAACTTCTTCTGGAGGCCCGCATCCCACATCCTGAAGACGATGCGGTCCCTCAGTGCATTATCTAGGTTATCAAATTTGCAGTTCGCTGTGATTTGGCGGAGTGCGGCGACAAATTCTTTGATGGATTCACCTTCCCGTTGACTCCTCTGTTGGAAAGTGAATCGGTTCGTGATGGGGGTGCCCGTTGGTGCATAATGTTCCTGCAGGGCAGCTTGCAGATCTATCCAGGACATCTCCATGTCTCGGGGCGCGACGAGGTTCATGGCCAGCTCCACGACATCGGGTCCACAGTGAGCTAGGAAGAGAGCCCTCTTCCTCTCGTCGTCCAGGTTGCTGTATCCATTTCCCCGTAGGAATTGGCAAAAACGGATCATGTAGGAGCTCCATTTCTCCCGTCCGGAGTTGAATGGAGCGAGCGAGGCGAAAGGCGCTTGCGGCATTGCCATCTTCTGGATCAGCTGCGATTGACTTCAGCTCTGAATGGCTGTCGTGCCACGCAGTCGGTTCCTTCTCTAGTCCTTCGTTGCCAGTGTTAGATCGGCGCAGGAAAGAAGACGAGACCAACGGAGTCCATGCAACAAGTTTATTTAACAGGAGCAAGACTGGCGCTGCGCTGCCGGAGCTCTCCTTATATTCGCTCCGGCAGCCGCCCCGCCCCTAGACAGCGATTCAAAATTCCTGCCGGAGGATTTTCTAACCAATCCCCGGCGGATGTCCTTATAAGGACATAACAGTATGTATACATATGTATATGTATAGTATATGTATATGTATATGTAGTGGTCTAGTTTTTCTCCAGTTATAATTTTTTTTCTTTCTTTGGTGAATTTATTAAACATAACCTGGCTCTTTTTCAGGTTTATTTTAAAACCAAATGGTGTGTATGTGTGTGTGTGTGTATACATATGAAAACAAGCATTTAAAATGTAAAAATCAACATTGAAATGGAGATTAATTAATATTACAATATACACCAACCCCATGCAGAGAGAGAGAGAGAGCGACTACAACCATGTCAATAGTTCCATGAGATCTCAGGAAAACCATAGCTGAAAATGATATTGAGCTGAATACCAGGAATTTGGTAGATTCTGAATTCTGCCAGTCTTCTGATGAAGAGTCCCCAATGCAGACTCCCGCCCCACTTCACAGAACCCTCAAGGAAAGCCCTCCAGGGTGTGAAGTTGCAGGGGCTGGATGGAAACAGCTTCAGGAAACCCCATCAAGACCATGTGGCTGTGGGTTTGGGGTCCTAATATATAGGTCCTGACACTCCAGATATTTCACCTTTGAGCGGTGTGATTGTACTGCCCCACTGTGGGTGTGATTGTACTGCCCCACTGGGATTCAAGTGCATCCCAGGTGGCAGCCAGCTGGACCTCTGTCTTAGGAGCCAGCTGTGCCCACTCCTGGATTGGGATCACTCCTGCCTTATCAGCTCCTGATTAGATTATTGCGCCATGGTGACGCAGTGGTTAGAGTGCAGTACTGCAGGCTACTTCAGTTGACTGCTAGCTGCAGTTCAGCAGTTCAAATCTCACCAGGCTCAAGGTTGACTCAGCCTTCCATCCTTCCGAGGTGGATAAAATGAGGACCCAAATTGTTGGGGGCAGTATGCTGTGATTCTGTAAACCGCTTAGAGAGGGATGTAAAGCACTGTGAAGTCTATGTGCTATTGCTATTGCAAGAGAGGGACTGTCCTTGAAGACCCTCTGGAAATTTCAGTTGCTCTACAGCAGAGCAGCAGAGTTAGGGACATCCCTTGTTACACCCTTGTAATATCTCTGTGAGCTGCATGGGCTCCCCACAGACATCTAGGAGCAGTTAACAGGTGCAAGTTATCATATAGGATGCTCTTCGGAGCCGGATTGTTTGCAGGGCTGCCTCCTCCCAAGGGAATCAGTCATCATTAGATCTAGAAGAGGTGCAGGCCACCAGAATTAGACCAGAACTTCAAATGGCTAGAAGCCAGAAAACAAGGGAATTTGTCTGTCAGCCTCCGCATAGTTTGGTGTTGCGGTTTCTCAGGGAAACGTTGGAATGGCCCTCAGAGCACTTCAATGCTCTCTTGAGCTACTCGACCACATGTTACATTTCCGAATGTTTGGTTTCAAGGAGCACTTGGGACAAATGACAACCGCCACAACAGATGGTGCCCGTCCTCCTGTTCTTGGTGTTCTGTCTAGTGTTCTGGTAGGCAAAAAATGTCAAGCTGTCAATGTTCCAGAAAACCCCCAACTCTGAAGTAAGCATTTTCCAAAGTTCTATGTACTAGAATAGGTAAAGTGGCACATCTGGGAAAACCCGAATCTGAGAGTTCCGGGTTTTCCCTCAGTAAATCAAAACCCCCCAAACCATCCCCTCACTACTCGGTCGATCACATGCTCCAATCAACCGCCGTCCCATCTCGAGACCTCATTCCGACCACTCCTTCTCCAGATGCAGGATCCCCCTGACCTTGACCGACAGGAAGAATGTTATTATGTCTAAAGACAACCCCTCTACTAAATCCCCCCTCCTACTTTCCCACACAGGAGAAGGTGGAAGCATGGAAGCTTCTGGCCTAATATGGCTTCCAAAGCTGGCACAAACTTTCACTCTTTTCTTGCACCTTCTCCCAGTTTGTTTCAGAGCCAAACTCTCTCCTCTTGCTCAGGCTCATCGCCTCGACTTCTGACAATGCCAGGGTAACTGGGAAATGACACAGTTTTCTTTTTTAAGACAGATGTCAAGTTGTCAAAGATGTTAAACTTCCTAACAATGAGGACAATTAACCAGTGGAACCGTTTCCCTTCAGAAATCATGGGTCCTCCATCACTGGAAGTTTTTAAAAAGAGCCTGGACAGCCACTTATCTAAAATGTTATAGGTTCTCCTGCTTGAGCAGGGGGCTGGACTAGAAGACCTCCAAGGTCCCCTCCAGCTCTGTTCTAAGTTCAAAGTTCTTCTGAACAATTTTCACGCACACACACATCGTTGGCAAAATGTCTCGAATGTCTCCCTCCAAAGTCCAGTGTTGGCCAACCTCCGGCCAAGCCTCTTCTATCTCCCCAAGGCCAGCAGGGAGGCCTGGCAGCCCCCACCTGGAAGCTGACTCAGGCCTTCTCCGGCTGCTGCTCCCCATGGGGCTCTTCCTTTTAAGGGCAGGGAGCTGACCTCAGGAGCTGTCCGTGGCTTTCCCTGCTTTGCAGCTTCACTGGGAAAAAATGCAGGGTCCAGGGAGGACTTCTCAAGGTTGTTCTTCCCTGGGTCAGCCCTGGTTCCCTCCCACATGAAGAACCAGCCTCTTTCCAGCGTGGCGTTTGCTGCTCCATTCTGAAGTCTGCCTCAGGCAGCTGTTGCTCATCTCAGTCCCTGAGGGGCCATGTGGCATTGCAAAGCGGGGGGGGGGGGGGGGGGCATTCCATTCACAGTTCTGATGATGAGAACAGATTTCCTTTTTTTGGTTGGGTTTTTTCCCTCCGGATTTGGCACAACTTCTAGAGATCTAGAAGCCCAACTAATCTAGACTCTAAGTGCAACAGGATCAACTCTAGTCTGAATTTTCTTCTTGGGAGCAGCTGGGCTTTTCTTGAGGGGGGGGGAATCAAACTCAATTTCATTGATGGCTGCATCAGGGTTGTGGGGGGCCAGGGTGAGTGTGACCGGGATGGGCGTGGCCAGAGTGGGTGTGGCTAGCTTGATATCACACGTGTCATGGGCACCTCTGGGTGGCCAAGTGCTAACATGATGGTCAACATCCAATAACAAATATAGCACAAGAAGAAGAACCCCTTCAAGGTTTCTGGCATCTCACCTTCCCTTAGGTTGCCTCTCAAGTGTAGTGGACCACACCTGGAAGTACTGATGGAAATCACTCTTTTAATGTGCAAATTATTGAAAACTGGGATTTTAAGTTGCTCCTCCATATCTACAGTTGGTTTAGGGAAGATTCTGTTGTTCTGATTCCAGCATATTGGTCTACACTTCTGTGATTAAGCTTGCCTGGCCCAAAGGAACTTTGGAATTTGTTGCCATTTGATGCTCTGTATAGATATTGTCAATACTTTGATCATTTTTAAAGGAAGCTACCTCAGCAGCTATTTGCTATTTCTAGCATCAAAGGGGCCCTTTTAAATAACCAAAGGAGAATAAGAGTCTAAAAGAGAGATTGTCTTCCTACCCATTTATTAATGCACCCACATGTGTTTACAGAATACAGAATAACAGAGTTGGAAGGGACCTTGGAGGTCTTCTTATCCAACCCCCTGCTCAAACAGGAGACCTTATACCACTCTGGACAAATGGCTGTCTAATCTCTTCTTAAAAACCTCCAATGATGGAGCAGTCACAACCTATGGAAGCAAGACCTTCTGCTGATTCATTGTTCCCACTCTCAGGAAATTTATCCTTAGTTGAAGGTTGGATGTCCCTTTGTTAAGCTTCTATCTGTTACTTCTTGTCCCTCCTTCAGATGCTTTGAAGGACAGGTCACCACCCCCTTCTCTGTGATAGCCCCTCAAATATTGGAAGACTCCTATGTCACACCTAATCCTTCTCTTCATTAGACAAGATAGACCCAGTTCCTTTATCGTATGATTTAGCTTCCAGACTTCTGACCATTTGTTGCTCTTCTCTGCACTCTTTCTAGAATCTCAACATCTTGTTTGTATTGTAAGGACCAAAATTGAACACAGAATTCCAAGAGTGGTCTTAAATGCATTTGTAGTCAAAAATGCATTTGGGGAGGAAAGGAAAAGAAAGGGAAGGGAAGGAAAGGAAAGGAAAAGGAAAAGGAAAAGGAAAAGGAAAGAAAGGAAAAGAAAGGAAAAGATTGCAAGATAGCAGACAGTAACAGTTGAACAGTACATTCCTTTTCCATCAAAATGGAATTCAAAGTATATAAAGGTAGCACAATTATGCATCCAATAATGTCCCCTTGTATCCTTTTCTCATTTGTAATGATTTGGGTCTCAGGTTATGTATTTCTACCCAGGGAGGAAGCCTAAACCCCAAGAATATGCTGGGATGCAAAGTTAGGGAATAGGAGAAATGTTTGATTACAGTCAAGGAGTTGAGTTCATTCATTCCAATAGAAAAATTATACAGTATGTAGGATTACCTAAAGTAGCATTCATTTACTCAGAGAAAAAATGCCTTTCTCATCTCTCGGGAAGTTGGACAGCACATGTCTGAAAAATGTAGACGACCACAGAAGTGCAACTGCCTTTGATTTCCAAGGAATATATGAGCTCAACCAGGCAGGGAGCAGGGAAGGCAGGCTGAGAATCCCTCACTAGAAGGGCAGCCATGAATCATGGGCCACAACTCTTGCTCCCAGGGCCCAAGGCTGCCCTGCCAGACAGGGGCCACTTCAAGGCATCCAATCGAAGGGGGGAGGGGTACATTTAAGCAGACAAAGGCTTTCACCAGCTGCCTCTTGTTCTCCAGACAGAAGGTCTCGGGCACCCCTGAGGTCCATTGATGGAACAAGGCCTGCTGGATCCTTCATCTGAGAAGCCAAAACCTTTTATGCTTTTCAAATGTATTTACTGCTTCTCTATTAAATTTCTATCACGCTGTCTCTTTTGTTGAAGACCCCCTTCCATGTACTAGCTAACTAAGTTTCTCACAATGGGAGCATCTTCAGATTGGCCTCTCTGGAAGGAGTCTCTGGCCTTCAAAGCTATAGAATAAGTAGAATAAATACACATTCCAAACCTTATATTCCTCTATAAGGTTTACAGAGTTGGAAGGGAGTTTCTAGGAACCATCTAGTCCAACCCCCCATCCAAGCAGGAGACCCTACACCATTTCTGACAGATGGCCATCCAGTCTCTTATTGAAAGCCTCCAAGGATGAAGCTCCCACAAGGTCTGAAGGCAACTTCTGTTCCATGGGTTGATTGTTCTCAGTGTCAGAAAATTTCTCCTTATTTCCAGGTTGAATCTCTCCTTGTTCAGTTTCCATCCATTGTTCCTTGTCTGGCCTTCGGGTGCTTTGAAAAAGAGCTTGACCCTCTCCTCTCTGTGGCAGCCCCTCAAATATTGGAAGATGCTATCATGTCTCCCCTGGTCTTTCTCTTCACTAGACTAGCTATGCCCAGTTCCTGCAACCTTTCATCGCAAGTTTCAGCCTCCAGTCCCCAAAGCTGACTTTGTATAAAAAAGAACACCGCTTGGGGGGGGGGGCGAAAGCCCTACTAAGCAGGTATATA
This sequence comes from Masticophis lateralis, assembly GCA_030761175.1. NCBI lineage: Eukaryota > Metazoa > Chordata > Lepidosauria > Squamata > Colubridae > Masticophis > Masticophis lateralis. Next base: position 1,070,708 of record JAUDYJ010000015.1, on the reverse strand, counting down.
CAAAAGTATGAAGGCTATTGCTTAATGCATTGTAAGCCACTGTCAACCTCGCTAGCTTTGCCTTGCTGCTTCGGCTGTCATAGAAACGGAGGGAGGGGGGTTTAGGTTTGCGCGGGCTTTGTAAAATCTGAGAAACGAAACCATTTCCTAAGCTGTTATCAGACCAACAGACACTGCATTCCTGGATGCTGACATGACCAGACATTTGCTCCCACCTGACCTCTGGGAGACCTGTGGATTGGAAGATTTATGGTGCACAGGGGAGGGGATGCTTTCTAATTGTAACTTTCGCGTGTTTTGCTTCAGAATCCTGCTTTTCACGGTTGCGTTCATTTCATATCTAGTAAAAGTACCAGTCTTTAACCTATGATGAAGTCTGGGTCTTCCTTTCCTGGATACTGAAGGAAGCATACCTGACAATAAGCAGGATTCTCAGCTCAGCCATCCCGGACAACACCGAGGGGGCTGAAATCTACAGAATGTCTGATCAGGAAAGTGATACAGATCAGATGGGGGCATATGGTTCGGCTATGTCTTCGTACCAGCCACCAGAAGAAACTGCAAGGTGGCTGGAGGATTTACAGCTGAAAGAGCCGAGGGAAGAACCAGCCCGATGGTCGACAGGGGTCGGAAGGTTGCCGGAACTGGGAAGGACCCCCCGTGGAGTAACAACCTCCAGACCCCGAAAAGGAGAAGGCATGTGGCTGCAGGAGCAGAAGGAACGTCTCATGATGGATCAAGCACTACAACTCATTCGCGATGTTGAAGAAAGCCGAAAAAACCGTGAGTCTTATGCAAACCCTGGAGGGGGGGAAAGAGAAGACTCCAAAGTAGATCCTGAGGAAGAAGCTTGTGGGGGAGAGGAAGAGAGAGCTGACGAAGATACATCCCAGGCGTTGGGTGGTCAAATGAGAGATGCAGCAGTCCAGGGGGCCCCAGCCTTGCAGGCCCCACCCCGCAGGCGCAAGAAACCTAAAATTCCCCCCCTTCCTGGAAAATATGGTGGAGACCCAAAAACTTTGGGGTTTTTTTTAACCCAAGTGTGGAATCACATGCAGGACTGGGGGGAGGATTATTTGTCAGATGCAGCCCGAGTGAGATGTGTCACTAGTGCCTTAGAGGAGGTGGCAGCCGAGTGGATGGTGGTACTCCACAATAATAATTCCCCCCTGCTGCGGAATTACAACCAGTTCATGACGGCCCTTAGGAGGCGTTTTGAGGACCACCTAGCTGAGCGGAAGGCGAGGCTCCATATGAAAAGTATCCAGCAGGGCCGAAGATCGGTAGCGGAATACACCCAAGAATTTCGGGAGCTAGCGCCATACATGACAGGGTGGTCAGAGATAGCCCTGCTGGAGGGTTTCAAAGATGGGCTGAATGAAGAAATCTACCACGACTGTAGAGCGCGGGGGGTTCCCGAAGATCTGGACAGTTTGTACATAGCAGCTGAGGATGCGGAAATTGGGATAAGCCGCAGTCGACTCCGAAAAGGGCGTGCTGGGGAGCCTTCATTCTCCTACCACCGCAAGGAAGCCCCAAAGATGGATGGAGGAAGGGCGGAGTCCAAACCTAAGCCGAAGCCCTTCACCTGCTTTAAGTGTGGCATGGAAGGTCACCGGGCTGCTGAGTGTTCCTCCAAGCCAGTGCCTAAAACTACCAGCAGAGGGCCAAAGAAGATGGACAAAGCACCCGCAAAAGTTCATGAAGCTGCGCTGGAGGGGGAAGTCTTAGAGTTCGCTCCCCGGGCCAAGGGTGAGTTGGGAACTCCGACCAACGCGGATGACAGCGAGACCGACTCCGAATCCGATGATCTGGTGAGTCACACTGAGGGGCCCCTGCTCATCCCCATAGAACTAAAAGTGCCATCCACAGGGGCCCACGCACAGATGCCAGCCTTATTAGACTCTGGGTGCACCAGGTGCATTATCAGCCCGAAAGTAGTAGAGAAGATGGGCCTGGGACTTAAGGAACTGAAAAGGCCTATTGCTTTCTGCCAGCTAGATGGGTCGGTGGCAGGGGGGACCCCAACCAGTTTCATAACGGAACCCATTGAAATGAAATTAGGGGACCACGTAAAGACTCTCAGTTTTATTGTGGCCCCTAGCATGGAACGACCCTTTATTCTTGGCTTGCCCTGGTTACGTAAATGGAACCCGCGAATTAACTGGAAAACGGGGGTTCTGCGCATTCGTGCTGGGAAGCCACCACCTTCAAGCCTCGGATGTGCTGCCCCCCCACAGGGCTACGGACTGTGCTATTGAGATACTCCCTGGAATGAAGCTCCCTAAGCCAAAGATTTATCCTATGACCCCTCGTGAACTGAGGGAACTACGAAATTTCATTGACAAAAACCTAGAACGGGGCTTCATCCAACCAGCTAGACCACGGGTGGCCGCACCAGTTCTATTCAGAGAAAAGAAAGATGGTTCCTTCCGTTTAGTAGTTGATTATAGAAACTTAAACGCCATTTGCGTGGAAAATGTCTACCCCTTACCCCTCATGAAGGACATGTTGGCTTACTTAGGAAAGGGGAAGATTTTCACCAAACTGGACTTACGAGAAGCTTATTACAGGGTGCGAATCAAGGAAGGGGATGAATGGAAAACTGCATTTAACTGTCCGCTGGGATGTTTCCAGTTCTGAGTACTCCCTTTTGGACTATAAGGGGCTCCTGCAGTATTCATGCAATTGATCAATGAAATTTTGCATGAGCATTTGTATAAGGGGGTGCTAGTTTATTTGGATGACATTCTTATCTACTCTGAAAACATGGCCGACCACGTGAGATTAGTACGCACCGTCCTGAAAAAGCTTAGAGCTGCTGAACTGTATGCAAAACTTTCTAAGTGTGAATTCCACCAAACCAAAATTGACTATCTTGGATATCGCATCTCCCCAGAGGGAATAGAAATGGACCCTGCAAAGGTTCAGGCGGTGTTAGAATGGACGGCGCCACGCACCCGCAAGCAGCTACAGAGTTTTTTGGGATTTGCTAACTTTTATCGACAGTTCATCCCCTCGTTCGCCAAAATCGCATTGCCAATAACTAATCTCCTGAAAACCAAAGGTGAAGGACTGTCAGGCAGCATTCGAAAAACTGAAATGGCTTTTTGCTGCTGAACCAGTCCTCGAGCACCCGGACATGGATGAACCTTTCGTGGTACAGGCAGATGCCAGTGATGTCGCAGTAGGGGCCGTACTTCTGCAAAAGAATGCGGATGGAAAATTACAGCCTTGTGCCTACACGTCCCGGAAGCTGTCTGAAACTGAAAGGAGATGGGCCATATGGGAAAAGGAGGCTTTCGCCGTACGCTGGGAACTTCTAACTTGGAGGCATTTTCTCGAAGGAGCTAAACATCCTTTTGAAGTTTGGACTGATCATAAAAATCTCGAGGCTTTGAAAACTCCACGTAAGCTGTCGCCAAAGCAAGTTCGCTGGGCCCAACACTTCAACCGCTTTAACTTCACCTTGCGCTACCTTCCTGGTGGGAAGAATTTCATGGCAGATGCTCTGTCCAGATTGCCTCAATACAACAGCACCAGGGAGGAAGTTGTCCGTCCAATTGTCCCGTCAGCCCAACTGGCGGCACCAGTGACTACCCGAGCACAGTCGAAAAGTGACCCAAGTCTCTCGGGTGATTTGCTCCAGAAACTACAAGAGACTTTAAAAACCGATGAGTGGTTCCAAGCCCACTCAAACGAATGTACACTTCGTGATGGACTAGCTTGGATTGGAGCTAAATTGTACGTCCCAGCCAGCCTACGAGTAACCATTTTGCAACACGCCCATGACTCCAAAGTGGCAGGACACTTCGGATTTGTCAAAACCTTACATCTTGTCAAAAGACAGTTTTGGTGGCCTGCACTCAAAAAGGACACAGAAGCATATGTCGCGAGCTGTCCAGTGTGTGCCTCAGCTAAGAAACCTCCCGGGAAGGCACCTGGTCTTCTCCAAAGTGTGGCCAGACCCACTGCCCCTTGGAAAGAAATATCCATGGACTTCATTGTAGACCTTCCCGAAAGTGGGGGTTGCACAGTTATATCGGTAGTAACTGATTTGTTTTCCAAACAGGTGCATTTTATCCCATGCTCTAAGATCCCATCAGCAAAAGCCCTTGCTAAGATGTTCATTCAACATGTATATAGGCTACATGGAGTGCCAACACGTATAATTTCAGACGGGAGTGCAGTTCACCTCCAGTTTTTGGAAAGAGTTCCTAATGTTGATAGGATCCGCCCAAGGACTAAGCTCCGCCCACCACCCCCAGACCAATGGGGCCTGTGAAAGAACCAATGCCGTGCTAGAACAGTATCTGAGATGTTATATAAATTACCAGCAAGACAACTGGGTAGACTTGCTGCCATTCGCAGAAGTGGCATATAATAATTCCATACATAGCAGCACAGGTTTCACTCCTTTCAAGGTGGCTTCTGGACAGGAGTTTGTGCCAATCCCAGAGTTACCTCATGATGACCCACAGAACCCTTCTCTAGTTGAGTGGATCGATCAATTACGAGTGACTTGGGCAGTAACTCGAAAAGCGTTAGATGATGCTCACCAAGCCCATAAAGCCCAAGCCGACAAAAGGAGATGCCCTGCACATGTTTATAAAGTGGGGGACATGGTTTATCTGTCTACCAAGTATTTGCAAACTCCTCAGAAATCAAAAAAGCTTGGACCTAAGTATGTGGGCCCTTTCCTTGTTACTCGGATCATTAACCCAGTCACGGTTGAATTAGATCTACCCAAGAACTTGAGACGAATTCATCCAGTGTTTCATGTTAGTTTACTAAAACTGGAACAGTCATCCCCTCTATGTCCGTCCAAAGAACCTCCTCCTGTTCCCATCCTCATTGAAGGGGAACAACATTTTGAAGTAAAAGAGATTTTGGACTCTAGAAAACATCATGGAAAAGTGCAGTATCTCGTAGCATGGAAGCACTTCCCGTTATCACAAGCTGAATGGGTGAATAAACGTGATGTTAGGGCACCTAGAAAAGTGCAGTTGTTTCACACCAAATACCCTGATAAACCTTGAGACATGATAAGTATTAATTGTTGTGATATTACCTCTTCTTTTCTCTATTTCAGGACTAGAAGCTATCTTTTCTGAAGGGGGGCCGAATGTCAACCTCGCTAGCTTTGCCTTGCTGCTTCGGCTGTCATAGAAACGGAGGGAGGGGGGTTTAGGTTCGCGCGGGCTTTGTAAAATCTGACCAACAGCCTAAGCTGTTATCAGACCAACGGACACTGTATTCCTGGATGCTGACATGACCAGACGTTTGCTCCCACCTGACCTCTGGGAGACCTGTGGATTGGAAGATTTATGGTGCACGGGAGGGGATGCTTTCTAATTGTAACTTTCGCGCGTTTTGCTTCAGAATCCTGCTTTCCACGGTTGCGTTCATTTCATATCTAGTAAAAGTACCAGTCTTTAACCTATGATGAAGTCTGGGTCTTCCTTTCCTGGATACTGAAGGAAGCATACCTGACAGCTGCCCTGAGTCTCCAGAGAAGGGCAGCATATAAATCTAACTAATAAATAAATAAATCATTCTTGTTGCTCTTCTCTGCACTCTTTCTAGAGTCTCAACATCTTTTTTATAGTGTGACCAAAACTGGATGCAGTACTCTAGGTGTAGTCTTACTAAGGCTTTATAAAGTGGTATTAGTACCTCACTTGATAATGGAATGGCATGGCATGGCATGGCATGGCATGGCATGGCATGGCATGGCATGGCATGGCATGGCATAGCATAGCATAGCATAGAATAGAATAGAATAGAATAGAATAGAATAGAATAGAATAGAATAGAATTCTTTATTGGCCAAGTGTGATTGGACACACAAGGAATTTGTCTTAGGTGTATATGCTCTCAGTGTATAAGGAGAATGTATTCTCCTTATATTCTCAGTGTATTCTCAGTGTATAAGGAGAATAAAATACATTCATTAAGAATAAAAAGATACAACACTTAGTGATACATTGACTAACCTTTACTAATAAGCTATCAAATCATACTAGAAAATAAAAACAATATAAATTGAAAGATACAAGAAACATGGTTATAGTAATAAGTGAAAAGGGATAGATACTAGTAAGGAAGAGAAGAAGAATAGTAATACAGTCTTAGTAAATTATTTGACAGTGTTGTGGGAATTAATTTTTTAAGAAGAGTGATCTTGATTGAATCCCTCTGTTAATGTAATTTAGGATTGTGTTGGCTTTTCTGGCAGCGGCTGCACACTGCTGCTTGATGATTGCTAGACGACTAGATAGAACGTAGATGCGTGTGAGAGAGAAGGGAGAGAGAGAAAGAGATGGAGGAGGGGCGAGCGGGAGGGAGAGATGATAGATGAGACAGGATGTATGAAAGAAGCAGATGTCCTTATGGAAACCTCTTTCTATGACTATAAACACAAGGATTACGTGCATTTCAGCCTGGCAATGGGAGAAGTGAGCAAATACAAACTTGGCTCAACTTGTTTGGGTAGGATACCCCTTCCCCCAATAAGGAAATTAGAGATTAGAGATAATAAAATATTTAGAAACTTTACAGAGTGCATTATTTTTTCACCATGAAAATTTCCCTTGCTCTTTTTTATGTCTTGTAATATCAAATAAATTTTGATATCAGAGTGCAGTACTGCAGGCTACTTCTACTGACTGCCAGCTTCCTGCAATTTGGCAGTTCGAATCTTACCAGGCTCAAAGTTGACTCAAACTTTTGTCCTTCTGAGATCGCTAAAATGAGGACCAAGATTGTTGGGGGCAATAGGCTAACTCTGTAACCTGCTTAGAGAGGGCTGTAAAGCATTGTAAAACAGTATATAAGTCTAAGTGCTAATGCTATTGTTCAAGAGAAGGTTAAAATACAAAACTTCAAAAAAATGCAAAAAGGAAAAAAAAACATAAAGTGACATTAAAAAAGAACAGGTGCATCCAAACAACCCCCAATACATAAATAGATATGATGTCTCCTAATTAAATACTGATTAATACGTTACTATGTCTCTGATATCAATTTTTTTTTTCAGTCCATGCCTGCTTTCCCCCCTTGGAAAGGTAAACTCATTGCTATTTCTGGGTGAGCTGTAATTCTGGGCACAAGAGTTGAAATGGCCAGAATATTTTGGTTCAGACTGGATTTGGCATTTTTATCCAGCTATTGAGTCCTTCTCAAGGACCTGGGATGGGCAGTTGCAAATTTTTGATGGTGTTACAGATATTGTCACAGGATGGAAGCTGTTCCAGGTAAAGCTGCCTTTTGCAATTGACTTAACGGCAAATTTGTCAATGTCGATGGTGTTCAACTGGTGCTCCAGTTTTTTGGGATTGCACCCAAGTTGCCTGTTACTATTGGTGCTTGCTTTCTTTTGCACAGTCATTCTGTCTTTATTTGCAGATCTTTGTATTTTGTTATCTTCTCCAGTTTTTTCTCCAGGTCCCCTATCCAGCCATTTTGGTTTTTATTATTGACAATTGTTAAGTTTGGGATGCCATGTGGTCAGTGTCACCTGTTTGAAATATCAAAGCACTTTAGCATCTTTATTTTCTATTACTTTCACTATTTTATGGTCCCGCCAATTCTTGCTTGCAGGCAAATGACTTTTTTTTTTAAATTTGATTTATATGCCACCCTTCTCCGAAGACTCAGGGTGGCTTACAATGCGTTAAGCAATAGCCTTCATACTTTTGTATATTTATACAAAGTCAGCTTATTGCCCCCACAAACTGGGTCCTCAGTTTACCTACCTTAGAAAGGATGGAAGGTTGAGTCAACCTTGAGCCTGGGGATCGAACTAGCAGTAATTGCAGACAGCTGGATTTTAATTACAATGCTTAGTCTGCTGAGCTATTCAGGCTCTCTCTCTTTTCTTGCAGATCTTCCAATGCACCATTGTTGCTACTTTGTCATGCTGCTGCTTGTAGTCTGTCTGTGGGCAATCTTCTTGTAGCAGTTTACCAGGTGGTCTACTGTTTCTTCAGTTGTTGTTTTTTCAAAGGTGGCACTTGCTCTCTATTACTGTCTTCTCAATTCTGGCTTTGTATGTATTTGTTCTTAAAACTTGTTCTAAAAGTCCTTTGAACTATGTATGTATGAGATAGAAATTATCAGCTGGATAAAGAAAAGGGATCATCTCTTATTCTTAAGGAACCAACCCTTAAATGTTGGAGAAAGAAATCTATGGCTTCAGTTATTTAGTGAATTAAAGACCTAGTGTTTACTTGCAATTCATTGCTTACAGAAACAGATTCTATACAGACAATAAAATAAGGTCATTGTTTATTGAAACTCTTGTGTAAAGCTATATACTGTATATATATGAAAATATTTTGTATATATCAGTGAAGACCCGTGAGAATATTGTGGACCACCAAGGAAAAAAGCAAAAGATCATCAAACACATTGACCCAGAGGTTTAGCACAAGGCACAAATGACCAGGATCAAATTGTCCTTCTTCAGAGACATTATTCTGTAGAGAATCTGGAGAAGGCTCTGATGCTGGGAAATGTAGAAGGAAGGATTAACAGAGTTGGAAGGGATCTTGTAGGTCATCTAGTCCAACCTCTGCCCAAGCAGGAGACCCTACACCACTTTCTGACTGATGGCAGTCCAGTCTCTTCTTGAAAGCTTCCAGTGATGGAGCTCCCACAACTTCCAAAGGCAACTTCTGTTCCATGGATGGATTGTTCTCACTGTCAGGAAATTTCTCCTTATTTCCAGGTTGAATCTCTCCTTGTTCAGTTTCCATCCATTGTTCCTTGTCTGGCCTTCAGGTGCTTTGGAAAACAGCTTGAGCCCCTTGCTCCTCTCTGTGATCATTGTCTTTTCTAAAACTGGCCAGACCCTTTACATTTCTCACAGAGCTTGGTTTTTCAGTAGCCTTTCTCTGGATTGTTCCAATCTGGCTTTGTCATTTTTATACTTTAAGGTGGACCTCAAAATTGGGCATAATTTTCCAAATTGGGTCTGGCTAGACAGAGCGCAATTATTTACTTATTTCCCATGATCTGAACTTTCCGTTCGTATCAATGCCAAGGCAGTTGTGGGCTTGGCATCACATGTAGTTCTGGAAGGAGTCTGGGACCATTTTATCAGACCATAGAAACTTTTGTCAGCTGCAGCTCTCCTCCTCAGCTGCACCGAGCGGCTTGACTGAGGTGAGTCGATTAAATCGGGATGAGGAGGGAGGGACGGGAAAGGGAAGGCAACTAAGTAGATGCAGATTACATGTGAGACAGACTTGAAGCACTTTGGAATTGTTGGAGGAAATATCCAGGTCCAGGTCCAAGCCGGGAGAAAGTCGCTGTAGACAAAATGGAGGCCGGAGGCTGATTGGAAAGAGGGTCCATTTATTGATGAAACAGAACCATCAAACACCTGTGATTCTGGGCAGCTGACCACATGGAGTTGAGAGGGGGTTTTTTATACTCTCCCTTGGGCTTTGCATTTGAAATTCCTGTTCCTGTGCGAAAACATGTATTCTATTGGCTGTTGTAGGGGTTATGTAGGGGTCATGTTGTCTGAGCTAAGTTTGGTTGAAATTTGGATTGCTGATGCAATGAAGGGGCATTTATTTATTTATTATTCATATTTCTATGCCGCCCAACTCTCTGAGGACTCCGGGCAGCTTACAACAAAGACAGTATGAACAATATACAATAAGAGACGTTAAAAACCCATACACATCGCTCATGGCCAGATCTCACAAGATCACAATGGTGAGATCAACGGCCCCAAGCCTACTGGAAAAGCCAGGTTTTCACCATTTTCCAGAAGGCCAGCAGGTTGGGAGTGGTCCTGGCCTCAGGAGGTAGCTGATTCCAGAGAGCTGGGGCAGCCACAGAGAAGGCCCTCCCCCACGGACCCGCCAGGCAACATTGTTTAGCTGATGGGACTCGGAGGCCAACTCTGTGGGATCTTGTTGTTGTTGGGAGTTATGCTGTAGAAGACAGTCCCGAAGATAGCCTGGCCCTAAGCCCTATAGGGCTTTAAAGGTAATAACCAACACCTTGAATTGTGACCAGAGACCAATAGGAAGCCAGTGCAGCTCACAGAGGATTGGTGTAATGTGGGAGTACCTAGGTGCACCCATGACCGCTTGAGAGCCTGCATTCTGGACCAACTGTAGTCTCCGAACACTTTTCAGGGGTAGCCCCATGTAGAGCATGTTGCAATAATCCAACCGCGAGGTGACAAGAGCATGAATGACCGTGAGAAGAGCCTCCCGATCGAGATAGGGTCGCAATTGGTGTACTAGGCGAACCTATATAAAGGTGCCCTTAGCCACCGCTGCCAGGTGTTGCTGTAATCTCAGCTGTGGGTCAACGAGGACACCCAAATTGCAAACCCGTTCTGAGGCAGGCAACGTCTCCCCCCCCCCAGGGCTAAGCATAGACAATCGACATGTCCTTGGGAGGCAATACCCACAGCCACTCGGTCTTGTCTGGGTTAAGCCTGAGCCTGTTTACTCTCATCCAGAGTCTCACAGCCTCCAGGCACTGGCACATCACATCCACTGCATCATTGAAACGATGCAGGGTGGAGATATACAGCTGGGTATCATTGGCATACTGCTGATATCCCACCCTGTATCGTTGGATGATCTCCCCCACCGTTTTTTAAAAATTTGATTTATATGCCGCCCTTCTCCGGAGACTCAGGGCGGCTTACAAGGCGTTAAGCAATAGCCTTCATACTTTTGTATATTTTTTATACAAAGTCAGCTTATTGCCCCCACAAACTGGGTCCTCAATTTACCTACCTTAGAAAGGATGGAAGGCTGAGTCAACCTTGAGCCTCGAACTGGTGTAATTGCAGACAGCTGGATGTTAATAACAGGCTATTAGCCTGTTGAGCTATCTGAGGCTCCTGTTTCATGTAGATGATAAATAGAAGGGGAGAGAGGACCGAGCCCTGAGGCAACCCACAAACGAGGGGCCTAGGGGACGACTTCTCTCCTCCTATTAACACCGATTGTGACTGACCAGAGAGACAGGAGGAGAACCACCATAGCACGGTGCCTCCCAGTCCCAACTCCCAACATTGATCAATTCCTATTGTGGCTGAGGACTAATCCTACCTTTCTACCTAATTCTGCCTTTGTTCAAAACATCCTGCCTTGAATGGATTACCAAATCTAACCCTAAAAGCTGGCCTAGCTCAGTATCTGCTTGAGGGCAGGGAGCTAGGAGCTCTGAGTTTCTGGCTCCATTCAGATTTTTATTTCTCTTTTAGGAGAAATATTTTATCCTGCCTTTTTAAAAATATTCCTCAAAATATTTCATTCTTCTAGGAGAGGTGTGGGTGCTAACTTTCTACAGAATCATTGGGTGGGGAAGGGACTTTGAAGGTCTTCTAGTCCAGCCCCCTGTCCAAGGCAGAAGATCTTATCACTTCCCAGACAAATGGCTGCCTAATCTTTTCTTGAAAGCCTCCAGTGATGGAGCACCACTCTGAGAGACAAGCCCTCCCACTCGTTAATTCTCCTCAATGACAGGAAATTTCTCCTTTGTTCCAATTTGGATCTGCCTTCCTACCTTAACCATGCACAACTGAACCCTTTGGACAGTGCAGCCCAATGGCATGAGGACACTGGTAACAGCAAGCCACAAGGAGTGTCTACAGAACATGTTTTTGTGGGACTTTGAAGGAGAAAGTCTGGCTTCAAAGGTCTGGCATCTTTGCAAAGGCATGTTCACTCCAGTGGTGGGTTTCAACCTTTTTTACTACCGGTTCTGTGGGCGTGGCTTGGTGGGCATGGCAGGGGAAGGATACTGCAAAATTCCCATTTCCTCCTGATCAGCTGGGGCTTGGGAGGCAGAGAATAGATGGAGGTGGGACAGTCAGAGGTGGCATTGACCGGTTCTCTGAACTACTCAAAGTTTCTGCTACCGGTTCTCCAGAACTGGTCAGAACCTGCTGAAACCCACCTCTGGGTTGAAGGGAAGGAGCTGGCGGCCTCTTCTCTAATTGAATGAAGGGAAGGAGCTGGCGGCCTCTTCTCTAATTGCTTGCCCATTTTGGGGGTTGTGTGGCTGGCCTTCCTGTTGCATCAGCTGAGCCAAACCCCAAGTAAAACCATCTGGCAGAAGGGCATAATCTGAATCTGGAAGGGCATCAGAGCTGAGACTGGAGGGCAGGCATCACTTGCCCATCTACAGGGCAGAGTCACTCCCCAACAGTGCCACCAACCACTACAAAACAGCTGTAAAAGTGAGCTCCCCCACCCCCCGCCAGCCCAAACTCAGCCAGCACAGAAGGACTCTGTTTGTTTTTCATATGGGGAGTACAAAGGCTATCAGAAGTCTCTCCTTTTTTTATTTTAGAGATTTGTTTCTTATTCCATTGTGTTGCACTCTCTTATTTTCATGTTATTCCAATTATTTGTAATGGAGAAGGCACCAAATGATGGGTATTTAGAATTCTGCTGCCTCAGCCACTGTGCCTGCTAAACCTCAAATTGCAAGCTATGCAGAAGTAGGAGAAAGTTGTTTTCTTGCTAGCTGCATAGGTCACACGGCCCTCTCACTGGGTGCCATCCAACCATTTTCGGATGGAGGGCCTCCCCCTGCATATAATCCCAGGAAGGGCCTTCCCTGGCAGCCACTTGCTTCTGCCATATCTCCATGAGGGGCTCCTTCCCCTCTCCCAGGTGAAGTTAGAGTAGAATAGAATCATAAGCTTGAAAGGGACCTTGGAGGTCTTCTAGTCCAATCCATTCCCCAAGGCAGGTTTCTTATACTGTCCTGGACAAATGACTCTCCAGCCACTTCTTAAAAACTTGCAGTGTTAAGTAAGTAAGTAAACATCCACAACTTACTTACTTATTTACTTACTTACTTGTTTGTCTGTTTGGTTGGTTGGTTGGTTAGTTAGTTAGTTAGTTAGTTAGTTAGTTAGTTAGTTAGTTATATTGGTTTGTCAAACGTACAAGAGAGCAGGTATAAATATGAACATGGACATGAATGAAGGAAATGAATACAAATAAATGGGGAGAGTAGGACAGCGATGTTAGGCACGCTGGTGCGCTTATGCACGCCCCCTTTACGGACCTCTTAGGAATGGGGTGAGGTCCACTGTAGACAGTTTAAGGTTGAAACTGTGAGGGTTTGAGGATGTAACAAGCTTTCCAGGCGTTGATCAGTCTGTTGCTGAAGTCGAATTTTCTGCAGTTGAGTTTGGAACTTCTGGAGGCAAGTTGTTCCACTGATAAATTGTTCTGTCAGGAAATTTCCCCTTGGGTTGCTTCTTTTCTTGATTAGTTTCCACCCATTGCTTCTTGCCCTGCCCTCACAGGCTTTGGAAAATAGCCTGACCCCATCCTGTCTCTGGCAGCCCCTTAAGTATTGGAAGACTGCTATCCTGTCTCCCCTGGTCCTTCTCTTCACGAGACTAGCCAGGCGCAGGTCCCGTAATCGTTCTTCATATGTTTTTGCCTCCAGTTCCCTCATCATTGCTCTTCTCTGTACTCTTTCTAGAGTCTCAACCAGTGGTGCTATTCAGCTGGTTCTATGCGATTCGGGAGAACCGGTAGCAGCGGCTGCTGGAGGATCCGCCCGCCCGCCCAAACATCATCATGTCCCATTTTTGACACTCTGCACATGCATGGAGGTGGCGCGTGCATTCCCATTTATGAACTGGTAGCAAAGATAATTGATTACCACCCCTGAGCTCAACATCTTTTTTATATAATGGCGACCAAAACTAAATGCAACATTCCAAGTGTGGTCTTATCAAGGTATTATGAGGTAGTATTAACACTTCACATGGTCTTGATTCTATATTTCTGTTAATGCAGCCTAGGACTGCATTGGCTTTTTTGGCAGCTGCAGCACACGGCTGGCTCATATTTAAGTGATTAAGTCCACTAGGACTCCAAGATCCCTCTCACAGTTCCTACTACTGAGCCAGGTGCCTCATGTTCTGTTTGCCTCTGTATTGTGATTGCAACCTGTGGTAGTTTCCAGATGTGTCAGCTCTGAACTGCTTCACTGCCCTCCCCAAAGATTGCTGGTCATTGGGGAAAATTCAGGACTAATGGAGACTAAAAGGCATACGTTTTCTTAATAGGATCTTATTAAATTTCAAAAACATGAATAAAAAGTAAATAAGGGGGAGGAAAGGAAGTAGAAAAGAATGAATCAGACAAAAAGAGAGATAAAAGTGTGAAGAAAAGGAAAGAAAATAGAAAAAGTGGCTTCTGACATTCTTTGGTACAGATATAGATAAAAATAGTATACATCCATTTCTTACTCTAAAATTAACTAAAAGTCCATCTTACTTCTCTCTAGTCATCAAATCCCAAAATTAAAATGTCATTTCTCAGTTTCTCGTAAATGGTTGAAAGTCAAAATTTTCCAAGTAAAAATAAAATTGGTCAAAATCTTTTCTCTAATCAAAACTGTCAATTTACTATCTCCACCAAGTCCATCCGTTTAGCCAGCAATTCTTCCAGTGTAATTATTTATAAAGCCTTCCACTTTTGTGCAAACAAAAGAGAATGCAAATTCTCTTTAAGGTTATAATTGAATGTAAATTTCAACCCTCTCTTCCACATATTTTCCCATTGGTTCAACAGTATATTGTATCCAAGAGTTTTTGCCCAAAAAAGGCATAAGCTTTCATTAGCTGCAGCTCACCTCTAATAAAATACGCTGGTCAGAAACAGTGCTACCACACGCTTCCTGCTTTGATTTTAAAGATCTCTCCTTCAGGCTGGCATAGAAATGCCCCCTGCCTCCATCCCTCCCTCCCGTCTTTTCCTTCCTATGAGGTGGGGCCTGGTTTCCAAAACAGGGTTCAAGACAAAAGGCAGGGGAAAGGAATGGCCTGCAGCTGTGCAGGGATAAGGGACCCTGGAGAAAAAGCAGACCCTCAGATTTGGTTCAGCAGGAAGAAAGAAGCAAATGGGAGAAGCACCGGACCATCGGAAGGGCAAAGGTAGTTCCAATCTTGGAACAGGGGAAAGGGGAATGCAGGGAATTGTAGTACAGTCAGTGTGGCATCAGTCCATGAGAAAATGGTAAAACCCCTCATTAAGTGATTGTCTGCCAGTACTTTTATTAAGACATTGTACATTCCAAGATAGCCACATGAATTTCTCAGGAATGAGTCCCTGAGTCTCTGAGTAATCTTCTTTTATTTTTTCTTTGCATTGGGCAACTTCCTTAATTGATGGCAGAAATGCCAGGAACCTATCTTGGTTTCAATATTAAACAACGTAATCATGACCGGCTGATCAGCAACCCAGTTAAGACTGAGCTGGGTCGCCTCACAAGTGACAGAGATGGCTCTTCTAAAGGCAAGCAGAGTTGGGGCTTGGCGTATATTGTAGGGAGATCGATAGCAAAAGCACTTAGACTTATAGACTGCTCCATACTGCTTTACTGCAGAGTTCCCCAAACTTTCCAACTTTGTGGATCGGTTGGGCGGGGGGAGGGAATGGTTCCGCACGAGCAACGGGCAAGCACGCACGCATGCACAGCTCCATTCGTGTGAGCAATGGGCATGTGCACCCACTGCATGAGCAAATGGAGTGTGTGTACCCACCCGGGAATGTGCCACAGCCTGAGGGTTGGGTACCTCTGCTTTGCTGCACACTCTGAGCAGTTTACAAATGTCAGCTTCTTGCCCCTAACAATCTGGGTCCTCCTTTTACTGACCTTGGAAGGATGGTCAGGATCAAACTGATGGCAGTGGGCAGAATTAGCTGCAATACTGCACTCTAACCACTGTGTCACCAGGGATGTAAAGAACAGGTGGCGGTTCTGGCTAGGAGACCTTTGTAGCAATACATGGGGCTGCCCTGGAAGAGCTGGGCCAGCATGGCTGCCCCTCAACCCTTGTTAGCAAGGCACAGAAAGCACAGAGCAGCCCACCAACCATAGTCCAGTCAGCCCCCCCCCCCCAGCAGCATTTGCTGCTAACAGTAAGGACAGGCTGTCCCAAAGGTGCTTTTTCAAGAGGCAACTGCACTTTCATCTTCATCCCCACCATCCAGTCAGAGCTGAAGAAGCTTCTTGGATAAGAAGCAAAACATCTTCAAAACATCTTCAAAGAAAAACCAGAAAGTCCAGTTGCCTCTTGAAAAAGCACCTTGGGACAGCCATGACCTGGAGGACTGAGAATCTCCATAGATCAGGGGTGTCAAACTCAATCTCATTGAGGGCCACATCAGGGTTGGATTTGACCTTAGGGGGCTGGAGTGCGGATAGCTAGGAAGGGTTTGGGGGGTGCCCAAACACCCCGTGCACTCTGCCATAGAAACTGGGCTCCTGAGCTCCGTTTTCAGCTGTAATGGTCTTCTGCAACCCTCTGTCAGCACAAATGGAGCTCAAGTGGGCTGCATGCGGCCCTTCTGAGCTCCGTTTTTGCTGGCAGAAGCACTGCCAGCCAGTCCTCCATTGTTTCCAGGGTGGCCCCATAGGCCAGATCTAAGCACCCCATGGGTGGGATGCAGCCTGCAGGCCTTGAGTTTGACACCCCTGCCATAGAGTAAAGATAGGCTGTTTTCTTTGGGCATATTTTCTCCAGAAAGCCTTGATGGGCTCAAGTACTGTGGGCAACGGGGGTCAGTAGCAAGGGTTCCCTTTGGGGTGATCACAGCATGCTGTTTAGACAAGCTTCCCTCTGTTCAGTCAGCCAAAATTGCTTTGTAGCCAAATTTGGGTACCAAATTACTTGATAAGCAGTGATAGGGAAAATGCTGCTGTGGGCCTGAGAGTGGATTTAAAGAGGCCAGAATATAAGAATGATACGGGAAAAGAAAAGATGCCACAATGGCTTTAGAAATGAAGCCAGCTGATGTCTTATAGGCTTTTTATCTTAAATTTACAAAGGGTTAAACTAATGAAGCTGCTTCCGGGAGGAGACAAAGAGAAGATGAGAAAAAACTCAGTTTGTGAGACCAGATCAAAGATCAAGAAAAGTAAAAGGAAGGAATTCCAAGTGGACTTATTTGATCAGAGTTCATAGATATACTGTGGTTTCTGATAGCTATTAATGGAATTTCATTTTGACTAAAGGCTTTATGATCTGCTTATAAATGGAGAGAAAATTATGTTGCTATATTTCTTAGAGAAAGTGATAAATGGAATACAAAGGAATTTAAAATTAAAATATGTGTTCCTGATTCTGGTAGTTCTTAGTAGCATTTTATTGATTTGAACTGAGCAATGTGTTTTTAAATTTGATTATTGTTATGGGAAGAAGGGTTTTTTTCAAAAAATCTGAAACATTAGAGAAGACCTTAAGTTACTGAAGTTGTTTATGCTTCTTTGGCGGGATAGAGGAATCATCTTTCCTTTATCCTTCTTTCCTTTTATTTTCTTTGCCCTCTTATTTTTCTTTACTTTTTCTACTTTTCTTGGTCTGTGCCAGAGTTTCACTGCAAAAATAGAAGACTAATAAAAACTATTACCAAAGAAAATGCAATGATCTTGGTAACAGTAACGCTGATCTCTGTGAATCGGAGTCTCTCTCCAGCAACAAGCAAACATGGACCGGCCCTTTGAAGGCTTCGCCATCTCAGGGAATCGTTTTCTGCTCTGGGAGTAGATGCTCGCATCAGCCTGAAGGCCGCCAAGACATCTGCACTGAACGGCAAACTTTCTTGTAAAGTGCTGAAGGAAGGGAAGGACTAAATATTTGGAGCTATCTGTCAAATGAGATTGATTCGAACGGTTCCTCTAAGTCAGGCAGAGATATTTTCGATCTGCTGCTGCTGCTGCTGCTGCTGCTCAAACTTTGCAAAGTGTTCAAGAATAAGTTACTGACGAGAACCAAACTTAACTGCAAAACAGAAAGAAGGGGCACCCAAACTCAGATGGGAATAAAATGACAATCGGTACTAAACGCACTTACTTGCTCTTTTATTTATCCTTTCAAGCTGTTTGCATTTGCTTTCCATGATATCACACACACACACACACACACACACCATTGGGGGGAACTGACACCACCCCCAAAGGATGGAAGTATGCCAACCCCCCTCCAGGAACTTTGAGGCTATCAAATCCAACCCTCACTCAGGACCGAAATCCAGATTAAAGCTTCCCCAACAGATGGCTGCCAGCCTCTTCCTGAAAGGGGACCCATCACTCCTCTGATCATTATCCCCCACACCCCGTTTTTCCCAATATTCAACCTGAAGCTCCTATTTTATCTTAAATTCACAACTTGTGTTCTGGAAGGAGGCAACAACCCTGTTTTCCTCCCTCTGCTCTGTTTCCTTTCAGGCATTTGAAGGGTTCTGTCATTTCATTCTCACACTTCTTTTCATCTCTCTTCAGAGGACTTACTATCCCTCTTCCCCCCACCGCATCATCATGACTGCCCTCCCCTGACCCAATCCACTTTTTCTAACTTCTCCAGGGCTCACAACTTCCCAGAGCATGGCTTGACCAAGGCAGAGGAAGGTGGAGCTTTGGCCTTTCCATGACTGGGAAAAATTTTTTTTTTGGGTGCAACCAAAGCTGAGTATCCCTTTGCTGACTCTGACCAGCTCAAGGTTGATTCAGCCTTCCCTCCTATTGCTATTGCTAATTTGCTTGCCGCCATCTCCTCATCCAAGGACTTCCCTGTTTTTTAGTGAAGAACTTTTCATTCATCTTTCTTAAATTTCATTCTGTTCATTTTTCATTATTCTCTAACCTTGAAGATTGTTTTGCTCAGCATTCCCTCTGCTTCTTCATCCAAACCATTAACAAATGTCCTTGAAGAGAAAGTTGTGGCTCCACATTTTTAGGAGGAACTACTGAATACGATACCAGGAGGGCAATTTTCAAACCGGTGAGGCTGTTTTGAAATGTCATGCCATCCAGCTCTCTACATGGGGCTCCCCTTGAAGAGCACTCGGAGGTTCCAACTGGTTGAGGATACAGCCGTGTGGGTGATTATGGGTGCAACCCGTTGCACCCATGTAACATGTCTCCTGCGCGAGCTGCACTGGCTCCCAGTGGTCTTCCGGGTGCGATTCAAGGTGTTGGTTACCACCTTTAAAGTGCTCCATGGCTCAGGACCTGGGTACCTACAAGACCGCCTTCTGCCACCAATAGCCTCCCACCGACCAGTTCACTCCCACAGAGAGGGACTCCTCAGGGTGCCGTTGGCCAAATTATATCGGCTGGCGACACCCAGGGGGAAAGCCTTCTTTGTGGGAGCCCCTGCCCTTTGGAACGAACTGCCCTCGGAAATACGCATGATCTCTGATCTCCAAGTTTTCCACTGTGCCCTTAAGACCCTGCTCTTCCATCAGGAAGGGCTATCTTCATAATTAAGTTTTAAATTTTTGGGTTTTTAATTAATTTTTGGCCAAAAATGTAATTCTTTTAATAATTTTTAAATTTAAATTATGATGTTTGTATTGTGCTTTTACTTGGCTGTCTACCACCCCGAGTCCTTCAGGAGAGGGGTGGTATAGAAATAACATTATCGTATCATATCGTATTGTATTTAGAGTAGAGTAGAAAATAGAGTAGAGTAGAGTAGAGTAGAGTAGAGTAGAGTAGAGTAGAGTAGAGTAGAATAGAATAGAATAGAATAGAATAGAATAGAATAGAATAGAATAGAATAGAAATCTGGAAGGGACCTTGGAGGTCCTCTAGTCCAGCCTCCTGCTCAAGCAGGAGAACCTATACCATCACAAACAAGTGACTGTCTAGTGACCAGTCTCTTCTTAAAAACCTCCAATGATGGAAAAGCCACAATTTCTGGAGGCAAGCTGTTTCGCAGGTTAATTGTCCTCACTGCTAGGAAGTTTCCCAGCATGTAAATCAGAAAGTCATGGGGAACTGCATCAGATGGTTTGCTGAAGTTGCAATTCTCACATTTATTAAGGAAGTTGTCAAAAAAATGAAATAAGGTTAATTTGGCACCATAAGATTTCTTCCTGACAAACTGCTGCTGACATCTGAAGATTGTGCTTGTGGCCATTCTGGAATCTCGCTGCAGCTATTGTGGCGGAATAACTGGTGGGCCGTTAGCAGCAAATGAGCTTTAATGAAACATCTGTGGGGGTGGGGAATATCTATCTAAGGCAGGTTCTGCATCATATACTGCCTTCGTTGAAATTAGGGTATCATTTGATTTTATTTCAAGAATAAAGTTGCGGGGTGACTCATAAATACCTATATACCTGGACACCTACTGTTGCTAATGTATTACCTTTATGAGAATTTAACAATAAAGGTGGTTGCAAGGCCAATGCATAAGAGACCCCAAAGGGAAGAGGAGAGGCATTTGGGCTCCCTTATTGATTAACCCTCTGGAGGCCAACATAGAGCATCCTCTTCCAAAATTAACCAAGAAGCACACTGAAACCTTACAGTAGATGAGCAATGTTGGGCATATCTCGCCCATCAATCCTCCCCCTCGCAAGTACCCCAGACCCTTATTGTTCTGAAGCAGCCTAGAGGCCCTTTTCTAAAACTAAGGTTCTAATTTTTACCAGGTGATCCAGAGGGCAGGCTTGGCCCTTCCATGGCCGGATTATAGAATAGGTAGGAATCTATTCTATATTTGGGCATGGCCTTCTGTAGGTACTCATCACATCTTCCAACACTGGAGCCACACAGACCTTCAGGCCTCCTCAAGGGCTGCATCAACAGAGGGAGAGTATCAAGGTCACCTGACGCATTAGTACTCCTTTAGACTGCACTAGTGAGGCCACATTTGGAATATTACATCCAATTTTGGTCACCATGATATAAAAAAGTTGTGATTCCAGAAAGAGTGCAGAGAAGAGCAACAAAGATATCTATGGGATGAGGCTAAACAGTATGAGGGAACTGTTTGAGGGAACTGGCTATGTCTAGTCTAACAAAGAGAAGGACTAGGGGTGACACGATAGCAGTCTTCCAATATTTTAACAGATTAACAGAATTGGAAGGGTCCTTGTAGGTCATCTAGTCCACCCCCCCCCAAGCAGGAGACCCTACACCATTTCTGACAGATGGTAGTCTCTTGTTGGAAGTTACCAGGGATGAAGCTCCCACAACTTCTGAAGGCAACTTCTGTTCCATTGGTTGATTGTTTTCCCTGTCAGAAAGTTCCTCCTTATTTCCAGGTTGAATCTCTCCTTGTTCAGTTTCCATCCATTATTCCTTATCTGGCCTTTAGGTGCCTTGTAAAATAGCTTGACCCCTTCCTCTCTGTGGCAACCTCTCAAATATTGGAAGATGCTATCATGTCTCTGCTGGTGTTTCCCTTCACTAGACTATCCAGACCCAGTTCCTGCAACCGTTCTTCATATGTTTTAGCCTCCAGCCCCCAGCTTCTTTCTAGGATCTCAACCTCTTTTTTATAGGGTGGTGACCAAAACTGGATGCAGTACACTAGGTGCAGTCTTATTAAGGCTTTATAGAGTAGTATTAGTACTTCTCTGATCTTGATCGTATCCCTCTGTTAATGCAGTTTAGGATTGCATTGGCTTTTTTGGCTGCCACAGCCCACGCTTGGCTCAAATTTAGCTTGTTGTCCACTAAGACTCCAAGATCCCGCTCAGAGTTACTGTTCCAAGACTGAGTGGCTGTGGGTGCTGGCATCTCGGGATCTAGAGATACCATCGCTAGTGATCGGTGGGGAGACTCTTACCCCATCCGATAGGGTTCGCAATCTGGGTGTCCTCCTGGATTCTTGGCTATCCTTGAATGACCATCTGACGGCCGTAACCAGGGGGGCCTTCGCACAAGTACGCCTTGTGCACCAGTTACGCCCTTTCCTAGACCGAGATGCCCTCGCCACGGTCACTCATGCCCTCGTTACTTCTCGGTTGGATTACTGTAATGCCCTCTACAAGGGGCTGCCCTTGGGATGTATCCGGAGACTCCAATTAGTTCAGAACGTGGCCGCATGGGTAGTTACGGGGCTCCTCTTTACTCCTGTGTTACATCTCTCCTGCGCAGGCTGCACTGGCTACCAGTTGCTCTCCGGGTCCGTTTCAAGGTGCTGGTGCTTACCTATAAAGCCCTACATGGCTTAGGCCCAGGGTACTTACAGGACCACCTCCTGCCTTCCTCCCATCGTCCAGTGCGCTCCCATAGAATGGGCCTCCTCCGGGTGCCGTCAGCCAAACAATGTCGGCTGGCAGCCCCCAGGGGGAGGGCTTTCTCTGTTGGAGCCCCGACCCTCTGGAATAGTTTGCCCACTGACCTCAGGACGGCCCCCGACCTCCTCTCCTTTCGCCGCGGACTAAAGACATGGCTGTTCCAACAATAATCTGATCGAGGGGTTGTATAGTTTTACAATTTTTAGAATGGTTTTAATGGGGATTTTAATTTATTTTAATTTGTTTTACTGTGATTTGTATTGATGATTGTTCTATGTAAGCCGCCCTAAATCCTCAGGGAGAATGGCGGCATATAAATCACAATAATAAATAAATAAATAATATTAAGACTGGTTTCACCCAGTCTATATGTGTCCTTTTGGTTTTTCTTGCCTAAGTGTAAGACTTCATTTTTCTCTACTTATCATTATCAGTAGTATTCAGTTTCTATGAACTTGGCCAGATTTTTCTATACTGGTTGTAAAAGCTGACAGGTTATGATTGCATCAATGATCTAGTCGTAAAATATGCTGTTTTATACTCTTTCTTACACTGTTATTAAATTCTAGTTAGGGACTGCAATAATGTACCAAAGTATTTATTTAACACGTTTTTATTCTGCTGCAATCCAGAGGATTTTTGGCAGCTCACACAAAGTATGAAACCAACTAAAAAAATCAATAAAATTAGAAACAACAAAACAACCCTTCCCAAACAAAAACTACAAGCAATAAAAATAGAGAATACAGACAGCTTTGCAAAATCAGGAGAAGATTTGCTGGAACTACTCGATCTTTCAAGGCTTCTCCAAGATGATCAAGACAGGGTGAGATGATCTCAACCAGCAGCCCCTCCCAAAAATGTGGGGTCAATTGCAATTTTTCCCTTTTTCCATTGGTTGGGCTGTACCAGAAGAAGCAAGTATTCAGGCCTCACGCCATAAAAGACCTCAAAAGGTAACCCAGCACCTTCAATTGTACCTGGAAACCAAAAACATAGAGGTAGATAATGATAGATATAAAAACTGGTGATGATTAACACATTAACAGAATTGGAAGGGACCTGGGAGGTCAGCTAGTCCAGCCCCCCCCACCCAAGCAGGAGATCCTACACCATTTCTGATAGATGAGACCGTCCAGTCTCTTCTTGAAAGCTTCCAGGGATGAAGCTCCCACAACTCCCAAAGGAACTTCTGTTCCATCTGTTGATTGTTCTCCCTGTCAGGAAATTTCTCATTTCCAGGTTGAATCTCTCCTTTGATCGGTAATGGTGATGATGATGATGATGATGATGATATACAAGGATGAAGAGTTTGGGCCAGAGCATGAACCAGCTTAGCCTTGGATGCAAGTTCTGCAGATTTAAACTCACTCAAAGTCAAGATATGTTCAGGGGCCGTGTTTTATCAGTCCACCCTATTTCCACCTGATCCTTTATCCACCTTGGCTGCTTGGGGAGCCCATTCCCTCTTGTATGTTGAGTTGCCCTGACTTTCCTTTGCTAGTAGGAATGAAGTCTTGCTCAAGGTGAGTCCATCTGGTTACTACTATGCTTCTGCCCCTTCTAAAACAGCCCCCTTGAAAAATGGTGGGAGAATTTCTATTTCCAGTGGAGAATTTGGAGATTCTGGGGACAGCACTGAGGGTCCTGTGTACCCAGAGATGGAAGGACTCGCAGTGGAAGGATGGAGGGTGAAGCTGGTGGAATTGCCCAAGACTTTGATTAAAGAAAAGATTTCCTTTCTAAGTGGAAACCACTGTTGGAATTCTTGTTGGAAACTGAAGAAATGAACATTTAATTCTGGGATTTCACAATTTATATGATTATAAAAATACCATGTATTATTGTTGATTTTAGAGTAAGAGGTCAATATATATTTATATATTTATCTGTGTCAAAGAAAATGAGAAGTTATTCTTTTTCCTTTTTTCCCCTTTTTCTTTCTTTTTTAAATTTTTATTTATTTACTTCAGTACAACAAAATAAGTAATCACATACAGATCACGACGGGAACTTTACACAATATATTCACTTCAATCAAAATTTACATATAAAAAGTAAAATCTACATTATCCTTGACCTTTTTTAGTTTTATTATTCAACTATTGGTGCCAACATCGGAAGTATACGGAGTCCTTTTGATCTCTCAAGATTTTTGTCAACCGGTCAGCTTCCACGTATTCCATAATCTTCCCCATAATCAAGTCTTCAGCCGGCAGGTCTTTCCCCTTCCAATGTTAGCAAAACATATTCTTGCTGCAGTAGTGATATAGATACACAAACACCATATATTCGTGCCTAACTTATCTGGCCTAATGTTTAATAAATAGTATTCTGGTTTCAATTGTAGTTTAAATCCTGTAATTTCTAATATCCACCTCTGTATAGTTTTCCAAAATTCAGTTGCCTTAGAACATGTCCACCATAGATGAAAGTAAGTACCTATCTCCCCGCACTTCCAACAGTTTGGAGAAAGACCTGGGTACATTTTAGATAGTTGGGCAGGAGGGAGATGCCATCTATACACCATCTCATACAAGTTTTCCCTTTTTCTTTCATTTGTATTTCTGGTTTTTCTTTTTTTAATCTCTCCTTTCCCTAAACCCAAGTCTTTTTTTTTTAATCTTTTGCTGAAATTTAATTAAGAAAATTAATTAATCATTGAAATGGCAGTCACCAGAGGTTCAGCAACAGTGGGGTGTGTTTCCATGGACCTCATCATGGGGTTCTCTGGCCTGAAAACATTTGCCTCGTTTGACCTGAGCAAGATTTCCCAGGTTTTCCTGCAGTTTGACTTGAGCTGACGGTGCCGCTTTGCCTCCCTTTCACCCTCTGCCTGCTCAAATGTTGCAGCCTGAGATGCCCACGGCTGGCAGAGGGGGTGCCGGGAGCGCCCTCGGTGCAGGAAAAGAAGCGCAGCCTTGAGCGTAGCAGAGGCTTGGCGGCTGGGCCGAGTCACTTGCGATTCCGGGAGAAAAGTTCAAATTCCTCAAGCAACGAAAAAGCCTCTTTCCAGCAGCCCTGGAAGGCTTCTTCTGCGCCCGCCCAAGGTCGGCTCAAGTGCAAGGAAAAGCTGCATCTGCTTTTGGAGAACTCCCCTCTCAGCCTCTTGGACGGCCACTTTGGAAGTGAGTGAGTAAGAGAGAGAGAGAGTGTGTGTGTGTGTGTTGGGGGGGAGGTATGTACAGTGAGGAAATGAGCGAGAGGGAGCCAGAGATAAACAATTTCCTACCAAGAACTTGTGGCCCAAAACCGTCTTACAAGAAACACATGTTCCCTGACAGATGCTGTAATGCTGCTATTAACATGGTCCACTTGGAGGCTGGTGATTGTGTGGAGAGAACTGTGGAGTCAAACATTCCAGATTTTCTGCGCACGCACACGCGCACACACACACACACACACACAGGAGTGGGGGGGGGGAGAGGGAAAGGAAGGAAAAAAGGAAAGGAAAGGGGAAGGATCCTTTCCAGCGGATCCTTTATTAAGCGATGGCTTTTGGTGCACATCTGCAAAGCTGCCCTGGCTCCGGGCTGGGCACAGTCCCGTCCTTCCCTCGCTCGCTCGCTCGCTCGTCTCCTTCCAGCTCCATGAAGATCCCTCCCCGGTCCGACGCAGAGCGAAGAGGCTCCGTCCGTCCGCCCGCCCGCCCGCCTGCTTGCCGGGGGAAGGTCCCTGCGGCCAGCAGCTGACCTCCCGCCGCACCGCCGAGCTCCGCTACCCGCGGAGGGCCGGGCTATTGAAAGGGCCGCGGGCGCTGCGTGCCAACCTAAGGCGGACTTCGGGAGGCTGACATCACTCGGCGGCTAAGGGAGAGCAGCTCGTTTGGCCTCCGCCTCCCCCGGGCTCTGCGTTCGGCGTTAGGATCTGAAGGAGGGGCTGCGCTCTTTCTCCCCCCTAGCCCCCCTCCCTCCCTGAGCTTTGGCTGCCTCCCTCCTCCCACCTTCCTTTCCTTTCCTTTCCCACTGGAAGTGCAGGGATTTTTTTTAGAATAGAATAGAGCTGGAAGGGGCCCTATAGAAGTTGGAGGTCATCTAGTCCAGCCCCCTGCTCAAGCAGGAGCGCCCCCCCCCCGGTCCTCCTCGGGGTCAGACAGGGCTGGGCTGAGCCTAAATGGAGTTGTGCCTGGGGCGCCTCCCGACTGAGCCCAGCAACAACCTGCGCAAACACCACCCAGCATCCCCTGCCATTTGCCCCACCCCCAAGAAAAGAATCTCCTTTGGGCTCCGAACATTTGGCAACCATCTCAGATGCAAAAGCCCTCCGGTTTTGCCTCCAGTCCCAAAGCAGAAGGGGAGAAAAGAAGGGGGCAGCTGCCGTGGCCCCTGCGAAGTGCAGTCCTGCCTGGCTGGAGGGGCTTCTGCCCATCCTTTCTGGAAGGAGATGCTCCCGCATGCTTAGCCGGCTTTCACTTTTACCCACAGCAAAGACAATCTCTATTTCCCCTCCCGCTCCGTCCCCTCTGCTCCCTCAAAGGATGAGCACATCATGAACATTTTTGGCTGGCTTTGCACCACAAGCTCCAGATCTGAGCAGCTGCGGCCACAGAACATGTCAGGCGTATGATGCAATGCAGCTCATGGAGCTAGCCTCCCGGGGCAAACCCAGAAATTGGGATAGCATATAGCAACCCCATGTAGCAATAAGGGGAGCATATAGTGCAAATCACACCACTATCGCTATTAGGACTAATAGCGGCAATAAAGATGAATATACTCCCAAGGATCCTCTACCTATTTAAAACCATCCCGATTAAATTAGAAATATTTTTTTTCACAAATCTGAATAAATTAATAGCAAAATTTATATGGGAGGGGAAAAAACCGAGGATACATTTAAAAACACTACAAGACGATAGATCAAGAGGAGACTTTGGCCTACCAGCCTGGGAAAAATATTACAAAGCGGCAAGTTTAATATGGATTAAGGACTGGGTTAATTTGGATAATCAAAGAGTATTGAAATTGGAAGGTCATGATCTATTAAAAGGCTGGCACGCTTATTTATGGAACACTGGAAATAAAACATACAAACATTTTAAAAACCATATAATAAGAAATTCTTTAATTACTACTTGGTTGGAAATCAAACGTAAGCATTACATAAAAGTCCCAGGCTGACTATCTACACTAGAGGCAACAACACATCCCAATGTAATGTATCCCAACACATCAAAAAATAATAAGATATAAAGAAATTCTAGATATAAATGGGAGATTCAAATCCTGCCAAGAGCTTAGGGACCTGGGTATAGAAATAGACTGGTGGCCGTATTTTTTAATACAAACTAGATATAAAAAAGATAGTAAAGGAGGAGTTGATATAAAACCCAATCAATTAGATAAACTACTAGAAACCAAAGAGGGAAAATTAATTTCAAAGATTTACAAATATCTACTTGAGTTCGATTTGGCAGAAAACATAGTCAAAGGCCAAATGATAGCCTGGGCTAGGAATATTGGAAGGAATATAAAATTAGAAGAATGGGAAATGATTTGGAAAAATAATTATAGAATAACAAAGGCAGCAACATACAAAGAGAACCACTACAAGATGTGGTATAGGTGGCACCTAGCCCCAGCTAGATTGACAAAAATGTATCCAAATTGTAATCCGACATGTTGGAAATGTAGACAATCACCGGGAACATTTTATCATTTCTGGTGGCTCTGCCGAAAAATAAAAAAATTTTGGATGAAAATTGGAAAATGGATAACAGAAATAACAGAAGAAGAGATCGACCTAAAACCTGAAATTTTTTTACTAGGCATACTCAAAAAAGATAGCAAAAAAGAAATAAAATACATTACATTACACATAATTACGGCAGCAAGACTAACCCTAGCCCAATCTTGGAAATTAGAACAGTTGCCAACAGAAGAACAAATAATTCAAAAAATATTTAGATGTGCAGATATGGATAGATTAACTTTAAAACTAAATAACAAGGAAGACTCACAGTATTACCAAATATGGAACAGATGGTATGAATGGATTGATAGACAAGGGGAAAAAAAACAGATGTCAAATACACTAAGAAATTAAAGGTAACAAATTTACACCATCAAAAGCAAATTAAGATTAATGTATATATATATATATATATATATATATATATATATATATATATATATATAGTTATATGTTTAAATATCATAGACAATTTTGTTTATTAATATTAGAATATAGGCAATATGGAATTGTATTTTCGTTTTTAGAGTTAAGAACGTTTTGTAATTTTTTTTATCTGTTTATACTGAATAAAGTTTGTTTTTAAAATTTTAAAAAAATATTAATACTACTTTGCAAGGTCTTGATAAGACCACACTTGGAATATTGCTTCCTGTTTTGGTCACCACACTATAAAAACGTTTTTGAGACTCTAAAAAGAATGCAGAGAAAAGCAACCTAGAGGATTCGAGGACTGGAGGCTAAAACACACAAAGAACAGTTGCAGGAATTGGGTCCTGTATGTCTAGTTTAATGAAAATTAAAATGGGGGTGACATAATAGCAGTGTTCTAGTATTTGAGGGGCTGCCACAAAGAAAGGCATACTTCGAATATTGCATCCAAGTTTGGTCACCATGATATTAAAAAGCTGAGATTCTAGAAAGAGTGCAGAGAAGAGCAACAAAGATGTTTACGGGATGAGACTAAACAGTACAAGGAAACTGTTTGAGGGAACTGGGTATGTCTAGTCTAACAAAGTGAAAGACTAGGAGGTGACATTATAGTCTTCCAATATTTGAGGGGCTATCACAGAGAAGAGGGGGACAACCTCCGAAACACCTGAAGGCAGGACAAGAAGCAATGGATGGAAATTAATCAAGGAGAGAAGCAACCTAGAAATCAGAAGATTTTTTTCTGACAGTGAGAACAATTAATCACTGGAATGACTTGTCTCCAGATGTTGTAGGTGCTGACAGTTGTGGGTTTTTTATATATATATTTATTACGGTTTATCAAATGACACTGGAGAAAAAGAAAAAGACCCAAAGCATCATTTTGTAGACACCTGTCAACTCTTCTGTGGAAGCCCTAAGTCCTGTGGGCTGCCCTCTTCCCCTGGGGCTAATGGGAGCTGAAGACTCGGACCAAGAGCAGAGTGTGGTGCAAAAACAGTAACAACCTGCTTGCTGTTTTCACATACAGAATGGATTTGATGTAGCAAAAACAACAAATAATTTGGTGTCTTTCACCAACTATACAAACCGTCAGGCCAAACTGCTTAGAATTGCCACTGAAACTGAAGCCTCTTAAATTTACAATCCCACTTCATATAATAAGAAGTGTTTTTCCCCTAAAACCATGGCCATTAGCCATCCAGTTATGTCTGTCTCTCCCTCCCTCTCTCTCTCCCTCTCACTCCCATCCATCCATCCATCCATCCATCCATCCATCCATCCATCCCTATCTATCTATCTATCTATCTATCTATCTATCTATCTATCTATCTATCTATCTATCTAATCTTCTATCATCATCCTCCCTTCTCGGCCCTATGGGTGGTTTATGCCTTCCTCAATCTCGGGTCCTCTACAGAGGCCAGGGCGTTTGAGGGTTCTGCACAGAATCTCAGCTATTCCCGGCACTGCACTCTTCTGGATGCCTGTGACGTCCAGATTCCTGGAATCTGTTGAAGTCCTTCTCCCAGCTTAGGAGTCACAGCCCCGAGTGCTCTTACCATCACTGGGACCACTTTGGCTTTGACTTTCCACTTCCTCCTTCAGGCCCTGGTCCTTCTCCAGCTTCTCCTCCTCCTCCTTCCTGATGTTGCTGTCACTTGGCATTGCTACATCTATCACCACCGCTGTCTTCTGGACTTTGTCCACTATCGCGATTGATTGGCTGGAACCTGCCTGTCTGTCAGGCTCTGGAAGTCCCAGCCCTGTTGTAGTCCATGACCCTTTTGTGGAATCTCCCATCTGGACTTGAGAGGATGGGAGAGCCCACACACTGTGCAGATGTCCTTGTGCTCAGTGTCAGCAGTTCTGTGCATGCTGTTTCTACCTGCATCTTATACCTTGATGTTGGACTGTCTTGAGGCCTCCCTGCAGTCTGCCCCTTGGGTCCTATCCAGCGTGGGGGGCCTCGGCTTCTGTGAATCTGGTACTCAGTGCCGCTGCAATCGGTTCCTCAGGGCTGTCTTATAGTCCAGTGAGAAAATAACCCCATTCTCAGATCTTCCCCTGGTGACCAAGGCCCATGAACTCCAAGCTCCATAAAAAGCAACAATCACCTGTTGATCCAGAAAAAGACTTCGACCAGACTCACAATGCCCATGTCAAGTTATAGTGGCCAAGATAGCCTTCTTCTCCAATACCTTTCCCCCTCCATAGATAGAGGGATGAGAGCCAGTTTGGTTTAGGGGTTAAGCGCCAGGCTAGGAACTGGGACTAGAACTGTGAGTTCTAGTCCCATCTTAGCCATGAAAGCCAACTGGGTGAATTTGGGCCAATCCCATTCTCTCAGCCCAACCCACCTCACAGGGTTGTTGTAGGGAAAATAAGAGGAGAAAGATGTGTTGCATATGTTCTCCACATAGGCAGAGAGAGGGAGGGAGGGAGGGAGGGAGAGACCTTGGCTCAAGCCAGAGAGAGGCTAGAGGGCGAAACAATCCGTGAGGAAAGATGGTATTTCTCAGGGAGAGGGGGGCCTTTAGAGGAAATGGAGATGGTAAGGGATGCAGAAAACCCAACAGGTACAATGGTTGGAATTTTACTTTTGCAAATGCTGAAAATGGGAACAAATTATTGCTTTTTTGGGGTTACAGGAAAGGAAAGGCGTGTTATTTCCTAGTGAGCTGGAGAAGAATTTGTCTCTCAGTGTGCTCAGGGCCTTCTTTTAGGGATGCCTCCAGAGCTGTCAGCACTATTTGCCTTTAATGTACTGCAGCAAGAAGAAGAACTGGCCTCTAAGTTACTTACAAATGAACAAGAAAAGCTAAAATAATAAGCTGCCTTCTTGGAGGAGGACGGCTTCTCTGTGGGAGCACTGCTGGCTCTACCTCAAATGTTCTTGTCATCAAATGGGCTACAGGCCTCTGGAGCAGTTCCTGCCCTCCAGGGAGTTTCTGCCTCTGTTCTGTCTGTACAGAAGGACCGAGGGACCCCTGTGATGCCCCAGTGAGAGCGTTTCAGCCCTGTCCTCTTCCTTTGGAAGGAAAAAGAGCAGGACATGGCCAAAAGGGGGCCTACCTATCTCCAGTTCTTTCTGTGCCTCCTCCCCAACATGCAGTGTTCTCCCAGAGGGGTCCCTTTGATGAAATGCCTTCTCTGTTGCGCCTCTCACCCTCTGGGGCTGCCCCTGCTGTTGTGTGTCTTTAATTGTTTGTGTTGGTGTTTTATTTTGTAAGCCAACCAGAGTCCACTGGAGTGAGCAGCAATGGTGCAGTGGTTAGAGTGCAGTACTGCAGGCTACTTCTGCTGATCACTGGCTGCCAGCAATTTGGCAGTTCGAATCTCACCAGGCTCAAGACTGACTCAGCCTTCTGTCCTTCCAAGGTCGGTAAAATGAGGACCTAGATTGCTGGGGGCAATATGCGGTCTCTGTAAAAGCACTTAGAGAGGGCTGCAAAGAACTGTAAAGCAGTATATAAGGCTAAGTGCTAGTGCTATTGCTACTATTAATAATAATAATTTGCCTCGGGTGCAATCCTCAAACAACTGGAGCACTACTTGAACTCCATCAGCATTGACAAAATCACCATTGGTCAATTGCAAAAAAGCAGATTTACTTAGAATAAATTACAGATTAACAGGGTTGGAAGGGACCTTGTAGGTCATCTAGTCCAACCCCCCACCCAAGCAGGAGACCCTACACCATTTCTGAGAGATGGCAGTCCAGCCTCTTCTTGAAAGCCTCCAGTGACAAAGTTCCCACAACTTCCAAAGGCAACTTCTGTTCCATGGATTGACCGCTGTCACTCTCAGAAAATGTCTCCTTATTTCCAGGTTGAATCTCTCCTAGATCAGTTTCCATCCACTATTCCTTGTGTGGCCTTCGGATGCTTTGGAGAATAGCTTGAGCCCCTCAACTCTTTAGGCTCCAGCTTCCTAAATTCTGAAAATTGCTGCCATACTTGGCACAGAGAAATCTGAGGGAGGAATCCATCCACCCAGGTGGGAGCTGGGCTAGAGCCATCTAGAGAGATGCTGGGCAGCTTCCCCAAAGAGGAGGGGGTGTCATCTGCTGGTCTCTGGGCAGTAGCCAGCCCGACTGCAGGCTGAAGGACACCAGAACTGAGCAGGGCGATTCCTTCTCAGCCTTTGGTGACACGTGACCTGCCTTTTTGGTGTTTTCACGTGGTGGTTTCTGCACTGCAGTCACAGTTCTGTCTTCTAAACGGCACAAGGCACTTGCGAAAGAGATGCCTTCAAATGTGCAATGGTGTAAATCTGGGGTAGTGGGAGTAGTTCCCGTCCCTCAGCCTGGCCTGTGGTTGTTCCTCCTCTCTGCAGCAGCCCCTCAAGTATTGGAACCCTGCTATCCTGTCTCCTCTGGTCCTTCTCTTCACTAAACTAGCCAGGCCCAGTTCCTGCGACCGTTCCTCAAATGTTTTAGCCTCCAGGCCCCTAATCCTCCTGGTTGCTCTTCTCTGCACTCTTTCTAGAGTCTCAACGTCTTTTTATAGTACAGTGACCAAAACTGGATGCAGTATTTTAGGTGTGGTCTTACTAAGGCTTTATGGAGTGGTATTAATACCTCCTTTGATCTTGATTGTATCCCTCTGTTAATGGGATACAATAGCTTACATCCTGCGATGAGACCTTTAATATCATCACACAACATCTGCCTCTCCTGGGTCCTTGAGAAGGACTTGATAGGATCCAATCTGGGTCAGTCACTGGGACCAGAGGTTTTGTCTTCCAAGCTTTTAGATTCATCCAGCACTGGTCCGAAAGCTTGGAAGACAAAACCTCTGGTCCTGGTGATTGACCCAGACTGGATCCTGCAACATTAGGCTGGGACATGTATTCACCTTCATTCATAAGGGCTTGACAGGTTGATAAAAATGCCAAATCCAACTAATTCTGGCTGCCCAAGACCAAGAATCCAGAATTGAGAATACAGCATAGACAGCAAAGCCCAGAGAGCGCTGAATGGGTGCCGGAGCCTGTGAGGTGTAGGCCTTGAGGCTCCATCTGGGAGCAGTTGGGCAGGAGGATGCCTGAAGAGAGGAATGCTGTCCCTGCAAAATGTCTCAGGAATTTCAGAGGAAATTAAAACGTTTGGAATTTCTGAAACCTCTTGAGGGCAGAGAGCGGAGCCTGCATGAAAAACGGTGCACCCAGGCGTTCCCCGCCTTCCTTTCCCTGCCCTTTTCCACAGGGAAGGGCCTTTTCCATGGTGGCCCCTGGGGTCCCTTTTTTGGCATAAGGATCCAGGAAAGATCCAGGACCACGCAATTCCTCTCTCTCCTCCCCCTCCCCCTCCCCCTCCTTAGCTTCTTCTCTTAGTAGGCAAATCAAGCGAGGCCATTTTTACAGGGATCATAAACCCAACTTGAGGATGACTGGTGGGCTTCCATTGATCTGTGAAATCTCCTGAAGGACAAGTTGAGGATTTGGCCAAGGCAAGACCTCCTTGGAATGGGAGAGCATCCCAACCCCACAGGAGCTGCAACCCAGCCAGGCCAGAGGAGATAGCACCACTTGGGGAGACCCGACAGCAAGGGCCGAGAGGTCTCAGAGACACAGGGACTCAGAAAACACATTGAGCCCCTCTTTTCCAACTTCCATATTTTATTCAAAGGCAGAAGCTTTTTCCATACAACTGATGAAGGGGGCTGCAGCTCACAAAGGTCAGAAAATGGGACGCCAGACTCTTCTGGCTTGAGTCTGAAATGCACTTACCTTTGCTATGGGATCACAAATATGAGCGCACACGCCTCCTCCACACATGTGCAGAGCCTTCTGTGTATGCATGGAGAGTCAAAAATGGGACGTAATGACATCCAGGTGGGTGGGAAGAGCCTCCTGTCCCCGGCTCTACTGGATCGCACGAGCTGGATAAATCCAGCTGGATTTCACCATTTGGCCAGAGGAACCATCCCTCTCCTCTGAAGAGACATAACATCTCTAAGGAATCAGTCAAGTGTGAAAGATCAGGACGTCATGTGATGTTCCAATTAAAGTGATTACTAATCATCCTTATTCACAGAAACTACTCAATTAACAGTTAGCACTATTCTGAGGCTATACAAGGGTCAACGAAATTCAGGTGAGATTGGACTTGGTCCATTTGTGGCTACATAGAGGCTCTAGGCCGATTCCTCTTTTGACCCCGCCACTTCTCCTCCTACAGAACCTGCACCCACAGAGCTGTTGTGGCCTGTCCAGCAGCCAAATCAGATGAGAGGCAGCGTGGGAGTCAGGATCAGCATCAAGGCAACCTGAGAGCTCTGAGAGGGGAGAGGGAACCTGGCAGAGAGAAGGACAGAGGCAGAGCCTGGGCCAGCCCTCAGCCCTCAGATGGAGAGTCAACAGCCCCCAGGTCTGGAGGTGGGTGATGTGGAAGAGGAGGAACAGCTGGGTCCAGTGCGGATGCGAGAAGGCAGAGGAGAGGAGAGCAGTGGAAATCTATGGGCCGGTCCTTGTGATGGAAGAACAACCGCTGCTAGCGAAGCCCCACCCTAGCGCTGGGGATAAAAGGCTAGGGGTGGAGATGAATAGGTGTGGCAGACAACTATTCATCTCCCTGCCTGACAGACTTGTTAGCCTGCTGTGAGTGAGAGGGAGACTTTTTGCTGGGGCTGCTGGGGCTCCTAATAAAGGAATCATTGATTTAACTGCAGAGGGTTTGTCCTGTTTGGAGAGCTGGGTCAGAACAGGAGCCTTCAGTCTCTTGTGCCCACCATCCAGCCACACAGGCTGAAATCGAGTCCAAGCAAAGGCTCAGACCAACCATCTCAGACTCCTCCAAAGGAAGAACACCAAGCCTGGGAAGAACTGGGGGTGTGGGGGGGGGGGTCAGGGATCACAGCTCTCCTTCCTCCTTGATTCATTTCCACTGCACTCAAGGGAGGAGGCCGGGTGGGAGGGAAGGGATGGGCACCGCATGATGTAGCATGGGCTAAGCATGGGCTAATGGTCTGGCCAGATACCACTTTCTGCCAAGAGCTGAAATGCTCAGGAATTATTTCAAGGGCTGCATCAGACAAAGACTGACCGCTGTCCTGCTGTCACTGCAAGTCCAGAAAGCCAGGAGCTTTCAAGCCATCATCTTCAGAAGGGTTGAACCAGGGGTGGGTTCCACTTACCTTGACTACCAGTTCGCAGCGGGAGCACACACGCACACACGCTTCTGTGCATGCCCAGATCACACATGATGATGTCGTGGCGGGTGGGCAGAGCCTCCCGCCGGTTTTACTACCAGTCCTATAGAACTGGACCAAACCAGGAGCAACCCAGCACTGGGTTGAAGCCTTTAAAATAGGTCTAGCAAATGTTGGAAATGTGCAGACTGACATTGAAAATTAAGCAGAAAGAAGACACAGAATACTATCACACATGGACTCTATTTTATCAGTGGTTGGGGGGAAAAGGGGTGGCGATTAGGAATATAATCAGAATTGTTAAGCAAATTAAATACCCAGACAACACGATGTTTGTTAAGCACTAAGAAATTTAATTAATTAAAAAATCAATAAAATGTGGGTGGTGGGGAAAGGGGGGGCTTTCAACCCAAGTCCAGAGCCTGCCTTCCTGCTGGCCAAAACAAATTGCTAGCTTCACCCAGCCCATTATCAGGCTTAAGCAGTGACCAAACTGCATATCTGAAGGTAGAAAGCAAGAAGAGGTAGATCTTGATGCCCTGCTCATCCAGATGACCTTCCCCAGATTGGACAACAGATGCAACAGCATGGAATTCTGTGGGGAGCCCATAAGCTGGCATCACCCCTGCAACATGCTACATATTGAGGGCAAATACTGCCCGGTGGTGCAGAAGGGTATCATGGCCAGTGACAACCTCATCTACAAGAATGTCCAATGATAGAACAGATTAACAGACTACAAGGAGGGGCCTTGTAGGTCATCTAGTCTAACACCCACCCACCCACCCCCGCCCTAGAAAAACCTGCCTGGCCTAGGTGAGCAACGATGACCTCTGGGGAATCCAAAGGAAGAGCCCCTTTCCTTTGCATGTGGCAAATGAGCAACATCTGGATGATCTGGAGGAAAAAGCCCACACCACATACTTCAGAAGGAAGAAGGGAGATAATTAATCCTTACAATAAATTGCTCCTAGTACAGCAGAAAAATTAAGGTAGCATATTTTGCGCGCTCTCTCTCTCTCTTTTATTTATTTTCACGAGAGAAAGAAAGAAATCTGTGTACTTTGTTTCTGAGCGGGCATTCCTAAAGCCAGGGCATGCCCTATTTTGGCAGCTACAGGGCTGGCTGGCATGCCAAAGCAGCTTTGCATCTGGACGGAACAGCTGCTGCATCTGGCCGGCCTTTCTCCGTGTACCAGCAGCAGCAAAGGGGCTCCATGGCCATGAAGACATCCAGCTGGGCTGCGCAGGAGTGCTCATCTCCCGAAGAGGCCGAGCCAAGGACTGCGGCCTGTGTGCGTTGCTGCTTCCTGGAACCCAGCAGGCCTCCCACCGAAACTCCACCCTCCACACTCCCAGCAACGTGGCAGCCCCCCCACCCCGCCCGTGCTGCTGTTGCAAAATGTATATAATGTTCCTAAACTTTGGCTTCCACTCCTGGAGCATAACACACTCTTTTGCAATGGAAGAAGGCTGGATTATGGAACCAAAGCCAAACGTGATTTGTCCTCTTTTTTTTTTCAGCTAATCGCTCTTTAGCTCACTGAGCTGGATACATGCATTTATACAAAGTTGTACAACGAGATGATTTAATTAAATCGATTAAAAATCCAAGAAAAGATGCATGGAAACAATATTTAAAAATTGCACGGTGCAACTGGTGACAGTCAGGGCATGAGGTCTTTTCGTGACTAGACATTTGTTTCTGGGTCATCACAGGCAAATATAGTGAGAACCTGACCAGGTCGCAGGAAGCTGTGCCTGTCCAGAAACTCTACAGCAACGCCAGACGGTCATCTGAAGCCCCCAGATGCAGGGACGCCAGAGGGGCCCTCCCAGACCCCACCCCAACAGTTTTGGCACATGGGGGATTGTGCACACCCGCTTTCTTTGCCCCTTCCCACCACTTCCAGAGCGGTCATCCCATGCTCAGAGTTCCTGTCATCTCACGACTTGCCAGCTTTCCCAAATTACCAAACGGGGCATTTTCGGCACTGAAAAAAATGATTTTTCACACTTAGGACCGCTGCAGCATCCCCAGGGTCAAGTGGTTTACATTTGGATGCTTGATGACTGACTCATATATATGACGGTCACAGTGTCTCGGGGTCGCATGATCCCCTTTTGCGACCGTCTGGCAAGCCAAGTCCACGGGAAAGCCAGATTCACTTAACAACCGTGTCACTAATTTGAAAACAAAGTGATTCACTTAACAATGGTGGCAAGCAAAGTCACAAAGCTCACTCAACAAATGTTTCACTTAGCAACATAAATGTTGGGCTCGATTGTGGTCAGAGGTTGAGGACAACCTGTGTACAAGGGATCAGCCCAATGAAAGAGGCTGCCGAAGACTCTCTGCCAGAGGCCTTAGATGAGAAGTTGGACAGTTGGAGCGTCATCGGTTAGAAACGCCGGAGTAGATTCTGTGTGAACTAGATGACTACCCTTCCAGGACTAGAATCTTTTATCGTCCTGTCTAGTTTTAGGGCTATTTTTCACACGCCTCCTTGTCTGCTTTTTGCCATGTGCTCCTGCTGCAGCCTTTGCCTCTTCCCCAACCCCCACAGCTGAGTCATCTTAAAATTGTCTTTAGCATCTTTCTCATTCTTAAGCAGTTTCTCCCTCGTCTTTCAGCCCCCTCCCCCCCACCCCCAGGAACACCATCTGGGATGTGCCCATGAAGCCAGAAATAGCATTGGTCCAGCAACTGCTGCCGTAGGAAGCCATGATGGACCCGCCCTTCCTGTTGCTGGACATGCTGCCCTCTATCCAGCGGGGCCATGTTGGCCTGAACTGCTGTCTGGCTTCTGCAGGCCCTCTGCCCGTGTATGGCTGACCGATGTGGCATCCTGCATCTGGGGCTCTTCTGAAGGATGCAGGTCAGTGTTTGCAGAACATGGTAGGTGTTTGGGAAAAGGACCTTGAAAAAGAGGAACTCAGTCTTACCAGCTTGTCATTGCAGGTTTCACTGGAGGCTTTCAAGAAGAGATTGGACTGCCATTTCTCAGAAAAGGTGTAGGGTCTCCTGTTTGGGTGGGGGTTGGACTAGATGACCTCCAAGGTCCCTTCCAACTCTAGCAGAGTCTATCTACTTCTACTCACCGCGTGGCTGGACCTTCTGCTGTGCCTATTACTGGGGAGGGGGTTTGACACCACCAAGGGTTCCCATATGGCTTTTGCAGCAGTAAACGTTGCCAGCCTTCAGAGCAGAAATGGGTTCCTCGGTGATTCGGTGCCAAGATAGCAGTAACTTGTTATACCACCAGCAGCTTTATTGTTTCACACACACCCCTTGGCCGTGCTTGTTTGTTTGTTTTTTTCAGCCTGGCTACTTCTGAACATGGGTCTAGCGCAGGGGTGAAATCCACTTACCTTCCCAACCAGTTCGGAAGTGCACACACCCCACACACTCCACATGCACGCACGGATCCTCTTCGCATGCGCAAACCCTTGTGGGTTAAAACTAGGAAGTAACGACGACCAGGCGAGTGGGCGGAGCCTTGCGCCACCATCGTTACCAGTTCTCCGAACCACCAGCTGCCATCACTACGGGTTTGGCTGAACCAGTCTGAACCGGGAGCATTTCAGCCCTGGTCTAGCATGCCTTCTCAGAAGCAGGTCCTGCAGCCAGAGAATCCAAAACAGCTTCAGAGCGCTCCACTCACCTGATACTCTTTTGGAGAGCAGGGTCTCCAACCTTGGCAACTTTAAGTCTTGTGGACTTCTGGCTGAGGAACTCTGGGAGTTGAAGTCCACAAGTCTTAAAGTTGCCAAGGTTGGAGACCCCTGAAATAGAGCCTCTCTCCTTCTCCCCAAAGTGCCAGCACAGACTTTGGGAGCTGCGGAGCCACGCCAGCCAATCTTGCAAGTGGGTCAATGTTGAGGAAGGCCCAGGTTTGCTGCTGCTCCTGGCCTAGCAACCAGGAAAGCTTGATGTGATTATCTGAGGGACCGTCTCTTGCCGGTCACATCTACCTGACCCATCAGAGCAGGGAGGCAAGGAATGTTGTGGGCCCCATCCCTGAGGGAGATACACCTGGTGGGACCCAGAAGAAGGGCCTTCTCCATGGTGGCTCCTTCTCTCTGGAACATCATTCCCCCACCCCCAGACTGCCCCCACTCTGACACTCTTCCAGAAGGCGCTGAAGACCTGGTTCTGCCAGAGGGCCTGGGGAACCCAGCGCGGGATGGAGCCCATTCAATGGCTGGTGTGATGTGTTGTTGCTGGGGTGAAGGATTGGGGGCTAAATATTTATTAATTTATTATTTGATTATTTTCTTTTATTAGTTTTATTTTTATATATATGATGCTTTTATAAACCTGTAAGCCACCTTGAGATGCCATGTGCAAATAGGCAGTAATATAATTTTTCCAATAAATAAAAAAATAAAATGTGGACTATTGAAATTCTGTGGACATAGTTTACTTACACTCCAGCAAAGCATCTGACAAAGTAGACCACAGCCTATTTCTTAGTGGGATGGGCAGCATCACCACCAGATGGACACCTAACTGGCCCTTGTCCAGAATGGCATGTGGTCTCCTGTTTGATTAGGGAGCTGGACTAGAAGACCTCCAAAGTCCCTTCTGACTCTGTTATTCTGTTACTGCTTCTTGGAAGCAGATGGGAAGTCAGGCAGGGGCCCGAAAGGAAAGCAACTTGCCCCAAGCCTTGGGAGGGTCTGTCCTTAGCCTCTCCTGGTTTCCTCCGCAGCTTTTGCTATCTCCCCACCCACTCCTGGTTTCCTCCACAGCTTTTGCCATCTCCCCCCACCCACCCACCCACTGACCTCCAGCCATTGAAGAGGACTTCTGCTCCTCCATTCCTTCAAAGGGTTGGCCAACAAGCGGTAGCCAACAACTTGACTCCGTCCTTTTTTCCTTGCTCTGGGGGTCAGTCACATTTCAGTCCCAGGCCCTGCAGGGTTGTTCCTGCCAGCCCCGGGATGCACAGCCAGACTCAGCATGGATGCACGCGTGTGGATGGATGTGCATAGAACATGCACTGTGCTTTTTAGAAGCAGACTAGGCGTAGTTCCATCTGGAAATGTTTCTGGGCTGCCGCAACAGCTGGTGGAGACCATATTCCTTATATAAGACTAATAACAAAAACATCCACGAAGCATCTTGGGGCACAATTAAGACCTGTGTCCTGATATATAAAGCTTTAATTATAAATCCTCAGTGCCCTCAAATTCATTCCATGTCCTGTTCAAGCAGAGCCAACATCTGCGATGGCTGTTCCCAATTTATTTTAAATCAGGCCCAGTGAGGCACTCCTGATATCCTCCGATCACCTTTGCAAAGAACAGCTGCTTTTACCCAGCAAGGGGGTGGTGGGGGTGGCTTCCCTGCCGTTTCCCCCTTTGAATGCCAAAGGGCATTTGCTGGCACTTGAGGCTGCTGGGCTTCACCCAAAATGCTCCTCCTAAGCTGCCACGTTTCCCACCTGCCTTGTTGTTCTGGTTTTATTGATGTGACATCCCATCAAATCACAATCTATTCCTTTGTTGGCTCAGTTAGACAGGAGTAAACTTTGTGTAAGTCTGAAGGATTGGAAAATAAATATACATGTCAATCCCATTTTGATGTAGGATGGGTTTCCTCATTTTTTAAATTTAAAATTGTGTCTCTGGAATAAATCCGTTTTGTGATCCTTAGCTCCAGGGCGCTCCCTGCCATGGTAAGTTTTCCGTAAGTGACTGTGTGATCGAAGTCCAGACAGAACAGCTCCCGCGGGACACTTTGTGTCATGGGGTAACGTGTATGGAAAGCTTCAGGGCAGCAAGCAGGCCTTCGTCCTGAGCAGGCCAGCCGGCCCTGGGGGTGCTGGGGGTAAAATCAGCACTGTGCATTTCTAGATCTTAAAAATATTCTTACTGTCTTATTTCATCTTATTATCCTTTCTAACGGCAGCTACTGAGTGGATCTCCAAACTCAACATTAAACTTTGAAATGCTGTTTCTGTTTTTCTTTTAGGTTTTCTTACTGCTTTTTTATCGTTTTAATTGTTTTTAATCTGTAAAAATGAAGTGTTTTAATGTGTGTGACCAGGCATATGCTAAATAAATAAATCCTTTCTAATTTTTTTAATGATTTAAACTTTGCACTTAATTTTGGAGCCCATCTCAGATTTTAGCATGCTGGTATTCTAATTTGGGATGCCTTGGTAACTAAGTGGGGTGCAAGACCAATTCTTCTGAAAACCCAGGGAGCCTCCCCCCCTTCAGAAGCCCCTGAGGGGGAAATGCTCTTGACCAGTTAATGTCACTTTGCCCTCTCCTCCTCTGGGACTAGATGGCCAAAGAGCCGGCATCTAATCAAGGACGCCACGGGGCTGGGAATGACCAACCTGGGGCCACAAGAGTGCTGTTGTTGGGAAAAAACCGAGGGAGGTTGGGTCTCAAAGAGAAGCCAGGAGACAAATGCAGGGCAACCGCGAGGCAGGAATTCTGCTCTCTGATTTTGATACCGGATGAAATTATCCCCACTGAAACGACTGGGGAATAGTTTGAAAGTCCTCGGTGCAGAGGCCATCATGATCTTCTAACATATGGAAGGTCATCTCTGCCTGCTGGCTTTGCAGAGAACCTGCTTCACGAGCCACCACCATGGCTTCGCCCATCACATCACCCTCCTTGCGGCTGCCAGCATGAGCTAATAAAATCCCTTGGCAATGGGTTTCTTGGGGGGGAATCTAACCTGGAGCTCCACCGGATGGGGCCATGAGGGGAGATGGGGGCAGCCCTGCGCGATGCCCCGAGGGGAAGCTGTACCTCCTTAGCCAGCAGTAGCCTTTGTCTGGGGGAATGGGACCACTTACCACAGCCAATTCTCCATGGGGTAACTCACTGCGGGGCAAGAGTTACATTAATATCGAAGGAATTGTAGGGACAGAATCATTAGAGGAAGGATGCCAAAGGAGTGACAAAATGAAACATGAATGACAAAAATTAATTTAAAAAAAAAATTATTTTAAATATTTAAATTAAATTAAATTAAATTAAATTAAATTAAATTAAATTAAATTAAATTGTCCTGTGGTGAGAATTGTCCCATTCGCTCTGTGGAAACCATGAACCAAACCTCTGCTTTTTTTATGCTGTTTCCAACTTCTCTTCAAGCCCAACCTCCTCCCATCCCATTGACTTATGACTTCTAATAGGCATCTTCCACTGGAAGCATTTTCTCCTAATAGGAGCTTTCCAGTGTGCAATTTCCTGTGATGCATCTGTTTTTGGATACTTTCAAAAAAAAGCCTCCTGAAGAACCATATTAAGGCACCATCATATGTAGAAAGAGGGGCTCTGGTCTTCCTGCAAGGGAGCCCCTCCCCCCATAGAAATGGATCAAGTGATGGAAATCAGGGATGGTAATCCTTGACGTGACCACAATTGGGACCAGGAAATTTGTTGCTATGCAGTGCAGTCATTAAGCGAGACATCACACGATGCACCCAATCTTACAACCTTTTTGCTGCAATTCAGAAAATCACCACCTTTGTTAAGCAAGACACTGGAGGATCGGAATTTGCAATCTTCCCTGCCGGCTTCCCCATGAATTTGCTTGGGGGAGTCAGTCAGGAAAGCCACCATTCAGGGCCATCGAAGGGCCATCAACACCAGCGCTCGCATCGAATCCTGTGACTGAGGAACACTCCACTGGACACAAGTATGAGGACCAGTCCTAAGTCATTTTTTTCAATGTTGTTTTAACTTTGAATGGTCGCTAAAGTTGAGGACTTACATACTTACTCATATTTCTAGTAAATCTAACCTTCCCTTCAAATACAATAAATGTCTCTTAGCATTCAATAGTAGCTGGGCTAACAGTTACTCTGCCTCCAAGACAAGTTTTCTTTTCTTTCTCTCAAGGTGAAATTACTCGACATTATTTAACACTCTGCTTATGCTCAAGAACACATCTGTGGAAGTGCTGAGAAAGCCTTACTCAAGGGCTCCTGTTGAAAGCAAAGCTATGATACAGATGGACCATTAGAGTATAAATTAGTTATATTTTAAAATCAGTTAAATTTTAAGCATATTTTTATCTGTGTCCCTATCTCACCCCTCGGTATAGAATCCTAAATGGATTAGATTGAAAAACGATCATGTTGCAAAATGTATTTATTTTAGGGAAATAAATTTTAGGGAAAAATTTTAGGGAAAATGTTGGTTAATGTTGTGGATTTAAGCCTTCCGTTTGATTAACAGTTTAACAAAGTTGGAAGGGACCTTATAGGTCATCTAGTCCAACCCCCCAGCCAAGCAGAAGACCCTACAGCATTTCTGACAGATAACAGTCTAGTCTCTTCTTGAAAGCCTCCTGGGATGAAGCTCCCACAACTTCTGTTCCATGGGTTGATTGTTTTCACTGTCAGAAAATTCCTCCTTATTTCCAGGTTGAATCTCTCCTTGATTAGTTTCCATCCATTGTTCCTTGTCTGGCCTTCGGGTACCTTGGAAAATAGCTTGACCCTCAAATATTGGAAGATGCTATCCTGTCTCCTTCTGTCTCTATCCTGGTCCTTCTCTTAACAAGACTAGCCACGCCCAGTTCTTGCAACCGTTCTTCATATGATACCCATGTTACTCTGTATACCTTTCCAGGCAGTTGAAGATAATGAGGGAAATTGCAGATTAATGGCCAGCTGTCCCTCCAGCAGGCCATTCCCAGCAGCAGCAGACAGGAAAGAGATGCAGCTGGGCTGCAGCGGCCACTGGCCTTTGGACGAGACCTGACGCAGCTCTTCCGCACGCAGCCGTGAGGGCCTCGGGCGCCTCTCTGCCATGCCAAGTATGTTTCATTTCCCGGAGAGATGCTTTTATCCAGTGCAGGATGCTTTGATCTTTACACTAAGCCTACCTGCATTTTTTTTCAATAACTCAACTCTGGGACGGGTCAGGATGCCAATTCATCAAAGACTCTGCCCTGCCTATCACCCCGCTCGG
Organism: Masticophis lateralis; assembly: GCA_030761175.1. Taxonomy (NCBI): domain Eukaryota; kingdom Metazoa; phylum Chordata; class Lepidosauria; order Squamata; family Colubridae; genus Masticophis; species Masticophis lateralis. Next base: position 1,026,424 of record JAUDYJ010000015.1, on the reverse strand, counting down.
ATGCAGAGGCCAGAAGAGGCCCAGCTACCTTTTGGCATGTCGGGAAACAATTCCAGCTTCAAGACCCAAATGGGGGAAAGTGGCCAGAGAGCCCAGGCGAGTCCAGGACACGGAATCAAAATGTGAATCCAGGAAGTGGGTGGCAGGACCAAGCAAGCCAAGCTCAAGAAGTTGAAGTTCCAACTGAGCTGCCTTTCATGAAGCCCTTGAGCCATCATCTTCTGTTCAGAATGAGGATCTACTCATCAACAGGTCATCCATTCTTCCCAGGGGCTTTCCCAGAAATCCATAATTCTGCCCCCTCTTTGCTCTTCTGCCCCCTCCTCCCGAATACCTTCCTTCCAGGGAATCCAGGTCAAAGGGCTAAGCTGAAAATGGCCCAGCCTTTCCCACTAGATGGATCTGCTCTCAGGCAAGGCATGGGTGGACTTCCAGGTCTTCTCCTGGCTCCTTCACTCGGGTGTACGACAACCACTGTAGCCAGCTCGCCGCAGTCAACCTGCCATGAGACAATTCAATGTGGGATATCTCAAGAGGAGATACTGGTGGAGCTCTGGTGGCTCAGCAGACTAAAAGCATTGTAATTAAACACCAGCTGTCTGCAATTACTGTGTTCGAATCTCCCCAGGCTCAAGGTTGACTCAGCCTTCCATCCTTTCTAAGGTAGGTAAATTGAGGACCCAGTTTGTGGGGGCAATAAGCTGACTTTGTATAAATATACAAAAGTATGTAGGCTATTGCTTAACGCATTGTAAGCCGCCCTGAGTCTCCGGAGAAGGGTGGCATATAAATCAAATTTAAAAAAAAAAGAGATGTTAACTGCAGTGGGCCTTGTCTTGCTTTAAGTTTTAGGATGACTCAGAGGGACAGAGACCAGCCTCTGTTGATTCATCCCACACTGAAATTGTCCCATAGTGAGTTGGTCAGGACAAGTCATCTGGGGTGAGTAGTCTCATTCCACCTCAGCTTCTGATTCAAGAATCTTACCTAAAAGGTTCATGTATGACCTTAAGAACCATCCAATATATTATGTTCACATCAGCCTCATGCAATATGTTAAGTCCTAAAGCTAAGCTAGGGGGGGGGGGGGGGATGGCTAAGGATAGATAACATGCAAGCAAATAAGCCACAATTATGGCTTCCCAGGTTGGCCTGGTTCATGCAAGAGACCAAAGACAGGTTTCTTAAGCCTACAAAACTACCTGGCTTCGTTGTAGCCTTGAGTTCAAAACTGGCTCCTGTTATGCGTTCAGTCTATACAACAGTTTAACAAGACCACAAAACAACCTCTCCAAATGCTTGCAGGATCAGATACAGCATTATATTGTCACCGGGAAAATAATTGAACCAACTGATGATGGTAGAACAAGGATGGTCAGAGTAGGTCCTCCTGTCAAGACCCTCTGCAGCCAGTGAGCCTCTAGAGCAGTGATGGCTAACCTTTTTGCCATCGCGTGCCAAAAGTGTGGGGAGCACGGAGCGGTCACACGCACATGTGTCCACATCCATAATTCTATGCGCCCCCCCCCCCAAGCTCCCCTTGCTTTTGGCACACAATGTCACGTGGGTCCGGTAGGCCCATTTTTCGCTCTCCCCAGGCTCCAGAGCCTTTCTAGGAGCCTGGGGAGGGCAAACACGGCCTTCCTCACCCCCCTAGAGGCCCTCTGGAGGCTGGAAACAGCGTGTTTCCTGACTTCTGGTGGGCCCAGAAGGCCCCAAAATCAACTGGCTGGTGTACACGTGTGTCGGAGCTGAGCTCGCGTGCCCACCAATATGGCTCCATGTGCCACCTGTGGCACCCATGCCATAGGTTCGCCATCACAGCTCTAGAGGCATTTCAAATAATAGAAGAGACTGACATCACCACCACCATCCCCAATTGAAAGAGCCCCCACCTTTCCTGGCTTCCGTTTGAACTTCCCCAAATCAGCCCTCTGCTTGCATTGCTCCTTGTCTCTGTCCTTGGGAGCGGGGGCATAACTAAGCCTTAAGACTCCTTCCCCCAATTCTGCTTTTTGGGGGTGAGGATCAGGATGAGGAGGGGCGTATCTCAAAACTGAATGGAATCTGAGATTAAAGGGGATTCACAGAGGGAAGAAAATCCCTACCTCCAGACACCCTTTCCAAAGGTCCCAGAATGAGTGAACTGGCAGGAAAGAGGCAGGCAGAGAAATCTTGTACCACCCAGAAGTGCCCAGGCAGGTTGGTCCATAGTTGCCTGTAACACCATGTTGTAACGTGGCTACTTTTTAACAGAAACCTTTAACAGATTAACAAAGTTGGAAGGGACCTTGTAGGTCATGTAGTCCAACCCTTTGCTTCCAGAGGCCCAAAGGTGGGGCTGCCGTCCCTCCTTCGGCTGGTCTCAGGGACAAGGAGGACCAGAGTGGAAGCCAAGGAGGAGCCTGGCCGCACCTTTTCCAGCTCACCTGTTTTAGGAAAAAGGTGTCCACTTTCATGAGCTGCCACTCACTTCATCAGAAGCATGGAGGGGCTAGGCCAGTGTTGGATTTAAACTGGGTGTGTGTGTGTTTGTGTGTGTGTAAGAAGGAAAGAGAAAACGGGTGCTTATGCAGGGGCAAGTTACACCTGAGACAGATGACAAGCACCGAAACAATTAACAGTTGTCACATGATAAAACTCCAGTGTGTTTTGAGAGTGCATGAAATCTTTTGAGGTTCAGCAAACTATCCCTCACTGGGGCCGCCAACCCTAAGTGGCCACTTTGAGGTCTACAGCAAAACATCCTTAGGGTCTCCTGTGAAATTTATGTGCAAAGTTTGCCCCATTTCCCCTAGGTAGGTTCTTTGTTGGCAGAAGAGGGGGAGAGTCCCACTGATTACAGATGACAGATTAACAGAGTTGGAAGGGACCTTGTAGGTCATCTAGTCCACCCCCCCCCCCCAAGCAGGAGACCCTACACCATTTCTGACAGATGGCAGCCCAGTCTCTTCTTGGAAGCTTCCAGGGATGAAGCACTGAAGGAAGAGCAGGTGAAGGGTGCCTGGGCATGGGCCTCCCAGGGTCTGCTAGGGTGTCTTGGTGTAGAGCTGTCAACTGGGCATCAGGAGCTGTGCCGGCATAATGGCATGGTTGTTTCATTGCTTCTTTTCCCATGGGAGCATCTGCTTCAGGTTGGGTGATTGTCTGAACGCAAGCACAGACTCAGGATCAAAGAAAGCGCAGTGTTATCATCCAGTGTGGGTTTGTTGCTAGTGAATAATTAAGCAGCTACCCAGAAAGATCAATAGTCAAATCAATACAGCCGGATCGATTCTCAGGGAAGACCTAATAAAAGACAGACTACAAGGGTCAGGCCAAGTCACTTAAACGCATTACTAACATGCTACCAACCACGCGAGATGAATTCCATCACACAGGAAACCCACAGATGGCCAGCACCCATCCAGAACACACACAAACACACCCAGAGTAACATCTATAGCCAGGGTCTCTGCTCCAGTCTCCAGTAACAATTCTGCTTTGAAGAGCACTGGCGCTTCTGAAATGTGGCATTGGAGAAGATCCTGAGAATGCCACAGGCAACCAAGAAAACAAACACACAGGTCATTGAAGGAATCAATCCACTTGGGGTGCAAATGACTCGGCTCAAATCATCCTGTGCCAAGGAGCCTCTCGTGCTCAGAAGGTGGGAGGGAGAAGAGCAGGAAGGTGGATGGATGAGGCTCTGATGGAAAACCCAAAGAGCCAATTTAGGGACAGATAGCCAGGCAAAGGCTCCATCGACCAGTTGCTAAGAGCGGGCCCTGAGTGGGTGGCACACGATCCATCAGTCCCAGGGCATTTGTCCTGTCCCACTTGACTGAGATGCCCAACTGATTAATAAAACAGGCGTGCAGAAAACCAGCATGGTCACACAAAGAATTCTCAGACCAACAGGGGAAGTATACAAAATGGAAAGATAGAGACGTAACTAAGGAAGAATGCCCACAAATAACTCAAAACTGCAAAGATGATAAACTGCAAAGATAATGGGAGAAGATGGCAGAGAAGTAATAAGAACCAGAGTGAAAGCAGAATGGCTTCATTCATACTTTTTATCATGAAAAAAGGAGAACTCAATTTACCCAAAAAAGAACTGTAAATGATAAGTTAAGAATGCAAAAAATAAGCTAAGGGAACACCTGTCAGCTCCAGACAGATTCAAATCATGGGGTCCCAACGGCTGCAGCCTGAGTTTTAAAGGAACTGGCAGACATGATTTCAGAACCTTTCTTGGAGCACCAGGGAACTACCAGAGAACTGGAAAAGAGCTGATATGGTTCCCATCTTAAAAAAGAGCCTGAGTGGCGTAGGAGGCTAATGCCTCCTACTAAAGGCAGCAATTAACATCCAGCTGCCTGCAATTACACCAGTTCGAAACTCAGGGTCGACTCAGCCTTCCATCCTTTCTAAGGTGGGTAAATTGAGGACCCAGTTTGTGGGGGCAATAAGCTGACTTTGTATAAATATACAAAAGTATATATGCTTAACGCATTGTAAACTGCCCTGAGTCTCCAGAGAAGGGCGGCATATAAATCAAATTTTTTAAAAAAGGCTTTAAAAAATGGATCCAGGAAATTACAGACCAATCAGCCTGTTTTCAATATCTGAGAAGAACTTGGAAGATAATCAGGCAACAAATTTGCAAACACCTAGAAACAAGCAAAGTTATAACTAATAGCCAACATGGTTCATCAAAAAAAGAGCATACCAAACAAATCTTATTCCGTTCAACAAGGTGACTAAATTAGTGTAGCAGCTAATTAGCGTATGCTGTAGGCGTAGTATACTTAGATTTCAGCAAAGCATTTGTTAAATGCTACCTACTTCTACAACCTACTTCTTGGCAAGCTAAAAAAATGTGGGATAGACAGCAGCACCACCAGATGGGTTTGTAACTGGCTGATAAATCGTATTTAATGTGTAGTCTTCAACGGAACTATATCCACAGGGAGGGAAGTAAGCAAGATCCAAAAAGATCTTGACAGACATGAACACTGGGTCTTATCTAACAAAATGAAATTCAACATAGATAAAGTTTTATCTTTAGGCAAGAAAAGCCAACTGTATAGGTACAGTTGAAACGTGGTTTCATGCCAGTAACTGTGAATGGGATCTTGGAGTCCAAATGGACAAGCCCTTAAAGCCGTGTGTGGCAGTAGTCAAAAAAACCAATGCAATCCTAGGTTGCATTAATAGAGGGATTATGTGAAGTTCTAGTACAGGCTTACAAAGCCTTAGTAAGACCACACTTGGAATACTGCATCCACTTCTGGTCACCACAATATAAAAAAGACGTTGAGACTCTAGAAAGAGTGCAGAGAAGAGCAATAAGAATGATGAGGGGGCTGGAGGCTAAAATATAGGAAGAATGGTTGCAGGAATTGGGTATGTCTAGTCTAATGAAAAGAAGGACTAGGAAAGACATGATAGCAGTGTTCCTGTATTTGAGGGGCTGCCACAAAGAAGATGGGGTCAACCTGTTCTCCAAAGGCCAGACAAGAAATAATGGATGGAAACTGAACAAGGAGAGTTTCAAACTGGAAATAAGGAGGAACGTTCTGACAATGAGAGCAATCAACCCATGGAACAGAAGTTGCCTTCGGAAGTTGTGGGAGCTTCATCACTGGAGGCTTCCAAGAAGAGACCGGGCTGTCCTCTGTCAGAAATGGTGCAGGGCTCCTGCTTGGTTGGTGAGGGAGAAGGACTACACGACCTCCAAGGTCCCTTCCAACTCTGCTAATCTGTTAAATTGGGTTATGAAAGCCTCCCAGCCTGGGGTTTTGGCCTCTTTGAAAGGTCAGCAGTTTGCTTAAGAAAGGATCATCTACATTTCCGCTTTGGCTGTGTGGGCAGGAATAGACATTAATAACAGTATTGGTTTCATTTTTTTCTCCACTTATTTTAACCCAGAAAGTGCTTACAGAATTGCCAACTTCATCCATTCGGATTTTTGACCCGCCTCCCAGCTCTTCCTTGCCTTCTGTTCCTTTGGAACAAATGCCGTCCTTCAGCTGCTGTGCTCCAACCGTGGGAGTCATCCCACAAGACGTCTTTTATACCTATTAAGTCATATTTTCCCTTCTCTGCTAATAGCTCAGGCTCATATTGTTTATTCCAGACATGCTACTTGTCAGCAGATGAACAATGAAAGCAGTGAACTTTACGAGCCAATCTTCCTGCTGATTTCTCCCTGAATGGTCCAAGCAGCAGCCTTCTTGCTTCTTCCTATGGCAGCCTTGATCCGGGGGTCCTTCCTTGGGGATACAATTCCCACTTTCCACAGGAAGTAATTCCAAGCCCTCCTAATGAAGGCCTCCCGTGTTTTCCCCATAGACATTTTTTTCCTGCTGGCGAAGGGCCTCCAGTCTCCTCAGGCGGTGGCTCCAGAAACCCGAATCTCTCCCATCAGTGTCCCTGGCAGTGCCAGTCAGCTGTGGGCAGAACCCCTCTGCTCTTTCTCACCTTCTCCTGTGGAGTGGGGAGATGGACAAATGCGAAGCCCATCCAGATGCCTTGAATTTCTCTTAAAGTCTGGGCTGAGATGGCTGAGGCTGCCCTTTGTGTATGACCCCTCAAACAGTCTGTTGCATCCCTGACAAATGCCACACTTCACACCCCAATAGGCTTAGCTTAGGGTTGGGCTTGAATTCTTCTGGACTTTCCACTGTCCTCTTGGTCTTCTTAGACGATAGGTTGCATTCTCCCTACCCTTTCTGTTCCATGGTCTCTTTTTCTCTCCAAGAACATACAGAGTGTGTCCCATCTAATGGGCCTGAAAATGTGAGCTTCAGCAATGCAGAATGTCCTTCATGGGGTCTTCCACATCGCCCAAAGATGCTTTACTCAGTGGTTCTAGGGGACCTATCCTGATGACCCAGCCTTTGCCCCAGTCTACATTCATTCTTAGCTGCTCCATTTCCAGAGTGGCCTTTTCAATCTTCTTCCAAATGAGAATCACCTCATTCATGATCCTGGTGAAGCACCAGTTGAAAACCAACCTCCAAGATTCTCTTGGCTGGCTCTGGCTCCTGCAGACACCCCTCCCCCTCTGCTCACCTGGCCCGCCACCCTTGGCAGAGCTCTGTTCAGGCACCGTCCAGGTTGGAAAACCAGTGGGTCTCCTGTCCTTCAACGTGTGTCCAGCGGCCTTTTGAAAGACCAGGGAAACATTTTTTTTATAAAGTTGCCAGTGAATTTAAAGAAGAGATCTGAATTTCTGGGTCTGTGCCAAAGGAAGGCATCGAAAGCATTTGTGAATATTTTTTAAAAAAGAGTATTCTGCAGCATTTTCTGCAGTGGATCCTTATGTGGCTAGAAGGATCTGCTGAACCGCCCTGGGGATCCCGGCAGGACGGCCGCTCTCTCGCTGCCCCGGCTCGGCCGTGTCTCACCTGTGCCGAGGCCCCGCCTTGTTTCCACCTCCTTCCTTCTCCGCCCACCACACCTGGCCGACCGCAGCGCCCGCCTGTCCTGTCCTGTCCTCGCCGCCTCCCCCCCCCCACCCGGCAGCCCCGCTTCAGCCCAGCTGGGAAAGGGGGGAGGGAGCGCCGAGTCCCCGGATGACCTCATCGCTCCACATCTGGAAGTCTTCAGCCGGGCCGCTTGCACGGGCGCCTTCACAGCAGCCCCGCGGCCACAGGACCGGCTCTCGCCCGCCAAGCCGCGCCTTCTCCTGGGGGGCAGCGTGCAGGCGGGACGGGGAGGGCAAGGGGCGCCCTTCCCCCGGGCTCAAAGCTGCTGCCCAAAGCCTCCGCCTGCAAACGGGCCCTCGGGAGGCGGGCCGGGCGGGAAAGCCTTGGAGGAGGAGGCGGCTCCTTGCCTCTGCGGCGCCTGTTCCTTGCTGGGGCTGCCCGGAGCCCGCGGGCGCCCTTCTCAGGCGCTGCTGTCCGCGGCCGGCCATCTGGTCTGCCCTGCCCCCTGGCGGCGGCAGAATGCCCTGCTTCCCCCCTCCCCCGCGGCATTGCTTCTCCGGACTGAGCAGGAAGGGGCGGGGGGCCCCGGGACACGTTTGGCTTCCCGGGTCAGCAGCAGCGCTTTCGCCTTTGGTTGTGGGGCTCCAGCCCAGGAGAGGAGTCGATCCAGGAACCAGGCGAACCGCCATGCTGTCTTCTGTTGGAGCCACCCCCAACCCCGCCTTCTTTCCTCTCCTTCCCCCTATGGGAAGCTCTCCTCTCCCCCCCCCCACCCCAAGAATGAAATGTTTTGGGAAATATTAAAAAAAAAGGCAGAACGTTACATTTCCCCAAAGGAAGAAATGGAGAAACATGTTCCAAGAATAGAAAGCAGACTCAGCCTTTCTTAATAGCCAACCCCACCCACCCACCCCGCAGATATTTTGTGCCCATGAAGAAAGATTGGGCCAGCCTGTTCCCAAGAGAGAAGAACTTCAGCTCCAGGGTGATGGGATAAAGGACGGGACACTGAGAAAAGCAGAAACAATACCTGTCCATTAAGATAGGCAGGCTAGAGGCAATAGATAACGGGATAAAATCAATTACACACACCTGACAGGATGAGGACTAAGACTTATCATGAGCCTTTACGAAACAAGTAAAACCAATCAAATAATAAAAACACACAAGCAAGTCTCCAGATTACAAAATGCTGTAAAAATTGTATAAAACCAGTTGGTCAGCTGCCCCAGAACCACAAACCCTGGTGGTTCTGCTTTATCAATAAATGGACCTTCTTTCCAATCAGCCTCCATTTTGTTTCCAGCGTCTTCTTTCTCCCAGCTTAGAATTGAACCAGATGCATTTTCTGAAAACCCCATTACCCAAATATGCAGCAAGATGCCAACCGTGACTGGCAAAGAGACACCTCAAGGGGCAAATTGCATCTTCGCTTCCTCTTTTGCAAAAGGGCCCCCTGCTTCTTTTGGGCCCCTCTGGAGGTCAACCAAGAAGATTGAAGGATGGAGATGGGGGGGGTGCCTTCGGCCTTCCCACCTCCCTCATCAGGGTCACTTTCCTGCATTTGGTGGGGCACCCGAGTGCTTTGCAATTTGCGGGGAGGGGCAGAAAGTTCCCCCCTCCCGCAGCAGCAACCAAGGAAGCCCTTCTCCTCCGCCTGGGATTTCAGCTGCACCTCTTACATGCCAGGAGAAGAAGGATCCCTGGAGCCCGAGATGTTGGTCTCCTGAGCAAGGCGGATGGCCTCTCTGATGCTGAGGGTTCCCCCTCAGCAAGGATGCTGAGAGAGCCACACCCTCATGAGAAACTTTCCCCCCACCCAGCTCTCAAAGGGGGGAACAAGAACAGCCACTTCATTCCCCAAGCAGGGTCTCATCTTCACCCCCCACAGCAGAAAGGGGCTAGTGGAAAGCAGCCAGGTGAGGGAGGGATGATCTTACAGGTGTCGAGCCTCCCTGCAGCTCCTTTGCATCAGAGGCTGGGCTAGGCATTCCACCAGAAATGGCTTTAGCTCGTCTCAGCAGCAGGCCGTCCCCGAGATGGAGGTGCCCAGCTGAGCTGGTGCCAGCCGGCCATCTTAGCCTGGAGCAGCCAAAAGCACGGAAGAGCCTTGGGAGCCAAAGTTAGCAAGTGATTCTGACTGCAACATTTTTTAGGCACACCTTCAAGGAAAGTGATTTACGGAGAGGAAAAATAATCCCATTTTGTCCTTTTGTACAAACTGTGTAGGTGTTGGATTTGTTGTTTTCCTTCTGCAGAATTTCAGCCTAGTTCTTGTTTTCTCGGTGTGGGTAAAAGCTGGTTTTGTGCACCGCCCTGTGTGCTATCCATGCTGGCGGGAGAAGCCCTGGGCCTCACGGACACCTGAACAGGAAGCTGCCACCTGTGGACGATACCTCCAAGGTCAGCCGTTCTGTGAGCTGCTCTTGGCTCCCTTTCTTCTTCTTAGCCTTGCCCCAATTATCTGCTGGCTGCCCTTCCTTAGCCCCACTGAAGTGCCTACTTTTCATCTGAGTGTCCCCAGCTCCAAATGCTGCTTTCCCCCCCGTTTCTGCTATTCTTCCACAAAACCTGCCTTTTCTACTGACATTTCAGCCTGGCTCCTTACGCATTCAGCCTTCCTACAAACATTGATGGCCTCGTGAGCTGCCCTCCTCCTCCCACCTCACCCCTGGACCTCCTGCTTGAGATATCCCCCTCGTCCCCCCTCCTGCCCTTCTGCCCTGTACAAAATTAGTACACTGGGTTTGAGCCTTTTTTGAGCAAGAGAAGGGAGCTGCTTCCAAAGGGTCAAACCCAGTGTAGAAAGTTAGCACACACACCCCTCCTAGAAGAATGAAATATTCTGGGAAATATTATAAAAGGCAGAATATTATATTTCCCTAAAGGAGAAACATGCACTTGGAGAGCAGCCCCCACCTTTCATAATATCCCCAGCAGGACTGGGCCAGCCTGTCTACAAGACCAAAGGCCTTCAGCTCCAGGGTGATGGGATTGAGACATGGCCCTTCAGGACATAACAGGATCATGTAGCAGAAGACACCGAGCCCACTGCATTGCAATCTCCTAAGGACATTGCATCACCTAGAAAACTTCAACCAAACCTGTGAGCTCAGACAACCTCAGCTATGACCCTTGCATAGCCCCATGGGAGTCTGACAGCAGCCAATAGAATACATATATAACCACCCACCCACCCACCTTAAACTCCATGTGGTCAGCTACACCAGGACCACGTACTTGAAGGTTCTGCTTCATCATTAAACCATCTTTCCAATCAGCCTCCATGTCTCCAGCGTCTTCCTCCCGGCTTGGAACTGAACCAGATGGATATTTTTTCCAACACCAGATTGGTCTCTTCCTAATTAGTCTCCCCTGGAGAGGGTCTCTGATTGGACAGTTCCTGGGGCTCCATTGCCTTGACAGGATTTCAGAGTAGCCTTCTGTTAGCAATGATTCCTGCTGAGTCCTCTCCGGCTCCCAAACCAGGTTATCCAGATTGTCTGAATGCATGAAGGGGTTTGTGTCAAAGCTTGGGTCGTGAACTCCCTTTAAGCACAAGCTAGCAGCCATCTGCTCTGTCTGGAGGCTTTCATTTGGAGCGGGGGGGGGGGGCTGTTGGTGGGTTTTTTGGGGGGTTTTTTTTGTTTTTTTTTTATTGAAAAAGTTTTACATTACAGTTTATTTTTAAAACCCCTTCCCCATCCTACCCCCCTACCACCCCCACCCTATCCCTCCCCAATCCCCCCCTTGACTTCCGCTATTAAACAAACATTAACATTCAATATTTAACAATTTTTTAAGGTGAGATCCAACTAAGAAAAAGCTATAACCTTATTTTATAACCAATTTTAACCTTAAGTAATAAAAAAGTTTTCTTTTAAACCAATATATGACAACATAAATCAAATATAAAAAACTCTTAACTCTTAACAATCTATTTAAAAAAAATCTAGTAAAATAATTTTGAGCATCATAAGATTTAAATTGAAGTATCATATAAGTAATGTAAGGGGGTTTTTTGTTTTTGTTGGTGTTTTTTTGTATCAATGGCCTCTTCCAGTTGTCTGAATGTTGCCATCATTCTCATCCGAGATGTCTCTGGAGATGCTAGGAATCAAAGGATCTTGTGCACACAGAAGATCCATTCTACTCAGGATGTCCCAAAGGTGCTTTTTCAGGAGGCAACTGGACTTTCTGGTTTTTCTTTTGATGACTTGTCTCTTCTCATCCAAGAAGCTTCTTCAGCTCTGACTGGATAATGGGGAATGGAAGGATTTATACTCCTTGCAGACAGCTGGTCCTTTGCATCCTTTTAGAGGGTCCTTGAAGCCCTTGGAGGTTTATCTGTGTCCTCAGGGTCACCTGTGTGGGACAAATGGTTCCTATAGTCTGCAATTTTTCCTCTGGAAATCCATTTCTATTCCCACACAATTCAAAGGGTGTCCATCCCAAATTTTTTGGTAAAAGTCTGTAGAGCTTCTCAGTCATCTAGGTCAGGGGTCACTAACCTTTCGGTCCTCAGGGACCACTAAATCCATAATTTTAAATCCCATGGACCACTAATATAATCTGCCTAATGACTAGATGGGTGGGCATAGCAAGGTGGTCAAGGTTGGGTGTGGCCAACTCAATGTCACTCACGTTGAGGGGCACCTTGCCAGCCTCTACTCACTACTTCTCGCCTGCCTGCCCGAGCTCCTTAGGGCCCCAACAGGAAGCAGTTGTTGGAGCTAAGCAGCCACCAGTGGTCGGTGACCACTGATCTAGGTCATGGCTGTCCCAAAGGTGCTTTTTCAGAGCTGAAGAAGCTCCTTGGATGAGAAATGAAACATCTTCAAAAGAAAAAACCAGAAAGTCCAGTTGCCTCCTGAAAAAGCACCTTTGGGACTGTTAAGAAGTGGATCTAACCCAATAACTCACAGGTACAACTGTTCTTCTTCAATAGTTCTTTATTATAGGCCTGTTTAAATCCCAGGCCTTCTGTTGCATAAGGTATTGACAAACCTCTGTCCTTTTCTTATAGGTACACATGTGGAACTGCTGGATGGCCTCGTGGTGGCCCCATTTATACCAAAGGGGAGGAGTCTCAGGTAAGGTGGGATTATGGGTATGGGACCGGTTAAGCCCTGCATGACTGTGTGGGCAAGGGGTTGTGTATGTGTTAGACATTTCGCCTGACAGGGACAACCAGGACCTGGATGATTGAGAAACTCTACAGACTTTCCACTCAGGATGTGAACAGCAAAAGCAAACGTGGTCTGGCGCTGGAGCTCAAGAGGAGAGCCAGAACAGGCACCAAAGCAGAAAGTGTCCAAGGAATTCTGTCCTCAGCTATAAAAAATGAAGTCATTCATCTCTGAATAACTGCTGATTGCAGGGAGGTTTCTGAAAAATTGTTGATTTGTGTTGAATAGTGGGCACAGGAAGCACACAGGACACAGACTTCAGTAACAGCTCTTTATTAGCTCCAGTACAGCAATGGATTGCCTAGCCACGGCAGCCCCTTTTAAGGAGAGCTGTCTGTGGCTTCAGCCATTGACCTTCTTCTAAATCTCCCGCTCTATTTACTCACTTCTAATTGGTCCGTTTGAATTGTCATTCAATACTTAACATCCCTCCCCTCTAGATCAGTATCAACCAATCCTGGAGTCTCTTAAGCCACGTAGTTGCATAAGTAGGCGGGCCTTTTCGGAGTGCGACTGGACCTGGGCAGTTCAGTTGTTCCAGCGATCTTGGAGTGAGAGGTCGAGTTCTATGTCTCTCCTGGAGGCGCCTCCGGAACTCTCTCGAACTCTGCTGTCAGCGTGGGCTTATTCTGTTACATGTTCCTTTCTTCTCCCCCCAGCAGGAACGGTGGACTGTTGCGGTCATCAATGACTCCCTCCTGGACTCCAGATAAATGTTCACTGTCTCCGGTCCGGTTTGAGTGTTGTCCCCGTTGTTCGTTTGGTGGCGTTTGGTGTAGGGTCTGGTCTGTTTCTGTGTGAATTTCTTTTTTCTTTCCCTGGATTCCTTCTTGTGTTTTGTGTTCTTTCCTGACTAGCCGGCCCCGGAGCTGATCTATGTGTCTTTTCCAACTCCGGCCATCCTCTGTTTCTATCCTGTAGGACAGGGGCCATGTGATCTGAGTTATTTCTGCTGGGACCCATAAAGAGTTTCTCTTAAAATTCTTAGCATACACCTTATCACCTACTTGGAACTGTCTAATTTTGCTGGTTGAGTAAGCTGGTTTCTCTGTGCTGTAGTGTGGGTGAAGTCTATCTAAATTGGATCTTAGCTTCTTTCCCATTAGCAGTTCCACGGGGCTTCTGTGTGTGGTGGCACTGGGTGTAATGTGCTGTATACTCAGTAGCTTATCTATTTTGGCTTGTATGTCCCCTGATCATTGTTGTAAGGTTGCTAAGGTTTCTTTCGTCGTTCTCACGATCCTTTCAGCCAATCCATTCGTGGACTGTTTTCCTGGCACAGTTAACATGTGTCAGATGCCTTGGCTGGCTAAAAACATTTCGAATTGGTTGGCCGTGAATTGGGGTCCATTGTCTGAGACTACCAGGTCAGGTAATCCATGTGTTGCAAACAGTCTCCGCAGTACTCGGATGATCGCTTCTGTCGTCGTTGATGTCATTAACTGTACCTCTAACCATTTAGAGTATGCATCAATGATGATCAGGAATGTGTTTCCCTGGCACAGTCCTGCAAAGTCTATATGTATGTATGACCACCGAGCCCTGGGATTCTCCCAGTCATGTGTGGGTGCGGTGTATGGTGCTGGTCAGGATTCCTAGCACGGTGTGCACGTTGATACCCATGTCTCTATTTGTCCATCCCCGGCCACCAAACATAGCTTCTTGACAGCGCCTTCATTTTCACGTGTCCCTCGTGTAACAAGTCTAATATGTCATTTCTTAATGCTTTTGGGATTATCCCCCCACAATAAACACCCTCTCAATCCTGAAAGTTCTGTTTGCCTTGTCTCGAAAGGTTGGAATTCAGTATCCATGTCCGTCACAGGCCATCCCTTCCAGACCTAATTTAAAACACGCACCAGAGTTCCATCCTTAGCTGTTGCTCTCGCGATGTCCGTAGCCGAGATCTGAATGTTCTCCATGGTTTCTATCAACAGGGTGGTTGTAGCTGATGCCGGGTCTTTTATTGGTTCCGGAAGCGGGCATCTGCTGAGCGTGTCAGTATGGTCGATGGTCTTTCTGGGTTTGTACTTTAGCTGGTAGTCGTATGCTGCGAGGAATTCTGTCCACCTTAGCATTCTCGATGATAGTATAGGTTTGTCTCCCGCGATGATTCCCAGGAGCGGCTTGTGGTCTGTGATGAGTTTGAATCTTCTTCCATACAGGTACTCGTGAAACCTTTTAATGCCAGCTACTGCAGCCAATGCCTCTTTATCCAGCTGGCTGTAGTTTCTTTCCGCCTTGGACAGTGTTTGTGAGTAGAATGTGATGGGGGTTTCTCTGCCGTTTGACATGCAATGGCTTAGCACAGCTCCCATGGAGCTGCCGAATGGAGACGCGTCACAAGTCAGTCTTAAAGGCAATGTCCCGCTGTATTGTACTAATACTCTGTCCGAAGTTAAAAGTTTCTTTATCTGCTCAAATGCATTCTTCTCCATCTTCCCCCATGTCCACTCCGTTCTCCTATCCAGTAACCGGTGAAGGGGCTCAGAGCATTTGTGGCATTCTGTGGCAGGAAAATATTGTAAAAGTTCAATAGCCCCAGAAATGCCTGCAGTTCTGTTTTGTTTGTGGGGGTGGGTGCCTCTCTGATTGCCTTTAGTTTGCCCAGGGGGGGTCGTATTCATGAACCATCTATTAGGTACCCCAGGAATTCCACTTGTTTTTCAGCCATCTGGCACTTGTCCCTTTTTACCTTCAGCCCCACTTCCTGGAATCTGGTCAACACTGCCCTTAAATGCTTGAGAGTGTTACCTGGGAGGAGTTTGACTCTGTGACTCCCGAGGACATGGATAGGATTCTGGGGAGGTTGAGCTCTGCCACGTGTTTATTGGACCTGTGTCCCTCCTGGTTTGTGCTGGCCTTCCGGGTGGCTACACGAGGCTGGTTCCAGCTGATTATTTACGATTCTTAAGTGAGGGTTTCATCCCCCCCCCCCCACCTTGGTGAGGCCCCTCCTCAAGAAGCCTTCTCTGGACCCAGCTGTATTAGCGAACTATCATCCAGTCTCCAACCTTCACTTTGTGGCTGTTGAAGGCTGTTGAGAGTGTGGTGGTGCAACAGCTCCCCCGGTACCTGGATGAAGCTGTCTATCTAGATCCGTTCCAGTCAGGCTTCAGGCCAGGATACAGCAGGGAAACAGCATTGGTCACATTGGTTGATGATCTCTGGAGGGCTCGGGACAGGGGGTGTTCCTCAGTCCTAGTCCTATTGGACCTCTCAGTGGCTTTTGATACCATCAACCATGGTATCATGCTGCACCAACTGGAGGGGCTGGGAGTGGGGGCACCGTGTTGCGGTGGTTCTCCTTCTTCCTCTCTGACCGGATGCAGTCTGTGTTGGCAGGGAGTCAGAGGTTCACCTCGAGGCGCCTTATTTGTGGGGTGCCACAAGGGTCGGTCCTCTCACCCCTTCTATTCAACATTTATGTGACACTGCTGGGGAAGATCATCCGTGGTTTTGGGGTGAAGTGTCATCTGTACGCTGATGATACTCAGCTGTACATCTCCACCCCGGACCACCCCAATGATGCCCTTGACGTGATGTCCCGATGTCTGGAGGCCGTATGGATCTGGATGGGGGGAAACAGACTCAGACTCAATCCCTCCAAGACTAAGTGGCTATGGCTCCCGGCGTCCCGGTATAGCCAGCTGGTTCCATTGCTGGCTATTGGTGGTGAAATTTTGGCCCCCTCAGAGAGGGCTCACAATCTGGGTGTGCTCCTGGATGCACAGCTGTCTGTAGAAGACCATATGATGGCTGTGGCCAGGGGGGCTTTTTATCAGGTTTGCCTGATTTACCAGTTGCATCCCTTTCTGGACCTGGATGCCCTGCTCACAGTCACTCTTGCCCTCGTCCTGTCCCATCTGGATTACTGTAACACTCTCTACATGAAGCTTCCCTTGAAGAGCACTCGGAAGTTCCAACTGGTCCAGAATGTGGCCGTGCGGGTGATTATGGGTGCGCCAAGTCGCACCCATAATCACCCGCACGGCCACATTGATGCCTCTCCTGCGCAAGCTGCACTGACTCCCATTGGTCTTCCGGGTGCGGTTCAAGGTGTTAGTGACGATCTTTAAAGTGTTCCATGGCTTAGGACCTGGATACTTACAGGATCGCCTTCTGCCACCGATAGCCCCTCACCGACCAACACGCTCCCACAGAGAGGGACTCCTCGGGGCGCCGTCGGTTAAACAATGTAGACTGGCAACCCCCAGGGGAAGAGCTTTTTCTGTGGGGGCACCCACCCTCTGGAATGAACTGCCCCCCCCCCAGGATATGTATGATTCCCCACCTGCGTACCTTTCACCGTGCCCTTAAGACCCTGCTATTTCAACAGTCTGGACTGGCTTAACAAGAAATTGGAATGGGGTGTTTTAAATTTGTGGGTTTTTTAATTTAACGGCCGAAATATTTAATTTGTTTTAAATTGTTTTTTGAATTTTGTATTTTAACGTTGTTTTATGATGGCTGTACACCGCCCTGAGTCCTTCGGGAGAAGGGTGGTATAGAAATTTAATAAATCTAATCTAATCTAGCTGCGGCAGCCCCTTTTAAAGGGAGCTGTCCACAGCTTCAGCCATTGACGTTCTTCTAAATCTCCCACTCTATTTACTCACTTCTAATTGGTCCGTTTGAATTGTCATTCAATACTCAACAATTTGGGGTGAGGAAATGACCATTCCTTGGGGGTAAGAGTGACAGCAGGAAGAATGCAGGGCTGCCAGTTCTGGGGAGCAGGAAGGTTCCAGGTGTTTGTCTGTTTGCTCAGTAAAGAGTTGTGTTCACAAGGACTGGTGCAATGTGTGTCATCTAGCATGTCAAGCATAATCAGGGGTTAGTTCTGAAGGGTGGCAATCAAAACCTTGAAGCAAAGCTCTTAGGTTTAAAACTTAGACAGTATAATATCACACTGATGTTATACATTAATATGTGCATAAACAAAATGAGCTTCTTTATGAGGCATACTTGATTAAACGGGTCTAACTGGGAAGTGATGGGATGATTCCTATGATTGGACTACAGCCATTGAAAGGTACCAGTTCACAAGAAATAGGAGCAATGTGGATGGAAAATATACTCCGGCTCAGAAATATAAGCACTTATGAAACCGTAGAAAGCATTTGGTTTAAAATAAGAGGAGGCACAAATAAAAGAAATTCTTTTGCTGTGTCCATCACTCTCCAGGCACTCAAAGGGAAACATGGTTGGTGCTCCTGAAAGCAACTCAAAGATCCTTCCAAGAGCCTTCAAGGACCCCAACATCTCCTGGAGACAGAAGGGACCTTTTTTCTTCTTCTGATAATGTTCTTTTTCAGCCTACGGAGGGATTGAGAGGATTTTATGGGGAAGAAGGTCCAGAAGAAAGTCCTTCTCTCCCCTCTCCCTGTTCACCAACCCCCCTCTCTTATGTCTCCTTGCTGCTGTGCATGAATTCACACCCGGCATCCTGAAGCAGCTATTCTCCTTCCACTTGGCACTGGTGCCATCTCCAATGCCCCGGCATGCTCTCTGCTGCCTACCACCCCATAGCTCCTCAACCTGGACCAGGTGCACTCAGGGCCCAGGCCAGGTGAAGCACACAAAGTTTGGGAAGTGCACAGGCCATCTGGGGTTGCCCACCCTCGCGTCTGTCCCTTGGAGCTACCAAATCACAAGGGCTCAGAAGGGTCTGCAGACAAATGTGTTTCATTGAAAGGCAGTTGGGATGCTGAAGGGCCCCCATGTGATTCTACCACTGAATGTGGGTTTTCTGACAAAATATTTTACTGGGCTCAACAGCCCCGAAACAAGTGGAACCCAGCATCGTGGTCCAAATTAAGGTTTGGGTTGTGAAAGCTCCGATTGGTGACACCACCACAAAGTGTGTGTTGCGTTTCCTGGTTGGCATCAAGAATCCCCCAAAAGCAAGGATGGAAGAGGGGTTCTTGGAAAACCCTGAGAGTCTTAAACGTAGGATTTGCTGCAAGATTGGTCATCACTTGTCACACGGTCAGAAAAGGGAAAATTTGGAAGGATTATTTTGTTTTTCACTGAAATGTGGAGAATTCAAGCATCTTCCTCCCTCACACCCTCCCAAGGCACCATTGTCTTGATGCCCATGTCTTTTTTTATAATTAAGTTTTTTATTTTTTCCAATGTAAACATACATGTTTTGTGGACAGTACGTTGACTGGGTCAGGTCTTTTTTATACAACGTTAACAATAATAATACGAATAGTATGTAGAATTCTAATCTTCCAACTTCAAACAATACTAGTCTCATTTCATATTCCTTTTACATTTTCTCTTTCATTCATTTAAGCATAAATAATGTTTCTTCACACCCTGTGTTTATTATCCCTTAATAAATATTGTCATTCAATATTTTAAGAATCACTCATTATTCCACCATAACATCAATATTCCAAATGTATAGGATTACTAATAACACTAATTATTAACAATATTAAATCCATCACGGAAGTATATCTCGAAGTCCTCACCATTTCTAATCCTTAATATTTTAAATTCACAATATTTTTTAACACACTGTTAATACTTCAGTTAAATTGTCTAGTCTTAAATTACCATCTACTAACCTAAACTTAATGGGATTTTGGAGTTTTCCCATTTTATTAATATATTTTCTCTCAGTCTTTCTAAAATTCCATCATTTATTGATTTTTTTGGTCAGTCTTTTATCTCTCTCTTTCTTGGAATCTTGTATCTCTTTTTCATTTTTTTGTGTCTACTAAACTTTTCCTTCTGGGTGCATTTGCCTCTTTCCGCTGCTCCACAAAACTTCCACATTGGTGCCCGTGTCTGTGCAACAGAAGCCCTGCCTCTTTTTCACATGCGTCATGTGTAAAGACTGGCCTTCAGTTGCACAGACACAACTGCCACTCTGCACAGGACTGGTCCCCCTTCACCAAGGAGGGTGTTTGTGGACCACTGCAGCATCTCCATTTCCAACGGCCCTTCTCCATCCAAGCTCTGAGAAACTTTTCATCAGGTGCAGAGGTGGATGAAGCTTATTTCCTCCAAGAGCAGCACTTGGCAGCTGAACCCCCCTGGGGCTGCCACCCTGGGCTTTTGACTCCAATGGTTGTCCAACGGCTGTCCAGAAGTGCTTTTACCTGGTGAAAGGTCAGATTCTGACCCGCTGTAGCAATGTAGCGTTCATCAATGATCTTCATCAACTGAAAGCACACAGAGCTGGACGGAGGTCATCAGATTCATCTCATCCTGGCCACCCTTTTTTTGAACTATTATCATCTGGCAGACGGTACAGGATAATAAAAACAAGGACAAATGGGCTGAAAAACAGCTTCTATCCCAGGGCAGGAACTATATTGAATTCTACTGCATAGTGCAATATTAATACAGTATCAGGGGTTTTCAATTCAATTGTATAGACTGTGAAGGATGTGTGTTTGTGTTTCATTTTTATAGTTACAATGTACACTCAAGACGGCATTTAATTTCGTTGCACAAGCTGCAATGACAATAAAGTAAACTAACAGATGGGACCTGATAGTTAACATTTGTCACCCTCACCTGAAAGGATTTTGGGTGTCTCCAAGCTTCTGGATAAGGGTTGAGAGAAGCCACCTCAGATTTTAAAAAACCAAAGAGGACATCAGTCTCCTGGAGTAGGATTCCTGTGCTCTGGGGATCCTGCCAAGTCTAGGAATCCAGCTGCACCGTTTACTTGACTGGAAGCCACATTTATTCAGCCAGGAGCATCTGGGCTGTTTAAAGATCCCTAAAGATCCAGGCCTCTGGTCTATAATATCCGTATGTTCAAAAAGCAAACATTTGGCCTTGTTTCTACCCCCATTGACATTTTTTGAAAGAACAGGGCATGGACACCAATATGTATTTGAAATTTGTGTGCCCTATTTTCCCTCGTGCCTGCCGGATTTTGCAAAGCAAGTGTCCTTGCTATATTCGTTAATCAGATAACAGCTTCACAAGACTTGGAGACATTAGAAAGCAGAGAGCCAATTAAATTCTGCTTCACACATTAAACTTAGAAGTTGCAAAATCCTGTGGATCAATTGACTTCCCTTTGCTTCTCCTGCAAATTCCTGGGGTCGCTGAATAGTCCACAGAGTTGCTTAATCCCCCAATGTGCTTTTTCCGTCCCTTTTACAGCACCTCCTGTGCCCTAACACCCAGCTGAGAATCAGCACTCTAGATCCTCCAAGTGTCGCAGGAGCCAAAGCTTCCATTGCTGAGGCAGTGACCAAAATTAGTTGTTATGGAAAACCCTAGAAAACCGTCTCGGGGAGCTTTCGGCCAAGGAGCCTCTGTGATGAGAAGCTTTGCGTCCAAGCGAAAGTTGCAGGCTGACCGAATCAGGCGGATGAAGCTACTCTGGGCCTGCCAGATGGCTGCTCGCCACACCAGACAATGCTCCAAGAAACGTTAGTTGCAGCTGTGGAACATTCGGTGGAAGTCAGGAATTCTGGAGCAAGAGGCAAATTGCCTCTAGAATGCGAGCAGGGAGGGGGGGCTTCCTCCCATGGAGCCTCCTTTGCAAGCAGTGCTGATGAATCCTTCACCAGCTGTTCCTTTAGGGTCCTGGTTTTTTGCCCATCTTCATTGAGTGGCTGAGCTCTTGTGGGCTTTCCACTGGAGCTTCCACGTAGAGCTCCCCTAGACTTTTGGACCCCTGAAACCTTAAGCCTGCAGGAATGCCTGGGAGTTGGAGAGCTTGACTCAAAACGCATTTCCATCCCTCTTGCACATTTTGGAGGGTTGTTTTTTTCCCATCCGAATCATTCAAAGAGTTTGTTACTGACTGGCCATTTTACACTCCTAGCTCGTGAGAGCTGGACTGAGAGAGCCTGCAAGGAAGCCAAGGAGAAAGCTGCACTGGTGGCTTTTGGAATTACCCAAAGCAGCAGCCTTTCCCAGCCTGGTATTTTGTGAAATAATTACCAGTTTAAATCTTTATGAGATTAAATCTTGGTCTGTTGAGAGGAGAGGAGAGGAGAGGAGAGGAGAGGAGAGGAGAGGAGAGGAATGGGGAGGGGAGGGGAGGGGAGGGGAGGGGAGGGGAAGGGAAGGATTGTTGATGGCTTCAGTTCTTCCTTAAAAAGAAATACGCTCCTCAGCCTGGTAATAACAAATAAATGGTGAAGAACCACAACCCAGGATAAAGAGATGG
Source organism: Masticophis lateralis (assembly GCA_030761175.1). Lineage (NCBI taxonomy): Eukaryota > Metazoa > Chordata > Lepidosauria > Squamata > Colubridae > Masticophis > Masticophis lateralis. Next base: position 1,004,660 of record JAUDYJ010000015.1, on the reverse strand, counting down.
CAGTTAGCCATACTTCAATGAGCTCTGATCTTGAGAAAAGCACATTATAGCAGTATAAGGATCTTACTTAACTATATAATCACAGACACTCTGGGATTATCATCATCATCATCATCATCTTGTATGCTGCCTGACTTTTTTTTTATTGAAAAAGTTTTACAAATACAAATTTTTCATTTTTCTCTCCTCCCAATTCCACCCCCCCCCCAATCCCATATCCCCCCCCATCCCCTCCTTGGTTTCCCTTGCAAAAAATATTATTTTTAGACAGTCTGCATATATTAAACTAGAAAAATACAGTGAAATCCGGAAGATAACAAATAGACCTATAAATAATCCTAAAATTAACATCCAAATAGTAATAGTGTTTGCCTCATTTATCAACCATCAATATTCATTTATCAATCAGCACAACTCTCATCTAATAATATAATATTTAAATCCAAGTAAAAAATATCAAGTATTTCTCTAATCATAATTATTATTTACCTAAATCAATCCCCCATATTGTATAATAATAATAATAATAAGATATAATATCATCTATATCAAGTAATATTCTGTATCCATATATCAATCTATATTCTAATTTTAATTACATACATACAACATTAAACCAATTTTTTAATCTTCTCTCCATCATAATTGAAGTTAAGTATACTGTAACCAAATTAAGTCAATCTCTTCTTCCAACAAAGTTTTTAAGGACTTCAAATTCCAGCTGCCCCCATCAGTAAAGAGTATATAAAATCCCCCCGAGTGACTTTATATTTATAATATGCCCAAGATCCAACCACAAAGGTATTTTGTAATCCTCTAGGTAGAATGTTCATCCTAATTACTACTATTCTACCAAATTTATTTATTTATTTTATTTGTTTAGATTTGTATACCGCCCTTCTCCTTGCGGACTCAGGGCGGCGAACAGCCAAATAAAAATAGTACACAAAAGTTAAACAATTTCTTAAAAAAGCATATAACTTTGGCTAAAAATTAAAACCATTAACCATTAAATATTTAAAATACCCAACCCTATAATACAGATCTTAAAAATTCAGTGGTTAAAAATTAAAAAAATAAAATAAAGACAGTTGCAGTTTTTTCCAAGTCTTTTTGAATTTGAAGCTGCGGCCTGCACTCCTAGATATTTCACCTTTAAGACTATTTCAGATCCTGCCAACCTTTCCAGTTCCATCCTTTGGGTTTCCGACATATTTTTAACTATCATCTTTGTTTTTTCATCTGGATGATTAATTCCAAAGACTATAATAGGGTAACCACCAGATCATCTGCAGAGAGTCTTGTTCTGTAATCCTTTTGCCAAAAACACCACCACTGCAGGGATCTGTTTACTTTTCTCAAGATGTTCCAATAAACCTATGAGTTGCCTTACGTTGACCTTCATATATCTGCCCTCTATAAATCCAACTTAATCATGATGAATTTGCAGAAATTTTATAATCCATATTTATAAATAAATCAAGTGTAATCAAGATAAAGTCAATCCTCGAGAAAGATCTATAGCGGTCTGAAAAAATTGCCTTTTAAACTATTTCAAATAATAAAATATTTGCCATCTTTTCTGTGGAGAATTCAGTCCATTCACATTCCAGAATAAAAATTTAAGTGTCATTTGAAGTTTCACAAAGCGAATCGAGCAATTGACGAAGTTTCTGTTGCAGAGCAGTGGTCTTCCGTCTAGGTCCTCCCTTGGCTTCTGATTTCTGTTGCTTGCCATTGCCCCCCTTTTCCTCTTGTGAAGTACTGGGCCTCTGCTGTTTCTGCTTTTCTAACATTTGCTTGTCAGCTCGGTTTATACGTTTCGGTTCTTGCTTCAACAGTTCAAGGTCCAGTACCACCTCTCTTGTACCTCTGGGGTGCTTTATTTTCGGCTCTGGAAGATCCATAAGAAAATCATCTGAAAAACCACCTACTGCTCCTTGCGTTTCTTCTATTGCTCTTTTAGTTTCTAATTCCATCTGCCTGCATTGTTCCTCAGTCTCTCTTTCAGGTTTTTTATCTTTAATGCCTTCTATAATTAACGATGTGGATGAACATGGAGATGTGGGAGCCCCTTTAAAGATATTATTATAAAAGTGTTCTGCTTTTTCAATAGTATTTAAACAGTATCTCATATCTTCATATCTCAGAATTATACCAACCGGGGCATCCCATCTGAATGGAATCTGATTTCTTTTCAATTCATTCACCAAAAATCCAAAATCCTTTCTATCTCTTAACATCTTAGGTGGTAACTCTTTGTAAACATAAATTTGATTACCTTCTACCTGAATGGTAGCATGGTAAGACTTCTGCAAAATACCATTCCTCAATCTTCTGTCAGTAAAGTAGACAACAACATCTCTAGGCAAATTCCTTTGTCTAGCCACACGTGAGTTCACCCTGTAAGCTTTATCAATACAACTAAAAATTTGGTCATCTTCCACCTTTAACAATACAGCTAATGCCTTGGCACAGACTGTTCTTAAGTCTTCTCTGTTGTTCTCTCTTATACCTCTTAGTCTTATCGCAAACTCCATAGCTCTAAACTGAAGCATTATCACATCATTTTCAATTCTTTGATTTCTAAGATCAGCTTTAAAAAATTTTTCTTCTGTTACTTTCATCTTAGATTCAACTTCTGTGCTAAGTTCACCCACTTTTTTTTCAATCTCCATCACATCTGAAAGACCAGAAACTACTTTAATAATATTTTGGTTCAATTTATCATATTTTTCCTGTAGCAATTCCTTGATTTGCTTCTGAGATCTTTCTATCTTTTCAACAACACTTCCTAAAGCCTTGGTTATAAAGCCTTTCAAATCCTCATTTCCAGTTTCCTGAAACTGCGTTTGAGGCTTTTCTGATTTTTCCTTTGTCTGATGGGTAGGGGAGCCCCCCCTTGGTTTTTGTTTTGGAGTCATACTTCCACAGAGTCTTAGCTTCTCCAGAGAAGAGGATTTCCCTCCTTTTCCAACTTCCTTCCCCAGTTTTATAGAGCAATAAATGAATCTATCTTCTTAAGGTGTAAATGTCCCAATTAACCGCTACTAGCAGACAAACTTTCACACTTTCGCTTTCAACTCTCCCTTCTTCCGTTCGTTCGGGTCAGTCGCCATTTTATATTACTTTATTTCTCTTTTCTCCCATTTAAATCCTTTTTTTTTTTTGAAAGATAAAATACTTGCAATTTTGAGGCTTTAAAGTCCAGATTTCAACTTGTTTCATCTAATGCAGGCTTTTATTGGTTTGATAGGTGTTACTCACGCCGTCTTGCTCTGCAAGCAGAGATCCCCCGATGTCCAGAGCTCTGGCGAGTTGAAAGGGGAGCCTTTTTCCCTGATTCCTCCCCAGAAAAAGAAAAAAATCCTGGGGGCTCCTCAGGGGGCTCGACCCTGTCTCGCCAGCTCCATCTGATCTTCCATATGGAGATCAGACTTTCCGAGCCGCCTCACAGCTGTTGAGGTGGCTCTATACGGACACCGAAGCCGGCAGTCATAAAAAACTGCCCGACAATGGCAGAGACACCGACCGGAAGCTCTATGCTGCCTGACTTTTGACTCTGAGTTCATACTTGCAGTAAATATATATATATATGTATGTATGTATGTATGTATGTATGTATGTATGTATGTAGGTCTTTGGTTATTCGGGTCTTCTCCCGCGTAGAATTGGAAGTATCTTGGCGACGTTTCGACGAAGTCTCATTCGTCATCTTCAGGCTGGTGTTCTCGGCTTCGTTCTTCCAGGAGCCTCTTGTGTTTCATGTTCTCTTCTGACTAGCTGGCCCCTGATCTGTGTGTCTTTTCCAGCTTTGGCCGTCCTCTGCTTCTATCCTGTAGGACGGGGCCCTGTGATCTGAGTTATTTCTGCTGGGACCCATAAGGGATTTCTGCTAAAATTCTTAGCATACACTTTATCTCCTACTTGGAACTGTCTAGTTCTGCTGGTTGAGTCAACTGGCTTCTCTATGCTGTAGTGGGGGTGAAGTCTGTCTAAACTAGACCTTAGCTTCCCATTAGCAGTTACGCAGAACTTCTGTGTGTTTATCTATTTTCGCCTGTATGTCCCCTGATCCCAGTCTTGCTAACGTTTCTTTTGTTGTCCTCACCATCCTTTCAGCCAATCCATTAGTGGATGTTTTTCCTGGTGCAGATAGCACGTGTTGGATCCCTTGGCTAGCTAAGAACATTTTGAATTGATTAGCCATGAACTGGGGCCCGTTGTCTGAGACTACCAGATCGGGTAACCCATGTGTTGCAAAGAGTCCCCATAGGACTCAGATGACTGCTTCTGTTGTCGTTAATGGCATTAAGTTTACCTCTAACCATTTAGAGTAGGCATCAATGATGATCAGAAATGTGTTTCCCTGGCACAGCCCTGCAAAGTCTATATGTCCCAGGGTTCTCCCAGTCATGTGTGGGTGCGATGTGTGGTGCTGGATGGGATTCCTGGCAGGGTGTGCAAGTCGAAACCCGTGTCTCTATTTCTTTGTCCATTCCTGGCCACCAAACATAGCTTCTTGCCAGCGTCTTCATTTTCACTATCCCTGGGTGTCCCTCATGTAACAAATCTAAAACGTCATTTCTTAATGCTTTTGGGATTACTACTCTATCCCCCCACAATAAACACCCTCTCAATCCTGAAAGTTCTGTTTGCCATGTCTTAAATGGACTGGAATTCAGTGTCCATGCCCATCTCAGGTCATCCTTTCCAGACTCAATTTAAAATGCATGCTAGAGTTCCATCCTTTGCTGTTGCTCTCGCAATGTCCGTACCCAAGGTCTGAGTGTTCTCCATGGTTTCTATCAGTAGCGTGGTTTTGGCTGGTGCCAGGTCCTCCACCGGTTCTGGAAGCAGGCATCTGCTGAGTGCGTCAGAATGGTCGATGGTCTTTCCTGGTCTGTACTTGAGTACTTGGTACTTGGTAATCGTAGGCTGCGAGGAATTCCGTCCACCTTAGCATTCTTGGGGATAGGATGAGGGGGGTGTAGGTTTATCTCCCGTGATGATTCCCAGGAGCGGCTTGTGATCTGTGATTTCGAATTTTCTTCCATATAGGTACTCAAGGAACCTTTTAATGCCAGCCATGGGAGCCAACACCTCCTAGCTGTAGTTCCTTTCCCGCTTGGACAGTGTTCGCGAGTAGAATGCAATGGGGGCTTCTCTGCTGTTTGGCTGAGCAGGGCTCCAATGCCGAATGGCGATGCGCCGCAAGTCAGTCTTAAAGGCAATGTCCCACTGTACTGTACTAATACTCTGTCCGAAGTTAAAAGTTTCTTTATCTGCTCAAATGCGTTCTTCTCCATCTTCCCCCATGTCCACTCCGTTCTCCTATCCAGTAACCGGCGAAGGGACTCAGAGCATTTGTGGCATTCTGTGGCAGGAAAATATTGTAAAAGTTCAATAACCCCAGAAATGCCTGCAGTTCTGTTTTGTTTGTGGGGGTTGGTGCCTCTCTGATTACCTTTAGTTTGCCCAGGGTGGGTCATATTCATGAACCATCTATTAGGTACCCCGCTTGTTTTTCAGCCATCTGGCACTTGTCCCTTTTTACCTTCAACCCCACTTCCTGGAATCTGGTCAACACTGCCCTTAAATGCTGTTGTAGTTGTTTCTGATTTATGGCTGAAATCAACACATTGTCAAAATAGGGAATGACCCCTTTGATTCCCTGTAACAGGCATTCCATAAGGCTTTGGAATAGCCCCGAAGCTACGCTTACTCCAAATTGCAGGCATTTGCACTTGAATGCTCCCCTGTGCATGACTATTGTTTGCGCTTCCACTATGGCATCATGTACAGATAGCTGTTGGTATGCCTGGGCCAGATCCAGCTTTGCAAATATCTTCCCTTGCCCCAGGAAGTGTAACAGGTGTTACACAACAGGTACTGGGTAGGCGCTCTGTTGTAACGCTTTATTCAGGGTGCTCTTATAATCTCCACAGAGGCGCACTGACCCATCTGGCTTTGTGGGGGTTACTATTGGTGTCTCCCACTTAGCATGGTCCGTCGGCTCCAATACCCCTTGGGCAATGAGTTTGTCCAGTTGCCCATCCATCTTGGGCTGTAGAGCAAAAGGAACCCTCCTGGGTTTAATTCTGACAGGGGCAACCTGGGGATCTAACTTAAATGGTATTGGGGACCCCATGTATTTGCCCAATTTGCCGTCGAATACGACTGCAAAGTCCCTCATCAGTTCCTCTTCCCAATCGTCGTCTTCAATTTGATTGATTCTGGTCAGTGCCAGCCCCAAAGGCTTGAACCACTCCAGTCCCAATAGGCTAGGTCTGTCCCGGTCCACTATGGTGAGGGGCAGTTTCTCTTGGAAGCCCTTGAATTTTATGTTGAACTTCCCAATGCCCAGCACTGGAATCCAGTTCCCCTGATAGTCTTTCAGGGTCAGTCTTTGATGCTTGAGTGCACTGGTTGTGAGGCTGGGGATTAACTGCTTGATGGTCGTCCAGGAGACCATGGACAGGCATGACCCTGAGTCAACCTCCATTTGCGTGGTCTCCCCTCAATGTAAACGGTCGCCACCATTTTCTTTGACTTTCCCATGCTTGCGTGCCCGATTATTATCATCTGACGGGTTTCCCCTCTTTCCGATCCATAGTCCTCGTTTCTGCGCTTTCTTCCAAACGGTTGCTTCCTGTTGCCTGTTTGGAATTGTCTGGTTCTGGGTAGCGGACTGGTTTGCCTGTTTCTTTGGGATACTGGTTAAGATGCCCTGCAGGCTCTTGCAGTGTGCCACTTCCGGTCACATCGCTTGCAGATTGCGTCTCAGAACCTGCACTCTGTCCTTAGATGATTTCCTTCACATCCTGCAAACCAGAACTCTTTGTTCCAAATGGAGATGATGCACTTCGTCCCCCTCTTCTTCTTCCAAACGGAGATGATGCACTTTGTTCCCCTCTTCTTCTTCTTCCGACCCGGTTTCTACATCCTCGTAGTGGAATTTCTGGGATGCCTTGGTCACCGTTGCCTCTTTCATAGCCACATGAAACTTTATTCTAGGCTTTGCAAGTAAACGGCTTTGCAAAGTGAGATCCCTCTGCCCCAACACCAAACGATCCCTCCTAGCCTCATCCAGATTGGAGAACTCGCAAGCGGTGGCTATTTCACGTAGTGTTGCTATGAATTCACTTATTGATTTTCCTACCCTCTGGTCCCTCTGGTAGAATTCATGCCTTCTTACCAAGGATGAAGCTTGTGGTGCATAGTGCACTTTCAGGATGCCTTGCAGTATTGGCCAGGTCATTGTTCTCAGCTCTGCCAGTGAGGCTAAGGCTTTTGCCATTTTATAAATGGCAGGTCCGCAGTCCTCTTTCTTTGTTCCAAAAGGCTTAGCAAGTCATTTGCTTCCAGGAACATGTGGAATCTCTCCATGTACGAGTCACAGTCTTCTCCAGCCTGGTTGAATGGTGCAGGTGGAATGATTGAAGACATCTCTTGGCCATTGAGTTTGATGGCCGCTGATTGCCATGTGGAGGTTCAGTAACTTGGTGTCTGATTGATCTTCTGAGATCTCACCTTCGTCGCCAGTGTTGAATAGTGGGAGCAGAAGGAACACAGGATTCAAATTCCAGTTACAGCAGTTTATTAGCTCCGGTACAGCAATGGATTGCCTAGCCATGGCAGCCTCTTTTAAAGGAAGCTGGGAACAAGGAAGTCCAGTTGCCTCCTGAAAAAAAAGCACCTTTGGGGCAACTCTGACCTGGAGGACTGAGAATCTCTACAGAAATAGGGCAGAGGAGCTACAGCCATTCCTATGTCTGAGCAATAGCAAAGCTGGCCAGATGGACCCAATTCAGTCAGGAGCAGGAGACGTGCTACTGCCTTGCTAAAAGAGATGGAAGTGAGGACATCATTCACGAGGGAATTCCTGTAGGAAGCAGATGTGGGGCAGGGCTGGGCCCAATGCCTCAGCCTTGCAGACCCAGTTCACAAGACCTGGGCAAGATAAGAAAAGCAGCCTGGAAGGGTCATTCTTCCCCAGTATGTCTCAGGTAGCGCAGACTCCTGGGCCATTAGCCCTGCTGTACTCCCTGTCAGCCTCCAAGCATGACCAGGCTCCTCTCCCTCTCCTGCTCCTTCCAAAGGAGCTGTTTGAGCCAGGAGTGTTCCGGCCGTGACTTCTTCTAAGGAGCTAGAGAGGCCAGTCAGTTGTGGTGGTGAGGGATGGAGAGGAATTTCAGCTACAACCTCTGTGAGTTCCTATCAGGAGACTTTTTCTGATCCGTGGTGGGTTTCCCCTCTGGAACCAAAGGGCTTCCTCTTGGTCTACATTGGGCTCAGGATGAAAGCCTTTTCTTCAAGATGTTTTGGTCCTGAATGGCTGCTGGTACTTCTTCCCTCCCATAACGGCTCCTGAGGCCAGAACGGCCTGTCCATGGCTAGTTCATTGGTCACATGGGTCTTTCCTTCATGTTGTGGCCTGTCAGCCACCAGCCCCTTCAGCAGCCAAATCAGTGGAAGAGGGGGCATGGGAGTCAGGGCCAGCATCAAGGCAACCTGAGAACTCTGTGGGGGAAGAGGGAATGGAGCTCTCAGAGATGGAGCCAGAGGCAGAGCCTGGGCCGTCCGTCAGCCCTCAGATAGAGAATCAACAGCCCCCAGGTCTGGTGGTGGCTGATGAGGAAGAGGAGGAACTGCTGGGCCCAGTGCCTGAGGCGTGGATGTGCAGAAGGCAGAGGAGAGGAGAGCAGCAGGAATCTATGGGCCGATCTTTGGGACGGAAGGCCCACTGCTACTAGCAAAGCCCCACCTACTTCTGGAGATAAAAGGCAGGGGGTGGAGATCAATAGATGTGGCAGATAACTAATCATCTCCCTGCCAGACAGACTTGTTAGCCTGCTGTGTGAGAGAAAAACTTTTTTCCAGGGCTGCAGGTGTTCCTAATAAAGGAATCTTTGAGTTAACTTCAGAGGGTTTGTTGCGTTTGGGAGCCAGTCAGAACACTTCACTTCCAGCATGCAAATTCTCCTCAGAGTCCTCCTTGGCAGATCCAAGGCCTTCTCACCTGCAGCACTGATGCCTGAAATGCTCCCCCAAGGGGGCGTCTGCTCATCCCTGCAGAAAAGCATTTACTTGCCCTGGTTCTTAAACAGTTTATTGTTTGTGCTCAGTGGTGGGTTTCTACTGGTTCGCCCCAGTTCAGGCAAACCAGTAGCGGTGGCAGCGGGAGGCTCCGCCCATTCTCCCAGACCTCACAGACATTCTGTGCATGCAGAAGCGCTGTGAGCAAGTGAAGCAAACGCACATCCGTGCACTCACAGTTCCGAACCAGTAGCGAAGGTAAGTGAAACCCACCTGGTATGCACCAAGACAAATTCCTTGTGTGTCCAACCACACGGCCAACAAAAAATCCTATTCTATTCTATTTTACTGTTTGTGCTGTTCCGTTTCTAAGAAAACAGTACATCTTATGCTGCGGTTGTCTTTTGCCCTCTTCACTGGACCCATCCAAACTCCCTGAAAAGATTGTTGTGTGCAACCCGAAAGAAACCAGCCCTGCAGCAGCGGCCTTCCTGGGGTAAATGAGCTGGACAGCTTGTCTGGTTGCAAAGTTTCCTAAAACAGCTTCCTGCTCCCTTCCCTTTCCCCCAAATTCTGGTTGTTGTTTCACAGCCTTTCTGAACATTTGGCAGCTTGCGAAGGTTGTCTGCAGAGCTGCCAGCTTGGTTTCGCAGTGCCGTTGAACCAAGATCGTGTGGTTGTCAAGCATCCATGTTAGAGGCCGAGCATGCGAGCCAACCAGCTGCACAGAGAGGCTGCCTCCCTCTCTGCCAAATGGCACCACTCTCTGGGTTCCTTGAAATTTGCTCTGCTTTGTTTCCTTAAAAAAACAAAAGTGGGGGGGGGGGAGAAATCTCTGAGAGAAGCAAGGAATGCAGCTCAATCCTGACTTCGTTTCCTGAACTCATTCGGGGAAATGTCCCACCTGACTCTCCCCTGCGATGCCTTTAGCTCTTAGTGGAAACTTGAAATGCCCAGAGGAAGATGGCTTGCAGGTGGCAGGGCCCCCGGCCCCTTCTCCTTCCTGGGGTCTCTGCCGCACAAGGTTTGGGCACCCGATGGCGTGTCATTGGGTATCTGGGAAACAATTAGGTCCAGTTCTGCTCCAAAACAGAGAGACCAAAAGTGCCCCCCCCCCCAATTCCATCATCTGCAAAAATGGAGCTCAGGAAAGGTCTCCATGGGGTGGCCTGGAATAAGGACGAGGCCTCTGCATTCTCTGGGCCAGGAGCAGCAGAAGGCCCGGCCCCTCAGAGGGAGCAGAGGCCGTCTGTCCATCCAGCCCCCTCCTGGCCGACTCAGAGCCTCGGTGTGGGCAGCCTTTTACCCCTTTCTTTACTAAGAGCAGCTTCGTTTTAAGTAATCCACGCGGAGAGCCTTCCCTGGTTATAACAGCCACCTATGGGCTTGTACACATTTGTCTCTTTTGATGTGATGCTTTAACATATCAGTCTCACCATAACTTCCTAAATTCCGGTAGAATTTTTAGATTAGACAGAAATTATGATACCTTCTGGATTTCTGATTTATACTCCCTTGGTTATTACAATCAGCTATTGCATATTACCTTGATTTTAAGGTTGATCTGAGGTTCTCAATTGCCATAAGCTATCCTAGTGGACAGAACCTCCTTGGGGTTACTTTGAAATATCCATTTGATGGAGAGCAATCTGGTCTACTGCAGGCCAAGAAGCTGGAGATGGTGAGTTCTAGTCCTACCTTAGTGTGGAAGGCTGGGTGACCCTGGGTCAGTTGCGCTCCCTCAGCCCAAACTCCTCACAGGGTTGTTGTTGTTGGGAAAACAGGAGGAGGAAGGGGTGGTGGATATCTTGGCCGCCTTGAATTATTTGTAAAAATAACAGCAATAGCACTTAGACCAGTGATGGCTAACCTTTTTCTCTCTGTGTGCCGAAAGCACACACGCACGCAACAGCACACACGCATGCTGGCACCCATAATGCAATGCGTGTCCCCTGCACATGCACACGTGACCCCCCTGCCCCCCCCCCGTTTTGGGCCTAGTAAGCCTCTCTGCAGTCTCCTGAGGACAAAAATGGGCTGGGGGGGGCACGCCACACACTCCCGCCCTGCCCCCGACCCCTGCAACCTCCGTGCATGTGCACACGTCTCCAGCATGCGCCCCGACCCCCATGCACCCCAAAAATCAGCTGTCCGGGAGGCTGTGCGTGCATGCATGTGTGATGGAGCTGAGCTAGGCAACAGCTCGTGTCCCAGAGAGAGGGCTCTGCATGCCAGCTGTGGCACACATGCCATAGGTTCACCATCACAACTTAGACTTATATGCCACTTTACAGTGCTTTCCAGCCCTCGCTAAGCGGTTTACAGAGTCAGCTTATTTCCCCCAACAATCTGGGTCCTCATTTTACCCACCTTGAAGGATGGAAGGCTGAGTCAACCTTGAGTCTGGTGAGATTCAAACTGCCAAATTGCAGGCAGCCGGCCATCAGCAGAAGGAGCCTGCAGGATGGCACTCTAAACACTGCGCCACCACAGCTCATAATAAAGACAGGATACAAATGAACAAATAAAATATTATATAATAGTTTTCTGCGCATGACCCAAGATGGCGACTTCCCATTGAGTCTGCGATCTTGGGGGGGGGGGTATGATTATGGCTCCGGGGGGCCTTGGAGGGCCGAATTCGATGAATGCTGCCTTGGCCCGGCTGGAGGAGTGTTTGAGCGTTTTTCTGAGGGGTCTCTGGCTCTATGAGATGCCCCAGAGGTCCGTGGAGGTCGGCGTCAGTGAGAGCGGCCCAAGAGAGGAAAGGGCAGCGACTGGCTTTCCTCGGCAGAGGCAGCTATGCCAGGATGGCAGCGGCGGCGCAACAGTGGCAACGGTGCAGCACCTTCGTCGTGATCCTTGCCGATCCAAACCGCACTGGACATGTGTTATAGGGGTGGAAGGTGGGCGGGGAGAGGACAGGGAGGCTGGCAGTGGCAACAGCAATGCTGGCGGCATTGGAAATGGCGGCTGCCGGGACGAGGAAGAAGTTGCCGGAGTTGGTGTGTGGGAGTACTGGAGATGTTGGGTGACAGCTGCTCGCTGGTATATTGGACCTCCTGGGTGATTGTGGGTGCCGTTTGGCCCCTCGGTCGTCCCAGAAACCTCCATGAGGATTTATGGAGGTTGGGCGAGGTGAGCAGTATGGCCATTAGAAAGATCTGGGAGGGGTTGGGGAGAGCCGGACCATGACTGAGGGTTTTTTTTCCCCCCGTGGCACTTTGTTGCCTCTGCTCTCCTTCTTACCTCCCACTTCCCTGAAGCCTGTTTAAGGCTTTATTGGGGACAGCCTACGGGCTGTGCCATACTGCTCCTGCTTGCTGGACAATATCTCCTGGTCAGATTTCATCTTGACCTCCCTGGATATAGGGCTGTTTATGGTCTCTGCTGGCTGAACTTTGTTTCTGGACTCTGAGGACTGACTTGTCTCCACTTTCTCCCTTAATTGATGGGATAGTTACATCTGGGGTCCCAAGTCTTGGTGGTCTGCAGCTGCTGTCTCAAGTCCGGTTTTTGGGACAATCTAGGTTGGCCAGCTGCTGTGAGAGGGGGGCTGGGCCACCTTGTACCGGATCGAAACAACATTCTTTACTCCTGCCATTGCCGTGAGAGGACAGTGAGGTCCCATGAGTCCCATCTAAGTCTGGCATCACGCTCCTTCGGACTGTTATAGCATCGAAATTGACCCCCTGGTTATCGGCCATGGGTCATTACCTCCCCTTGATGTCAGATATACTTGGTGAATGAACTCCATGCTCTGCGAGATTCCCCCCTCTCGCAGGTTTGGTCCTCCCCGTTATCAAGGGCCTATCTTGATGATGGGCGTTGAAACCCCGAGAGATGGCATGCAGCAAAGAAGAGACTGAGGGGTTTTTAAGTGGGTTTTTTAAGGGGTTCGGGGCGGGACCAGGGTGGGTTTTCGGGGCAATCCACCAGGGTTAGGACCGGGCCCTGTGAGGGGTGGTGGCATTAGGGATACAGGGTCGGAGGCTATGGAGGGGGCTGGAGCTCGACTTAAGGAAGGCTGTTCTATCAGTACTGTGAGTGGGAGGGGCAGATATGGTGGAAGCAGGGGGCCACATCATGTTCGGGGAGTGCGCACTCGCTATCTTCGAGCGATTGCACACTCCGGCCCCCAATGCTTTTCTCGTTCCCCAGGTTGTTCAGATCCTCAGGGCCTGAGCCTTCGGCTGATGCTGTGCAATGCCAGGTCTGTGGCAGGTCCGGGAGCTTTATTTAAAGCCCCCCTCATTTATGATCTTATACAGGAGGGGGGTGCGGACCTGGTGGGTATTATGGAGACCTGGCTGGGTCCAGAGGAGGGGGTGCCCCTTGTTGAAATGTGCCCGCCAGGTTTCCGGGCATTCCATCAGCCAAGGGCTCAAGGAAGGGACGGGGGGTGGGGGGTGGTTATTATTAATGAAAGTCTTTGTCCGAGGGAGGCCACTGTTCCTCAGATAGCCGGATGTGAGTCCCTCCTTGTGAAGTGGGGTCAGGGGGTGTAGGTAGGCCTGCTGATTCTGTACCTGGCTCCCTGCTACGCAATGGCGGCCCTACCCGAGCTGCCTGACGTGATAGCCGGGGTGGCGGTTGATACCCCCAGACTTATGATTATGGGGGATTTCAACCTGCCATCGGTCAGTGAAATGTCAATGGTGGCTCGGGATTCACAGCTTCCATGACGGCCTTGGACCTGACCCAGTTAGTTCACAGCCCCACACACACGGGGGGACACACTCTGGATCTGATTTTTGTCTCGGGTCAGTGGCAGAATGATCTAGAAATAGGGGACTTAGTCACAGAACCCTTGTCATGGTCTGATCATTCACTCCTCCAACTAGACTTTCGCACTGCTAACCCTCACCACAAGGAGATGGAACCGGTAAGATGGTTCCGTCCCAGGTGCCTGATGGATCTGGATAGGTTCCTGATGGAGCTTGGGCCATTCCCTGAGGCTCTGGCTCACGACTCGACTGAAGAAGTAGTGGTGGCCTAGGAGAGGGCGGCCGCTGGGGCTTTGGATCACATTGTGCCTTTGTGGCCTCTGACCCGGCGCCATTCTCAATTGGCTTCTTGGTTTTCTGAGGAGCTGAGAGAGACGAAGCTCCGGAAAAGACGCCTGGAGAGCGGTTGGAGGGCCAGCCACTCCGTATCTGACCGAACACTGGTAAAGTCTTATATTAAGACCTACCTAGTGGCGATAAAAGCGGCAAAATGTAATTATTTTCCACTCTTATTGTGTCATCAGATAATTGCCCGGCCACCATGTTTAGGGTGACCCGCTCCCTCCTTCATCTAGGAGCGCAAGAAGACCTCTTGCAGGACAGGGCTGAGGACTTTGTACAATACCTGCATGACAAAAATCACTCAAAGTTGGGAGGGCTTGGACTCCGACTAGGTAGTTCCAGATGGGGGGGATGGAGGTGGGTTTTGTGAATGTTAGCTGGGAGGAGTTTGACCTTGTTGCTCCCAAGGACGTGGATAGGGTTCTGGGTAGGTTGAACGCGGCCACATGTTTATAGGACCTGTGTCCCTCCTGGTTGGTGATGGCTTCCTGGGAGGTTACACAAGGCTGGCTCCAGGGAATTGTCAACGCTTCTTTGAGTGAGGGTTTCTTTCCCGCCACCTTGAAAGAGGCGGTGGTGAGGCCCCTCCTCAAGAAGCTGTCTCTGTACCCAGCTGTTTTATCAAACTATTGTCCAGTCTCCAACCTTCGCTTTGTGGCGAAGGTTGTAGAGAGTGTGGTGGCGTGACAGCTTCCCCAGCACCTATATGAAGCTAACTAACTAGATCCGTTCCAGTCAGGCTTCAGGCCTGGGTATAGCACGGAAACAGCATTGTTTGCATTGGTTAATGATCTCTGGAGATCTCGGGACAGGGGTTGTTCCTCTGTCCTGGTCCTATTAGATCTCTCAGCGGCTTTTTATACCATCGACCATGGTATCATGCTGCGTCAGTTGGAGGGGTTAGGGGTGGGGGGCACAATGTTACAGTGGTTCTCCTTCCTTTCTGACTGTACGCAGTCTGTGTTGACAGGGGGGCAGAGGTCAACCCCAAGGTGCCTTGTTTGTGGGGTGCTGCAGGGGTCAGTCCTCTTGCCCCTCCTGTTCAACATTTATGTGAAGCCGCTGGGTGAGATCATCCAAGGCTTCTGGGTGGATTTCCATCACTACGCTGATGTCATTCAGCTGTACATTTCCACCCCGGGCCACCCCAATAATGCCCTTGAAGTGATGACCCGGTGCCTGGAGGCCATATGGATATGGATGGGGAGAAACAAACTCAGGCTCAACCCCTCCAAGACCGAGTGGCTGTGGTTTCCGGTGTCCCGTCATAGTCAGTTGGCTCCATCACTGACTATAGGGAGTGAGACCTTGGCCCCCTCAGAGAGGGTTCGCAACTTGGGTGTCCTCCTGGATTCATAGCTGTCTTTAGAAGACCATCTGACGGCTGTGACCGGGGGGCTTTTTATCAGGTTTGCCTGATCCACCAGTTGCATCCCTTTCTGGACCAGGACACCTTGCGCATGGTCACTCACGCCCTCATCACTTCCCGTCTGGACTACTGTAACGCTCTCTACATGGGGCTCCCCTTGAAGAGCACCCGGAGGCTCCAGCTGGTCCAGAATGCGGCCGCATGATTATGCGGGCGACTCGATGCTCCCATGTAACACCATTCCCCGCGTGAGCTGCACTGGCTCCCAGTGGTCTTCTGGGTGCGATTCAAGGTCTTGGTTGCCACCTTTAAAGCGCTCCATGGCATAGGACCTGGATATTTATGAGACCGCCTTCTGCCTCCGATAGCCTCCAACTGACCAGTACGCTCCCACAGAGAGGGTCTCCTCAGGGTGCCATCGGTTAGACAGTGTCGACTGGCAACCCCCAGGGGGAGAGCCTTCTCTGTGGGGGCACCCGCTCTCTGGAACGAGCTGCCCCCAGAAATTCATCGGATTTCTGACATCAGTACCTTTCACCATGCCCTTAAAACGCTATTAATTCATCAAGCAGGGCTGGCCTAAAATTTTATTGGAATGATTTATTTTATTTTAGATGATTGGCCAAATTATTTAATAATTTTAAATTGTTTTTAACTGTTGGTTTTTATTTTGGCTGTACACTACCCTGAGTCCTTCGGGAGAAGGGCAGTATAAAAATTTAAATAAATAAATAAATAAATAAGGCTTCTAAACCTCTTCACTATTTTTTGCCTTTCCTATTTTTCTTTCTTGATTATGCTATTAGATATTTCATTTAAAAAATCAAAAGGAGTTCATTTGTTTCACAGTTCTTTTCTTAAAATCATATTTGACTGCAGGTTGCCAGTTCCTTTGAACTTCCTCTGCCCTGATGTGTGTGTGTGTGAAGAGAGCTTGGCTGTGTGTTTAGGCAGCCTGGTGGTGGAGGTGCCCACAGGGCAGGCACCCACCAGGCATACAATCCGGTCACGTGGCTGCGTTCTGCTCCACCCGTTAGCCAGGGAGCCCCACGAAGGGACACTGCAGGGAGACCCAGAGCCTCATTGGGGGTCTGTATCCCCAGGGTTGCCACCCCTGCCCAGAGGCTCTGGGTTACTGTGGAGGCCCAGCACAGGCCCAGCAAGGCCGCCCATCCACCTGGAAATTAGTAAGAGGTGAGCCCTAATTTTTCACGTCTTCTGGGACAAAGGCGACCCTGCAATTGTCGGTCAGTTGGTCTCGTTCCCTTCGTAGCTGGCCAGCGAGCTCAGCTCAACTTCCCTCTTGGGTTTTCGCAACCTGGAAGGGTACCCGACAATACGCCTTTCTTTCCCATTTACGCAAGCCAAAAGTGTGGATAAAAAGGTCCTTGCAGCTGGGATTAAGTGGCTGCAGATTTAATCAGGCTTTTTGGCTTTAGTGGGTTGTGCCTTGGCACTGTGAGTGCAGTTCCAGAGCCTATCACTGCCGAAGGTTGGGCAACGCTCTTTGGGCAGGACAGATCCAGTGTTCAAACGGGATCACCTAGATTGAACAGGAGTTCAAACCCCCATCGCCCCTCCCCCGACAGAGCTTTCTTAAAGGCTGTGCTTCCAAGGTGGATGCTGGGCACCGCCTTTGCTGGCAAGGAAGGTGCAGAAGCCAAGGGGAGGCACTGCCCAGGCCTTGCTCTTCCTCTCTCAGAGTGGTGGGAAGAAGCTGCCCCGCCCCGTCTCCCTCCCAAAGAGAAGCAACTGCATTTGTGGCTCTGAGGCTCCCCAGCTTCAGTCATGCCGGATGACTCAACTGGAAAACTATGAGCAGCAGATTGTCTGATGGAGGGGAGGGCAGATATTAAAAGGTTGGCTTCTGGCATCTGTGAATCGAGAGGAAAAAGGAATCCAGATGTGTATTTTCTCCCTCAGTCTTCTGACAGTGTCAAGCCAGCCTTGAATCACTGGGGGGGAGGAGGGAGGAGAGACGATCCATTGCACCGCTCTCTCCCATGGCATTTGGAAGGCCTTGCTCTACTCCTGAGTAACTGGGCAAACAAGAGCAGGCCAGTCTCTGTGCACGGCGCATCTTGGCCCCCAGCAAATTAAGAACATCAACCCAACTCCAAATCATAATAATAACATCAAGCATTAAAATACCAGGCGCCCGTCTTGTGCTTCCACTGACCATGCAGAGGTGCCTGGGGATGGTGGGACAGGCACCAGCTACGCCTCCATTTGGGATCCTACTTTGGGCAAGGGGCTTTCTGTGGGTCCCCCCAGCTAAAGGATCTTCTGAGTCGTTATTCCAATGTGGTGTTCTTGCCTTTTGATATAAACTCAGCAAACCTACCTAATACTCCTTCCTCCTCCTCTTTTCCTGACAATGACAACCCTTCAGGGGAGGGCTAAGAGAGAGTGACTGGCCTAAAGCTCCCCAGCTGGCTTCCGTGGCTAAAGCAGAACTAGAACTCACCAGCTCCTGGTTTGTTGCCCAGCACTTCCACCACTACACCAAACTGGCTCTCAGTTTAAGGCAACCCTTTTGCATTTCAATCCGGACAGAAGTTCCTGCATTTCCTTCCTGCAAGATGTAGAGTAGAATATAGAGTAGAGTACAGTAGAATATAGAGTAGAGTAAATGTAGAGTAGAGTAGTAGAGTAGAATAGAGTAGAGTAGAGTAGAATATAAAGTAGAGTCAAGTTGAACCAAACAGAACGGGAACGGGGAAGGGAAGGGAAGGGAATTAAGGCACACTTCTCCAAATCTCCCAGCATCCGTGAGGCTGACTGTATAATGGTAGCCAGTCTCAGAGGCTCTAAGCCAGTCCTCTCTTGGCCTGGCCGTCTGGCTCTGGACCATTAGGGAATCAGTGAGAGGACCTCCAGGCCATCCATGAAAGCACCAGGTTAGGACAATCAACAGGAGGTCCTAAGGTGTCAGCCCTTCAAAGGAGACCAGTCTTCAAGCATGTTTGTTTACATGTTGTAACTACCACTGCATCCTTTCTTCCAGATCTTCTACACAATAGATGATACATTCATAGACAAGATTCTGCACAGGATGTTGGGAGCCCACCAAGTCTACCTTGGCAAACAATAAGCTCTCATTACCTGATCTGGATCATCCTTGCATGTTTCCCTCTATGCTTTCATTTCTGCATTGATTTGTAATTGTAATTGTTTTCTCTCGTGCCATTTCTCTCAAAAAATATATGTAAAGAACGTATAATGTGTATGAATGTAAATAATATTCAGAAACTGCTTTCAGGTGGTAGTTCAGTGGATATTTTCAGTAAAAAATATTGTTGAAATATATGTATGATGCCTTTAATCTACTAGAAGCTGATTTTCTACAGTAGGAGAAATGAAAGTAGGGATCTACACATCAGTCTGAATCGGGCAGAGAAAATGAGATTATGCAGGAATTGAAAAAGCCTCTTCCTTAAGGGCTTCCAAATCCACCCACTCAGATGCCTTTTCTTAGTTCGAAAACGGATTCCTTATCTGTCTCATGAGAATTTCTCAGCTAACCAGACCCTTTGAGAATAATAGAATAACAGAGTAGAAAGGGACCCTAGAGGTCTTCTAGTCCAACCCTCTGCTCAAACAGAAGTAACCCTATATGATTCTGAACAAATGGCTGTCCAATCTCTTCTTTAAAACCTCCAGTGATGGATGTCCCAAAGGTGGTTTTTTCAGGAGGCAACTGGACTTTCTTGTTTTTTCTTTTGAAGACTTTTCTCTTCTCATCCAAGAAGCTTCTTCAGCTCTGGCAGAATAGTGGGGAATGGAAGGATTTATATTCCTTGCAGACAGCTGGTAATTTGCCTCCTTTTAGAGGGTCATTGAAGCACTTGGAGCACTTGGTGCAGTGCTCAGGGGACTCTGAGTGCACTTCCACTCAGGGGACTCTGAGTGGAAGCACTTATCTGCACCACTCAGAGTCCCCTGAGTAGTGCAAATGGTTCCTGTAGTCTGCATTTTTCCCCCTCTGGAAATCCATTCCTACTCCCACACCATTCCAAGGGTCTTCATCCCAAACTGCATAGCTAAAAGTCTGTAGAGATTCTCTGTCATCCAGGTCACGGTTGTCCCAAAGGTGCCTTTTTCAGGAGGCAACTGGAGGGCCCAAAAGTTGGCACATCACATTCCCGCCCCCCCTCCGCCCCCTGATCAACAGCTGCCCAGTCTTGGAAGTGTCCCAGGACTGTCTCTCCCACCATAAGGCTCAGCCATTTCGTGATTTTTCTGCCCACTTCCCAGGGCTGGGTTTCAGATGCTGAACAAATCATTCCACTCCGCTCCACTCCACTCCACCTGTGTTAAACCATGCAAAGATGCACGAAGAGCCAGAAAATGTCTTCCAGTGATGGTCCAAAAAATCCAAAAAATTGCATCTGAGAACTTAACCTTGTGCAACCTCTTCTTTTCTCTCAGTGGACGGACTTTTCCATTTTCCTTTAAAGTGACAGAATAAGGGAATAAGATTTGTGTTTGCTGGGTCCTCTCCTCCCTGCTTCCTATTCACTCGCATGAGCTGTGCAAAGCACTTTGTGGTTTGTGGAGAATTTCAGCATTTGTTTCTGGGATTTATCAAACATTTTCGTTCCATCTTAAGATGCCCCAGAAAGCTCACCAAAAAAAATTGCATATGAAACATGACTAGAAAAGAATTTAATGAAACCAAAAACAGACTTAGGCAAAGCACTGCTTTTATTAGGCGCTTTTCTTGGGCAAATGTTGACCTGGCCATTTGTGACACTCTACTAGGAACAAATCCCTGCAGCTTGAATGAAATTAAATATTCTTTAAAAAAATTTTTTTTTAATTTAAATTTTACTTTATTGTCATCGTATGTGTATACCCATACAACGAAATTCACTTAACACCCAAAGACCACGTCCAACACACATAATCCCCAAAAACCCACCCACCCACCCCTAAACAACTAAACAACACCCATCCATACAACTTCAAGTTAACAGCAGTCTGTTTCTCCCTTAAAAAACATCTTCCAATTTTGCTAGATGAATTGCACTAGAAGCTCCCACGTCTTGCAAGATTTAGAGGTCCCACCAGATGCTCCAGCCCTGCACAGAGACAACTTTCCCCATGACAGAAACGTGGAGACAAGCACCTTCCATGTTGCAATGTAGGGCCCACCAGGCCAGGCTGAGGGATGGGAACTGCTCCCACCACCCCAGATTTACACCTGCACATTTGAAGGCATCTCTTTCGCAAGTGCCTTGTGCAGTTTAGAACAGGAGTCACCTGCCTTTCGGACCTCAGGGACCATTAAATTCATAATTTTAAATCCTGCAGATCACTAATATGATCTGCCTAATGACACTCGCATCAAGGGGCACCTCGACGACCTCTACTCACCCCTCCTCTCCTAGCCACTCCTTGCCTCCCCGCCTGGGCTCCTTAGCACCCCATCAGGAAGCAGTTGTTGGAGCTAAACAGCCACCATGAAAAAGTTGGCAAAACAACTCATATTGGATCTGACCGAGAAGGAGGCTCAGTAGAAGCACCTCACTGAGGACTACGAGCATAGGCTTTCCAAGCAAAGGGAAGACCTGCCGGAATGCAAGGCTGGTCCTGGCGCCTGGAGGCTCAGCAGGCTGAGATGGTCAGCCACTTCCAGGCCATGATGCTGTTCCACTGGAAGAAGGCCATCTGGCTCTTTGCCACCAGAGGCACTTCCCTCCAGCCTTCGCCCAAAGCCCCACACCAGGAGGCTGAAGCAAACCCCACATCGGAATTTCTGTCCCCCTCCAACCCACACAAAACACCGCAAAGGGGGAGACTCTTGGAAGCAACACAAACGTTCATTGCACGTATCCATCCCAGGAGCCATAGTTTGGGGACCCCTGATTTAGTGCAATATACAAGAGGCAAATGATTTTTCTGGGGACCACCAAAATTTTCTCACAGACCACCAGTGGTCCATGGGCCACCAGTTGGTGACTGCTGGTTTAGAAGACAGAACTGTGACCACAATGCAGAAACCACCACGTGAGAACACCAAAAAGGCAGGTCACGTGTCACCAAAGGCTGAGAAGGAATCGCCCTGCTCAGTTCTGGTGTCCTTCAGCCTGCAGTCGGGCTGGCTACTGCCCAGAGACCAGCAGATGACACCCCCTCCTCTTTGGGGAAGCTGCCCAGCATCTCTCTAGATGGCTCTAGCCCAGCTCCCACTTGGGTGGATGGATTCCTCCCTCAGATTTCTCTGTGCCAAGTATGGCAGCAATTTTCAGAATTTAGGAAGCTGGAGCCTAAAGAGTGGAGGGGCTCAAGCTATTTTCCAAGGCACCGAAGGCCACACAAGGAATAGTGGATGGAAACTGATCCAGGAGAGATTCAACCTGGAAATAAGGAGACATTTCCTGACACTGAGAGCAATCAACCCATGGAACAGAAGTTGCCTTTGGAAGTTGTGGGAGCTTCATCCCTGGAGGCTTTCAAGAAGAGACTGGACTGCCCTGTCAGAAATGGTGTAGGGTCTCTTGCCTGGGCATTGGGGGTTGGACTAGATGACCTACGAGGTCCCTTCCAACCCTGTAATCTGAGGTATCTGAAATGGGGGAGTCCCAGTTCCTCCCTTCTTGGTGTAGCATTCAAACATAGGCAGGTTCAGCTTATGTCAAATGCCGGTGAAGGAGAACAAGGTGGGCTCCTCTGTTGTGGGCTTCCTTAGGCAGCCTCTCCAGAGCGCAGGCACAAGCATGCTTGGGAATAGCAGCCAGTGCTGGGCCAGGGAGCCCCGAGTCCTGCTTCACACGTGGAGGAAGGGCTCCATCTGCTGCCCTTCCAGGGCTGCAACGTTTGCATCCTTGCCAGAGTTTAGCTTGCAAACAAAGAAACTGTCAGACTTGCCCCCAAACAATCTTTTAGAGAAGCAGATTTTCAACGCCAATTGACTGAAATGAAAATAATTTTTACTAGAGATGTTGGCTGCAGGTAGGTGAGGCGGAATCGGAAGTTCCCACTCACTGATACAAAGAGCCAAATCCATCATTCACTATCCCACCCTCCCCCCAACGTCCGGTCGATTGCCACCCAATCCCGGATCACTGTGAAGTTTTGGGAAACTCTGGATTGTTTAGGCTGCTGGAATTTCACACCCAGGGCAAGCAGTCTTGGAGATACACAGGTGTGGATTGCCCCCAATGCCTCCCCCCCTTCCCCTTTGATGGCAGGATGCCAGCAAGGTGCCAGGCCGACAGAGTCTTTGCCAGAGGTCGAACCAGTGGCAAAAGTAGCAGCGGCCTTGGTTCTTCCCAGCCGCCCGGCTGGTGCCTTCCTAGACTCCAAGGGCTCCTCCTTGCTCAGACAGAAACCTTTTAGCAAACGGCAATGGAGCCCCTGCACACACAGGGCATTCGCCTTCAGGCTGGGCAGGAAGAACTATTCCTGGAATACTGCAACCAATTTTGGTCACATACTACAAAAAAGAGGTTGAGACTTGCAGAGAAGAGCAACTAAGATGATCCAAGGCTTGGAGACTAAAGCGTATGAAGAACATCTGCAGTTTTCGGGTCTGGCTAGTCTAGAGAAGAGAAGAATTAGGGGGGACATGATAGCCGGATTCCAGTATTTGAGGGGCTGCCCCAAAGAGGAGGGGGTCAAATTATTCTCCAAAGCACCAGAGAAACAGGACAAGAAACAATGGATGGAAACTAATCAAAGAGAGAAGCAACCTGGAATTAAGGAGAGTGAGGACAATGAACCAGTGGAACAGCTTGCCACCAGAAGTTGCGGGTGCACCATCGCTGGAGTCTAGAGAGATTCTGTCATCCAGGTCATGGTTCTCCCAAAGGTGCTTTTCCAGGAGGGACAGCCATATCTGAGATGGGATAGGTTCTCCTGCTTGAGCAGGGGGCTGGACTAGAAGACCACCAAGGTCCCTTCCAGCTCATTCGTCCCGTTCTATCTTTCAGGGGCGCTGCTTTCACAGAAGGGGCTGTGGGGGGAATATTTGGGTGGGGGCGGGGGCGTCTGATGATTGGAGCTTCAGCCCCCAAAAGCCTGCCCGAGGGGGGGGCTGCACGTGACCCTCATGGCATCGCGGGAAGAGGAGGGGGGGCGAAGTGGCCGCGTGCGGTGACACCGCCTTCCTCTGCTCCGGGGGCGGGACTTGTGGCCGTGCCTCTCCCCTCCCTCCTCCCTCCTCCCTCCTCCCGGGTCCGTGCGCGGCGCAGGAGCGCCAGTGGGCCGCCTGGGGGCAGCAGAGGGCCACTCTGGAAGGCGCTCTCAGTCCGGGCACTGGCGCTCCCTCGCGCGGACCGAAGTGGTTTCCTCGCAGGGTCTTTTCTTCTCGCCGCCCACCCCCACCCGAGACGCCGGCGTCCACATCCCCGGCACGGATGCGGTCCTTCGCTTGCCCTGCCCGCTTCTCTTGGGCTGCTGCTCGGGCTTCGAGCGGGCGTTAATAGGTTAACTGAGTTGGGAGGGACCGTGGAGGTCATCTAGTCCAACCCCCCGCCCAAGCAGGAGACCCTGCACCATTTCTGACCGGTGCCGGCCCAGTCTCTTCTTGAAAGCCTCCAGGGATGAAGCTCCCACAACTCCCGAAGGCCAGCTGTCTTCTTCCCTCGCCCCCCCAGGACCCTCATCCGCTTGTGGGGTCAGCGACCCTTCAGAGCCCCGGCCTGCGGGGTTGGAGCGCACGCGGACACCTCGACGGTCGGGTCCAGCTGCTCCGGCCACTGGCAGCCCCTTCCTCACTCCTTGGGCACTTTCGCACGGCCTCTCCTCGGGCTAGCAAAGGGGCAGCCGCGGTTCTGGGGCGCCGCCCCCCCCCCCCCCGCTTTGGAAGATGCGAGCCTGCCCTCCTGCCGGCCCCTAACTTAATAGGGAGGCTGGTGGGGGGGCATTTCAGTGGGAGGGGTTGCTGAGCAAAATCTAAATGGATTTTATTGTTACTTGCAGTATATTTCAGGCTTTGGTGGGAAGAGATTGATTTCTGAATTGTATTGCTGGGAACTGATGAGTGTCTAAATGTTGTCAAATGCATGAATGATGTGACTGGCTGGCTGGGGGATTCTGGGAGTTGAAGTCCATCTGGACCTGCTGGTCAGCTTTGTGCCCCCATCTCCGAGCTCCGTCCCAGACACAGGCAGTCTCTGCTGGAAGGGAACACCCTCCTTGCCCCCAGGAGCCTCGGTCCTGGCTCTTCCCGTCTGCCTTCTGCCAGCAGGACAGAGGCCTTTTCTAAAGAGATCATCCCAGGAGGTGGCCCAAATGCTTCGCTGTTGCAGCGTTTAGCTTGTGAAGTTCTTCTCTTACCTTTATGTGCCACTTTGTGTAGTTCTGATATGGAAATCCTGACTATTGATATTGCATTTATTTAACTGAGCAGCTGCAATCTAATTGCTCTGAACTAGCAGCAAGGATTCGTAGATCATTTCCTGTGTTTCTATTGTTTCTATTTTCTTTTCTCTAAAATGGACAGTGATCTTTATCTTGGCTGATTCTTAGTGACCCAGTAGATCCCTTGGTTGCTTGTGAGAAAAAGAAGACAGGGATTTCAGATGGAGGAAAACAGTCTAGAGGACATTTTGTGTCGTTGGGGTTCTTCATGAAATGGAGTATGTGGTGCAGATGTCTAAAAAGGGAAATATTAGGTCTCCATCCAGTGGATCCCTTGTGCAGAACTTTTAAGGAAACTGCTGCCCTCTTTGCTAAATGCCACTTTGAATTCCTTAGTGTTGCCATTTAATGTTTAGGTTACAGTCCTAGACAAAGTTACCTGGTAATTACCCCACTTCATTCACTTCTGGGTTCCTGTGCATATATTGCAAAGGCTTTATAAATCTTTTTTTTTTGAATTTTTTTTATTTTTAACAAAACATAAAACATAACAAAACATAAAAACAACCATCATTCAATACAATCACAGACAGTGTGTCAATCGGTTAAAATTCTTCTGTGCTTAATCTCATATTTAAGGTTACAAATTATTTAATTTCTCTTATTTGACAATTTTATATATCCCTTTATATTATTATTCTCATTTAACAGGTATTTAACAATGGTTTATTTCCCATAACAAAAACTTTCCTATATTTTATCATTACCTTAATTTCATATTTCATACTTCATCTCCATGCTTTATTATCTGGCCATTGATAAAACAAATCCCATATCAAATAGTATTATTTGTCTTCCTGTTCTCTAAATTCAAATGTCAGTTTACTCATTTCAGCACATTCCATAATTTTCTTAATAACTTCATCATCAGTAGATGAAGTTATTAAGAAAATTATGGAATGTGCTGAAATACCATCAGTAGGTATTTTCTCTTTTTTCCAATTTTTTGCAAATACAATTCTAGCCACTGTTAAAACATTCACAATTAAATATCTCAATTATTTATTATACATTTCTGGTAAAATCCCTAATAAAAATATCTCTGATTTAAAGTCGATGTGTTTCTTTGTCATTTTTTCCAACCATATATGGATTTCAGTCCGATATCTTTTAGCTATTACATATGGTAATATCTTTTAGCATATTACATATGGTAATATGATCCTGAAGTCTAATGACATTTCCAACATTTCTCCAATTTGTTCTTGAACATTCTGGCTATTCTCGTCAGGGGTAGATGCCACCTGTAAAACATCATATACAAATTCTCCTTATAAGCTGTAGACATTATCATTTTATAATTTTGCAACCACAATTTTTGCCATTTCTCTAAATCAATCCTAAGGCCAAAATTTTCCCCCATGCTATCATTGTTTCTTTAACTTGTTCTTCTTTCAGTTTTACCTCTAATAAATAACCATATAATTTTTTAATTACATAGTCATCAGAACCCATTAAGGTCTTATCTAAGTCATAACATCATAAAAACTTTGTTTAAAATCTTCATATCTAGAACGTATTTGCAGATAAGAAAACCAATCCATCTTAAAAACTTGTTCTTCCAGTTCTTGCTTCGATTTAAGTTCACCCATTAATTCACTATATCTAACCATTTGTTCCCTTCTAAATATTAGTAAATATGAAAATGCTTCAATTGTTGATACCCAGACATGAACTTTCAAATAATGCTGTTTTTTAATCTTCTAGTTTAATAACATCACGTATATGATGTCTTCTAAAATATCCCTGTATTTTTGTTCCTTTATATCATAAAAAAGCATGCCACCCCATCAACAAATCATGACCTTCTAAATTCAATAATCTAGAATTTCTTAACATTATCCATTCTTTGATTCACATCAAACTTGTCGCTTGATAATAAAGTTCCCAATTAGGTAGACCAACCCGCCCTCTCATTCTAGCATCTTGTAATAACTTTAATTTTATCCTCACCTTCTTTCCCTGCCAAATATATTTTAACACCATTTTATTCAGATCTTCAGAATAAATATAAAATTCTAGGCAAAATATTCATCTTAATAGGTGATATCCTTCCAATCAAAGAAAGCTGTAGGTTTTCCCATTTTGCCAAATCTGCCTCTATCTGTTGTTTAAGTTTATTATAATTATTTTTCTTTAAGTGTGTTGCATCTTGCTGTCAAGTATATCCCCAAATATTTGACTTTATTTGTGACCTGCATCTTTGATATATCTGCCAATTCTTCTTTTTGCTTTACCAACATATTTTTAGTCAGAATCTTCATTTTGTCTTTGTTGATTTTCAGACCAGCTACTTTCCCAAACTCTCCAATTTTGTCTATCAGTGTATTTATTGATGTTAGTGGCTCTTCAAGAATAAAGACCAGGTCATCTGCAAATGCTTGCAATTTGTATTCTTCTTTTCGAATTTTCATTCCTTTTATATCTTGTTCTTCTCTGATATTTCTATTTAGCACTTCTAGTGTTAATATAAACAACAGAGGGGACAATGGACAATCTTGTCTGGTACCTTTTTTATCTCAATAGAGTCTGTCAATTCTCCGTTTATCATTACTTTTGCCATTTGTTTATGATATATCGCTTCTATTGCTTGAATAAATTTTCTGCCAAAACCCATCTGTTCCATTTGAAACAACATAAAACGCCAATTTACATTATCAAAAGCTTTCTGTGCATCTAAAAATATCAAAGCCATTTGCTTTTCAGGGTGGGCTTCATAATATTCCAAAATGTCCAGAATTATTCTCATATTATCTCTAATTTGTCTTTTTGGCAGAAATCCATTTTGATCTGAATATATAAAATTATTTAAGTATCTCTCGACTCTTTCTGCCAATATTGAAGCAAAAGTTTTATACTTAGAATTTGGCAGGGATACATGTCTATAATCAACAAATCAAAATTTGTTGTGGGTCTGTATCTTCCTTAGGAATCAATGTAATATATGCCTCAGACCATGACTTGGGTATTTCCTTCTTCGTCATCATTTCATTCATAACTTCTAAAAATGGGAGACTCAAAGATTCCTGCAAAGTCCTATAATATTCCACTGGCAAACCATCTGGTCCTGGTGCCTTTCCATTCTTTTGTTTCTTAATTGTTTCATTTAATTCCATCATCATTATGTTTCCCTCTAGCATCTTCTCACTATCTTTAAGAATCTTAGGTAAATTTGCATTTTGAAGATATCGTATCACATTTTCTTCCTCTATCTTTTCTTTCTCATACAATTGTCTATAGTAGTCCTGTATAATTTTTTTCTTCTCTTTATTTCCAAATTTACTTTGTCCTTGGTTGTCAATTAATTGTATTATTTTTCTTGATTCTCTCTCTTTTTTCAATTTATATGCTAACCATCTTCCTGGTTTATTAGCATTCTCAAAGTAGTTCTGTTTAGTTTTAGTTTTGAGCTAATTATTCTTGAGCTTCTAATTTTTTGAGCTAATTCTTCTTTCTCCAATAAATCCATTTTATGTTTTATTGTATCCATTTTCATTTTAGCATCTACAAGAGATTTGAAAAAGAACTTCAGAAATGCCCACACAACAAAGGCTTTATAAACGATAAGTCGTTTTAGTGTGTATGTTTAACACTGTCACCTTGTGAAATAGTATTTAAAATATTAGGGATTTTACTGGAGCACAGGGAAGGGGCCTTGGATGACAGCAAGAATAATCCCTGTCAGCTATTCTTGTGTGAGGAGCAGCAATCTTGAGGTCCAGCAGCAGCAAAACAACAAAGCTGCTGTGGTGCAGGCTGGGTCTCCTTCCCGACAGAAATGCCTGAGACCTGCTGGGTGCCAACCAAAGGGCTCACCCAGTAGTGAGCCTGGAACGCTTCCTAGCCTTCTGCAAGATGCCCAGGTCCTTCACAATCCACTGGGCCCCAAATGGAGAAGTTCAGAGGAGGTACGTGGTGTTTGTTCTGCTGGTCTAAATGCCATCAAGAAGCATGAAGAATGATGAATGGTTGAGGGAACAAGCCTGGTATGTCTAGCCTAATGAAGAGAAGGATGGGGGAGGGGGAATGAAGGGTGCCTTCCAGTGCTTGAAGCTCTGCCACAAAGAAGAGGGGGGTTAACTACTATAATCTCAGACACTCTGAGATCATCACCATCATCTTGTATGCTGCCTGACTTTTCAATGACTTTTGACTCTGAGTTCATGCTTGTGGTAAAGATATATAAATTATTTATTTATTTATTTATTACATGTATTTATATGCTGCCCTTCTCCCGAAGGACTCAGGGCGGCGAACACAAGAAACATATACAATAAAATCGCACTTTAAATCAAATAACTAATTAATGATAAATAATAAACTCAGAATCAGAGTCAGCCTATTTGCTTGAACAGCCAAGTCTTCAGCTCCTGATGGAAGGAGCGGAGATCAGGAGTCCGGAGCTTGGTAGGTAATTCATTCCAGAGGGTGGGAGCACCCACAGAGAATGCCCTACCCCTGGGCACCGCTAGATGACATTGGCTAGCCGTCAGAACCCTGAGGAGAGCGGCCCTATGTGAGCAAACAGGATGGTGGGAAGCAGGCAGGAGAAGGTCCTGTAAATATCCTGGACCTAAATCATGTAGGGCCTTATAGGTGAGAACCAGCACCTTGAAGCAGACCCAGAGAACCACTGGTAACCAGTGCAGCTGACACAGGAGGGGTGTTATATGGGGGTAACGAGGGGCTCCCGTAACAACCCGTGCGGCTGCATTCTGGATCAGCTGGAGTCTCCGGGTGCATCTCAGGGGCAGGCCCATGTAGAGGGAATTGCAGTAATCCAAGCGGGAAGTAACCAGGGCATGAGTGACTGTGCGAAGGTCATCTCGGTCCAGGAAAGGGCGCAACTGGCGCACCAGGCGAAGCTATGAGAAGGCCCCCCTGGTCACAGCCGTTAGATGGTCTTCTAGGGACAACCGAGCATCCAGGAGAACACCCAAGTTGCGAGCCCTATCAACGGGGGCAAGTTTTTCTCCATCCATCAAAAGGGATGGGGCTTCTGAAATCCGAGATGCCAGCATCCACAGCCACTCAGTCTTGGAGGGATTGAGTTTGAGTCTGTTTCTACCCATCCAGGCCCGTACCGCCTCCAGGCAATGGGACATCACGGAAAGGGCATCTCTGGGGTGGTCTGGGGTGGAGATGTATAATTGGGTATCATCAGCATATTGATGATATCTCACCCCAAAGCCATGAATGATCTCACCCAGTGGCTTCATATAGATGTTAAAGAGTAGGGGGGAGAGAACCGACCCTTGAGGCACTCCACAATTTAGGGGCCTCGGGGTGGATCTCTGCCCTCCTGCCCATACAAACTGTAAGCGACCCGAGAGGTAGGAGGAGAACCATTGTAGGACAGTGCCTCCCACCCCCAACCCCTCAAGTCGCTGCAGTAGGATACCATGGTTGATGGTATCAAAAGCTGCTAAGAGGTCAAGTAGGACCAGGATGGAGGAACAACCACCATAAATGACATTTCCTTCCTTCCAGAGAGGGACCTTGGAGTCCTAGTGGACAATCACTTAAACATGAGCCAGCCGCATGCGGCAGCAATCAAAAAAAAACAATCCTTGGTTGTATAAACAGGCATAGAATCAAAATCACTTGAAGTATTAGTCCTGCTTTATAAAGCCTTAGTAAAACCAAACCTGGATTACTGTATCCAGTTTTGGTCACCACATTACAAAAAAGATGTTGAGACTTTGGAAAAAGTGCAAAGAAGGGCAGCTAAGATAATTAAGGGCCCGGAGGCTAAAACATAGAAGAACGGTTGCAGGAACTGGGTCTGGCCAGTCTAGAGAAAAGAAGAAATAGGGGTGACATGATAGCAGTCTTCTGGTATTTGAGGGGCTGCCACAAAGAAGAGGGGGTCAACCTATTCTCCAAAGCCCCAGAGAGCAGGACAAGAAGCAATGGCTGGAAACTAATCAAGGAGAGAAGTGACCCAGAATTGAGGAGAAGCTTCCTAACAGAGTGAACAATCAGTGGAATGGCTTGCCTTCAGAAGTGGTGGCTGCTCCATTACTGGAGGTTTTTAAAAATAGACTGGACAACCATTTGACAGGGATGGTATAAGGCCTTAAGTAGGGGGGTTGGTTGGATGAAAGACCTCGGAAGATTCCTTTCAGCCCTAGGATTCCATGTTCTAGGTACACAATCCATTGGTGAAGAGTTGGTGAGGAGAAATAATGCAGCACCCAATTCTCTGCCTTCCCAAATTCCCCCTCCTTGGTTGGGGGCCTCTGAGGTCTGGGCCATAAACGGAGCCCCCATCCCAATGCCCCTTCGGTCTATTCAATGTTAAGTATGCCAATGAAGCAGCTGTGTTGTTCTTGGCCTTCCAGGGGCCTCCTGCAACCTCCGGATTCAGGCAAGCCCCACAGCCGGACACCCTCTGGCTGAGCCCCTCCCTTTCTCTGGAGACAATTCTACTCAGAATAAGAGTTGGAAGGGACTTTGCAGGTCATCTAGTCCAACCCCCTCCCTCCATTTTCAGATCAGCCTTCCTCCCCCCCCCCCCCAGAAACATTCTTGGACTTCACGCTAATTAGCAAACAGTGAGGGAAACGTGGCTCCCAAGGGGCAAATTTAACAGGTTGCAGAACGTACAAAACAAGAGAACTGAGAAGCGCCGTTGCAGTTTAAACGCTCATATATCTTCATTTACCTTTTTTAAAAAAACAACAACCCTAATACATTTCGTCAAAATACTGGCATTTCCAGCGGATTTTATTTATTTATTAGCTTTATTTCTTTTTAGTGAACAATAATATAGGGTCGTGATTTCACAGTAGAGTTAACGCTGCAAGAAGAGAATCTCGGCGAGGCGCAACCAGAGGCGGCTGCATTTCGTGCATCTCCGGGTGGGGAGGGGACCGAAATCCACTCATTGGAAAGTGATTTTTGATATTCGGGATAAAGGAATTTGAACACCAAATGAAGCTTCTCCTTCACTTCATAGAGGCGTTTTAAGGCTGAGCATATTGAGAGATTGAGGATAAATCCTATAAAAGTAGTCCTCCTCCCCCCCAAAAAATTATCTAAGCATACGTAAGGGATAAAATTACATTTGTACAAAAATAGATATTTAACTTTATTGACACTTAGATATTTTGCTCACCTTCTCTTTTATTTTTTTCTTTTTATCACCTGCTTCAGCTACGAGCTCCGGGGAGCGAAGGCGGCCTCTCTTCTCCTAAAATTTCCGCCGGGAATCGCTAAAGCCCCCGGCTCGCCCACCCGCTTCTCCCCACTCCGGCATCTGAAAATAGATGCGCCGCTTCCCTCTGCTCGGGTTACAAGAGCTCCAGTTTTGTTTGCCATCAGATGGGGGTGGTGGTGGTGGGGAGGCAGAGCAACTCGCTTTCACGAAGCAAGTAAAACAGGAAGGGAAGAATTGGGGGGAAAAAGAGCAGAAAGTTAACCCTAAAGGCGGAGGTAATATTATGCATATGTGAATGGGGATATTTATAGAGTGTATAATATCTACACTACATACATGTATACACACAGGCATCGCGCCACCTCAAGTTGTGGGAGCCACCCCTACCCCGTCCCGAAAAATCCCGGAGGGAAAGGCTGCAGTCCCCCAGGGACGCCCCCCACTCTGGCTCCGCTGCTTGCCTGCATTCCCCTTCTGATTCCACCGGGACTGGGGGGAGGGGGGCAGACCCTCCCCGCCCCCAGCTGGACGACTGGCCCCTTTGCAGGCTGCCTCCCGAAGGCAGAGCCGTTTCCTAGTTTGGAAAGCCCCCGATTCCCCCTCAAGCAAAGGGCTCTCCTGAGGCTGCACGAGTCCGACATCCTCACCCACCTGGGCAGGTAACAAACGGGAGGGGGGAGGAAAAACGATAAGCCAGTCGCTGCAAGCTCGCTGAGCTATCCCGGGGGGGGGGGGGGGAGAGGTTGTGAGCTGTGCTTCCTTCTCTCTCCGCCGCCTCCTCCCCACCCGAAATTGGAAACGGAGCCCTGGACGGACACCTCCGGAGCGGGAATGCGGTCGGAGCAAAAGGCGCCGCTTCTCCGCCAGCAGTCCCAGGGCAGAGCCGAGCTCAGCCGCTGCACTGGCAGCGGGCGGAGAAATCGGGACTCCGTTCCGCTGAAGAGCCAACTCTCTTTTCTCCGCGCCCGTCGCCCACCTGAACTCCCTCGGGAAACGGGCGTCCTCCCCCTCCATCCCCCCCCCCCGCTGGCCTGGCGGGAGGGGGGGGGCGAAGGCCGTTTCCCTCCCAGAGGGGCTCCCAGGGCAGGGCGCAGGCAACACGCAGCAACGGTGCTTGGGAGGGGGCAGCAGGGGGAGCCCAAAGGTGAATGGGGGGCCGAGGGCACCGGAGCCGCTTTCCCTGCCAAGCAGCCGCTCGCAAGCAGCGCCTCCTGCAAGAGGGCGAGGGGCGGGGGAGCTGGGCTGTCCTCCCCCCCCCTCTTTTGTTTCTGAATTCGGAATTTGCAAGAATCCCCAGGTGCCCTCCCCAGATTCGCCCTTAGCGGAACCCCAGGCCCCATGCTGAGCCCCCAGAGAAGCTCCAGGTTGTACTGGGTCTCCCATCTTGGAAAGGAGCACCAGGGCTAGACTGCCCCTGCACAGGGAAGCTCCGGTCAAGCAGCACTTAAAATCAGCAGCCCTAGTCTGAAGAGGGCTGCTGGGCTGAATCCGACCCCAACTCCAAGGGCCCCCAGCCGCATTTGGATTCTTGTCAGATTTGGGCGTTGGGAGATGGAGGAGCAAGGCGAAGGAATGACAGCACCCGAGGCATTGAAAGAGGGAAAGTGCCTGAACCTGCCCGATGAAGCAGCTTTAGTGCTTTTTTTGGGAGGGGGGACTGAAAAGGGAGAGAAGTTTTTATTCCCAAAACATATTTTTCCCAAGTGGGAAATGTGCCTCACTACACAGGTCCCTCAATTTCAGGCCTCATCCATTGCAGCCGGTCCCTGCTTGGGCAGAAGATGTGGGGCTTCAGCAAGGGCACACTCTGCCTTGCCACCCAATCTAACCCCCCCCCCCACACACACACTTCTGCCCCACATCTCTGACAATGGGAAGTCAACCAGGGCATTCTCTCTGCTGCCAAGAGAGCCTGTCTCTCTGCCCCCTGGCACTGGCGTTCACAAAGCAATGGGCCAGGGAAGCCTGGTGCCACTAGCACCACCCGAATTACGGGCTTCTGTGAGTCCCAAATCCCTGTTTCACAACCAAGCTCTCCCACTCCTTCCCTCCCAGTAAAAAGGGGAAAGCTCTCCGAGGAATTCTGAGCTGCTCTGTGCAAGAATGGGGGGAGGTCTCTTGTCCCAAACTCTGCGTGGGGTGGCTCAGCCTGCCATCTGCCTGCAAAGACACTCTTGTCCCCCTTGTCTGCCCACATAAGCAAGCAGGGGCAGCGAAGCCCCTTGCTCTGGCTCATGCCTAGGAAGTGCCATCTCTGGAGGTCTACAGGTGCAGCTGGCCACCCTCCCGGCCTCCCCTTTGCCCACAGCAACACCTGATTTGTTTCCCACAATCCCTTGTTCTTAAGTAAAGGCGGCTTTACAGAGTCCTGAAATCCTTCTGGGGAGTTGGAGTAAATTCACCATTCTGCACCAGGAGGAGGGGGGACCAAAGCCATGGGGGGGGGGGCGGATGGGGCCCCAAATGCAAGCAGGTCACGGTGGCTGTTTGAGCAATTCTCCCATCTGTGAAAGCCATTTGTCTCAGACGCAAGTTGTTTGCGGAAGCAGCAAAAGGGCCAAGCCAGCCACGCCAACGTTCCCGGTTGGGGTTGTGGGGGAATGGATGGGGCAGGCAGCATCCCTTGCACGGGGAGTGGGAGTGGGGGAGGTGGCAGCAGGACGGGTCTCAGAGCAGAGGTCCTGGTGGGTGGCAGCAGGCAGCCCCCTGGGCCAAGGAAAGCAGCTGGCCTGGCCCAGCGTCCTTTTAAGTCATCTGGTGTGGCGCTTCCAGCATCTCCATCAGGAAGGTGTCGATGGGCGTGTCCCCTATGAGTTTGAAGAAGAAGAGGTGCTCCAAGCACTTCAGGCCGATGGACCGGAGGGCGGGGAGGCGAAGCAGCAGCTTGGCGAACCTAGAATAAGAGAAAGGGGCGTCATAACAGTCTCCGTCCATCCGTGCGTTCAGAAAGAGACTGTTCATCTGCCTCCCACAAAGTCAGCCTCCCTTCACACATGCCTCCCGGAAGAAAGCCAGGCGAGACCCCCCCCTTCTCCTCTGGGGGTTAATGGTTCTTTTCTTCATTTTATTTCTGGCTTTTTTATGTGAAAATCAGCCACGCTCGGCCCCTTGGCTACCGGTTTTCAATTGGGTTGCCCATCTGGCCAGAGTGGGCTGAAAGGAGCCCAGGCCTGGTTTTAGCCTGTGGAATGATCCAGGATGCCCAGGAAGCCATGATGTAGTTGTTGGTTGGTTGTTTTGGGTTTCTGTGTGTCCACAGACCTTCCGTTTGTCAACCTGGTGCCTGGCTTAGCATGTGGCACACGTCCAGAAGATGTGCTTGGCTTCCTGTCTATCGGCTGAGTTCAGGATTAGCAGAAGGCCCCTCAAGGCCATAACATGGCTGGCTGTGCCGTCGACTGTCTCCAGGGTGCATGAGAGATAGTGGGCCCTTCCCCGAAAACCCTGGCCAAATGTTTGGCCTCCAGGTTCCAGATCTCACTGCTGCTTCCTTTGATTCAGGAAATGCCACAACAGACACACAAGCACATACACACACACACACACACAAAGAGAGAGACTCTGAGTACAACAGGCTGCATCCGCTTTCAAGCAACCCCTCTGATGTTCTCCGTGGCTTCTGCCCCACTGCTCTTCCCTTCAGGCCCTCCGTGAGGGGTCTGGCAGCCTCCCCAGAGTGCCCCAAAGGGATGCTGGACTCTAGGCTGGGGAGGGGTGGAATGGGGAGGCCGGCATCCTGAACTAGAGTTTCCTTCAGATGCTGAGCTGGCAAGTACGGCGGGTGGGTGGGAGCAGGGCCAGGAAAATCCGAACCAAACCCTGCCAGCCTCTCCCTCCTCCCTTCTAGCCCAAACGCTTCACATTTAAACTAAAACAGATGACAGACGTGCAGAAACATTTTAACTATGAAATAACCAGCTTTTAGGAATAATTTGGCCGAAGGGTAACAGGAAGATGGGGGGTGGGGGAGGGAAGGATGTTTCAGGAGCGGGCCAGGGTGGGTGCGTCAATGGTCACGTCCCCACAGGGTTGCCAGGGAAGAGCAGGGCGGAGGGGCCTGGGTTAGCTTGGCTGCCTTCTTTTGGTCCCGCCACTGGCAGGAGGAGCATTTAGCAAAAAATGGGGAGCAGCCATCGACAGCCACACACACATACCCCTCCCCCGTCTCCCCCCAGCAAACACCTCCAGCCTGTTTTGGTTCAGGGGAAACTGTCCTCTTCTCGGGACCTGACACCAGAAGGCCCAGGACTGCTCCCAGGGAGGAGACGGAGCCTCTGCTGGGGGGGATTTTCCCTTCTCTGGCCATGCCCAGGGGTCTTCCCTCCCCAGCCACAAGGTCCGTAGAGGAACTGGGACCCCCAGTCACGCTCCTGCTATCCAGGGGGCTCAGAATGCCAACATCTCGGCCAGCGGAGTCAGCCACCCGCTCAGCAGCAGCAGCAGCAGCCGCCTCCCCCTTGGAAAGCAGCCAGCCTGGAGAAGAGCGATGGGATCCTGGCCCCACTCCAGCCTCATCTGCTAATTACCATTAGGTTAATCTGATTTCATCACGCAGAGGAAATGGGAGGGGATGAATTCTGGTAAAAAAAAAAAAGACCACCCACACAAAAGATGAATGCCTTGCAAGATTCAGGAAATCCCCGCAGGCTGCCTAGGTTGATCCTGGAGGGGGTCCAGAAGGCGACTCGAGAGGAATTCGGGGAGCTGATGCCACACCAAGCAAGCGGTGGCTGTTCTCCAGCTCACAAGGTTATTTCGCACCCGGCTCCCTGCTTATGAGACCGCTGTTCAGAGGGCACCCCAAGTGAGAAGAGGCTCACTCACCTCCCTGGCTGCTCAGGGTACTTCTGTTTGCAGTAGGCCTCCAGCGAGGCGTAGACCTTTTCCCGCAACGCCTCGACCTCAGCGGGGTTAGAAAGACCCTTTGAGTCTGCAAGAGAAGGAGGGGAGGGGAGGCTTAGAGACCCTTCAAGCAGCCCCGGCGGCAACCAGGGAACCAGTCGGATGCTGCCCAAGAGGATTTTGTGAGTTGGAACCTGACATGGGAGCCAAGCACTGGTGGGCTGCTGGCGGTTCAGACAGTTAGTTCCGGTGAATAGTTGGCCCTCCCAGCCGCTCCTGCTATACCCCGTCCTATAGATCTGTGTTTTCCACTCAGCTGATTTGTGCGGCACAGTGGATTGCTGTGCCTCAGCTGTTTTACTCACCGGCACTGCAGTAGAAGTTAAGTTTTAGAACTTAAAATGGGCGGTTTTTGAATGCTGCATGCGTGCACGAAGTGTGAGTGCGCGCACAAAGCACAGGCTCACCGAACCGGTTGTTAAACCGGTTGCAGCCCACCACAGGAGCCAAGCCGGGATTGCATGAGAACATCCAAACAACCTTGATGGAATCTGGTTCTGCATCAGCCTGTTCCTCTTCACCTTGCTCCACAATTGGTCAGGATTTCATAACTAACAAACTCAGTTACTCTCTCAGATGCTTTATTCACCCTCCTTGATTGATCTAATGTGACGCTCCCCTCCTACAAAAAGCTTTCCTCCCAAACACCATCCAGCAGGACTGTCCTCAAAAGCTGAAGAGGCCCAAGGAGCCGAACCTTCCAGCTGCTTCTTCCGCAGCTCTCCGGCCGTAATGGCCTGGTTTGGATCGTCCCCTGGCCTTAATGTGCTGCGACAGCCCCTCTTTATGGAAGCTCCCAGAGGCCTTCCTTCTCTCGCGGAAGCCAAACCCAGAAGAGGCGCTCGAATGATCGATGCAGAGGAGAGCCCCACCCCTCGCCCCTCAGGTGGGATGCAGGGGCTCCCAGCCACAGTGAGGTGCAGCACCCCTCTTGTTCCCTGGGCCCAGCCCTGAGCCCATGGACAGACGCTGTGGAAGCTCCATCCCTGGAAGCCTTCAAGAAGAGACCACCAGATCCAGGCTACCCTACGGCCATTGGCTGCCCTACAAGGCAGAGCTGGTGGGGGAAGACCGGCAGTGGGAGGCAGTTCCTTCCCTCACAGAGACCAGGATCAAGCCTGGAATGGCTTGGATTGGGTGGGTCGTGAATGATTGGCAATTCTTACTTAACAACCACAATGGGGAGTGGCGGGATTGCTGTCATTAGTTGGTGCTGTCTGAGCATGTCTCGCTTTACGACCACACCAATTTATCATGGCAATGCCTGCTCCAACTGTGAGTGGTGCAGTAGCCTAGAGGTGGAGCTCTTGTCTCACAATCAGGAGGCTGTGAGTTCGATCCTAGGTAGAGGCAGATATTTCTCTCTCTCAGCACAATGAGAATTTATCTGCTGAACAAAACTCTGCATTGGCGACAGGAAGGGCATCTGGCCAGTAAACACTCAGCTCCATTCAGTTGCCCAGACACCACCCTGCAAGGGATTATGGGACCGTTAAAAGAAGATGATGAATGCCCACTCCAACCGTGGGTTCTTAGTCGAGAACTACCTATGTGCCCTTGAAGACATGGGGCCACCCAGTTGCCTTTGAAAAGAACTGCTTCAATCTCCTTGTTCACGAATGCTCGTTTTTTTCCCCAGCCAAAGAGACGGAACAAGGAAAGCCTGATCCTGCTGTCAGAAGACCCCAGCCACAGTTTCAAAGTCTGCAAAGCTCTCCATGGAACAGTTTCGCATTGGATAAAGGGCAGATTGCCAAACGGGGGGTGGGGGCATCTTCCTCCATCGCCCTCCCTTTCCTTCCTTGTGCAGGAGAGAGTTACCTGGGTTGAAGAGGACAATCGCTCGCAGGCACCCCAACTCCGTCTTGTCCATCTGCATGTCTCGCATCTTCGACACAAGTTCGGTCAGTACCCTGCAGGCCCAGCCACAAGAAGAGAAGTTGGCCTTGTTTTTACCCCAATGCATTTCCCGGCCCCTTTTGTGGACTCTCTCGAACCCCAAGGGCTGGTCGTGGTCTCATTCCTCACGACAAAGGCCACGGCTGATCCTGGGTGCAAGAGGGGAGGCGGCAAGGCCGGGCCTGCCCCCTCTACCAGCTGCTGCTCCTCACCTGTCAAAGATGGCCCCAACTCCCGCACTGTGGGCACTGTTCCTGTGGACGTGGAGGCCTGTGGCCAGGAGAATCCCATCTTTGACCGTGATGGATCGGTGGGAGAAGGAGGCAATCAGCAACTCATTCCAACCTGGGGGAAAGCAAGTGGGGGCAGGGGAGAAGTCAGCCAAAGCCTTGCAGGGCGAGGGACGGGGCGGTCATTACACTCCAGAGTTTCGGTCCAGGAGGAAATTAATTATCTTGGCTCCAGGCAGAATAAAATTGAATAACAAGCCAGTCTCTCCATGAGATCCAATAGTGGGATAAGGAATTAAAAGTGAATGCTTAAATAGTTAAATGCTCTGAAGGTCTGGGAGACTCCTGGGTACCACCTAGCCTTTCCCATACTGGGAACAGGCTCTTGTCTAAAGGAGACCAGCAAATCTGAGTTTATTCCCACCTAACCATCCTGCATCCAAGCAGAGTTATTTTCCAAGGCATGCCGGGTGGGGGGGGTCCATCCTGACTAAGGGGGCTTTTTGGGAATGGGAGCTTTGAAAGCAGCAGCCGATGGAGGGAGATCTCTTTGCTACTATTGCAAAATCTACAAAAGGCTGTGGATTTGCATGCCTGAGGAGCCTCAGTTTGCCTGAGTTTAACAGATTTAACAGATTAAGAGAGTTGGAAGGGACCTTGTAGGGCATCTAGTCCAACCCCCGCCCAAGCTGGAGACCCTCCACCATTTCTGACAGAGGGCAGTCCAGTCTCTGCTTGAAAGCCTCCAGGTATGAAGCTCCCACAACTTCTGAAGGCCAATTCTGTTCCACGGGTTGATTGTTCTCACTGTCAGGAAATTTCTCCTTATTTCCAGGTTGAATCTCTCCTGGATCAGTTTCCATCCACTATTCCTTGTGTGGCCTTCGGGTGCCTTGGAAAACAGCTTGACCCGCTCCTCTCTGTGACAGCCCTTCCAATATTGGAAGATGCTATCGTGTCTCCCCTGGTCCTTCTCTTCACTAGACTAGCCAGGCCCGGTTCCTGCAACTGTTCATTGAATGTTTTAGCCTCCAGTCCCCTAAACATCCTGGTTGCTCTTCTCTGCACTCTTTCTGGAGTTCAACCTCTTTTTTATAGAGTGGTGACCAAAACTGGCTGCAGTATTTTAGGTGTGGTCTTACTAAGGCTTTGTAGAGTGGTATTAGTACCTCCCTTGATCTTGATTGTATCCCTCTGTAAATGCAATTTAGGATTGCATTGACTTTTTTGACTGCCACCGCACACAGCTGGCTCCTACTTCATTGGTTGTCTACTAAGACTCCAGGATTCCTCTTCCAGATACTGCTATTAAGCCTGGTTTCACCCAGTCTATATGTGTACTTTTGGTTTTTCTTGCCTAAGTGCTTTTCTCTACACTGAATTTCATTTTGTTAGATAGAGTTATGCAAAGAGCAATTCTGGCTTTGTGGATGCTGCAGTTCTCAGCCAAGTTAGCAGTCACAACTGTGATAAACATCAGGCAAGCAGAAGCAAAGGCGAGGGGGCTCAGGCCTGCTTTCCAGACCACCCCAACTCTGACCTGCAGCTTCCACACACAGCTGTCCTGTCCGCCCTCTTCCAGCTCTCTTAAACTTGCCACAGCCAATTTTTCCCTACATTTGGAGTCTAAAGGAAGTCACTGGATCTGGATCCTTCGCTCAGATATGTGTGTGGAAGAAATAAACAGCCCTTCAAGAGCAATAAACTTCTTTCGGGACAAGCTTCTGTGGTTGCAGCCTGCAAGTATTGGAACTCTCCAAATTATTCCAGAGGTGTCAATTGGGACCTGCTTGCCAAGATGCGGCAGAGGAAGCGGTTGGAAAGCTCAGCCAGCAACTCCTCCGAGCCGCTTCAGGGTCCTTGGCCTTGATGGTGACTTGGAAGGCTACTCAGGCTTCCCATATTCCCAGGTGGAAGCGGCTTTGCCTAAGCAGGTAAGAGCTGAATATTTCTCTCTTCCTCCTCCTCCTCTTCCCTCTCTTCCTTGATATGCGCTGCTAGTATTAACTACAATCAAGCCATCCATCAGGCCAGAGCTGGAAGGGACCTTGGAGGTCTTTTACTCCAGCCCCCTGCTCAAGCAAGAGAACCTGTACCATTTGAGACAACCTCTTAAAACTTCCAGTGTTGGAGCACCCACAACTTCTGGTGGCAAGCTGTTCCACTGGTTAATTGTCCCCACTGTTAGGAAGTTTCTCCTTAGTCCTAGGTTGCTTCTCTCCTTGATTAGTTTCCATCCATTGTTTCTTGTCCTGCTTTCAGGTGCTTTGGAAAACAACCTCTTCTTTGTGGCAGCCCCTCAAATCCTGGTATACTGTATCATCTCACTCTTAATCCTTCTTTTCTCTAGACTGGCCAAAGCCAAATCCTGCAACTGTTCTTCATATGTTTTAGTCCCCGAGCCTTTGATCCTTTTAGTTGCCCTTCTTTGCACTTTTTCCAAGGACTCAACCTCTTTTTTGTAATGTGGTGATCAAAACTGGATGCAGGATTCCAGGAGTGGCCTTACCAAGGCATTATAAAGTGTTACTACTATTTCATGTGATTTTGATTCTATGCCTTTGTTTCTATGCCAACCAAGGATCATATTAGCTTTTTTGGCAGCTGCCGCACACGGCTAGTTCATGTTTAAGTGATCGTCGACCAAGACTCCAAGGTCCTTCTCTGGAAGGAAGGAAATGTCACATATATATTTCACTGAAAAGTCAGGCAGTATCTCTGGTGAAGAAGAATTGGTCCCTTAGGGAAGGAAGAGTATCTCTTCCCTTGGCTGATGGCTTACACATTCCTCCTCATGTCCAACTCCTTTGCTGTTGTTTGAACCTCAATTCTGGCCCTGCCCTCTGGGGTAGGAGTGAAGGAGCCCACTCTCTTCTCTGCTCGCCTCTGCAGTTGCTGGAAGTGCTGAGCAAATCAGGGGAAGCAGCTCATGGGCCTGAATGCCACACCGTGCCTTTTGGCCAGGGGACCAGGGGAAGACTATCTGCTGAGGAACCACGGAAGGCCTGAGGTGGGCAGGCAGACAGCTACCCACAAGAGACTGGGGTCAGGCAGCCTCGAGGGCTTCCCCTCTTCCCTCAATCCAGGTTGCTGTCTTCAGCTCCAGGGAGGTGAAAGGCACCAGGGGACCCAGCCCCAGCCTCCCTTCCCTCCTCCTGCTTCTCCTTCTGCCACTAGTCCTGCCACGCTCCATAGCTAGTCTATTCACTAGACTAGAAGGACCAGGGGAGACAGAATAGCAGCCTTCCAATATTTTGAGGGGCTGCCACCGAGAGGAGGAAGGGGGTCAAGCTGTTTTCCAAAACACCTGAAGGCCAGACAAGGAACAATGGATAGAAACTGAACAAGGAGAGATTCAACCTGGAAATAAAGAGGAATTTTCTGACCGTGAGAACAATCAACCACTGGAAAAGAAGTTGTGGGAGCTTCGTCACTGGAGGCTTTCAAGAAGAGACTGGGCTGCCATCTGTCAGAAATGGCGTAGGGTCTCCTGCTTGGGCGGGCGGTTGGACTAGGTGACCTCCAAGGTCCCTTCTAACTCTCTAAATCTGTAGAATCTGTACTAATGCAGAGCCTGAATGCTTCCTCAGCTGCCCTGACCCTCTCCCACAAAGCACCAGATGCCCTGTCGGGCCGCTTGGCTTTGCGATCTCTGCTGGAGCTCTGGGCCGACTCGCTACTCACCAGCTCGGAGCAGGATCACCTGGTCGTCCAGTGGGAGCTCTGAGAAATGGGGAATCCGCTTGGCCCACTCCACCAGGGTGAAGAGCTGCTTGTCTGCTGCTTGGCAGATGTTGGTGACCGGGTCATTGGGCTGCCAAGAGAAGAGACTCCGCGTTGGGCATCAGAGGGCCAAGGCCCTGCCACTCTCACCATCCCCTGCAGGTGCCCTCCTTAGGCCAAAAGCCCCCACCCCCACCCCCGCAACCTCTCCTGCCCTTCTTGCACTGAAGAGGGCAGTTGGCAATCTCTTCTGCCCCGAAATACAAGGAGGGAGTTTTGGAAACCTGGATTCTGTGAAGGGGCTGACCTCCTAATCTTCCTTGGGTGCCACCGCTTTTTCCCTGAGGAGCATCTATTCTCCCCGCCCCCCAAGTACAGTCAGGGTCTCTTGGGAAGAGGGCCCTGGGAGAGGTGAGATGCCCACAAGATAGTTCTTGCCAGTCCTTTGTCTGCCATTTCTCTCCCTCAATCCTTTCAGCTCTGGCAAGGATATTAAGGAAAGCTCCCCCCTCCCTCATGCAGCCTGGCCTCCTGAAGGAGG
The DNA here is from genome assembly GCA_030761175.1 of Masticophis lateralis. NCBI lineage: Eukaryota > Metazoa > Chordata > Lepidosauria > Squamata > Colubridae > Masticophis > Masticophis lateralis. The sequence goes on along the minus strand of JAUDYJ010000015.1, from coordinate 961,357 downwards.
GAGCGATGGAGGTCCTCAGGGAGGGGAGGCAGGAGTCCGGAGCTGAAGTGGACTCTATCTTCCATCTGCCTCCAGGGTTGCAGCGTCATTCCCATGTGCAGAGGGCCAGAAGGAAACGTGTGTGTGTGTATGTGTGTGTGTGTGAGAGAGAGAGAGGGAGAGACAGAGAGACAGAGAGACGGAGGGAGAGAGAGGAGGAGGTGAAGCTCTGACAGAGGAACATCTCTACCTCAAAAAAAAACCCTTTGATGAAGTTCCCAGATGCCAGGATTGATGGCTGTGACGCCCAACCCCAACAGGAGGTCTTCAGTGGGCAAATTCACAAGGCTCTACGCTTAAGACCTCCCTCAGTTCCTCCTCTTCCTAAGCCATTGGGCAAAGAGGGCCCCATGGGGAGCAGCAGATCCCACTTCCCTGCCCTTCCGCTGCTCATGCCTCAGCCAGAGTCCCCCAAAGCCCCCCATCTCAGCTAACCAGACATGCCAAGACTCCCAAGGCCAGACTCTTCAGCCAGGTTGCCCAGAGCACTTCCAGACAGAGGCGATGCCATCGGGAGGAACCAAGAGAACTCCCACCCTACCAATGGGCTTCTACCCAAGCTGGGGGGTCTCCAGCTGCACCCTTCTCACTCCTTCTCCTCTAGGGTCTCCGAGGCCAGCGCCCCTTGCCTCTCGCTCCAGCCAGCTCTACCAGGCCAGAGATATTCACAGCTCTGGAGTCATTGGGGAGGAACCCATGAGGCCCCCAGCAAGCCTCGGCACCAGGAGACCCCTTCACAAGGTGGCTGCTCAGGCAAAAACAAGGGCAGCCCCAGCCTCAGCGCCTGCCTGCGTGCAAAGAACCCGGCCGTCCCAGATTTCCCTTCTCAGCACACACACACACACCTTCCTCAGGCACTGCTTGACCGAGGAGCACCCCAGGCTGAGCACCATGCCTAGCTGCCCACAGGTTGTGGGTGCCACCCCTGTGGCTTTCCTCCCAGCCAGGCAGATGCCGAACCTGGCCGGGGCTGCCTCCAAGGAGAAGCTGGCCTTCATTTGGTGCTGCTTTCTCTGCTGCCTGGCCTCGCTCATCTCCCCTGGGGATTTTGAACCCAGGCAGCCAGAGGGAAGCAGCCGCTTTTGTGCTGCTTTCTCTGCTGCCTGGCCTCGCTCATCTCCCCTGGGGATTTTGAACCCAGGCAGCCAGAGGGAAGCAGCCGCTTTTGTGCCTTGCCAAGAGTCCTGGCTGGCCCAAGAAAGGCACAGGCAGACTGGCAGTGGGACAAGTTCCCTTTGGCAGGATTGGCAGAGAATCTGCAGACCACAGAAAGCCCTTCCTCCCCCACGACTCCTTTCTCACCCCAGAGAAACAAGGAGGAGAAATGGGGGGAATTCTGCTGAATTCTCAGGGATAGGATGGCTGGGGGGGTGGGGGTGGGTAAGGCAGCTGGGTGAACAGCCCTTCTAGCATGTCTTGGGTAGTCCCAGCCTGTAGTCTGCCATTTTTTCTCTGGAAATCCATTCCTACTCCCACCCCATTCAAAGGGGGTTCATCCCAAGTTGTATAGCTAAAAGTCTGTAGAGATTCTCAGTCATCCAGGCCATGGTTCGCCCAAAAGTGCTTTTTCAGGACGCAACTGGACTTTCTGGTTTTTTCTTATGAAAAGAATGCAAATGGCCAGCTGTCTGCAAGGAATACAAATCCTTTCATTACCCACCATTCAGTCAGAGCTAAAGAAGCTTCTTGGATGAGAAACGATACGTCTTCAAAGAAAAAACACGGAAGTCCAGTTGCCTCCTGAAAAAAGCACCCTTGGGACACTCATTCTCAAACGTTCCTCTTCTCTGATGGGACTGGAAGAAAATGGCTGAACCGTCCTGGCCACCCGAAAAGGGAAGGAGGAGGAGAGCTCCAGCTATCAAAAGCCTCATGGAAGGACATTATTTTCCAGCAGGGCCTGGAGTCCTTGAGCCAAGAGTTCCTACCTGGGGGCCTTGACGGAGGCTAGGCAGGCCACTCGCTTACCGAATTAGGAGTCAGGCCCATGTTGGCTTCGATGTAGGTCTCTGTCTTGGGCTCCACCGCCAGTTCAGCTTCTAGAATCTTCTCTACTGGCATGTCCTCGTTAGCACTGCTGGTGGACTCCACCTCGTTCTCGTTGCGGTCTTTGCCTCGTTGCCGCTCCTCCTGGACAGCTGGAAGGGGCAAGGAAGGAGGAAGGTGTCAGTCTGACAGCTTTGGATGCTGAAAGCTTTCCTGGCAGGGGGCTTGGAATTGAGGTGGGCCACTGATGATCTATGGGTGTGGGCAGCAATGTATGATACTAGTAGTCCTCATTTAGTGACACAATTGGGACCGGCAACTCAGTCATTAAGCAAAGCAGCTGGCAAGTAAAAACATTGCTGCTGTGATTTTTCATCTTCCTTTCCTTAATTCAGCTTTACAGATTTGTAAAGGTCGTAAATGGGAGGACTGGTCATAGAAGTTATTTTTTTTATCCATATGGTAACCACAAGTGGTTGCTGAATGAAGCAGTCACTAAACGAGGACTACTTGGTCTCTTCTTTTTCTTTGGGGGGAGAGATGAAAAGGGATAAAAATGATTATCTTGGGGCTTTGGGGTTTAAGGGAAATCACAGCCTTAAGAACCTTTTGCCAGCCCAAACTGAGCTAATTTTCCCTGGGTTGATTTTAAGTGGGACCTTGACCCTCCCCAAGGCTCGACCTGCCCATTTCACCCAGAAGCTCCCTCCAGACACAACTCAGCTGGGCTGAAAGACCCTCGTGGCCGGACATAAAGACAAAACGTGAATCCCCCCCAAATGACCTCCCATTTTGCGGAATGGCACGGAGTCACCTGGGGCAGGACCTGCCTCTCCTGGGCAAAGGTCGGGTTGGCCTGCGATTCTGGCCTTCGGGGAGCCCTGACTTTGTCCAGCATGTTGGACAGGGCTAGCAGGCTATGAGAAGCCCAGGCCTGGACTGCTTTGACCCTTGCAGGGGGCTCAGCCCCAGGACCCCCGTTTGAGAGCGGTTCAAAGCATCGTGAAGCTGTGGCGTGTTTCCATTCGGAATGAGTGGGTTTGTTCCTGATGGTGGAGGAGATGCTCTCCACCCTCAGGAGGCGGTGAAGGCGGAAGCCACCGGTGGGAGGTTTGCCCTGGCTGAGCTACTGCCTTTTGGCTGTCAGTTTACCTCATTCAAATATACAGTCACAGACCAAACATGCTGGAGCCCTGCAGTACATTACACAGCAGCCAATAAAACCTATTCAGCCATACACTAGACACAAGAGGGGAAACAATTAGCTCCAGAGATTTCTAATTGCCATGGCCAGGGTGCAAAATGTGGCTACTGTACAACTCTAAAGACTTGTTGAACTTGGTGGTTTAGTTGGTAACTCACAATTGCCCTGCAAGAGGGGTCTGAACAGCTGTCCTTAGAGGGGCAATAAACTAACCCACCAGGTGCTTCTTTTCAAGGAGATCGGCCAATGGCTCCCTAAGAGATCCAAGGAGGGCTACTTCCCACATCACCTGGAGTCCACCTATACACACACGGATGCAGCCGAAACACAGCTGGCCTTCAGATGGACCTCTCCTCTTCTCAGTGGCAAGCCACTGTTCTTCACTTTATCCTCTGCCACACTGACTCTGCCCCCTCCCCAAATTACAGAGTCAATTTAGTCAAGGGTGGACTTGACTAAATTTGGTTCTTTTGTGCCAAGTCACTTATTGAGGCTTATTTGGGTATTCTTCTTCTGGCATTTGTTGGCATGGCCAGAATCTGGAACTGGATGGCAGACTGACAGCCTGGTGAAAAATGGGATATAATTTTCCCTTCCTGGAATTACTCCTTTTCTTTAAAGAGTCTGCAGGGAGGGGGATGAACACCTGCCAACTTGGCAGGTGTTGACCAGGCTTCGGCCCTTGGCTCATGCAGGGCAAATGCACCATGGGGCTGCTCAGCCACATTTAGCCAGGTCTAAATGGGCAAAACGCCCCTCTAGGGCAGAGGCCCAGAGCCCTCCATGCACACCCATGGGGAGGGCATCCTCAGCCCTTAGCACTTGAGAGATTGAGGGGGGGGGGGGGAGGTAGAGGGTCCCAACCTGAAGAATGCCCAGGCATTTATTCTGCTGCAGGGAAGCCCAGTGCAACACTGTAAGATCTGTTCTTTCACTTGCTTGTATTAAGGTTTCCATCTCTCTCTAAAGCAGATTACAAAACCCCAACGGCCAGTTTCAGGGCGAAAAGACATCACTTTCCCCTCCTTCTGTTTTCAGCCACCATCCGACAAAGAAAAACACAAACTGCCTCTCTGTTTGCTGCCCTGTACTGAATTGGCCAAGCTTTGGAGCAACCCAAATTTGCTGCCCACTCTTGCATTGCAGCCAGTGGCCTTTTTTAGTGCCCCCCATTCCTTGATGGCCCTTCCGCCTTCTCCTCCTTCTAAGTAGCCCACCGTTTCCTTTGTGGGTCCTCCGTGTGTGACGCTCACTGCTTAGACACAAAGAAGACACAAAGCCCAGCCCAGAACTTCACACCTGCCCTCATCTTTGGGGAACTGCTGCCGGGGACACTGCTGCCAATGGGTCACCCAGTGGCCTGCCTGCCCACCACAACCTCCCTTGCCACACGCAGCCCTTCCAGGACGCCAAGGAAGAAAGCCTTCAGCAGAAACAAAGAGGAGAGGAGGCTGCCCACCACCTGTGCCCACCACTGCTGTAACGCTGAGCTACACTGCCTTTGCACGTGGAGGCTTTAGTTAAGGCCAGACCCACAGAACACCTGCCTATTTATTCTCAAGAACTGCAGGCCCACACCTGTCTGGTTAATGGTGTGAATACAACGGATCTCTAATGTGCCATTTCTCAGATCCCTGGGGCTGCCACAGAACGGTTCATGGTTTAATAAAAGGACCTGTGAAGTACTGAGTTTGTTGCGGCCTCTTGGGCATCGCAAGGCAGAGTTTGGAAAGTGCTAAGGACCCCATGAACCAAGAGAGTCTGCCTGAATCCTCCCACTTCAGCTGCCCGTTGCATTAGCAATGCAAGCCCTGGCTTAGAAAGGATCCTCCACTCAGCAGCTGCCTTGGAAGAAATGGCCAGGGTGGTTTGATAATGCAGATTCTGAGCCACAGACACCCACCGTCCTCAGCCTGCTGCCTTGAGTCGCTTTGATTGTCTCGAGTGCATTAAAAGCTTGCATGGTACATTGCGGAACTGGCCCTGCGGAGAGCCACATTCCAGCCCACCATAAGCCACAGAAACTTCTCGCTCCCTTGTGGCCCTGTGACTCCCTTCCCTGGGCAGGGCAATCTGCACCAAGGGTTTGCCTCATCTTTTGCCCTACAGTTCCTCTGGGATTTCGCCCTCCATCCAGGGAGTCTCTCCAGTATATATATATATATATATATATAAATATACCGGAAAATATGTACTTTCTCGCCAGAGAAGCTGCCCCTGCAGAGTGAGACGGACTCGGCCGATTCTGGGAGGACTCAGCCTCTCCAGGTCACCCTCTGGGGATACCAAGAGATTTTTTGCTGCTTAACAGCTGGTCTAGTAAGATTGAAATGGGAGTACCTGGTTGCTCCTGCCTTCCAGGGAGTCTTGTGGGTCGGGATGGATGGTGCTCCATCCCTGCAATAGAGTAGAGATTTGGAAATGAAACATCATTAGAAGAGAGGCAGCAGCCGCTGCGGTGCATGTTCCAGTCATTAAATTGCTCTTGACTGTGGCAGCACCACCCAAATACATGGCACTTGTACATTTTCCCAGAGAGAAAGTTGGGGGGGGGGTTGTGGGGGCGCTCTGTTTCTGGCCCAGTTTATTTAAGGTGTTCTTCTTCCTTACCCCTCCCAGATGAAATCTTGGTGGCCATAGGGCCACTGGTCCTCTCAAGCCCCCTTTTCTGTCTCTCTGCCCCGTCTACAGGCAGGCCTTTGCTGGTCGGGGGGCAGGGGAGGAATGAGAAGAAGCAGGAGGGGCTCCTTTTCTCCTAAGGTGCCAGAACATCTCCTTTTAATGGCCCTATAACCCCTTGCAATGGGATGGAGTCAGGGCAACTGAATGGAGCTGAGTGTTTACTGGCCGAATGCCTTTCCTGTCACCAATGCAGAGTTTTTGTTCAGCAGATATATTCTCATTGCGCCTAGAAAGAGAAATATCTGCCGCATCCTAGGATCGAACTCACAGCCTCCTGAATGTGAGGCGAGAGCTCCATCTCTAGGCACCACACTCCTAAACTGCTGGGACTCAGGAAGGAAAATGAAGAGCAAGTTTTATTGGCCACTTCTTCCCATCAGAGCAGGACCAGCAACACTCACGGCCTCTACCTGGCTTCTCGGCCTTCCTTTAAACAGAGAGTAAGTCTCAGTGGCTCTGGTGGTGCAGTGGTCAGAATGCAGTATTGCAGGCTGACTCTACCCATAGCCAAGAGTTTGATCCTGACTGGCTCAAGATGGACTCAGCTGTCCATCCTTCTGAAATGAGGTAAAACAAGGACCCAGACTGTTGTGGGCAATAGGTTGACTCTGTCAACCTAAAGTGCAACCTAAAGCACTGTGACGCAGTATATAAGTCTAAGGGCTATTGCTATCTTGTTCCCTGGCGAATCTTTTAGGGAGCCTGCTGGGCTGAAGAGAGGCTGCAAACACATTCAAGGAATGCTGGTGGTTTCTGGGTTTAGCCTTTCTTAGGATGGGACGGGGGAAGGGGCTAAGCGCCTCTGGCCATGGCCCTCCGCCCCTCCCAATCCCTGGGAAAATGAGGTGGGCATCCGAGCACTGTGCTAGAGCCGGACAATTCCCAGGGGAAGCCTGGGGGTCTCCAATACGCTGTCCTAGTTTCAGATCGAATAAAACTAATTTTTCCCTAATAGGGGCCAGTTTGGGCCCAGCCAAAGAAAGGAACACGGCAGATGGATGGCCTTTGTCTGCCCTGCCTCAGCTTGGACTCCCTCCCATCAGAGTTCCCAGAGGTTCCCAGAGTTTATGGCAGAGTTTATGGCAGACTGAAAGAGCCACTCAAAAGCCCAGCAGCACAGCTTTGAGTGGCATCCAACAGCCTTCACGTCTGGCAGGAGACTTCTGCCCCCCGCCCCCCCAAGAGGGCAGCGTATGGCATAAAGAGCACCCCACCCCACATCCCATCCCAGAATTTCTTCTCATGGTGCAAAGCATGCCATGGATCATGACAGGCTCATTCTTAGAACATGAACACGCTCTTATTTCTGTACACCAGGTGGGTGTATCTCGGCAGCCTGCCTGCCTGCTTTTAAAATCAGGCCGATTCTCGTTCTTTCCGAGTTCTCAGATTGAGTAATAGCCTCTCTGTGGATTCTCTGTTTCACAAAAGTCTGCCACATGCAAGCCACAACCATTTCCTGGCCTCAGAACGCGCACGACTCTCCTCTCGCTGTTCACACACACATTCCAGGGGAGAAGACTTGGCAACCTCAGCTCAGCTCCAGATCTTTCTGCAATGGGCTTCATCCATTGGGTTTCTCTACTGATAAAAATATTTAACGCTTTGGGGGTCGTTTCTTCTGAGAAAGGCTCTGATAATTTATCAAGATCGGAAATTATATACTAGGGAAACAAAGAACTTTTTTGCCTGGCTAAAAATCTATCCTTGAATCAAGAAGGGACTTTTTTTCTGCTATTTTCTCAAGCTTGTTCAGCCTTTGCTGTATCCAACGCAGGTAGCCCTCAACTCACCACTACAAATTTGCTCACTGTCTGCAGCTCCAAGAACCTCAAGAACTGGTAGTTTATGGCCCAAAAACACTCTGGTCATTGTAAAACATCAGGCCACCCCATCACATGAATTTATTTCGAGTGCTTGGCAAACTTCTGATTTACACCACAAGTGCCCTGCCACCAATCGTGTGATGGCCATCTGCAGTTTTCTCTGCTGGCTTCCCCAGAAAGTCAATGAAGAAGTCAGCAGGAAAAGTTGCGAGCGGAGGGGCGGTTTGGATTGGAGGTCTGTTGTTGCAGCGCAAGGAAGGATTTCTCCTCTGCTCCATGCAGGGAGAGAAAACCCTCCCATGCACTGAGGGAACGGGCCTCGAATCCGGTCTCAACGCTGGTAAATGCCATCCTCAAAACATTGGCATTTGCTGCGTTTTCCCAACTTGGAGGGGCAGAAATGCTGGCACTCGCTAGAGTTTTCCCCTTTGGGATGGAAAAAGCTAGCAAGCGGCAGCCTTCTCAAAGGCTGTTGGCGTTCATGAGCGCTTTTCTCATTGGCAGGGACAATGCCAGCCAATGCCACTATTCTGAGCCTTCCGGAATGATGGCATTCACTAGCATTTTTGCCAGATTTTAGGTCCATTCTCCCAGTTTGCCAGGGGATTTGTCACACTCTTCTGGAGCTCCTCCAGGCCTCTCCACTGAGGGCTGATCTTTCTGGGTCCTGGGCTCCCTCTACCCTGGCCACCCCTTGGTGCAGAAACCAGAGACAGGAAAGCTGCCAAGGAAGGGCAGAAGAAGGGAGCAATGGCTTTGAAACCTAGTGCCCAGAAGCAATGGCAGTTCTCAGACACTATTAAGGCGAGCAAGAGGAAATTCTGAGATACGCTGAGCTCAGAAGGAAAAGAATCGGTGCATCAGATACTCAGGGAAGGCAGCCAAAGAACAACAGAAAACAAGCAGAAGCCCTCTGCTCCGGGCCGCCTCTGGGGAGAGGATAAGTGGTCCCCTGGGAAATTAGGAAGGGCGGGTGGAAGGAACAGGATCCCAGCTGGGGCATCTCAGGGACCCGGGCAGGGAGTGTCTCTTGACCTCAAATGAGTTCAGACCTCCAGGGCTCAAGACAGAGTACAGAACAGTCGGGCCAAATTTATATGCAATTTATGGAAGCCACACAGAGCATAAAGCATCCTAGAGGGGAGCCCCTCTCCCCATCCGGCCACAGAATCTGGAGAACCGCAAACCATCGCTCTGGCCTCAACCCTGGAATTTGGAGCACAGCAGCAGCGAGGATGATGGGAACCAGAAGGCAAGAAGAGAAGGGAGTAGAATTTGTCTCACCTGCAGGAAAGGTGACTTAAGGGGAAGGTAGCACTTTTGACTGTGGCCAGTGGTGGAGCTGCGCAGGCACAATCGTGGTATTGCTACCTCTTCTGTGGAGCCACGTGGTTTCTGTGGAGTTTTTGAGCAGCTGACCACGTCTTTTGTGATTCTGGCTGATGCCCAGATGGTATCAGAGCCCAACTGCGAGCAACCTGGGTGCTGCGTCACACAGTTTGGGCCGATTTCTATTGAGCCCATCACAAAATCCAACAATGGAGAAGCTTCTGGAATCTGTGCCACTGCCCATAGGCTGGATCCCTGTCTGCATTGGTCTCTAAGGCGGTTTAAAGGCTTTGTCCACAACCAGAGGAGCATTAATGTTCTCGGCAGCCCTTGTCAGAGTTTTCTGCCCCCTTAAAAAGGCAACAATGCCCAAATTCAAACAGGCCCCATACCCCACACTTAGCCAAGTTGGTGGAGAAGGCCACAGAAATTCCCCCTGTTCAACCTGGATCTGGGCCTGACTATGGTCCAGGTGGGGTCACACCACCCCTGCAGAGTGCCAGCTGGCCGCCTGGGACATCTCCTGGCCTGCTGGATCCTGGCCGGGTGCCAAGAGAGCCATGAGCAGTGTTGGCTGAGAAACCACCTGGCTCCCACCTGGAGGAGGAGAAAGACCCAGTTTTGGCGACTAGGGCACCAGCCATCAAAAGACGCTCAGCCCTCCTGCCCATCTGCCTGAGGCATCTGCCAGGTCCTCTTGTGCCTACAGCCATCCTTCTCTGGTGACTTCCACTCTCCTGGGCAGCCTCTTTGCTAGCAGCGAGGAGGATGCTCAGGGCACAGCCATTTATCCAAGCCTCTTAATTATGTAACATTTAAGTGATTTAAAACCCAGAGCATTATTGTTTTAAACTTTGCTGTAATTTTACCTCTGATGTTCTAATTAGATAGCTGCAAGCATCCTGAGCCATTAAAAGAAGTTGGTGACTTACCACCACTTAAGCAATTCATTAAAATAAACCCCAGAAGGTCTGTTAATCAAGGGAAGGTCAAGACCTCTTATCCTCTCCCCCCACCCCATCCTGAGTGGCAGGCAAGGAAAGCTTTCAGAGGGCAAGGGCGGCCTGGCTGAGACCCCGAGAGGGTGGGCTCAGAGGGAGCTGGCAGCCATCAGTGTGTATTGAGGGGGGGCACCCGAGGTTGCATTTCTTCCCCGGAAGATGTGGGGCACTGCATGAGCCCAAGGCAGGAAGTGCTGATCTGAACCCCACCAGGCCCCGAAAAGAAGGCAGAGCCCTTCCTCTGCACCTCCTTCCAATCAAGGGGGGAGGAGGCAAGGGAGCCCCCCCACCCAACCTCCCACCTCTTCATAGGGCCATTATCATCACACACTCACACCCACCGAAACACAAACAAGTTTTGTTTTTGAACAAGTGGCTGACTTTTTATTTACCATTGTTTCTACTTCTTGTGAGGCATCCTTCTTAACCCGGAAAAGAGGAAATGAAAAATTGCTCTCCAGAATAGCTTGCTTACCAGACAGGTAAGGAAGGGTGCTACCCAGATGGAACCTCCACTTGCAGAGGTAGACTATCTTGAAGAGGATTGCCAGAAAACAGCGAGGGCATTTCTGTCCTATCCTGCCTGGGATGTCTCTTGCTTCTGGGGCCTTTGGTCCAGAAGTGAAGCCAGCCTGCACCCCAAGTCCACCTGCAGATGATCAGCCTGCAGCCCCAAGGGAGGGACCGCCAGAGCTTACCAGCAGAAGCTGCCCCGCATCCCCACAAGCAGCCTGAGCAGCTGTCCCAAAGGCAGGCAGGGTTCCCAGAGGAGCCCTCTCGCCCCAATTCCACTTTTCTCTTGGGGTTCATGCCCATTTTGTGGACCTCTTGTGCTGAGCACCTTCCACAGAGCCAGCCACGGGGCAGAGCTCGCTACAAAAGGAAAGCTACTAGTATATTTAGATAGAGAGCAAACCCCACTCCCTCCCTCCCTCCCTTCTAGCACTGATGATGTTGCCTAGTTGGGTCACGAAATGTCTGTAAGAAAACAACCAAGCTCAGAGAGCACCAAGGACCCTGACTAGGTTAAGTCTGACTAGGTGGCTCAGTGGCTAAGACACTGAGCTTGTCGATCAGAAAGGTCGGCAGTTCGAATCCCTAGTGCAGGTCTCCTGTGTGAACAGGCGGTTGGACTAGATGACCTCCAAGGTCCCTTCCAACTCTGTTACTGTTACTGATTTGCCCCCCCCCCCCCCCCCCCGTTACTCATCAAATTGGCAAAAAGCCCTGTAGGCCCTGCAGACATGCTTTGCTTTGTCCTGCAATGATCAGCAGGAATGGCCTCGAGGAACAGGAAGAGACCAAGACAGTCACCCAAGACAGGTGAAAGAAATCTGGGACTGGCCTTCTGAGGAAGCATCTCCGACAAGACCCTCCCTGGTTCTCGGGAGGATAAAGGGAGTGAAGGGGGAGGTGCAATCAGGTTTGTAAGGGTCTGTTGTTGTAACCTTATAATAAAAGTAGTATTAGCATGCATGACTTCGGTTCCCTAGTCCTGTCCTGGCAGGTGCTAACTTAACACACACACCCCGGTCCGAATGGTCCCCATGGGATTTCCCACCCCTGCGCCCGGTCAGAAATTCTGGAAGTGGCCAGAGAGAGAGGAGGGATATCCCATAGGGAAGGGGAAGCAGGCAAAGGCTGCAGGAAACTGAACCACCCCAAGCCCAGGAGATCGGCGTGGCTGGGGTAAGGATGTGTCCACTGACTTGACTGTGCAACCAGGGCCAGCCTTCTTCTCAACCCAACCCAGAGCTGTTTCCTGGGTGGCTTTCAAAGACCTGAAGAGGAGAAAGGACGGTGCCAAAGTTGCCTCCTGGGAATTCCAAAGCTATGAAACCCACTTCATCACAGTCTCAGGCAGACTATATTTAAAAAAAACCCCTAGGTGTCTAGTCCTTAGGATCCCATCCGTGTACTTCAAACAGAATGGGAGGGACACCCAAAATACAGTCTCCTGTGGTTATGGGATGGACGCTGATGCAAAATGAAATCATGAGAAAATGTACAGTTGTGAGGAATAAAACAAGAGATGTGAATTGATTGGCATTAAGCTGCCAATGCCCCTGCTTAACAAAAACTCTGCTTACTCCTGGCCTCCTCTTTCCTGAGAGTGCGGGGCTCCCTCACTGTCCTGGGTCAAGCATTGCATTTCTCAGCCCGATCTGCATGTTACTAAGAATGAAGTGGTGGGCCTGGACTCCACTCCATCAAACTGCACCAGGATGAACCAGCTGCCAAGGACACCTAGCCTGGGAGCAGAGTGAGAAATTGTACCGAGACACACCAAATATCTAAGCAGTTCCCAAAACATTTGAACAGCTTGCAACTGGACACTGATAAAAAGGACAAAGGCGGAAGGGCTGTGGAAAGGGGAAAAGTATAACCTTTCTGCGGTAATATTCAAATCTAGCCTTGCTTTCACTGCAACCACTAATCCATAGTAAAAGAACCTATCACTTCAACCAAATGGAGTCGAGGGTCTCTCTTGCCTAGGGTTCTGAGTGGAGCAGGCCTGACATTTATATCAAACAGCACACAAAGAAGGAACAAAGCAATGCCTAACAAAGGGGGAGGGCTGATTCTGCACTGTCAATGGATAAATGAGACAATAATATCATTGTCCCATTGAGACATTTGGAGGTCTAGATGACCTCCAAATCACCTTCTAGCACTTCCATTCTATGATTCCTTGACCACCAGAAGGGACAGCCTTCACAATTATGACCACCCTGCTCCATGGTCTGATCTCGTCCGGCCTCACCTTCCCTCTTCATGCCCATCGCCAGGCACTTCTGGTAGCGGCAGTACTGGCACCGGTTCCGCTGGCGCTTGTCGATCAGGCAGTCCTTGTTGTCTCGGCAAGTGTAGGTCAGGTCCTTTCGCACCGTCCGCTTGAAGAAGCCCTTGCAGCCCTCACAGCTGTACACCCCGTAATGCTTGCCTGAGGGTGGGGGGAGAAGACAGATGGGGCTGGTAGGGAAGGAAGGAGGCCCCGCTTGGCACCAGGACCCAGTGAAAGGGGAGGCGGGACAGGCAGGGCAGGGCAAATGGGAGGGCTGCCTCCAAGAAATGTTTCACTTCAGCCTCTGGCTGGCCCTGTGGTGCAGGGATGGCAAGTGCCAGCCTCTTCCTTTGTCAGAGGAGCCCCCTCGCCCCCCCCCAGGGAGGCACTCGGTCAGAGCTTAAGGGGACAGGAGTGACGTCCACACCAAGTGATGGCACCACCTTCTCTGCCCCAGAACCTGGGTCGGAGGGTAGGGTGGGAAAGGGAGAGATTCAGCTGCTCAGCTTGCATTCCTGAGTCCCGCCAGGCAGGGAGAGCTCACCTGCTGTGTGCTTGGGGCCTTTTGTGACGGAGCAAGGAGAGCCCTGTTAGTCACTCCCACTTGTGGGAAATGCCCTCCCTGTCAAGTGGGCAGCTGAAGACCAACTAGGAGCAGAGATCTGGACAGGGCAGTGATGCCAGCTAGAAATAGTGCAAGGTTGGCATTACCTGAGGAGCGGTCTCCACAGATGGCGCAGATGTGCTTGGTGAAGGCGGGCATGGCAGAGGAAGGGTGCATTGGCACTTTGAGTACTCCATTGATGCCCAGGGGGGGCTTGATGTCTTCTGTGCTGCTCACGGGGTTCAGGGGGGAGTTGAGCTGGGAGGAAAGGGGGGGCAAGAAAGGGAGGCTGCAGTTAGAAACCCTAAAACCCAAAATCTCCTCAGGGCTCCTGTCACAGTGCTGGGCAGGGTTGACCCCCCCCCTCCCCATTTCAGGAGCTGGTGGGCCAGCCTGAAAGACAGCCTCAAAACACACACACACACACAATGGGCCAAGGCTGGGGAGGGGCATCCATTTCATTGTGAAGAGCTTTGCTCATGCAAATTGGGGTGGGGGGGAGGCTTCCTGCCAATTCTGCACTGACCCCATTCTTCATTTTCCTGATGTCCCCCCAGCTGGCAACCTGCACCTTTTCAAGCGCTTTCTTCTAATCTAAGACGTGTTTGCATCTCCACTTCCACTTTTTCCCAAGGAATTTTCCCAGCTCTAATGGGATTGGTGAGCTTTTTTCACCACCCGGTTCTCTCTCGGAAAAAGCCGCCCTCAGCAGAATCTGATCTGGTGGCTCCCGTGCCTGTTTGGGAAGTGAGAATTGGTTCCTTCCCGCCACAAAAGAGGAAGGGGATGCCTCGGCCTGCCAGACTAGGCCGGCCCCACGCGCCAGTCAGCCCCACTCTGCCCAGGCTGAGGGGAGACCTCCTGACTGGGCTGGTCCGCTGCAAAAGGCCAGGATCCTTTCCTCCCCCGGCCCCCCATCACATGAAACCAACACTGTAGACAAATTCAGCTAAAAGAGCTTGAAGATTTCCCTCCTTTGAGCAGATTTGTATTAAATGTTCTTTATTTCTTTCAGCAACATGGATCACAGTTCTATGAAAACACATTTCTGAATGTTTATTAGGCTTGTTCCATTTCAGTCAAAATTCCCAAGGCAGGTGGCCTGATCCTTCCTCCACAGGGCTCCCTTGCCCCATCCGTGCCCACCTCGGGCAACGGACTACCTGAAGGGCTCCACCATTAAATGCCAGAACCTTCACACACACACACACACACACACATACACATGTGCCCACACACACCCCCCACTCCCCCAGCTGGCAGTGCAGACGGGGAGCTCCTGGCTGGGGGTTCTGGGCTGGGTCCAGGAGCAGCTGCATGGCCTGGTGCTGGGACAGAAAGTCTGGGGTGTGGGGGGTGGGATGCATAACAGTAACTCTGAGAGGGATCGTGGAGTCTCAGTGGACAACCAGTTCAATAGGAGCCAGCTGTGTGCAGTGGCAGCCAAAAATGCCAATGCAATCCTAAATTGCATTAACAGAGAGATACAGTCAAGATCAAGGGAGGTGCTACTACCACTCTATAAAGCCTTAGTAAGACCACACCTAGAGTACTCAT
Organism: Masticophis lateralis; assembly: GCA_030761175.1. Classification (NCBI taxonomy): domain Eukaryota; kingdom Metazoa; phylum Chordata; class Lepidosauria; order Squamata; family Colubridae; genus Masticophis; species Masticophis lateralis. The sequence goes on along the minus strand of JAUDYJ010000015.1, from coordinate 946,344 downwards.
CCAGTTTTTGTCACCACACTATAAAAAAGAGGGCAGAGAAGAGCAACCAAGAGAATTAGGGGACTGGAGGCTAAAACATATGAACGGTTGCAGGAACTGAGCCTGGCTAGTCTAGTGAAGAGAAGGACCAGGGGAGACAGGATAGTATCTTCCAGTATTTGAGGGGGCTGCCACAGAGCGGAAGGGGGGGTAAGCTAGTTTCCAAAGTTTACAGAGCCAGCAGCTGTGTTTGTGTAGGAGCCAGGCTTGGTCAGCTGTGATGACTTTGCCACAGTGGGAAGAGACAGTGGGCACAATGATAGCAGGCAGGGCGAAGACCTGCTATCTTATGCAACCCTCTGAGTCAATGAAGCCCAAATTGCCAAACTGGGTCAGATATGGGGGGACCTGCCACAAAAGCTCAGAAACCAGGAAAATTAAGTCAGAAATGGGCTCCCTCCCATCCTAAAATGGAGAGGCTGAATTAGGCAGAGATTGATTCTAGCTGCAACTTTCCCGCAGAGCTGGGGCTGAGTATGCGGCCCCAATCCAGCCTGTAAGGATTGCTCGCAGCGCAACCGCCGGCATAAAGTTAACCCACAGCCAGTGAGCTGCTGGCCCCCTCCTGCTCCTCTCAGCCCACCTTCGGCTCTCCTGAAAGGCAGGGCGAAGACCGCTGGAAGGCAGTTTCCGTGGGTCTGGATCTGCTGGGAGCCCCCAAATGCTCCTCACATCACCAGGTGAGCAAACGCAGAAAGGAAAGTGGGGTGCCCCATGGAAGTGCTGCTGTTCTTGCTCTTCTGGGGGGCTTCCACTGCAGGAGCCAAGCAGGAGCCTTGGCCCCCCAAGGGAAACCAGAGGCCTGGAGATGAGCAGGCTCCAAAGGGGGAGATCTGGGGAGCTGCTTTGCCTTGTATGCAAACAAGGGGCAATGTGCCTCCCTGGCTGCTGGGTGGCACCAAGGTTGACGGGCCCCTCGTGGGCAGCAGTTCTTGCAAAGAGCCAAGAATCCCCGGTGAAGACCTGGCTGCTCTTCCTACAGCCACTTCCTCCTGCGAAATCTCCCACTCCCTCAGCTCAGCTGCCAGGGAGACAGGGGTGTTTGTGCCAGGGGCGAAGCCCAGCTCCCTTCCGCATTATCTAGAGATCAGGAGTCTGGCAGGAAGGGGTGCCCAGCAGCAGCAGCAGCAGCAGCTCTTTGGGCTTCCAAGGAACATTCTTCAAGCAAGGGAAGTCTTAGAGTGGATCGTGATATGACTGGGAGGGGCTGAGAAGCAGCCTTTCAAGTCTCACGAAAGAACCAAGATATTTCAAGACATTTTAGAAACAATACAGTGTTCTAAGATGTTAGATAATCATTAAAGCCCAAAAGCAATTGCTTTATTAACCTTCAAAACCCCAGAATGTCTTTGTTATGCCTGCAACCCAGAACCACGCTCCCCACTAAAACCAGGGTGGTCTCCCCACATCCTGCATGCCTGTCCCAGGGAGCCTGTAGGGTGAAGAGGACAAAGAGCTTCGGGCCTGAGAGGGATTCTGACCAGTAAGGAGATCCCGGCTCCCACCCTCCCTGACACGACACAAAAGTTCCAAGGAAAGCCTTTCTGGGAAGGGGCGAAGGGGGCTTGGGGGAGATGCTCCACTGGAGGAGACGGAGAGAAGGGCACTGGCTGGGGGGCTGTGTTTCTGCCCCATCTGCCCTGGTGCTCCCTGGAGCAGCTGCTGACTCAGAGCCTCCGAAGGGGACACCCCCACAACCACGAGGGGTTCTCCTTTTGGCCCAGCCTGGCGCCACTTTGCTTCCTTCCTCCCCGCCAGGCGCCAGCAGCCTTCCTTTCCCACTCGGCAGAGCCAGGGTGCCCAGGGTGAGGCCCCGGGGGGGGGACCTAGTACCCATCCATCCCACCAGCATGGCTCACGTCAAGGAACCGGGCCACGGTGGCCCTCCACTCCACTGCTGCTCACCACATGGCAGCCAAACCCCCAGACGTTGGGCATCCAGACTCAACTTGAGTGCACACACACACATACACACAGGCCCAGAGACCAAACCAGGCTCTGGGTGAGCTTCCACTGCCAGCTGCACTTTGTCTCAAGAAACCTCTCAGGGCCTCTTAGGGGAGCCTAATATTCCCCTGGTGAGGAAGTACTAATCCTCCAGTGCCCCCCTGCTCTTCCAGCAGCAAAATCCTTCTACCACCCCCTCCAGGACCAAGCAAAGATGGGGGAAGACCCTTCCTGGGTCGTAGGGCTCTTCCACTTGGGGGCCTTGGCTCTTGTGGGGGGGGGGGAGGACCCATCTTTCCTCAAGGGAAAGAAAAGGGCTTCCAGAGCAGCCATGCTGCCCCATCTGTCAGGGACAGCCCTAGGACAGTGATGGCTAACCTTTTTTGCCATTGTGTGCCAAAAGCGTCGGGGGGAGCGTGGGGGGGTCATGGCTGCGTGTGCCCACATCCAGAATTCAATGCGCCCCACCTTCCCGCACATGCGCACATGGCCCTCCCACACTTCCCCCTGCTTTTGGTACACGATGGCATGGTGGGCCCGTAGGAGCCTGGGGAGGGCAAAAATCTGCCTTCCCCATTCCCTCTGGAGGCCTTCCGGAGGCCAGAAACAGCCAGTTTCCCGACTTCCGGTGGGACCGGAAGGCCTGAAAATCGGTTGGCTGGTGTGCACATGTGCGCTGGAGCTGAGCTAGGGCAACACTTGCGTGCCTACCAATATGGCTCCGCATGCCACCTATGGCACCCGTGCCATAGTTCGCCATCACGGCCCTAGGAGGTTGCACTGCAGAGACCTTGCGCAGAGACCCCCACCCATTTCTAGGAAAGACCCTCTCCAGCACCCTGATGAAACAGGAGGGAGCTGGCAGAATCTGCATCTCCAACAGGCATTTCCCTCTCAGGGTGAGGCTTTCAGGGACTGATGCACATGGGGTATGGGGGACAGGCAGCCCACCCGCTGGGGAAGGCAGGGAGGGGGCTGGAAGCCAGAAAGCTCGGAGCTGGCTGAGAAGATCTCCCTAGACAGACTTTCTGATTTGGTTTCTTCAGGTGCCAATGGCACCCTGGCTCTGCCAGCAGTTCTTGAAGTTTCATCTCAGGGGGTCCTCAGCTGGCTGGGGAATTCTGGGAGTTGAAATCCGCCAGGTTTAAAGTTGCCAAGGTTGGAGACTCCTGTTACAGGCAACCACTTCCTTAGCCTAAAACGGCACCAAAGGAAAGGACTCCCTGGATTTTACTCCATTAGTCGGGATGGTGCTCACCTCCATTTCAGTGCTGTCCAAAGACATTTCCATGGTCATGTGGCCAGAATGACATCACAGAATGCTGTTACCTTCCCACCAAAATTTATGCAAACCTATTTATGTACTTCCTTTGCATGCTTTCAAACTGCTATGTTGGCAGGAGCTGGACCAAGGAACGGGAGGGGAGGTCTCCTCGTCACGATGTGGTGCTCAGGTCTTGAACCTGGGCTGCCGGCTTTCAGGGTCTTAACCACTGGACCACTGTGTCGGTTTTAGCTAAAAACAGGCCAGGAAATGCTTCCAAAAACATTTTCTAACACAGGGCACAGATTATGGGCACCAGTTCCATGGAAAATAGCAAGATGTTCCCAAATTGTACCATGTACCATGTGATGAAACCCATTTAAACCCCCCCACAGCTGGGGGGGGGAAGGGCCGTGGCAGCCCCTCTTCATTCCTTCTCTGCATCTGAGAACTGCAGCTCCAATGAAGCGGCTGAAGCGGCTGAAGTGGCTGGCAAGCAACTAGGCACCTCCCAACAGCGATGGACACACACTTCATTAACTTGCAGCCTGGTAGGTCTAAGTGGGGGAGGGAGGGAGGGAGGGAGGGAGAGCCTCTCCCCTGGACAGGTGCCCACTTCCATCTCCCCCCCCCCTTTCCATGGTGGGCTCTTCTGGCAGAGGGCAGAGAGGAGAGGGAGGACGGGGGAGTCAAGGAGGGGAGGGAAGAAAAAGGCAATGGGGTGGGAGTCTGGGTGCTGTCAAGATATGGGCAGTCCGGCCGGCCTCCCTCAACGGGTTCGTTTTCGGTCTTTGCATTGCAGAACCAGGTCTGAGGATGGACTGAAGGCAAAGGGAAGGGGGATGGAAGCAGCCCCCTCTCCCCTCCCATCTCGAGTTGGTGAGCAGGGGAGTGTGACCACCCAGGGCGGGGGGGGACACCCCGGATGGGCAACACTCTCACTCCTGACCTCACAGATTCAAGCTGCACTGGAGCCCCTGGGGAGCACCCAGGCTTCCTGCTTCCCCCACCCCCCTCAATGGGACCCTGGGGAGGAACTCCTGCATCCCATTCAGCTTCTCTTGGAAAGGGAAGGGAAATCCATGACAAACCAACAGCCAATCGTTGGGCTTCTCTGGCCCCCAGCCATTGGCTGAACTCCTGTGATGTCACAGCAAGCTCAGGAGCTCCCCAAGCCAGGCATATCGCCCCATCACACAACAACACTCCATCAAAAGCCCCCACCCCACCCCCGTCTGGATGCACCAGGCCACTTTTTCAGGGGGCTTAAGGAACTTTCTCCTGCTTGAGCCACAGAAGTCTTGAAAGGTGGACCAAGGTGGACAGTGGATTGAATGCAGCCACCCCAAAAGTCACTCCTGCTCTCATTGCCATGCAGGCCACCTGGGAAAGCCTTCTGTGCATGCTCAGAAGCCACCTGCCCTCAACAACAGAGCCCTTCACAAACTGTGGGCTGAACCAGGCTGTGTGCAGGGTCGCCGGTGTCTGCCAGAGGCCATGTGCTGGGCCTCAGCCAAACCGAACTTCTGGCGTTCTCTTTGTGATGCAGAAGCTGCAGGGGGCTGGGGGGGCTTCCTGAATATAAAGGTAACAGGAGTACATCCCCCCCCAGCTCTCTCTGGCTCCAGTTCCCCAAAAGGACAATTCAGGCAGTAGAAGCCTGGGGGAGCTCCTTCAGAGCCTGTAGGGGGTCTCCCTCTAGAAAGGCACAGGCACAACCAGGTAACCTCCCCATGGCTCTCCAGCCTCCTTGCAGCAATCGGAGACCCCACGCGAAGGGAGATGGGCATTCAGTCTGCAGGAAGCTCTTCCCTTGTGCTCCCTTGCCTCAGCCCAGGGCCAGCCCTCCGTGACTCAGGCTGAGCAGCAACACCGAGCCTGGCTGGTGCCCAGGGCCTTGACAGCAGCCGGAAGCCATCAAGCAGCTGCAGGAACCTTTGGGGGGTGGGGGAAACCAGGCCCTCCTGGCTTCCCCTGCTGGGTTACCCCTCCCCTCCTTCCCTGCCTGGATGTGCAAAGGGCAGCCCAGCTACAGTGCCAGTCACAGGTGGCCCCCGGCTTGGCTCTCACTCTTTTTATCCAGTCTCTGCAGGGCTTCTGCCCTGGAAAACTTCACCCCTGCGTCTGTCTAGCCAGCAGGGCCTGCGCCATCCGAGGGGAGGGAAGGGCAGCCCACGGGCCTTGGGACCCTCTCTTGCTCAGGGAGAGGACGAGGTGATCCTGCACCAGCTGTTTCAAAGTGGGGAGGGGGAGGCCAAGGGGCTGCAGCGTGGGCATTTGGCAGGAGGCCTCCATTCACGCAGCATCGTTCATCGTCTCCAGCAAGAGCACATTTTCTGTGAAGCACAGCAGAGGGACACCCCCACACCCCCACACCCCCCACTGAAGCGGGACCTGCAGCAGAGGCAGACAAGGAGGTTTTCTCTGCAGTGGGGTGCAGAAGCAGAGAGAGATGGCGCTAGATAGGTCAGGCTATAAATCCACCTCCCCACACGATGTTCCACGTGGCACTTATGGGGAGAAGCCCCAGGAAGGACCCACAGCATGTCGTCCGGTGGGCAGCAATGGTGCCTATTTATTCTTATCCAATGAAAGGCACGCTTAGTCCTGTATGTTTTTCTAAGAACCTCCCAGTTACCTGCTCTGCAATTCTTAATATTTAATATATTCCTTAAAAAATCTAGACCAAAAAGACAGAAAATGCCAGCCCCACAACTGAGGTGGCAGGTGCAACCTGGAGCAAAAGTGGGGTGGGAGGGCTAAGCAACTCCCGCTCCCCCATAGCCTTCAGAACAGACCCTCGGAAGAGCCCCCTCCAAATCCCCCCTCGCCCTCCCCCCCAACTCAGCCAGCCAGCCGGGCACTCACCTGTGGGCTGCCAGCTCCGTATCCGAGGCTGGGGGTGGACGGTCCAGACATGGCATGAGGCCCCATCGGGGAGCTGATGACGGAGAAGGGCGGCCCCATGCCGTTGATGGGTGAATGAAGCTGGCTGGGCGATCCCAAGGAGCCCCCAAGGCTGGGCCCCATGGAGGGGTGGAGGGTAGGTGTGCCCATATGGCTCCCCCGGCCGGTCGGAGAACTTAAGGAGGTCGAATTCACTTGGGTAGAAAAATCTGTTGAGCAAAGAAAGCAAGCGAGTTGAGATGGGGGCATTTCCAAGGCTGCCACCTTCCCACCCCAAACATCCTCTTTGCAAAACGGAAGGAAAGAAGAGACCGGGGCATGTTAGAGAGGCATATTTTTAGAATGGGGGGGTGGGAGATGCTCAAGGCAGCAATGTGGGGCACAGAAGCATCGGAGGCCACAATAGGCTTCCTAATCAACCATGTCATGAGAAGCTCTTTCACTATAAGGTAGAGAAACTCTCCAGAGTTTTGTGTCAGTTGTGTGGCTGGAGTGCCCATTTTCTCTGGGAATTTCCACACTGAGACAATTGGAAAACATCTCATAAGTTTCAGCCTTTGACCAGAATGGCTCAAAATGCAGCTTGCTCACTTGGGCACCACTTCCTGATCTCTCACTCCCCAATTTCATTTTGAGAGATGTTCTTGGCTGTGGGGCCCAATGCAGAAACAACCCCTGGAGTTCCACCAGCATTTCCTGACCCTTGGCCCACTTGGGAAGCCTGAAAATGCCACCCTGGTCATGGAGTGACGCCCAAAGCAGACTCCCAACCATCCCCATTCAGAGCCCTCAGGCCTCCCTCGGATTCAGACTAGCTCCAGCTGAATAGGGAGACGGGTGGGGGCTGATTCCCAAGGCCAGCCCCGCCCAACCAAAAGCTTCTGGGTGCCTTTCAGGGGTTCAAGACATCCAGTACATCACCCCATCACCCCAACCAACACCCAAGGAGAAGGACCGGAGCCTGGGCATCTGGGGCTTGGAGGGGGAGTTCCTGGGGTGCTGGTTTGTCGACGGTCCAGGCTCAGGTGAAGGAACATATGAGGCAGGGGTGTGGGTGGCGTCCACAGGCATAAAGAACACCCACCTACCCCAAGATGTGCCTGTAAATGCACTCACACAGACACAGAGACACACCACAATGGGGCCTGACACTTTGCCTGCTGGAGTTTGTTTTGTGCTAATGGGCATCGTTGTGTGTGTGTGTGTGTGTGTGTGTGAGAGAGAGAGAGAGAGAGAGAGAGAGATACTCCCCCCCACATCCACTGATGCCCACATGTCAGTAGTGCTGCAGGAGCCTGAGTGAGAGAGGATGTGGGGCAAATGGCTAAAATAGAGAGCATCTGAAGAACATCTCCCCTTCTGGCATAGGGGGACACGGGGCAGTGTGGCCACATCCATTGGGTCATCTCTGACCTGCTGCCAGAATCTCCCTCTACAGTTGCAGAGGCAACAGACTGAATGACCTATTTTAAAGCAGAGGGAAAGTCACTTTAACGCAGACCTGAAGGCACATCAAAAATTCAGTATTTTAAAAGCCCGAATGCAGCAACCCAGCAAATCAGTTCTTGTGTGGGAAATGTCTTACTTTCTGCAGCCAACGTTGTGCTGAGCAGTGTGTGACGTTACCAAATGGAACGTTGTCATGCTGCCTTTCCAAAACTGAAAGTAGCTTGCAAAAACTAAGATCACATCAAACCATCCACCTGCAAACATTTCCTAAAAACCCTTTGGGTGGGAGGGGAAGGACAGTCCAAAGCAGGGTCCCACGCCCCCCCCCCCCCCACTCAGGTCAATCCTTCAACTGCACACAGAACAAGGCCGCTCTTTGGGAGGCTGAGTGGCCAGCAGAACTAGGACACAGAGGGTGGCAAGGGCCAGGGTGGCAGAGACCACTCTGGAACTCCCATTAAATTCCTTGTCACATCAACCGCAGCTCCACAAATGGGACGGTCAGCACTGGACTCTCACAGTACAGGCCTGGGTCACACCACTTACTTAATCAGGTGGGGGAGGAAGGCAGAGTGTGTTGTGAAATGCACCACCCCTGCCAATACCTGCTGACTGAACAGCCTGCCTTGCCCCCCTGCCCACCAGGCACATTTAATGAGGACAAACCCACGGATGGGGGGTGGGGGGGGTAGGGAGGGAGCATCACCAAGCACTGCCCAGTCAGTCCTCAGAAAACAAGGTCGAGTTGCAAAGCAGCTGAGAATGCCAACCTCCCTGCCAGACCTGGCACTTGAAGTTTCTTGACTGACTGGCTGCCTGTCCACCCCAACAGTCCTGCTGCCTGCCTGGCCAGAGGGCGGGGGTACTGATCAAGGGAGCCTTGCCATCCTCCCCCGGGCAAGGGCAACACAGTGGTGTGCCAGGGGGCTGCCTGATCCAGCATTAAGAGCAGAAGCTGCCTGGGTTAAGCAGGGTTAACTCTGAACCCACAACTTTACAGATCTGGCGGTGGCTGCTGCTGCTTGCAGCTGGCCCATTCTGACTCCCGTGTCACAGCCCCCATATGCTGCCACCCTCCAGACCAACGGCCATGACATGCTATTCAGCAAGCCAGAGGGCTGCCACAGCTGTGCCTGCCCCATTCATGCAAGGTCTCCCCCTCCTTGCGGTGGTTAAATCTCCCTTCGAAGGCCAGGCATTTGGAGTGTTTATTGTGCCTCTGCAGGAGTTTCCACTCCTCCTATTTCCAAGTTCAGAAACTAGTGTGGGAACTCTTCTTTGACAGCACCTCTCCTCTTTTTGAAAAGTATAAACATTTTTTTCAGCCGTGTAATTTTTCAGCTTCTCTAATTTTAGTAGAGGAAAAGTTTTAGCAAAAATTTGAAAAACCTAGGAACATACTAATTAGTGTGAGCAGGTCAACTCCAGGTGTTTTGCGGAAATGAGGAGCTGAAATGAGGAGGAATTTGCATCTCTTGTGTTCTGCCCTTGTTAATTATTGTGTTTGTGTTCTAGTGCCATGTTCTCATTTTAATGTTTCTTCTGCATTTTTAAAGTTTATGGTTTATTTTTCTGTGTGCCACCCAGAGAATTGCTCTAAAAATAGCAGTTTCTCTTATAAGCAAGTGGCACTGGGAGACTTCCAGGGGTTTACCAAGAAGAAGGCTGAGCAATGGGAAAAGCCCCATTACCATTCAGCACTAATCTTTTTTCAAAGCCAACTGGGAAGACCTTGGCTGAAAAGCCAGATGTTGGCTTCTGCCTGGAACTGTGGAAAGTTGGGGAAGCTGAGCCTCCTGCTCAAAAGAAGTCAGCACACTACAAAAAAGAGGTTGAGACTCTAGAAAGAGGGCAGAGAAGAGCAACCAGAATGATTAGAGGACTGGAGGCTAAATCATATGATGAACGGTTGCAGGGACCAGGCCGGGCTGGTCTAGTGAAGAGAAGGACCAGGGGAGACAGGATAGCAGTCTTCCAGTATTTGAGGGGCTGCCACAGAGAGGAGGAAGGGGGTCAAGCTATTCTCCAAAACACCCGAAGGCCAGATAAGGAATAATGAATAGAAACCGATGAAGGAGAGATTCAACCTAGAAATGAGAAGGAATTTCCTGAGAATAATCAAGCAACGGAACAGAAGTTGCCTTCAGAAGTTGTGGGAGCTTCATCCCTGGAAGCTTTCAAGAAGAGACTGGGCTGCCCTCTGTCAGAAATGGTGTAGGGTCTCCTGCTTGGTCGGAGGGGGGCTTGGACTAGATGACCTACAAGGTTTTTTCCAACTCTGTTAATCTGAATCCTCTACTGCCACACAGAGGCCCAAAGGCTTGGGCTGTTTTCTGGCACCCCATTCCCACCTGTGGAGAAAAGGGCCAGGATGACCAGGCACAGGAAAGAAGGGCAATTTTGCCTTGTCAGAATATGGCAATCTCGGTAAGGGGGTTGGCTAATTTTCATTTGCTTTCCTGGAAAATAACATCCAAAGTGGAAGCCAGCGAGTCCCGTCTCAGCAAGTTTTGACTGCACACCCAGGTGTGCTCACCCACCAGCCGAGCAAAGTTTCCATTCAGCCACCTGCTTTCTTCAAGGCGGGGGGGGGGGGCTTTCCAGGGGTTCAACAGCAGGGCAAATATGGGGAGGGTGCAACCCTTCAGCCCTGGAATTCAGTGCACACCTGTATTACAAGGGGCCCCTTTCATGGGCATCCTAGGGTTGAGCCTGGGTCCTCGGCCTGCTCACAAATAGCTGGTCTGCTGTCCCCGAGCCAGATTCAGCCCCAGGCCCCAGGCCCCAGGCCCCAGGCCCCAGGCCCCAGGCCCCAGGCCCCAGGCCCCAGGCCCCAGGCCCCAGGCCCCAGGCCCCAGGCCCCAGGCCCCAGGCCCCAGGCCCCAGGCCCCAGGCCCCAGCCCTGGTTGCACAAGGCAGAGGCAGCAGGCACCCTTCCACAGACTGAAGCCATGAGTCATAAGCCTATTCGTCACGCGGGCAATTTATTTTAGGCACAGCTGATGTGTGAACACCCCCCACGGTTGGGGTTCCCTGGGATGCTTAAAGGCCTTAAGGAGTTAGGATCTTCCCCCACTTTGCACACTAAGCCACAAAAATAAACAAGCAGAGCAAGGCTACAACTCAGGCCATGGCAACAACAACACAGTGCAAGGATTGCTACATGCAGAGAGTATTCCTCCCTCCAGGGTGGGAATTCGCGCTGAAAGAGGAAAGAGGTGGGTGAGTTTTAAAGGGGGCATTTCTCAGCCTTCTGCCAACTCCCATCAATACGATGTCTCAGACTTGCAAACCTTTGTTTAGTGGCTGTTCAAAGTTACAACAGCACTTACAACTGGTCCTCATGCAACCATCACAGCACCCCCACATGATCAAAATGTGGACATTTGGCAATCAGTGTGTATTGATGACAGCTGCAGTGTTCCAAGCACACTGATTGCTGTTTCTGACTTCCCAGCCAGCTTCTGACAAGCAAAGACAGTGAACAAACTGCATGATTCACTTAACAATTGAAGGTAGCAACAAAATTGGTTGTGACTCACTTAAGAGCCACTGAGCTTTGCAATGGAAAACCCGCTTCCAATTTGATCCTAAGTCAAGTAGTCAAAGGCTCATCAACACCTTTAGCATCCAGCTAAAGGTGGACATTTCCTTCCTTTGCCAAGGTCTCCCTGACACGCATGTATTCAGCAGATCCCATGTAAACACCGGACAGACGTATCCAGGGCAGCTTCTCTCCCTCTGGAGAAGTCAGAGGCTGAAGCCCGATCTTTGCTGGCTTGGAAGGAGACTCAAGGCTCAGCCAATCAGCTCTGAAAGTTTCCCGGGGGGGGGGGGGTGTCTTTAGAATCAAGCAGGAAGCCCTTGGGACTAGAAGGAGCTCCGGAGAGCAACAAGCTGGAATGCGTCACAATTTGGGTTTCCTATTTCATGTGAGCCACTCGAATATGCTGAGCCCCAAATGGACATGGTTTTTTTTCCCACTCTGTAAATGGGGATGAAAAGCTAACAATGAAATAAAAGAAGATAAAATGAAGACATGTCAAAAAATTCAGTTGTGACTCTTTGCAGCTCTTCCCCGTCAACTTTGCAAAAATATCAGCAATAGCAACCAATAAGGAAAAACACTGAACCTCAAATCCTAACGCTGTTCACAGAGTGACGGTGTGGCCCCCACAGCTGCAGGACACCCTGGAAATGGCATCCCCTCAGGAAGGCAAGGCTTGCTCTGGACGGACCCTCCAGAAGGAGAGGCCCAGCCTGGCAGGCAGGTTGCAGCCTCTGAACTGCAGCAGCAACACCTGAGTGGAAATGGCCTGATGGCCCCATGGAGGAGCTGAACTTCAATCCGAGAGGAAACCAGGAAGGGCTGGGCGGGCTGGGAATAAAGTCCAGGGTCTGTTTGCTGAGCCTGGAAAGAGGCAAGAGAGCCAGCCATTCTGGGGAGGCTTTGAGAAGTTGGTGGGAGGGCAAGGACGGTGCAGGAAAAATGCCAGCCCCCAGACAGCCCCACACTTCTGTGCAGCCCCGGATAGTCGGAGCAGCCCAGCAAGATGGAGCTGTGAGAAGAAGCTGCCTAGGAGCCCTCCCTCCCCCCAGGTCAAGGGGAGCCCTTAAGAAGGAGCCCAGCTCAGCTGGATGCATCTTCTCAAGCAAGATAGGGCCCTATCTAACAAAATGAAATTCAATGTAGAGAAAAGTAAAGTCTCATCTGGCAAGGATAGCATCTTCCAGTATCTTGAGGGGCTGCCACAGAGAGGAGGAAGGGGGTCAAGCTATTCCCCAAAGCCCCCGAAGGCCAGACAAGGAACAATGGATGGAAACTGAACAAGGAGAGATTCAACCTGGAAATAAGGAGAAATTTCCTGACAGTGAGAACAATGAACCAGTGAAACAGAAGTTGCCTTCAGAAACTGTGGGAGCTTCATCCCTGGAAGCTTTCGAGAAGAGACTGGGCTGTCATCTGTCAGTTATTGGTGTAGGGTCTGCTGGCTGGGTGGTTGGACTAGATGACCTACAAGGTCCCTTCCAACTCTGTTAATCTGTAATCTGTATCTAACAGAACCAACGGCTTCATCTCCAACTTCTGAGACACACACAAGCTGCTTGGCAGGCAGAAACAGGCCCCCGAGCCAGGGCAGTGGTTATGCTTCCAATTGACTCCAGCAGTGGACTGCTGCCCAAAGAGGCCTGGATCAGAGACGTGGAACGGGCATTTCAAGAGCTGACTGGGTGCCCAAAGTTCCTGAAAAGCTTAAACTACTCAGTCCTATTCTTTTTTCTTTTTATTATTGAAAAAGTTTTACAAATACAAATTTTTCCCCCCATTTCCCCCCTCCCCCTATCCCATAACCCCCCCTCCCGTAACCCCTACCTCCTCCTCCCCTCCCCTAACCCCCCTTTCCTCCCCCCCCCCCACGACTTCCCTAGGTGAAATCCAAATCATACCATATCTTATATTACCCTCCTACAACTCTAACCCCTGACTACACTATAAATTTCTACATAACATTCAACTGAAAGCTATCTGATCCTTCCTTGTTTGGTATTTGTTCTGCACGTAATCTATCCATTTCTTCCATTCCAACCTGTAAGTTTCTTGGGTCTGGTCTTTTAAGTATGCTGATATCTTCGCCATTCCTGCAAAACTGTCCACCTTCAAAGTCCTATAGTAGGCATAGAGTCTTTTTTCCAATATTGGCCAATCAATAATCTGGCTGCCGTAATCATATATAATATCATTTTTGTCTCAGTCACTGAAGAATCCTTAACTATGCCCAGTAAAAACAAGTGTTTTGGAGAAAAGGACTCAAGATATTGAAGACACCTGACATTTTGTATTAGAATGTATGACACCCAGCTGCCACACTGTTCACGCATTGATTTGATATTTTGATTAAAAAAATAAAAAATAAAAAACTTGGTGGGAAAAAAAGAAAACATTTGACATTTTGGGCCTGTTCAATTCTTGCACCCATGATCTACTCAACATGAAGGTGACCGAAACATCCTCGCCATCATCACTGAGAAACCTGGCAGCTTCTTAGCTACCGGAGAGTTTCCACTGGAACTATATCCCAGGTGGGGACTGATCCGACCATACAAATAATTTATTTCTTCTCTGACTCTATCCCAACTGCACCACGTGAGACAAAAGATGCCTTGTTTTCTTCCCAGCTGTTTGGACATTCCCCCGCCCCTTCCATGTTTTGCAAGGAAGCCAGCTGGGAACGGGTTGGACCGTCACTTCTGATCCCAAAGGATGTTCCCTTCCATCCCCCTCGCTTCCCCTCTTGGCTCCCAGCCTAATTAGGAAGGGGCAAGTCCTCTATCAGGGCGGCGAGGTTGGTGGTCTCGGGCAATGACCAGGCAGTAAGCAGAAACGGAGCAGATTCCCTGACCTGAATTTTCCTCCCGTGGGAACCGGCAGCCCAGTGTCCGCTCTCTGCCAGCTGCTGAAATTCTTGCCACACTTAAGTCACGCGCTTTGCCTTTGCTGCACAGCCTGGTGGCCTTTCCCAGCCAGGAGGCTTTCGGTCTAGGAAAAGACCAGGGCCGGCAGAGCCACGGTGGCCACAGCAAAGCACTCTTCATCCCAGGACCAGGAATGCGAGAGCTTAGATGGACAGCATGGATCCAGAGAAGGCTAAGGATGCAGCAGGAGTTTCTCTCACAAGGCTTCGCTTTCAAATATGGCGATGAGGCTCCCTAGGGCGAGGCAGGGGAGGCAGGCTGCCTCTTTGGGGAAGGGGCTGCCTGCCTCTCTCCCCGATTTGAAAATGGCCAAATCCAGGTGAGCAGAAATTCTCCCGGGAGAGTCAAATCATCTCCCTTGTTCCACCCCCAACTCTGCCCCTGACCTGCAAGGAAGCAAGTCCGAAGTTCCCATGATGTCCGAGTGAGGATGTGGTCACACCGAGGTTTTGTTCTGGGGGCATCCCTGTTTATTACTTGAACGTACACACAATCATCTCCACACACGCTTGTTACAGCCCACAATGAAAGCTGAATCGCCCTGAGATGGCTCAGAGACAAAAACCCTCATCACAAGTTCTACAATGCTCAGTGCCGACACAATGACATTAGACACCCCGGGCAATGCACACCAACCAAGTGGCATTTTGACATAAATAAATCACGATGCGTATCACTCCCTCCATTTCACAGTCAGACCACAATTTGCTAATATTAAGGATATTAATTTGGGGGGAGGGTTCTTTCACTGTCCGGGGCAGGTTGGGCAAGGGGAATAGAAAGCCCCTGGATGCAGCAGACCCCAAGTTTCCTGGATGGGTGGGTCCTCAATGCCCCTCAGGGGGAGGGGAAGTACACAGAGCCCGGAGGAGCAATGCTCAGTCCCCCCGCATCAGGCCTGCTCAGATGCCAGAGCCCCGAGGGTTCAAATCCCCAGCAAGGCTTGGCCCTCCTCCAGGACAGAAGAGGGAGAGCTGCATTTCAGTCAGGGGGAAGCGGCAATGTGGGGCAGAAACAGGGCCCTGGTCCTCTGCCTGGGAGAGGGACACTCACTCCTCTGCCAGCCAGATGGGAACCACGTGGTCTGCACAGAAACCCACCCTTTAGATCAGGGGTCTCCAACCTTGGCAACTTTAAGCTGGCTGGGGAATTCTGGGAGTTGAAGTCCTCCAGGCTTGAAGTTGCCACGGTTGGAGATTCCTGCTTTAGATTGTGCTCATGGCTTTGCTTTATTGCTTTGTGCACCAGCCACAAACCTCCGGTTGGTGAAAATAAAATACGAAAGTTACAGTGATTCACTTAAAACAGGCCACCTCTAGCGGAAATGTCAGCCACTAATTACAGCTGATTTTGCAAAGGCATCAGCTCAAAAGCCAACCCCTCTCACTGTGGAGCAGCTGGGCCTCCAGCCTGGCAGAAGTCCTGGTGCCCGCTGGCCTGGCCTGCCTCTGACCGTGGCCAGAGAGAGGGCAGGACTGGAAACCCGAACAGCTCAGGAGCAGTCAGTCGAGCCACATGGAAGAGGGAGTCACTCAGCCTTCAGCTCACACCTGGAAACCACTGGCTGGGGTCCAAGGGGTCTTCCAGATGCCAGGGGCCTCCTGCTTTGGGGAGAGGGCACCAACCAGAAGCCAGCAGGAGGGTCTTGTGCAGCTCCCCTGGAGCTTCGTTGCAGACTGCCCCAACTGCTTTCTTCAGCACTGACCAAAAGGGAGAGCTTCCCATGGCCAACTTGCTGTGGGACAATTCAACAATTCAATTTAATTATTTAAAATTATTTTAAAAATTCTAATTTGTATCACTCATATTTCATTTTGTCCCTTCTGTGGCATCCTTTCTTTAATGATTCTATTCCACCATTTCCTAGTCCCGCAGTGAGTTGTCCTAGACCAGGGCTGTGAAGCTGGACTTCTTCCAGGGCCGGATATGCATTGTAGTTCTCCTCCGTGGGCCAGCGGGGGAGGGGGGAAGAAATGGGACAGACGCCTCCTGCAGCACCCTGCCAGCCAAAATGGGGCACAGGGTGGCCGTGCATAACACCCACCAACCCACCCCCCGCTTCGGCTGCCAGAGGCTTGAAATCCTTTGCTGCTTCCCTGGAGCTTCGTTGCCCTCTGCCCAAGTGGCTGCCTTTGCAGACTGCCCCAACCGCTTTCTTCAGCACTGACCAAAAGGGAGAGCTTCCCACGGCCAACTTGCTGTGGGACAATTCAACAATTCAATTTAATTATTTAAAATTATTTTAAAAATTCTAATTTGTATCACCATACAAGCACCAGATTCAAGCACCCCGTGGGCCAGACCCGGCCCATGGGCCTTGAGTTTGATATCCCTGTCCCAGACCCTTCTTCTCTGCACACTAATGGGGTATATCCTTTGAACTCATCCATTCTGGGAGGATCTTTTAGGGCACCGATGGTTCTCGCACATCCACAAACATGTTGTCAAGAATTTGGGGATTCAGAAATTTGGGGAGGGTTCTTTGAAGGGCTCTTGAGAGGGCTTTGCTCTGACTGCATCCATTCTGCCATTTATGGAAGGGGGCAAACCTCTCAAAGCAGAGGTGGGGGAGGAAGTGCCAAGGCCAGCCTGCCCTCACACAGGGATGGCCCCCCCAACAAGCCAAAATGCCTCTTGCCAATAGAGCACCAGCCTTGAAGACTCCAAGCGGGCCGGGTGGATGGGCAGGTGGGCTGAGGCTGCCTGAAGAGGGGGCTGTGGGAAATCAGGGAGACCGAAAGAGGCTGTCCTGCCAGGAGACCACCTTTATCCTATCCCCCAGCCCTGCCCTGTGTCCAACCAGGAGTGGCTCAAGGTTCCCTGGCACTCCAGGCTGCATCTGGAGGTTCCACCATGCTAAACACCCAGAAGCATCTTCTTCTGCGAGTTGTCCCACCTGTCTCAAGCGGTCTCAGCTAGAGGTCTCCCCCATGCCTTCTGCTAATGAGCCCCCTCCCTGCCTCCTGTGGGAAGCTTTCAGCTGCATTGGGTGAAAAAGATCCCAACAGCAAAAAGAAAGTGGGGAAGGTGGCTCTATTTGCTCCTCGCTCCTTTCATCTGGCCTGATTTTCCGCTCTGATCTCAAAACCAAGGACTCAAAATGGCAAGAAAGTCCACCAAGAAGAGAGAAACCACTCCTCGTTTCATTTCTACTGCTGGAGAGAGACGTTCTCCTGCG
This sequence comes from Masticophis lateralis, assembly GCA_030761175.1. Taxonomy (NCBI): domain Eukaryota; kingdom Metazoa; phylum Chordata; class Lepidosauria; order Squamata; family Colubridae; genus Masticophis; species Masticophis lateralis. The sequence continues at coordinate 929,086 of JAUDYJ010000015.1, read as the reverse complement.
TTTGGCCACTTCCCTTTCCAGCCAGCGGCATTTCTCGTTTTAGCCCCTTTTGGGAGATAAGAGAATGTGGGCGGCCAAGCACTGTGCAGTGCGGTTGTGTGTCTGTGTGTTTATTTGCCTGTGGGAACATCCTCCCTTCCTCTCAAAATAACCTAAACAGGAACCCTGCCCTTTATGGCTTCCTTAGGGTTTCCTCGTGCCTTTTCTCAAGAGGGAGGCAGTTGATGTAGGGGACTCCCTCTCTGCTCCCCAACCCCCCCCACCCCCCCCCCCCACCCCCCGCATAGGGCAGGCTGAGATTTTTTGCCTTTCACACAGTCAAAGAAGAAAAGGGTTTGGGAAGCACTCCCACTTTGCTCCACTGCATCTGGTCCTTGGCATCCTTTTAGAGGGTCCTTGAAGGACTTGGAGGCTTATCTGCGTCCTCGGGGTCACCTGAGTGGTGCAAATGGTTCCTGGAGTCTGCCATTTTTCCTCTGGAAATCCTTTCCTCCTCCCACCCCATTCCACAAGGGTCTTCATCCCAAACTGTATAGCTAAAAGTCTGTAGAGATTGTATCCTGTCGGAGCTGACGAAGCTTCTTGGATGAGAAGCGAAATGTCTTTAAAAAACCCCAAGAAAGCCCAGTTGCCTCCTGGGGAAAAAAGCACCTTTGGGACAACATCACATGCGAATTCGTCCAGGGAGGGGCTGCCATCTTGAGTGCAAAGGATTTTCTAGCTTGGATTGCGATCCCCAATCAATCGGTGGCAAAAGGGCTGGCCATCGCAACTGCCCCGACTGGCAGGATCTCCTGTCTGGCTGCCCTTCTCTGGCACGGCTCTAAGGAAGCGTGGAACTGCTTTGCCCTGGTCTGGAAATGAAGCCTGGAGAGTGCTTTGCCCTCCCCGCTCACTCAGAATCAGCCAACCATCAACCTCTCTGCTCTAATCTTGCTCCAAGTACCGCTGCCAACCCAGCTACATTATCACCATCTTGCCAGTGTGTATGTTATTTTCTTAAAGTATTATTCTGTTCCTTCCAGCCCATTTCTCCAATTTGCCAATAAACACGGCCACCACAATGTTTCTTCTGTAAGCAGCCTTGTGCAAGGTTGCGGAAAAGGTGAGCCATCTGAATCTGCCTCCTTCTGGCCCCTCCAATGACGAGAGTTGAAACCTCAAGTAACAAGCATCACCCCTGCCAATTTGGGGTAGGAAAGTGAAGGAAGGCAGGACATTTGCTAGAGTCAATGTGGAATGTCTTTGAAGCCTCCCGTTGTCCAGGCTGGTTCCTGTATTCAAGACCAGCAATCCAGAGAAACCATAATAGAACTGAATTTGTAATAGAAAGGGGCCAGTGGGCTAGTTGAGTATATCATGTACTTGCAGCAAAATGGCCCGTCCTGCCCTGGGTCTTCCTGAACCCCACTGTGCCAGTCAGGACAGGGCACAGTTTCACATCTGGAAGTTAGCAGACCCAGAGTGTGGTTTATGCTCAGTAGCTGGTCCATGTGCCAGCTAGCTTGCTTTGGTTGAGCTGCTTGCAACCGTAGACCAGAGCAACCTGAAAGTTAAACCACTCTAAGTGCTGTCTCAAGAAGCCCATAAATATTCCTGCCTCTGAGCACCAGAAACATTTGCCTCTACCCTTTGCACCTTCTGTTCCAAAAAAATGACATCACCTGCCGCCATCTAACACACTTCCCCCCAAATCACCACCCGCAACTGCCCCAGAGGCATTTCTGGTTGCCCCTTTTATGCCAAGGCCTGGGGTGCAGCCCTTCTCACCAGAGCAACTCACTGGTGTAAATCTCCCAGGAGCTCAGAAAGAGCAGCACAACTGCTCTCTGCAAGAGGAAGAAGGGGAGGGCTAGGCATCCTGCCACAATCGAGGGACGGGCAAGCGCTGGGCAAGGGCGCTAGACTGAAGAATCTCCAACTTGGGGCAAGGGACCAGGGCTTGTCCTGAGATGCATTTTGGCATTTGGTGTGGTTAGGTCTTGTGCAACACTGCATAATGTGCCATAAAACTGGCAATGTTTCAGGAGAGGCAGGAACCACCTGATCAGTTTGCCTTCTTGGAAATGGATGACCTTTGACTGCCACACCTTTCCCACTTGCTTGTCGTGGTGACGGTACCTCAAAACACTCTTTGAAAGTCCAAATCTCCTGCCTCTAAAATGAGGGGGATTCCAGGTTTACAGGTTTCAAAAATGTCTTTTTAGAAATGCTTAGAAAATATTAGACAGACGCACAAACACACACACACACAAGGATTGTAGGCAACTGTTACTTGTCGCTGCATTGCCCAATGCCATCCATGCTTGTAAAGGCTGGCGGGAAAGGCCCCTTCCATAAGAAGCTTCTTCGCAGCAGCAGAAGCGCTGGGGTGAGGGGGGCTGAGCTCCAGCCAGCAACTACCCTTCACCGGGCTGGGCATTTTTGGGCCAACCTCAGAGGAAGATGGGCAGATGAGTCTGCCCATCTGGGCAGAAAACCAAATATTCTGAACATGTTTATACGACAAGTTGTTTATAGAATGAAAGTGAATGTGTCCGGACAGCCCAATCCAGGGCGGGAGGAGAGGAACATTTCAAAGCCAATTTCATGCCAAGAGGAAAAGCCTGGGTAGAGAAGGTGCGTCTCAGAATCGATTTAAAACCCAAGAGCCTCCTAAGGATCAATGCCTCAGGCGTGGGCATCCCCCTCTAGAAACCCAGCATCACAGATGCAAAGCGGGCTCCAGGCTGGATGGAGAGCAGAGAAGACCAGCCTCCAATGTTCTGGCCACAGGTTCTTGAGATCTTTCAGGTCCCTGTGGTCTCAGCTGGGCTTGGAACCCAAGCATGGCCAGCTCTTGCCTGGCCTGGACTGTCTGGAATTTGGGGGCTGCACATCAGACCGAAGGCCAAAAAGGCAACTCCAGAAGTCAAAACCACAAACTGTTTTGACCAAGCTTGGCTGAAGAAAGATTATCCTCCAGGTCCCAGAACTGGCAAAGAGGGGCTCTCTAACTTTAGCCCTACCCCAGGCATTCAGCATCAGGTGACATTTCCACTCATCCTTCAAGCAGCCCCACTGGGAGGGCCCTGCCACGGTCTCATCCGGTGCTCCTCTGGCAGACAACTGAGCCTCACCTGGCACAGGTGGCCTCTGCAGCCCAAAGGGCAAGAGCTCAAGCCCAGAACTGCCACTGCCTACAGCCCCCGGGGTGAGGAGGGACCACCCCCAGGGGCTGTAGAGCAAAACCAGTAAGTGGAAGGTTTTTTTAAAAAATTTGATTTATATGCTGCCCTTCGCCGGAGACTCAGGGCGGCTTACAATGTGTTAAGCAATAGCCTTCATACTTTTGTATATTTTATACAAAGTCAGCTTATTGCCCCCACAAACTGGGTCCTCATTTTACCTATCTTAGAAAGGATGGAAGGCTGAGTCAATCTTGAGCCTGGTGAGATTCGAATTTACAGTAATTGCAGGCAGCTGGTGTTTAATTACAATGCTTTAGTCTGCTGAGTTATCCAGGCTCTTCAGGTTGCCCCACAGGTGCCCACAACTGACTGGTGATTGGCAGTGAAAACGCAGCCTCTGTTCTGGCACGCTCTGAGAAGAAGGCCAGGCCAGACCATCCCTGCTAGAGGAGAACCCACCACCCGAACACAGAACCCCAGGTATTAAGTCAAGTAGGCCAGGAAACCCTCAAGGGGGCTTTGAGGGACAAACAGTGGCTAGGATGGAGGCAGGAATAGGAGGGCTGGCCCTTCCTCTGCAGCATGGAATCATTTGAGGGAGGGGAGCAAAATTTGGGGGGGAAGGAAGGGGGCTTTTGGAACAATCGGCAGGAAACAGCAGCCAGGACCCTCTGAGCCCATGCGACAGCTCTGAACCATTTCCAACCTCAGGAAAATAAACCCCTTGATTGCTAATTTCTGACTGGCATCTTCTTAAAAACAGAGAATAAAGTTCAGTTTCCCAGTTTTTGTATTACGAAAGAAACGTGTGGGAAATTGTTTCTGAAACCTCTGAAGCCAAGGAGGGGCCTCTTCCCTCATTCCCCTCAAAGAGCAGCACCAGATTCAAGCATCGGAGGGAAAAACAACACAACTACCGCACACTCATTTCTTGGCACACAATCTGGATTCCTTAGTCCTGGAAAATACGCGGAAAATCTTGCTTTCTTCCTTTTATGCTAGCTCCGGCTTTCCTGGCCCAGGAGGCGTCTTCGGTGCTGCAGGGCCCTTCTGCCCTGGCTGTGGGCATTTCTCCCCTGCTGCCCAACCCGCACACTTCATTTTGTGTTGCTTTTGCTTCATGTTTCATGCAAGCGTGTGCACATTCTTTGTGCCTTAAAATCTGTTTCATGAACTGCCACGAGCGATTTCTGAATGAGCACCACAGGATATGCAAACTCATATAAATATTTAATGTTACTAGATATTTTCCACGATTCTCTGATCTTTTCCGATTTTCTCAGAAAGTAAAACCTTTGCTGCCAAATTCATGAAAACTTTACTAGGAAACCAACCTGAAACTGCAAGGAAATGAAGCTTCCGGCCAAAAGCACCCAGGGGGGGAGGGGGATAGCCCCATTTTCGAGAATGCCTCCCCTCCTTCTCCCTGCCCTGAAGGAAGAGGGAAGAGACCCTCAGCTAAGAGGTGCTCAGAGTTGTCTCTAGCCAAAAACAGACCACAGACCCAAGTGCCGGTGGGTGGCCCACCCTCCATTTTTGGAAAGGCCTCTTGCATCTCCCTCTTCGCCTCATGCTCCCAGTTTGGCTCTGGCCTCTGGCGCCATGCGTGTTGACTTTGCCGAAGGATGCCTGGGTCACAAGCAGCCTGTTTGTTTGTCCTTCTAATGCTCGCCATGTGACGGGAGAAATTCTCCACCATTGCAAGAAAGCAGCGGGCTCTGCCTTCTGAACAGGACTGCCCAGCTCTGCAGGGCTCCTCCATCGTGGCTGAACTCAGAGCGCCCATCTTCTGGGGCTGGGCTGCATCTGTGGGGCGCCTTATTTGGATTCCCTCCAGATCAGCCTTTTAATTCTCCTGGATGAAGCCGCTCCTGGCATTCGGCTTAATTGTGCAGCCTGGACTCCACCATCCTGGACAAGCAACACTCCAGAGCCAGCTGCAAACAGCTGGTCAGCCCCGAGATGCCTACAGAGGTCAGAAAGTGCCAATGCTGGGCTTTTGTTCGGATCCCAAGGGGCTGGGGGAGTCTGTGCCCTTCAAGGGAGGGAGGAGGCTTCACCCAGATTCATTCCACCCCAAAGGGGGAGGGGGTCGCCCAGGAGTTCAAAGGGAGCTCTGCAGAGGAAGCAGAGAAGGAGGGAGAGGAGAACGGCCATCTCTTGGGGGTCTCAATCTTGGCCAGGCTGAGCAGAAAACAAAGATCTCTCTGACAAATTGAAAGACAAAAAGGACAAGTATAAAAAATGGAAAGAGGGACACATAACTAAGGCAGGATATCAGCAGACAGCCAGAATCTGCAAAGAGGAAGTCAGGAAAGCAAAGGCTCAGAATGAACAAAGACTTGCAACAAAAGTCAAAGGTAACCAAAAAAGTTTCTTCCAATACATAAATAATAAGAAAAAAATCAACGAAACAGTCGGTCCACTAAAGACAGAAGACGGCAAGGAAATAACAGGCAACAGAGCTTGGTGGCATAGTGGACTAAGTGCTCTTAAAGTAGCACTTAGCTGCCAGCTGCCTGCAATTACTGCAAGTTCGAATCTCACCAGCTGAAAGTTGACTCAGCCTTCCATCCTTCCAAGGTAGGTAAAATGAGGACCCGGATTGTGGGGGCAATAAGCTGACTTTGTATAAAAAAGAACACCGCTTGGGGGGGGGGGGGCGGCAAAAGCCCTACTAAGCAGGTATATACAAAAGTAAGAAGGCTATTGCTTAATACATTGTAAGCCGCCCTGAATCTCCAGAGAAGGGGGGCATATAAATTGAACTAATAAATAAATAAATAATAACAGAGAGAAAGCAGAGCTGCTTAACTCATTTTTTGCATCGGTCTTCAAGCAAAAAGAAACTATAGCCCAACCTATCAAAAACGTAACTGTAAAAACCAGACTGGAAATAAAAGTTAAAATAAGCAAAAAAAATAGTAAGAGAACACCTGTCTGATCTTGATGAATACAAATCACCAGGACCTGACAGATTACATCCCAGAGTTCTAAAGGAGCTGGGAGATGTCATCTCAGAAACATTGCACCACACCCTTCAAAAATCCTGGAGCACCGGGGAACTACCAGAGGACTGGAAAAGATCTGATGTGGTTCCCATCTTCAAAAAAAAAGGGGGGGGGGAACAGATCCAGGAAACTACAGACCAATCAGCCTAACATCAATACCCGGGAAGATACTGGAAAAGATAATAAAAAAACAGATCTGCCAACACTTAGAAACGAGTAAAGTAGCAGTCAGCATGGGTTTGTTAAAAACATGTCATGCCACACCAATCTTATTTCATTTTTCAACATAGTGACTAAATTAGTAGACCAGTGAAATACTTTGGACATAATACACTTAGACTTCAGCAAGGCATTTGACAAAGTAGACCACAACCTACTTCTTAGTAAGCTAGGAAAAAGTGGGACAGATAGCTTCACCACCAGATGGATTCACAACCAGCTGACAAACTATACTCAACGAGTAGTCCTTAATGGGTCTAAGACTACATGGAGGGAAGTAAGGAGTGGGGTGTCACAAGTTCCGTCTTAGGTCCAGTACTCTTCAATATCTTCATAAATTAGATGAGGGAATAGAAGGGGATCACCAAATTTGCAGATGATACTAGGGTGACAGGAATAGCTAACACCCTAGAAGATAGGCTCAAGATCCAGATGGATCTTGACAGACTTGAACACTGGGCCCTATCTAACAAAATGAAATTCAATGTAGAGAAAAGTAAAGTCCTACGCTAAGGTAAAAAAACAAAACAAAAGCACAGATATAAACTGAGGGAAACCAGACTTAATAGCAGTGACTGTGAGTGGGATCTTGGAGTCTTAGTGGACAATCAGCTAAATATGAACCAGCAGTGTGCAGCAGCAGCTAAAAAAGCCAATGCAATCCTAAATTACATTAACATACAATCAAGATCAAGTGAGGTACTAATACCACTCTATAAAGCCTTAGTAAGACCACACCTAGAATATTGCATCCAGCTTTGGTCACCACACTATAAAACAATGTTGAGACTCTAGAAAAAGTGCAGAGAAGAGCAACCAGGAGGATTAGGGGGCTGGAGGCTAAAACATATGAAGAAAAGTTGCAGGAACTGGGCATGGCTAGTCTACGGAAGAAAAGGACCAGGGCAGACATGATAGCAGCCTTCCAATATTTGAAGGGCTGCCACAGAGAGGCAGGGGTCAAGCTATTTTCCAAGGCACCCGAAGGCCAGACCAGGAATAATAGATGGAAACTGATCAAGGAGAGATTCAACCTAGAAATAAGGAAAAATTTCCTGACACTGAGAACAATCAACCCATGGAACAGAAGTTGCCTTCAGAAGTTGTGGGAGCTTCATCCCTGGAGGCTTTCAAGAAGAGACTGGGCTGCCCTCTGTCAGAAATGGTATAGGGTCTCCTGCTTGAGCAGGGGTTGGACTAGATGACCTTCCGAAATCCCTTCCAACTCTGTTAATCTGTTAAAAATCCTGGATGTCCACTAGCTGAGCTTCTACTACAGTAATCCTCAACCGTGGACTTTAAGATATGTAGACTTCAACTCCCAGAATTCCCAAGCCAGCAATAATAAGCACACAAATGTGAAAGTTGGACAAGTAGCACTGATTTTATATTGTGCCTTTACACAGGTCAGCATTAAAATAATAAACACAAAAAGGAAAAGGGAAATGTTGTGCTGTCTGACAAATTCTGGGTTAAGGAAGACAGCAGAGCGAACTCTCTGCAACTTCACTGCTTCTAAAGTCTTCCACTCTTAAGCATCCAGACATGCAGATGCCTGCAAGGCCTCCCTGGAGCACAAGTCCAAAGGAGCCAAGCCCCCCCCCCCCCCGTTCCAATCCCAGTCCCATCCCAGACCAGCCTGCTTTGCCAGCCTCTCGGGGTGCTTTGAGGAGCAGGATTTGCCAAGTTCATTCAAAGACAGGATTGGCACAGCCACTAAACAGAGTCTGTCATGCTAAACCACAAACATTCCCTTCCCCAACCCATGTTGTACTCACAAAATAAGCAACTAACACCAACATGCCACTCTTCACACCTGTAATTCACATTCTGTGCATTTGTGACTTGAAAAAAAATCAAAAACGAAACAACCCCCCCCCCCCAAAACTTGTGGCTGCTAAGAAGGGATTGCAAAGCTGTCTTCCTCCCACCATTTTTAACAGCTCCTCTGCCTGGGACGTAAAAGGAGGACCTACAGGGTAACCAGGAGCTTTCCCAAAGGAATGTCTGCATAGCTGCAAATCATTGCAGTGCCTGAACTGGTGCAGCAATATTTGGGGGGGGGGGAGGCGGGGAGGGGGGAGAGAAACAACACTAAGACTGAAGGGAGGGGGCAAAAGTTCCCATCCAAGGGAAACAGTCCCTCCAGTCTGCAGATCAAGAGTTGCAGCCTCACTGCTAAGTAAGAAATACACACACCCTGCTCCAATTTCAGTTCCCAGAAGCTCCAGTGAGCCAGAAAAATAATATACCCTAAAAAAAAGACCCCTCTTAAAATCAGCTTCTTGATGATCGGGCCGTTTGTGATCTCTAGCTAGGAATTACCAAGTTTACTTTGGAGTTCTTCTATTTAAAATATGATTTGTCTTATGAAACTCACGATTGTTATTCTGGGTGCCTTGTTTCTGGGAGCTTCACATAGTGGAAAACAAGGTGACCCGGGCTGGCTGGGTTTGAGGCCCCACCCACCCTGGACACAACCCAAACGGCCCAGGAGAATATTAGGCAGAGGGTTGGCTGCAGACCCCAAGGGCAGCTCTCTTTATTGCTCCGTGTCGCTCTCAACTGCCATGCCAGCCATTGCCCTATTCTTGGAGATGCTGGCAGCTTCTGCTTGTCCAGAGAAAGAGGAAGAGGGCTATTTTCATCCTTTCTGAATTGAGAACTAAGTATTTGGGGAAACCCAGGGGGGTCAGGTGGATAGAGGGCTCAGGGGCATCCCTGTGGGGCCCCCAAGAGGAGCAGCCCTGCCCCACCCCACCCCCAATCCAGATGTGGGGATTGCAGCCTTGTAAGGAGGGTCATGTACTTTGTCTGGCTGGAAAGAAAGCGCTCCCTCCCCAGAAGGGCCAGATACTATTCCACTGGGCAGGACAAGCTGGCTGCTCTTCCAGATGGTTGGGTGCAGGAATGGGCATGGGCATCCTTCACTGAAGACCAACCTGGTTCATGGCCAGCCCCCTTGCTCTGGATACCTCCCCTCCACACACACACACACAGGACAGCCTTTCCCATTTGCTCGCCTGAGTGAGGGGGTTACAAAATGTGTCCCTCATGGCACAAGTTTCCACTAGGCGTTCCCATGCTATGCAACTTGGGAGGAAGTGGTGGACGGGTCTCAGGGAGCCTTGGCACTGTGTGGATCCTTAAATCCCCCTTGGTCTGGGAGGGGGCCACAGGGGGTCTCTGCCTGGTGGCATTAAAAAAGGCAGTAAGATCTGGAGTGGTGGGCACACTGCAGAGACGGCCTGATGATCCAAGCTTTCATCCGCAGGGGAGAAGGAGGCCTGGTGAAAAACCCAGCCGGCCATACAAACAGCTGCAATTTCACTCTTGGGGGGGAGGTGTCCTATGGCAAAAAGCCTGCTAATCCAACTCCTCACATCCCTGAGAAGGCAGCCATTGCATCACACCTGCCCGTCTTGCCCCAAGAACAGAATGGGAGTGGGAGGCAAAGGGTGCCCAGCCCGACTGCACAGTTGCACAATTCCTTTTCAGGCTGCAGCTCAGACTGGATGTTGCCCCAAAGGCAAAACTCCGGAGACTGGGAGCACCAAGCTATCTATGACGTGAGGGAGTTGGGGGTGGCCCAGTGGGGCTGACTCAGGGCTTCTGTCCCTAACTCACCCACAAGGGCATTTGAGGGGGCAGAGAACGGCTGTCGCACCCAGAGAGGGCTCCTTTGCTGCTGGGAGCTTCTTCCAGGGTTGGGAACACTGAATCCTCCGGCACCAAATCCCAGGTGAAAGAGTAGGGCTGAAAGGCAGAGAGCGCCCAGGGCAGCCCATCCGCACAACCGGCTGGCAGCTTCTCCTTTGGCATGAAAAGGAACCCTCGGATCTGGCAAAACTTTCTTGGTGCAGAAGGACGGAGAGCAGGAAGCAGCTTCACTGCCAGTTTCAACACACTTGGGCCCCTTCACGCCTCTGCTGCCAGGTTTTACTCAGCAGCCCTGAAAACGCCGGGGAAGCCCACCACAGGATACAACCCTGGCTCCTTTGCTAGGCCCCAGACGAGATCATGGACTGGAAATGGGCCCATGGAGTTCAGGCCCTCAACCTGTAGCGTTCCACACGGCCTCCACAATGCGGGTCAGGAGCAGCAGCAGCAACTGACCAGCCAGGAATGCCAGGCTTTAAAAGGGGCCTGCCTGCCATAGGGCCTCTGCCTCTGGTGCACAGAACCCCCGACCTACCACGGCTAAAGGAAGGAGAGACCCCGTCCTTTAGCGTGCCAGAGGGGCCGGGGACATCCAGCCCACATCCAGCTCCCATGGAACTGCAGGCGACATCCAAACTGGCACACACAGCCCAGCCATGGGAGGAAGGGGTGCCCAGGAGCAGCCCGTGCATTATCCTCAGCATGCATGCACGCAGTCACGCACACGCACGCACACACACACACACACACCACTAGGGCAGGGCTTTCAGAAGAGCCCGCAGAACCGAGGGGCGCCAGGAGGGGGAGGCACTAGCTGCCTCTGTGCCAAGGCCAGCCCCCAGCAGTAACCATTTCCAGATGCAGGGCAGAGCCGGGCCGGAAATGGTTTCAGAGAGGGAAGGGGCACTCCTGAAGGGGGGGCAGCTCTCGGTTAGGGCAAGCCAGCCCCACAGCCCTCTTCCCTGCAGGAAAGGCACCCCAGCCGAAGCATGGCGGCCTTCTAGGGAAGCCTTCCCAGAGCTAAGTGGGGGGAGGGGTTGTGATTCAGATGCGATTGGAAGGAGTCCCTTTGCCTGTGGGGGTCCCAGGCCATTAGGAGAGCTACCCTCCCCAGGCTCAGCCATGGAATGGCTGCCCACCCCCTCCAGTCAGCCCGCGGCCCCAACCACACCCTCCATAGATTGCCCTTCCATGCATTGCTCTGGGAAATCCCTCCTAGCAGCCAAGGGAAGGAATGGACATGCTCACGGGGCACATCTGGATCAAGCAGCTTGCTCCCCCCACTCCTGGGAGCCATCAGGGCAAGCCGTCCCTGGGCCCCTCCTTCCCCCCTTTGCATATCTCCAGAAGGCCCTCCCTCCTTGCCCAGAAACAAGGTCTCCTGGCAGGGAAGCATCAGCCTGTCTCGGCAAGCGCTTCCTGAGCACCCAACTCTCCAGGACTGTGCACAAGGAATCAGGTGGGGTATGCAAAGGGCCTTGGGGTGGGGCGGGGAGGAACCCATGCAGACCTCCTAGAATTCCTCACCTGCCCATTTCTAGTTCAGTGCCTTAACCACTGCACCAAATGATGTCCTAATCAAGGAAACACCCAGGAGACAACCGCACACAACCCCCTCACCAGCACTGGCAAGGCGAGTGACTGTGTACAAACAGGGAGCAAATCCACACTCACCAGCACTGATGACGTTGCCTAGTCAGGTAACAAAATGCCTGCAAGCGAACAGCCAAGCTCAGAGAGCAGCCAGAAGCCCCCCTGTTCCACCTGAGATGCTCTTCTGTTTCATCCACATCAGTCACACGGGGCACAGGCGACCGCAGCAGAGCAGAGCCTTTTCCAAAGCAGCCAATCCAGATGCCCCTCAAGGCCATCATTCCCAGCTCCTCTGGCAGCCTCCTGCACAAGGGAGCCTCTGCAGACCTAGCAAGGAGACGCCAGCAAAACAGGCCCCCTGCAGCTCCTTCGGGAGGCTGGAAGGGACACCCTCGTGGCCCCCCGTCTCACCCCTCCCGTTGAGGGTCTGGTCTGGAGAGGATCTCTGACAAGAGACCGATGGCCTCTGCTGGGCTTCCAAGTCCCGGGTCCCCTGAGAATATCCTGCAGACAATCGGCAGAATTTCCTGGAAGCCAAGGCCCCCTCCAGGCAGGAGTTTGGCCCTTCATACTACAGCAAAACTGAACCCCAAAGTTCCAGACTGGAGAAGCTGCTGCTTCTGACCTTCCTTCCTTCCTTCCACAGAGGGATCCCACTTTCAGGCTGTCTGGTGCCCAGCCAGACTCACCACTTGTGGGGGCAGCTGAGAGGTTGTGTTGAGCCACAATGGCCCCAAGGATGGTGCGGCTTTCCAGGCAACTCCCTCTGGGGTGGAGGGGCTTTTATTACACGGTGGATTGTTTAAATTCACCTACATGTGAGTTTGGAGTTCAGGAAACAAACAAGGAGTTCAATAACTATAGAAATCCTGCCTTCGTTGAGAGGTTTCCTGCATCCCAAGGTGCCCCTTCCCACGGCCAGCCAGGGCAGGCCCTGCTTAGTTTCAGAGAGAACTGGGGTCAGTTCAGGGCTGCATCTCCATTCATGCCAGAAGCACCCGGAAGAACTGGGAAAACCCTCTCTCTCTCTCTTCCTCTCTCTCTCCTCCCTGATTGTCAACACCGAGATTGCACGAAGGGGGTAGGATTTTTCCTTCTCTTCCTCCTCCTCCCCTGACTTGTCAGCCATGCCTGCTGCAGCATTCAGCGAGTTATTTGCCAGAACCTTTTACGCACTGTCACTATGACACCCTCGTACATAACATAAAGGCACTTTGGAGCATTTGCAACCCAAGTCCAGCGCGAAAAGAGGCAGACCCAAGCAGGCCCAGATTAAAGGAAAGAAAAGGCCAGGAAGCTGCTACTGACCCAGAAAAGGCCTGTGTGCTGGAAAACGAGGAGGGCTCCGTCTCCCTCCGAGGCCATGATTGTGGCATTAATATTTCCAGCTAAAGCAGAGGCCAGTGTGAGTGACCCAGGCAGGAGAAATCGCTTCTGCGTGGCAAACCTCAAAAGAGCCTCAGATAGCTCGACAGGCTAGATAGCCTGTTATTAACACCCAGCTGTCTGCAATTATGCGAGTTTGAGGCTCAAGGTTGACTCAGCCTTCCATCCTTTCTAAGGTAGGTAAATTGAGGACCCAGTTTGTGGGGGGGAAAGCTGACTTTATATAAATATACAAAAGTATGAAGGCTATTGCTTAACGCACTGTAAGCCGTCCTGAGTCTCCGGAGAAGGGTGGCATATAAATCTAATTTAAAAAAAAAAAACCCACCTGCAGGTCAACTTGGCCAGAGGCCCCGCAATGCTTGATGGATTGGGAAGCTGACGAAGGGAAGCAAGGAGGAGGGCAGACCCCCATTTCGGCCTGGGCCTCCGAGAGCCCCAGTGGAGGTGACCCCCTGCCCAGTTTTAGCAACAGGGCAACAGCCAATCAGCACCCAACGGTGCACAGGGCACCCTTACCCTGCAACAATCCTGCCAAAGGGTTGCCCAGATCGGCAGAAGCGCCACCGATCGCAACATGACCAGATTGCCCCCACCAGTGGGTCAGAATGGTGAAAAGCAGCAAAAGCAGTAGCTGAATGCAACCACTCAGCTCAGCCACCCCAGGGGTCTTTCTGGCTCCCCGATGACCCTCCTTGAAAAGGCCATGGGGGGGGGTGGCAAATGCTCCTGAGAGGCTGCCGAGAGCTTACCAGGCAGGAACAGATCCCTGGCGCCTCCCTGACATAATGGCTTACTGACCGTACCTGTTGCTATTTTCGAAAAGAGGCTTATAAATATCTCCGGATCCTCCTACGAACTCTGAGACAGGAATAGCTGCCAGGAAACTTGCCCAAGAGAGCAGCAGTCGAGGCTCTGGGGCAGCCCTGAGCTGCTTTCCTCCCACCAAGAGTGAGGCTGGCAGTGACCCATTGGAAGGAAGGGGGGCTCATTCCTCCCCAGAAGAACCCCCAGAGGCCAGACTGGCACCCCTGGAGAATGTCTAATCACGGGGATGACAAAGGCACAGTGCTCTTCGACAAAGTAGGGAGGGCAAAGAGAGGCTTGGAGCTGGCACAGAAATGGCAGCCTTTGGCTTCTGCAGCTTCTCATGGTCAGATTGGAAAACTGTGCGAAGGCTGGATGTGCCTTCCCAGTAGATGCTTCTCTTGGATGGGTGGGTTGTGTGTGTGTGTGTGTGTGTGCCTGTCTGTCTGCGTGCAAACGCAGGGCGGGATTTTCTGCATATCTCTGCAACATTTGCCATTTGCGTTAGTGTAAAGGCCACCATCATTGGCAAGCTTCCCTTTTGCTCAGCATCAGAAACAAGCCAGCGCCCGGCTCCTGGCATCAGCGGCAGGGCACGGGAGAAGGCCAGGCCTGACGGAGGAGCGAATCTGAATACAATTATAGAGTCCAGCAAGGAATGATGTACCTTAGTAGCTTGTGAAGATGGGAAACCAAGAAATATCAAAGGCACAAATGCTGGAAGCAGAAGAGGGGAAGCAGGTGATTATTTAACTAGAAGCCAAGATGGCTCCAGATGCTGTCCGCTTTGGGAGAACCGGCCTGTCCGGAGAAGCCTGAAAACTGGCAGGAAGCAGCAGATAGGCTTTGGAGGGGGAAAAGCGAGGCCAAGGAAGACAGGCTGCCTGCCAAAAGGAGTGGGTGCCAGTCAAGAGGCCGGCAGGCACCACGAGAAGAGCCAAGGGAGAAAGGATGATGGTGGGAGAGTCGAGATACCCAAAGAGATGAGAAGCAAGGCAGGAAGCAGCGAAGGTGCAGCAGAAGGAAAAGGCTGGCAAAGACAGCGAGGGATGATGGGCAGGGACAGCCCAGCCTCAATGCCAAGAGGATCCTGGCCAGGGGTGAAATCTAACATTTCTTACTACTGGTTCTGTGGGCGTGGCTTGGTGGTGGTGGGGTAATGTGGCTGGGTGGCGTAGCCAATTTTTTTTTTTTAACTTTTAAAACCATTTTTCTAAAACCTCTTCAGCTAAGAGGTTGTAAAAAAATGTTTTCAAAAGGGAACTCAGCGGGGATCGTCAGAGCATTTAAAAGAAAAAAAGGCCTTTAACGAGCCGCGCGATCATCAGAGGCTTTATTTTTTTACTTTTAAAAGCATTTTTCGGCCGTACTTTTAAAAATGCTTTAAAAAAAAAAAAAGGCTCTGATGATTGTGCAGCTCAGCTGGACGGGGGGGGGGGGATTTTTTGCTACTGGTTCTCCGAACCACCCACCTCCACTGCTACCGGATCGGGCGATCCACTCCAAACCAGAAGCATTTCACCCCTGATCCTGGCACGTGTCCAGAGTCGCTTTGCCCAGCTCCTCCTGGCTCCTTTGCTGCCACCTGCGTTGTCCAAGGGAAAAGGGTTTGGGGCCACCCCAGCTTTTATTGTCCATAAAATAAACCTAATACACAGCAGTCAAAAGATGGAACAGACGTTGCCTTCAGAAGTTGTGGGAGCTTCATCCCTGGAAGCTTTCAAGAAGAGACTGGACGGCCATCTGTCAGAAATGGTGTAGGGTCTCCTGCTTGGGCGGCTGGGGGGTTGGACTAGATGACCTATGAGGTCCCTTCCAACTCTGTTAATCTATTAAATCTGTTAATTGTGAGCATCCAAAGAAGCCAAGACCACGAACACTGCAAAATGGGCAAGTTGGACTCTGCCCATTCAGAATCTGAACTTCACGCTGGCCGCTGCTCTGGGTTTTCTAGCCCAGCTACGTTGGCCGGAGAAGCTCTGGCCAGTGTATTGATTCTGCTATCACTGGTATTGATGAATTCAGCTGCTGATGACCCACTTTGGCCCCCGTTTGCCTCGCCTGCCTGCACAGATGGCAATTCTTGTGGGCTGTAGGAGTGTGCTCTTCCCAACTGCTCTGTAAAGGAAGCCGCAGCCCCACTCCCGGCTCCCCCGTCCAGGCCCAATCCGTGGAAAAGTCCATCTGGATGAACCAGAAAGCTGACACCTGCACCCCTGAGCAGTCTATGGGCTGCCCCACAGCCCAGAGTGCTCTTACCACCACCACCACCCCAAGGGCCCTGACTGGGGCTGGGGGAAAGGAAGCTTCCTAAGGAGAGAAAACCCAAACTAACACCTTCCCTCCAATGGAAGGGAGCCAAGGAAATGGGGGTCCCTCTTCTAGGCCACTTCCATTCCTTCACCACTCTCCTTCTTCTACTGCATCCTTTTTGTGTTGGGGGGGGGGGGTGTTCCACCAGAGACCGAAAGTGAGCACAGCTCTCACTACAGATATAAGCCAGGCCCCCAACTCGCCTGGGGAGCTGAGAGGGTCCTGCCCATCAGCCCACTCCCTTCTGCACAGATGGCCAGGTTCACTGCTTTCCTTCATGCTCTTTCTGAGCCCTCCACTGGCAGATTTGGGGCAGCTCTCTAGGATGAGGGGATCTGTCTGGGGGGACCAAAGTCCAGAAAGGGAGCTTCCTTTTCCTAGACAGGCCCAATCGTCTGTTAACACAGACATACTAACAAACAAGCATCCCATGTGCCCAAGGAGTCTAGCCGCAGGACCCCCACGTTGCCCGTCAGGAGGAGAGGTCCTGGGGAACATACTGCCTGCCCACCTGTCTCAAGGAGACCTCCGTTGCTGACAGTCTCTGTGGCCCTGAAGGCTGCCTGTGAGACCGCCTTGAGAAAAACGGCAGGCAGTGTGGCCCTAAGGCCCCACTCCTCCTGACGGGCATCATCAACCAGGTGATGGAGATGAGAACCCCAGGGGCCGTTGCCCTCTGGCTTCCCAGCAGCCCCTTGAGAAGTCTTGGCCAATCTCCCACCTCAACCCACCTCGCCTTCCAAAGCCCAGAGCAGGTGAGCCCCCCAGACAACCACAGCTGTTTTCCAAAAGGAGGGGCAGAACTGGCACCGCAAAACTAGGACAGCAGCAAAAACATCTTCCAAAGAAGCTGAGGAAAATAACACCCTTCTGCAATTCACACCATTTGTATAAGGCCTGATGCTAAAATAAGAGGGAGGGGACAGAGTGGGAGCCCCTTGCACAACATGCCCAGCATGCTGATGGCGACCCCAGGCCTCCTGCAGTCCAGGAAGACCGACTGGCGTAGGTCACCCTCCTCCACCCCCTGCCTTGGCATTGGGGGTTGGGGGGGCGCTTTCTCCAAACAGGGTCATTTCTTAAAAATGCAAGAGAGCCGTTGCCTTTATTCGATCCTTTCTGGAATTTCACGTCAGGATCCCCACGCGCGAAAGCAGCCCACGGCCCCAGACTCCAGCAAGCCGCTGCATTCTCATTTTGATAGTTAAAAATTCATTAACAAGGGCAGATCGGTATTATGCCGTTGCCTTAATTAAAGAGGGACACGGAACAGCATTTTAAATAGCAGTGTCGTTTTTCTAATCGACACAGCTGCATGATAAAAGAAAAAAATATTTAACCAGAACTTGTAACCGAGTCATTGTCCCCTCCTTCCCCTCCACAGCCAGGCTCATTGGAGTTTAAATATTTAATACCCTCATGCAATATTGACGGCCGGGAGAAAAAAGAGATGATGATTCTCAAGTAGCTGGATCCTCCCTGAACGTCTTGGAGGGAGGGAGAAGGCGGCCAAAAGGCAGCCAGGTGGGCGGCCTTTGTGTTCCTTCCCAAAGGCCCGGCAGGCCGATCTCGGGGAGAGCATCCAAAGTGTTCTTGCCCTGCAGACCGATGCCTTCCCTTCCGCCTCCCGACGACCAGGAGGGAGATGCAGCTGCCCAGGGCCTCAAGGGCATCTCTTGTGTACCCAGCAATAACCAGGCTCCTGGGAAGTCCCTGGAAGCACCCCTACGCTTTCCCAAAGGGGCTGCCAGCCCTCCTCCTGAGAGGAAGAGGCTTCCCAAACTACCCAGAGATGGCCTTGTGACGGGAGTCCCTGCTCCTGGCCCAGTACCGCAACCACCAGGCCCTCTGGCTCTCTTCGGCATTCTGCTGAGACCAAACTCAGGAAGGCTGCACAGCTGGAGCAAGCAATAGGCTCCAAGGGGGGCCCAAATCAAGGGGGCCGAGTGCAGTGCTGCCACAGGTTGCCCAAAACTCCCCTTCCAGCTCTGCCTCAGTTTCCCACTGCAGGATCCTCCTTCTCTTGCACTGGAAAGCCTCTGGAAGTTTCTGTGCACTTAGAGAGGTTGTCTGGAAGGAAAATGCCTCCTGAGGAAAGAGAAGTCAGAAAGGCAGCCCCAGAGGGGCAGGGGCTCAGTCTGGATGGATAACGGGCAGCGCCCTCCTGGGAAAACCCAAAGTGCAACAGCCAAACCTTTGCACCAGCTGCAAAATCAGCCAGAGCATCCAAGACGTTTAGTTATTTATTTTCATGCCTTCAGGTCAGTCTTGACTCAGGGTAGCTACCAGGACTAATCCTGGCATTTTCTTGGCTTCAGTGGGTTGCCCTTGCCAGCTTCTTCATGGGCTGAGAGGGTCCCCAACTGGCTTCATGACAGGGAAGGACCAGAACTCCTGGCTCCCCGATCTCTGACCTGGGACTGTAACCACTAGGCCAAAGTGGAGAAGAGAGACAGCTCAAGGAGTGCGGGTGGACCGCTCTGCAAGGGCCACGCATGTCTGCCATCCTTTTGCAGGGAGCTGGGAAAGGAGCCAGATGGGGATGTGGGGGGGTTCCGATGGGTTTCCTGGCGGAAGAGATGCAACACAGGCCCCTTCCCCCTACCAGGAAATTCCCCGGCATCCTTACCAACTGCAGCAATTTCCAGCATGGCTCCCCTAGATCTGGGCCACCCTGCATCTGGCATTTAGTCTCCCCCCAAAACCACCCCCTTTTCAGTTCTCTGGCCTCCTTGTTCTTAAAACTGCTGCTGCTGCTTTCAGTCTGCATTTCTTAACCACTCTGATTGCAATGAAAAAGTTGAAGAGAAGTTGCCATCACACATCAGTCAGTTATGGATTAGTAGGCAGATTTGCAGTGTGTCCAGGTGCAGGAGGACAGGGATTTTCCTGGCTCATCCCAGAGAGGGAGGGAAGCCACTACAGCAGTGCCCCTCCCTGCCCCCTCTGCCCTACCTGGAAAAGCTTTTACTGCCACATTCAGCTGGCAATTTACAGCATGATTCATCTATTTGGTATGAATAATTCCAATGCTATTTGGAAAGCTTATTTGCAGATCTCTGTTTTCCAAAACATTTCACAGAAGTTACTGATGTTGAATTTTCAGCTTTGAAAATAAAGCTCCGCAACTGGAAAGCCTGGTATAACCAACAAAATTATTATTTTTACAAATGCATTCGCCACCTGCACCCAGGGACTCTGGAGATGCCCTACTGATCTACAAATCCCATCACTCTAATATACGCCCATGAGTTCCGTCAATCTCTCTGATCCTAATAGTTCATAAAAATAGTAAGATCACACAATATTTTTATCCAATCTGTAATTTTGTTAGCCCAGCCTCATTAGCAATGCATTTCATTTATCTTCACCTGTTTTCTAATGACATGTCGTTACTTTTTCACCCAGTTGCTGCTATTCCCAGGTTTCCTTGCTGCTTCATGGAACCGTCCAGCCCACCGCCCACCCTGGAGTCGCTGGGGGGATTATTTGCAAAGCCCCCTCCCCCTCCTTTCCTGAAGCAATCCCTCACCTTTTTCTCAAGCTTCCAGACCCTGACATGGTGGAGCTTTGCAGGGGTGGGGGGATGCTTGGGTCCCCAATCTGCTTGCCTTGTGGCAACTGCCCTCCCCCCTCTCCTCCAATTTCCTCCAAGGGGGGCAAGAGGCATCCGGGAGAGATCGGGGCAGTTGTCCTACAACCCTGGCTCCATCTCAGATCACAGGATTCTTCACCCTAGGCCTTCCTTGGAGGAAGGGACGGAGGGTAAGGTGCAAAATGCAGGGAGGCAGGTAATATGATCTCTGCCTAAGGAGTGCCCTGCTGATCCCACCAGTTCTTACTTGTTTCCAAAAGGCTGTTTTTTGCTCAAGCCTCCAGGGAACATAGAGAAGTCGAGGCTTGTATGGGAGAACCTGCCTGCCTGCCTGCGTGGAGCCCAAAACAGACACATCCATCACCTGGATGGGAAAGGCAACTTTGGGAGGCTTCCAAGGATTGGGAGAGGCTCGGGCTTAAATAGAATTTATCCCCCATCCCACCCACCACCCACCCACTTCAATAAATTCATGTCTAGTAAATCACACCAACCCATCACTGTTCTGCCTCCTTCAGCTGCCAGCAAGGAAAAAGTCCCAGCAAACAGGAGTGTGTACTTTTGCACAGGTGTGTGGATACCGCAGCTCCTATTTTCCCTTAAAACATAAGATAATCCCGCATTTGTGTTCTTAAAGCAAACACGCCCGGCCCATCTGCCACTGAGTGAGATGCAAGGGAGATGGGGAGAAAAAGTGTGGTTAAGAAGGCAAACAGATCGGATTCAACGTCTTTCTGTGAAGAGCATAAAGCTCATCCTCAGGCCCCAGATTCATCCCATCTATAGAGTCTTCCCTTGTACTTTTTCTCACCTGAGCGCCAAGTGTTGCTCAAATTGGGCTTGCACACTTCACGTGTGCAGCTGCTGACCTTTCACTCCCTCTGTTAAGTGACTAATGAGCCAGAGAGAAACTTTCCCTTGGTAAAGGCACCTGACAATGACCCTGGTGGGCAAATCACACCCACTCTCGGGGTCAAAGTAAGTGACAGAAGCTGGCAGGACAGGCTTTCATGGGCTGGTTTAGTCTGTGTTTTGGGAACCAGCCCTCATCTGAGCTAGCCACCCGAGGGGTCTTCTATCTGGGAATGGGGGCGGGGGGCTGGGCTTCGGCTAGAGGGAAAAGGACCAGGGTCTGTGCATGGATGCTGTTGTCCTGTTCTTTGAAGAGCCTGCAGCCCTGAGCAAGCGAGACTCCTACCTGCTCCCTCGCCCAGGAAGAGCTGCCAGGGCAACGGGAGGCCTTCCTGGTTGCCCTCGTTAACCAAATGCCACCAATTATTATGTGAGGATCCACCCTGATCACACACAGACCTCCCGGCTAGTCCCTCCCTGCCCCAGCCTCAGTAAGATGAGGGAGGGGCTTCCTCCCCTTCAGCTCCCCACCCCCGCCCCTTTGGCCACCTTGGCCTCTCGGCCTCACCCCCTGGCTGCCCTTCCCTCCCCATGCCAGGCCGCCTTCCTCCCAAGCATGCCACCAATGGCAGGGGCCACTTGGGGAAGGGTGCAAGCGGCCTCAGAAAGAGGCCCTCATCAGCTGCAGGAGAAAGGCAGAAAGATCACCTTGGAGGTTGGGGGTGGCACTGAGCTGTGGCGGGAGACTTCAGACAGCACTTCTTGAGGTGGCAGTGCTGCCGCTTGTGCTGAGGACCCCAGATCTCTAGTCCAGCTCCAGCGCCACTCTGCCCCCCAGGAGGGCCCTCTGCAAGGTGGCCAAAAGGGTAGAGATGAGGGGGGGTGGGCAGGAGGGGGAGCTGAAGAGTGCTGCAGTCCTAAGTGTGGGGAGTCTGCCAAGCGCCCGAATTCGGATCATGCAACTTCCTCACCAGCCATGGGCACCATCAGTGCACTGCTGTAACTGCAGATGGTCACAGAATGAATGGTCATAACTCCAGGGCTACCTGTACAGCCCCCAGAAGCGAGTGGACTGAAGCTATTGTAACTTGGTGGCAAGCCGGCTTCACGTCTGTCAGATTTTGAGCCACCACAATTTCTCTGATTGGTCGTGTGGCTTTGTTGCACACTTCAGAGAGGCGGCAACAGGAAGTGTGTCAGAGACCGCAGGCTTCTTCTGGCCCCCTTCCTAACAAATCTGTGGCCTCGCGGGCCAAGCCCTGAGAGGGGCAGAGTACAGGCTGCACTGCCTTTGCAAGGGATTAGGAGAGCACCTAGACCAGGGGTGTCAAACTCGAATTTCATTGAGGCCCACATCAGGGTTGTGCTTGACCTCCGGGGGATGGGGTGGGTGTGGCCAGGGTGGGCATGGCCACACCATCACTCGTGTCGGGGGCACCTGTGGTGGCCTGAGCGCTCTGCCAGCTATGACGGCCTCCTGCAACCTTCTGCCAGTGAAAATGGAGCTCAGGAGGGCTGTGGGTTCTATTTTCACTGACAGAGGCACCGCGAGCCGGTCCTTCGCTGTTTCCAGGTCGGCCCTGTGGGCCAGATCTAAGCATCCTGTGCGCCTTGAGGCCTTGAGTTTGACACCCCTGAGCTAGACCCAGGCGCAAGTCCAAATTTTCCAGGTGCCCAGCTAATCACCTGGGTAAACATGGGGAGAGGCAGCATCAGACCAAAGCAAACTTAAAGCAGATTATTGCTATAATCAGAGAAATAAATATTCAGAAAGCCGGTGGGGGTGGACTGCAGACAACTTCTGATTAGACTCACACTAATTGGCTGCTGGCATTGCCTGGGCCGCTGAGCTCAGACCCCACTTGGAATACTTTCCATGTGAGGAGCCTGTTCAGAAATGCTCGGCAGGCCCGGCTCTTCCGTCTTCCCTGAAAAGGGCAAGGGATGCTCCCGAGAAGACCTTTTCCATCACGGTCTGGAGGGAGGGAGAGAGGACCAGCAGTGCCATGGGGTTGCTCCCTGGATGAAGGGGGTGATTTCTCCCCTTTGGCAGTCAAGAGACCAAATGTAAGGCGTTGCCTCAACCACCTTCCCAAGAAAGTAAAACTCTTGAATCAAAGTTCATTTCAAAAGGAACTTTTACTGATGGCAGAGAAGTTAGGTGGAGTCTGAAATACAGACATTAGGTTGTGTCCATAATTGAAATACTGCACCCAGTTTTTGTTACCACGATATAAAAGAAGATATTGAGACTCTAGAAAGGGTACAGAGAAGAGCAACCAAGATGATTAGGGGGCTGGAGGCTAAAACATAATGATGAACGGTTGCAGCAACTGGGCACGGGTAGTCTAGAGAAAAGAAGGGGTGACGTAATAGCAGCATACCAATATTTGAGGAGGTCAGCCTATTCTACAGAGCACCAGAGGGCAGGACAAGAAGCAACGGATGGAAATTAATCACAAAGAGAAACAACCTAGAACTAAGGAGGAATTTCCTGACCGAGAACAATTGATCAGTGGAACAGAAGTTGCCTTCAGAAATTACGGTGCTTAAAAACTGGAGGCTTTTAAGAGATCGGACAGCCGTTTGTCCAGAGTGGTCTAGGGTCTCCTGCTTCAGCAGGAGGTTGGATTAGAAGACCTCCAGGTCCCTTCCAACTCGGTTCTTCTGCATTCTCTCCTCCTCTTGATGTGTGCGGACAAACCTTCCGCTTCTTCTCCTTGCTCTCAGTCGCCACTGGCACCAGGACTTCACTCAACAGCTTCCCTTCCAGCAAAACACAGGCCGGACTCAGAAGCTGCTGGCTCTTGCCCACTTCCTCTTACTCTATGGACCTCAGCATTTTCCCACCCTGGTTCCTCCCATCTCCCCTGCTGTTGTTCTGCTGCTGCCCCCTCCCCAGTTTCCTTCTCCACAGCTGAGCCCCATGTCGTCATCATGATGAGACCAGGCAGAGTCACCCTCCCAACGTTTCCCCCCAGCTGCAGACTGGAGATGCAGTAGGACCAGGCCAACACCCCCACCTCCTCTATAAAACAGTCTCTGCGGGGGAAGGAGGAAACGCCGGCTGGGTTGTCGTAAGATGGAGTTTCCTCTTCTTCTTTTCCTCCTAAATTTGGCCGGAAAACACCAGGGTGCATCACCCACATTGGAAAGATTATGCCACAAAACTTGGCAAACATTTATTTATTAGGTTTATAAGGTTGCCCAATTTGAATCAGGTCACTCTGGGTGGCATATAAATCTAAAAATTGGAGACCGAGCATCACAATAGGAGAACCAGCGGTGGCTTTCAGTTCTGACCGGTAGTGGAAATTTTGAGTAGTACAGAGAACGGGTAAATGCCACCTCTGACTGGCCCCGCCCCCATCTACTCTCTGCCTCCCGAGTCCCAGCTGATCGGGAGGAAATGGGGATTCTGCAGTATCCTTCCCCTGCCACGCCCATCAAGCCGCACCCACAGAACCGGTAGTAAAAAAATTTGCAACCCAACCACTGAGGAGAACCCGAGGGGGGCCCTCACCCAAGTGGGGGGGCTGATGGCTTTCTTCAGGGGAGCCAAGTTGGGGCCAGTTGTATATGGGGAAGACAGTTCCGGGAGATAGCACAAAGGCAGCCTTCCTGGGGTCCAAGAAGGGCCTGGGGTACAGATGTTCCTGGGACGAGAGGGTCCCTCCGGGTGCCTGATCCAGCCCACAGTTCAAACAGTGACACGCAGGCACAATTCGCACCCACGATGGCAAGAGAAGCCAGGAGCAGTTACGGCCCGGATGGCCTGCCCAAGCCTGCTTTGCATCGGGAGGTTTCATACTGGCTGAATTGAATTCAGAGAACAGCATCCCCAACCAGGCTGGCTGCTCCCCTAGCCGGGGATGATGTGAGTTGTAGGACCAGATTCATCTGGCAGGTACAACTCTGGGAACAATGGTATGAAGGGAAAGCAGAAGAGAGTTAAGATTTGGGGATGTAAACGGTGTGATGTGATGGTATTAATTTGCTGTTAGCCTGCAGCTAGGAATGGGAATTTAGTCAAATAAAGAACATTAGATATTTAAATAAAAGACCGCACACATAACATTGCTGCCTTTTGCAACGGTTCAGACTAGCAAGACGTGTGATCTGTGTCCCCTGCTTATGCACTGCTCCTGAATGGAGAGGCTCCACGTTGCTAAGAGCATTGATTTATCTTGCCATTTTCTGGCACAGGACAGCAGCACCGGCCATAAGGTGAGCGAGCCCCCACCTACTCGCCTTATGACCAGCCCACAACCACAGCGGAGGGCCCAGCTGGAGGCCCCCTGCCCACAAAGGCCCCTCCAAAGGCTCATTTCAATAGTTCTCTAGAGCAGGGGTCTCTAACCGTGGCAACTTTAAGCCTGGAGGACTTCAACTCCCAGAATTCCCCAGCCAGAAAACTTGAGCAAAGATAGCTAGGGAATTCTGGGAGTTGAAGTCCTCCAGGCTTAAAGTTGCCATGGTTGGAGACCGCTGCTCTAGACTGTCCTTATTCTCTGTTAGCTCAGAACCTCTTGCCGTGTGGGTCACACTCTTCTGGAGTGTCAGCACAAGAGTATCCCTCTTTTTGGCCTAGGATCATGGAGGAATCTCTTCCAGCCGTAACCTGCTGCTCCCAGCATCCCTGCAGAGAAGCCCCACAAGGTGAGCAGCTGTTTTTCAGGGAACGTCCCTCTCTGTGCCTGGCCCTGGGTGCAAAGACATCTCCAGGATTTCTGGAAAGTGGTTGGAAAACAATCATCTTTGGATAGAAGCAAGGGTGGGCAACTGGCCAGGGTTTCTTGGCACTTCCAACTGAAGGTGCCCATCTCTCTCCCAGACAGGAAGAACCGAAAGAATGTTTTCCTAAGGACCACTCCCCAAATCCAGGTATGAGGCACAAATGGATCTTGTCCACAGGGCCAATCAATGGTTTTGTTGTCCTGCTGAGGACAAGGCTGCATGGCTGCCTGTTGGAAGGCCTAGCAAGCCCTCCCTGCCCCTTCCAGAAAGGGGCAACGCTCACTCAAGCCAGCCGCAAAGGAAGCTCATGGCTGGCTCAAGACTCAGCACCCCCTTCTGCCCCGCCAGCACTTTTTGGGGTTGGGTCCTGTTCCCAGAGGAAATGGCATTGGCTGGATCTCAGGCAGACGATGGTTCAGAAAATGTTTGTAGTACCTGGTGCAGGAAAGTACAACCACACCTACAGAGAGCAGGAGCCCCAAAATCAGAATCAATGTCTCAGACACCTGGAAAGGGGAGAAGTGGGGTGGCAACCCTGTGCCAGAAAACAGGGAACCCACAGAAGGGGTCTGACGTGCCCAGGGCAGGGGCTACTTAGAAAAGGGACTAGACTGCAGATCTTGTCTTTCTAACAGGGCCTAACAGGGGTTTTTAGAAAGCAACGGATCAATAGTGGCCATTCCCACAACTGACAATCATGCTTGTTAGCACACAGCTGACTGGAGCAAGACAGAAGCCTGCCCTGATAAGAAGGATGAACTCGGGTGCTCCAACACACATTATCTCAGCCTCCCGTCCTGGAGCCCGTCATCCCCCCCAGCGGAGGGAGTTGGAGCTGACCAGTTAAGCAGCACTGACAGAATGTGGGCTCCCATCACCCCCACCAGCAGCAGGCAAGGTGATCCCACTCCTGCTCAGGTTCCTCCTGGCTCCCCCAGCCCCTCTTCTTCCAGAGGCCTTTCTGCTCCCCCAGCATCTCTGCATACCAGGTCAGCCCTACCAGGATCCCCAAAAGCTCCGGGGGGTGGGGGGCAGTGCATTTTGCGACTCCATAGCAAAAAACATGGAATGAGGGGGACTTACAATCCCACAGACATATTGCAGATTCACAATTTAGCAAAATGATTAGTAATGTTGTGTGTCAGGTTGGTCACCAAGGCGAGCAGGGCCAGGGAAGAGCTCCCTTCTCTGTCTCTTACCTTCCTTTTCTCCCGGGGTACCAGATCTGGGCTGCAACAGTCCAGATGTCCATTAGGTGGCAGCAAAATGTGAGGTGCCTCTGGGTCCCTTTGCTGCCCCCCAGGAGTCTCTCAGATTTCTGTTACTAGCAATAGTAATAAGATTTATATACCACTTCATACTGCTTGCCAGCCCTCCCTAAGTGGTTTGCAGAGTCAGCCTCTGGTCCCCAACAATCTGGGTCCTCATTTTCCTACCTCGGAGGGATGGAAGGCTGAATTAACCTTGAGCCTGCTGAGATTCAAACTGCCAAATTGCAGGCAGCCAGCAGTCAGCAGAAGTCACCTGCACTCTAACCACTGCGCCTCATAGATTATTTTATTCCTGGGGTTGGGGAGCAGAAGCCTCTGGAGGAAGAGGGGCAAGGAGGGAGCCAGGAGGGTCCTGGACAGGAGTGGGATCCCCTTGCCAGCTGCAGATGGGAGTCCCCAATCTGTCACTGCTGCTTAATTGATACTAGACAGGATAAGCTAAATAAGGGGAGACACCTGAGAAACATAACCAAGCTGGCCAAGTTCAAGTGGTTATTTCAGCTCAGGGACTGGGATGATGAAGAGGGGTCTGGGAACGGGAGCTTCCCCGTGGTTAATGAGAGTCTGGCTATTCGTTCCCAGGCCGCAAAGCCCCCCCCCCCCTCCACAAGTGTTTCAGGGAGGAGGACAGAGGGGAAGATGGAGGCCAAATGTATGGAAGGGTCAAGGAAATTCTTCCCTCGGAAGAACAACAGGAGTTTAATGGTCTGGCAATAGTTCCTGCTCTCCACGTCCATCCAAATAAATCCAACTGGCTACAATTGCACAATCCACAGGTTGCAGCCTGACCCAGTGTGCGCAGAGTATATGTGAACAGGTTAAAAAGTAGATCTCTCCCCCATAGTTGCTCACAGCCTTAACCACAGGGAAATAAGAGAGCTGTTCACAGGAAAACAGTTGGCAGAAATCTTTCGACAGAGGTTTTTCTTTCCAAACTTTCAAATATACCTCAGCATTTCAATTTAAGCAACTTATTTCTTTATCAAACTTTTTAATGCCACCAAATCATAACCAACCACACCATAAAACTAACCAAATTTCTTAAGGAGAAGCATCGCACATCCTAATTTTGCTGTACAAAGTTTGAGGAACTTCAGCAAAAAAGGCTGTTAGGGAAGAGGATCAGTCAAACTCAGAAAAGGCAACAGCCAGCTAGGTGGCTCCCCAAACCCAGGAGTCAGGCTTCACTTTGGGAGTCTCCACCTTCCCAACAGGACTAGTAACGTTTCTCAGAGGAGCCTCTTGGAATTTCTTCAAACGGTTTTCTTGAGCAAGGACCTGAAAACAGTGTGCAACAGCAGCCAAAAAAGCCAATGCAATCCTAAACTGCATTAACAGAGGGATACAATCAGTATCAAGGAAGGTACTACCACCACTCTAGAAAGCCTTAGTAAGACCACACCTAGAGTACTGCATCCAGTTTTGGTCACCACACCATTGAAAAGAGGTTGAGACACTAGAAAGAGTGCAGAGAAGAGCAACCAGGATGATGAGGGGACTGGAGACTAAAACATACGATGAACGGTTGCAGGAACTGGGCCTGGCTAGTCTAGTGAAGAGAAGGACCAGGGGAGACAGGATAGCATCTTCCAATATTTGAGGGGCTGCCACAGAAAGGAGGGGGTCAAGCTATTCTCCAAAGCACCTGAAGGCCAGACAAGGAACAATGGATGGAAAGTGATAAAGGAGAGATTCAACCTGGAAATAAGGAAAAAATTTGTGAGAACAACCGATGGAACAGAAGTTGCCTTCAGAAGTTGTGGGAGCTTCATCACTGGAAGCTTTCAAGAAGACATGGACGGCCGTCTGTCAAAAATGGTGTAGGGTCTTCTGCTTGGGTGGGGGGGTTGGACTAGATGACCTACAAGGTCCCTTCCAACTCTGTTAATTTATATCTGTAAACCAGGGGTGGGTTTCAAATCCCGTCACTACTGGTTTGCTCATGGATGCAGAAGCATCCGGGTGGGTGGGCAGAGCCTCCCGCCACCACCGCTACCGGTTTGCCCGAACCACCACTGTTGTGAACTCATCTTGCAATTTTGCTCAACTCGAGGTTGGCAAATTAAACTAAGGCTTGATTAGAACTGGCTTATCTAGAGGGCCTTTGTCAACACAGACCAGGATTCCAGGCCTTTCGCCCTTATCAGGTCATCGGTGGGTCAACAGGCATCTCCAGGGAACTCAATCCTCCGCCTCCCTCTGGGCATCAACTCCAATCTTGACATGATGGATCATTTTCCAGAGCAAACTGCAAACGGCTGGCCGGACTTTGTTTCCACTGCTTCTACTCAGTTTAGAGTTCAACCTGCAACGAATGGCTTCTTGAGCAAGGCTGCCAAGATGAGGGGGCAACAGATGTGAGTAACATCAGGGCAAAGAAGTTGATCTTGCTGCTGCTTATCACTCCAGCAATGTACTCTGCTGATAGCCTTTACTGATAATGATGGTACTCTTACTGATGTCCAACATAAACGCGCAAGAATTGAGGTTGTAATGACAGCCCACCACAGTTGACCTATTACATTCTCCTCTTGGTTGTAGAAATGGCATTTTTTCTGTTACGGCAGGGGTGTCAAAGTGGACTTCTTGGAGGGCTGGATCAGCACTGTCGTCCTCTGCGGGACAGCTGGGGGGGGGCGGGGAGGAGGAAACCAGACGTATGCCTTCCTACAGCATCCTGCCGGCCAAAATGTGTGACCCGTTTTGGCCAGCAGTGTGCTGCAGGAGGTCATCCAGGTCAAAAATGGCTAGCAGAGGCCCTGCAGGCTGGCTCCATGGGCCTTGAGTTTGACACTCCTGTGTTAGGGCATCCTCTGTCCAGCAATGGGTAGCAAAATGTTGCCGCTTCCTCCTCCTTTGGAGGCCCTGGCTCACCCTCCTCTCTCTCTCAGCCCCGCTGCTCCTCAGGTGGTAGGGGATCCATGGCTTTCCTCAGCCTGTTTGCAGCTTTCCGTGGCTGCCCTGCTGTTGACTCAGGATGGCCCCTGCCAGGGAGGCAGGTCTGGCGGGAGAGCCAAGAGGCGGTGGTGGCTGCCGGCCTGTGCCTCATGCTGCTCTCCCACCCCTTTCAGAGTACCCGGACCAAAGGTTAACTGCCCTGTCACAAGATCTCTCCTCTTTCCCTTGAGCCCCCCCCCCTCCCAACAGACCTTTGCAATTGAATGGACCACAGAGAGGATGCAGGTAGATCACCTTCCAATTCTTGGACAAGCAGTCTGCGTCTCAGTGGTCTTGAGTTACGCAGCTCCTCCAGAAGGCTGCTCGGAGGCTGGCCGAGGCAAAGGGTTGGAGGAAACAACCAGGAGGGAGGGAGGGAAGGAGGGTGGGAGCTGCCTTTTGCAGCACAAATGTCTTTCCAAAGCGGAGGCCCTGAAGATCACAGCCCCGAGGGAGCGATCATAAATAATGCCAATTAATTAGTGCTTGCTCTCCAAGCACTTTGCCAAGGAACTAATTAGTCCTCTGAAAAGTTAAGTAAGCTGATCTCCCTGGCGTGACTTTGTGCGTGGGAGTGAGTGCCTTCACTGGTTTGAGGACCCTATCTACGACTGCCTGGTAACAAAACGCCCTTCTGTTGGGAACCTGCCCAATTGGTGACCCCAGGTCAGACACCAAGGAGCAGAGACCCCAAGCGGTGAACACATCTCTAGGAAGACAGGAGCGCTTCCCACAAAATCTGGGGCTCAAAATCCAAAGCGGCACCTTTTGTCGAGACTCACAAGACCCTAGTTCATGCTGGAAAAGTGTCATCTGCACACTTACATGCAACACAAACACACAAAGAGCACCAGATGCAAAATAGAAGGAAATGGCCCATGGCTCCCAGACTTCCAACTGGTTCACTTAATGCACCTTCAAGTCCGTTTTTGACTCCTGGCAATTGTCCCTGCAATTTCCTCCTCCAGGATTTCCAGAAGGTTGCTCTTATTTCCTTCTCAGGGCCAAGAGAGGGGACTGTCCCCAAAGTCACCTAGTTTGTGCCTAAGGTGGGACTGGATTGATCTTCCTGTATATTTACAGAGCCCTCTGCCGATTCCAGATGCCCTTGTGTTACAGCACAAAGCAGGAAGCACTGGGCAATGAGATGATGCACAAATGGAAACTCAACCGACCTCCAAGAAACCTAGGTTAGATGCCTCTAGGAGGGCTGCCCAGAACCCCCAGTCTCGGTTGGAAAGAACAAAAGCAAAAGACAAGGAAGGCAACTGGTTCTCTTGGCAGAAAATGAGGAGAGAGGAATAGCTGTTTTAACACATTGGCAAAATACAAGACTTTTTGGTTTATAGAAGCAAGAGCCCAGGAGCTTTCCCTCTGCCCAACCTCTGCCATCACCACTGGGGTCATTGGTATGGAGGAAGACACCTCCAGCGCGGAAGACTGGACAGCCATCTATCTGGAATGGTAAAGGGTCTCTTGCTTGAGCAGGAGGTTGGATTAGAAGATCTCCAAGATTCCTTCCAAACTCTCTTATTGTTTTAAAAGGGGTTTTTTTGCCAGGCAGAGTGTCTGCCTCCTCCCCAGATTCACTTGAATTAACTGGAAATATTGCTGAGGACTGGGATTTCTGGTTCGAATGGCCTACTTGACAGAGAGATGCGAGACCTGAAGTGCATTTGCAATAAAAGGCTCCATTTGAATTGGATGAATGGCTCTGTCCAGGTTTCACGAGGCACAGAAACATACATTGGCTCTGTATCACCTTCGAGACTGCACCAGCTGCAATAAAACTAGGATAGCACATTTAGAATTCTCTGCTAGAAGTCGAAAGGCAAGTCTTAATCCATGCCTCTCTTAAAAGCAGGCCGAGTACTTGTCACGCAAAGTCTAAATAAGGCCTCTCAAAACACCGGGGATTATCCTGGAGATGCCCATCCCCTTTCCTCTTCCGCAGCCTTCTCTGGTGGATACTCCCGCTTGGATCTGCCCTGCCCACCACCACCACCTTCCTTGCTGCACGCAGAGCAACACTTCAACTGCTGTGACTGATGTGTCTGCTTGCACCCAGCCTGGGAGTCCGAGGTGCATCGCCGTCTTGGAATGCTACGGTGTCCTTTTGCAGAGAAACATCTGATCCGGTGCTAAAACAGGTCCCCGAACATCTCTGCAAGGCAGCTGGGAATGTCCTGGGTGGGGCACAGCAACAACGCAACTTTTGGCACGCCAAGGTCACCCGTCTGCAGCTGAGACAAGAACACAGCGGCCCAGGCGACGAACACGGGAACAAACAAAGGGAGGAGCAAAACAGGCCGTCCAAAGGGCACCAGAGCACTTCCAGCAGCCCAGCCTGGATTAACCTATGGAGCCCTTTCCTACCGCAGTCGGGGCGGTCTCATGCAAACTTGCCTTTCGAAACCAAACCTGAAACCCACCCTCAAAATGTGGGCTTGATGGCCATCTAATGGGCAAAGCCATTGAAGGAACGCCTCTCTCCTTCCAGCAACAGCCAGGACAAGCTGTGACGATGCCAAAATGACAATGCTCATGTCAATCAATCATCCTGCAGTGCTGAAATCGTGTACTTGCATCAGATATTTACAGGGTGACATCATCGCAGTTTGTTACTTGCCTCCAGTAAAAATCTCACAAGAGGAAAAACAGGCACCTGCACCAACGGCTATAAAGCCTCCCCCCCACCCCCCAATTTAGCCTAGTCTGGATGAGAAGCCAGTGGATGCAAACTGGACCTAGGAAGGCCGGTGAGAAGTGGGCAGAGCAGGGCTGGATGAGCAGCAACAAAGCTGCACTTAAGAGGGTGGGAAGGGGCTTTAGCCTGAAGCTTTGCCTACACCAGATCCCATTCCCAATGCTGCATCCCCAGAAGCCACGCTGGGCTCTTGCTACTCAGAGCTGACCCTCTTCTAAGCTCTACATCCAGTTTCTTGGAAAGCCGGAAGGCCTTGTCCAGGCTGCTCTGACTTGGTTTCTCTGCATCTGGCACTCAATAACCGGCAGAGCTTCCTACGCAACCAAACCCACAGCTGATGTTACCAACATTGCACAAGATGCTCTTTGCATCACCTGAAACTTGCCCTCAAGGCCTGGAGACTGGAAAGTCAGAGTCATTTCAATGTCCCAGTGTCACAAATCCCAGCACCTTATGATTCAGGATCTTGACAAGATGGAACAGAAACCAGTAGAAGGAATTTTAGTGGGGACCTACTAAAAGGACCCACCTTGGTGTGGGTAAAAATGAAGACATAGGTATAGGATTTATTGATTGATTGATTGATTGATTGATTGATTGATTGAATTTCTATACCGCCCTTCTCCCAAAGGACTCAGGGCGGTGAACAGATTAAGATTTTATATACATATAAATATATTTTATAAACAGTAAATAATAAATTGGATGGGGGAAACCCTACTGGATTTGGTAGTCTGAGAAGAATCCCACCCATCTGGCTGGGTATTTTAGTGGACGTGAAGCAGCTGCAGAAAAAACCAATACAATTTCCAGGATACATCAACAGAACTACTATGTTGAAGGCCAGAGAAGGTCTTGTTTCTCTCTATTCTGCCCTGGTCAGCTCACTGCTAGAAAGCTGCATCCAGTTCTGGGCATCAGATTTTAGGAAGGAGAGAAATGATCAAGAACTTTTGAGGAACAGCTGGATGTGTTTAGCCTGGAGAAGGAATTAATGGAGATGAACAGCTGTCCTTTAGGGCATGAAAGAAATGGGGCAGAATTATTCATACTTCTTTCAAAGACAGGACAAGAAATGACAGGTTTCTATTACAAGGATGGAGATGGTGGTTGAGATTATGGTTGGACATCAAGAAATGTTTAAAGGAGTCAGTTCGGTGTAGTGATTCAGCTCCATGCTCTAGTCCTGCCTTGGCCTTAAAGCCAACTAGATAAGCCGTTCTCCTCAGCCTTACGAAAAACTACCATAGCTCTTCACTTTGCAGAAAGGAAGTCTCCCTCCCCATCACGCTCAGGAAAACCCTAGGCAAGCCTCCAAAATGCCTGCCCACCTGGCATTGCCGCTCCCCTGCTGCAGCCATCGCCCTCACTCCAGACAAAGCTGTTTGGGGCCCGAGAACGTGGGGCTGCCTGCCAGGCCTAGGTAACCCAGAAGGGGGGTAGCAAGTTTCTAGCCTGGGCCAGTTTGGAGGCCCTTGAGTCCACCCCACCCCCCCACCCCCTCCTCCCGTGAATAGGAAAGCCAGAGCTAATCAAGCCCTCCAGACACACACACGTGCACGCACACACCAATTCACACCACACTCTGAAGTCTTAACTGACCCATATATGGATATGGGTCAGTCAATGGCCCTGCCCTCCATGTCTTTCACAAAGGAGGAAATGATCTGTTTATGCCTTGAATTCATAGCCTATCAAAGGATTCCCCACAAGGTACCATCTTGGGTGCCACCTATGGAAAAAGAGGCTACAGGGTGTTGGATGAGATCTGGAGGCCAATCTTTCCATCAAGGTTCAACCTCACTCAGGGAAATATCCTGGAGTTGCTGCAAATGTATTGGGGGGTGTAGCCCCCTCCCTTTCTAGGATAGCTTTGCCCTTGTTGCCTTCCAGAATTGGAGGGAAACAGTCCCACAGTGGACACCCCATTTAGCCTTGCCCAATAGATGGCCTTACTGCCTCAGGACAGCAAGGGGTGAAAGGCTCCCGAGAAGCCACATGTCTCCACTGAGGAAGACAAGGGACGAGAAGGCAGAGGGAGTAGAACTATGAAGGTCTGGTTGCCATAACTGAAGCCAACACAGAGTGAACTGTGCCTGAACAAACAATTCGTGTGTTGGGGTTTGTTCACCCATGCTAAGATTGGTCAGGTTCCCACGGCTGAAGAGTCCAAAGGGTCCCAATCCAGCAGCAAAGGTTCCTCCACAGGGTCAAGACAGGGTCTTCTGGGCTGAGGGATGGCTTGAGGTCTTTGAACTGATCCAGGGTGTCTGCGCTGCTCCACGCCAGCAGACCCAGCTACTTTCCTCATTTAGGCCAATGATCCAGCGTGCTTTGCCTGTTCGGAAGTGCCAATCTATCCCATTCCTACCTCAGGGGGTTTCCTCGGCCAAGGGGGGAAAAAGGGTCTCCTCTTGAAGCAAAGGAAGGGGGAGGGCCACTTCCAAAGGATGCCTTCATTCTCCCTCCCCTCCGAACCCTTCCTTTCCCCATCTCTAATGAGGTCTCTGCAGGGCCTGGAGGCCATTCCACCCCCAATGAGGAAGGGAGGCGATAAGGGCTAATGAGCAGAGCTGTCCAGCTGCAGATGGCCTGGGCAAGGGTTCAAAGCAGGGAAAACCCAGCAACAGCGAAGGGCTTCCATTCTACGCTCAACAGGGCTCACAGCTGTCCTAGACAGAAGAGGCGTTTCCGGGTTCTAAGCAGAGCAAGATTAGCTCAAGGAACAGCTCTCCTCCTCTTCCTGGCCACACCACGCTCCTGCCTGGCTTTATTGGCCAGTCACCCTGTCATTTTAGGAAAGTGACGCCTCTTCCCAGGAGGTTTGGCCAAGGAGGTCATCCAGAGGACTGGAAAAGCTGCAGAGCAGGAAATTCAGCTTCTGAGAACTTCATGCTGTCATTGTTGTTTAAAAGAGAAGACATCCTTCTGGCCCTCTCATGGATAAGCTTGACAGCAGCCGGCAATGGAACCTGGTGCTTATGACCTTATGCAACAGCTCCCAGGGACACCAGAAGCTAAAGCCGCTGCACCCAAACTGACCCTTGCTCTCCATCACCTGCAGAGCCTTCTCTCTGCAAGCTTAGTTTGGGTTAGGAATAGGGCCAGGTGCTCATGTCCTGGTGGGCCTGGGGGGTGGGCTTTCTGCTGGAGACCCCTTCAGGTTGGCTTATTTCCATAACCTTTCACCTTTCCAAAATCTCCATTTTGCCCAGTTGAGAAAAACAGGATGGGGGCATTGGAGTTCTGACACCCCCTCCCCAGCTTTCCAAGGAGTGTAAGGCATAAGGGCGTTTCAACCCAGTGGATGAAAGGCCACAACCTCCCTCCTCCCTCATAAAGGCTAGGAAAGGCAACAGCTGGTGGGTCTCCTGGCTCAGGTGGAGGGAAGGGAAAGAGCTCCACTCTGACTGTCTTAAAGGGAATAACCTGCCCACTGCCCTCCCCCACTTCCCTGAGGACTTCACTGCTTCTACAGGGCAGAAGACTGTCCGCCAAGCCAAGCCAAGCCAAGCTGCAAAATGTGGAAGTTGAAATTATTCTAGGGAAAGGGGTGGCAACAATGGCCTCATGGAGCCTTACATGCTCAGCTCCCTCATTGTACCTCTGCAGAGGCTAGTCCTCATGGCCACCCAGAAAAGTCTGAAAAAAGTGAAAGAAGTCTATAAACATGACCATTGCCCTTGGCCCCACAGCGCCCATCAAGTTTCACTGCAAGATTCCGAGCTGCAACTTCTTCCACTGAAGACTGAGTTGCCTGGGTAGGACAAGTCTGAACCACCAAAAAGCAAAAAACTGCAGAAGGTGGCACCGGTTGACAGAGCACAATCTGGATCTGTAGTTGAAAGATGGAAAGGAAGAAACCAGCATTGAGCCCATCTACACACACAGCATACCAGGTTGTTGTTGTTGTTGTTGTTAGTTGCGAAGTCATATCCGACCCATTACGACCCCATGGACAACATTCCTTCAGGCCTTCCTGTCCTCTACCATTCTCTGGAGTCCATTTAAGCTCACGCCTACTGTTTCAGTGACTCCATCCAACCACCTCGTTCTCTGTCGTCCCCTTCTTCTTTTGCCCTCAATCTTTCCCAACATTAGGCTCTTCTTCAGTGAATCCTTCCTTCTCATTAGGTGGCCAAAATATTTGAGTTTCATTTTCAGGATCTGGTCTTCTAAAGAGCAGTCAAGGCATAGAGATAGAGAATAGATGGGAGAAAACAATTAGAAAAATAGATACCCAGATGATATCAAGTAAAAGGAGAAAGGGGAGGGGGGGTAAAAGGGAAAAAAGTGAGATATTATAAAAATGTACACAAATGATGTAATAAAAATAAATAATAATTGAATAAGAAATTGAAATGAGAATAAAGATAATTAGGAAATCAGGGCTGTTCGGATACCACTTTAGATCGAACTGAAAAGGGAAACAACAGGAGAGAGGGGAAGGAGTAGAGTGAGAGAAAGGGAAAAGAGAGGAGAGAAGAGAAGAGAAGAGGAGAAAGAAGAAAGGGAAAAGGAGAGGAAGAAAATGGAGCGGAAAGAGGAGCAGAGGAGAAGGTTAGAAGAGGGGAAGAAGAGAGAAGTGGGGGAAGAGAAGGGGAAGTAGGAAAGAGGAGAGGAAGAACGAAGGAAGTAGGAGGAGAAACAGGAAGGAAGAGAAGGAGAGGAGAAGAAGGGTTGGAATAAAGGTAAAGGGTAAAAGAGCAGCCCTGAAAAAATAAAAAATAAAAATTAAAGTTAAAAGAAAAGATGAATGAAAAATGATGGAAATGACTGTACATGTAAATGTGTTTATGAAAAGTAAAAATAAAAATTTATAATTAAAAAAAATAAATAAAGAGCAGTCAGGGTTGATCTCCTCTAGGACTGACCAGTTTGATCGCCTTGCAGTCCAAGGGACTCGCAGGAGTCTTCTCCAGCACCATCGTTCAAACGCCTCGATTCTTTGGCCCTCAGTCTTTCTTATGGTCCAACTTTCACAGCCATACATTGCAACTGGGAAAACCTTAGCCTTGACTATACGCACTTTTGTTGGCAGGGTGATGTTTCTGCTTTTTAGTATGTTGTCTAGATTGGCCATGGCTTTCCTCCCCAGGAGCAAGCATCTTTTAATTTCTTGGCTGCAGTCCAAGGCTGCTGTGATCTTGGAGCCCAGAAAAATAAAATCTGTCACTACCTCCATTTCTTCCCCATCTATTTGCCAGGAATTGAGAGGGCTGGATGCCAAGATCTTAGTTTTCTTAATGTTGAGTTTCAAACCAACTTTTGCATTCTCCTTCTTCACCTGCATCAAGAGACTCTTTAGTTCCTCTTCACTATCTGCCATTAGAGTGGTATCATCTGCATATCTGAGGTTGTTGATACAGTATTTCTCCCAGCAATCTTAACTTCAACTTTTGATTCATCTAGCCCTGCCTTTCTCATGATGTGCTTTGCATATAAGTTAAATAGGCAGGGCAACAGTATACAGACTTGCTGGACTCCTTTCCCAATTTTGAACCAATCAGTGGATCCGTGTCCAGTTCTCACTGTTGCTTCTTGACCCGCATATAGGTTTCTCAAGAGACAAATAAGATGGTCTTGTACTCCCATCTCTTTAAGAACTTGCCACCATTTGTTGTGATCCACACAATCAAAGGCTTTAGCATAGGCAATGAAGCAAAAGTAAATGTTTTTCTGGAACTCCCTAGCTTTCTCCACGATCCAGCATATGTTGGCAATTTGATCTCTAGTTCCTCTGCCTCTTTGAAATCCTGCCTGTACTTCTGGTAGTTCTTGATCCACATACTGCTGGAGCCTAGCTTGTAGGATTTTAAGCATACCTTTACTAGCATGTGAAATGAGTGCAATGGTGTGACAGTTTGAACATTCTTTGGCATTGCCTTTCTTTGGAATTGGAATGTAAATTGAGCTTTCCCAAGGGCCACTGTTGAGTTTTCCAAATTTGCTGACAAACTGAGTGTAGCATTTTTACTGCATCATCTTTTAAGATTTTGAATAGCTCAGC
Organism: Masticophis lateralis; assembly: GCA_030761175.1. Taxonomy (NCBI): domain Eukaryota; kingdom Metazoa; phylum Chordata; class Lepidosauria; order Squamata; family Colubridae; genus Masticophis; species Masticophis lateralis. The sequence goes on along the minus strand of JAUDYJ010000015.1, from coordinate 890,818 downwards.
TGGAATACCATCACCTCCACTAGCTATGTTGTTGCTCAGGTTTCCTAAGGCCCATTTGACTTCTTGTATAATGCACATCATATTTATATTGATACACTATACTTATATCATGCACACCATGTAGCACACTATAAAATATTAATATCTGGCTGTTTTAAAACAAGGTATCCCCTGCCAACAACCCATCCAATTGCCCATCACGTGTGTGGCTCACATCACAAAGAAGAAGCAGGCATCTCTGTACATGGGGCACAGGGGAGGAAAGTCATCTCAGCAGCCAGGAACCACCACCGCAGCTGCTGCTTCTGCCAGGTGTGCCTGGCACCACAATGCAAGAGGTGGGGGGCTTGCAAAGGATGGCCACGTCTCTTGCAGCATCAAACAACCTTCAAGCGGCTGGAGCAAAATCAGAGCCAGCAAGAAGACGTAAAAGTCCTTGGATCCTCCCTCTTCCTCCCCATGCCACATTTTATCAACAGCAATTCCATTTTTATGCAGAATTGCAGGGAGGAGAAAATACTGGTACAGTCTCATTTTATTTTTTCCTGGAGCACAAAGGAGGGAGAGAGTGGCCATGTGCATTTCCCCCAAACGAAGCCCATTGTTTCTGCAACGTTCCCACAAGAGAAAAACTGCTTTTTAGCTCCTGGGATCAGCTGGCATCAGAAAGGCCAGAGCCCCTACCCAGAGCACCAAGCAAACCTCCATGGCTTTTGTCTCCCAATAGATTCCTCCCTCTCTGGACACAACTGAGATGTCTTTCAAAAGTGCCCTATTTAAACCATCAATGACACAATGGGGAGGAACAAGGTGAACAGAAACAGCGGAGAAAGAAATTAGTGGGACATGGCTGGAAGAAAAAGGGCTTCCTAACCAGAGGATGGGAAGGGCAGGAAGAACCCTGCCAATCATTCTACAGCTCGAGGGATTTAAATTGTTCAAAAGAAATGGAATGGAATGGAATGGAATGGAATGGAATGGAATGGAATGGAACGGAACGGAACAGAATCTGGAATGGACCCAGATGGTCTTCTAATCCAGCCACCTGCTCAAGCAAGTCAACCTATACTATTTCAGAGAAAGTGACTGCCCAGTCTCTTCTTAAAAACCTCCAGTGATGGAGTGCCCATGATTTCTGGTGGCAAGCTGTTTCACTGGTTAATTGTTACTGTTAGGGTTTCTCCTTAATTCCAAGTTGCTTCTCTCCTTGATCAGTTTCCATCCATTGTTTCTTGTCCTGTCCTCTGGTGCTTTGGAGAATAATCTGACCCCTTCTTCTTTGTGGCAGCCCCTCAACTACTGGAATATTGCTATCATGTCATCCCTAATTCTTCTTTACTTTAGACTAGCCAGAGCCAAATCCTGCAGCCGTTCTTCATACATTTTAGTCTCCGGGCCTTTGAACATCTTAGTTGCTCTTCTCCAAACTTTTTCCAAAGTCTCAACATCTTTTTTGTAGTATGGTGACCCAAACTGGTTGCAGTATTCCAGATGTGGCCTTACTTGGGTTTTACAAAGTGGTACTAATACTTTTCGTGATCTAACAAAAGAGGAGGTGAAATTACATTATATGTATGAAATAGCTATACATCTATAGAAATGTGAAAGAACAATGATGAAAACTTTCTTGAATGCATTTGGGGTAATTATAAAAGGAGAAAGAAATGACGCTGCCATAGGTGTATACTACAGATTGCAAGACCGAACAAAGGAAATAGATGAACTTTTTGCTAATCATTTAGCCGAGGTGAGGAGGAAGCAATACTACAATAGTAATGGGGAACTTTAACTGCCCTGAAATCAATTGGGAGACAAACTCTGCACCTAGTGGAAGATCAGACTAATTCCCGATGAACCTAGCAGACAACTTTGTCAGCCAAAAGGTATGGGAGGGAGCTACAGGGTCAGCTAAACTGAACTTAATTCTTACCAACAGAGATGAAATGATAGAGGGCGTTTAAGTTGTGGGAACTTTGGGGGTCAGTGACCATATAATAATCAACATAATGCAGGTACATGCAATGGAACGAAGTCAAACTAGTGCCTTAAACTTTGAGCGAAGTGATTTCAACAACCTTAGAAAAAGCTTGGAAAGGATTCCATGGATGAAGATCTTAAAGGGAAAAACAACCCAAGAAGCTTGGAAAATTCTGAAAAATGAGATTATAAAACCCACAGAAAAAGTAAAATAAGAGATCCCAGAAGAAACCAGCATGGCTACATAAAGAGCTCTCTGATAAACTGGGCAAGTATTAAAATTTTAAAGAGGGACACACAACTAAGGCAGAATACTAACAAAATAGCCCAAAATTATAAAGATGAAGTCAGGAAAGCTAAGGCTCAGAATGAAGTAAGACTTGCAAGAAATGTCAATAATAACAATAATGAAGTTTCTTTCAAAATGTAAAAACCAAAAAAAAAAAAAATCAAGGAAACAAGCACTCTACTTAATCAAGAGGTGGTATCCAGCAGGTTCTGACCAGTTCTGGAAAACCGGTAGTGGAAATTTTGAGTAGTTCAGAGAAACTGTAAATATCACCTCTGACTGGCCCCACCCCCATCTATTCTGTAGTCCCAGCTGATCGGGAGGAAATGGGGATTTTGCAGTAACCTTCCCCTGCCATGCTCACCAAGCCACGCCCACCAAGCCACACCCACAAGCCATGTCACACCCACCAAGCAGCAGGGAGAAAATGGAACTACTTAATTCATTTTTTACATCTGACTTTACACAAAAGGAAAAAATAGTTCAACCTAACAAAATCAGTACTGTAAAAGACAAGATTAGGAATATAAATCAAAATAGGCAAGAAAATGGTAAGACAACACCTGTCTGTTCTAGAGTTCAATCACCGGAACCAAGTGAATTATATCCCAGGGTACTGAAGGAGCTGACAGATGTGATCTCGGAACTGCTGAACTGTATCTTTCTAATATCCTGGAGCATTCGGGAACTACCATAGGACTGGAAAACAGCTGACGGTTCCAATCTTCAAAAAAAAAAGGGGGGGGGGAACTACAGATCAATCAGCCTGACATCAATATCTGAAAAAATTCTGGAAAAGATCATCAAGCAAGGGATCTGTGAACACCTAGAAACAAGCAAAGCTATTACTAGAAACCAACATGGGTTTGTCAAAGACAGATGATGCCAGACCAATCTTATTTCATTCCTTGACAATGTGACTAAATTAGTGGACCAGTAAAATGCTGTGAACTTGGACTTCAGTAAGGCATTTGACAAAGTAGCCCACAATCTGCTTCTTAGTAAGACAGAAAAATGTAGGATACACAGCATCACCACCCGATGGATTCGCACCAACCAACCACTCTCAATGTATAGTCCTCAATGGAACTACATTATGTACACTGGGAGCATATGCACCAAAGACAAATTCCTTGTGTGTCCAATTACACTTAGCCAATAAAGAATTGTATTCTATTCTATTGACACGGAGGGAAACAAGCAGTGGAGTACCTCAGGGGTTCTGTCTTAGGCCGAGTGTTCTTCCGTATCTTCATAAAAGATTTGGATGAGTGAATAGAAGGAGAACTCATCAAATTTGCAGAACACTAAGCTGGGGGGAATAGCCAACACTTTGAAGATAGACTCAAGATATAGAAGGATCTTGAAAGACTTGAACACTGGACTGTACCTAACAAAAGAAAATTCAATGATAAGAAAAGTAAGGTTTTACACTTAGGCAAGAAAAACCAAATACACAGATACAAAATAGATTATTACTTGGCTCAACAGGTAATAAATGAGACTGTGATAGGGATCTGGGGGTCTTAGTGGACAATCACTTAACTATGAGCCAGCAGCTGCCCAAAAAGTCAATTAACAGGGACAGAATCAAGATCATACCAAGTATTGGTACATCTCACAGCCTACAGATCTGATCTGAAATCCAAAGTCACAAAAATTGTGAGGATTTAGGAAAAGCCGGCACATGACAGGGGTCAGACTGTTCTCCCTTTCACCATGAAGAGAAGGGTTCAGCTCCACACTTGGTCACAAAGCCACCTGGTTCTGTCTCCTCCAATGAAGCTGGCAGATTTGCTATGAAGATACTGGGCACTCTTTATGCAATTTGATGTGACTGCAGCCCACTAAGTCTTTTGATTACAATGGGTGGAAATTGGACAAATAAACACAAAAAGTGAGGTCTGGAAGCAAGAACAGAATGACAAGTCTAACAAAGGAGAAAAAAGTCAAGAGCACGTTTTCTTGTAGCTCCTTCATGTTCCCTGTAGGAGTAGAATAAATACACTATAGAAAATGTTAGCAAATGCACAAATAAAGAGTTCTCAGTAATTCCACCTAGCATCATAATTCCACCTAGTTAAGGAAAACCATTAGTCTCTCATTTCAGAAGACAAAGTTCACACCACCAAGACTAAGCAGAAGCAGTATGGGAGTGTCACTTCTGTCCCTGAGGGAAAGACCCCAGACCACCATTTGGAGATGAGCTGCTCCCAAAATGAGAACTAAAAAGTGCCCCCTCTAACCAAGATGAACAGCACACAAACCATATTGTATTGTATTGTATTGTATCGTATATCATATCATAGTTAGTTAGTTTTGGTGAGTGTCTCCAAGTGGTTGAGGCTAAGTGGTCCTATGGAGAGCAGGTGGAAGGCCAGAGACAAATCCAGGCTGGGCCGGGACTCCTTGAAGCCTGCCTGGCCTTAATTGACCTTTTCACTCAATGTTTATAAAATGGACTGAAAGGTACCAGGAAGAATGGGGAGAAGTCACAGGTTTCCCTGCATGGGGACAGACCTGCCAGTCTTTCCATCCTGGGTCACAGGAGGCCCAACTCTGGAACTGCTAAGTGAGGAGGGGAAAGGAGAGGATAGGAAAGAGACCCCCAGGCACACACGCACGCACACACACCCGCCAAATCCTTGCAGCTGCTGCTCCCTTTCATCCTTTGCTGTTCCCCAAAAGCCGAGGGCTGGTAAGTAAAGGTAGGTGGAGGGAGGCACCCGCACCCCACTGCCTCCAGATGACTCCTGGGCTGGATTCACAAGGAGCCAGTATTTTCCCAACACACGAAACTTCCTAAACTTCCATCTTGGCTCCCTCTCTGCAGGCCATTCACAAAGAAGCCACCAGATCCTGCACCTGACTGGCCCCAAGAGCTCTGCCGCCGGCTGCATTTACACCTATCCTGAACCCAAACTCACCAAGCAGGCCGGATTTGCGCAAGAAGCCGAGCAGTTCAAAATAATCATTCCGGTTGAAAGTGACCAAGCTTCGCCTCCGGTCGGCAGCCGCAACAAATATACACACACAGCGCCCGGTCCGGCTCCTCGGAGCCCCCCCCCCCTCCCCCCAGGCTTATCTTCACCGCGCCCGGCAGCCGGACCGGGCGCTGACCGAGGGCGACACGGAAGACGCGTTTTCGAGGCCGAGTAGCCGCCGGGCGGCTTGCGGCGGCCACGTCAGTCCCCGAAGGCGCCGCGGACCCTCCGCTTCCCTTCCCCGCCCCGCCCCGCCCCGCCCGCTTCCTGGCCTTCTGGGGAAGCCGCGGACGGCGCGGCGCAGCGGAGCCGGAGAGAAGTGCGCGAGGCCGGCGCTGGACTCTCCCCACCCGCAACGGAGGAAGGTCCCGCCCAGGCCCCCCTCCCCAATGGCCGATAGTTCCCTCCAGTGCGTTCCCCTTCCATCCACCCCATCGGTCCTACTCAAGTTTCTGGCTCCCCGAGGTGGGCTTGGAAGTGGCCACAATCACTGCCGGCCACACAGGCCCGCTGGGGCTTGGAAGGGAGCCCAGCCAGGCATGGCGCATTGGTTGTGTGAAGCCAGGCCCCACAGGAGAGGATTTTTCTCCCTTTCTTGAAGGCAAGCAGCTGAATGAAGTCCAGCTCCCATGAAGAAGGGCGCCTGCCCGGGGGCTTTCCCTACAGGAGCTGCTGGACCCCTCATGACCCTGCCATGGGACTCTGCCAAATCTAATACCCAATCCTAGCTGACTGCAGCAGCTGCGTTCCTCAAGACGGCCCAGGTGTCTTCATGGGATAACACGGGTCCTCCCTGCATCAAGACAATGGCCAGGTTCTCCCAACAAGTCAACTCTGCCTTGGGAGGGAGGGAGGGAGCAGAGTCCTGGCACTGTGTGCAAAGAAGCCAACTTGACTGGGAGGCTGGACTCTCTTTGGGAAAGGAGCACAGCTGGCTGGAGTGCAAGACAAACAGACCCACAAAAGTTTAACCGGCATCAATTTGTTTAAAAAAGAAAAATCAACAGATGAATCAACATTGCAGTAATTCATTGTGTAACCAGAGCAGGGACTCTGAATGTCCAACCGTCCAGCAGGGAGGGAATGGAGGCAGACCATTCCCCACTCTGGAACCTTCAGCACAATCCCAGAGACCTCAGTGACGAAAATCTCAGTCCTGCTTGCAAAGGGTGCAAAACGCCCCCCTCCCCGAAAAAAAACCAGGCTAATGTGAGCAGCAGAGCCAGATAAGCAGATACTCCCCACCCAGCATCCTTTGGGGCAGCCAGTGAGGAGCTTCGCACAATGTCAACGGCAACAGTGGCTGCAAGGTACATGATCCTTCCGTGACACCACAGCCCATCAGTCAACAGTCACTCTATTACAGCAGGGAGAGCAATCTCACTCAAAGGGATGGCAGGGCAGCTGCAGTGGGGGAAAAGTCAAAATCACTTAATTAGAATTATGATAATGAAAGCTAATATAATTACCAAGTTCTGCCCAATGGTGACAGGAAATATCATCCAGTGACAATTCTGCAGCCTCGGACCCTGGCCTCAGGCATCTGCATGGGAGAAATTCTGCAACAGAGCGGGCAAATTCCTGTCTGCCTCACCTGGATCAGAAATGCACACCTATGCGATGGTCTCTGGTCGCTGAGATGCCAGTTGAGCTCTGGGGATCCTGAGTGAGTGGAGACTCATCAGCCTCCCAGAAATTGTGAATCATAGGTTGCCAATGCAACAAGGCACCTCCATGGCTATCAAAGAGCACCCTAAATGGCACCGCTCAGCCCAGGCCTGGGGCATCTCTGCTCAATTGGTTTTCTCAATCAATTCTCCCGCTTCGGTGTCAGCCTGAATCCTACTATAATGGCAGGGTTTGTGATTAGCTGATCAGCTCTTGACAAACTACAAGACAAGACAGCCGGTCTCTGTGGAGCTTCAGATACAGAATCGCGGCTTTTCACGATAAAACCCGCCTTTTGCTCCATACGGGAATCACTTCTTGCTTTCAAGGCAGAGAAGGGCCAACAAAGCCGGAGCGGCGGCTAATGAGTTGTTTACATGCCTACTGAGCCCCAACCGCCGCCCCCCCCCCCCCACACACACACACTCCGGAGCGCCTCTGCCTCACACCCACAACAGAAACAACACGCCCGCTGATGCTCGCAGTTGTCAACAACATCTCCAGCAACCTCCGGGCCTCCGGCCTTCCTGCGCCGGGTTTTGGGGGCAGAGTTCGCGGAGGAGCGGAAAGCGCAGCAAAAGCCAGCCCCACAGCCGAGCTCTGGCCGCGGCCCTCCGGGGCGACGAGCCACGGCCTCCCTCGGCATCGCTGTCGAGCGCGGCCCCTTCCCGGTGGGTCTCCCTGCAAGGCTCCCTCCCCCAGCGCCCCTCTCAACGCCGCCCCCGACCGTGAGGCCGGTCCGCTGCCCTGTGGAGGAAGGCCCGCTTATGCCCCGAGGAGCGCGCTTGGAGGCGGCGCCGAATCCCGCGGAGCCTCGGGACGCCTGCCCGGCTTCGGCAAAAGGGGCTCCGCGAAGTTCTACGAGGCCTCGGGAACAGGGCGGGGAGGCGAAGCCGGAGCGCGGCAAGTTTGACACGGGGGCGGCGGCGGGAGGAAACGGCGAGGGGCGGCCGGGAGGCTCTCCCGAAGGTCATAGCGACGCCACTCGAACCTCCCGGGAGGACCCTCGGCCGAGCCGGGCCGGGCCGGGCCGGGCCGGACTGGAAGGTCGCCTGCTACGGCCGAGAACGGGAGAACGACCGGGGCGTCCGGAAAGCTCCGGCTCTTCGGCCCACCTCGGCCTCCCGCCCGCGGCCTCGTCTTGCCGGCCGCCCGCCGGGAGTTGCAGACCCCCGCGACTTGCCGCTGCCCCCGGCACTCGGAGTGAGCCATCCCGGCGGCAAGGAGGCCTGGCACCCGGTCGAAGCTTCCAGGTGCGGAGAGAAACGCTCCGGGCCACGCAACTGGCAGAGGCGGCCGCTCCCCGGCCCGAGCCTGCTCGGGGGCAAAAGAAGCAGCCGCTGCCCGCGCCCTCGCCCGGGTGGCCGCCCCAAGCGCGCGGGGCTCCCGTTTGTCCCAAGCCCCTCACCCACTCCTCCACCCCTTTCCTCGGAGAGAAAGAAGCCAGCAGCAGCAGCAGCAGCAACTCACCCAGCGGGAGGAAATGTTTGGTGTCCATGTCCGCGATTTAACTCATGCCCAGCGGCGCGGCGTGGCGATCGGCGGCGGGAAAAAGCCGAGGCGGCGGGAGGGCCCCGCTGCGGAGCCCGCCGAGCCAGAGGCGCAGGGAGGCGGATCCCGGGGCGGCCGGCTGGAAGGGCCCTTCCGCGTCTCACCGCGTCGCGCTGGCGGATGGGGGGCCGGGGCTCTCCTCCCCCCGCCCGCCGCCGCGGCTCCGGAGCCTCGCTCCCTGCCTCGCCTCTTCCTCCTCCTCCTCCTCGCAGGCAGAAGCGTTTTTCGAAAGGCCGCCGGAGGCAGAGCCGAGAGGAGCCGAGCCAGTCCCGCGGGGTGTGCGCAACGCCGCGGCGGAGGGAGTTGGGAAAACTCGCCCAACAATGTAACTAAAGTACAGGACTTGTGTCGGGGCCTGCGCGCGCCCGCAGCTCGCGGCCCGGGGGCGAGCGAGGAGCGAGCCGGTGCGCGCGGCCGCCTCTCGCTCTCTCTCTCCAGGAGCAGCAGCGCAAAGGGGCCCGGCGAAGGGGGAGGCCGACGGCCGACTGGCCACGGCGACGGGGCGGTGCGCTGGGCCATTCCCGGGGCGGGGGCTCTCGGCGGCCCTCCCCGCGCGCTCAGAAGACCGGCTTTCCCGGAGCGGCTCGGACGTCTCAGGGGTGGGCGGGCGACGGCCTGCGTGCCAGCTGGACAACTGGGGCTACGTGGGGGAGGGAAGCGGCGTGGAAGCCGCCCGGGTCCCGGAGTCTGGCTGCCCGCCATCGGCTGGACGAGGGGCGGGGAGGGGCGGCGGGTCCAGCGCGGAAAGAAGCCGACTTGCCGGAGAGCCGGAGCCCTGCGGGCGCTGCCCCCCTCTCGACACTGCTTCGGCCAACCGCCCGAGACAGGGGCCATCGTCTCTGGCGGCGACGGCTCTCGGCCCGCTCCTGGCCTGAAAAGCGAAGCCGGGCTGGGATTGTCGGCTGTCGCCCGGCGCGGATCCCACGGACCGCTCGCAGCTCCGCAAACGCGGCCGTGGCGAGAGGGCGCGCTCAGCCACCCACAGACCGAGGCGAACGGGCGCCCGACCCCGGCCGGCCATTGGCTGCCCGGCAGGACGGACCGAAATTTGGAGCACGCTCCCCTCCCCCCACTTATTCCGAGCGGGGAGGGGCGCCTCTCCGGCCGTCCAATCGCAGCGAGGGGGCGGGCCCAGTCAGCGCGCGCGGCCCCCGTTTTGGGTTCGTGGAGGGGACGCGCGCGGCCCCGAAGGTAGCGCCCCCCGCGCGCGGCAGAAGCCGACGGAGACGCGGGAAGACGGAGCTGGCAAGCCGGGAACGGGACTTGTTCGAGGAGACGCCTGCCAAGCAAGCGCCTCGTGTGGGCAGGCAGAGTCGGGCGAAGGTGACACATATGCCAGAAACTTCGGGATCCCCCATCGTGGTAGCAGTGAGGTCCGCCTTCCTTTCGGACACCCAGGTCAAGTGGGGACAGCCCTTTCCCATTCGACCGGCCAGGCCTTATAGCTAATAAGACAGCCAAGATCACTTTGGAGTGGATCCAAAAGCCGCAACCGGACCACCAAAGAGATGGGATGCTTAGGATGCAAACCAGCAGCAGCCCCTGTGAAGCATCTGCCCCATCTAGAGGCTGGTGCAGCAGTCTAACCGTACAATGAGGACTTCACTGTCACCAGAGAACATGGCCTGGAAAGGGCCATTGCCAGCACAACACAGAAAGGTACCTAAGTGATTGTTCTTAGGACAGTGATGAAACCTCACTCCAAACCAGCAGATTATCCCTGGGAGCAATTTGCCTAGATGTTAAAGAACCTAGGGGAGTCCTCAGCTACCCCATATTAGAGCAACAAGGGCCCCCACTGCTGAGCCCTGGAATTGACCACTCACCCAAGGAAAAGCAGAACACACCTAAAGGGACACTCCCAGGCTTCTAAAACTGGGACCCTGAATACCCAGGACATCATGGTTGGTGGTCTTGAAAACTACACAAAGATTCACACTTCAACGCCTTCTCCAGAATCCACCCACTCAACAAGTTGGAGATTTGAACCTAGAATAATAGGGTTGGAAGGGATCTTGGAGGAAGAGTTGCAAGAACTGGGCATGGCTAGTCTAGGGAAGAGAAGGGCCAGGGGAGACAGGATAGCAGTCTTCCAATATTTGAGGCTGCCACGGAGAGGAGTGGGCCAAGCTATTCTCCAAACCACCTGAAGGCCAGACAAGGAATAATGGATGGAAGCTGATCAAGGACAGATTAAACCTGTTCCGGGTGGCGCCTCCGTCGTTGTCGGCGGTCTCTTCATGACCGCCGGCCTCCTGGCGCGTAAAGAGCCGCCTCACAGCTGGCAGGCGGCTCGAAAACCCCGCTCTTCAATCGGAAGAGCGGGTAGAGCTTCTGGGGGTGCAGTTGAGCCCCCTGAGTTGCTCCCAGGACCTTTTTTTGTTCTCAGGGTGATGGCTCCCTATTCACCCCCAGAGAGGCTCCGCGCCGAGAGGGATCTCTGCTGCTTTTAGCAGCGGAGCCAGACGTCGTGAGCAACACCACGATCGATGGAAAATTTATACAAGCTGAAAGAGGAGTACCTAAAAAGGAAAAATGCAAGTATTGTTTTTTATTAATTTTCTAGAAGGAAAAAAGAAGAAAGAGAAGGACTAGAGAAAGTGCTTGAAAATGGCGACTGGCTTTGCTCGGAGAAAAGGAGAGTGGAAAGTGAAAGAGCTTAGCCAGTGCTGAGATATCTTAAAAGAAACATTTTAGTAGGGAAGAGAAATAAAGAAATAAGGACTGATTTAAATAGAATTTTTCTGTTTTTTTGAAAAAAGAAGAATTTCTCTGCTGCTTTGGAAAAATAAACGCTAAAACCCCTTTTTTCTTAGAAGTATGACTCCCAAACCAAAAGCAAGGGGGGGCTCCCTTACAACTCAGACAAAGGAGAAAGCAGAAATGATTCAAATGTATTTGCAGGGAACTGCAGATGAGGATTTAAAAGATTTTATAAGTAGGTTTCTAGGGAGTGTTGTTGAGAAGATAAAAAGCTCACAGAAGAATCTTGAGGAGCTGGTACAGGGAAAATATGACCAATTGAATCAAACTATCACCAAAGTAGTTTCTGATCTTTTAAGTGCAGTGGTGGAAATGGGGAGGAAAGTGACTGAAATTAGTTGTAAGTTTGACTCCCAGATGAAAGAAATACAAGAAAAACTTGTGGAAGCTGATGCTAAGAATCAGAATATAGAGAATGATGTCATCATGCTTCAAATTAAAGCTATGGAATCAGCAATTAGATTAAGAGGCATAAGAGAAAATAAGAGAGAAAATTTAAGAACAGTTTGTGCAAAGTTCTTGCAGAATTATTAAAGTTGGAAGATGAGCTAATTCTTGGTTGTATGGAGAAAGTTTATAGAGTCAACTCACATGTAGCTAAACAAAGGAACTTGCCTAGAGATGTTGTTGTCTACTTTACTGACAGAAGATTGAGAGATGATATTTTACAAAAATCCTACTCTGTTACTGTGCAGGTAGAAGGTACACAAATTAGTGTTTTTAAAGAGTTACCATCGAAGATCTTAAAGGCCAGAAAAGATTTTGGTTTTTTGGTCAAGGAATTGAAGAGAAGTAATATCCCATTCAGATGGGATTTACCAGTTGGTGTAGCTTTCAGATACAATGGCGTGAGATATTGTTTGAATACTATTAAAAAAGTGGATCATTTTTACAATAATATTTTTAAGGGAGCCCTGGGAGGTGTTAAGAATAAAAAACCTAAAAGAGAGTCTGTGAAATGTAAGCAGATGGAAGAAATCCAAAATGTGTCAGAAGAAAAAGGAGCACCAGGTGGTTGTTCAGAGGATTCTATTATGGATTTTCCAGATGAGAAAATTAAGCATCCCAGAGATCCAAGAGGGGGAGTACTGGACCTTGAACTGTTCGAGCAAGGATCAAAGAATAAAATTATAACTCGAGAGGAGAAACAGCAGAGATCCAGTACTTTACAAGAGAAGGGCGGTGATGCCAATCAACAGGAAGTAGAAGCTGAGGAAACTCGATTGAAAACCACTGATGTGTAATACAAGGAGATTTATGACATGTTCAAAGTTTTTGCAGAAAGGTTCGGAAAAAAATCTGATTAATTGAATAGTATAAAAGATAGTTTTGATCATATTTGATTTATATAAGAAAATGGATTATAAATTTTTTACAAAGTTCATCCTGAGTTGGATTTGTATTTGACTTATATATCAAAATGGATTATAAAAATTTTCTACAAAGTTTATCCTGAGTTGGACTCAACATCCTGAGAAAGGTAAACAGATTGCTGCAATATATGCAAGCAATCTATAGTTACCCTATTATAGTTCTTTCTTGGAATTTATTATCCAGAAGAAGAGAATAAAGACGAAAACATCTTGGGAACCCGAAGGAAGGATGTGGAAAGGGTGACAGGATTTGAAAGAGTTTTAAAGGAACATCTGGGAATGCGGTTTGTGGTTTTGTTTTGTTTTTTATATACAAGGCTTGAAGTTTAGGAGGAGCTGCATTTGTTTTTTTCTTTTTTTTTTAGGTAGTACAGTATTAGCTAATCTGAATGTCCTACCTAGAGGAATATAAAATACCTTCGTGGTTGGATATTATTAATATAAAGTCACTCGGGGGGATATTTTATGTGGAGAGATGTTTTTTGCTGATGGGGGCAGCTGGAAGATGAAATTTATTGGAATTGGAATTACGTTGGAAGAAAGTATATTTAACTTCAATCAAGATGAAGAGAAGATTGAAACATGGAATATTGAGATAGAAAAAAAATTTTTTGGATGTAATTGTATAATTATATATGTATAATCATATATATTACATTTTATTAGAATAGAAATATGTTTTATGTTTTTTGTTTTTTATTCGAGGGGTGTAGTTGAGATAAAATTATTTGATATGGATATGGATGTGATATATTTTATTATAAGGGGGATTGATTTTGGTATATAATTAGTAATGTTAATAATGGATTACAGAAAGGTATGATATTTTTTAATTGGGTCTAAATATCGTAAGTATCTCATTGATTGATAAATGAATATTGATGGTTGATTAATGAGGTAAAGTTTATTATTATTAGTTCTTTTTATTACAATATTGCTAATTTTAGAAAAAAATTATTATTTATAGGTTTATTTGTTATATTACTTTGTTATATGTACTGGTTTTTTTTCCTTTAACTTTTTCCTTTTTTAAACTTTTTTTTAAATTTGTAGCGGAAATCAAGGGGGGGATGGGGAGGGGAACAGGGTTGGGGTGGAGGGAGGGGGGGAAGGGGGGGGGGAATGAAAAAATTTTGTATTGTAAAACTTTTTCAATAAAAAAAAAAGGACAGATTAAACCTGGAAGCAAGGAGAATTTGACTAGACATACCCAATTCCTGCAACCTTTCTTCATATGTTTTAGGCTTAGCCCCGCTTTATTGCTCTTGTCTGCACTCTTTCCAGAGTCTCAACATCTTTATATTGTGGTTATCAAAACTGGCTGCAATGTTCCAAGTGTGGTGTTATCAAGGCATAAGTGATACTAACTCTTCACATGGATCTATCCCTCTGTTGATGCAGCCTAGGCTTTTTTGGTGGCTGCCACACACTGCTGGCTCATATTTAAGTGACTATCCACTAGAACTCCAAGATCCCTCTCACAGTTACCACAGTTATCCAGGGCTCTAGAGCAGGGGTCTCCAACCTTTGCTGGCTGGGGAATTCTGGGAATTGAAGTCTTAAAGTTGCCATGGTTGGAGACCCTTCTAGAGAATGTTTTGATTTTGGGAAAGGAGGAGAATCAGCAAGATGGATGGGCTCAGTCACAGTGAGGATGAGGGCAGAATTGGGAAACCAGTTGAGAACAGATCTTCAATCTAGCTATGTGGTTGCTAAGAATCAACAATGCACCTAGTGGATGATGGCACACAATCATTAAACAATCAAGTTAATGGATAACTAACCAATTAGATAATAGCTTTCACACCAAGACAAAGAGAACTACATTCTGAAATTCCTAATTTCGACCAATACCAAAGTTTAAAAAGCCCTTGATGATATTCTTGAAAGTTTGAAAGATATGACACAAACTTGCAGCTAAATCGTATTAGCCATATTCATCTTCCCCAGATACTCCATGGAATCCTAGGCCATCTATAAAACAAGTTTCTTCTTCATCTGAATCAAGGATAAAGTTCGGAATTACCCACTGAGAAAAGTTTCTAAGAATCTCTGAATCAAAAGACACAAGGAAGCAAAACATAACTTCCACCCTGTCAAAACTGACCTACCAGAATGGAATGGCACCACTCAAACCTGGGAACAGTACACCTTTGACTTTGGTCAGATTGGCGCTTCCCCATTCAAGGGAGGGGGGAGTGCTATTTGGGGATCTTCCTGTAATTGCAGCTCCTTCTTATTGAACGTGTTGATTGTGGCCCAGAAGACCTTTGCATCAGTGTGCTAGTTGCAGTCTTCCCCAGATCAGCCCGTCAGATGCCCTGTTCATCAACTGACTTGACTACTGCAGCATGATCCTCTTTGGGCTGCTCTCAAAGACCCTATTGAATTTTCAACTTCAGTGGTCCAGAATGTAGTGGTGCAAGAAATGAGCTGCACTGGCTGCTGCTTCTGGGTGTGATTGAAGGGTGCTACTTAGAAAGCCTTATATGGCAGAGGCCCTGGTTCCCTGAAGGATCACCAAAGCATCTGTCCAGATCTTGGCACTCTCTTGTTCCTTCAATTAAATGGTGACCCTTGGGACCCAGGAGGGGCACCTTCTCTGTAGGAGCACCTGCTCTTTGACATGAGGCTCCTCCCGATTTTCAAAGGTTTCCCACCCTGCTGGTGTTTTGGAGGGGCCTGAAGACTTGGCCCTTCACCTGGCCTTTGATGCGGGGAGGGATAATTGAAGCTCCTTTCTTCTTTTTCTTCCCACCTGAGTTTGTTATTCTGCCATTTCTACTTTTTTTATTTATATTCATGTCTTCCTTTTATCTTTTAAGTCATTTGTAAACCACCCAAAGTTGATGGGAGTTGGGCAGCAATTTAAATTAAGTTAAATTAATTCTTGAGATCCAATGGCATCCAGTTGGTTTTCTCCAATTATGCTATAAACAGACCGGTTATCAAAATGAGATTAGGAACTGGAGTTTCCGGCTGAGGTACAAAACGTGTGAACTCCCTGCTTGTGCTCTGCGGCTTCTGCTGGGATCCTTTTCAAGTCCTCAGGGTTTCCAGTAGCACAAGAAAGAGACTATAAGGCCAGACGGAAAAGTATCCTTCAGATGTTTCACTGCATCCTTAATCCAAGATGGTGACAAAGATGATGCACTAAAAATTGTACATGATTTAGGGACCAGGTGAAAAAGCATGAAGGGAAACTGACAGGCCAGCCACATAACTGTGAAGAAATCATGCTTATATCAACACCTGCCTCAGAAACCTCCAGGTAACCAGGGTAGAAACTTTCAAAATAAATCAGCTACTGAATTCTGTAGAGACAACTCCACTATTTGAATATTATCAGAGTCTTAATGGCCTCGTATAAGTCCAAGTGGAGCTGGTTCTGTCATAAGCAAAAGAACGTGAGATATACTGGCCAGAATTTAGCTGGGGCTGGGTGAAATATTAGGCTATACAGATATTGAAGAAATGTGTTGGGAACAGATAACAGGATCTTGATCTTGTTCAATAATGACATACTACTTGCTTTATAGAGGTCAGGGTTCTTCTGCATTAAAAGAACAGATAAGACAACAACATGTAGATTGGTCTCAGTCAGATGGGACAAAGCCATCTGGTCTGTTTTCTCAGGCTTGTACATTGAACTACAATCATAATTTGTGATTACAAAAGTTTACACCGAGTATAGAGAAGTCAGTAATCTGTTGAGTTTATGATAGACACGATAGTCTCATCTGCAAAAAAAAAATACTTTATTGATGTAAAACTTTTAAAACTGCTCATGGTTTTGTAAGGATTTCTAAAGACCCAGTTGTGTTGCCCATTAAATTCATAATTCATGCTGGCACCCTAGTACTTGTAAAATTCAAATTAGGAAGAAATGAAAGGCCAATAATGCTCACAAGGTAAATGGGATATATAAAGAACAAAATTAACAGTTGCTTAACCTTACTATGCTGTCTAACAAGTGTCCTTTGAAAATTAGTTACAGTTAATGCAAAAACTGCATTATCTCTGTTCAGAATCTCTCTGAAAATTGTGAGAGAAAGCTATTGCACTCACAGTGATGAGAACATGATTATGTTCCGGAGCACTAAATGGGGATTTTCCTTGGGAAGGAGCTTCAGAGGAGGAGGACTTCTGTGGGAGAAATGAAAGCAGTCTTCCCACTCAGAAGGCCCAGACCCTCTCAAGGTAGCCACAGCTTCTGGCTCCGTGGGAATTGGATGGGAAAGCCACTTTCTCGGCTGGGGTCATTCTTTCCTGGCAATGGCTGTAAATCTCTCCCTGCTTGGCGCAGGAACACATCCTTAATTACTATGGAGAAGGAAAAGCAAATACTGGAAATGGCTGGTGTGAGCGACCCAGAGAGCCACAGCACCAACTCTAAATCCTCCCATAGGTCCCTCCTCCCAGGACATGTTTGAAATATTATACATGGGTGAACCGCAGCATGTATAGAAGTGAACATGAATATCTTTTTGTGCTGACAAACATGGTAAAGCCGTTGCTGACTGAATGGATTGCCTTAGCAGTGCATCTGTAGGCCGCTTCTTTCCCAGTCCTCCTTTCTCCCCTTCTCCAAAAATCAGGCAGGGCCTTTGAAGGAACCCATGACTCCTCCACACACAAAACTTGGTAGGAAAAAGTTGATGTTTCTGGAACAGGCTTTTCAACTGCAACTCTTTGGATCAGGGATGGCGAAAGAACCTGGCAAAGAGGCTGATGGTGAGACATCAATGCCAACGGAGGCTCCCCAGCGCCCTTCGCCTTGGAAATGGTGACTGCTGAGTCTTATTTTCTTTCACAATGGTCCTGGCAGAAGGTCTCGTGAGGAGCAGCCATTTCCTCACTTTATCTTCTGTCTTCTCAGGGACACAACAGGTGGGGCTTCTCTAACAGAGGAAAAGCACAAGTGCTTGATTCCCAACACACACACACACACACACACACCCCAAGCAGCCATAATTTCTGGGGAAATGGAGTCACCAATTCAAGAGTGGAAAGTCTTCCATGAATCAGTTTAATCTTCAACTCTCTGAACTGAATGGCCTTCTTAGGATGCTGATTCCAACAGCCATCTTGACTCTCCCTTTCTCCATCTGCCCAGCTTTTTTTTTTTGCATCTTTTCCAATATTTCTATATTATCCTTTTGCACCAAAGAAATCTGAATAGCTTCATTACCGGAGGCCTATTTTGATGCAGGATATTGATAATTCAATGTTTTCATTCCATGATCTCTGGGAAAGATGTCTCTTTCACAGAAACCTCAGCATTTGCAAGGGCCATCTCAAATCTCTCTGGTCAGTCAGTCCAGGTCAGGTTTCATCCATGAATATTTGAAGTCATTCAGTCCAAACCAACTGCAAGACTTTTGCTCAGTTACAGTGGATCTGATTCGTTTCTCATTGATTGAACCCAGGGGTGTCAAACTCAAGGGCAAATCTGGCCTGCAGGATGCTTAGATCTGGCCCATGGGGCTGCCCTGGACACAGCAAAGGACCGGCCCGTGGTGCCTCTGCCAGCAAAAGCAGAGCTCAGAAGAGCCACGACTGTCCCGCCCGAACTCTATTATTGCTGACAGAGGGTTGTAAGAGGCTGTTGCAGCTGAAAATGGAGCTTGGGAGCCCATTTTCGTTGGCCGAGGACTTGGGCCACCGCAAGCACCCCTGACATGAGTGACTCTAAGCTGGCCATGCCCATTCTGACCCCCCAAAGTCAAAGACAACCCTGATGCGTCCCTCAATGAAATCGAGCTTTGACACCCTGATCTAACCTGAAGTTTGTCCTACTTAATTTCTGCATCATTTGAGTTTTTTCAGTCAGCCAGCCAGCCCAAAGTTTGAAGTGGCCCTTTATCTACTTTCCTCCAAATGCAATGATTTTCTAAGAAAAGCATGCAAAATGCTGGGAGGTGTGAATATTACAAAAGGCAAGTCCTTTTATCTTAGCTTTAAGGAGCTGGAAACTAAGTTTACATGAAAACGCAAAGAGAATGAATTTATTTGTCTTTTGTAGCCACTGATCAACCACAGAAATGTAAACACAATGACTCACGGTGGTCAAATTTAAATTAAAGCTGTCTTTTAAAAGAAAGGTGAAACCCCTTCCAGTCTTGGGGGGGAGGACCCTACTGCAATCTATCTGAAATGATGATGATGATGATGATGATGATGATGATAATGATGGCTTATCTGAGGTGGAGGAAGGTGTTAAATAGAAACACAAATCCCCAGCTCCCCTTCTGGGCTCCTGGTGTCTGCCCAGCATCCAATACATTCCCAGAGGGCAGGGACCGGATTTCTTTCACTCAAGAGAACCCCAAATACGGGTGAAGCTGAGCCACCAAAGCAGAGAGGCCATTTTAATTCTGCTCCTGATTCCTTCTCTTTGCACTGAGCCTCCGTGCCAATCCAGGCAGGGCCCTTTGGCATCCGCTGCAGCCTCTTCCTTCCTTTCCTATGGAAAGCCTCCTTGCAGCAGAAATGAAGGGGATTGAATTACTGGGAGCGCAGGAGGCTTTTCCACCTCACAAATTTTGTTTGATTGGCTGGAGGATGTCTGGGGACAGTTTCAGCTGCCTTTCCTCTCGCTGTTGTTTCTCCTTCAGACTGTTGGAGCCCAGCACATGAGGTTGCTTTTTTCTTTTTCTGTAATTGTTTCATTGCATCCTTCCTCTGAAAAGTATCTCTTAAATGATGTGATAATGTTTGAAAACCTAGTGTGGTGCGGAGTACTGGGGGTGGACTAAGGTTCCCCCTCCCCGCCCCAGTTGATGCCGCTGGGGGAACCACTGTCCCACATCACAGTGTTGTTATAACCACAAAAAAGGGTCGGTGGAGAAACCTGCTTGGGGAAGGGCTGGGCAGAAATGCAACGTTATGGCCAAGATGGCTAGAGGTGGGAACTGGGCTCCCCAGTCAGCCGGCCCTTGTCCTCCAGCAGCCATACCTCTGGGAGTTCTTGACCAAGGGATGTGCGCGAGTGGAGAGAGGAGTCCTGATTCTGCAGCAGAATCCAGTCCTGGCAGAGAAATGGCCTCCAAATTAGGCAGAAGACTTACCCTCTTCCTAGCTTGGGGAGGCAAGGACTGGGGGGAGGGGCCCTGGCCTGAGTAGACTACAGCAAGGCTCAGGGTGCCCATGGAAGAGTAGGGATGGATGAATCGTGAAGCCACCATGAATGTCCCTTTGTGCTATGTGGCCCTGCTGTCACAGTAACGTTGGTTTGGCCTGGACACAAGTACTAAGGCTGATGGGGGGGGGGGCGAATAAGCAAGCATATTGCTTAAGGGGAGCGCAAGGGACGTGTGAGGAGCCAAGAAGCTTGACAACTGAATTGGACCCTCTGTCTCCACCCCAGGTTTCTTTACCCTGCCTCTCGCTCTCCTCGGCTAATGTTGATCTTGGATTGCCTTGTCAGCAGCTGGCCAGCCATCAGAAAGCTTGGCCTGGGCGCTTTGGGTGTCCATCCACGGGGAGGGGAGAGGTCCAGCTGCTCCAGAGGAACCAGGTCAGCCAGACACGGGGCTGAGGTCTTCAGCCTGGCTGCAGCAGAAAATGCTCCTTGGGGTGAGGAATAAGGGGCCAGCTCTGTGCAGCTGGGCTAAGCCACGAACGTAGCTGGTGGAAAGGCTGCAGATGTTTCAAAGTTTAGATAAATGGCAGATATTCAAAATGACAAGAGGTCATTCAACAGTGTACAGTGATGCACACTGGTGCCCAAAAATCCAAACTAATTAACGGGATATGAGCTAATTAGGAAAGGGATCTCAGAAACTTTTTTAGTTGTGTCGATATTAGATATATATATATATATATATAGCTTGTAGATATATAACCTTTAATACTGAACAAATAAAAGAGATATAAAATAACTCCTAAAAGTATAGCACATGTAAAAAGTATGTAAATAGGATTAAAACTAAATGACATTCACCCAATATTACATCAACAACATTTTCTCTCACCAGCATGAGGTATTCCTCCGTACATGTTGAAGGACGTTGTATGCACCATAGCGGGGTCTCCAACCAGAATGGGAGTTGAAGTCTGCAAGTCTTAAAGCTGCCAAGGTTGGAGACCCCTGCACCATTGCATGAGTGTTCAACACAGGGGGTTGACGGAGTCTACATCCACTGTAAAAAAAGGCCTACAGCGTGTTAGGGATAAGAAGAAACAATACTGAAAATAGAGATGCCAGTCTCCTAATGTCCTGATAGGCACCAACCAGTCTCAAAAAGGAGACAGTGGTGCCTGAGAAGGTTCAGAGGAGGCAGCGAACCTGATCAGGGGTGGCAGTGGCACAGCTCCTGTGTGAGGAAAGGGGGCAACATTTGGGGCCTTTTGGCTTAGAAAAAAGAGGCAAATGAGCTCCTTTCAATGTGAAATGACCAATCAAGGACATGACTGAGGCATACAAAATTATGCAAAGCAGGGATATATTGGACACATCATGGATACATAACCCTTCCCAAAATGCTAGAACCAGAGGTCACCACATGAATGTGACTCTTGGAAGAAGCTGGACAAACAACAGGAGACATTTTACCCAATTCATAATTAAACTCTGGGATTCAGAGCCTCGAGAGGCTATCAAGTTGTTTGGCATCAAGGGAGGGTTGGAGCAGTTAAGGGAAGCCATGGGGATAAATGGCGATTAGCCTTCAGGGCGGTGGGGCTGCCTCTGAAGGGCATCTGCTGGGAGGTTTGTGGGCTTCCTTGTGCAGTTGTTGGCCACTGTGAAAACAAACTGGTAGGTTAGATGGACCAGGACTGGCTTATGTGCTTGTGTAGTCACCTTACTGGCTACTGCAATGCACTCTCTACCTGGGGCCACCCTTGAATATCCCTGGGAAGCTATAGCTGGTCCAGAAAGCATCAGAGTAGGCAGTGATGGGCATGCCTTGGTATGCCTAGTGGCTGGGATTGGGGTGGGGGAGGCTTCTGAGGGCAAGAAGGGGTTGTTGTCAGTGGATGTTTCTTCCTTCTGTTTCGTTTCCCCTGGCACAGAAACGGGAAAGTAAGGCTCTCTGGCAGCCTTCTTGGCCAAGGCAGCATTTGCTGAACACCGACAGCCACAGTCCAACCGTGGACCGATGGATTGTGACACTGAAGGGCCAGGGGGAGGGGGAGGGGCGTGGTATTGGTGGGGAGCCAGAACAGAACTTTAAAATGGGGGGGGGGGGCAGCAGGTCTCCTGAGTGGAGGGCAGAAGCCTTCGCTGACTAAGCCGCCGCCCCTTCTGCAGCTCTTTGGGCAGGTGCAGAAGATACGAAGCCCCCGGAGGGTCCGGAGAGCCGCGATTGATCCCCTCCGGTCAGCCGAGGCGGTCAGGGCGACGGTCCTGCCTTTGGCCATTCAGGGAGGGGAGGTCACCTAGAAAGCTGACCGGTGACAAGAGAGGCCGGCGGAAGTCCGGAGGGCTGGGGAGGGGGCTCCGCTGCCGGGTCCGGCCGCAGCTGCCCGTGGCCTTGCCCCTTCTCGCCCCTCCCCTCCCCCCCCCCCGCGGGCGCCGCTGTTTCTCCGCCGGCTGAGCTGGGCGCTCGGGGTCAAAGGCAGGTCAAGGCGGGCGGGGGGAGAAGAGGGCAGCCCCTGCCCCCCGCCGGGGAAAAGGACGGAGTGACGTCAGAAGAGAGAGCGCCCATTGGCCGCGGCTCGTGTGTCGTTTCCCCCCACCGTCTCCCGTCCCCCGCCCAGCGCCTCTCGGGCAGAGCGAGCGGTGGACGCGCCTCTCCGCCCCGGGGAGACGGCCGCGCATCTCTGCCCATCAGGCCAGCTCACGGAGCCGCCCTACCCGCGGGAAAGGAGCGATGGGCCCGGCCGCCTGGAGGGGTCCGCGCTTGATTCGGGGACTGGACTGGAGATTAAAACATACGATGAAGAGTTGCAAGAACTGGGCATGGCCAGTCTAGGGAAGAGAAGGTCCAGGGGAGACAGGAGAGCAGTCTTCCAATATTTGAGGGGCTGCCACAGAGAGAAGGAAGGGGGACAAACTATTTTCTAAAGCCCCCGAAGGCCAGACAAGGAATAATGGATGGAAACTGATCCAAGAGAGATTCAACCTGGAAATAAGGAGGAATTTTCTGACAGTGAGGACAATCAACCCATGGAACACAAGCTGCCTTCGGAAGTTGTGGGAGCTTCATCACTGAAAGCTTTGAAGGGGAAACTGGACGGCCATCTGTCAGAAATGGTGTAGGTCCAACCTACACCTGCTTGGTTGGAGGGGGGGTTGGACTAGATGACCTACGAGGTTCCTTCCAACTCTGTTAAACTATTAACGCTCTCCCTGCTCTCACGCTTCCCGTCCACCCTGACTCATAGCTTAACAGCCAATGGCTCATTTCAGCCTGGATAACCCAGTTAATAACTCTGAATCTGGCTTTGCTTATGAGAAGGTTTCAAAAGGAGATCCCGTGACTTTGGGACACAGCAACGGTCATAAATATGAAACTTGTCAAGCATCTGAATTTTGATCACATGATGATGGGGATGCTGCAAAGGTCATAACTTTGAAAAAAGAACATAAGTCACATTTTTCAATGCTGTTGCAACTTTGAACAGTCACTAAATGAACTTTCGTAGATCAAGGACTACCTGTACACTAAAACTCTGGAAACATTTCCCTCCTTAGGAAATTATGGCATGGAATATCTAATTAAAAAAAAGATTCTACTCTTTTTCTCATGCCAAATTGACTTTATGGGGAAACCCAATTTTGAAACTTGGGAAGAAGATGTTGATATGAAAGATTGGATAAAAGCAGGGATATTGACTTTGGGCCAACAGACAGAGAGGATGAATTGTTAACATACTTTTGGTTAAGAGATAAATATCACCTATCAGGTATAGCTCAATGGCAATATTTGCAATTACAACATTTGTTAATAATATTATTTGGATGAGCATTTCCAGCTTCCGAGACTCTTGAGATAATAGGACAATTTGTTAATTTTTTAAAAACATCTATTATTGGCTTTATAGATATTGTCAACAAAATAATTTGACATGCAGATGTTAAGAAATGAATGGAATAAAGAATTAGCAGTTCCTATATAGCAGGGGTGAAATCCAGCAGATGCTGGAGAACCGATAGCGGATATTTTGAGTAGTTCAGGGAACCGGCAAATACCACCTCTGGCTGGACCCAGAGTGTGGTGGGAATGGAGATTTTGCAATAGCCTTCCTCCAGGAGTGGGAAGGAAATGGAGATTTTGTAGTATCCTTCCCCTGCCATGCCCACCAAGCAACACCCACCAAGCCACACTATGCCCACAGAACTGGTAGCAAAAAAATTTAGATTTTACCACTCCTATATAGGTAGTTCTTATCTCATATTCATTTAAAAACAATCTGAACTTATGTCAGACTTGGCAAAAGGGGTTAGGATCCATCCTTTCAGCCATCGATTGCATCACTCTAAGTCACATGATCTTTGTTATAGAAGCCTAGAAAATGCATTAATTCAATAACCAAGATTAGGAGTTTATTGATTTTTGTATTAGGGTTATTTTTTGTAAGCTACAAAAATAGCTCACTGGGCAACCATATACATTTTCAATTAATAAAATAACTAAACCAACCAATTTAAATCTATAACACAGATTCAACCATTATGGTTTTTGACCCAACATCCTTGTGTCTGTAAGTGCGCTCTGAATGGGAAGTGGGAAGTATAAATTAATGCTACCAGATCTGGGCAAATGATGAAAATCCCAGAAGAGATCTGTTCAAATTGATGCAACAATTCTTGCTGCTCCATCCTTGACACCCGGGCAGCCAGGGGTGGGTGTGTGAAAAGCGCTGTTCCCTCATCAGCGCCTGGTGCAATCCTCTTGGTTAAAGTTTAACTGCCCTCCGTAGCTGCCATGAACTTTGCCTGACATCCAGAGGCAGAAGGGAAGGGGGTTGCTATGTCTTCCGATGGATCTCTGCAATGAAAGAACACTGCTTCTTTTCTACACGCTAAGCCAACATTGCAGGCTTCAAACACTGAGCTTCCTCTCCCTCCATTCAAGTTGAGGCCAGTATCTCTGCAGGCAACCTTCCAAAAATCAGCAACCTGCAGGGGACTCTCCCTGGATGCATGAGTGTTCTAGGCAGGCCTCCATTTCAGAGGTGCCTCCACTCGGCAGGGTTGTCATATGCTACAGCTGCACTGTCACATCACTGCAAGGCCAGGGAAGTGAACTGGGCAGTTCCCTTGCTGCTCAAAAGCCGGCTCTGCAATAGTCTTTAGCACAGCTGCTGCAGCAGGCGGGCGGGCGGGCGAGCTTTGCATTTTCTACACAGAATGTGGGAACCTAAATTCCCACCTGCTTTTGTTAAGGGCCATGATGAAAAAAAAAATCCCTCAGGGAGTGGGCAGTGTTGGAGATGGATTCAATAGAATCAAGCGGAGGCTTTGAAGAGCAACCTCTGGGGTGAAGGGGTGGGACTCCAAAGCAGCAGGAGGGGCCTTCTAAGCATTCGCTCTCTGGGGCAGGGATTTGTACGTGTGTGTTTGCCCCTTCTTGGCACTTGCTTTGCCTCCAGTCCCCGACCTGGAGCTGAGAGGGTGATCTGTCCTGGATGCGACACTGGGGAGAGGCAGGGGATGGAACCGAGGAAAGTTCTCCAGCCTATTTTCCAGCCACTTGGTTCCTGACAGTTTGACCAGACACAGAGCTTATTTCAAAAGCTCTTCCCAGGAATCGAAGTTGGGTGAGAGGGCATTCTTCCACTTTCTGGGCAACAAGATGAATGCAAAAAGGAAGGGAGGTTTATATCTTTAATTGTACTGATAACCCACCCTGATCCTAAGTTTCTGGATTGCAAATACCCACCAAGAAAAAGGGGAAACAGTGAGAAAAATATGACCAAAATAAGTAACAAATGCAAGTGAGGTGCCCACAGTCCACTGCATGTGTCCTGAACTCACAGGGTTGGGTAGAATAAGGTGTGTGTCAGACCTAAAAGCCATCTTTCTACCTTTGGGCCTTTGGGCCTCAAGCCTGCCACAAGCTTACCATGGGAAGTTGGGAGGGGGGATAGTACAGAGTGAAGAAGATATGTAGCCACAATAAAATTCTTTATAGAAAGTCAAGCCCAAGGGGCCCTGCAGCTGTGCTGAGAAGAAGAGGAGGATATCTTCTGTTCCAGACTGTATATGATTGGATGTGTGGTGGACATGTGGGTGAGGAGCAAAGTCTTGAACTTTCTTTTGGGTGTGGAAAGCCCGGAAGCTCTCAGATTCAGGTTTTCCCAGATGTGCCAATGTGGCATCTCTAATAAAAGTTAGCTTTGAGGAATTTCAAGCCTCGGGGTTTGATTTCGTTGTGGGTGTTACTTGGAACCCTGACTGTGTGGTATTTATAACACTTTTTAAAAAAAATTTGATTTATATGCCACCCTTCTCGGAAGACTCAGGGCAGCTTACAATGCGTAAAGCAATAGCCTTCATACTTTTGTATATTTATACAAAGTCAGCTTATTGCCCCCACAAAGCGGGTCCTCAATTTACCTACCTTAGAAAGGATGGAAGGTTGAGTCGACCTTGAGCCTGGCGAGATTCAAACATGCAGTAATTGCAGACAACTGGTGTTTAATTACAATGCTTAGTCTGCTGAGCTATCCAGACACTGACCCTCTAGCCTCAACTGATGGTCTTCCTTGACACACCTGAACTCCCAACTGCATACAAGCCAACATCTGCTCCAGTGCTTCAAACCTCTCTTCCCATATTATTTTTCCGCAGCCAGCAGTGCCAACGGGCCATGGAATGAGACAACTTGCCACAGGACAATTCAACAATTCAACTTAAACATTTAAAATAATTAAAACATTATTTTAATTTTTGTCATTCACATTTCATTTTGTCCTTCCTTTGGCATCCCAAAGGGGCTTTTTCAAAAGGCAACTGGACTTTCTGGTTTTTCTTTGAAGACTTTTCGCTTCTCATCCAAGAAGCTTCTTCGGCTCTGACTGGATGGTGGGGAATGGAAGGATTTATATTCCTTGCAGACAGCTGGAAATTTGAATCCTTTTAGAGAGTCATTGAGGCCACTTGGAGGTTTATCTGTGTCTTCTGTGTCACCTGAATGGTGCAAATGGGTGTGGAGCCTTCTTGGAAGTGCTGAAAGGATTGTGTTGTAGACTGGAGATAGTTGGTGTTGTATCCCTCTCCCCGCTATTGAGAGAGGCCTGTTCAGTTTTGACATAGATGGCCTCTTTGACTCCTCTTTCAAACCAGTGATTCCCTCTGTCCAAACTGTGGACTTTGTTGTCTTCAAAACAGAGGTCTTTGTCTTTTAAATGCAGATGGACTGCTGAATCTAGTCCTGATGGGTTTGTTCTCCTATGTTGGGCCATGTGTTTATGAAATTGTTGTTTTATTTCCAAAACGTACAGATTGCACATGGCTCACGGCATTGTCTGCATATATCACATTGCTCAGTTTGTGTCTGGGTGTTTTATCCTTGGGGTGGACAAATAAATCCTTCCATTCCCCACTGTCTAGTCAAAGCTGAAGGCTTCTTGAATGAGAAGTGAAACGTCTTCAAAGAAAAAACAGAAAGACCAGTTGCTTCTTGAAAAACCACCTTTGGGACAACCATGACCTGGATGATTGAGAATCTCTATAGACACTCTTTTGACATCCTTCTTTAATGATTCTATTTCACTATTTCCTCAATATTAGTGTAACTTTTGTCCTGTGGTGAGTTGGCCCATGGTGAGTTAACTATGGCGAGTTGGCCATGACAAGTTGGCTGTGGCAAGTTGGCCTGATGAGTTAGCTGTGGTGAGTTGGCTATGGTGAGTTGGCTGTGGTGAGTTGGCCATGGTGTGTTGGCCATGACGAGTTGGCTATGGTGAGTTGGCCGTGGTGAGTTGGCCTTGGTGAGTTGGCTGTGGTGAGTTGGCCGTGGTGAGTTGGCCATGACAAGTTGACTGCGGCAAGTTGGCCATGACAAGTTGGCCATGACAAGTTGGCTGTGGTGAGTTGGCTGTGGTGAGTTGGCTGTGATGAGTTGCCCATGACAAGTTGACTGTGGCAAGTTGGCCATGAAAAGTTGGCTGTGGTGAGTTGGCTGTGGTGAGTTGGGCATGACAAGTTGGCTGTGGCAAATTGGCCATGACAAGTTGGCTGTCGTGAGTTGGCTGTCATGAGTTGGCCATGGTGAGTTGGCTGTAGTGAGTTGGCCATGATGAGTTGGCCATGACAAATTGGCTGTGGTGAGTTGGCCGTGGTAAGTTGGCTGTGATGAAGTGGCCATAACAAGTTGGCCATGGTGAGTTGGCTGTGGTGAGTTGGCCATGACAAGTTGGCTGTGGTGAATTTGCTGTGGGACATCAACATTGTGTGTCTTTCACCCTCACAGGTGGATTTTGTCTTTGGCTATTTTTCTGAGCTGACTGTTAGAACAAGCAAGGTCAGCTCTGCAAAAGTTGTATACAAAACCTCAACTAAGGCTCCAAGGAGCCAGCAGCTTCCGACTGTTGTGCAGGTTCAGACATGCTAAGCGGGTATGAGGAACAAATTTTCCTGCAGGAGCAATGAGTCCTCTCAAACATCTTCCTTGTTATGGTCTCACCCTTGCCCAGCACCACTGGCTGGAAGAATTGCCTCCCTCACTGCCCAGCTGCACAGTGGCAGCTCCAGAAACCCCCCCTCCTGGCAGCCTGCAAGGGCAGAGAGGGGGTGGGGTAGGGTGGGGGTAGGGACTGAATAAACGGTTTTTTTCTCAGCTGTCACTTTGGGAACCTGGGGTCAAAACCAAGGGAATTATATCTATTGTTTTAAGCATGAAGAGAATTTTGCCAGTTCTTTAATCGAGACTGGTGGTTTCTCTTGAATGTCTCTGGAGCTTGAACGCGCTTCACAGACCATGGAAGGATGACTTTGCTCCAACACACCTCGACCTTCTTGCCCCCGAAGGCTAATGCCATTCAGACTCTGAATTTCAGAGGCATACATTTGGCTTTAGTGAATTTCATCTTGTTAGTTTCGGCCAATGGTTTCAATTTATCAAGATCCTCTTGAATCCTCCAAGGGTTTCTTTATGAGAAAACTACCATGATGATCATCTCCAATGAGAAAATCTCCACAATTCATTTATTGTTTTCTTTTGAGTCAATCCTGACTCCTACAGGTTCAAATCCTGTCACTTTATTGGGGTGTTTTCAGAAGTGGTTTGCTAATCCCTTCACCCAGGTTGGCTTCCATTCCTAATTCCATCCATCCATCCATCCACCCATCCATCCAAATCTTGTGAGCCTTCCTGATGAGATCCCTGCATATGTTTGAACTGTTGCCAGAAGCCCTGACTGCCTTTGCTTTGCTCAGGGAATTGAATAAGAAGCAAAAAGCCACAGACATTGCCCCAGGCACCTGGCAGGTGTCTTTGCACCAAACACACACACACACACACACCACCCCCACCCCCACATGGTGTAAATCTGGCCTCTGTCTGAAGGGGAAGTAAAAAGAACCCAGACAAATATTTGCTTTTCCTTCTGACTGGGATATCTGGGGAGGCCCCAGAGGTAGTGTCTCTCCCAGGCCTAAACTGCTTTTAGCTGAACTGAGCTGAAAAAAAAACAACCTTAACCTCCCCAGATCTTCATGGGAGGCACTGCTGGAGATTTACCTGGAGACAGAGAGCATTAAACTCTGGGCAACTTTGCTCTCGGTGGGTTTGAGTGACATGGTTGGTTAGCTCTTTCCTGCCCCTGAAAGAAGATTCACCAAGAGCCCTTCCAAGAATATGAAAACAAAAACATGGCTGTTAGTGAGATAAAATAACATCTCCTACAAGTATTTGAAATGATGCAATTAAATTCATGTAATCCAATGTTCCTTTTGACTAGGTGAGGGTTAGGCTGTCCCTCCCACAGGATAGCTGGGGGTGGGGGTATTTTTGATCAGCCTGTTTTCAGACGCAAGTGTCACTTTGGAGTGGCCGATTCCCTTTTCCTCACTGCTTTCCCAGACCCCCTTGGGTGGAAAGAATAGAAATTAGTTTCTACTATTTCTTCGATGGTTCAAGAACTGCAGGAACATCAGTCCTGGGATATTTTAAAATAATATTTATATTAAAAGTTTTAACTACAATAATAACGAAGAGAATAAAAAGTGCAAGAAAGAGAAAATATAAAAAAAATTAAAAAAGCAATTTGCTGCCCTCATTAGGACAAGCATAAAGCATTTCACTCTCTCTTCACCGCCATTGAGTTACAAATGTAAAACTCTTCATCCCAAAACTAACTCTTACTTAAAGGCCAGTCCAATCCAAAACATCTTTTCCAATCCTGATGTCAGCAAAAAGTCCACAGCCTTTAAATAATCAGTTAACAGTGATAAAACTCATCATTCCAAATCTCAATTCCCAATTGTAAGCAAATTCAATAACCAACAGCTTTTCCAATCAGATGTCAGCAAGTCCAGAAATCATTCCTCCCAATAATAACATATCCCGTTTTAACTCTGATTATATAAACCAACTTTATGTTCTTTTTTTTTCAGATAGTCTCGATTTATAACCACAACTGAGCCCAGAATTTAGGTTCATTGCAATCATCAACCAAGGCACCCAGGGACTGCCTCTCTCAACGATTGCAATCCTGGCTCTCTCTCTGTTGCAGTCATTAAGTGACTGCAGTGTGCGGGTCATTAAGTGGATGAAGCAAAGGGACTGTGGAATGGAACTTGGAACTTCATGATCCAAGCATCATTTCTCCAGCCGAGCACTGCAGTTTCCCTTCTGCCTACTGCTCAAACCCCACTCCACCCAAGGTGAAATCCATCCATTAGGCAGCCCTTTTGCTCTCAAAGAGGCTGGTGAAGAAATCCCTCCATGTGGGTCTTTTTCGCTCAGCCTCCTTGACATCAGAAATGATGCCTGACAGATTGATTTAATTCCACACAGGATGGACTCTTCCAGCCAAGTGAGGCTTTTGCTCTCAAGGAGGCTGGGTGAAAAAAATCCCTCCCAAAATCCAAGGGGAAATCCTGCTTGAATTTTGTGTTGGCCATTTTTCAGCCAACCCCCCCCCCCCACCCCCGAGAGGGAGTTGTCTGGGCAGGCAGCAGTGGCTTGTGGCCATCCCTGTGGTTTCCCCACTGACTTGTTGGGGAAGCAGCAGGGAAGATTGCACATGGTGATCACACACAGTGGAGGGACGCTTGGCAACCCACAGCAAGTGCATAGCAATCACTTGACCACAGGGCTGTTATAATGGTCATACATTTGGGCTGTCATAAATCCCCTCATTCAGCATTGACTTTGCTCAGTAGCTGAACAAATGATCCGTAAATGAGGACTACAATCTTGCTCTCTCTATGGCCTGAGATTTAATCAGAGATTAAAATCAAGGAAAAGCTTCCTTAGTCAATGGAAGACTTTAAACAATTTCAGTTCAGAAATTGAAAAGCTACAAAGAAGCAACCCTGGGGGGAACCAAGGGAGGAGCTAGCACCTGGGTCTGACGAAAGCTGGGCAGTGTGGAGATCGTTGAATAGACTGCGCACGGCTACAAGATCCAGAGACACTCTGAACAAATGGGGCTATCCGGTGGCTTCTGTTCTTTGTGATTGCGGTGACAAGCTGACAACAACACATATGTATCCCGTCCTTTGTGCCCCGATCAGTGCACACTTAAGGACCTCATGGCAGTGCAACAGAACACAATTGATGTTGCTAGTTTCTGGGCAAGATCTGTTTAACTGGTACGGATTTTCACCTTAAAACATTTTATATTTTAAATTTTATGTCATATATTATGCCTTATTTTAATTGTGATGCTTCTGACACAAATAAACAAATATGAGCCACAGTGGCGCAGTGGTTAGAGTGCAGTACTGCAGGCTACTTCTGCTGACTCAATTTGGCAGTTCAAATCTCACCAGGCTCAGCCTTCCATCCTTCTGAGGTCAGTAAAATGAGGACCCAAATTGTTGGGGGCAAGAGGGCTGACTCTATAAACCACTTAGATAGGGCTGTAAAGCACTGTAGCAATAAGCAATAGCAATAGCACTTAGACATTTATTTATTTATTTATTTATTTATTTATTTATTTATTTATTTATTTATTTATTTATTTAATTTGTATATCGCCCTTCTCCTATTGAACTCAGGGCGGTGCACAGCCAAGAATAAAAACATATCAGTACAAAATTTAAAATCATTAAAAGAATTACACGATTTTGGCCCACAATTTAAAACAATCCAACTAAAACCCAATTGACACTTAAAAACTAAAAACTACAGAAAAACTACTAAAAAAGGCTAAAAAGGGGAGAGGTGTTACACCAGCCCTGCTTGATGGAAAATAAAAGTTTTTAGGGCATGGCGAAAGGCCCACTTTCCATTGGTTTTACAGAATCAGCCTCTTGCCCTCAACAATTTGGGTCCGCATTTTACCCACCTCGGAAGGACAGAAGGCTGAGTGAGATTTGAACTGCCAGTTTGCAGTCAGCCAGCAGTCAGCAGAAGTATCCTGCAGTACTGCATTCTGACCCCTGCACCACTGTGGCTCTTAAAGCGGTATATGCTATTGCAATTGCTATCTTGCTCTTTAATCCATTTAAATGTTTATTTATTTATTTATTTAACAAAGAGCCTGGTGGCGCAGCAGACTAATAGCCTGTTATTAACATTCAGTTGCCTGCAATTACTGCAAGTTCAAATTTCCCCAGGCTCAAGGTTGACTCAGCCTTCCATCCTTTCTAAGGTAGGTCAATTGAGGACCCAGTTTGTGGGGGCAATAAGCTGACTTTGTATAAATATACAAAAGTATGAAGGCTATTGCTTAACGCATTGTAAGCTGTCCTGAGTCTCCGGAGAAGGACAGCATATAAATCAAATTTAAAAAAAAATGTATAAGTCAGAACTGCCCTCCTGAGCTTTCAGCCTTGCTTTCACCCAGCAAAAACTGCTGGGAAGGGGGACACCAGAACTACTCATTGTGCCTTTCTAAGACATCGGCTCATGGTCTCAAGGCCAGAGACTTGGGAGGGGAATGTAATGGCTTGCCAACTAGCCCGCCAAAGCAGGGACTCTTACCAAAATAATTCCTTTGAATGTAACTGGACAATAGGAAGATAACGGGGTGAGGAACAGGAAAAGGAAAATTAAGTGGGGAACCTTCATGCACAAAACTTTAGTTCTGGCTTTGTTGCATTGTAACCTCTTGGCTTTTAGTAAAAGTATACCTTTCACTCAAATGGAGTCGAGGGTCTCTCTTTCCTAAGAACCCCAGTCAGGGCAGGTGTGACAGCCCAACTCACTCACTTATCTCCAGGTGGCTTTCAGAAATACAACTCCAAATTCAAAATCCAATAATCTCACCCCCCCCAATGACAACAATCAAACCAACCACTCAAAGGGCTCCATACTGCTCTGGGGTCCCCAGTCCTACAGCAGGAAGGGGGAGGGGTCTGCCTGCCACACAGACTGCACCTGTTAAACAAGGTTTGATCCTGGCCAGCATCTGGGCTGTCACAGAGAAGGGCTGCAGCCCGTCTCTTGCTTCTTCCTACCCTCTTTTCTCTGAGGGAGTATAAAAGGGTGGCTTCCTCTCCTTTTCCCTGTCAACAACCTCCCTGCAAGGTAGGCTGGGCAGAGTCAGAGAAACAGAGGCCAGGCAAAAGTAATTAATGTCAAAGGGTCACACAAACATGGGGGGGGGGGGGTTTCCCATTCCTGCAGGCCCCAGGGGCAGCTGGGCTTTTTGTGGACAAGTCTTTGGCACCAAGAGGAGCTGCAATTCCCTGGATGGGCAACACTAATATCATCCTGCAGTTCCAGCAGCCAAACCAGGATCTCCTCAGGTGGCTTCTTCCTCAGACCTTTGCCTGGCCCCCTGCCTGGTCCCCCCTTATAGCGAGTCTGCCTTGCAACCCCTCCCCAGATCTAATAGCATGCCATGGCTGACACCCCCTCTTCAATCTTTGCCTTCCCTGCCTTCTCTCTGCCAGCAGACCTCCCCACTCCCTCAAGCACAGCAAATCTCAAGCCTTCTCTTGGCCTGCAAAACTGAATGGCTACTAAAAATAATCTGTTTCCTACTGCAAAGTGCAATAGAGGGGGCATAATCTCTATTAATATTAGTTACAGCTATCGATTTCCACTTAAGAGGATTGATTTTCAGTGCTGGGGCTGCATTAATGAGCCTCTGCTGAAGACACGGCGGGGCTGACGGTTGTTGAGTGATTTGGGCCAGACTCAAGGCCTCTGAGCAGGATGGGGACACACAGTGAAAAGGAGAAAGGATCCAGATTGCTCTCAAGAGAAAAGCCAGAAATTCACACACACACACGCATCCCGATCCTGCCTCACCAGTTTGCAAAAGAAACCCCTTTCTTGCGGCTGGAACTTTTTTGCGACAACTTCTAGTGCTACTGATTATTGTGGTTTCTCCATACTTTACAATAAAAAACATTTTTTCCTTTCTTGTAACTATGTTTATTTTCTTACTCAAGAATAAAGTTTATTTTCTTTCACAAAGACCTGCATTACAAGAAGTGGTATTGTTGTTTGTTGAGATAATAACCTATGCCCCATTTTTCGCTACAAAAACTGTGCTCAAATTGAGTAGAGACTCATAGAAAGAGTCCCACGTTTGTGAGAACAATTGCTGTAGTAGTGATTTCTGTGCAGGAGTTGGACTAGATGTTGATGGACTAGACTATTATGTTGTGGGATGCAGTAGGCAAGAACAGACAGCATAGATACAACAGCATTTATTGACTCAACTGGAACTGCTCAACAACAGACAAATTCCTGTAATTTATACTCTGGGCCCACGAGGCCTCAACCAATCATAATACTTGAGAAAGTCCGCCCAAATATGAATCTTCTAAGTTTCCCTCCAAAGCAGTTTGTCACGCTAGAGTTGTCTGAACGAAATCAGATGACTTTCACATTTTGATAATAAAGAAAAAAAACTTTTATTTGTTAGAACAACATCTTCACGGACTCACATGCAGCCAGGAAATGACTCTGCTCCATCATCCCTCCCTTTCCTGGCTTGCTTCCTTATCCTATTGGTCATTATCTAAATCACTCTACGGCACTCTCTCTCTTAATAATCTCACAGGAATTTAACCCCCTCTTTACTATGTCAGCACTGAGAAGCTGACATCCGGCCCCTCTCCCTTCATTCTTCAGCAAAACTTGCACAAGATAAAACAACAGGTCTAATACCATTACCCCGTCTGGGACTGTGTCCCACCCCCTCCCGGCCTGTCTGGATGATCTGCATGGAATTTAGCTATAAGGCGGTCAGCTTGAATGTTCGTGCTCTTCACCCATGATGCTTCTGACAATGGGTAACCCTTCCACTTAATTAAGTATTGGAGGCGGCCTCTGTGCCACCTCGAATCGAGAATTCGCTGTATTTCATAATGAGTTTGGCCCCCAATGATCAAGGGCCCTGGGGGATCACGTGGCACCGGCCTTAAAGTTGACCCCACCACAGGCTTCAGAAGACTACTGTGAAAAACGGGGTGTATCCTTCCTAGTAACCGGGGCAACTGCAATTGTACCGTGACCGGGTTGATTATTTTTACTATAGGAAATGGTCCTATAAATTTCGGGCCCAATTTCCTAGTTGGGAGTTTGAGTCTCAAGTACTTGGTGGAGAGGTAGACCTTCTCTCCTACTCGGAACGGTCTTTGAGGGGCTCGGTGCTTATCTGCTTGCTTCTTATAAGCCTGTGCCGCCTTGTCTAATGCCTTTTTGACGTTCTCCCAGGATTCTCTTAGCATCGCCATCCAATCGTTCAAACTGACTGAAGAAGGGGGTTCCCTGGGATATTCTGGCATGGGGACAAAATCCATACCGCTCACTACCTTGAATGGGGTTAGTCCTGTACTACTGTGAACAGCATTGTTGTACGCAACCTCCGCAAAAGGTAGGAGGTCCGCCCAGTTCGACTGTTGGTAGTCTACATAGCACCTCAAGTACTGCTCTATCATGGCATTCAGTCTCTCCGCCCCGCCATTGGTGCTCGGGTGAAATGCTGAGCTGAGACCTTGGGATGATCCTATGGATCGTAGGAATTCCCTCCAAAATTTCGCTGTGAACTGGACACCTCGGTTGGAGATGATTCTTCTGGGTACTCCATGCAAGCGGTAGATGTGTTTCACAAACAGCTTGGCCAATTGGCGGGCTGAGGGTAGCCCACTACAGGGTATGAAATGTGCCTGTTTGGAGAATAAGTCTATTATGGTCCAGATCACTGTGTTTCCGCCACTCTTCGGCAGCTCTACTATAAAGTCCATTGCAATCTCCTCCCATGGTCTTGTCGGTTCAGCTACTGGCTGCAGTAACCCAGGAGGTTTTCCTGGTCGGGTTTTCATCGTGGCACAGATGGTGCAGCTCTTCACATAGCTGTCCACGTCCTTCCTCATGTGAGGCCACCAAAATTGTCTTCGTACTAAGTGCAGAGTCTTTAGAAAACCGAAATGGCCTGCTGGTCTAACATCGTGGCTCCTTTTGAGGACTAGGGTGCGTAGAGTTTCTGGGACGTAAAGTTTCGTCCCTTTCCATGCTACGTCATTCCTTCTTGTCAAGAGATGCTGATTGTCTCGGAACCAGGGGTCCGCCAATGTCTCTGTTTTGAGCCGTGTCGTCAGGTCACCCGCTGGTTGGCCCTGCTGGTCGCGATGCTGGCGTCTGGTGGTTACTTGACCCACTCCTTGAGGCGAGGGGATGATGGCATTCACCACCTGCTCCCGTTCACTGTTGTACTGGGGCATTCGGGAGAGGGCATCGGCCAGAAAATTCTTCCCCCTGGGATGTGTTTTAGCTCGAAGTTGAACCGATTGAAGTATTGGGCCCATCGGACTTGTCTGGGTGATAATTTCCGCGGGGTCCTAAGGGCCTCCAGATTTTTATGGTCAGTCCAAACCTCGAACGGTGTCTAGTTTCCTTCTAGCAGATGTCACTAGGTCAACAGCGCCCACCTCACTGCAAACGCTTCCTTTTCCCATGCTGCCCAGCGTCTCTCTGTGTCGGTGAATTTGCGGGAAGTGTAAGCACAGGGCTGAAGGCTCCCTTGGCTGTTCTTTTGGAGTAGAACCGCTCCCACTGCCACGTCGCTGGCATCTGTTTGGATGACGAAAGACTGGTTGGGGTCAGGATGTTTCAAGACTGGTTCTTTTGCAAACATTTCTTTTAGTGTTTCGAAGGCTTGTAGGCAGGCCGGGCTCCACTGTAGAGGCTGTCCTGGGCGAGGTTTTGTTGCTGGACTCCCTGTTTTTAAGAGGTCGGTTAGAGGTTTGGCAATTTTTGCAAAAGAGGGGATAAATTGTCTGTAGAAGTTCGCGAACCCCAAGAAGCTTTGCAGTTGTCTGCGGGTGCGTGGGGGGCGCCAGTCAAGGACTGATTGTACTTTGGCTGGGTCCATTTCTATCCCCTCATTGTAGTCTAGCCGTGACTGGTGGAACTCGCATTTCGACAGTTTGACATAGAGGTTCGCTTTCAGCAGTTTTTCGAGCACCTGGCGGACGAGGGGTATGTGTTCGTCTATGGTTTCTGTGTAAATGAGAATGTCGTCCAGGTAGACGAGGACCCCCTTATAAAGGTGATCATGTAAAACTTCATTTATCAGTTGCATGAACACCGCCGGTGCTCCCTGTAGTCCGAAAGGCATCACTTTAAATTGAAAACTTCCTAGGGGGCAATTAAATGCTGTCTTCCACTCGTCTCCTTCCTTGATGCGTATGCGGTAGTAGGCTTCACGAAGGTCTAGTTTGGTAAAAACCTTCCCTTTGGCCAAGTGAGCTAGCATGTCTTTCATGAGGGGGAGGGGGTATAAATTATGCACGGAGACACAGTTTATCCCGCGAAAATTGACCACCAGACGCATGGAGCCGTCTTTCTTCTCCCTGAAGAAAACTGGTGCCGCTACCCGTGGTTTGGCTGGTTCGATAAAACCCCTTTGTAGGTTCTTGTCTATGTACTTTCGCAGTTCTTGCATTTCACGGGGTGTCATGGCGTACAATTTAGGTTTTGGTAGTTTCGAACCAGG
This sequence comes from Masticophis lateralis, assembly GCA_030761175.1. Classification (NCBI taxonomy): domain Eukaryota; kingdom Metazoa; phylum Chordata; class Lepidosauria; order Squamata; family Colubridae; genus Masticophis; species Masticophis lateralis. The sequence goes on along the minus strand of JAUDYJ010000015.1, from coordinate 853,190 downwards.
GATGATTTCGATAGTGCAATCGGCGTCGCGGTGGGGTGGTAGTATGTCACATTCGGTCTCGCTAAATACTTCTGCCAAGTCTTGGTACTCTTTTGGGATCTGGTTCTGGCCGTGGGAGGTGCTGGAGGTGGCCGCCAGTTGCTCTGTTGTCCCTTTACAGGGTGGGTTGGGCACCTGTGTTGGAGGCGTCTTTTGTCCCTCTAGAGGGAGGGGTTGGACCCCCTGGGTGGGAGGAGGGGCCGTTTTCTCTGGTTGTGGTGGCAGGGGGTGGGGTCCCCTTGCTATCCTCAGTCTGCGGGTCCCTTCTTGCCACCAGATGGTGGGGCCCCACTTGTCCAGCCAGGAGAGTCCCAGTATGACTGGGTTGGTCATCTTGGGGGCTATTATGAACCGAATTATTTCCCAGTGATCCGCTAGCTCCAGCTTCACCGGCTCAGTCAAATGTGTGGCATCCGCCTCCCCTAGTAGGGATCCATCAACTTGCTGAAAACGGATTGGGTGGCTGAGCCTTTTAGCCTGGATCCCCAGTTTTAGGACTGTGGGTAGGTTTGAAGGCTTGAAAAGTCCCTTGGGTACCTGTTTTTGGGGCTGTTAGGCATATGGGGAAAAGAAAAGGGTGGATGGGTGCGCTCACCATTGGGTCGTTTTCACCATCGTCATCGCCCTCATACAGTTCGGGGGGTCGATTCGCATCGTCGGAGCTCCCCCTATTTTCAGTCAGATGGCAAAAACTTCTGCAGTCGGGGAAAGTCTTAATGGTGCCTTGGTGGTGTGCCCGGGTCCTCGTTCCAGTCGTACCTTGGCCGGGGGGCCTGTTTTTGGCCCCGGGGTTCCACACGCTGCTGCCAAATGCCCAACTCCCCCACACCTGTAGCACCTCAGTGGACTCCGTGGGGTGGATGGCCTCTGGGTGGCCCATGATGCTGTAGTTTCTGGTCTGATAGACGGTTCCTGGTCCAGCTGGGTTTTCTCCTTTGCCTGTGGTTGTTTTAGCATGTTGTTGGCACGTAGCCCTCTCTCAACTTGCGTCGCAATCTGGAACCAGTCAGACAGTCGGTTCGGAATATCTCGATAAGCAGTCACTTGGGCGATTTGCTTATCTAAGCTTGTTCTAAAGAAGTATACTAGCAGTCGTTCAGGCAAAGGAGGTAAAGTCCCAACAACTTTCCTGAACTCACGGATATGTTCTTGGACAGGCTTCCCCCTCTGCATTAGGTGCCTGAGCTCATCTTCTACATAGGGATTGTCCCCTGTTTCTTTGAAACGGGCTCGCAGCAGTTGTAAGAAACCATCTGCATCTTGCAGTTGGGGGGCCCTGTATTTGTACTGGGCTGCTGACCAGCTCCTTGCTTCTCCCTCCAGACCTTCTGCGATGGCACTGACCAGGGCCCTGGGGAAAGGGGAAAGGTGTGCGTAGCACTCGATGTAAATCTCAGCTGCATCGAGAAATTGAGCTAGCAGGTCCGGATCCCCATCAAATTTCCCTCTGAATCGGGGTGGTTCCACCCTCAGTGGCCTCTCCTCCCATTGCGGGGGTCTGTGAGCCTGCCCACGGTGCCTTTGGGCTTCTTCATCATCTCCCATTTGGGTGCAGAGGAGTGATGCCATGGCTGGGCTGGGTTGCTTGCTGAGCAGGGAGGGAAGCCCTGCGTGCATTTTGGAGCTTTCTTCTCTCATCTTTTTTTTTTCTTGTGTGTGTGTGGGGGGGCTATGCTGCCGTTTGGAGAGCCATAGAACCTTCCCCCCTTACCTGCCACTTGATTGGAGTCCAGCAAAAGGCATCATAATTTTTTCCTTTTCTGAGGCAAACCTCCGGTGGAGATTGTTTCTTCCATGGCGTCTGATAAGGGCTGTTTACCCACGGAGACATCTGAAGGTTTGCCAACGTCGGCAGCAGCTTAGGAATGCATAAATATTTTTAGAAGAAAAGCTTTTGAAGAGAGCATTTCTTTTTGTTTTAAAAAACAGGGAGATAAAATTTTCCTGGCTGTCTGTCACGCTAGAGTTGTCTGAATGAAATCAGATGACTTTCACATTTTGATAATAAAGAAAAAAAAACTTTTATTTGTTAGAACAACATCTTCACGGACTCATATGCAGCCAGGAAATGACCTCTGCTCCATCATCCCTCCCTTTCCTGGCTTGCTTCCTTATCCTATTGGTCATTATCTAAATCACTCTATGGCACTCTCTCTCTTAATAATCTCACAGGAATTTAACCCCCTCTTTACTATGTCAGCACTGAGAAGCTGACACAGTTAACAGTTAGGGTCATTTAAAGCAGGACTTAACACAACTATATGTATTCAATACATAATCCCCCTCCCCCTTAGGATAGTTCTACCTTCAGTCTGTTCAATATTCAGAGTCTTTAAGATAGGTGGGGGCCCATGGATCCTAGTGGACCACTGTAATGTGCAAGTAATTTAACAGATTAACAGAGTTGGAAGGGACTTTATAGGTCATTTAATCCAACCCCAATACAAGCAGGAGGGCCTACACCATTTCTGACAAGTGGCAATCCAGTCTTTTCTTGAAAGTCTCACTGGATAGTCCTGTTTAAGTGGAGCATTGTCCATCTCTAATTGGACAGAGTCTTGGTGGCAGTTTTGGTCACCTGTGGTGGCGGCTCTACGGCCCTTGGTACCTCCATTTCTCTGGAGGCGGCCACAGGTGGTATAGGCAAACTCAGAGGAAAACAGTTCTCTAGTGGGTCTGATAAAGCCTTGGGATCCTCAACCGGCACTGGCCCAGTCTGCCGATGCCATAACTGATCAATGTGGCATCTGATTGTATGATCATCCCCCAGAGTAACCTCGTATGATAATGGACCTGTTACCTTAGTTACCCTGGCTGCCACCCAAGTGCCCCACTCCCATAGCTCCTGGCCCAGACCAATTCACCTGGCTGTAAGTTCCTGGGTGTGTGTGTGTTGGTTGAGCCGTCTCCATTGCTACTCTGTCTAGGTGAAGTTGGTCGAGCATTGTTTTGAGCTGACGGCCCCACCTCAGCTCCACTGGGCTGCGACCTGTTGCTGTACTGGGCATTGTGTTGGAACTCAGAGCCTAGCCAGGCCTCTGGCCATCCTCTTAACACCCAGTAGAGCAGGGTTCTCAACCTGGGGACCCCTTTGGGGGTCGAACGGTGATTTCACAGGGGTCACCAAAGCCCTCTCTCGCCCCTCCCCCCACGCCTTCACTCACCCTCTGCCTCTGTTGGATCGCAGGTCGCTGGTTGTTTACCCCGCCCACTCCCAATCTATTGCTGCCTCCTGAGTCCCAGCTGATGGCTAGAGGGAAAAAAACTGTTTAAACTCTTGCCGCGGGGCTTCAAAGGGCCGCTCTACAGCTGATCAGTGTTAAAAGAAAACAAATGAGTAGACCGGTGCCTGCAAAAATAGAAAAAACAGCCCCTTTTGACTCTCAGCTGATTTGCTCTGAGCTGTTTTGTGCAGGGGTCTGTTTTGCTGGAGCAGTTTTTTTCCCCCTAGCTATGCTGAAAAAGCGAAAATGAAAGTAAAACAGGGTCTTTGCTGCAGCATGACAAAATGAGGCAGAGAGAAATTTCTTTTTCTTTTTCCTCACCAAAAAAGGTAGGTGCAAAACTGCAAACATTGGGAAATTTAGGGCAAAAGAGGAGGTTCAAGATTTTAAAACACAAAAGAAAAAAAGCTCTATTTAACTAGGGAATTGTAATAATTGAAATACTATTAATTGTATATTGTGTGAAAGCAGAAATGGTTAAGTTGTGGTTTGGAGGAATATATGGGGGAAATTATTTGGTTTATTATTATTGGTAAATATAATAAATTGATTTGTAAGAAATTGGATTGCATGGAAATAATTGGAATATTCATGTTCATATTGATTAATATACAAAAAGATAGTTATATAACTAATTGATTTATATTAAAATGTTGAATTTGTATTAAACAACTGTATTACATAATTAACCAATGTGAGGATGGATATAAAAATAGATGACAATGCGAAGGGGTATAATATAGAATAGAAGGGAAAAATTGGATTTGATTAAGATTAGAGATGAAGATGAAGGGTAACATTGGTTTTTTTAAAAAAAATAGATGAGGAATAAATATGGCAAAAAGGAAATATAGACATGACTAAACACTGTTTAAATTTGTGAACCGGCCAAAACTCTGTTCAAAGAAAATACATTGTATGTTTGTATGTGTGTTTCTAATTATTGCTATTTATTCATATTTGTTCTCTTTTATTCTTTAAAGTTTAACAATTCATTCTTTATCTTAATATCTTTATATTTGGGGTTGGTTTTCTTCCCCTTCATCTCTTATTGTATAGCAATCTTTCTCCTCAAAACTACCATCTCTCTCTTTCTTTCCTTCTTACTTTCTCTTCCCCCCCCTTCTTCTCCTCCCTACTTTCTCTTCCTTTCTCCTTCTTCTCCTCTCTTCTTCCCTTTCTCACTCCTACTCTAATTTCCCTTTCCTTCCTTCATCCCTCTCTCTATTGTTGTATGCTTTTATGCCTATGGACTATTCAGAGGGCTGAAAAAGTTATTTTTGACTGGTCCTCGCACATTTGACCAGTCCTCGAACTTACGAGTGTCCTCACATTTTATGTTTTTGCCCTATCTTGTCACCATGGTGAAGAGAAGCAGTTGTGAAATGAGTGACATGATTGTTAAGAATGCTGTGTGGGCATAAATGTGAGGATGGTCATAAGTGTGAGGTTTGTGGTCTGTAAAGATGATGTTCGTCCATATAAGAAGTTGTGGAATTTAATGCCAGCCACTATGGCGAGAGCTTCCTTGTCTACCTGGATATAGTTCCTTTCAGCTAGTGATAATATTCTAGAATAGTATGCGATGGAGACCTCTCTACCATCTGGCATCCTGTGACTTAGTGCTGCCCCAATGCCATATGGCGAAGCATCACAGGCTAGTGTTAATGGTAGGGTTTCATTGAAATGAGCTAGGATGAAGTCAGAGGATAGCAATGATTTTACCACATTGAATGCTTTGTCTTGAGTGCTTGATCAGACCTAGGGTTCTTGTTTGTCCAGTAGGTGGTGTAGCAGTTATGCCAGGGCAGCCTTATGTGATAAGGAGTGGTAAAAATTGAGCAAGCCCAGGAATGCTTGGAGCTCCCCCTTGGATTTTGGAGTGGGGGCTTGCTGAATTGCCTTTAGCTTTGCATTAGATGAATGGATTCCAGCAGCATTGATGCAGAAACCCAGGAATTCTGTGGATTCCACGCCGATCTAGCATTTTTCCCACTTGAATTTTAGACCTGCCTCGCGAAAATGTTGGCGAACTGTGCAGAGATGTTCTGCCAGGACTGCCACTGATTTCCCCACGATCAGGACATCATCAAGGTATGGTCAGATGCCCGGAATGTTCTTCAGTGTTCGTTTCATAACACTTTGGAACAATCCTGATGCTACCCAAACTGCAATTGGCGCATTCAGAATGTACCTCTGTGTGTGACTATTGTTTGTGCTTCTGTGTAGTGTTGTCTACCAGTAGCTGCTGGTAAGCCTGGGCAAGGTCTAGCTTAACAAAGATTCTGCCTCCCTGGAGCGAGGCAAGGATGTGGCTTACCACTGGTACAGGGTAAGCATGCTGTTGTAGTGCCTTATTTATGATGCACTTGTAGTCTGCGCAAATGCGAACATCCCCATTAGGTTTAACTGGGGTCACTATGGGAGTCTCCTAATGGCTACAGTCCACAGGTTGGAGCACTCCCTGCTGTACCAGCTTGTCTAGGTCTGCATCAATTTTAGGCTTCAATTGAAAGGGAACCCTGCATGGTTTTAATCGGATTGGAGTTACTGCTGGTTCAAAGTTGAGTGCAATAGGTGTCCCAGTTCAATGATGAATATGTCATCTTATTGTTGGCATACTGCTTCTAGATTAGCTATTTGGATTCGATGGATGCATGCTACCCTGATGCCCAGGGCCTTGAACCAGTCCAGTCCTATGAGGCTGGTGTGCGATCCCTCTACAACCCCTATGCAGAGGGAACCCTTGAACTCTCTGAATTGTACCCTAATGGTAGCTTTGCCCCTTGTGGGAACCTGGCAATTCTGGAAGTCCGTTAGCACTAAGCTCAATGATTTGAGCAGAATCTGTATCGGCTACGTTTGTGAAAGTGGTTGAAAGTCGTGGAGGAGATAATGGACAGGGTCGATCCAGTACCAGGGCCGATCCAGCATGGAGCATGAGACTCCTTGAAGTCTTAGTTGGAGTTTTATCTTTTCTTTGATGGGGCATTGGGCCCCTGTGCATTGGATGCTATGCCTTCCTGAACAGTATTCAATTCTGTTCCATCCTGGAGGCCTTTTTCCCATTGTGCTGCTGTCTCGCAGGTTTTGTTTCCTGCTGATGACCTCTGCAAACTCTAGCAATGTGCCTGTGCTTTCCACAGGCACAGCATACTGCTGTGCAGAAACTGCACTCTGCTCTTTCATGCTGTCCCCCACAGCTTGCACAGCTCTGTGGGGGAGTTGCTTGCTCTGTGGATCGTGGCCTTCTGGGTGGCTCTCTCCACAAGCAATCGATTTCTTCTATCTCACTGACCTTTTCTGAGCCTTCTATGGTCTCTTGATGGATCACTGGGGGCTGGTATATGTTTTTGGTGGCCAGAGATTCTTCAGGGCCCTCCTGGCAGCCTCAGCTGCCATGACTTCCTTCAATGCGTCTTGGAAAGTCAGTTTCTCTATGGCTAATAGGCGCTGCTGTAATTCACTATTACGCAGGCTGCATATGAGCCTTTCTCTGAGACAGTCTTCCAGATCAGGGAACTCACACTGGCACAAAGCTTGGGGAAGGACTGTCACAAACTCTGCTGCAGATTCCCCAGATCTCTGTTCACGTTGCTCGAATGCATGGCACTGGGCAATGACCAAGTGTTTAGTCTCAAAGGATTGCTGCCTTCAGGCCATCATCCATGACCTGGTTAGCCCTGAGATAGTTGTCTACTTGGAAGACGTATGAGCTCCACTGTTCTGGGTGAGTAATATTGAAATCATTGAGTCTTCCCAGTTTAGCCATTTTGAGAAGGCCCCTGTGGTGCTGCTTAATGCTTGTACTGATAGTTGGAGCTGAGCTGCACTTAAGAGGTCAGCTCTCATACGGATCCCTCAGGTACATCTGTGCCTCCAGTATATCTTACTGGCAGGCAGGGTGGGGAGCGTGGTCCCACCAGGGCTCTTTACCCGGTTTGACACCCAGTGATTTCAGTGTCTTGGTTAGCAGCAGCTCTCTCCTCTGTAGAATCCCATCTTGATTGCCACTATTATGTTGTAGGATGCAGTAGGCAAGAACAGATAGCATAGATACAACAGCTTTTATTGACTCAACTGGAACTGCTAAACAACAGGCAAATTCCTGTAATTTATACTATGGGCCCACAAGGCCTCAACTGATCATAATACTTGAAAAAGCCCACCCAAATATGAATCTTCTAAATTTCCCTCCAAAGCAGTTAACAGTTAGGGTCATTTAAAGCAGGACTTAACACAACTATATGTATTCAATACATAACAATCCACAAGTTCCCTTCTAATGCTTCCATGTCTTCTTCTTCTTCTTCTTCTTCTTCTTCTTCTTCTTCTTCTTCTTCTTCTTCTTCTTCTTCTTCTTCTTCTTCTTCTTCTTCTCCTCCTCCTCCTCCTCCTCCTCCTCTTCCTCCTTGTCCTCCTCCTTCCCTCCTCCTCCTCCTCCTATTCCCCCGTTCACAATTCACATTCATATCCTTGAAGTGTATTTAACATTGAATGCATAGTCTCTCATTCTGTACTTCTTCATTTCAAAACATTCTCCCACCCCCTCCCCATACTGGATATCACTGGGGTTCCTGCCTGAAGATCCACAGTGTCGCCCAGTGATGAGGGGGCTGAAGACATCTCAGGTGATTGTGAAGGAGTATGATTCTTATGTAATAGAGGCCTTTTGCACTTATAGTTTGTTAAAATGATCTTCTGGAATAATCCTCCATCAAAAATTTATTGACCAATATCTGTTACTGACACGGTTTGCCCATCAGTTTAAATATTCCTGCCAGGATGTTATCAGGCCCCATAGCCTTGCCATTTTCCCATGTTTTAATTGTTTGAATTATTCTTTTCTATATATAAAAAATTATATATGTAAAAAGGAGTACTATTTTTATTTATTTTACTTTGACCGAAGTGCCACCCATTTCCAGTTGAGCTTATACAGAGATCAATTGAACTTAGAGTGAATGCGAATGAGTGGAAAACGGCCACAGGCAGCAGCTCAACATTGGGACAAATTGGAATCACTTAACAGTCAGATTAAATAATCCTTTTGTCTCAGGAAATCTTTTGATACACGTTGAAGTGCTAGTTATAGTTGAAAGAATGTACAATTCTTGTTTATGAGCTTCTGCCAGAGTTTATATTTTAGAGAGCTGCAAAACTGATATTAATGAATGTTAATGTCTCTGTTGCTTTCCTTCTCCAAGTGCCAGCTGCTTACTGTTAGGAGTATAATTCTACACTTCTGTTTAATGTATTATGATGGCTCTTGGCAGGGTTTATCATGTTTAACAGATTAACAGAATTGGAAGGGACCTTGTAGGTCATCTAGTCCAACCCACCCTGCTGCTGCTAAAGCAGGAGACCCTACACCATTTCTGACAGATGGCAGCCAGTCTCTTCTTGAAAGCCTCCAGGGATTAAGCTCCCGAAGGCAACTTCTCTTCCATCGATTGATTGTTCTCACGGTCAGAAAATGTCTCCTTATTTCCAGGTTGAAACTCACCTTGGTCAGTTTCCATCCATTATTCTTTGTCTGGCCTTCAGGTGCTCTGCAAATAGCTTGACCTCCTCCTCTCTGTGGCAGCCCCTCAAATATTGGAATAAATCATGTTTAGCGGCTCCAAAGGAGAAAAACCCACAAAGGCATTGAACCCAAAGGAAAAGGGGGCTGTTCAGATGTGCAGGACAGCCGCATCACTTAGCAAGGCCAGCTAAAGAATTACAGGTGACAGACTCTGCTTTATCAGTTCAAAGCAGCATGTTCAGTTGTACCCACCTGGGTGCAATTTGCAATGCAACATCTGCCAACACAGCTTCAGCCTCCTTCACCACCAGCTGCAATTTCCAGGCAATCTTAAAGGTGCTTGAGACAGCAGGGAATTCTGAAAGTTGAAGTCCACCAGGCTTAAAGTTGCCAAGGTTGGAAACCCCCGCGTTAGTTCACAGGTGTCAATTTTGCTGTGTCACACTGATGTCACGTGACGTATTGCAACATTTTTTGCCTTCGCAGAGCTGGGGTGGGTATGGCCTGTGCATGATGCATCTGGCCCGCCAGCCACCAGTTTGGCACCCCTGCTAGCTGGTGGACCTAGGACTCAAGCCTGGCCCAGCTGCATATTGAGAATTAACCTAGTGATACCTTATTTCAAATAAAAAATAATCTCATCCAGTGGTTTGATGTGGATGCTTAAAAGTAGCAACAAGAGGACCATATTTTGGAGTGGCACAGTGGTTAGAGTGCACTCTACTTCTGCTGACTGCCAGCTGCCTGCAATTTGGCAGTTCGAATCTCATTGACTCAGCCTTCCATCCTTCTGAGGTTGGTAAAATGAGGGCTCAGATTGCTGGGGCAAGAAGCTGACTTTATAAACTGCTTAGAGATGGGTGGAAAGCACTGTGAAGTGATATTATTATTATTATTATTATTATTATTATTATTATTATTATTATTATTACTATTACTATTATTATTATTATTATTATTATTATTATTATTATTATTATTATTATTATTTATTGAATTTCTATACCGCCCTTCTCCCAAAGGACTCAGGGCGGTGAACAGATTAAGATTTCATATACATATATTTTATAAACAGTAAATAATAAATTAAGTCAACTTGGTGTATCTACTAAGACCTTGGCATAGAATTTTGATGTTTATGCTAGCCCTGCTTGTTGAAATAGAAAGGTCTTCAGGGCACGTCGGAAAGTGCGAAGATCTGGGATTATTCGTATTCCAGGTGGTATTTTGTTCCAAAGCGTAGGTGCCCCCACAGAGAAGGCCCTCTCCCTTGGAACCACCAGACGACATTGTTTTAATGATGGTACCATGAGTAGGCCTACTCTGTGAGAGCGTATTGGTTGGTGGGAGGTTATCGGTTGCAGCAGGTGGTCTCATAAGTACTCAGGTCCTAAGCCATGGAGCACTTTAAAGGTAAGAACCAACACCTTGAAGCGCACTCGGAAGGCCACCGGAAGCCAGTGCAGCTCGCGTAGAAGAGGTGTTACATGCGAGCACCATGTTGCTCCCATAATTACTTGTGCAGCTGCATTCTGGACCAGTTGGAGCTTCCGGGTGCACTTCAAGGGGAGCCCCATGTAGAGAGCATTGCAGTAGTCAAGTCGGGAAATGATGAGGGCTTGAGTGACTGTGCGTAATGAGTCCCGGTCTAGAAAGGGACGCAATTGGCAAATCAGGCGAACCTGATAGAAAGCTCCTCTGGCCACGGCTGTTATATGATCTTCTAAAGACAGTCGTGCATCCAGGAGGATGCCTAAATTGCGAGCTTTCTCTGTGGGGGTCAATGACTCATCCCCAATAGTTAGTGATGGGACTAACTGGCTGTACCGGGACGCCGGTAGCCACAGCCACTCAGTCTTGGAAGGGTTGAGTCGGAGCCTGTTTCTCCCCATCCAGACCCGTACGGCCTCAAGGCACCGGAACATCACTTCAAGGGCATTATTGGGGTGGTTTGTGGTGGAGATGTACAGCTGAGTGTCATCAGCATACAGATGACATCGCACCCCAAAACCACGGATGAACTCCCCCAACGGCTTCACATAAATGTTGAACAGGAGAAGCGAGAGGACCGACCCCTGTGGCACCCCGCAAGTAAGGGGCCTCGAGGTTGATCTCTGTCCACCTGTCAACACTGACTGCGACCTGTCAGAGAGGTAGGACGAGAACCATCGTAATACGGTGCCTCCCATTCCCAGCCCCTCCAACCGGTGCAGCATGATACCATGATCAATGGTATCAAAAGCCGTTGAGAGATCTAATAGGACCAGGATAGAGGAACATCCCTTATCCCGAGCCCTCCAGAGATCATCAACCAATGCGACCAATGCTGTTTCTGTGCTGTATCCAGGCCTGAAGCCGGACTGGAACGAGTCTAGATAGACAGCTTCATCCAGGTACTGTGGGAGCTGTCGTGCCACCACACTTTCGACAACCTTTGCTAAAAAGCGAAGGTTGGAGACTGGACGGTAGTTTGCTAAAACAGCCGGATCCAGAGAGGGCTTCTTAAGGAGAGGTCTCACCACCGCCTCTTTCAAGGCAGGAGGTAAGAATCCCTCGCTCAGAGAAGCATTAATAATTCTCTGGAGCCAGCTACGTGTAACCTCCCGGGTAGCCAGCACTAGCCAGGAAGGGCATGGGTCCAATAAACATATGGTCGATTCAGCTTCCCCAGTAACCTGTCCATGTCCTCAGGAGTCACAGTATCAAACTCATCCCAGATAATGTTCTCAAGATCTGCCCTCATCATTTCATCCGAATTAACCCAGTTAGAGTCCAAGCCTTCCCGAATCTGAGCAATTTTATCGTGCAGATATTGTGCAAAATCCTCAGCTCGTCTTTGCAGAGGATCTTCCCAGGCTCTCAGCTGGAGTAGAGAGCGGGTAACCCTAAACAAGGCGGCTGGGCGATTATCTGCCGATGCAATAAGAGCGGAAAAATAATTACATTTTGCCGCTTTTATCGCCACTAAGTAGGTCTTAATGTAAGATCTCACTAGTGTTCGGTCGGATTCAGAATGGCTGGTCCTCCACCTGCTCTCTAGGTGTCTTTTCCGGCGTTTCATCCCCCTCAGCTCATCAGAGAACCAAGGAGCTGGGTAGGTTTGACGCCGAATCAGAGGCCGCAAAGGCACGACCCGGTCTAAAGCACCAGCGGCCATCCTATCCCAGGACGCCACTAGGTCTTCAGTCGAGTCATGAGCCAAGGTCTCAGGAAATGGCCCAAGCTCCATCCGGAACCTATCAGGATCCATCAGGCGCCTGGGGCGGAACCATTTAATTGATTCCGCCTCCCTGCGGTGGGTTGTAGTGGTCAGAAGGTCAAGCCTAAGGAGAGAATGGTCTGACCATGACAAGGGTTCGATGACTATATCCCCTATATCTAGACCATTCAGCCACTGGTCAGAGATAAAGATCAAATCCAGAGTGTGTCCCCCCGTGTGAGTAGGGCCATTAACTAATTGGGTCAGGTCCATGGCCGTCATGGAAGCCATAAACTCCCGAGCCCCTTCAGACGTTTCACCAATGGATGGCAGGTTGAAATCTCCCATAACCAGTAGCTTAGGAGTCTCAACTGCCACCTCGGCTATTACACTGAGGAGCTCAGGCAGGGCTGTTGATACGTGGCAGGGAGCCAGGTACGCAATCAACAGGCCCATCTGTAACCCATAACCCCACTTCACGAGGAGGGACTCACATCCGGTTGTCTGAGGGACAGTGACTTCCTTAGGGTCAAGACCTTCCTTTATAATGACCGCCACACCTCCACCCCTGCCTCGAGTTCTTGGCTGATGGAATGCGCAGAAACCTGGTGGGCACATTTCTACGAGGGGGACCCCCCTTTCATTGCCCAACCAGGTCTCTGTAATACCTGCCAGGTCCGCTTTCCCCTCTTGAATTAGGTCACAAATGAGGGGGGCTTTGTTAGCCACAGACCTGGCGTTGCATAACATCAGCCTAAGACTCGGGCTCAGAGACCTTGAGCAACCCAAGGAACGAGAAGAGCTTTGGAGGTCGGAGCACGCCACCGCTTGAAGATAGTGGGTGCGTACCCCCCTGACATGATGTGGCCTCCTGCTCCCACCATATCTGCCCCTCCCAACCAAAACCTTGATGGAACAGCCCATTTCCATGCCAGTATTAAGTCTGCCTATTCCCAGTTTCGAGTTTCCTATGATGTCGTTTTGTGTTGACTTTGGCTTCACTTTTGGAAAATTATTTACTAATCCCTCCCTCTGTGGATTGCCCCCCCAAATCCACATGATCCACCCTGTTTATGCCCACCCCCCTTTCAGAAGCCATTAAAATCTTGGTTAGAAAATTAGATAAGAAAGCCCTTAATCCCCTCTTAGCACCATGCCACCTCTCGGGATTCCAAAATCCGTCATCAAGGTAGGCCCTTGATAATGTGGAGGGCCAAATTTGCGAGAGGGGGGAGTCTCGCAATGCCAAGAGTTCGGTCGCCAAATACATCTAGTAAGTCAGATGGGTGCAGCATTTGGGTCTGGTCCAATAGACTGATGTAAGAGTCTTGAGGCAGTCGAATAATAAATTCAGTGTGGGTAAGAAACTGGTCTCCCTTGCCCTCTCACGGCAGGGGGAAGGAGTTTAGTGCAATCTCAGGATAAGCAGAGGATAAAAATCTAGTCATCCTCTAACGGCGGCTCGTTCTGAATAAGATGGTCATAATAAGTTTGTTGTTCTGTCTGGTCAATGATGTCAGTAATTTGAAACTCCCTCAGCATCCACATTAGTAGCTGCCCAGACAACGTATGACAAGAGGGTGGCTCAGTTGGAAATAAAGCCAAATAGTGAAGGTAGAATGATAATAGCTCCATGGGGGTGGGGGGGGGGTAGATGTATATATAAAGAGGGAAGGTTGTCTAGGTGGTGAAAGTATAGTCTGGAGGCAGTGAGGTCAGTGTCAAAATCAAGGTGTATAAGCTGGAGGTGGCTGGGTTAGGGACTAGCCGAGGCAGAGAATTGAGAAAGGTGGGGGAGGCCTCCAAGGTGACCAGGTAGATAGTGTTTTGTCAACCTCTGGCCTCTCCTACTCTCAGCATATTGAATAGTCCTTTGCATATATTGCCAGGCTCTAGACTTTAAATTATAATGAGGTCTTCCAATTCCAGCAAGGGTCTAAACACCTTGCGTGATTCAGGGCACTCAAGGCACTTCAGGGGTCAATAGTTTTTAGATTCCCTCTGATGACGTTGCAAGCTGTCACTGGCCTTAGCTCAGGCCTCTCAAAGAGGCAGTCATTCAGGTTCAGGTTTCCCTGAACTTGAAGAGGTAGTCATTCAGCTTCAGGTTTCCCAGCAAGTCCCCAAACCAATTCGGAGCCCCCAGGGTGTCTAGGACTCGACAGGGACTGCCATGGTGCCGTTCGTCGCCGCCGCCTGCTGCCATTGCCGTTCCAACTGCTGTTGCTTTAAGAATGGAGGAACTGATGTAACTGCCATTAACGGAACTGCTAGAGTTAGCCTCCCATGGTGCCTTCACATGCCAATATATGCCCAGCTCCGATGATCCAGAGGATGAAAGAAACCTCCTTGAGCTGGGAAAAGGCTCCCCTAGTTGATGCTGGGGCTGAAGGGAGTTAAATCAGCCCCATCATCAGACAGAGATTAGGCGAGAGCTGCCATCTTGGCGCATGACATCTGGGTGGGTTACATGAATCCTCTTATATAAGTCTAAGAGCCTTTCCTTCCTTCCTTCCTTCCTTCCTTCCTTCCTTCCTCCCCGCCCAGTGGTTAGAATGCAGTATTGAAGGCTAATTCTGTCTACTGCCAGCTGTTCAATCCTGACCGGTTCAAGGTTAACTCAGCCTTCCATCCTTCCAAGTTTGGTAAAATGAGGACCCAGATTGCTGGGGACAATATGCTGACTATATAAACCGCACTGGTATATAAGTCTAATGGCTATTGCCGTATTGCAGTATTGCAGACTAACTGTCAGCAGTTCGATTCTCACTAGCTGAAGGTTGATTTCCATCCTTCCGAGGTGGGTCAGATTGTTGGGGGCATTAGGATGACACTGTAAACCACTTAGAGAGGGCTGTAAACAGAGGTGGGTTTCAGCAGGTTCTGACCAGTTCTGACCGGTAGCAGAAATTTTGAGTAGTTCGGAGAATCGGTAGTAAAAATTCTGACTGGCCCTGCCCCCATCTATTCTCTGCCTCCCAAGTCCCAGCTGATCGGGAGGAAATGGGGATTTTGCAGTAACTTTCCCTGGATTGGGGATGGAATAGAGATTTTACAGTATCCTTCCCCTGCAGTGGGTGAGAATGGAGAATGGAGAATAGAGAATGGGCAGGGCCCACCAAGCCATGCCACACCCACCAAGCCACACCCACAGAACCGGTAGTAAAAAAATTTGAAATCCACCACTGGTTGTAAAGTACTGTAAATCAATATAGTGCTAGCGCTATTCTGCAGTACCTCACCAAGGAGTACATGCCAGGCCACCCTCTCCCTCCCCAACACACATTAGCTGGAATTGCCTGCACAGAAAGGTGTGGAACTGTGGCCCCCGTGGTCAACCAGAAAGATACCATGCTTGGTGGCATGAAACATGACCGAAAGGTCAAGTAGGATCAGCGTGAGTTTGATCCCTGCTTCCAGCCCAGTCAAAGTCATCCATCAGAGCAACCAGGGTCATTTCCGCCCAGGTTAATGCCTGAATCCTGACCAAGACAATCTGCAGAAGACAAGAGCCAGATCCCAAGATGTCTCTCCAGGAAGGGCTGCATCACTACCTCTTGCAAGGCTTTATCCATAGAGGTTCAAGGAGAGAAAGCAACCTAGAACTAAGGAGAAATTTCCTGAGTTAGAACAATTAATCAGTGGAACAACTTGCCTCCAGAAGCACTTGGAGGTTTTTAAAAATTGCAGACTACAGGAACCAGGAGCACCATTCAGGTGACCTTGAGGACACAGATAAGTCTCCAAGTGGCCTCAATAACTCTCTAAAAGGATGCAAATGACCAGCTGTCTGCAAGGAATAGAAATCCTTCCATTCCCCACTATCCTACCAGAGCTGAAGAAGCTTCTTGGATGAGAAGCGAAACGTTTTCAAAGGGGAAAAAACCCAAGAAAGTCCAGTTGCCTCCTGAAAAAAGCACCTTTGGGACAACTGTGACCTGGATGACTGAGGATCTCTACAGATTATGAGCTTTATAGCATTCTCAGCTCCAACTCTGTGCTACATGTGATTCACATTTCCACCGACTTGCAAGGATGTTTGTTGTGTCTCTGAGCAAGTGGTCCACCTGGATCTGGTTTCAGGTCTACAGACAGATTCTACAAGGCTCTTGCCAGAGCTACAGCAGATTCTTTGCATACCTATCTGGGTAGACGCAAGCAGAAACAAGCAGTCCATAGGAGATGGTGCAATGCTAAATAATATACTGAATATCTGGGATAAATACAGCAAAAGAATCCATCCAAATCTCTCCCGTCTTGCCACATCATTTTGTAAATAAGAAATTCATTCAGCAATTTGATATGTTTGTTTTTGTTTGTTTATATTTTTTGTATGTCTTGTTTTTTGTGTATTATGTTTCTTTCTTTTGTGTATTTTAATTTTTTGAAATTTAATAAACATTATTTTTTAAAAAAGAAATTCATTCAGCGGAAAACAATGGATGTAGGTGGCAAACTCCAAATGCCTTGAAACTCTTATCTAATAGAAGTATCAGTTTATCTGACCAGCTTCAATACCTCCAAATACACAGCATAGTCATCAAAGAGAGTTTTGACTGAGAATCTTCCAAAGTTGGGACATGGGTTGTCCATATTTAGAGATAGTTGGTAAAGAATGACTCAAAAACCAAGCAGGTAAAAGACCAGATGATTAAAAAGATGTAGAACTTGAATACAGCACTAGGGATTCCAGCATGGGAATTTCAATGGAAGAACATTAAATTTACTCCCAACATTATACTCAAAGAAAACTGATATAAGGAGTATTATTGTTGGCTTGACTGCTGAAATGGATTTTCAGGAGATTGTGGAAATATAATGAGCAGATCAGATATTTTAATAAATGCTGCCAACAATGCTCGATTATGATGAAAAATTATTCAAACTAGCATGAAAGTAATATCAAGGGTTGGAATCCCATTTCAACCATATGTCCTCTCAAAATGTACTGGATTAGTTTTTGCAAGGATTTTTTTAAAAATTAGATTTATATGCCGCCCTTCTCCGGAGTCTCAGGGCGGCTTACAATGTGTTAAGCAATAGCTTTTATACTTTTGTATATTTTATACAAAGTCAGCTTATTGCCCCCACAAACTGGGTCCTCAATTTACCTACCTTAGAAAGGATGGAAGGCTGAGTCAACCTTGAGCCTCAAACTCGCATAATTGCAGACAGCTGGGTGTTAATAACAAGCTATCTAGCCTGTTGAGCTATCTGAGGCTCCTTCATATTAGCAATAGCCCTTAGATTTGTATACTGCTTCACAGTGCTTTAAACTCTCTAAGCAGTTTACAGAGTCAGCCCCTTGCCCCGAACAATTTGGGTCTTCATTTTACCCACCTTGGAAGGATGAAAGGATGAGTCAACCTTGAGCCTGGCGAGATTGGAACTGCCAATTTCCGGCAGCCAGCAGTCAGCAGAAGGAGCCTGCAGTACTGCACTCTGACCACTGCATCACCGTGACTCTTAAAGCGGTATATAAGTCTAAGCGCTATTGTTATTGCTATCTTGCTCTTTAATCCATTTAAATGTTTATTTAGCAAATGTTTATGTCAGAACTAACTTCTGTTCTGTTTTTATTATCTAACCATTGGTAAAATAAGTCCCATGTCAAGAAATATTCAGTTCCTTCTTTTCCTTAATTCTTTAATTCTGTCCATTTCTGCCCAGTCTAATATTTTTTTAATTACACTGTCATCTGTCAGGATTTCTTCACTTTTACATTGTTGTGCAAATACAATTCTGGCTGCAGTTAGTACATATAAAATCAAATATATATTCCTTTTGTCATATCTTTCCAGTAGGATGCCCAACAAAAATATTTCTGATTTCAAACCTATATGCTGCTTTATCATTTTTTCCAACCAAGTTTGTATTTTCATCCAATATTTTTTTGCCTTTGGGCAAGTTCACCATATGAACCAGGTGTCTGGTTACACTTCCAACATTTAGTGGATGTATAAAAAATGTATACATTTTTGCCAGTCTTGGTGAAAAATGCCATCTCTATAACATTTCATACAAGTTTTCTTTAATGCAGTTGACATAGTTAATTTAACATTTCTATCCCACAATTTTAGCCATTTATCCAGTTCTATTGTATATCCAAAGTTTTTAGCCCAAACTATCGTTGTCTCCTTTACTTGCTCACTTTCCAATTTGATGCTATATTTTTTTTAAATTAATTTTTCATCCATCCCAGTTAATATCTGATCCAATTCTGTTAATTCTTTATTAAAACCATACATTTTAGCATCTTTCTCATATCGAGATTGTATCTGCACTTGTGGCCACCATGCTATATCCATCCCTTGACTACTCAGTTCTTGTTTAGTTTTTAATTCCCCCTTTTCATTCAAAATATCTTCATATCTTATATTTGTTTCCATATTTATCACATTAGGATGTATCAATGTTTCCATTGTGGAAAGCCAGACTGGTATTTTCAAATAGTGTTGCTCTTTAATTTTTACCCATATTAATAGAAGCGCATTTCTAATATACTGTCTTTGAAAATAGCTATGTATCTTATGGTATTTTTCCCATTCCACAAGAAAGCATGCCAACTTAATTGAAGGTCATGTCCCTCTAAGGTTTAGTCTTTTATGCCTCAAATTAATCCATTCTTTCACTCATGTGATAATGCAATTCCCAGTCTGTCAACCCAAAGCCCCCTCTTTTTTTTTGGAATCTTGCAACATTTTCAGGCTTATTCTTGCTTTTTTTCCCTAGCCAAATATATCTTAGTATTGTTTTATTTAGTTCTTCAAAATACACCCCCGCCCCCACAGCTTTATTTGAATTGTTTGAAGTAAGTCTTGGTAAAATATTCATTTTTATAGCAGCTATTCTTCCTGTCAACAACAATTGCTAGTTTTTCCATTTCTCCAAATCTGATTTGATTTGTTGCATCAGCTTCATATAATTATCCTCTTTAATCATTGCACATTTTGCTGTTCATTGCATCCCTAAGTACTTTACTTTTTTAACTATCTGTATGTCAATTTTTCCATTAGCTCTCTTTTCTGTATATCTGTAAGATTTTTAACTAGTATTTTAGTCTTTTCTTTATTTTCAGTCCTGACACTTCACCATATTCTTCTATTTTTTTTAATTAACTTAGGTCCAGTTTCTAGTGGATCTTTTAATATAAAAACCAAATCATCCGCAAACACCTGTAACTTATATTTCTCTTTTTTATTTCCAGACCTTTTATTTCTTCATCTTGTCTAATATTTCTAGTTAGCACTTCCAAGGTCAGTATAAATAGTAAAGGGGGGACAGTGGACATCCTTGCCTTGTGCTTTTTTTAAATATCAAAATTCTCTGTCATGTCCCCATTTACCATCACCTTAGCTCATTGTTTGTGATATATTACTTTGATCATATTAATAAATCTCCCCAAAATCCATGAATTTTAATTGTAATAACATAAATTGCCAATTAACGTTATCAAATGCTTTCTATGTGTCTAGAAATATCAATGTCATTTGTTTTCCAGGATGTGGGAAACAAGGATGCAGCTCATATTAGAGCCTTTTTGTGAAATAATATGGAAGAAATCCCCCCCGGGGGGACTAATGCCACTTTTAGCCCCCTCAACTGCATCTTTCAGGAGGTCTTGCAGGATAGGCCCACCCAACCACCATGGTATAAAATTGAGCACAGCCTATGCTGTTGGACAGGTAGGTGGGAGGTAAATTTTATTGGGGATGGTAACTCTGGATGCTGAGCCCTCCCCCTCAATTTCACAGGAAAGAGGAGCTGACATGGAAGGAAGGGCACCAAGTAGTGCCATTTCTTAGTAAGTGTGGACACGTCCCATCGGTTGGGGGGGGTGTCACTCATCAGGGCCAGCAACTCTGAAAGGTTTCCCATGTGATAAGATGGCTGCAAGAGGACAGGTAGAAAATGGACACTCTCTTGGGTTCGAGGGCCAGCTGGCCCTTGCAGCAGCTAGTGTATTTCAGCCTAGCTTCAAGGCATCTTGTTAGGCAGAGATGGTGGTGCAGCCAGTGCTGTGTGTTTGTGTGTGTGTGTGTGTGTGTGTGTGAAAATGAGAGCTCTGGCCATTTTGAGCAAAGGAGGGAAGGGGTCAAACCTGCAGCATAAGAGAGGGAGGTGGAGAAGGAGAGGTGGAAGGGCTCGCCTGGCCCTGTATTGACCAGAGTTGTGGCCCCTGGCCAGCCAGCCGGTCTCCATCCTGCTCCACATGTGCTGTGCAAAGAGGCCTCTGTGGGGAAGGTCCACAAGTGTGTCAGGAGCGCCCCCCCCCTTCTCCAGATTTGGACCTTGGCCTGGTGATGACTTGTAGCAGCAAGGAGGGCCGGCCAATTATGATAAGCCTGAGCAAAGATTATTTTTTAACATCAACCATATAAAGTCGAATGTTTTGGGGGAAGAGAAACATGCAGCTGGTGTTTTGGAAAGTATGGGGAATCTAGCAGTGGTGAAATTGAGCCGGTTCTATCAAGTTTGGGCGAACAGGAGGCTCCGCCCACCCGCCCGGATGTCATCACGTCCCATTTTTCATTCTCTGCCAGCAGAGAGCGTGAAGGAGACATACATGCTCACATTTGCGAACCAGTAGCAAATGTAAGTAAATTTCAGCTCTGGAATCTAGAAAAGACACGGAGTCAGGCCCAAGTGCTCTAAAACCCATCCTTCCCAGTTTCCAGGGCCAGCCTGTGGGGGTCCTGCTTCCTCCCCCCCCCCCACGCCCAGATTTTGCTGCCTACCCTTGGAGCTCTTGCAAATCAGGAGCTGCCCAGCTGCCCCTGCCCTTCTGGGGATAGGTGCGAATGAAATTATTTTTTCCCAGCAATTTCCCAAGATGGTATTATTACACGAATTAAATATTTTTGATGATTTTTAAACATGGTTTCTTCTTGTTTTTATCTGGATTGTTCACCACTGTGAGATCTATTTATAGTTTGGTGTACAGAAATGTTAGTAAATAATTCATAACCTTCTCCCTCTAACAAAAATGATTTCTTGTGCAGTGGCATTTCTCAGATAGAAGCTCCTCCATTCTCCCACCAAAGGAAGCCTCCGTGCTCTATTGCGGAATGAACCTCCTGATTCTAGGCAATCCAGGAAGACACTCGGCTCAGTTCTTCTACGATGGGAAGGGCAGGGACTCCCCACCTGAGCCGGCCCTCTCTAGGCTCCCTGTCTCAGGGCCTGAGATGCCAACAGAAGCCCCTCCAGACAGAAGGGGAACAAAGTCTGTAGTGGAGCAGAAACTGAAGGTGGCCCGAGTAGCAGTAGGAGCCCAGTCGAAAGCACCAGGAACAGAATTCCCATGGCTTCCTGCAGCGTGGGTGGGCGTATAGTTGTGCAGAGACCCACAAGGCTCTGTGAATGGGAGCGCAGGGATACACTGAAATGCTGGTCTTGCAGGGGTATGAGGAAGGCCTGGGCTTTTGAGAGCCCACCTCAAGCTGGCAGAGGAGGGACCATGGAGGAGTTGAAGCCAAGTCCCTCTTTTCCCTGCCTCCAAGGAGCTCCTGCCCAGGAGAAGGGGGAGCCAGAGCCCTTGAGTGAGATGAAGACCCTTCCTCACCCCGGGTCTGACTCTGGACTGCAAGGGGGGAGGGCAAAGTCAGCACCTTACCAGGAGTTACTCCAAGGAAACCAAAGAACATTTCGGCCCCTGGGTTTGGGGGGTGGGGGAGGGGGTTTTGGAGGCCCAGGGCTTCGTCTGAATGGAGGGAAGGTGAGCCTGCAGCGGTTAACAGCCCTGGCCTCTTCCGAAGACCTTTGCTGGCTGCCATAGAGGGTCGGCTGCTTCTTGGCCATGGGCTTCTTGGCCATCTGCCAGGAAAGATGCTGGCCAGCTGTGTTTCCAAGGTGTCATTCCCCACCGCCACCCCCCAGGTTCTCTTTGCTCCTGGGCCACCAGACCTCCTTTAGATGGGTGTTTGTCACACATTTCCCACCAAGTACATTAGTAGAGTTGCACTTTGGAAGTCTGAGAGCAACCGGTGAAATTGCCACCCTTGGCAAGTAGCAACCCTGGGAAAGCGCAGAGCGGAAAGCAGGGGTGAAAGAGCTGGGGAGACCCCAGCTTCTCCCTCCTCCCAGGCACCGTGCCTCTCTTGCATGAGCAGCAGTGACACCATGAGGCCAGAGTGTGCAAGCGTGCAGCTATGCAAATGGAGGAGAGGAAATCACCTGACGGAGGGTAGCAGCCTTTGCAAAAGGGAGAGCTGGGAAAGCCTGGTGGAGCACATGAGGTTCTTTGGAGTCTCACATATGCCGGCCAAATGGCTCGTCCTGAAGAAGCACCGGCCACATTTTGCCTTGGGAACCGAGAGCAGATTTTGTCTGGCAGGAGGTGGGGGAAGGAAAGGTGAGCAGGTGAGGCCTCCTGCTGCCAGTTCTCCAGTCCAGAGCAGAGTTCATCAGTGGCATTGCAGAAGACGGGCAAGGAGCAGCACTGGGAATGACCAGAAACAAGGGTTTGGTGGGCATCAGGAAGAATCTAAGCAAGAGCTGTTCCCGAGGAGAGCACATGCCTCTTGGCTAGAGACTTTTGCAAATGGAGTTGTCAGAGAATTCCTGCACTAAAGTCTATGAATCAGTGCTCTTCATCCTTCAATGAGCCAGGGTGGCACAATGGTTAGAGTGCAGTACAGCAGGCTACTTCTGCTGATTGCCAGCTGCCTGCAATTTGGCAGTTCAAATCTCAGCAGGCTCAAGGTTGACTCAGCCTTCCATCCTTCCAAGGTGGGTAAAATGAGGAGCCAGATTGCTGGGGGTGATAGGCTGACTCTGTAAACTGCTTAGAGAGGGCTACAAAGCACTATAAAGTGGTATATAAGTCTAAGTGCTATTGTCATTGTTATAATACCTAAGTCTAGGTAAATGTATATCAAGAGCCAGTTTGATGCAGTGGTTAAGGCACCGGGTTAGAAAATGTGAGAGTGTGGGTTCCTAGACCTGCCCTAGGCATGAAGCTAGGGGGATGACTTTGGGCCAGTCTCCCTCTCTCTGCCCTACAAGGCAGGCAATGGCAAGCCACTTCTAAAATCTTGCAGTTGCCTGGAGTCAACATCGACTACACACAATGGGGAACAGTTTAATCATCTACATTCTACATATACGGGTAGATCCCCAAGAGAAAACCCAGGTTGGAGTGACAGGAGTGGAGACTCGGTGGCCTTTGCAAGAGGAAATTTGGAGAAGCTGAAGTCTCCAGCAGGCTCAAGGAGCTTCTGGAAAAAAAGGATGTGGCCAGATGGACGAAGACCAGGGAGAAATGTTATCACGTCCGAAAGCAATTTCTCAGGATACTTTATTTAAGACTTGCCGGTTCTTACAAAACTCAGTGAAGAATGACAATGAAGCCACCTCTTCTGATGGCTGCCAGGGGACCAAGAAGGACGAAAGAGGAGATTAGGGGCCAATGGGCAGCAGCAGCATGGCCGGAGAGGTGTCCTGGCATCTCTGAGTTCTGCTTCACAGGAGGAAGGTAAGCAGGACCATCCACAGGATCAGGAGGTAGCAGGCAGGGCAGGAGGAGCAAGTAGGGGATCCATTGCAAAGGTCTCTGTTGCAGCAGTGGATCCGGATCCCTGGCAGCTCCTGCTGCTGGCAGTGACGGGAGGTGGCACATCCGCTGGTCAAAAGGACCCCCAGCACCGCTGCCAAGGACAGAGAAGGACAAGGAGGAAACTCAGGGCAGCAGCCATTCTCATGATCATGAACATGCCAGCTGCACTGACAGCATCTCTGGGACTTTGGCTCTTGGGCTGCATGGCCAGCTACTGCAAAGCCCCCCTCTGGCTTGAAACCATCCAGCCGTAAGAAAGATTTCATGTTTGTCACCACCACCCCTCAACAGAGGAAGAAGTGAGCTTCTCCTGGGACTTCAGACTTGAATTTGACATCTGCAACCCAGAGGACGATGCAGTTTTGCTTCTGGAAGGTGCAATGTTCTATTGGGGGGCATCCCTTGCTACAAAAAAAGGCAGTGGGTTGGGGGTGCAGAGCAGCTGTGCCCTTCCTGAATCTGCAGAGGCCAAAGTGGCACCTCTGACCTGCTTTTCCCCAGCTTCAGCTCAGGGAGCTCTGCCAGTCCTTTGGGCTGCCCACCATCGAGTCTCCAAACAGGGAGAGGCCAAGATCAGATGGCTTGCCTGCATCAGGAGGCCTGGGCTGTCCTCTCAGCCTCTCCCTACCTGTGGATGCAGCAGGGGCATCTGTGGGGGGGGGGGTGTCTCCCTGGACAGCCTGTCCTTTCCCCATCTTGAGGGTTTAGCAGGGAATTATCTCTGTATCAAGGGCAAATTTGAACTGCAGCTCTTCCCCTGGGATAGACCTGGCCTGTCTCCCCATTCTGCTCCTGCTACCCTGGCCTGCCAGTTGTCCTGATGATTGCTGGATGGGGGACCACCATGGCTACAGTGAGAAGGGTCTCTGGAGAAGGTCATGGCAAGTCACCTTCATGCCAAGAAACACCCCAGGGACATATCTACCAGGTGGATTCCCAGCAGGAATTGGGCTCCACCTAGAGGGACCTTTCTCCCTTTTGACCAAGAGAGTTAGGGAGGACATGAAACTGGAGTATTCTGTGGCCTTGGAGTGTATGCCCATAAACAGACCCTCTGTTGAGCTTCCCCCTTCCGGTCTCCCCCGTCCGCTTGCCCAGAGCCATGGAAGGAGCAAAGAGGAACTCACCGCTTTCCATCTTGATGCAGAACCTGTGCTTGAACCCTTGGTGGGAACGGGGACAGGTGATCACTTCTGGACTGGAGCAACCGGTGTTGACTGACTTGCTGCCCACTATCACGTTGCAGCCGTAGCACTGGAGCCCGGAGGCTGAAGGGGGGATACAATGGGGTATGAGGGGCAGGGACCCTTTCCCAAGCCAAGCAGGGAGGGGAATTCACTCCTGCAAGAAGGGTCCTTCCTTCTAAACTAGCTCAGCTGTTCTAGGATGGGAGCTTTTAGAAGCCTAGGGCTGGAGGTCTTCTAATCCAGGAGTCTCCAACCTTGGCAACTTTTAGCCTGGTGGACTTCAACTCCCAGAATCCCAGCTTTACTGGCTGGAGAATTCTGGGAGTTGAAGTCTGCCAGGCTTAAAGTTGCCAAGGTTGGAGACCCCTGTTCTAGTCCAACCCTTGCCCAACACAGGAGACCTTATTCCATCCCAGATTAATGGCTGCCCAATCTTTTGGACTGTCCAGGCAGTTAAATGTGGCACTGGAAGAGCCACTCCAGATTCCTGGTTTTCCAAATGGCCTTGTCATTGTTCTTCCCCCCACCTTCCCTGGCATGTGCAGCCGATCCCCATGGGAAATATGGCTTTTAGCTGAACTGTTACTTTTTAAAAATACAATTTAATTATTTTCTAAAAACCTCACAATCAATAAATTTCAATAACTTAGATATTAGATTGCAATGCTGCAGATTAACAAACTACAGTACAACTATATAACAGTGTATAAAGAAGAAAGCTATTGAATAAATGCTCATGTGTAAATATGTTAGACAATATACCTTATAAATTGTAAATAATAGTAAACTATCCATATTAACTATTATTTAAAGAGGGTTATATGGGGAGAAAAATTACAGTAGCATTTAGGGCAAGACTGGAGCCCAATGAATACCATCAGGATTCACAGAATCATAGGGCTGGAAGGCACCTGGGAGGTCTTCTAGTCCAACCCCACCCCCCACCGCCACCCAAGGCAGGAGGTTATGTATTGCATCCTCAACAAATGGCTGTCCAATCTCTTCTTGAAAACCTTCAGTCTTGGAGTACCCACAATTTCTGTAGGCAACCCATTTCCCTGGTTGAAATTTCTCCTTAGTTCTAGGTTTCTTTCTTTGTTCAGTTTCCATCCATTGCTTCTTGTCCTGCCTTCAGGTGCTTTGGAGAATAGTTTGACCCCATCTTCTTTGGGGCAGTTCTTCAAATATTGGAACCCTGCTATAATGTCACCCCAGTCCTTCTGATTGTTACGCTAGAGACATACCCAATTCCTGTAATCGTTCTTCATATGTTTTAACCTCCAGCCCCCTGATCATCTTGGTTGCTCTTTTTCTCTGCACTCTTTCTCAAGCCTCAGTGTCTTTTTTGTTTTGTGGTGATCAGAACTTGATGCAATATTCAAAGTATGGTCTTGCCAAGGCATTTTAAAGTGTGCTAACATTTCACAATTGTTCCAAAGGTGCTTTTTCTATGGAGACTGAGAATCTCCATCAACATTTCACACCATTTTGAAACTCTCCCTCTCCCTGCAGTTTATGATTGCATTGGCTTCCTTGGCATCTGCTGGCTCCTATTTAAGTGGTTGGCCACTGGCAATGCTCGGTCCTTCTGAAATTTCCTGCTCTCAAGCCAGGTGCTACCTATTCCATAACTGTGGAATTGGTTTTTCTTGCCCTTCCTTTTCTCAACACTGAGCTGCATTTTGATGAGTACTTGAAGACCCAGCTTGGAGATCAGGAAGAATGGACTGCTTGGGATGGGGGATGGGGGGTGGGTGGAGTGAGGGGGGAGCAAAGGATTGCAAGAACCCAGCCAAGGCCATTCCTCAGGGAGCCATCTGGACAGTCAACCACTTCAAGTTGGCAGACGTTTTGTGGAGACTAATGTCTTCAGATGTGCCAAGTTCCTTTAACTGCTCTCCAGAAGAGAGATAGAAGAAATACACGATACTAAAACTATAATGCCAATTAATTATTTCTAGAATGGCTTCCGACAGGACCATCCCAGCCTCCCTTTCAGAAGCAAATAATAGTTTGCCATGTTAGGTATGTCTCTTCCTCCACCTCGGTTGCAAGAACAGCCTGGACAAAAAACACCCCTAACTCAGCAATACAGAGTGAAATAGGCCCCTGCTCCCCTTCCCCCCAAAACCCATACAGGGGGTCCCAATGATGTAAGTGAATGGATCCTTCTGGGCAGCACATTCTGCAAGACAACCTCCCAGTGGTCTCAATCTGATTGGGCAAAGGTGGCATGCATTTTTGGCTGCCAGGCAGTTGGATGAGTTCCAGAAAGCTTCTCTGGCTAGCCGAAATCTGGCCAGGTTTCCCACTCCAGTCTTCTCCCCCCACCTAAGGATCGAGGCCAAGACTCTGCCACTGGGTGCAGCCCGTGGAGTCTGTGAGGGGAGGGGTGAGGGGAGCTGCCACTCCTGCAGCCCCCAGGAGGAGAGGCTTTAGGATTGGCTGGGGGCTTCTGTGAGGCTGGCCTTCTCGGGCAGAGAAACCTGGAGCCTGGGGGTGGGGTGGGGTGCAAAGAAAGGAACCCTGTCCAGGACTCTCCGGCCACCCGCCAGGGAGAGTTTCCCCGCCAATTTCTTCTGAGAGGCAGGGATAGCCCGGGGTGACCGCGAGGAAGACGGCTCGACCCGATGATCTCGGGCAGGCTGGGAGCAGGCACCGCTGGCTTCCCCCAGATCAGCCAAACTCTCCCGGGCTTTGGGGCCAGCGGTCCAGGGTCTTAGGGAAGCTGCAGAGACGGAGCAGGCGGGGGATGTGGGTGGGACAAGGCCACCGGGAAAAAGTGAACCCCCCCAAAAGACCCAATTTGTTAAGGGAGGGAAGGCTCTGGAGAGGGAGGGGCTCCGGGCTCGGAAGAGGGAGCCCCAGAAAGTGCTGCTGCGTCCGGATAGGGAGCCGGCTCTGCAGGGTCGCCGCAGGTCGGAGGGAGTTTCCCCTTATGTAATTCTAGATCAGGTGATTCTCCGGAGATGCCTCCGAAGGTGGCGAGGACCGGCCCGGCAGCGAAGCCCACCAGCCCGAGTTGATGGAAGGGACCGACCACAGAGCACTTACTGGTAGCCAGCAAGAAGGATCCAGCCAGGAGGCGGAGGGTCCCGCCCGCAGCGAAGCCAGCCACGCCGAACACAGCCATTGGGGGGCCCGCTGTCCGGTGCCGGACTCAAACCACGCGGAGCGTCTAAAGGGAAGACCGGCCGGGCTGGATTCCCACGCGAGGCGCTGCTCTCTCACTCCACCCGGGGACCAGAGCCTTTCCCTCCTCCCCCCGTTCCAGCTGCTCAGAAGCCCACGCGGGGAAAGGGGGGAGAGGTTTTTGCTGGGTCTTTCCAAAGTGGGGCTGGGAATTAGCAGCCTCCCCCTTCTCTTCTCCGCCACGAGGGATCTCCCTGCGTTCGGAGCAGATCCCGTGTGTGTGTGTGTGTGGCAGGCGGCGCTTCAGCACCCCTTGCCCCCCCCCCCCCGCATTTCCTGCCCCCTTTCTCCTTCCCGCGATCATTCTCGGCTAATACAGCTGTGCAGCAGCTGATGGAAAGAAGTTCTCTTTAATCAAGGTTTAATTCTAAATCCACTTCGAAATCCTCTAGTTGGATTAGAATGGAGGAAGCTGCTTCTTTTATTAAGCTTTCCGCTCCCCTTTCACGAACAGGGAGAATTTCCCCCAAAGCTGTTGCGTTGAATGCCCGACAGAAAGAAGGCGAGTTTTAAGCCTGAAATTGTGACATTCAAAGAAGGAAGGGGAGAGAAAAGGGAGAGGCAACCAGAAGGCCAGATTCTTTAAAATACTAGGCGGCGATGTGGTTGAAAAGCTCAACAATATTGGAAAAATGATTGCTTACCGGAATGAAACATGGGTTAAAAGTTGGCTTCCTTTCTAACGCCACTTTTTGAATTAAACCCAGATTAGAACCAAAATATTGCACCGTGAAGCGGGATATAAATCTAAATGTTATCATCCATCCATCCATCTATCATCAGCTGTGATGGTGCAGTGGTTAGAATGCAGTATTGCAGCCAGCTGTTCGATCCTGACCGGCTCAAGGTTGACTCAGCCTTCCAGCCTTGGGAGGTAGGTAAATGAGGACCTAGATTGTTGGGGGCGATAGACTGACTCTGCAAACGGCTTAGAGAGAGCTGCAAAGCACTGTGAAGCAGCATATAAGTCTAAGGGTGCTGATTGCTATAGCTAAACGTTCCTCAACGGAGTGGGGGGCCAAGCAGCCGGGCAGGCAGGGCAGTTGGAGGCCAGGAAAGCAGCCCCAGTCCAGCTACGGCCAGGAGGCCTCGGGTGACCTTGGGCCCTCAGGATTAGCCTGGGGCTTAAGCGAAGCAGCCCAGAAGGAACAGGAGGCAGGAGAGCCAGGGCAGCTGAAGGGTCCCGCTGAAAGAGGCAGGTTTATTATGGATGGAAACCGAGAGGAGCTTTGATCTCCTCTAGTGATGCCCCCCCGGCCTCTTTGGGGGTCCTCTGGGGGCGTCCCCGAGTCCGGGGGGGGGAGCCAGGAGTGGGGCCCGGAGCGGCTAGAAAGGCAAGCTCGTTCTCGGGGTGCATTTTCGGGAGTCCAGCCGACTGGGAGGACTCGCTTGCCCCCTGCTCGGACTTTGGCCAGGGCTGCCCTCGCAGGGCCCCCGAAGGTCTCCGTCCTGCAGGCGGAACGAGACCACCGGGACTCTTGCCCAGTGCAGAAGCCCCCCCCCCCCATGCGGGGAGGGGAAGGGGCGTCCTATGGCGAGGCTCGGATGCTGCTGGAGCGGAGCGGGGGATAGCGCGGCTCCCCCGCCGGCAGTGGCCCAGGGAGGGTCCTCTGCCCTACGCAGAGAGCGGGTGGACTAGATGGACCCGCCTGGCTCTCGGATTCCGGAGCGGAGTCGGGCGGGGGGGGAGAGGAGGGTCGGGACTGTTTGGACCAAATTGGGGGGCGCAGAAAGGCCGAAGTCGGCCAAAAAGAGCTGGAGGGGGTCGGTAAGCAGGAACACCCCCCCCCTTGGTGAGGTGCAACCGGCCTCCTCCAGTGGGGCGGTGCCACTCATCTTCGCCCCCGCCCGCCTGGCATCCTCCCCGAAGCAGTCAGCGACCCCAGACCACCTTCAGGAGCCACGTTGGACCCAACTCCCCCCCTCCTTTGCCTGGACCCCCAGCCGGGGCCCCGCCCCTTTCCGGAGCAGCCCCACGGGGTCACAGCGGACGCCGCTCTTGCGACCGAGGCGGGGGCGGGGGGGGGGGGCGGGAGGAAGTTGGTCGGCAGGGATTCGAACTCGCTGTTCCTGGGGAAGCCGAAGCCCCGATGGCCTAGGACTCGTCAGTCTTTTCTCTCGGCGGTGATTTCACTTATCGCGAGGCTTCGTCCCCGCGTCAGTAAACATCTTGCCCGTTTTGCAAAGAGGCAAAGCGGAGACGCGCTTTGCATTTCGATTGGATAAAGTCGTGCATATATTATCGTGGGCTGCATGGGAATTTGGCCACTGACGGGAACAAAATCCAATTGCCTTAGATTTACTAGCTATGTTGCACCGAACATATGCTCTAGATTAACCATATGGTATTAGGAAATATCTACAAAGGCCGAAAGTCCTTGCTTACATCCCATTTTTCTTACCATAACCTAAAGGCTTATTTGTCTCGGAGGTTTAAATAACTATGGCGTGGCCTTCTTTCTTGTGTTGTATGAAAGGAGAGAAGGTTAGCACTCCCCTTGATAAGGATGGAAGAGGCCCTTGTGGTCTTTGCAACACGCATATGGTTAAGGCGCTGCCACTTACGTCGTGGCATCTAACCAGTTTTGGGGCGGAGCCTGCCAGCTTCTCTAAGATAGCTGATCCCTTTTGCTACATTAACACGGGCAGCCCAGCCATCATTTTTAAGCAGCGGCCGGCTCTGTAGCTAAACAATACCGGTTGTTTGGATTTGCATTTAAGGTCACCGCTTGGTTGCCTTTCTGAAACCGGCTGGGTAGCCCCCAGCTGCTCTCTGGAAAGCTGAGCAGGGTTGGACCATGTGACGTCCTGGATGGGAGACTGCAGAGCAGAGCAGGCCAGATACCAGAAACGAGGACTCTAAAAGGAAATCATTGCCGACCTACAGCAGGGGCATCTGTGAATCCCTGGCAGCTGAAGGCTACTTGCCGGTTCCTCTTCACTCTCTCTCTGTATCCTCATTTCCTTAATCAGAAAAACAGCTCTGGGGTCGTTTTAAAAAGACCCACAAGTTGTTTTGGTTAGTGAGATGGGCAGGCAGCAACGGGTGAGTGGGTTCCTTCACCTTTTCTCCTGCAAGTCGCAAGGCTCAGCCTGGCCGAACGCCCCCCCATCCCCTGCTCTTGGTCACCCTTCTGCCATCTGCCTTCCCCACTGGCAGCTTGCCCTCATCTTGTGATAAAAAGCCTCCAATATTGCCGCTTTTCCCACAGGAGGAAGCAGGAAAACAAAGCCCCGGCCTCAGCACTGGGGCCACCCCCTCTCCCCGGGGCCCAAATTGGGAGGGGGCCACTGGTGCTCCAAGCAGGGCAGCTGCTTGAGTTGTCACCTACTTCACAGCTTTCTTGGCCAAAATTCTGAGTGAGGGGCTTGTGGGGGGGGAAGAGTAGAGACTAAATCCCCCAAGTGCCCCTCACTGGGCCCTGAGCCCTCCTTGGGCAGGCTCCATGGGTGCCTTAGTATAGAGCTGGAAGGGGCCTTGGAGGTCGTCTAGTCCAGCCACCTGCTTAAGCAGATCATCCTATACCAAGGCTGTCAAACTCCCAGCCCTCAGGCCGGATGGGTCACCCGCTGGCCATTCACCGCCTGATTTAGCAAAGGGGCGAAACATCCTGATATGTCACATCATGCCGTGATGTCCTATCCATCTCAGACAAGTGACTGTCCAGTGTTTTCTTACAAACCTCCAGTGATGAAGCACCCACAACTTCTGAAGGCAACTTCTGTTCCACTGGTTCATTGTCCTCACTGTCAGGAAATTTCTCCTTAATTCCAGGTTGCTTCTCTCCTTGATTACTTTCTAGCCATTGTTTCTTTTCCTGCCCTCTGGTGCTTTGGAGAATAAGTTGATTTCCTCTTCTTTGTTGCAGCCCCTCAAATACTGGAAGACTCCTATCATGTCACCCCTATTTCTTCTTTTCTCTAGACTGGCCAGACCCAAAGCCCACAGCCGTTCTTCATATGATTTAGTCTCCAGCCTTCTTCACCTGAACCAGGTTACTGGTGTCCCAGGCAAAGCTGCTTGGATGCCACCCTGAAAACACTCACGCCAGGCAGCTGATCCTGCCGTCAACCACATTAAATCCCACTTTTTATTCTGCCGTATGGTCACTGTCCGGGATGCGTAAGACACCAAGAGTACCACTGAGAGAGAGGAAGAGGAAGAAGAAGTGTCGACGCCAGAAAAGATACAGTCATACTATTAGCAATACAAGTTCATACAGAGAAATTTTTCCAGATAAAAAAATTCTTTACACTTAAGTAACTGTACACATATTGTGAAATTTGCCAGAATGGGTTTAAAATGTAAAAACAAGAAAATTAAAATAAAAGGGGGTCTTCTTTTGGAGGGGAGGGGACAAGAGGGGAAAAAAAGCCTTGAGGATTTTCACCGCAATAGCATCTACCAGAGCGCACAGCAGCAGGGAAGGCTCTGGAAAACTGGGCAGGGAAGGGACCATATGGAGGGGGGGGCACATTGATTTGGTCGCACTGAAAATATTCTTCTGCCTTCCCTCAGGAGGCCTATCGGGAACCCCTGAGCTCTTCTGCTGAAGGGTGCCTGAGACGGTCTTAAATAAGAACTTTAAAAAGGTTCTTTCTAGCCTGGGGGTGAGGGGGAATGAACACCCCCATTCCAAGCAGGGACGACTGCCTTCTCTGAGAAAGCCAAGGGGTTCCCCACACAAGGGTCAGGCCAAGGAAAAGGGTGCTTTGGTTCTCCGTCGGCCAAGGCTGCACCTCTTAACATTGCTCCGGACTTCCTGCTAATGCGGCTGAAATGTGGGTTGGTTTTTTTTTTCTTTTTTAAAAAACACAAACACGAAATACCCTCCGATTTTATGGACACCACCCCAACAGTCTCCACGTGATGCCGGTGCCAAAAGCACTTAACAGTCACTCTTCCAAAGTTTAATCGTTTTGTCGTTCTCTAGGGCTGCAGAGGCAATGATGTTTTCGGTCGGATGGCAAGCCGTGGAGATCACAACGTCTGTTGGGAAAGAGGGACCAAGATGCCCATCGTTACCAGCCAGCACCCATCCTCAAGAGAAGCCTCTCATTCAGGGAGCCTTGAGAAGAAGCCACTGCCCACCTCCACCCTTACCACTGAAGGGCTGGGTCCCTCCTTGGGCTAAAATTTTTAAGATCTGTATTATAGGGTTGGGTATTTTAAATATTTAATGGTTAATGGTTTTAATTTTTAGCCAAAGTTATATGCTTTTTTAAGAAATTGTTTAACTTTTGTGTACTATTTTTATTTGTCTGTTCACCACCCTGAGTCCGCAAGGAGAAGGGCGGTATACAAATCTAAACAAATAAATAAATAAATAAATAAAAGTATCCCAGGCATGGCCTCAGCCCACTGGCTGGCATTAACCTCCCTGCCATAGCCAGAGGCCCCAGAGGCCAAGAATCATGGCATGTGGATACCAGGTGGCAGCTTTGCCAGTGGGGGAAGCTTTCCTTGCATCCTGCAGGCACTTCTCTCCATTGTCCCACTGGCCGGGGGGGGGGGGGGGGGGGGGGGCTGGACAACCACCAAGGAGCAGGTCTGGGCAAGACCAGCAGTTGCAACTGGACAGTCGCAACTGTGTTATCTTTGTGGCCAGGCGCATTGTGTTATGTTCCCACTCAACGAAAGTGCATGGCACCATCTCATTCTTTACTAGCAGTGACACTAAGCATGTGCCAACAGCCTTGGATCGGAGGTGTGGGGGGTGTGGGAAGGCACAACTACTTCAAGCAGGAGTCCCCAATATTCCCACCCAGCCCAAGGATCAAGGAGACCGTCTTGGCTGTTTGCAGCTTATGACAGGGAGAAACCAAGCCCATTAAGACCCTGCGTCCCTCCCTCTCAGGGTAAAAGGCAGACCCCTCCTGGTGGGAGGGAATTCTGGGGGCAAATAGTGGGAGTGGCTGGAATGCAGGATTGGGCCCCCAAAGTTCCAGGCTACGGCAGCAGGTCGAAAGTTTGTGCTTGACACAAAGCCGAAAACACCCGTCCCTGAAGCCGCAGCTATTTCAGGCCAGATTCTGACAGCCCAAGAGGGGGCCTTGTGCAGCCCCACCGCATCACGGCTTCTCAAGCCACTTGACGGGCAGCCCAAGCGCTCCTACCTGTGTGCCCTTGCAGCTTCTGTACAATCTCTTTTGTCTGGAGGTTCCAAATGTACACCAGATTGTCCTCCGAACCGGACACGATCCACTAAAGGGGAGAAAGGCATTCAGAAGGATCGAGCCTGGCTGGGCCCAGGCGCAGATCCCATCAGATGGGCTGTTTCTCGCTCTCCTCCCTCCTACCAACGAGTATCAGAAACGGGGCTCCAAAGCTGGTTTTCTAAAATATCAAGACCTCAGTAAGTCTCATCTTGGACAAGGCGCATCATCAAGAGGGCAACAGCCTCCCTGCCTTAAAGTCAACACTCTGGGCCACCCCAGGGGCTCCGTGGCTGCCACTTGATGTGACATGTCTTATGTCAGGCCTGGTGCCACCCCTTAGAGTAGAGGTGTAAAACTCAAGGGCCACGGGCCACATCCGGCCCACGGGGTGTTTAGATCCGGCCCGTGGGGCCAGCCTGGAAATAGCAAGGGACTGTCCCATGGGGCCTCTACCAGCAAACACCGCCCCCCCCCCCCCCCGTGTTTTTAGTGTTATCCAAACAAACTAAAAACAAAACAAAAGGAGAAATATTTCCCCTTCTGCATTTAGGCATGCAGGAAGGGACAGGAAAGGAGAAAGCGAAAGAGAGAAGACAAAGAAAAAGAAGGAAAGATGGGAAGAAAGGAAAAAGAAGGAAGAAAGGAAGAAGAAAGGAGAATGAAGACGGAAGGAAAAAGAAAAAAGGAAGGAAGGAAGGAAGGTTATAATGAGAGTGAGGGAGGGTCTCAGGGAAGCCGTGCCTTATCAACTGGCCACCAAAGGTGCCTGACACAAGTGACGAGCTGGCCACACCCACCATGGCCATGCCCACCCCGCCCTCTGAGGTCAAACACAACCCTGATGCGGCTCTCAATGAAATCGAGTTTGACACCCACCGCTGCCTTAGAGCCTGTCCCAGGAGAGAAGGTGCTGCTGCTGCTGCTGCCTTACTTGATCTCATCCCCTCACCCAGGCCCTGTCCCCGAATTCGAATGTTGCCGGTTCAATTTCAATTCAGATGGCATTTGCACCGATGAGGGAGACACGGGTTCCCCCCGTGCAACTCAGAAAAGAGATGCTCACCTTTCCACCAGTAACTGAAAAGTTGGCAAAGATGCAATACTTCTCATTCTTGTGACCCGTGTAGGTCTTGAGGCACTGGAAAAGAGAAGGCCACAGAAACACATATCATACTTCAGTAGAGCCCAGACAGGGGAAGACCACTGCCGTTGTGTGTGTGTCTGTGTGTCCCCTCCTTCTTACCTGAAAACCCACAGACTTTCCCTCTGGAAAAAGAGGAAACTTCTGCCCAGATATCATGAATGCACCCTCAACTCTGCAGTCTCCTGAATTTTAGTGGTCTGGGAATATTCAGAAACTGCAGGCTACTTGCCAAGATGTATTAAATTCAAATTATTGTTTGAATTAAGTTTCTCCTGTGGGAGGACAGCTAGGAACAGAGTCAGCAGTTGGTGTGGTTAGTCTGAGACTGCATAATCAATCCCTCACACTGAAGAGAGCCGCTCGCTTCTGCAGGAGGATTCGAGGGCCTTAGGCCAACTAAGCCTTCCTGGGGTTTATGGAAGCATCTTCTGGGTTAAACATAGGCACTCACCTTCCCTTTGCTGTAGTCCCAAAGCTTGAGAGTGCTAGAGGGAAGGAAACACTCTGGTTAGAAAGGCCCACAGAATGACCCACCACAACACTGCTGACCTCCAGCTCCCTTGGGGCCCTTCTTCCTTTGCCCCCTACCAGCCCGGAAGGGAATATTTCTCTCGCTTTCTTCCCCGTATCTACCTGTTTGTTTACACCATCTGTTTTCCCCTTCTTGAAAGAGTTTTAAAACCACACCCGAATATTTGTTTTTTGGAGTTTATTCTTTACCTAACCCCCTTCATACTTTGGAGGCTCCTAGGGCTGCTACTCCTCAATGGAAGTGGAAGCTAAATAAAGAGCTGATGCAAAAATAAAGGGAGAAAAGAAGCCGGGAGGGTTCACGGAGCAGTTTGGGCCAGGGGCTGCTCCTCAAGGAAGACCAGGCAGCACCAAGAAAAAAAGCTGAAGCCATTTTTAAAAATATTACTCTCCAGTCACATATTGAAAGTAGTTCGCTTTCTGACACCTTTACAATTACAGTTTGGCAAAAACATTTGGAGGTTTTGGGGGCAACTCGGCTCCTCGGGTTTTTCACGCCTGCCCAGCCTAGGAAATCAAAGAGCCAGGCTGGTCTGGGACTCTCCAGGCCTGGAAGCCCAGCGGGACCTTCCTCCCATCGCCCTGGTCAGCCTTTTCCTCCTCCCTCTTGCCGTTTTCTTCGGAAAATAGAATTCTTTGGCTCTTACTTATCCAGAGTTGCCGCTAGAATATATTTGCCATTTGGAGAGAATTTCACAAATGACACAGGGGGATTGTCATCATCTGAAAGAGAGAATGAAAGAAAGCCCTGTTTTCAGCACCACGTGGTGAAATGAGGATTTGCCTGAGCCAATTCCTTTTGGAGGGGAGCCAACTCACCAATCAACGTTTTCAAGCACTGGCCAGAAGCCGTGTCCCAGATGCGGCTGCAATGCCAAGGGAGTCACGTTAGTCAGGCAGAGAAGTTTGGAAGGAGGGGGGGAGGCGGGCGGGGATGGATGGATGGATGGATGGCACACACAAACACATACAGCACAGCACAGCACAGCACAGCCAGGGCACTCTGAATAGAAATGGAATAGACTATGGAAGCAGTGTTTCATTTGGCTTTAAAGACCGAGACTGTTGGGGCAAGAGGCTGACTCTGTAAACCGCTTTGAGAGGGCTGTAAAAGCACTATGAAGTGGTATATAAATCTTATTGCTATTAACAGGAAAAGCAGGCCCTTCCTGCAAGCAACATCTGGATCAGGGGCTGCTTCACAAATGGCTTCTCCGGACTGTCATATTTTAGAGCAAAGGACTCAGAATTTCCCTCCATAAAAACTTTTATTCTGAAATGGAAACCAGGAACTATGCGCATCGGAGGCCAGAAGGTAGCTGAGCAGAGAGTGGGGAAGGGCTGGGGCAATTAGGGTGGGCTGTGCTCAAAGGGAGGCAGAGTGGCTAGGGAGGGAGGGGCTCAGGCAGGCTGATGCTCAGGAAGGGAGGGGGCCAGGATCAGGCAGTGCTCCCCTAAAAACCCCTCTGGGTTTTCTCAGAGGAAACCAGGAGCCAGTAAAACATTCCATGCTTCAGTGTGGCCTGACCACTCATCCCACTCCCGTCACTAAGCCACAGGCATGGAGGAGGAGGAGGAGGAGGAAGATAAAGAGGTGGCGGCACTGAGCCCATCATGGCTAGGATGATTTTCGGTGGTGCTGAGATTCTGATTTTTCAAGCTTCCAGCCCAGAATTGGGAAGGGGGGACAATGGACACATCATTTGCCATCGAACAATGGCCGTTTTCCCACTTCCCTCCATTTTCATTTCTCTCAACAGACCTCAGTCCCACGAGACACACCAGACCACAGAAAGGCCAACAGCTTTTATTGGAGCTGGCCCTAAGGAGAAAACCTGGGGAATCTCCACATCGTTCGCTGACTCAAGGGCGGCATCTGCCAGAGCCCCTCCTGAACGCTGCCTCATTTCTCGGAACTTTAAAATGTTTTGGGCCCCTGTACCTCAGGAAGGGTCCCTGCCCGTCTCCCCCAAGGTCACCTTCTTCCTTCCACCACAGATCACTGGGCGTTCATTAGAAAACTGGTGTCCATTGAACAAAAGACTGTGCAACCCAGGCGCGCCAAGCAAGGTTGCTCACCAACTGCTCCCCTGTCCTGGCTCCGAGGATGCCCCGACTCTCACCCAGGAAGCTGTTGCTAATGAGTCCCCCACCCCACGCAGCTCTCTATTCTCAGGGCAGGAGGCACAGCTGGCTTTGCGGGGTGCTCCAAGGTGCAGGACAGCTCCCCCTACCCATTAGCTTTAATGGAGCAAGGCTGGCTTTCTATGGTCTCACTAATTCCAGACAGGGGTTTCCCTCTGTACCACTCCAGAATCCCATCTCTTTGGCATCAGGGTGAAGAGACTTTTTCAAATTAAAGCTTTCTCTACAATAATAAAACCTGCTGTTTTCTTTTTATGTCCCCCTCCCAACAGGATCTCAGAAAGGAATGAGGAATTGAGGGGAGGAGGCTGCCAACTGGGAAGGGAAGGGAAGCCTTGGTGTGGTGGGAGATGCTGGCAAGAGGGTCAGGGCAAGAATAGGCCCCATCCTTGGGGGGGGGGGCACCATTCTGCCCTAAACACTTTCCCTCCTGCCTGACCAATTGCTCTTCAGGGGTTGGGAGGACTTGCAGCCCCTCTCCCAGACCGCCAAGGCTTTGTTTTCCACCAGGGAAACAGCCCAGAGTAGGAAGGGGAGAGCCAAGTGGGAGAAGCCAAGGCTGCATGTGGGATTCAGTGGAAGCTGGAGGTCTTCAGGTTCCAGTTATCCAAAGGAGCAAGCCAGCCCAGTTTGGGTAGGGAAAATGGGAAAGCCTTTGGATGCACAAATGTACGGCTTGAGCCTCAGCAAAGGCTGAGGGACTTTTGGACCAAGCCAGGCCCCAAACTCCAGGCCCCAAAGTTTCTTCTGAATGTCCCTTTCTACAGGGCCCCCAAGGCTGTCCACCAAGGTCTTTGCGTAGCACAGAAAAGGCAGCTTCATGCAGCCCACCGGGGGGCGGGGGAAGGAAGGCAACACAAAATAGGAACTAACAGCTCTTTTCTGAAAGTTCCCCTCCCAATTAACACCCCCCCCCCCCAGGCTTCTCCAGTGCATTGTTCTTTGGGGAAAGAGCCAGAGTTGGAAATGAGGCCAGGATTGTTCAACCCCAATTAAATTCAAAAGGTCATATGGGAGGGGGATCCACCTCTGTGGTAGGTGGTGGCACAAACCAGGCCAAAGACGGTCTCATCTCTCTGGGCAGAGCCCGTTCAATGATGGGGTTCCTCTGCCCACAATTAGGGCTGAAGGTGGGAAGCAGGCCTGTGTGCCTTCACTGGACTTTGGCCACGTGGCAAGAAATCCCACTGCCCCCTCCCCCTTCTTGAAATCAAGACTGGAGTCACCGTGTTAATTCAAGGGACATGCGCTCCCCCACCTCCAGGCCAGGTCTGCCATGCCCTGTCCCCGTGGAAGAATGGCTTGCAGGACCTGCTTTGCCCGGCTAGGCAGCCTTGATTCAGCACTGCAGGCCTTTCCTGGCTCCCTACTCACCACAGACCATCATAGCTGCTGGACACGATCAGGGAGCCATCGCGGTTAAAGTGCACCTGAAGGTGAGAAGAGACCCTGCTATTTGGGGGCAGAGGGAAAGGAGGGAACAGGCTCTGGGGTCATCCCTCTTTTGCCCCACAGAGGAAGGCCTTCCCTTCTTCCCAGCCGAGGAACGAGAACCTACGGCAGAAACGGGATCCGAGTGGGCTGGCAGCGTTTTCAGGCACTTCCCCGTTTTGACATCCCAGATCCTGACGCTTTCGTCAAACTGGAAATGAAACAAAGGAGTCCGTCAGAAATGGCCTTTTCTGGACCCCCAAACACTGAAGGCCTTCTGCTTTGGCAGGGGAGCATTTTCTGCTCTGAGGGGAAGCCTGTCCCTCCCCTCCGCCCACAGCCCCAGAAAGAGGCTCCAAACAATCCCTCTTGAGGTGAAGAGAGACCCCTCCCTCTCCCGGGGCAGAGGCTACAGGCTACAGAAAAGAATGAGAAAAATTCTCTCCATGTTGTGGAGCTCAGCTTCCAGGGGGTCCTTTCCAGGGCCCAGCCATCAACCCCCTTTAACGACCCCATAATCCCTTGGGGGGTAGTCTGGATGGAGCTGAACTGAATGGAGCTACCAGAGTGTTTACTGGTCGGATGCCCTTCCTGTTGCCAACGTGGAGTTTTGTTTAGGCGATATATTCTCATTATTCCAGTGCCCTGCTATGGAACCCAAAAAAGCAGCTGTTTCTGACTCAGGGTTGCCCAGAGTGCCTCCATTTCACAGACTTTCCCCATGGCTTGAGAGACTGATGGGGCTTGTGAAGCCCTTCCTTCCCCCAGGTCATCCTCAGGCTCCCTTCCAGTAGCATCCTTGGGGGGCGGGGTGGGGGGAGGCACTAATTGAAAATGCCAATCCCCTTCCCCCAAGACACCTGCGTAGAAACATTTAATTTCTTTGCATGAAATGGCTGCCAACTAAATGGGAGAGGCGGGGCTATAACTAATGAATATTTGAGCTATAATTTTCAGGAAAATTTTAAAAAAGAGCCAATCAAAATTCTAGCACAATAAGACAGAAAGTAATGCGAGTTACTTTCATCCAGGGCCATGGGGGTGGGGGGGGGGGGTGGAGGGTTATGTTTTGGGGCCTCCGAAGGCAGAGCTGCAGCTCTAGAAAGCCAAGGAAGCCTGTTTGGTTGCAGGTCCCGAGAGCCACCGTCCATTTCTGCCTAAAACAGGAGCAAGCCTTGTCCAGCCAAATGCTTACCGATCCTGAGACGATGAGGTTTGACTGAGGGTTGAAATTGCAGCAGAAGACGTAGTTGCTGTGTCCCTTCAGAGTTTTTAAGCATTTTCCCTACAATAAGAGTAATATGTATTTTTATAATGTGCCCCACCCTCACTGATATAATGTGATGCTGAAAGAGGACTGGTGAAACACTTCCCTCTTTTGTCAGAGCTTTGGGGGGAAGAAGAAACATATCCAGGCCTTCGCAAATTTCACTCCTGAAAAATGGGAGACGGGGAAGGCCTCCTTCCAGCCGCCCCACTACTTTGCAACTTGGAACTGGCAGATAAAGCTGACTTGGGCTCTGGATGGGCATCTTTCTTCACAGAATTTGGCATTTCTTCTACCCTCAAAACAGGGCACCGTACACCAGAATTAGACACAAATTTTTCCCCCATGCCATCACTGCTAAACAATTAATTCCCACAACACTGTCAAACTATTTATTATTCTCATCT
Source organism: Masticophis lateralis (assembly GCA_030761175.1). Taxonomy (NCBI): domain Eukaryota; kingdom Metazoa; phylum Chordata; class Lepidosauria; order Squamata; family Colubridae; genus Masticophis; species Masticophis lateralis. Next base: position 812,181 of record JAUDYJ010000015.1, on the reverse strand, counting down.
TTCCTATATGATTAACTTCGTTGCTTATATTTTTACAATTTATAGTTTTAGTTTCCTAGTACGATTTATGTTGCTTATTTAGTATCCTATGATTGTCACTAAGTGTTGTATCTTATAATTTATGATGAATGTATTTTTATGATGACTATGATCATGATTTATCACTTTTGTACTCACTACGTACACTGAGAGCTTATGCACCGAAGACAAATTCCTTGTGTATCAAATCATACTTGGCCAATAAAGAACTCTATTCTATTCATTTCGCTGGGTGTGCTCATACCACAGGGCACCAGGGAGGCTGCACTGTCAGACAAGCCACACAAGGCTGTTCTAACCAGGCAACATCAGGACTACAGGCTGGCTGGACTACAGCCTACCTTCTGAATATACCACCCCAGCATCACCAGTCCATCCCTTTATCTTCAGCTACCTCGATCTTGTTTTCTGCCCACAGGACAAGCATTAGTGCCACACTATCAGAACCCTGCCTGGTGTAAGGAATAAAATCGCATTCAAAATTTTCAGATGGGGAAGATCATCCATGACAATTAAATATCTGCACCAGCTCTGACCTTTTCACCCAGTAAAAATCACTCCAAAGGCTCTGTAGGTTTTGTTTTTGCCAAAATACAGAAACGTAACTCATCAACAGGGTTGGGAAGGACCTTGGAGGTCTTCTAGTCCAAACCCCTGCCAGAGCAGGAGACCTTATACCATTCCGGACAAATCGCTGTCCAGTCTCCTCTTAAAAGCTTCCAGTGATGGAGCACCCACAATTTCTGAAGACGAGTTGTTCCCGATTTTAAAAATTGTAATGCTCTTCCAGAACTTGACAAATGGAATAAGTGCCAAAAACCAATGGGGGATGTCCTATGTTTGGGTGGGAGAAATCAAAGGCCCAGAGATAGGGAACCATTCTGGACCACTGTATGGACCAAAAGGGTCTGGGGATCTCAGTGGATGACAACCTGAGCCAAAGGTCATTGCAATCATAGGCCATGTTAACAGAAGCCAAGCCAAGCTAAGCCTCAAGACCAAGGGGAATCATCATTCTTCTCTGCTCTCTGGTGGGCAGCCCACGTTGAGAATACTATATCCAGCTCAGAGAATTTTAAGATGGACACCGACAAGACAGGAGAGTGTCCAGAGGAGACTAACTAAGGCAGCAATGAAAAACTTATGAGGGGTAGTTGGAGTTCTTAAAGTTTAATTGGAAAAGAGAAGCTCTACAGGAAAACATAACAGCTGTGGAGAAGTACCAGAAGGACCATCATTTAGAAAATAAGTAAAAATTGCTAGAGGCTCCCCCAAAAGGCAGGGGCAAAAAAACAGCGAATTTAAGTGGCAAGGAAATTGATTTGGGTGGACATCAGGGAAAAAACTCTCAGAATTACGGGCTGTTCATCAATGGAACAGCTGTTTCCTTAGCTGAAGATGTTTAAGCAGAGGCTGAAGAACCTCATATGAGAACACTGCAGTAGAGATTCCTGCACTGGGGAAGGGTCAGACTGGTTTCCAATCTTTACATTCCATGAAAATAAGACGGAATTCCTTTTCTATTGGGCAGAAAACAGATACTACTTTAGAACTGCCAAAAGGACAGGCTCCATTTCAGTGGTGAAATTCACATTCTTTTACTACCAGTTCTGCGGATGTGGCAGAGGAAGGATACTGCAAAATCTCCATTCCCACCCCAATCTGGGGCCAGCCAGGGGTGGTATTTCCTGGTTCTCCGAACTATTCAAAATTTCCACTACCAGTTCTCCAGAACCCATCAATCTGCTGAATAGCATCCCTGATCCATTTGCATCTCTAAACTCTTCTGCCAGCATTCAAATATTCTCTAGCTAACTACAATCTGAACTCCCTCTCTTCCTCAATGGAAAGAAAAGCTGTACTGGAAAACAGACTCATAGGGCGGAAAGGAACCTCAATGAAATTCCCTGGCCAAGACAAGAGACCTTAAATCCATCCTTAGATCTATCCTTCTATCCATCTTTCTCTTTCTTTCTCTCCTTCTTCTTTTACAACTTCAGGTGACAAAGTTCTAGCTCTTGTTCTTCTGATGGCCCCAACCATTGTTAACTGGTGCTATTGTAGTGTGTCTTTGATGTTATCTCTCCATCTTCTTTGGGGTTTGCCTTTGACCTTCTCCTTTTTTTACATGCCTTGTATGGTTAAGGAACTCCAAAACATCCTCTCTAGGTGAGCAAATCACTTTATTTGCTCTTTTTATATGCAATCTAAGACTGGTTCTACATCAATTCTTTTTCTTATGGTCTCATTTCTGATTTTCTCTTTTCTGGTCACTCCAGCAGTTTTCCTCAAACATCCAAGACAAATGGTTCTCAAAAGCCTCCAGCAATGGAGCATTCACAATTCCAAAGACAAGTTGTTCCACTGATAAATTCTTCTCACTGTCAGGATGTTTCTCCTTAGTTCCAGGTTGGACATCTAGCTTATTGCTTCTTGTTCTGTCCTCAGGTGCTTTGCAGAATAAGTCAATCCCCCTCAAATATTGGAAGACACCTATCATGTCACCCTAATTCTTCTCAACAGGCTAGACATATCTAGTTCCCTTAACCATTCATTGAATGGTTTAGCCTCCATACCCCTAATCCTCTTTGTTGCTCTTCTCTGCACTCTTTCTAGGGTCCCAACAACCTTTTTGTATTGTGGTGACCAGAATTGGATCAGTGCAGTATAAAGCAGTACTATTGTTTCCTGTGATCTTGATGCTCTCCCTCTGTTGATACAATCTAGGACTGCATTGGCTTTTTTGGCAGCTGCTGCACACTGCTAATTCATACTTAAGATCTACTAGCTCCCTCTCAGTTACTCCTATTGAGCCAGGTGCCTCCTATGTACCTGTGCACCTGGTTTTTCCTAAGTGCAGGACCTTATTTCTCTTGCCAGTGAAGAACTGAATCTTCTGAATAGGGCCCAATGCTTAATTCTGTCAAAATCGTTCTGAATCTTGAGTCGGTCTTCCAAAGTGTTAGCAATTCCCCTCAACTTGCTATCACCTGGAAATCTGATGAGCTCCCCTTCATCTAGAAGTTGAAGAGTACTGGGCACAAGACAGAACCTTAAGGTACCCCACTGCTTACTTCCCTCCATGTAGAAGTAGTCCCATTAAGAACTACATGTTGAGAGTGGTTAGTCAGCCAGTTATGAATTTATCTGGTCACATTTTTCTATCTTGCCAAGAAATAGGTTGTGGTCTCCTTTGTCAAATGCTTCACTGAAATAAAAATGTGCTATGTTCACAGCATTTCTCTGGTTCGCTAATTTAGTCACTTTGTCAAAGACACGGTCTTTGTTTGTTGAACACGGTCTGTTTTTAACAAACCATGCTGGCTTCATTATTGATTTCTAGGTGCTCACAAATTCGCTATTTATCTTTTTTAGGATTTTCCCAGATTGATATTGTATACTGGCTTTTAACTCTCTTTTTATTCTCCTGAAGCCAATCAAGGCCAGGAGCAAATAAAGAGGGAGCAGCCTCTTCCTCTCTGCGCTCTCCGACTTCTTCCTGGAACAGAGGGCAGGGGAAACCAGCAACTCCCCTTCCGTGTTTTCATATATATATGTGCAATAAGATTAAACACCTGTGAAATCATCAGTTCTCTTAGTAAAAGTTAACTGATCCTGGAACCGCAACAAGAAAGTTCCTTCAGGTTAAATATTAAGGCAGAGACAAGAACATTAAGGACTGCAATTAAGCCTGATTGGAAAATAAGAGGGACTTTTTGGATCAGGGCGTATGTCAGACGTGGTATGAATTGTCTCTCCAAAGGTAAAGTTCTTGGGCACTGAACTGTATCTGAACTCTATCAGTAACTTCTTACCGAGCTGACGTCCCAAATCTTGAGAGTTTTGTCATCGGAGGCAGAAACAAGAAGATTAGAATCAGATGACCAAGCAACATCAGAAATTCCCTGCAAAACAGAAAAAATGATTTTTTTTCTTCACCCAAAGTTTGAGAAATGTCATCCCTCCCCAGGAGCTAGCCCTACCAACTGCCAGGTGATCAGGAGACGCTCATGTGAAATCAGACTGCTAGGAAACCTAAGGGCTGTAATGACATTTGGAAGCTTAAAACAAAATTGGAGAGCAGCAATAATCATCTCTTTTATAACACCTACATGGACATCACAAAGAATTAGCTTGACCTGAAAAAGCCTTCGTTCAGGAGGGGCAGGTGCATGGGTGTATCTTTCCATACCCAGAGGGATGACAGCAGATTCCTCAAGCAAATGCTTTACTTGATGCAACTCCTGATGTGTCCAACTACTCCTCAGTAGTGGTTTAGGAAGTGCTTTCAAAATCTGTCTCCCTGTGCTTGTGGTCAAACATTGTCTAATCTAGAAATCTCTCTTCCCTTTATGCTTTTTGTCCCCAAGGTATGATCTGTCTAATGTCATGACCGAGAGGCCACCTCAGTGATAGAAGCCAGGCTGTAACTTCCTCCTCATGGCTTATTAGGACTCCTCCTTAGGAAGGATTTTGCTAAGAAAGGGAATCCTATATCTTGGGACCAGCTTAGTTAAATCTTCAAGGAGCATCAAACTCCCATCCCATGTATCATACTTACCAGTTTATGTCCAGACATTGTTTTTTCAAACTTGCCATCATAAGCACCCCAAATTTTAATCAGCTTATCAGCCGCTGGAAAAAAAGGAAAAAGTGAAAATGATTATAAAAGTCAGTTTGCCACCCATAACTTTGTTTGCTGCGAAAGCAAGTAGATCTCATTTAATGTTGTTTAGTTATCATTTGAAGTTATGATGGTGTTGGAAAAGGGGGACTTATGACAGGTAGTGGCTCTCAGTGTGTCCTTGCAGTCACATGATTGGCATGTGGGAGCTTGGCAACTGGCAGACAGTTAACCCGGTGAGAGTTGGAGAAGGCAGGGCAACAGCAGGAGCTGCTTTCCCACTTGGATGACGAGGGAGGCTGAGCACTGACCAGCAGAGCCAGCCATAAAGTACTGTGAACACGGACACTTCACTTTCATCTTTACAAATGCCCAGCCGTCAAATCCATTCACAGTGAGCTCTGATAAAGAATTCCAAAGTTCAGGGGCTTCCACTTGTCTCCACCTAGTCCAGATCATGGAGAACCAGTGTGTCTTGTGCAAAACTATGAAATGTTTATACCAATCATAAAAATACCCTTCCTTGATACAACACTGAGCAAATAAACAGCCTTAAGAAATCCTAATTCTGCCAGTTTTACAGATGCTCTGAAATGATGTGCTCACACACTATACCAAGGACAATTTTTCTTCGGTTAAAATGTCATGTATAACTTAAAAGAAAGCACAGATAACAAATGAACAATTAAAATAGCAATAAGCAGTGTACCAGACTCCTGCATTTTGAAATACAGCATATTATCGATATTGCTTTAAACCTTTCAAATATCTGAACCTGATACTCAAGAAGAGAACAAATGGGAAGCCATGCCAGCTTCCCAGAGAGCAGAGATTCCACAACTGGATGCCTTGGAGAGGAAAATGATGCTTCCAGCTGCTTTAACTGCAGTGATAATTGCAGAAGGTCTGATGAGGACACACCAGGAACTAATAGTCTGTAGAGCTTCTCAGTCATCCAGGTCATGGTTGTTCCAAAGATGCTTTTTCAGGAGGCAACTGAACTTTCTTGTTTTTTCTTTTGAAGACATTTCGCTTCTCATCCAAGAAGCTTCTTCAGCTCTGACAGGGGCTCCATTCCCCACTATCCTTTCAGAGCTGAAGAAGCTTCTTGAATGAGAAGTGAAATGTCTTCAAAAGAAAAGCAACAAAGAAGTTCAGTTGCCTCCTGAAAAAGCACCTTTGGGACAACCAGGAACCAAGGCAAACTGCCTTCTCTGAAGCCACCCCAGTCAAAACCCCTGCTCTTCCAAACCCAACCCAAGGACACTGGTGGGCTTCTGAATAACAATTGCTCAGAAGGAAGCCTCCACTTGTGACACATATATCCAAAAATGTAAAAAAAAAAAAACCCAGACATTTGGCTTCCACTTTAAAATTACCATTTTAATTTTAGTTCCTTTAACTGGGATTACATGCTGTAGAAAGAAAGGAAGGGAACAGAAGGATACTTACAAGAACTGGCCAGCCACTCCCCATTGGGACTGAATTTTACAGAGGAGACGGCTTTGGTGTGTCCTGCCAATGTGAACTTCAGGGCATAGTTGGGTTTCACAGGTGCAGGCTGGCAAAAGAAAGTCATGTTAGGTTGAGAAACAACTTGTCCTTGTTACACGCCAAGCAGGGGCTATGGAGTTCCATCACTTGCCAGGATCCCCCCAAAGCTGCTCTCTCTGTACCTCCCTCCAGGCAGCAGAGGAACAAGGACTGGGGCCTTGGCAGAGAGCTCTGCAGGAAGGCTGCCTTGGCTTCAGGGAGGCCAAACAATCCCAATAAAACAACAATTGAGAGATCTATTATTTCATGGTCCTTGACCCTGAAGTTTTGCTGCAATGCTTTCAACATGGCTCTTCAGTGTTTTTTTCCTAGGGTTGAAAGAAAGCAACTGGCCTAAGTCATCCAGGCAGCTCCCACACTGAGGGGAGATTAGAACTCGGTCTTGGTCTGGCTTCTAATCCAGCCCCTTAACCGCTATGAAAAACTGGCTTTCAGGATCCTTTTATTCAGATTGATTGAATTAACAGAGAAGTATGTGAAAATAAGATAGTGCAAATGCAGGCAACGAGTCACTTTTGAAATCTGCTCCTTAACCAATTAGAAGACAGTTTTAATGTGTTTAAAAATTCATTTTTAGAAGAGAGTTCTTCATTCAGAGAACTTAATGAAGATTTTGGGGCAAAAGCCATGTATCTGCAAATGTCAATGGCTGCCTAGCAGGGGGGGCGGGGGGGGGGGGGCTGTGACATTTGCATCCTCCCAGCAAAGCAGTTGGAAGGCAGAGCTAGACTAACTGGAATGAAGTCTGACCCTAGAAAGAAGTTCCTTTGCAACAGCATGTTCAGATCAACTGGCAAAGTTGTTAACTGTAACAAATCCAGTACTGTGTGGTTTCCATTTTAACATTTTATTGTCCTGATGAAGATAAAATTTATTAGGCTATTCGGATGTAGTTTGCATCTTTCCAAGAATTTTTTAAGAAAAATACTAGTCAGGCACACCTGAGAATGTTATAGGTGGAGATTGGGGCTCAGTTCTGGAGCACAGGCTTAATGCAGAGAATCAAAGAATTCCAAATAAAAGAATTGCAGGCTGTATTGCTAGAAAACGTCCATTTGTATCTGGTTCTATTCTCAGTTGTTGACATGTAAGTTGTTTTGAGTTGTGCTTTGTTCTAATTATGGCAGATACAGGTGGTCCTTGGCTTACAATAGTAATTGGGACCAGAATGGCAGTGATACGGTCATAAAATGTGACATCAAGTGACCATGTCACTTAGCACTGGGAATTCCAGCAGTCCCAGCTGCAATTCTGACTTCCTGCCAGTTTCCCTATCGACGTTGCTTGTGGGAAGCCAGCAAGGACCCTGTAATAATTGGAACTACAAGGGCCCATATTTTAAGTATCATTTGCTAAGCAGATGATCATAACTTGAGAACTACCTGTATCTCAAAAGCTTGATCAGTAGTTAGAATAGAAATAAAGGTGTATTTTTTATATATGGCACATTTTCAGATGCTCAGTATCCAGCTCTTTATTTACATTATAGTAGAACCTTTTTTGTATTTTCCATATTTTTCTTTCTTTATTTGTATCTTGGATTTATATGTTAATATAGTTAGTTGATATTGCTCAAATCAATAAAGTTCTGGCAGAAAGTTACTAGAATATAAATACGCGAATTCAACAATTGCAAAGTTGCGGTTGTGGTTAAACCTATCACACACTGGAACAGATGGCACAATAGCCTGCTTCTCCTGTCACAAACATAGTTTATGCTTAGATGTGATGGCTCCATGAGCAACTAAATCCTACAAGCAAGAAGAGAGGTAAGTATTCTCTCAGCAAAATGCAGGTTTTCATGTTCCTCGGACTCTCCCAAGGAATTCTATTTGGACTTCCAGGCCAGAAGCTTTCCACTCACCTTGCTCTGATTAGTTGAGGAGGAAGGAGCCGACTGTGGTTTGGCTGACTCTGCATCAGGTTTCTTCTCTTCCGTAGCCATGATGGTGGGAAGCACAAGCCAGGATTAGGAGGTCCCAAAGGAAGGTTCACCTCTCTCTGGGGAAAGAAAGAGAAAAGGAATTTTACCTACATACATCTGAGAGCAGCAACATGACTGTGGCTGGGAAGATGCAGTGGGGCATTTCACCCACCAGTGAAATAAGCTGGGAGGGAGGACGCACCCCAGAACATTTTCAAGCCGTCCAATGGCAGCTGAGCTTCTGCCAGCCAACCTACAAAGCCCATAAGTGGCTCTGGAAGGCAAGTCCCATCCCAACAAGGCAATCAATTGCAGGGCCAGGCTTTTACCCAGGTAGCCTGTGTGGTACAATTGGCTCCCCCCCCCCCGCAAGAATATGAAGGGGATGTGGCAGACTTCTGTGGATTACTCAGGAAGGACCTGAAGTGAAGCAGGAGGGGGGCTGCACAGCTGCCTTCCAACAGCTCACTGTCCCCCCCCCCAACATGGCACTTGAAGAGGGTGGACTTCGATTCCCACCATTCCCCAGCCAGATAGTTGGGGGATTATGGGGGTTGAAGTCCACATTCTTCCAGTGCGGGGCCACAGCTGAAGAAGGACGGGGGGAACCCTCCTAGGCAAAGGAGACGCAGCCAGAAGGGGGAGGGGGGTCCTGAGGCCAGGGCCGGTGGGGGGGCTCTTGGGGGGGTTCCCGACCCGGCCTTCCCCTCCACGGTCACCAGAGCAGGGAAGCCTCGCAGGAGCCTCCCGGCCGGGCCCCGCAGCCCCATCGGGGGTGGGGGTGGGGGGCAGAGAGGCCTCCGGGAGGAGCGGCGGCCCCAGCGGCGCGAGGGAAAGCCTCCCGAGACCTCCAGCGGGCGGAGGCCCCAAACGGACCGCCCGCCCAGCGGCGCCGCGTGGAACGGAGGGCCCGTTGGCTGGGGCCGGCCTACCACGCCCGCCCGTCGGTGCGGCTGCCGGCTGACTCACCGCGCCGCCTCCTTCGCGGCGGGTCTCGCGGGGTCCTCGGGCTCCGCCGCCGCCGCCGCCTCCCTGCGGGCCGCCCGGCGGGAGGGAGGGAGGAGGGAGGAGGGAAGAGGGAGGGGAAGCCGCGCGAGGCCTCGCGCAGGCGCACTGTGGGCGGTCAGGCGAGGCAAGCGCGACGCCGCTCTTTGCGCTGGGCTTGTCTTGCTCGCGCAAGCGCAGAGGCTCCCAGTAAGGCGTGCCGGGACACGCCGGGCGGAAGCGCCTCTCGCGGCTACGGCGGGCCTAGAGGATCAAGAGGCACAGGCGCGTAGTCGGGTTCGGCGGGAACTTCCCATGGAGGGAGGGATTCCAACTGCTGCCCGGTTTCTTTCGCAGGCAGAGTGGGGGAAGTGGGGGTTCAAGGCTCCTTCGCTTCTGGAGTCTCAGCCGGACCTCTCACGGCCGGTGCAGGAGCGGTTCCCGCTGAAACTGAATCGCACGCAAGTAGCCCTGAGGATCGCGGGCAAAGACCGGCAGCGTTCAGAAGATGCCGGTTCACAGAAGTGAAGATTGCCAAAGTTCTCCTCTTCACACACGCGCGCTTTTTCATTAATGCATCTCGCTCCACTGCGCAGCTCGCGGGCTGAAACGTTGTATCTCATTCTCATGCAGGGGTCCCCAAACTTGGCAACGTTAAGACTTGTGGACTTCAGTTCTGGGAGTTGAAGTCCACAAGTCTTAAAGTTGCTAAGTTTGGGGACCTGTCGTAGAGCAACAGGAGAATCCGTCCAACAACACGGAAAACGAGGGCTCCGGCTGCCTGGATCTTCGGGGAATCCTTCCAGGCGCTGCAGCGGAGACGGAGCCCTGTTTAATGGGTCCCTAGAGATGAAGCTGCGAACCCGGAGTCTACAAACTCTGGCAGATCAGATCGGCAGGTGATCTCTCAAGTAACCAGGCACTGTATGAGTGAAGTAAGGATTTACAGGTCACAACCAACACTTGAAACACACCCAGAAAAAAACTGGCCACCAGTGTAGTTCAGAAAGCAGAAGTGCCCATGGCTGCCCGCCCTGCTGGAGGAAGCTTCTCATTCATTGGGCTTCAAGGGCAGCTTGAAGTGCAAGTAGTCCTTGACTTATGAATGCTCAGCAGCCATTTGAAAGTACAGTGGTGAATGGACTGTCAGGGAAGGTCACAAGCCACTTCCTTTCTCCTGCCCAGTGTGCCTGTTCCCCTCCCTTCCCCTGGCCAGAAAGTTAGACTATTTGGCTCAGGGAGGGCAGCGGTGATTGTGCCCTCCCTGAGGGGCACAAGTTGGAGAAAGAAAATGCTGTATGCCACCACTACCAAGAGATGGAAAGTTAGGCCCCTGTAGTGGGGCGGGGAACCTGGTGCACTGGGAAGGAGAAAGGAAGCAGGGCTCCTCGGGGTCCAAGCTTCCTTTCCCTGGCCTGAAGTGCTGGTTCTGCTGCCAGCCTCTTTTACTCATTTTGCTTACCATCTGGGAGTGCTGGGACAGTGATCGTTGAGTGAAGCAACCATGCAGGCAATTCACTTAACAACCACAGCAACTTATGGTTGTAGTGGGGAGATTTCATTATAGTCCTAGGTCAAGGATTATCTGTATAGCATTTTGCAATTGTGGGTGTCTAGGGCAGGACCCAAATCGGGTCGATTCTATCTCAGATCCTGTGCTTAGTTCAGTTGGTGCTGTGCAGCTTCCCTGGGATTCCCTGATTCATCAGACTTAAAAGTATTCAATTTTAAGCCACTTGTCAACCTCAAATGATTACACTTAATGTAATAATTCCCCACGTAGTCCATCGTTTTCTCCTCTTATGAATAATCCTACACTGAATGAGTGAACAATCTTTTGATTTTATTACTTTACAGTGACTGATTGTTTCCAGAAGAAATTGCGGTTATGAAAATAAATCAGTGCTGGGTAGACCCGAACAGCTGACAGCAATAATATGTACTATGTATATTACAACGATAATTTATTAAAATTGTAAGCTACTCAATAACTCAGGGCAGTTCATAGCAAAGTAATTAGTATTACAATAAAAGATAAAACCTGGTAAGTGTAACGAAGCCACGGGCATGAAAGGCATGTGAAAGTAACTATGGGAGACCAGAAGAAGAGTCACAGTCTAGACAAGGATCTGATGAATGAAATCCAAATCCAAAGGATAGGAGGGTGTCAGAAGGGACCCTCCCTACTTCACTGAAAAGCAGGGTGGGGGGAACAGTCCTTTCAGACTTGCAAGGTTCAGTTATCGTAACCTTATAGTAAGGGCATTACAGTCATTGAAGAAGTCCTTGGTTAACGATGATATAGGGGAATTTGTCCTTAAGTGGCACATTCGTAACGTGTGATGTCATGTGATTACATCACCTACCTAAGCAAGCCTGACACTCCGTTGCCATTGTTAAGCAAGGACAGCGAGTCCCAGGTATTTCACAAGCAGGCTGGCAGGTAGGTAAATGGCTGCTGCTCTCTATGGGGAAGGCATGCGGGTGGCCAGCATGGCATGAGCACAATGAGCTTGTGAGGAGAGTGAGACTAACTAGCATGACTTGCCACTTTCCCCATTGACTTTGCTTGTGGGAAGCTGGCAGGAAAGATGGCAAATAACTATCACCTGACTTCGAGATGCTGCCAACTGTTTGTCTAAGCCAACTGCCAGGTGCCCAGATTGCGGCTATGTGGCATTTAGGGCTGCTGGTACAACCAGCACTTTGAGGATCCATCCTAAATACCAACCAGTACCACTGTAACTTTGAATGATCACAGGACAAGTGATCAATATATGAGGACTACTCAAATTTACGGTTCTGGAGTCAAGTTTTCACAGCTCTAACCAACGGCAGAGTTGGGCATATCCAGATCTCCAGGGGAACCACAGAGCAAGTGTTGCTGCAGAGAAGGCTGGCTTCCGAGGTCTGTTGGAACATGGTGTGTGCCAGTCTTGCAGGAACCAATTGGCCGAGCAGATGATGTGGGAGGCAGGTGAGCCCCCAAGGAACCATGCACTATGGCAAAGGTGGGCAACTGTGCCCCTTTTGCAACCTGTGGACTTCAACTCCCAGAATTCCTGAGACACCCAAGCTGTCTCAGGAATTCTGGGAGTTTAAGTCCACAGGTTGTAAAAGGGCCACAGTTGCCCACCCCTGCGCTATGGCAATGTAGACTTGTAGGTACGTATTGCATCTCGCTTGCAAACAAACCACCAACCATAGCCCTCCGAAGGCAGGAGCGTTGCAAGGGTACATGCATGCCCATCCATGGCTGTTGGAGACGCCGCATTCTGGACCAATCCAAGCTTCTGGGTGGTCCTCACGGGCAGTCCCACATGGAGCATGTTACAGTAGTCAAGCCAGGCATCTGAAGGGCCCCCGACCCAGGAACCCGTGCACAGGTCTTCCCTGAGACCCCGGACGGGAGGGGCCGCCCCGTCCATGACAAAGAAGGGCCCGAAGAGAGGCGTTCCGGCCGCCCCGGGAGGCTCCGCCAGGCCTTTCGCGGCCTCCACCTCGGAGGCTTCCAGAGCAGAAACGGAGCCGGCGGATGCTCGGGCCGCTTGCGCGACGGGGCCGACTCCGGGCTTTCCCCCGCGAGGCCGCCTCGGTCGCTGGTACGGAGCCCCGACGAAGCCTCTCCCGACGGGCCGCCCGAGCGGAGGCCTACCTGGCCGGGCCGCCGCCGCCGAGCGCTTTGTTGGCGGCGCGGCGAAGAAAGGCGGCGCGCGCAGGCTGGGGCTTGTAGTCCCCACCGGGCGGAGCGCCGCGCCAGGCTGCGCCAGCGAACTACGCTTCCCGGCGGCCCGCGCGGCCGGCGCATGAGCGCAGCGCTGCGCCCCGTCCGCGCATCAGCCCGACTGGCCTCGGCGGGCGGCAGCGGACCGGAGCGGCGGCGGCGGCAGGAGCGGCTTGGTACGCAGCGCCAGCCAGCCAGCCAGCCAGCCAGCCAGCAGCCGGCCAGCCTGCCCGCCCGCCGGCCTGGCCAGGCGGGGGCGGCGGCGGCGGCGGCGGGGGCGGCGGGCCCAAGTAAGCGGGCGGGCGGGCGGGCCCAGGCCGGGAGGGGAGGGGAGGAGAGGGGAGGGGCGCCGCGGGGACCCCAACCGCCGCGTGGGGGGAGGGGCGCCACAGCAACAAAGGCGGGGGGGGGGGGCGCGAGGCGACTCCCCCTCCGCGCCATCTTCGCCGGCGGCGGCGGCCACACAAAGGCCGGCGCCATTCGGTGGGCCCGGCGAAGTGGCGCCTCCGGGGCCCCCGCGCATCGCGCCCTCTCCCGGGGCCGGCAAGCGGGGTTCCCGAGTGTGCGTGGAGGGGCCTCTTACCGGGGCCCGTCCGCCCGTCCTCCCCGCCAAGCGACCTCCTTTTGAGCGGTGGAAGGAGCGCCCCTCGCGGTCTCCGCCGCGGCGCTTCCCCCGAAGTTGGGGCGGCCTCCCGGTGGGCTCCCACGCCGCCTCTGCCAGCCCCGGCCGGAGGGCAGCTGCCGGCTTTCTCCGCAGCGGAGGGAGGCGTGGGGCTCCCCCGGGGGCTTCCTGCCCTCTCCGTCTCTTTGGGCTGCGGAGCCGGTGCGCCCCCCGCCCAAGCTGAGCTCTGCCGGGATGGAGGGGCAGCAGCTGCCGCCGCAGTTCCCCACCGGGCTGGGCGAGACAGGCAGCCATTCATCGCTGGGTGGGTCGGGTGCTTGCCCGGCTCGCTTGCTTTTCCTCCCAAACTCCCAGCTGCCAAAGTCCTGCAGCCCCTTCTTAGCTTTGATCAAAGAAGACCGGCCTGGCAGCCTGGAAGAGCCGGCGAAGAAAGTTACTGACACCTGTCAAAACTTCAGAGTCGGTTGGGGAAGAAGCTTTGGAGAACTGGCAGGTTGTGGGTGGCCCCACTGGGCTGCTGGGGACCCAGTTCTCAAGCTGGACTGGGAAGCCTGGGTGCAAACGCAGCTCCCTGTTAGTTCAAATGGTGAATGTATTTGGCCCAGACGGAGACCTGTGTGAAAGTTATGCTAAACCCCACATTGCTAAACGTGCCATAATTGATTGGGGTAAAGACCCTAAACCCAGCTCTGAAATCAGGCTTGGGCCCAATTGCCCAGATCAGAGGCCCCTGGGAAGCCTGTCTCTTGAGTCCGGCAGAAAAGGTCTCCTGACCCATAGGAAGATGTCCTTTAAGGGAAACTGTCAAAATGCATTTCTCTCATCAGGCTTTGAACTCTTAATTGGTTTTAGTTTTATGTGTGCATGGACTTCATATTTTGTGTTTTTTTTAACTGTTGCAAGCCAACTTGAGTGCTTTATATTAGCAGAAGGGCAGGTGCAAATTTCATCATAAATGCCATGTTTTGGAGGGATGATTGTAAACCCTGGCATGTTTAGTGGGCAGTAACAAAGCTACTCTATGGCTGAATGCAGAGTATGGTTTGAGCCAGTGTTTCTCTGGGTATTGCTTGGTGCTGATGGACTTTGACCCAAGGCAGAAAAGCGCACACACAGCCAGTGCACTATTGAAGTCCCCCCCCCCCCACTTTCAGCCTCCTTAAAGAGCAGGTAGGAACTTTCTTTCTCATCCCCACCAGAGGTAACAAACCCAGTTCTCAGGAGGGGATTTGAGGCTTTTAGGTTGCCGTAGAAAAGATTAAATGCTTCAAGTCACTTTGCTCAACTCTGGCTCTGAAGTTTGGTTTCCAACCTGTAGCTCTCTGGAAAGTCCTACTTTCTAATATTTATTCTAAACACTTAGAGGATAGTCTTTGGATTGCAGGACTAATTGATTGGAACTCTCGAAGAGCAGAAATTCAATAACTAACTGCAGTGGAGGCGTATATCAATACTTAAGTGCACACCTAGGAATAAATCCATTTGCCTATAAGATTACAATGGCCCTGTGATTGCACTGCTTTGGTTGTCAAGTGACATTTCCTATTCCTGCCCAGATGATGCTAAACTATCAAGCCCAGCCGGCACAGAAGTTGTTGAAGAAGTTAGGAGAGATGCTTGTGCTCCCTCTTCCAGCCCTGCCTGGGGAAGATAGGTGAAAGGGAGAGGGCCTCTCATAAGTTGTGAATGAACTTTGGAAGCTGAATGTGTGCTTTGTTAGCCTAGTTCGGTACTTAAGTTGTGCCCCCCCCCCATCCCATCCCATCCCGAGTGGATTTATTCAGCAGTGATAGAATAGCCTCACTTCAAAGAGTGCAGGCTTCATCGGTAACCTTTTGAGATGCTCTGTGTCTTGGTTCACACACTGCCTAACGCACTGTTTTCTTAAGCATGGCTCATGGAAGAAGCCATGATTGGTTAACATTTGCACGTCAAGCTATCTGAGCTTTACCAACTGCAGTATAGTAGCCGTTTCATAGGCAGCAGCTGAAATGGCTTTGTGTATAGTGATGCAGTCAGGCCGCCTTCAGCCATCTCTTCTGCGTGGGCTTTTATGTGTAATAGAAACAGTGTCCATACCAAAGCAGTTGAGGTTCTGTGGGGTCCTTGGTGCTCTGTGAGCTTGGTTGTTTCCTTTCAGACATTTCATTACCCAATTAGGTAACATCATCAGTGCTAGTAAGGAGTGCTGTTTGCTGTCAGTTTATATTCTGGTGTCTTGCCTTTGTCTTTGCTGTGTGGGTGGGGGCTTCTTAGGGATTCTTTGGTTGGGCTGTTTACTGATGACTCTTTGGTAGTTTCTTGATTGTTGGTCTGAAGTTAACCTGGTTGATCTGGGTGCTGATTGCTGGTGGAGAGGTGTTGGGGTCTTTTTGATTCTCTTTTGAGCTGGCTGATGGTCTTTTTTGCATAATCTGTAGATGTTGTTAATATCTATGTGTCCGTTGATGGCTGATTTGTCAGAGTGCCAGGCTTCTAGAAATTCCCTGGCATTTTTGGACTTGGACTGGTCTAGGATGGTCACATTTTCCCAATTGAAACGATGGTTAAATCTGTCTCTATGTTGTGAAATTAAAGAATTTTTGTCTTGTCTTCTGACTGCCAGTTTGTGTTCATGGATGCGTTCTGCCAGTCTTCTGCCTGTTATAACTGTATATAATATAATTAATTTGTATACACATATAAATGTTAAAAGTTTACGATCTTGTGGGACTGCTTTCCAGGGCTGCAGCTTGGGCATGCCTGGTGTAGGGAGCGGGGTTTGCTCTCATTTTATATGCCCGTGGCTTGCCCTGTCAGTGTGGGTGGAAGTGGTCTCAGTGGTTCTTGGCGGTTCTTTGTTGTTTATTGTTAGCTTGTTTGCCTGAGTTGGGGTACCATTGCAGTGCATTGAATTTATAATGTTTCCCTCCTATAAATAAGACGGAGGTGCAGTGGAGGCTTTGCATCTCTGGAGGTCTCTGATACGCTGTTTTGTGGAAGGGAGTTTTTGGCTTTTGAACATCCCGCTCTGCCTGAATCACAGGAAAGCAGAAGGAGCTACGCTGGTTCATGTGCTACGGGCACCTTCTTCATGAGGATGTCTAAGCTTATTCCATTGAGGAAGTGTGCAAAAAGTTCAACTAAGAAGAAAAATCACTCCTTTGGCTTTTTTAAAAAACAGCTCAGCCGGCTGAATGGCTTTCTAAAATCACAGTCTTTGTAATTACTTGCCTTCCCCAGCAACAGGTTGTGGAAGGAATTTGGGGTAAATCACCTGATTCCCTACAGTTGTTTTGGACTACAGCTCCCATAATCCCTAGTCACAGGGGTCAGAGATGATGAAAACTCTAATTGCCAGGAGGGCAGCGTGCAAAACTCAGCTGCTAAACAGCGTGCCAAAGAGTGGCAGACTGAAGTGGTTGGGTTGGCCGACTCCCAAGGTAGAAAGAGCCCCTTGATGGAGGAGAGCCATGGGGTGGGGTGGGGGTGGAGGTGCCGCCTGCGGGATTTAAGTGCTGCCTTACAACAGAGAAGTTTCTGAAATCCAGAATGCAGCGGCCTCGGAACCGAAATAAAATGGCGGTTTGTGCCTGCTAGACCCCACTCATTATTTGGAGGCTGCTTGACCTTTATGCTTTAACTCTTACTTCATTTATTTACAGCAATAAAAAAATTTGGGGAGAATTGTAGCAATTTTTCTGTCATTCAGGTTTATCGTTTCTGACAAATACGAAAATCGGATGCCCGAAAATGTGTGTGTGTGTGTGTGTGCGCATGCATGCCATTCTTGGGAAAAGTTAGCTTTTTCTTTCTTTCTGTGTGGGACTCAGGAGTTCTTTTTTCTTGGCAAAGTAATTGGTGAGAACCAATTTGGTGTAGCAGTTAAAGGAAACCAGAAGAATGCAAATTGTCATCCTCCCTTAGGGGTGAAAGCCGGATGGATGACTCTGGAGCAGGTGCTCTCTCCCCCTCTCCCCCTCTCCCCAACCTACCTCACAGGATTGTTGTGGAGAAAACAGGAAGCATTAAGCTAGGTATGCTGCCTTGAATTAAAAAAATAAAAGCAGGATAAAAAACTAGTCCATAAGTAAACACAATTGCCAGGATCTGAGAAATGTTTGCAGTTGCCCATCAGGTGTTTGCTGCCTTCCAGAGCCTCTTTTGTGACCTGCCACAGATGCTACTTCTCTGCAGGGGGATCTGGGCAGGTTGGAGGGCAGAGCAAGTTCTTCTCCAGCACCAGCGGTGTCCCTGCTCCTCTGGCTCCTGGGCTCAACATAGGGGCTTCTCCTGATACTTTTCAGCTCTGGTTTCCAGCCAGACAGGCCCCTCTGACTTCAGCATGACAGTTCGAATCCACATTGCACAGAGAGCGCCTGGTCGAGGTACAACCTCAACCATTGAGGCACTTTTGATGAGCTTTTTGGGAGCTCCGGAGTTCTCTGACACGTTTCAAAGCATGGACTGAGTGCACTTTATGAGAGTTGGAGGATTAAGGCTTGAGCTTCAACCCAAGAGCAGTCTCAGCATCTGGGCTCCACCTGATGACTGAAGGAAGCGAGCATCTTGCTTTGCTTTGAAGCAGAGAGCTGGATAATGAGAGGTGGTGGTGCCCAGGAGGTGCCCTGGGAACTGTAGGAAGTGGCTCCATGAGTTCTGCATTACTCATGTCATTATTGTGCTTGTATATAACATTTACAGGGAGGCTGCTGGAATGAGCTTTCCAGAGCCCTTCCTTTCCCCCTCCCCCCTATTATCTTGCATCTCTTCAGGAGGGAAGGAACAAGAAAAAACAACATACTTTTTTGGTTGTTAACACACAGGTAGTTGTAGCCGAAAGAGAATCGGAGAGTTAGGTGATGGGTTGTGTGCAATCAGGAGAATTTACTGGATAGTTTCCCATCATTTATAGCCAGAAGTAACTTTGCAAATTCTAGGCTGTGGGAACTTTTGTTTTATTTGTACCAAAGTTTTGGGGATTGATACCAAAGTATAAGTGTTGTTATGGTGATGAAAAACTGCTTCAAAGTATCAGAAAAAGATATGGTTAGTGCCTATGAGGGGAGAGGGGGACATTTTGCAAACTGTCCCCAATTTTGTGCCCATTTAGGTGGCTCCAAAGTGGTGGGGCTCCCTGAAGATTGGAAGGTCAGTTGCAGAAATATACAAAAGTATGAAGGCTATTGCTTTACGCAGTGTAAGCCGCCCTGAGTCTTCGAAGGGCGGCATATAAATCAAATTTTAAAAAAGACTTGCCACGTATATGGATCGAGCCGCTGTCTTTGAAACCTGTTGCATGCACCAAGGACAAAGAGCTGAAAAAAATCAGTTATGGACCTTTGTGTCCATAAAGAAACTACTAGCAAAGAGTTAGTTGGAGTAAAGATTCTGACCAAAAAAAAAAAAGGGATCCTATTTGCCATTTTATACTTGACTAAGGCAAATGTTGATGGATTTCAATTTCCGAAAAAAGAAAGAAAGAAAGAAAAGAAAAGAAAAGAAAAGAAAGAAAGAAAGAAAGAAAGAAAGAAAGAAAGAAAGAAAGAAAGAAAGGTCACTTATAGTTATGGAGGTCCTTGGTGCTCTCTGAGCTAGGCTGTTTTCTTGAAGACATTCTTTTATCTTTGTTGATGATTGTAGGATTATCCGCTCTCTCTTCAAGAGGCAGGCATTGGCAGGGCTCCAGTTCAAATTTCACCGGAGGTTTTGTGTAACACACTAGATGTGGCCAACACAAAAGGTTTCAGTATGTTGTGGGAATCCAACCCTCGTTAAACCATAAAGGCAGCTCTTCTTTGGCGCAGATCTTGTTATGTAGGCATAACTGTTGAAAAATTGGGTTTGAGACTTCAGAGTGTGTGCTATGTTTCCCTCTGCCCATTGAGAAGAACTAGCCCTGGCCTTAGAAAGAGGGGATACCCTCTTTCCCTGATGTTTGTAATTGTCACCATGGTGTCTCTGAGTTTGTCAGTTTGTTTGCAAAGACTCTCTCTTTCTGAAAATCACCGGTGGTTGACAGATGGCAGTTTACTGTACTTAATAAGCATATCACTGATGGGGCCTCTCAATATCTTTAGGAATGTTCTGTTCAGCATATGGTTTTTCTTTTATGTAAGGCTCTTCATTTGAGCCGATGGCTTATGGCCCCAGAGTTGGTTGCCTTTTCCTCTGCTCCGGGATGAGTGATAGGAATGCAAGATAGGAGATTGAAAATCTCCAAATGGATTACATTTATTTCTGGAGTGCCAAGTAATCATGGAATCTGGGAAAAGAGATTGGATGCTTTGTCCCCAAAATGTTTCCCTTTCCATAATGCCATTTGTTTCCCACTGAAGAAACTGACTGTGCTTTTTTTCCTTGCCCCTTCCAGGCTGCATAGCTGGTCCCTGGAAATGGGATGCCCATCCCACGCGGGGAGCATAACAGGCGGCCCTCTTCCTCCTCCTCCCTTTTGCTGCTGCTGCCCTCAGTGAAGCCAAGAGGCGGGGAACCATGTCTGCCCTTACATCAGCCATCCAGGCCCCCCAGGGGCCAGTCAACCCTCCTCCCCCAGAGGTCACCAACCCTACCAAGCCTGGGAGGAAGACGAACCAACTGCAGTACATGCAGAATGTGGTGGTGAAGACCCTGTGGAAGCACCAGTTTGCTTGGCCCTTCTATCAGCCAGTTGATGCCATTAAATTAAACTTACCGGTGAGTGATATTTCCTGTGTGTGTGTCTTTCTCTTTTTTTAATGTCACTGTCAAGACATTTAACTTCTGCACCGTGGTTAAATTTAAAATCAGGACATGTTATAGACCAGGGGTGTCAAACTCAAGACCCACGGGCCGGATCTGGCTCTTGGGGTGCTTAAATCTGGCCCATAGGCCCGGCCTGCAAATATCAAAGGACCAGCCCACGGTGTCTCTGCTGGCCAAAACGGGCCATGCAGAGGCCTCAGGAGACCTCCACGCAGACCATTTTTGGCGGGCAGAGTGCTGCAGGAGGTGTTTGTCCCATCTCCCCCCCCCCCCGCCCCCTTTCCCCCTTCCTGCTGGCCCACGGTGCTACTCTGGCCCACAATGCTAATCTGGCCCGTGAAGAAATCCAGTTTGACACCCCTGCTATAAGATGATATTGTGTGAAGGTGTCCTTTGAAGCTGTCTGCAAACGGAGTTAAAATTGTCATCTTGGGTGAAAAGCAAGATTCAAAAGGTTCTCTTGGCTCTTTGGTTTCAATTAGAGGCCATGTTTGATAGGCGTGCCCTCCTGAAGATGGAACAATTGGTCCATAACACAGCACCTTTTTCCCTGTGCATGTGGAGTTTGGGTTTTGAGGTGGCAGTCAGAATCCTGCCTCCTAAGAGAATTCTCTATGTGCTTGTGTTGCTAAATGGAAAGATTCCCACCCCATCCTTGGAGAGTAAACATTGCATCACCTTCACCATAACAGCAAAAATAACAGCTTTCTGATGTCTTGCAGTAGGCTTACTGGCTCTTTTAAGTCATTCAGATCCTGCAGGATTTTGCCTTAACTTTCCAGATTCCCAAAGCAGAACAGCCGGTCAGCCTAATTTTTCTGTCTTCCCACTTAATTATTTTATTTATTTATTTGAAATCCAGAAGAAAATAAGGAAATCCTCTCCCCAAATATTGTTGAATTTTAGCTGAGGCAAACATGACCACTCACAGGGAATGATGGCACTTTGGCATTCCATCTCAAATGAAACAAATCAAAACAAAAGTGACTTCCAGTCTGGCTCAATATTTTGTTTCTGATAAAAGGCAGGAAAACACAAAATGGCAACAGAACTTATATATCGCTTTACAGTGCTTTACAGCTCTCTCTAAGCAATTTACAGAGTTAGTCTATTGCCCCCAACAATCTGGGTCGTCATTTTAGCAACCGCGGAAGGATTGAAGGTCGAGTTAACTTTGAGCTGGTGAGAATCAAACTGCTGGCATTTGAAAAAGATTTTTTTCCAATCATCATCATCATCATCATCATCATCATCATCATCATCATCATAGAGCTAGAAGGGAGCTTGGAGGTCTTCTAGTCCAACCTCCTGTTGAAGCAAGAGACCCTAGACCATTCCAGACAATGGCTGTCCAGTCTCTTCTTAAAAACCTCCAAGCCTGCTATCATGTCACCTCTAATTCTTCTTTTCTTTAGACTAGCCAGACCCAAAACCTGCAGCCATTCTTCATATGGTTTAGTCTTGTGACTGCTTTTTACACTTA
This sequence comes from Masticophis lateralis, assembly GCA_030761175.1. Taxonomy (NCBI): domain Eukaryota; kingdom Metazoa; phylum Chordata; class Lepidosauria; order Squamata; family Colubridae; genus Masticophis; species Masticophis lateralis. Next base: position 790,504 of record JAUDYJ010000015.1, on the reverse strand, counting down.
CGAACGTTGTAGCATCCCCATGGTCACATGATCAAAATTCGGGCACTTGGGATGTATTTATGATGGTTGCATTGTCCTGAGGTCACATGATTCCCTTTGCAACCTTCTGACAAGCAAAGCCAATGGGGGAGCCAGATTCGCTTAATGAGAGTTTGTTAAAATCAGCTCTTAAAGAACCTGGTTGGATGATTTTCCTTTGCTGGTGCTTGCATTATATTGAATTCAAATATGAGGTGGTCACTCGCCCAAAGTTCCGGCAGCTTCCACTTCTTCTCTATTAGTAAGTATAGCTTTTCCTCTAGTTCCTTCCTCTGCCTTTTGGATGACAAAGTTGTCAGATAGGCCGGTTAGGAATTTGTTCGATCTCCCACTTTCTGCAGAGTTTGTCTCCCAGTTGATATCAGGATAGTTAAAGTCTCCTGTTACTAGTGTAGTATGTTTCCTACATACATTTGTTAATTGTTTAGCAAAAAGTCCATCTATTTCCTTTGCTTGGTTGGGTGGCCTGCAGTATACGCCTATGGCAATATCATTCTTTTTTCCTTTTATATTGACCAATATGGATTCTAGGAGGTTTTCATCCTTGCTTGTTATTACAATATAATATGGTATGGTAATAGTGGTTATCTCAGACCACCCCAATGATGCCTTTGACGTGATGTCCTGATTTCTGGAGGCCGTGTGGATCTGGATGGGGGGGAAACAGACTCAGACTCAACCCCTCCAAGACTGAGTGGCTATGGCTCCCGGCGTCCCGGTATAGCCAGCTGGTTCCATTGCTGACTATTGGGGGTGAGACTTTGGCCCACTCAGAGAGGACTCGCAATCTGGGTGTCCTCCTGGATGTCTTCCGGGTGCGATTCAAGGTGCTGGCTACCATCTTCAAAGCGCTCCATGGCTTAGGACCTGTATACTTATGGGATCTCCTTCTGCCACCGATGACCTCCCACCGACCAACATGCTCCCACAGAGAGGGACTCCTCAGGGCGCCGTCGGTCAAACTATGTCGACTGGTGACCCCCAGGGAGAGAGCCTTCTCTGTGGGGGCGCCTGCTCTCTGGAATGAACTGCCCTGGGGATACGTATGATTCCTGACCTGCGTACCTTTCACTGTGCCCTTAAGACCCTACTATTCCAACAGGCTGGACTGGCTTAATAAGAACTTGGATTGCGTGTTTTAATTTTGGAGTTTTTAACTGTGGGGCCAAAATATTTAATTTGTTTTTAACTTGTTTTTAAATTTTGTATTTCATGTTGTTTTATTGTGGCTGTACACCGCCCTGAGTCCTTTGGGAGAAGGGCGGTATAAAAATGTAACAAACAAACAAACAAACAAACAAATAAATAATCTTGTACAAGAATATTCAGTGTATTTATACAGTGTGCAGAGACAAATATATATTATTTATGAGAGGAAAAGTATACCCAGATATTTAGTGTTTATTATCAAAACTCTCCATCAACATATTTACTTGGGGTTAATGATATTTTTGATTGGTTATTAAGACTGTCTCACTGTCTTGCTGCTTTTCACTGGGGTTGTGAATGTGATTGTTTTCCTTGCATTATACCTAGGAATAAGATTAATTGATGTTCTTAATTACATGCTACCATCACTGCTATCATCACTGCAGGAATTCGATATGTGTAGTCTAGAGCAGGGGGGTCAAATTCAGTGAGGGCCGCAACAGGGTTGTGCTTGACCTCAGGGGGGGCGTGGCCTGTGTGTGTGTGACCAGCTGGACATCACTCGTGTTGGGGGCGCCTGTGGTGGCTCAAGCACTCTGCCAGCGAAAACGGGCTCCTGAGCTCCATTTTCAGCTGTGATGGCCTCCTGCAACCCTCTGCCAGTGAAAACGGAGCTTGACAAAAGGTTGCAGGAGGCTGTTGCAGCATAAAACAGAACTCAGGAGCCCGTTTTCACTGGCAGAAGCACCACGGGCCGGTCCTTTGCTGTTTCCAGAGCAAGCCCATAGGCCAGATCTAAGTACCCCGTGGGCTAAAACCGGCCCCCGGGCCTTGAGTTTGACATCCCTGGCCTGGAGAAAAGAAGAAGTAGTGGTGACATGATAGCAGTCTTCCAATATCTCAGGAGCTGCCACAAAGAGGAGGAGGTCCAATTATTCTCCAAAGCCCCTGAGGGCAGGACAAGAAGCAACGGAAACTAATCAAGGACAGAAGCAACTTGGAATGAAGGAGAAACTTCCTAATAGTGAGGAGAATTAACCAGTGGAACAGCTGGCCTTCAGAAGTTGCTTCTGTTTCATCACTGGAGGCTTTAAAGAAAAGACTGCGCAGACACTTGTCTGAAGTGGTATTGGGTCTCCTGCTGTTGCAGGGTGCTGGACTACCTCCAAGGTCCCTTCCAGCTCTATTCTGATTGATTGATTAACTGCTCCATCCATCACTCTCCACTGTCAGAATTTAGGGCTTCCCTTGACATGGCCTTTCTTGCTAGCTAGGGGTGTCAAACTCAAGGTCCGTGGGCCAGATCCTGCCTGTGATTGTGATTAGATCTGGCCAGTGGAGCTGCCCTGGAAACAGTAAAGGACCATCCCCCGGTGCCTTGGCCCCGGCCCAGGCTGGCCAAGTGCTGATATAAAACTTGGTGACAGCCATCCGGGCTGGAACATGGCCATGGGGCCACCCTGGAGCCAGCAAGGGGCTGCTCCCACCCTACCTCCTGGGCATGTGCTGGAGACAATGGATCCACCACAGGTGCACGCAAAGTGAGCAGTGTTGAGCTGGCCACTCTCACCCAGTTGGCTGTGACCATCTGGCCACACCTATCCCAGCCCCCCTGAGGTCAACCACAACCCTGATGCGGATCTCAATGAAATGGAGTTTGACACCCCTGTTCTGAGGTGATTCCCAGGGTGCCAGTGAAAGACTGACTGCTTTCTCTCCCCAACAGGATTACCACAAAATCATCAAGAACCCAATGGACATGGGCACCATCAAGAAACGCCTGGAGCACAACTACTACTGGAGCGCCAGTGAATGCATGCAGGATTTCAACACCATGTTTACCAATTGTTACATTTACAACAAGGTAAAGGATCTAATCTGCTCTTTTCTGGGGGAGGCTCATGGCATTTACAGGCTATGCTCAGAAGATTGTTTGGCCACTACCAAGAGGAGGTGTTGGCCCTGAATTTCTCCCTCAGGCCCAAAACTTCTGGGGCCAAATGGCCTCTGTTCCCCAAAGTTAGCAATGAACATGTGGACATTTACATTTCAGTTTGCCTTTGGCCCTGTGTGTTACTTTCCATTTCCTTCTTTTTCCATTCCTTTTTCTCTACCAGCCAACGGATGATATTGTCCTCATGGCACAAGCCTTGGAAAAGATCTTCCTGCAGAAAGTGGCCCAGATGCCTCAGGAGGAAGTGGAGCTGCTGCCCCCTGTGCCTAAAGGCAAAGCTCGGAAGATGGCAGCTGGGACCCCCAATCCAGGTCAGAGATAAAGGTTGCGCATGGAGGCCTGATTGCCATAACAATGGTGTTCATGGAAAGGGACGAGGCGGCGAAGCAGAGAAACATTTCTGGGGATTTTATTTTATTTATTTATTATTACATTTATTTGCTGCCTTTCTCGCAGTTCAACAAGGGGGACACAGCCCCTGAAGGCCAAGAGAGATTGTCAGATGCCCAAAATTGCAACTATACCCCAAACTAGTAAGAAGTGGGTTGGATAGCATTGGGGTGAAATGGAGACGTCGTGGCTATTCATGCATGGTTGCACCTCAAACTGGAGAGGGCATTGAGAAGAGAGCATCAGATTCAGTCCGGAGGGCCAAGTCTGTCTCCACCCCCCACCCCCCACCCCCACCCCATATTTTCATTATGGTTTGGATGGAGAGATGAAAGGAAAGCCCATCTTTTACAGGTGATACAGCATTGGGCTACATAGCTTGCTTGCTTATTTGTTGATTTGTTTGTTTGTTTAATACCCTTGATGACAGAAATAAAATACAAACTAGTCTCGACCAATTACACTACTGTAATTGATCTAGTAACAAAATGAAATGTAACAGGGAATAGTGGAAAGTTCTTCACTTAAGAAACAAAAGTCAAATTCTCAGGGCCAGGATGGGAATAATCTGTAAAAGGGAAACTGTCTTGGGGGACTGCTGGTTTTCCACCACAGCTCCCAAGGCCTCATTCCTGGGTCTCTAAATGGCTCCATAATCTTTCCTCTACTGTTCCCTTTTGTTCCCTCATCAGCTCATTCATCTAGTGCAGGGGTGTCAAACTCAAGGGCCCCAGGCTGGATACGGCCCATGGGGTGCTTAATTCTAGCCCGTGGGGCTGCCCTCGAAACAGCCAAGGACTGGTCCAAGGTGCCTCTGCCAGTGAAAATGGTGCCTGGGAGGGCTGTAGGCGGCCCTCCCGGGCTCCATTTTTGCTTGCAGAGGGCTATTGAAACAAATTAAAAACAAAACAAAAGGAGAACTGTTTCCCCTTTTACATTTGAGCACCCAAGAAGGGACAGAAAAGGAGGAAGGGAAAGAGGAAAGAAAAAGAAAAAGAAGAGAGCAAGGAAGGCAAAAGAAGGAAAAGGAAAAGAGGGGAAGGAAGAAGAAAGAATGAAAAGGGAAAGAAAAAAAGAAAAAGAAAAAGAAGGAGGTTATAATGAGAGTGAGGGAGGCTCTGTGGGAAATCCTGCCTTAGCACTTGGCCACCACAGGTGCCCCCGACACATGACATTGAGCTGCCCCCACTCCCCTGGCCCCCAAGGTCAAACAGAACCCTCAACGAAATCAAGTTTGACACCCCTAGTATAGTTCAGGGGTCGGCAGCCTGCGGCTCCTGAGCCACAAGCGGCTCTGTGGGCCCTCTGCCGTGGCTCCCTGTCCCATCACTGGTTGGCCCCACTCCTCTTATTTCTTTTTTGGACTCCATCCCGAAGCGGCAGGAGCCAAAGGCTGCCTTATGCGCAAATGTGGCGTAAAAGCAGGTCCAGGGCAGCTTCGCTCCTGCACTCTCCTCTCCCCCCCCTCTCGTAACCCCCTGGCCGGCTATGGCTGAGCTGGGAGTGTGCACACACAACTATTAATATGCATATTACACATCCACGTGAACTTTTCAAGTGCCTGAACACAGTTAAAGTTACTCCCTCAGGAAAGACACCTGCGTGTTCTCTCTCTCTCTCCTTCCGCGCTCGGCCAAAGAGCTGCTGGGGGTGGGCGAGGACATGGCAAGGCGATGACCGCAGCATTAGTGCAGGAGAGAACCCGCGTACTGTTAAGACTCTCCTTAAGCTAGCGGCCGCCCATCCCGTGCATACCTTTGTTGCGCTTTAGGGGAAGAGAGGGGAGATAAGGAGAGCGGGAGAGAGATATAGAAAATAGTTTTGTGGCTGGGTAGGCGTGGCTAGGTGGTCATGTGACTGGGAGTGAGTGACATCGATTTGGCCACGCCTACCCAGGTTTTGTGGCTCCCGGTGTGTTTTTTTCTGTGGCTCTTTGATAAGGTGACCAGACATCCCACTTTTGGAGGGACAGTCCACTTTTGAACAATTTGTCCCGCGTTCCGCAGCGTTTTAAAAAACTCCCGATTTTCGCTGGTCCCTTACCCCGCCCACTCCCAATCTATTGCTGCTTCCTGAGTTGATGGGTAGAGGGAAAAAAAGGCTTCAAAGGGCCGCACTACAGCTGATCAGTGTCAAAAGAAAACAAATGAGTAGACTGGTGCCTGCAAAAATAGAAAAAAAGCCCCTTTCAGCTTCAGCATAGGTTAATTACCTATGTTGATTAGATCGGCCTCCAACTCTCAGCTGTTTTGCACAGGGGTCTTTTGCTAGCTGCAAAGCCTGCAAAGGGTCCTGGAGCAGATTTTTTTTCCTCCTTGTGCAATTCAAACTGAAAACGAAAGTGGAAGTAAAGCAGGTTGTTGGCTTTTTGCTTGCAACGTTGAAAAGGCAGATTTCTTTTCTTTTTCCTCATCAAAAAAGGTAGGTGCAAATAATGGGAAATTTATGGCAAATGGCAAAAGAGGAGAGTTCAAGATTTTAAAACACAAAAGAAAAAAAAGCTCTATTTAACTAGGGAATTGTAATAATTGAGATATTATTAGTTGTATATTATGTTGAAAGCAGAAATGGTTAAATTATGGAAGAATATATGGGGGAAATTATTTGGTTTATTATTATTGGTAAATATAATTAATTGATTTTTAAGAAATAGGATTGCATGGAAATAATTGGAATATTCATGCTCATATTGATTAATATATAAAAAAGATAGTTATATAACTAATTGATTTATATTAAAATGTTGAATTTGTATTAAACAACTGTAATATTACATAATTAACCAATGTGAGGATGGATATAAAAATAGATGACAATGGGAAGGGGTATAATATAGAATAGAAGGGAAAAATTGAATTTGATTAAGATTGGAGATGAGGAAGAAGGGTAATATTGGTTTTTTTAAAAATAGCTGAGGAATAAACATGGCAAAAAGGAAATATAGAAATTGTAAATTTAATTGAAATGACTAAACACTGTTTAAATTTGTGAACCAGCCAAATACTCTGTTCAAAGAAAATACATTGTATGTTTGTGTTTCTAATTATTGCTATTTATTCATATTTGTTCTCTTTTATTCTTTAAAGTTTAACAATTCATTTGTAATATCTTTAAATTTGTTTGGGGTTGGCTTTCTTCCCTTTCATCTTTTTTATTGTATAGCAATCTTTTTTCTCAAACCTACCACCTCTCTTTACTTTCTCTCCCCCCCACCCTTATTCTCCTCCCTATTTCCTCTTCCTTTCTCCTCCTCCTCCTCTCTTCCTCCCTCTCTTACCCTCACTCCTACTCTAATTTCCCTTCCCTTCCTTCATCCCTCTCTATTGCTGTATCCTTTTATCCATATGGACTACTCAGAGGGCTGAAAAAGTTATTTTTGACTGGTCCTCACACTTTTGACCAGTCCTCGAACTTATGGCTGTCCTCACATTTTATGTTTTTGCCCCATCTTGTCACCATGGTGAAGAGAAGCAGTTGTGAAATGAGTGACACGGTTGTTAAGAATGCTACAATGGGCATAAATGATGACCAGTCATGTGCGAAAACTGGTCAAAAGTGTGAGGACCTGTCAGAAATCGCTTTTTTCAGCCCTCTGGGTAGTCCTTTTGTGCATATGGACTACATTTTTTGCCCTATCTTATCACCATGGTGTAGAGGAGCAGTTGTGAAATGATGACATGGTTGTTAAGAATGCTGCACGGGCATAAATGTGAGGATGGTCATAAGTGTGAGGACCAGTCAAAAGTGCGAGGACCTGTCAGAAATGATTTTTTGCAGCCCTCTGAGTAGTCCCTATACACATAGCCATGGCCACCCAGTCACATGACCAGCTAGCCACGTCCACCCAGTCACATGACCTCCAACCCACGCCCACAAATAAGCCACGCCCACAGAACTGGTAGTAAAAAAATTAGGACCCTCCCTCCCCCCCCAGTCCCTCTGGGGTGTCCCTCTTTACCAATGTTAAAATCTGGTCACCTTACTCTTTGAGCATTTAAGGTTGCCGACTCCTGGTCTAGTGGAACAGGGTCTTTCCTCCGATAGCATTCATTCAGAGGGTCCAGCAGCTTTTTTCTAGTATTTGTTGCAGGTTCTATTGCTGTGGCCATACAGCATAGTGTAACACGCCACTGCTGCATCACCAACCAATTCTTGGTCAGATCAAACCATCTTCATTCACGTCTGTTATCCTTCCCTTTCTCTTCGTTTGACAGGCACATAGCATAGCTAGTTTTCTCTCCCCCCTCCCCCCTTCATTAATGTTCTTTACTATTTTTTCATTTATGCTCCATACTTCATGTTTATCATAGTGGTGCAGTGGCCTAGAGGTGGAGCCCTTGCCTCACAATCAGGAGGCTGTGAGTTCGATCCTAGGTAGCAGCAGATATTTCTGTCTCTGGGTACGCTGAGTAAATAAATACCTGCTATGAACTCTGTGTTGGCCAGTAAACACTCAGCCTCCATTCAGTTGCCCAGACTCCACCTCTACAGGGTTGGGGAGCAGGGGAGAGAATTCCCATGCCATCAATTCCATAGCAAAGGAAAAGCCGGCCTTTCTCTTGACATCCTTGCTTTCCTTCTGGCAGGGAGCCAGCACCCAGCAGCCACGGCCGTCTCCTCCGCATCCCCTCCAGCGCCCTTCCAGAACGTCCCTCCGTCGGTATCTCAGACGCCCGTAATTGCCGTCACGCCTGTGCCAACCATCACTGCGAACGTCACCCCCATCACTGCTCCCCCTGTGACGCCCGTGCTGCCTCCCCCGCCTCCTGCCGCCCCAATCATGGCAGTCGTTCCCCCAACACCGCCCATCGTCAAGGTAATGGGGGCCTCCCCTCTCTGCGCCAGTGCTTCTCCTCCAGGGCAGGGGTGGGGCTGGAGCGCTGCCCCTGCTGCCCCTTCCTTGCAGAGGTTGGTCTGTTTCTGGTCTCAGGCCAAAGAGATGCTGCCATCTTTCTGCCCCCTTAAGTTCCTCCTGACCCACCTTCTTGGGGGGCCCTTCTCCACTTTCCCCCTCCTTGAATTGGGCTGTGCTTGAATTTCAGAAAAAGGGGGTGAAGCGGAAAGCGGATACCACCACGCCCACCACTTCGGCCATCACCGCCAGCCGAAGCGAATCCCCCCCGCAGTTGTTGGACTCGAAACAGGCCAAAGTGGTGGCTCGGCGGGAGAGCGGTGGCCGGCCCATCAAACCGCCAAAGAAGGACCTGGAAGATGGGGAGGTGCCCCAGCACGCGGGCAAGAAAGGCAAGCTCTCGGAGCACCTCAAGTACTGCGACAGCATCCTGAAGGAGATGCTGTCCAAGAAGCACGCAGCCTACGCCTGGCCCTTCTACAAGCCGGTGGACGCCGAAGCCCTGGAGCTGCACGACTACCACGACATCATCAAGCACCCCATGGACCTCAGCACCGTCAAAGTAGGTCGCCTTTGCCCTCTCTGGGTTTCAGCCCAGCCCCGGCAGAAAAGTCTTGGGAAGGTTTGCCCGGCAGAGCTTGGTGGGTGCCAGGGCTGCCCCTCCTTTCCCCTGCTTGACCCACAGGTGGAATCTGGCCCAACAGGGGTTCCCCCTTCCTACCTGTGGTAGGTGGTGCTGCTGGAGCCCTGGTCCCTGAGCCCTAAGCTCAGACGCACCAGGCGGCAAAACACCAAACTCCCTTTTGGCCCTACCTTTCTTGGGGTGGCGGGGGAGAAGGGGGCGGAGCAGCCCCAGAGAACTCCAGGGCCACGAGGACATGATCAGTCTGTGGCAATGGATGGAGGGAGTAATCAACTCCAGATTACTGCCAAAGATAAAAACCAGAAGTGATGTGTGACCCTAGCAAGTTGGATCAGCCCATCTGGCCAGACTCCCTCGGCCAGGAAGCTGTAGCTGCTTCCAACCAGCCTCTGCTCTGTCCCTCTGCTGAAGAGACCCAGAAACACTGGAGGTAGGATGGCTGGGCAAAGGCCAAGAAAAGGGAAGGAGCCCCACTTTGACCTGCCAGGCCTGAGGTCAGTGCTGTCCTCACTGGGGCTTCTCTCTGCCCCACCTTCCTCCAAGATGAGGGCCAGGAGGGCATGGCAGAGGGGCTACCCTGCCCTGGCAGCTTGGGAGGAAAAGCTCCAGTTGGGCTATCTGCTGTGGCTTTATTTATTGATTTGAATTTCTACGCCCAACTCACTCATATGGCAAAAGGGAACAACAAAAAACAAAGTTGCATAAGTAAAGTGGAAAACAATTTAAACCAAAGTCACAGCGAGGGAGAGCACCAGCAGCAGCTCATAAGATCCTGAGCCTGAATGGCCTGGCCGAGTTTTTCAAAAGGCCAGTGAGATTGGGCCCACCTTCACTTCTGGGAAATGACCTTCCAGAGGGTCTGTGCTATGGCAGAAAAAGCTCTTCTCCGGGGTGATGGGATGGGGAGACGTAAGCTGCCCCTCAGATCACCTGGCCCGTGAACTCTGGGGCTTTTGAGGTCATGCCCAGCACCCTGCATTGAATCTGGAAGCAAACTGGCAACTAACATAGTTTGCGGAACAGAAGGATAGCGTGTGCTGATCTCGGGGTGCACATAAATTCTCTCACCGCCCCATTTTGCACCAGCTGTTTCCTGGATGCTTTTCAAGGGCAGCCCCACATAGGGCGTGTTACAGTAATCCATCTGGAGGAGCCAACCAGGGCGCAGGTAGCAGAGATGAGCCTTTCATGACTCTTGTCCCAAAGGCTTCCAAAGGCAACCCCATGTTGCTTCCGCCCGAGTGGGGAATGCCAGTGGGCTCTTCTGCCCAGAGGGAAGGCAGAACGTGCCCCCTCCCCTATGCCTTGCCCTTGATGAGCTCAGCTGGCAGCAAGGGAGGGCCTGCTTGCCACCCACACATCCACACACAAGGAAGGTTGCCTTGGAAGCCCTGTGTGAAACGCCCAGGGGCCTGATCCATTGCCATTCTGAGCTTTGGGCTGGGGGTCTGGGATTGCTTTGGGAGGTGAGGCTGCTTTGGGAGGATAGTTTGCTCCAGGCCTCTTTCAGGATGAGTCCTCTTCTCTCTGGAGGAAGACCTCCCCGGCTGAGTTCTGTGCTCTATAGGTCTCAGTATTTGAGTGATTGTTCAGACCTTGCACCCCCCACCCTCCCGGCTGCTCTGTCTGTGGCTTCCTAAGGGGCTTTAAGGGTAGGAAGGTAGTTAGGTGACTAGCAGGGCTTCAGGGGCATTTTCCTGCCCACTGCTTTCATTTGAAGTCAGTCCTGGAGCAGCCTGGGTCTTCTGTCTCTCCTGAGGGGTTTTCCCCTCCTCGCCCCTTCCCACCTAATCCTGTCCCCTTTCTGGGCTTCTCTGCAGAAAAAAATGGACAGTCGGGAATATCAGGACGCCCAAGGCTTTGCAGCAGACATCCGGTTAATGTTCTCCAATTGCTACAAGTACAATCCCCCTGACCACGAGGTGGTGGCCATGGCTAGGAAGTTGCAGGTAAGGGGGCTCCCTGCCAGGATGGAAGAAAAGCAGAGCATCCTCTGTCACCAGCAGTGGGTCTGTGGGGTCAATGAAGGGCTTGTGGGGTCTGATTTGGTCAGTTCTGCCGCTATTTGCAAGGAGGCCAGTCCAGAGCTGGTGGGACTCCAGCAGAGATGCAGCAGGCCACCTTCTTCTTGGCTTTGAGTCTCCATTTCCCTCCTGCTGCATTAGAGTTGCCCCCAAAGTTCCCTGCTTGAGTCCAGACTCTGGGACTGATGCCTCCAGGCCTCCCGCGGCCTCTCCTGTCTACGGCCGACTCTGGCTCCTTGCAGCCTCCATCCCAGAGGCTCACAACAAGGCTTGTTGTTATGTTGTATAACATCACAAAATATTCACAATGCCTGACAGGCAGTTCTCACAGCGGAGACTGACTGCTCCTTCCCTCCACCCTGGAGTAAATCATGAACGGGGCTGGTCTTAAGGGTGAAAGGTTTTCACCACTTCCTCTTTCATGGCAATTTGCCTGAGGAAAGCGTCCCTGGAGTTGATGCCTCTTCTTGGGTCTCCCCCTCCAGCCCCTCAGGAGCTTCTGTCAGGCTCCCCTGAACCTGAGCGTGTTACCCATAAAATGTGTGGATTCTGCCGTTTCAAATCTCCAAAACGTTCCCCTCCAAAAATGAAATCTGTAAATAGCGTGCATGTTTTATGCAGAGTTGGATATTCATGTACACATTTGCAGGTAGATTGCTTATAATTTATGCTGCTATATTTGTTCCGCTTGTCCATTGGGTCAGAGCTGCCTTTGCTGTTCAAGGGAGGGCCCTTTAATCTGAGCAGGGTGTCTTCCTCAGCCCCCTGCCTCCTTCACGACCTTGGAGTCAAGGGAAGGGGGCCCCTTGGCTTGCTGCCCTCCGTTTTCCCATTGCAGAAGGCAGGACATTCCTTCCCCTTGATAGGAGAAGGATACCTGGCTTTTCTAGAGAGGGCCATAGGAGGCCTCGGGCAGCTGGCCCAAACTTGGCACCTGCCCCAGGTGGGTTTGGGCTGCATCTCCCAGGGGTTCTCTCACTTCCAAGGCTAGATGGCAGTTCTGATGGGGTCACAGCATTTGAAGAGCCCTGAGCTGCCCTTTGGCGTCCTTCTTCAGTCAGTCTGTGGAGAGGCAGCGGGGTGGGGGTGGGGATGCCTCTTTTGGGGCAGCTGCCTGCTGTGAGGGCACCTTTGCCCTCCTCTCCAAACCCGCCTGTTCCTGCAGGACGTCTTTGAGATGCGATTTGCCAAGATGCCGGACGAGCCCGCCGACCCCCCACCTCCCCCTCTGCCCACCGCCCCCGTGGTCAGCAAAAGCACGGAGAGCAGCCACAGCAGCGAGGGGAGCTCCTCGGACTCGGACAGCTCGGACTCGGAAGAGGAGCGGGCCACGCGGCTGGCAGAGCTGCAGGAGCAGGTGGGTGGCAGCCAGCCTTTGGAGCGGTTCAGGGCTTGGCCGCTCGCGAAGGGGCCACGTCTGGTCCCTGAGGCCGCTGGTGGTGCGGGAAGCCTCGACTGGGGCCTGCAGAGATGTCATTCTGGCCCACTGAAGGTCCTCTTGATTGATCAGAAAGACCCTCTTTCTTTATAAAACCACCTGGTCGCTAAGAAGGACGTGGAGACAGTCGGAAAAGGCAGGGCCAAAAAGCTGAACATAGGCAAATGAGGCCACAGCACCTCCCAGAGGTCCGCCGGGTGCCTTGGTGGTTGTGCAAAATAACTCCCATGCCTGCTCTGTGACCGGTAGTAGAAAAGGAACCACCCTCCTTTTTCATACATCGGTCATAGCAGAGGACTAGAAACTTGGCACTTGAAACCAAAGACCCAAAGTGTCCCAGGCTTCCCCAAGAACCAGAGTGTGGTTCTGTGGATCTCCCCCTCCCTCTCCCCCGACTCCGGGTGCAGTGTGGACACCCGATTTGCTTCCCTGCCTGTCTTCTTGTTCACACAGGACTGTTCCCGATCATTGAGGCAGTGCTACAAGGTCATTGACTCCCGAGACTGGAATGGATGGAATGTATTTGTTTATTTTTTCCCCCCTTTTCCCCCCCTTTTATAAAGTACAAAAATTTCCCCTTTCCTGTATTGTGTGCAGATACGTAAAGTTCATAAGGCCTTTTCAGAAATGCTTCATCCCAGCAGGCAGTCGGTACCTTGAGGGTGCTTGCCCAGGAGGGCTTGGTGGGCAGATAGAAGGCAGGCGGAGGGCAGCCCCATGCCTGAACTTGGGGGGAGCCTATTCTCTTCCTGCCCTGCCAGCTGCTCCTTATAGAATCCCACCTGGGTCCCCCTGTAGGGCGGGGGGTGTGGGGCAGCTGTGCTGTGAATCGGAAATGCCCCCATGGGATGGGCCAGGTGTGGGCTCTGTAAAAGCTGGCAGACTGGGAAAGCCTCTCATGGGCAGAGAAGCGAGTGGGCTGCTCCAGGCAGGTTGGGCTCTTCTTGCCCCGCAGGAGAGATATACCTTGAGCGAACAATCGCTGGGCCTCCTGGGAAGGTGTCACGATGGCAGACCCTCCCCAGTTGCAGCCTTCCTCCGGGTGGTGGTAGCTGGGATTGGCCCTGCCAGTCCCATCACCCCTCGTGTGTGAATGCTGTTTTTGCCCCTTAAGGTTGCACCAGATTTTCTAAGAATTTGCTTTAGATTTCAGTGAACAAGGGTCTAGTCCTCATGAATATGGGGAATAAACTTAGTGATGCTTCTCTCCTCGGTGCCTCAGAATTGCCTTGTCTTTGTTTGAATGTATGCAGCAGGGGTGTCAAACTCAAGTTCATTGAGGGCTGCATCAGGGTTGTGTTCGAGCTTGGGGGGCTGGGGTGGGCGTGGTCAGCTCAGCATCACTCGTGTCAGGGGCACCTGTGGTGACCAAGTGCTGAGGCAGGACTTCCCTCAGACCCTCCCTCAGTCTTGTTATAATCTTCCTTCCTTCCTTCCTTCCTTCCTTCCTTCCTTCCTTCCTTCCTTCCTTCCTTCCTTCCTTCCTTCTTTTTCTTCTTCCTTCCCTCTTCCCTTCTTTGTCTTTCCTTGCTCTCTTCCCATCTTTTTCTTTGTCTTCCCTCTTTCCCTTTCTCCTTTCCTGTGCCTTCTTGCATGCTCAAATGCAAGAGGGGAAACATTTCTCCTTTTGTTTTGTTTTCAGTTTGTTTTGATAGCCCTCTGTGCAGTCCCCATCCCACCCCCAGCCCTAGTTTTGGCTGCGACTGCCTCCTGCAGTCCTCTGCCAGAGAAAAGGAACTCGGGGGGTGGTGGTGCTGCACGCCCCCCCCCCCAAGCTACGTTTTTGCTGTCAGAGGGTTGCGGGAGGCTCTCACTGTCAAAAACGGATCCAGGCATCACAGGCCCATCCTTTGCTGTTTCCAGGTGGCCCCGTGGGCCAGATCTAAGCACCCTGCAGGCCAGATCTAAGCATGGCCTGTGAGCCTTGAGTTTGATATACAGTATATACCCCTGGCATACAGTATGTAGCAGCACCTGTTTTTTTTTCAGTTTCTGTTCCATCCAGACTTTAGAATTGGGCTGAATGCAAAGCAAAGCAAAGCAAAGGAATAGATGACGCTAGAAGGGATGGTGCCTGCCAATTTTGTGGCTGGATTTTTATTGGGAGTTTGAGGGAGGGAGGGAGAGTGCTGAAGAGCTCTTGCTGGGGGACCCTGGGGGGAAAGGGAACCAGAAGGGCAGAAGCCCCAAGAGGGCCTGTTCTCCTCGGGGTTTGCAAGTACCGTGGCATCTGCCCATAGCCTGGTCAGGTAGACCAAAGCTGCCGGTGAGTATTGCTGTTGAACGAGGATTTGAACCTGGGTCCTTTTAATCACAGATGCCTTGGCTGTGGCCATCTCTGGTTCCATTAGCCTGATACCCCTTTATGGCTCTGAAAGTGCACAGGAGCCAAGAGAGGAGAAGGTTTGCACCCCCACACTGGATCATCTGCCCCAGACGGTGGGATCGGTGGGCCTGCACACTCTTGGAAGGCCAGATCCATCCCTCCCAGGCGGGGGCCTCTCCCTTCTGTGACCCCTCCCTGCCCCCTCTCTCTCGGGGTGGGAAGAGGCTCCAGGGAGCAAAGGCTGGCTCATCTCTCCCGCCTGGCTTTCTGCTTCCTGCCAGCTGTAAAATGGGCATCTCCTGGGGAGGCACCTCCCTCTGCTGGGGGTGGTGGGGGTGGGAGGGGCCTGCCTCTGTGTGTTGCAAGCGTCCTGGCCCGGCCATGGCCGGAGGATCCTTTTTCAGCTAGATTGGATTCTAATTCCCTTAAATTTATTTCTTTATGATTTGATTTGTATGGCCGCCCATCTCATCTAAGTGACTCTGAGCTTCTCGTGATAGTTAAAAAATAGCAAATCAAGTCAAAAACTGTCAATAAGCACTTGAAAATAAATCAAAGAAAGAAAGCTTTTCCCATGGCCCCGCTTGCCTCTTGGCTCACACCCTGTGTAGTTAGTCCAAGTCAGGTTAAAAAAATGCGCCATGGTAGTGTTCACCTCCCATGCAGTGCTCCAGCAAGTAAGCCATGCTGTGGCCCAGCCGGAAAGCCTTATTTACACAGCAGGTTAAGGGAGTGGCTTGTGCCAGTCCCTGGCAGCCTGGTCTGGGGATGGAGTGAGGCATTGGGCCTGGCAGCCTAGAAAGCTGGGAGCTGCTGGCCCCATGAACATTTCACGGCACTGAGCTGGCTGGCCTGCCAAAGATCAAGGGCAGTGTGTGTGGGGGGGGGGGGGGCGGGGAGATGGGAACAGCTGCTGCCCTCCCCATCCTCTTGCCAAGCGCCAGACTTTGCTGGGGTTGAGTGGGTCCGAGGGCATCAGTGGTTGGCTGAGCTTCTCTCCTTCAATTCCTTCTCAGCTAAAGGCCGTCCATGAGCAGCTGGCTGCCCTCTCGCAAGCACCGGTGAACAAGCCAAAGAAGAAGAAGGAGAAGAAAGAAAAAGAGAAGAAAAAGAAGGAGAAAGAGAAGGAGAAAGAGAAGCACAAGGCAAAAGCCGAGGAGGAGAAGAAAGCCAAGGCGGTCCCGCCAGCAAAAGCCCCCCAGCAGAAGAAAGCCCCCGCCAAGAAGGCCAACAGCACGGTTCCCGTTAACAGGTAGGGGCTCCAGGACGGGGATGAAGCTGGTTGGGGCAAGGCTCGAGTGGTAGGTGGGCAAGGAAGGAGGACCCACCCAAAGAAGTTAGGCAGCTGGCCAACACAAAGCAGAAAGAAATCTTGGAAAAGGGGTGCCAAAAGGACAGTAGCATTCCTGGCAAGGCTGCCCAGGGGCCAGCAGGGTGAAGAAGGCGAGAGGGGCCTGTGGGAGCTGGGTGCCTGGAGCCCATTGGCTCACCTCTCTCTCTGGGCCCTCGCAGTGGGCTCTCTGCTGAGAATCAGCCTACCCTCTCAGGCCGCCGGGGGAGGCTCTCGGAGCTGCAGGTCCTGACTGCTCCCCTTTCGCCCACAGGCAGCCGAAGAAGGCTGGGAAGCAGGCCTCGGCGACCTACGACTCGGAGGAGGAGGAAGAGGGCCTCCCCATGACCTATGACGAAAAGCGCCAGCTCAGCCTGGACATCAACCGCCTGCCGGGGGAGAAGCTGGGCCGGGTGGTGCACATCATCCAGTCACGAGAGCCCTCCCTCAGGGACTCCAATCCCGACGAGATCGAGATCGATTTTGAAACCTTGAAGCCCACCACGTTGCGAGAACTCGAGAGATACGTCAAGTCTTGCTTGCAGAAAAAGCAGCGGAAGCCATTTTGTAAGTGGGATCCCTTGCGCCGTAGAACTGGTGGGGCTCTTAAGGCTGGAGCGCCAGAGAAGAAGCCCCTGGGGGTTAAGGAAACAAATGAAATGCTGGTTTATGCGGCAATTTCAGTTGGACGAGGGGGAAAATCAGAATACCCCCCCCCCCTTCTTTATAGTTTTCCTAGCCATGAAACAGTTCATGTATTTATGAGTTATGAGGGTTGATCTGTCCATCGGCAGAGAGCTCGGAGAGCAGCAGTGTTGGTGTGGGAGGGATGCCAGCAAAAGGAAAAAGGAGCCAGGGGAAAATTATAGCTATGAGCTCCACTGCCCAGGCTCCTAATTTGGGGGGACAGGGTGCAGGAGCTTGAAGAGTCCATTCTGAACTCTTCCCCCCCTCCCAACTCACCCATATACACCCCAAGTCTGCTTGGGGATGTGAAAGCCCATCTGCTCTTGAGAACAGGCTGCTCTCTCTGCTCTTGGCCTCTCAGCTGGTCTCAGCATTCAGACGACTCTTCTGTCTCAGCCACAGCCTCAGGCACCCAACCTTTGGAACCCTCCCAGAGTTTCCTATCTGCTGAGGGGGCTTTGGCCCCTTTCCCGGCCCAGGTGGGGAAGTGCTCTGTGAGGACAGATGGTGCTGGGAGTGGGTGGGTGGGGATTTACTTTTAACTGTCATTTCCCTCTTGCCTGTTGTGCCTCTTTTCGGCGGAGAGCACGTGTGCCTTGCTGATGGAAAGAGTCTTGAGAAGAAGGCACCGTCTGGAAGGGGAAATCTTCCTGATTTCAGCTGCCCTAGAGACCTCGCCTGAGGGTCTGATTTCCTTTCTGTGTTGCGTGTCCTTCTAGCCTTCTCAGGTAGACCATGAGTAGCTGAGCTGATTCTGCTTTACCGTAAGGCTGCATTAACAGAGCAGCCTTGAAAGTCTGAAAGTGCAATTTAGCTGCTGTCTCCTTTTACGTCCTGATAATTTAGGGAGGATCCTTTCGAAACTTCATGCTCTGTCCACAGTGCAGCTGTGGGCTCCCCTCCTTCTCTGATTGTTTCCTAGTCACCATCTCCCCCCAGGTCATTCCCTCATAGCCTGATAGTCAGGTTGCTGCTTCTCCCATGATTAAATTACGGATAAATGCCGATTTACTAGATGCAACTGAGCCTTAATCTTTTTCTGAAGGTCGTCCTTAAGAAGACTATGAAAGCTCCAGCCTGGGCCTGGAGGAATTCAGCAGGGGTCCTTAAAGAAATATTCCCTGTGGTGGAACCGTAGAGATTTGGCAGGACGTTTGAGAGCCTGAAAGGTAGCCGCAGGAGAGTGAATAGAACCATGATTCTTGGTGTCCATGGCCTGCAGGGCTTGTGGGCTGGTGGTGTCCCTGCTTTTGCGGCAAGGGCCTTGCTTGGGAGAGAGGCCGAGGAGCCCAGAGGACCCTAATTGGGAACTGGCCTGAGAAGAAAAGATTTCAGATTTAAAGGAGGAAAGTGCTATAGCGGGAACTTCAGGCATCTTTCTCCATGCGGAAAATTAAGCAAACCAGCCCAGCGTAGAAGGCAGAAAAGAGATTCTGCACTGCCAGAGCTCAGATGCTGCTTCCAGGTGGCCACAGAAGAGGAAGGGGGCAGAACGAAGGGCCTGAAGAGCAGAAGGGATGCTGAAGAGAGAGGCAGACGGCCTCTTCCTTTGCAAAGTAGCAAAGCAGATCAGACGGAAGCCGTCTGCACGCGAGAGCTGGGACTGGGGATGGGGCCAGACATCCCTCAGACCTTCGCAGGACCAGCTGCAATGGCCACACCGTGAAAGTCTAGGAAGCAGCCAAGAGCCGGGGCCAGAGTGCGATTCTGGCCCACCATTTTCCTCCAACCATGAAAGAAGTCTCAAAAGAGAAAAGGTGAATTCTGGGACAAACCCCCCTGCCCCCATCCCCCAATGGATTATAGACTGCCAGCAGGAGGAGAAGGACTAAACTCTGCCTGTTGGAATGGGGGACGGAGACACTCATGGGAGAAACTCTGAGGAGGCAGAAGATGGATGGGTTGGTAGGACCAGGTTTTTGAAGCCCCTCCGGGAAAGTTCAGGAAGTGCACTGGCATCTTGGTTCAGAGAGGGAGGCACTGAGGAGACCCCTTCGGGCCTGTCCCCATGCCGTCATCCGCCCCACCTCACAGGCTGTTGCAGAGGGAGCATTCTGGGCCCTGCCTTCAGCCCCAGAAGGTGGGATAGAAATCTATAAAGGAGCAAATGAACTCAGATAGTTCTCGATTTACGACTGCATTTCTGTTGCTAAGGAAGACAGTTGTTGAGTTTTGCCCCATTTTATGACCTTTTTTGCCACCGTTGTTAAACTATTCACTGTAGTCATTAAGCAAATCTGGCTCCCCCATCGATGTGCTTGTCAGAAGGTTGCAAAAGGAGATCACGAGACCCTGGGACAATGTGGCCATCATAAATATGAGTCCAAGTGTCTGAATTTGGATCACGTGACTGGGGGGTTGCTGCAACAGTCATAAGCGTGAAAAGCAATTGCGAGACTAAACCATAGGAAGAACAGTTGCAGGACTTGCCTTTGGCCAGTCTAGAGAAAAGAAGACTAGCGGTGACATGATAGCAGGGCTCCTGTATTTGAGGGGCTGCCACAAAGAAGAGGAAATCAACTTATTCTCCAAAGCACCAGAAGGCAGGACAGGAAGCCATGGGTGGGAACAGATCAAAGAGAGAAGCAACCTGGAATTAAGGAGAAATTTCCTGACAGGGAGAACAATTAGCCAGTGGAACAGAAGTTGCCTCTAGAAGCTGTAGGTGCTTCATCCCTGGAGGCTTTAAGAAGAGCCTGGACAGCCACTTGGCTGAAATGGCATAGGTTCTCCTGCTTGAGCAGGGGGCTGGACTAGAAGACCTCCAAGGTCCCTTCCAGCTCTATTCTATGATTCCATGATCGTAACTTTCAACAGTCACTAGAACAAATGGTTGTAATGTGAGGACTCCCTGTAAAGATGAGACAGTGGAAAGTGAGCCTGAATTCATAGTATCGGAAGGGAAACATCACTGCTCAACGGGGACCTGTTGGGATGAGCAGAGGAATACTCTGAGTAAATGATACTCAACATAAATAATAAAGGACTCGTAATTCGGCTGTAGCAGCTGAAAGATACCTTTGCTTGATAGGAGCAGCAGAGAAAGAGGTGAGCAAAATAGGCCCTCCTCAGAAATCCAGCTTGGGCAAGCTGTTGAAACTATTTGGATTAAAGTAAACAGGAGCAGATGAAAGCCAGATGCCCACCCTGCCTATCCAATCAAGGTGGCCTTGGAAGGTCCTGCTAAGGTTCATCAACGGAAGACGGGCTGCATCTATTTCTCCATCATCCTGAATTAACAGGGTGCTTCGCAGTTTCCTATAACCACATCAACCAATCCTGAGGCTGGCATCACCCTCTTGCACCTGGTCGCGGCAGACGTAGAAGGCTACCGACACATCCATCTGCTAGGCATCTCTACTTGCTCTGACATCCCCTAAATTCCACTGAAGATGTTTACCTACCCTGGTAATGAAACATTCGGGCACAGACCCACAAGCTCAGAGAAGGAACCTCCACTCTCATCTGCTTGCTCTCTAAGGACAGACAGGAGTTCCCAGGAGTTCATTTCCACTGCTGGTGGGGCTTAGACAGCATTCTGAGTCTCCAAATGCAGTCATTAAGATCTCAATGTCCGCCTAGGTTACCCCCAAATCCAGTGACTTCTAGCTTCCTTAAGTTCAAGGGAGAGGGCCTTCCTGTGGCCACCCATCCCTCATGTTGGCCTTTCTGAGATTTAACTCCCTGGGTGGCCAGTTCCGAAAGCTGCTCCCCCCTTTGACCTGCTGTTGAGCTAGAGTGCTCAGGGCTGTCCCGAGGGTCCCGTGGTGGAAAGGTGGAGCTGAGCCATGGTTCCCTGAACCAGGGCTTGAAATGGTCCTTCAAAGGTTGGGTGTCCAGGTGAGAGCATCTGGAAATCCTCTCTCACAATCCTAGCCCTGCCAGTGCCAGCTTCCGCTTGTGGCTTAAGGGTGCTGGACACTCAAAGAATGACAACATGGCATAGATATCCTGGAGTGGTCAGACAAGCACTCGCCCTTCTTTCCTCTCTCAACACACCCCACTCAGCCACACCAGGGCCCCCTTGGGAAGTGGAGGTGCTGCTGGACTTCTGAAGAGACATCAAACTCTCAAGATAGGACCCGGGGCTGCGGCGTATCTTCTCCTCGCCCCAGGAGATGGTTTCAGCCACAGCAAAGTGACGGCAGGGCCTGCTTAGTCTCTTCTTGGACGAGGCACAAGTTCAGAAGTTTGGGACAAGGTCCAGAGGAAGGATGTGCCGGGGCACTCAAAAGGAGAGACAAGAGGGAAGCGGAGCGCTGGACATCTGCACACAGGCATCTGTCTATACCTAAGGCTGAAATGACGACAAGCATTCCTGGTCAGTTACCAGCAAATCGGTTAGTAACCGTGAAGGAGACCCCCGGTGCTGTTGACTTCCTCTCCGCTAAGCGTGTGGAGGAAGTTTTAAAGTGTGTACGATAATCAACAGGAATATTGGTTGTCATACACACTTTATTTCCTTCACACATCACTGTTCCGTTATCATGCTCGGCAACCAATTGTCAACTCTGGGTTTGTCCAACATACTCTAATTCAACCCATGGTGGTTTTGCATTCCGTTCCTCTATATCCACGAACCCTGTGTGCATGGAGGCTGGGGGGCAAGGAATGCGGGTGGGAGAAGGAGAGAGGAGGGAGCAGCTGCCATGGTGTTAGGAATGTTAGGAAAATTTCTTTCCAGGAGGGGCCAATCATGAGGGAAAGGGGGGCTTCCTTTTTTTGCTGGATGGGTTCCGTATGTGTGTATGTGTGTCTCTAATTTGTATTCCTTCTTGGAGGGGGTGTCCTGCAGGCCCTCCCATTAGCTCCTGTGGAAGGAGAGTGGATCTGGTTCCCACCCTTCCCGATTTCCTTCTGGCTGCTCAGGCTGGGCCCCTGAAAGGTCCCCGGAAGGCCTGCCCATCCTCTCCACTGTGGAGCCCAAGGGAGCTTCTAGAGCTTGGTGAACCCCACCTTGCCCTGCTCAATACAATCTGGGCTCCAGAGCTGGGCCCCGCCCTTTATGGTATTGTCCCCCACTCACGAGCCCGCCTGTCTCCTTCATGGCCCTGGCCTGGTCACAGGGAGCAGCTGCCCAGCCCTGGCTGACTGGACCACTGTCCAGAATCACCTTCAGTCCAACGCCTGCAACGGGTGAGCCTTTCGTTCAGTGCAGCCCAACGGGCCATACTGGTTCTTGCCTCCTGGGAAGTTGGGATCCCTGAGTCCTTCTGCTTTTCTCCCCACAGCTGCAAGTGGGAAGAAGCAGGCAGCCAAGTCCAAGGAGGAGATGGCTCAGGAAAAGAAGAAAGAGCTGGAGAAGCGTCTGCAGGACGTGAGTGGGCAGCTGAGCAACAACAAGAAGCCGGCCAGGAAAGGTGAGCAGAGGCCGCCTCCCTCCTTCACCTCTGCCCCAGCACCAGGGGAGGCGAGGCTGCGGGCCCTAGGCCCCTTCCCAGGAGGGCCCGTGCTGGGCGCTGTGGAGCTGGGCTTTCCTGCTGGCTTCCACGAGAGGCAGGAGGGCCCCAAGCAGCTTGTTTCCTGCTGCTAGAGGTTTTCTTCAGGAACCAATGCTTTATTCATTTTTTAGGCTTCCATTCCACCCATCCCTGGGGAGGACCCAGCAGTGCCCGCCAAGCCCAAAGTTCCTTGGCTCGACCTGCCTGCCTCAGGGGGTCTCCAAAGAGGGCAAAGCAGCCCTTCCGTGGCCAGCCCCGCTAGGCAATTTTGGCTGCCAGGTGGTGCCCAAAAGAGCCACGCAGCCTAGGTGTTGGCACCAGAAGTGCCAGGATGCTTCCCTTGGCATGGGGGCAGAGAGGTCAAAGAGGGCCGCAAGCAGGCCAGTGTTGGGGGCAGCAGAGGCACCCAGCCCTTCCGTCTGCCTTTCAGTCAAGGTGGGGGTGGGGAGACAGAGGGTCCCACCAGGGAGCGGCTCGGGACCAGCAGGGCGGGGGCAAAGATGCAAGGATCCTCAGCCAGGGCCTGTGTCCTTCTGACATTTTGAACGGATGTTTTGGGGCAAAATCCAGTCCCTCTCCTCCTCCAGTCGGAAATTCGGCAGAAAGTCGGCTGCCTTCCTTCCTGTGGCTGCCGCCCCCACAGTCCATCTCCCAATTCCCTCTCAGCCTCGCATCCCCATCTCCTCCACTGTCTTCCCCAGCTCTCACGTGGCAGCCGTATCCTGGCTGTTCCACTCGGCCTCTCAGT
The DNA here is from genome assembly GCA_030761175.1 of Masticophis lateralis. Lineage (NCBI taxonomy): Eukaryota > Metazoa > Chordata > Lepidosauria > Squamata > Colubridae > Masticophis > Masticophis lateralis. The sequence goes on along the minus strand of JAUDYJ010000015.1, from coordinate 767,483 downwards.
GGACCCACGAGCTACACTGCGGAGAAACAAACCTCCCCCCTCCCAATCCTAGCATATTGTGTTAGCCGTTGGGCAGGGCTGGTTTCACCTGCCATTTGGGTATAACTGATTCGTCTGTCAGTGGAGGGGGGTGGAGGAGAACTTGAGTTTCAAAAATGTTTTAAATCGTCAAGTTGCCTCACAATTGGGCTCATGACTTGCAACTGCAGCTCCTGAGTTTCCCAACCCTGGGATCTCTTGGTGGTCTCCCATTTGAGTACTGAGCCAGCCTTTTCAATGATCAACCAGGAGCCCCCCTCCCACCCCTCAAGGCCAGATTCCCAGGCTGCTTTCTGCAGGGGCTATGAACTGAAGCAGGGAAGACCCCCGCCCAGGGGGGTTTGCTGCCCAAAGAAAGACAGAGGGACGGATGTCTCAGGCCCCAGTCTGTCAGGCCTGAGACCCAGGAGGGGAGGGGATGGCAGGACAGGAAGGCTGGGGCGGGAGCTGACCCCTAAAGCAGCCGAGGCTCAGCTGACCACTCGCCTCTGCTCCTTTTCTTGCTAGAAAAATCGGGCTCCTCAGCACCGTCTGGCGGTCCATCTCACCTGAGCAGCAGCAGCAGCTCCGAGTCTGGGAGCACCAGCTCCAGCGGCTCCAGTTCCGACAGCAGCGACTCAGAATGACCAGGGGGGACTCTTGGCCTGTCCAGACTGGAATCTCTGTCCCCTCGCTTTATTTTTCTAACGGTTCCTCTCTTCCATCATGACCAAGTCTGCGTTTTCCACTCTTTTGCAGCCGTTTTGAAGGACCCAGTGTTACAGAAACGATCCCTTCTCAGAAGAGTTTCCTCCTGCTTTTATTAGGTCAAATGCTTGACTAGACTTGGTGGCAAAATAATTTGCATCACTTAAAGTCTCTAAACCCTTTTTTTAACCAAGATGCTGAAATACTGAAGGAGAACTCAACAGACTCTACTGCCCCCTCTCGCCGTGGCCGAAGCGCAGAGGAGCAACTCTGCCCTTCCTGTGGGGCTCCTTTGGCCAGGCCAGGGGGCCTATCCTCTCCGAAGGCGACCGTGGTGGGGAGGGGGGGCAACCTCGATGAATGGTACTGCAGTGGGAGGAGGCCAGAGCTCCAAGGCCGGCCGGCCGGCGTGAATGTTCTAATCTTCTGCTGGTCTGCCAACACCCCCACCCCAGCCTGGCAGCAGCCCCCCCTTCTCCATTCAGATGAAGATCCTAATCTTTTTTTATAGATAAGAGGGAAAAAGCTCATGTACTGTGGATTGTTTTTTAAAGTGTACCTTTTTAGATATTTCTTTTACCTTTTTTTAATCAATATATAGTTCATGCTCTGGTTGCAAAAACTTCTTCAGAGGTGGCTGCCCTGCTGGGTGCTGGGTGCGACCTGGGCCCAGCAAGGGGTTGCCCAGCCGCCCTTGGCAAGGCCTCGTGTCTGCCTGTGCAGGATGGCATCGCCCGTCACCCCTTGGGGAGTAGGAAGGCCTGGCTCTTTGGCCTTTGGGCAGAGGGAACCTGTTAAGCATTGCTTGGGGTCTCCCAGGAGCCAGTGGGACTGGGCTTCCATTCTGATCCATTGGGCAGCTTCTGTGAGAGCGAAGGGGCTGCCAGATCCATGGCAAAGCAACCCCAGACAGCAGACAGCCCCGAGGCGGTGCCCCAGCTGAACTACAGTCCAGGCTTCCCCCTTGCCAGGAGAACGTGTGTGTCGTGTGAGTGCAGGTTTCCAAATAATCAAAACTTTTACCTCAAGGTATGGTGGGAGAATATGCTTTGGGGAAGGGGAGGGTGGGCAAGCAATTTTTTTGTAAGGTTCATCCATTTTTTAGAAGCTATTTTTTTTTCTCCAGCCTGCCCTGGAGACCTGCACTTTGCCCACGACGCACCCGGAATCGAGTTACCCTTTTTCATGTACATAGAAATACTTTATTTATTAACTCCAGTGGTCACTTAAAAAATGTATCCTGCGTTTTGAAGAGCAGCAGACAAAATGTAGGTTTGTGTTTTTAAAACTAAGCTCTGAAAAAGAAAATTGGGAATCCTTTTAATTTAAATGTATTTTGACTTTTTAACCAACAGGTGCTATGGACCTTTGATAGTTTCCTGTTCTGGTGCTTATTCCTTGTACGTGGATTCAGTTTGGGGGAATGGGATTGTTTGGGATTCTTTGGGTTTCTTTTTGTATAGACTTTGGACTTACAGGTATTGGTAACTTCCAGATAAAGCATGTTTTATTTGTATATTCCTAGTCTTCTCCCATGTCCGTCTTTTTCTCTGTATCTTGTTTTAAAGTAGAACAGTTTGGAAAAAAAAAATAAAGCAACAAAGACCCATTTAAGAGCAGATGCCACTTCTGTACTTGACACCATAACAGGCCTGGGAGCAGAAGTGTGTGCCGAGTTATAGTTTATTGACTGATTTAAAAGGATGCAATTTAAAAGGAAACAAACTGAACATTGTCCGGTGCACCTTTAAAACTTGCTCCTTCTGGGTCTTCACTGGCATCACATTTGGGGCATCAGAATGAATGTGAAAGGGCCAGACTAACCACTGTTCACCCAAGGTAAAATACGAACAAAGAGCAGCTGCTCAGGTTGGCCAAAGAAGGCTGCTTCCCAGAACTGGAGGGATTCAAACTTGGTTCTCCCATAAGATGCGCAGAGCTGTAGAGTTCAGAGGCTCTTTCCCCGAGCATCATAGTTGTCTGCGCCAGGGCCAGGGATGCATCCAGGAAGCCCAGAATATGGAAATGGCTCTCAAAGGGGCTCCTGGACAGCCCAGCCAACTACATTACCTGGAACAGAGTTTGGCCTCCTGGTGCTACTTGCCTTCATTCTTGGGACCAACAGCTCCAGGTCAAATGTCTCCTTTTCTCTGCAAGCCTGGTTTCTCCCAGCTGGTTGATACAAACACAGCAGGTGGCTAAGACCAACTGGCTTCTTTGCCATGTGCCTGCAAAGGCCTGAGCTAGGCGAAAGTCTGCTAGAGATTTGGACAGCAGCAACCCAGGGCTCAGACAATGTGGCAAGCTATGGCCAAAGCCAAGAATGTGGAGATGTTGCTACTTGGAGGAATCTTGGCAGGCCTTGGGGTGAACAGGCCCCCAACCTCCAGGCCAGATTTCAGCAAGCGGGTTTTGCCCATACTCTCCAATTGTCCACTCCCCCCCAGCAGAGAAGCTGGCCCAGCCTTCAAGCACAAGGGGGAGGAGGGCACAGTGCAACACCCACACCAACAGCCTCGGAGCCTGTGGGAGTCAATGCCATGCTGGACCCCAGAAAAGCTGGGGGAGGCGGCTCGAGTACTTCCATCCCGCCCAGTGGAGGAAGCCGGAGGACCCCCCCCCCCCGCCCCAAGAGTTGCATGGAATCTGAATGTCCCCCAAGAAGAACACCCCCCCACCCCCCCAACTTGCCCTGGGATCAAAACAAACTTCAGGCCATGGCTTTGTAGTGGAGGATTGGGTCCAGTGGTCCAAGAGGAAACTCCTGTGTGAGTTCAGCCTGCCCCAACTCTGAGCTCGCAGGAAAGGGGGCTAAATTTCCATCTCTGCCTCACCCAATCTGGGTGGATTACAGCTCAGCCAGTCTCAGTCTCAACCAGCATATTAGGGATATAGAGAAGGGCCTCTAGGGAATGGGGAAGGGTGGCCTCTTCCTGCCTGTGTCCCAGCCTCCTTTTCTCCTCTCCCCACCCCTGCCTAATTTTCTGGAAAGGTCCAGGCACAAGGGGGTGGGGGCTGGGAATCTCTTCAGGGGGCTCTTTGCTTGGAAAGTAGTGGAGGAACCTGAGCTCCTGCCCCACTGGACTCCCCTCCTTCCAGCAGCCGGCCTGCCCTCAGGTCACCCACTGCCTTGGTCCATCGGGAGAGCAGACCCTGCCCCCTCTAAAGACTGCAAGGGGCAGGTCAGGCGGAATTGTCGGCCATCACAAGCTGTCAGCCGGTGGAACTGCCGGCCACTTGAAGCAGGGGCCAAAGGCATGAAGAGTAGTCCAGATGACTGGCTGCCAGGGACTTTTTTGGGTCCAGGGACGGGACCTTCCCTTCTTTCCCGCCTGAGTGCTAAACCAAGGCTGGAAACCGCATTCCGGACAGACGCGTCAGTCACATGAGGGCGCAGAAGCGGGACTGGCCGGTGTCGCGGGCGCCCTCCAGCTTGCTCCGGTCCCGCACCAGGATGGCCTGGTTGCCGTATTGCGCGTACCAGGCGCTGCGGCTGCGGCTCAGGTAGGTGGCGGGCGGGCGGGTCTCCAACTGCCGCTGCTGCTGCTGCCAGATGAGCAGCGAGGCGTCCCGGTAGCGCAGGCGGCCGTAAGCCTCGGACAGCGCCTTCTCGGCCAGCGGCGGCCGCGCCGACATCGCCCTCGGCCCGCACGGCTCGGCTCCCCTGGGCGGCGGGCCCGCCTGGAACAAAGGAAGGGGGAAGAGACCGCCGGTGGCGGGTGGCGGAGCGTCCCGGAGCTCAGACCCGCAGCGCCTCCCCCTGCGGCCCAGCCAGCATCGGGCAGTCGGCCGGCCGGCCGGGCCGGGCTCCCGCTGCAGCTCTCCTCCCCCGGACCTGCCCGCCTACCTGGGCTTCGGGAAGCCGCGGCCGGTGGGCGATCGGCGCGCCGCCCGGAGACGCTCTCCGCGCCGGCAGCCGAGGCTGCTCCCCGCCCTGCTCCGGCGTCGGCGCGTCTCCTCGCTACGCGGGACAGAGAGGGCCGTCCCGGGCGGAGCTCCGGCCGTTGCCGCCCCCGCCTCGCCGCTGGCCAGAGCGCGGGAGGGGAGGAGGGTCTGGCCGGCTCTGCGCCCCGCCTCGGCTCCGCGGGCGGCTTGGGAAGCTTTAGTCCCGAAAGCAAAATGGGAAATGATCAATAGGACCACAGGAATTATGCAACAAAGAAGGATAAGGATCCGAGGTAGGAGGCATCACGTTGGGAGCTTCAAGTATTGACTTTTCTAAATGTTTGGCATAAATACGGATTTTAAATGCCTTCTGTGGAATAGAAATGGAATGCTCTTCAAAAAAAAAAAAGAGAGAGAGAAGAAAATCATTTCGCTGTTTGAAAAAAAATTGAAACGATGTAATTTGTAAGAAACGCATATTAGAAAAAAGGACAAAAATACTTGCTTTATTAAAAAAAAAATAGGTGAGGAGTTTATTTCAGTAGGAACCAAAACGAGAAAATAACCAATTTCGTTGTATAGTATATGATGTACAATGACAATAAAGGCTATGCTAAATGGAGTTCTTTAGTTGGGAACATCAATGAAGATGGAACTTTTCAACGCACAAGGAGATATCCTGCCAGAAAAGTACACAAAATGGGTGTTAGGTTCTGGAGGCTTTCCTTTATAATTGCTTAAACTCAGTTTTGTGGCCTTAAAACAATGTTTTGGTCTAGATATGGAATCTAGATAAGGAAAAAAAAGCAGATAACAGCTACATGAAACACCGAGATATATTTGAAAATTAACACAGCTCATTAAACCTTTGGCCAGGTGGGATCCCGTTGTCTGCTCCTTCCATTGATTGGTAAGTGGCCAGTTTGGAGGCGGAGAGGGCTGTTTCCTGGCAGCTGCTCTTGTATCTGGAAAAGGCCAGCCTTTTTCTGTTCACCCCAAGAATACATTTTTGCAGGAATCCGAGCATTGGAGGTCCAGAATTCTTCATAAATAGATACACTGTAAATTCTAGGAATATCATTTAATAACATATAGTACTAACATTTTAAAATCCCAACTTTCTTACTGAAACCATATTAACCGTATTAAGAATATTCAAGTGGTATAGAACAGAATGTTGGAAGAAATATCCATCTGGTTCAGTTCCAAGTTGGGACTATTCTATTAGCTGTTGCCAGATTTCTATGGGGTCATGTAGGGTTCATGGCTGCCTCTATAGGCAAAAGATGAAACGTAAATCCTAGGTGTTTGTCTGAACTCCCAAGTTTGGTTGAAGTTTGGACGGCTCTGGAATGATGCAATGTTTGAAATGCATTTGTGCAATGTAGTGAGCTCTGTGTCTTCTGCTTATATCCTGAAGGATCATGTCCTGTTTTTTTATCTCATCACCCTGGAGCTGAAGGTCTTTTGTTTTGTAGATAGGCTGGCCCAGTCTTTCTTAATGGGCACAAAATATCTGCTGGGGGCGTGGGCTAGACTGAGTCTGCTTTCTGTGTTTAATAAAGCATGTCTCTCCATTTCTCATTTAGGGAAATATTATATCTTGCCCTTTTAATATCCCTCAAAATATTTCATTCTTCTAGGAGTGGGGGCTTCCCACAAGAGAGAGGATCAAATGATACATGTTAAAGTACCTTTAGACTTCTTAATCTCCAGCATAGAAAGGTAGATAGGACAGCCTTTTAAAGAACACCATGAAAATGCATTTTTCATGAATTAATTTCATCTTAAGTTTTACTTAAGATATATCATATATCATTTCATATATCATCACAGCATACTGCCATGGGTGATTTACAACAATGACAAAATATAACAGTGAAGTGCTACAGTAAATTAAATTAAGTCAAGAAACAAGCTGATAATATGATGATTCATCGCTAAGCCCTCCAGAATAACTCGGTCTTGACTGGTTTTCAGAAGGCTACCTCAGGAGAACTCGGGGGGGGGGGGGGGAGGCCAATCCAGAGGAGAGATACCTGCATTTTAGCCCCCTTCACTTTCCCTAAACAGGCCCTTGAATCTGATTGGGGGAGACAGAGCTGAAAGTGCCAAGGTGCTAAGCCATTTTGGGTTTTATAGGCTAAAACTAGGAAACTGAATGGTGGCTATTGCAAGGCCAAGAGCTCAGGGTCATCTCCATCAGCTGGTGCAGAGTTGAGTCTCATCTGCAGATTGACCGTACTTCATCAAATTGCATGATTTTCAACAGATGGATCCACAATTGGCTCACCAACCACACCCAGTGTATCCTCAATGGAATTACATCTACTTGGGGGGAAGCATGCAGTGGGGCAACCCAAGGTTCTGTTTTAGGCCCAGTATACTTCAAAATCTTCATCAATGATTTGGACGAGAGGATAGATGGGGAACTCAACAAATTTGCAACGACACAGACTGGGGAGAATAGCCAATACAGAGTTTAGCATTGAGCCCTATTCAACAAGATGCACTTCAATGGTGTCAAGTTAAGGCTGGCTGGACAAGGGGGGACTTCCGGTTTGGCGTCGTGGGAAATGGGGGCTCTGATGAGCCCCGCCAAAACCACGACTGGCTGTCGCTGACAGGTCTGCAGACCTACCCTATCCTGAAGGGACAGGGGAAAGAAAGGGACCCCTTGGGCGACTGAGAGGAATGGGCAAGTTCCTCGGAGGCCAGAGGCAATCCTCTAAGTCAGCGGTAGGGGATGGCAGGCATGGCGGCTGCCTCGAGACTGCAAGAAATCGGGACAAGCAAAGTGCAGGAGGAAGGAAGAAAGGACAATGTGCTTCGGAGCTGGGTGAATGACACCAACCCAGGCGAGAAACAACGTGTTAATGAGGATACTTACAAATAAGACCTCCAGCCTTACCAAAGCGGCTGAAGATCTGAGGGGCTTGAAGATTTTGTAAAATAAGGAAAGAAGTTTAAAACCTTTAAGAACTTTATTTCACCACGGATTGATTGGAGTGAACTGCTTATTAACTATATAGAGCTGATTATTTGAACTTTTTTGCTAAAACCAAAATGAACTTGAAAAGAGAAAAGTGATAATTAAAGATTTGTCACCTTTAAAAGTTAAGACAAGGAGATCAAATGGATTGCTACATAAATGTTTCAAAATGGCAATTGAAGCTGTGACTAAGTGAAAGTGTTGATTGCGGAAACTTGTTTTTTCCTGAAAAGAACCTATTTGTCTTGTTACATATTGTGGATTACTTTGAAAAAAACTGTTTTTTTTTTAACTTTGGAGATTTCTATTCTCTCGTTTAATGATTTTACAAAGAAAGAAGAAATACAATGACTAATAAACTTTTAACTAACTGGCGCAGTAACAAAAAGCTTGGCACAGTAACAGATGTGGAGAAGCTGATGTATTACTGGAAACAGACTTTATAATAGAATTAAAAACGATATGCAGAGTTTTAAGCGTAGAAGTATTGACTTTGAATTGAAATGCATATGGACAGATAAGGAAACAAAGAAGCAAAATAGATAAATTAGATAGCAATGTTTGAATGTTTAATTGTTTTATTTATTTGTTTATTTTCTCTCTTCACTGTCTGGCCCTTTTGCACAATATTTATTTATTTTTTTAAACAAACTTTATTAAGCTTTAAAAGATAAAAGTTATACAAAACATTCATAACCTTAAAAATACGATCAACAATACTAACAAACAAACATAACAAACAAGCTAAATATATATAATGTATATAAATACAAATATATACAGTGACCTTTTTCTTCTTTTATCTTAATGACGGTGTATAATTATTACTTTTAATTTCTTGCTAAATTTTGACTTTACCTTCTTTTCCATTGATTAAGCCATTTGTACCATCTGTCCCATACCTTAAAATACTGTGAGTCTTCTTTATCTTTTAATTTTAGAGTTAATCTATCCATTTCTGCACATATATATATATTTTAAATTATTTGCTGCTCCATTGGCAATTGGTCTGTTTTCCAGACTTGAGCTAGGGCTAATCTAGCCACCGTAATTATATGTAATGTTATATACTTTATTTCTTTTCTAACGTTTTGTTTAAGCATTCCTAACAAAAAGATTTCTGGTTTTAGCTCAATGTCTTCCGCCGTTATTTCTGTTATCCAAATTCTAATTTTTATCCAATATTTCTTAATTTTTGGGCAAAGCCACCAGACATGATAGAAGGTTCCCTGTGCTTGCTTGCATTTCTAGCACGTTGAGTTAAGATTTGCATACATCTTTGCCAATCTCGCAGGGGCTAAATACCATCTGTACCACATCTTGTAATGGTTCTCCTTATATGTTACTGCTTTTGTTATTCTATAATTGTTTTCCCATATCATTTCCCATTCTTCCAGTTGTATATTTCTACCAATGTTCCTTGCCCAAGCTATCATTTGTCCTTTAACTATAGTTTCTGCCAAATCAAATTCTAATAAGTATTTGTAAATCTTTGAAATCAATTTTCCGTCCTTAGTTTCTAATAATTTATCTAGCCGGTTGGGATTTATTTCAATTTCTCCTTCCTCACTATCTTTATTGTATCTAGTTTGTATTAGGAAGTAGGGCCACCAATCCATTTCTATACCTTGGTCCCTAAGTTCCTGCCGTGTTTTTAATCTTCCATGTGAATCCAGTAGTTCTTTATATCATATTGTTTTTTGAGTAGCTAGTATATTGGGATGCATTGCCGCCTCCAATGTAGATATCCAGCTGGTAACCTTCATGTAATGTTTATTTTTAATTTCCAACCAAGTGCCAATTAGTGAGTTTCTTATTATATGATTTTTAAAATGTTTATATGTTTTGTTCCCGGCATTCCACAGGAAGGCATGCCACCCTTCCAATAAATTGTGACCTTCCAATTTCAATATTCTTTGATTATCCAGATTGACCCAATCCTTAATCCATATCAGACTCGCCACTTTATAATATTTTTCCCATGCTGGTAGGCCAAAGCCCCCTCTAGTTCTATCATCCTGTAATATGTTTAGATTTATCCTTAGTTTTTTTCCCTCCCATATAAATTTTGATGTTATCTTATTCAGATTTGTAAAAAAGTTTTTCTCTTAATTTAACCGGAATGGTTTGAAAGTCTCTGCAATATATTCATCTTTATCGCCGCGATTCTTCCTAGCAGTGATAACTTTAGTTTCCCCCATCTCTCTTTGAGAGATGGGGGAAACTAAAGTGATTTAGTTGTAGACTAAAAGTGAGAGATGGGGGAAACTAAAGTGATTAGTGATTTGTTGTACTAGCTCTCCATAATTATTGTCTTTTATGCCTACGTTCCTAGTTGTCAAATTAATACCTAGGTATTTTATCTTCTTAACTGCTTGTAATCCTGATCGTTTTTCAGTTCTTCTATTTGTTTTGTTGTTAAATTTTTGGTTAATATTTTCATCTTATTTTTATTAATTTTTAAATCTCATCTATTAATTTTAATTCTGTTTCTAGTGGATCCTCTATGAAGAATACTAGGTCATCAGCAAAAGCTTGGACCTTGTATTCTTCTCCTTTTACCTTGAGTCCTTTTATGTTTTTATTTAACCTAATTCTTCTCCAAGGTTAAAGGTAAATTCCAAGGTAAATTCTCCAAGGTTAAAATAAAAAGTAATGGTGAGAGTGGGCACCCTTGCCGTATTCCTCTACCTATTTCAAAGAAATCTGTTAGTTCCCCATTAACTAATATTCTTGCTCTCTGTTTTGTATATATTGAAGCTATCATCTTTCCAAATTTCTCCCCAAATTTCATATTTTTTATCTGTTGTATCATGAATCTCCAATTAATCCGATCAAATGCTTTTTGTGCCTCCAGAAAAATCAGGGCTACCTGTTTCTCTGGATGTACCTCATAATATTCTATTATATTAATCATGGTCCTTAAAATTATTTTTAATTTGTAATTTTTTGTTGGATTGTGTCTATCCTCTTATCAATGTTTTTAATATCTTTTATTTCTCCCACATCTTTTTGCATTTGTTCTTGATTTTTCTTCATTTCATCATGATTATGGGTCATCTTCTCCTCCATCCTTTTCATTCCCTCTTGGATCATAGCAAGGGCTGCCTGGATATTTTGCATTCCTATTATGGTATTGCTTTTTCTTTTTCTATTGGATCTCCTGTCTTCTGATATGCTGGGGATGATATCTGTATTGTCTGTGTTGGAGATTTCTTTTTAGTCGTTTTGCTAGTAGCCCATGAGCTTGAAGTTGCCATCTTTAATATACTAGTTATTTTCAGCCACAGTATCTTATCGGTCACTTTTTTTTTTGGTGTTTATATCTTCTGCCTTATGGTATTATTACGTACTTGTTTATCAATATTTGTAGGATATGGCTTAATATAGTAAATCAATTTATTTAACAATTAATACATAATTGGGGATAACAGGTCAGATATAGGATCAGTGGAGAATAGTCAAATCTTTAGGAATTAATTGGTTTTCTTTTAAGTTCATTAAAACCTAAAATAGATATTTATCTAACACATTTATCATAATAACTATATTATGATGCCTTATTGTGATTCTATACGATTATTCCAATTAATTAACTTCAAATATATAGACTTATCCAAGATACTCTAATATTCTTCAATTGATTTACAATTATTTCGTAATTTATCTATAGGATACCTTCAAATTTGTAAATTCATTCAATTCTATAGACTTATCCAATATACTATTCTTAAATTAATTATCAATTTTTCTATAAATTCTTCAAGCTGCTTAAATTCAATTACAATAAGAAAAACAAAAAAGGAAAAAAAAGAAAGATAAGAATTTGATATTAGTATCTAATATATTATAATAAACTCAATTCAAACCAGTCTGCTTTGTTACATGTAATGTTATTATTTGTTAGTCCTTTTCTTTCAAGTCGTGGGTTTTCTTCCAAGTTGTCTCCATAACAACTTAATGAACCTCAGTGCCACAGCCAAAATAAATGTCCAAATTGTTCAGGTTCTCATGTATGAGTCACCATTAAACTCCCAGTCTCTTTATCTTCGCAAGTAATGTCGCTGCTGGAAACAATATTGCTTAATGCATTGTAAGCCGCCCTGAGTCTCCGGAGAAGGGCGGCATATAAATCAAATTAAATATATATATATATATATATATAGCAACAGTACTAATACAATTTACAATTTCCACTCCAATATCCTTTCCGGATTCCTCTCATCGATCTCCACGTCAGTCCAATCGACTCTCCCAAATTCTATTGCAAACCTCCAAGTCCAAATAATCCCTTTCCTGGAACTCTGCACTCAACGCTCTTTCGGTTACTCAGTTCAGTTCAATATTTGCAGGCACTGTTCTCCCCTTATTCAATAATCATCATCCACTTCGTAAAGTCCACAATTATAAATCCAATTTTGACTATAGCGGAAAATATATCACAAGTTATTTAAATCCCATTTTCGTCCGCTCTTTCATTGCAACCTATTCTCTTACTCACGATTTCTCTATGTTCTCTGACTTCTAATCCACTTTTTGCGCTGTCACTCTTCCCTTCAAGATGGCTCCATTCCGATCACTCTCACTGTCGCCACTTCTTTTCTTCTCCTCGGTTCTCTGCTTCCAGCACCAAAATTACAGAAAATGAAAAAAGAATCTATAAAGTAGAAGAAATGACAGAAGCCACAAGTATGAGGTTGGAGAGGATGGAAAAGTATAATTGCTAATAGGATGAAAAGAGTAATACAGAATAAAATACACCAGGATCAAAATGGTTTTTTGCCCTCCAGACAAATCCAAAATAATTTAAGAATAGTAATAGATGTTCTAGAATATTATGAGGTGCATCCAGAGAGACAGGTGGCACTGATCTTTCTGGATGCACAGAAGGCTTTTGACCAAGTAAACTGGACATTTATGATCCACCAAATTCAAAATATGAACTTTGGAGATAAATTTACAACAATGATAGCATCAATATATCAGAATCAAAAGGCATGCATCCTGGTAAATGGGGATCAAACAAATTTTTTTGGAATAGATAAAGGAGTAAGACAGGGATGTCCATTATCGCCTTTATTGTTTATTTTAACCTTAGAAAACTTGTTAATTAGAATTAGGGCAAATGAGGAAATATTAGGACTAAAGATTAAAAAAGAAGAATACAAGGTTCAAGCCTTTGCAGACGACCTTGTCTTCTTCATAGAAAACCCAATAGAAACAACCCCAAAATTAATAGAAGAGATCGAGAAATTCGGAAAGGTAGCAGGATTAAAAATTAATAAAGAAAAGACGAAAATGATGACGAAAAATATGACAGCTAAACAAGTAGATAAATTATCAAAAGACTCAGGATTACAGCCAACTAAAAAAGTAAAATACTTAGGGATAAATTTGACAGCTAAAACTGTGACAATAAAAGAAAATAACTATGAACCCTTAGTCCAGAAAATAAGGGAAGATTTAAATAAATGGGGGAAATTAAATTTAACTTTGTTGGGGAGAATAGCGGCGATAAAATCGAATATACTTCCAAGACTCCTTTATCTATTCCAAACGATTCCAATAAAATTAGATAAGAAATTCTTTACCAACCTTGATAAAATAACTACAAAATTTGTGTGGGAGGGGAAAAAACCAAGAATAAAACTAAAGATATTACAAGATGATAAAACGAGAGGTGGATTTGGGTTCCCGGCATGGGAAAAATATTATAAGGCGGCATGTCTATCATGGATCAAGGAATGGATAACCTTAGATAATCAAAGACTTTTGAATCTGGAAGGACATGATCTAATGAAGGGATGGCATGCCTTTATATGGAGCCCCGGAAATAAAACATACAAGCATTTCAATAATCATACCATCAGAAAATCTCTAATAAATACATGGCAACAGATTAAATCTAAACACTATATGAAAATCCCTGGTTGGCTATCAACAATAGAAGCAATAACCTACCCTAATATATTAACAAAGCATAAAATTCTAAGATACAGAGAAATATTAGATGTACAGGGACAATTGAAATCAAGAGAAGAACTTTATGATCAAGGAATAATAATTGATTGGTGGCCCTATTCACAAATGATAAGATATAGAAAAGACCAGGAGGAAGAAGGAATTGACATAAAACAAAATCAATTGGATAAATTACTAGAATCTAAAGAAGCGAAATTGATCTCAAAAATCTACAAATATTTATTGGAATATGATTTGGCAGAAGAATTGGTCAAAGGTCAGATGCTAGTGTGGGCGAGGAATATAGGGCATAATATACAATTAGAGGAATGGGAAAGGGTATGGGAAAGCAGTTATAAGATGACAAAATCGGTAGCCTACAAAGAAAATCAGTATCGGTGGTATCTGGCTCCTGTAAGACTAGCCAAAATGTTTCCAAATGTAAATCCAACTTGTTGGAAATGTAAAAAAACACAGGGGACTTTTTATCATGTTTGGTGGCTCTGCCCAGTAGTTAAGAAATTTTGGAGCAAAATAAAAACATGGATAACAGAAATAACAAAATGCGAAATTGAATTAGAACCTGAGGTTTTCCTATTAGGCATGATCAAAGGAAATATTAGAAAAGATATTAAGTATTTAATTTTACATATAATCACGGCAGCTAGGTTATCATTAGCGCAATTGTGGAAATGTGATCGCTTGCCAACAGAACAGGAAGTAATACAGAAAATATTTGCATGCGCAGAAATGGACAAATTAACTTTACAATTAAAAGATAAGGAGGACTCAGATTATTATACTATATGGAATAAATGGTATCAATGGACAAAACAGAGGAAGAGGAATAGTGAGTAAGATGGAATCTAGAAGAAATTGATGCAATTAAAAACAGCACTGTCAGATGGATATAGTGGTTGTATATATGTATATACGTATATGTATATAAAAAAAGATATAGAAATTAGTTTAATATGTGAACTTGAGTAATAGTATAAGTACATTTGCCTTTTGTTTTTTTTGTTTATCTTTTTTTGTTTGACTAAGAAATTTGTGTATTTTAAATGTTTGTTTTTTAAAGTCTTAATAAAGGTTTGTTTTTTAAAACTAAAAAAAAACCATGCAAACGATAAAAAATTGAGAAACTGAGGACGTATTAACGTATCTTGAGATGGAGAAGGCATACTTTTACCTGAGATTCCAAAATGTAGAGGAACAAAGGGAGGAAGAACTGGGTGAAATTATGGTCGAATTAATCTCGAAGGCAACTCATAAAGAAAAAAGTGAAATAAGGAATGGCATAGATGAAATATATAGATCATACACAAATTATGCAAGAAGAAATAAGCTTCCCAAGGAAGTCCACGTAAGATTCACACAAAAAAACAATAAAAGAAGAAATCTACAGGAAGATGAGGGAGGAAACAGTTATGTACAAAGGAAGGGAGGTACTAACACTGAAGCAAGTATCTAAACGGGCCAGAGATAGAAGGAAAGACTATAATTTCCTAACTAGACGATTGAACAAACAGAGGATAAAGTTCAGATGGCTGATCCCAGAAGGAATTCTCATAACATGGGAAGGAAGGAAATTTAGAGTAGACAACTTAGAAAAAGCCCAAGATTTCATAGACCAACACCTGGGATACGAAGAAGAGCAGGAAAATAGAGAGAGTAAAGAGGATCAAAGCTCTATTGATTTTGATATACAAAAAACAAAAAACGGAGAAAAAGAACGAGGAAAAGGGGGACAAGGAAGAGAAGGAGCAGTGGAGATCACTCAAAGAGTAACAAGAAACACAACTAAAGCCAAAGCAGCTGACAAGTAAACAGGGACAGTATTGGAAAAAGAACTAACACTCACATCTATAAAGATTAACAGCTTAAATTCACCCAACAAAAGACAACAGACATTTACCAAATTGAGGAAACTAGAATCAGATATTATCACTCTACAAGAAGTACATATCAAAAAACAACAGAAAACACTACTGGAAAATAAGAAATTAGGAATACTGTACACATCCTTAGCTGAATGTAAGAAAAGAGAAGTGGTAATATATGTAAAAGAATATTTAAGATCGAAGCTAATTTATACAGACATGGAAGGCCGGGTGCTGATAATAGAAATTAAATTAGAAACGAAGATAATTTTGCTAGTATCGATATATGCCCCAAATGGAAATCAAATAGACTTCTATAAAAAATTTCATGATAAATTAAAAGAATTTGATTATGAAAATATATGCATTTTTGGTGATTTCAATTCGATATCAAATACACAACAAGATTATCATAATAATAGAGGAAATAAACTCAAAAGGAAAGTATTGCCACAAACATTTCAAAATCTGGCTGAAGAATTAAGCTTACATGATTCATGGCAAGAAATTAACCTAAAAACAAAACAATATACATATTTTTCTAACCCATACCAATCATGGTCCAGACTGGATATGGTCTGGATGATGCCACAACTACATAAAGAAATACAAGATATTGAGATTATGCCAGGCATATGGGCTGATCACAATCCCCTCAAAGTAATTTGGAAAGGCTTCCGAAAACAGAGACGGTGGAAAATGGATATAAACATTATAAAGGAAAAGGGATATACAGAGATGATAGAAAAAGAAATGAAGATATTTTTTCAAAATAATAAAAAAGAGCAAACATCGTTACAGAATCTATGGGATACTCGAAAGCTTTCATTAGAGGCCTAACTATAGCATATACAGCAAAAAGGAAAAAAGAAAAACAACAACTCAGGAACGATATAACGGAAGAAATTAAGATACTTGAGGCCAAATTGCAACAACAACCGAACAACAAAATGATACAGCAAAAACTTAATTTAGCTAAACATAAATTGAATCTAAACACAAAGACAGAATTGGCACAGAGAATTAGAATGGCAAAACAGATGAATTTTGAACATGCTAATAAAACTGGACGCTGGCTAGCGTATAAATTAAAAAAATTGGCAGAAAATAGATCTATATATCAACTCCAAGATCACCTAGGAACTCTACAGCATACACACTTAGAAAAGAAAAATATAGTAAAAAGATTCTTCCATGATCTTTACAGAAAAGAAGATATACCGGCAGAACAAATTAGAAAATATTTAGATAAGACTACAACCAAACAACTTGAGGAAGAACACAGAGAAACCTTAAATCGTCCCATAACAATGTTTGAATTAGTGGAAGCACGTAAAACACAGAAGAATAATAAAACACTAGGACCAGATGGAATCCCTGCTGAATTCTACAAATATTGTCAGCAAGCAGTAGATCAAATTTTGTTGCAAGTTTGCAATGAGGCCCTACTAACAGCAAAAATACCGCACTCTTGGACAGAAACTATTATTACGCTAATTCATAAAGAAGACACTGACCCAACACAAATTCAAAATTATAGACCCATCTCATTGCTTAACGTAGACTATAAATTACTTATGACGATAATGGCAGCAAGACTCAAAACAATAATACATAACTACATACACCCAGATCAAAACGGTTTTATATCCAGAAGACAAATTAAAAATAACTTAAGAACGATTATAAATGTATTAGAGTATTATGATCAGAAGATAAATTTTAAATTTTTAAATTTTTAGAGTCTTAGAGTTTTTATTCGGTTTATATTTTCAGCCTAAATTTATATTGATTTTAGTACGTTTTAACTTATTGTATTGTATTGGTTTTAAATTGGCTGTTCACCGCCCTGAGTCCGGAAGGAGAAGGGCGGTATAGAAATTTAATAAATAAATAAATAAATAAATAAACAAAGAAATTGCCATAATCTCACTCGACGCTCAGAAGGCATTCGATAATGTAAACTGGTCCTTCCTTACAACCCAACTGGAAAAGATGAATTGCGGAGAAAAATTCCTTTCATTGATAAAAAGAGTTTACTCGCAACAGTCGGCAAGAATAGCAATAAATGGTGATATGACCCAACCATTTAGTATCCAAAAAGGAGTACGGCAAGGCTGCCCTATGTCCCCATTATTATTTATAATAGTTTCAGAAGTATTATTAAACGTTATAAGAAAAGATGAAGAAATTAAGTCTAAAAATTAGAGGGGAGGAATATAAATTACTGTATTTTCCTGTGTATAAGACTACTTTCTAACACACAAAAATCTTCTCAAAAGTCGGGGGTCGTCTTATACGCCGGGTCTCATTCTCCTGTAACCAGGCAGACCAGCCCATAAGGCTCTGACGAGCCTTAAATGGCTCTGAGGAGGGTCGTCTTATACGCCCAGTCGTTTTATATGCCGGAAAATACGGTACTCGCATTTGCCGATGACATAATTTTTATATTAGAAGATCCAATTAGATCTGGACCCAAACTGTTGACGAGAATTGAAGAGTACGGGGAAATCGCAGGTCTTAAAATTAATAGACAAAAAACTAAAATGTTAACTAAAAACATGACGCAGAATCAAAAAGTGAAATTAGAAGAGGAATTGGGAATTCAGGTAGTAAAAAAGATAAAATATTTAGGTATTTGGTTGACAACAAAAACAACAATTAAAGATGACAATTACACAAAATTACTAGCACAAATTGGAAAGGATCTGGAAACTTGGAACAGACTACAATTATCATTTATGGGCAGAATCGTGTCTATCAAAATGAATATACTTCTAAGAATTATGTATCTGTATCAAGTAATTCCAATAAACCCAGCAAGGGAATTCTTCAAAAAAATTGAACAAATTAACTATGACATATATATGGCAAGGGAAGAAGGCCAGGATAAAAAGAAAGGCATTGCAAGATACAAAAGACAAGGGAGGCCTGGCGTTACCAGATTGGGAATTGTACTATAAAGCAGCTGCATTAACCTGGATTATAGATTGAATAAAATTAGAAAATAAAAGATTATTATATTTAGAAGGATTTGAATTTACACACGGATGGCACGCGTTTTTATGGGATGGGCCGGACAAACGACACACCTACTTTCAATGCCATATTATCAGAGCATCACTTCTCAAGATTTGGCAAGAAATTAAGAAAGATCAATATTCGAAAATCCCAAGATGGTGGTCCCTGATGGAGGCACAGATCCATCCAAACATTTTAGAATCAGGGAAAGCGATACGTTACCAAGATTTATTAAATAATGAAAATCAAATCATGTCCAGACAACAACTACAAAACCACGGTATAAATATCGAATAGTGGCCTTATAACCAAATCCTTTCAAGATATCTATCGGACAAAAAACAATCTGGAATTGCAAACAACCCAAATGAATTAGACAGGATTTTACATGGACCACTTCAAAAATGATAACTAAAATATACAACTTTTTACTCAGATATAAATTATTAGAAGAAACAGTAAAGGACAATATGATCAGGTGGGCAAGGGACATAGGACACAACATTGAATTGGCAAAATGGGAGAAATTATGGTCACAGAATTTCAAAATGACAAAAGCTACAGCCTATAAAGAAAACTTAATAAAGATGTTTTATAGATGGCATTTACCACCGGCCAGAATAGCCAAAATGCACCCAAACACCCCTGATACCTGCTGGAAATGCAAAATACAGAAAGGGACTTATTTCCACACAGCAGTTTTGGAGAATCATAAAAAAAATAATTGAGGAAGTAACAGATATACAATTAGGTAACTGTCCAGAGTTGTTTTTATTAGGCATGATTGAAACCAAATGCACCAAAGAGACAAGATACCTCATAACACATATTTTAACAGCAGCGAGGTTACTGTTCACACAAAACTGGAAATCCGATCAAATCCCAACTGAAGATAATTATCGCAAAAGTAAATGAATGTGCTGAAATGGACAAATTAACTCTAGAACTCTGAGATGAGGATAGCGAATTTTACATAGTATGGCACAAATGGCATAAATGGCTTGAAAGAAGAACTGAAACAAAAACAGGATAAGAATTAGGGCATAAAAGAATTAATATATATATAAAACACGTGAAGTGCATTATTATTTCTAATAATGTTATATATTCCTATAATGCATATATAAAGAATTATACAACTGTTGACAGTAAAAATATTATATGTTAATATCATTGTTGGTGGAGGGATGGGTGAGGTGGTGGTGGGTGAATTGTTACGTATGTATTGTTTATTTCTATATTTATGTTTTAAAAATCAATAAAATATTTAATAAATAAATAAATAAAATTATTTTTAATTTGTCTTGTCGGCAAGAATCCGTTCTGGACTGAATGTATTCTACTGTTTAATATTACTTTTAATCTATTTGCCATTAAGTTCATAAAAATCTTATAATTGGTATTCAATAAGGAAATCAGCCTATAGTTTTTTATCTGTGTTGTGTCTGCCCTCTCTTTCGGGATTAGCAAAATGTATGCTTCCCTCCATGATTCTGGTAGCTTTGCCTCTTTCAATGCCTCATTGTAAACCTCCAATAATATCCAATTTAATGATTCTCCTAGTCCTTTATATAGTTCTATTGGTAGCCCATCTGTTCCCGGAGTTTTATTGTTTGTTTGTTTCCTAATTGTTTCCTGTAATTCCCCCATGGTAATCTCCCTGTTCAATATCTCTTCTTCTTCAGTTATTACTGGCATTCCCTTCTCTTTTAAATATTGGTCTATTTCCTCTGTTGCCACTTTGTCCTGTGTATATAAATCTTGAAAAAATTGAATGACTATCTCTTTTTTCTTTTCTAATCTCTGTTGTAGTTTACCTTCCTTATCCTGTAATTGATGGATTATTTGTTTCTCTCTTTCTTTCCTTAATTTATAAGCCATCCACCTCCCTGGTTTGTTTGCCTGTTCAAATTGGTTTTGTCTTATAAATTTCAATGCATTGACATATTTTCCTTGTTCAGATAGGTTCAATTTATGCTTAGCTGCCATCCAATTAGCTCTTATTTGTTTGTCTCCTGGTCTCTCCTGTAATTTCCCTTCCCAATTTTTAATCTCTTCATGGATTTTATTATATTCGTTTTCCTTCTCCTTTTTCCTTTTACTATTATAGGCTAATGTTAAACCTCTAATGTAGGCTTTTGTTGTATCCACAAGTTTTGGAGGGACATCTGGTATTTATTGTTGTCCTTAAAAAAATCACTTCAGTTCTTTTTCTATCCTTTCAGTATATTCTTTTTCTTTCATTATCTGTACATTCATCATCCATCTGCTTTTTTTCTTTCTTTATCCTCTCCATTCTATTATTAGTGGGTTGTGATCAGCCCAGTTGTTTATCCCTATCTCTACTGATTCCATCTCCTGTGTTAAGATCTTAGTAGCCTATACCATATCTATCCTCGACCAGGATTTATGAGGGTTGGAATAATATGTGTACTTTTCTCTTTCTGGGTTATATAGTCTCCATATGTCTACTAAATTTAATTCTTCTATAAGAATTAAAAATGTTTTCGGCAGCAAATTTTTCTTAGTTTTATTATTCTGGGCACTCCTGTAGTCTTTTTTTGGATCCACAATTGCATTAAGATCCCCTAACAAACATACATTTTCTATATTTTGTTCTATTATCTTTTCATGCAGTTTTTGGTAAAATTCTTTTTGTTCTCTATTTCGTGCATATACAACAACTAACAACACATTTTTGCCTTTAAGATTGACTTCCATCATCAAGGTTCTTCCTATCTTATCTGCGTATTTCAGCTTGCTTTCTATCTCTTCCTTAACATACACTGCTATACCTCTTTTCTTTTCGTCTGTTAATGATACGAATAGTTTCCCTAGTTTTTTACATTGTAGATACTTTTCATCCTGTTTTCTTATATGGGTTTCTTGAAGGCACACAATATCTATTTTTTGTTTGATTAATTTCCTAAATGTTTGATTTCTTTTGGCAGGGGAATTAAGTCTGTTTATGTTTAATGATATAATTTTAAGGTTCCGGTCCATTTTTTAAAAGTTTGTCTTGTTCATTTTTGTTCTTTTTCTTCCTGTCCTTTTTCTTAGCTTGGTTTTGTGTTCTTGTCGTTACTCGTTTTTCTTGGCTTTCCCCCTCTTCCTCTTTTTCTTTCTCCTTAGTACTCTCTTCACGTGAATTCCTTGGTCTTCTTGTCTTAATGTTGATTTAACTCTCCTTCCCAACTCTTCTCCTCTGCCATTTGTTCCTTCTAGTTCTATCACCTGGTCATGTAGGGTTTGTGCCTTTTCTGTAGTGTCAACTTTTATCTTTTTCCCCTGCTGCGTAACTAACACTCCCTCTGGTATTATCCATCGAAATAATATTTGTTTTCTATTTAGTAATGCAGTGAGGAATCCATAATCTTTTCTCCACTCTCTAATTCTTTTTGGTATTTGTTTTAGTGTTATTATTTCTTTTTGTTTGTAATACATTGATTCCTCTTTTGTTATTTTGAAGACGATGTCTCTGACTTTCCTTTGCACGAATCGTACATGGACCTCTCTTGGGAGTCTGTGTTGTCTCGTGTAATTGGTGTGCACTCTAAATATTTCATCTATTTCTTTAATAATCTCATCTTTATCTCACTGCAAGATTTCAGCAATCATTTCGGCCATTACTAGGGTCAAGTCCTCATCTCTTTTTTCTCTCACATTTTGAAATCTTAGGTAGAATGCTGCTCTCTCCATTTCTAATTGTGCCACTGTGTTTTCAAGTTCTTTATTGAGGCCTGTCATTTTCTCATCTAATAGTTCCAATTTCTCTTCCGTTTGTTCTGTTTTTTTCCCCATGGCCATAATCCTTTGGTCATTTTTTTGTATTATCTCCTGAATAGAGTCTATTTTTCCGTCTAGTTTTTGTATATCTTCTTTGACAGATTTTTTAACTTCATCCAGGTCTCTTCTGGTTTCCTCATAATTTCTGGACAGGCACTCTTGCATTTTTGACATAGTCTCTTGTATTGTCACTAACATAGTCTGGACAGTCTGCATGCTCATGGTGGAGGTTTGCTTTTCTGTCGAGAACATCCCTTCTATGGTTTTTTGCATTGCTGGGGAAGCCATTAGTCCACTTGGTGTTGAAATGACCTTCTTTCCTGGTTTTACTGTGGTTACTGTGGTGGACGTCATTTCCTTCAGGATTTTATATTGTTTTTCTAAGATTCTGTCTATTCTTCCCCTATAAGCATCCACTTCTCAATCAGTTTTATGCACTATTAAATACTAAAGTTCTTGAATAAATTTAAATATATTCTGTTCCTATTATAATCAAATATAAAATCTCAGTCTATAACTAACAATTTATAATTTTACTAATTTACTATGTATCACTGTAATTAATTCTCAAATTGATTATACTATAAGGTGCTATAAATACTATGTATACTATAGAAATATATTAATTATACTAACTTATTATACTAACACTAAAATATAATATTATATATCTAGACAAATTAATTAATTAGTTATCTAACAAGCTTAGTATTAGTAAAGATCTCAATCAAAATACATGTAAGGATGTAACAAGCAAAATATTACAATATATAGACAGTACTAAAATATTATATATATGTTTTTCTTTTAGCCAGGTTTTTCCTACATAACCAAGATTTTTCTGCAGCCCTGATTGAGTGAAATCACATTCACTACTTTCCGGGTGTCTCTCACTAGGCAGCTTATGGCTTGCTGGCTGCCAGAAGAAAAAAAGCCCAGAAAGTAGTGAATGTGATTTCACTCAACCGGGGCTGCAGAAAAATCTTGGTTATGTAGGAAAAACCTGGCTAAAAGAAAAACACACATAAAACCTACGAAAAGTAAGAAAATAAATACTATATATATATATATATATATAAGTTAATTATAGTTTAAGTTAATTGTCTAAGAGATGGTTAAGAGTAGATTGTAGTAATTAAATAGTACCTTAATAGGTAGATAAATAAATAGTATAGTTATTATATTTAAAGTGTATATAAAATTTTTCCTTTCAAAAGTTAATCAGTACGAAATTCCACTGTAGTTATCACCAGTCCCACTCTTGCAGCTCTCCAACGCCAACAAATATTAGTCTGAGTGGAGAACAATCCTCTTAAAGACAGGAAACGAAGAACACAATCTTTCACTTTTACTGTCCAAAATGGCGATCACAACATTCCAGCTTTCCCTTTTGTCCCAAATTTGTTATTGCCTATACAGTCCTTCTCCGTTGGTGCAGCTTTATTTAGAGGAAAACCAACGTCCTGCTTCAAATCGTTTCTCTTCTCCGAATTTCAAAGAAAAACACGCTCTTTCAAATGTCACTTTTCTCTGTATATATCCAACACGACAGATTTCGCCGAGTCACTTCGCTCCCCTTGCTATTTACCACCTGCACATTTCTGAATCTCCCTTTCCTTCCGCTGCTCCTCTGGACTCTAGGATTAATCCCATCCTCACAGTTATCGTCTATAATAGTATTTTCAACTTTTTAATCTCCTGCTCACACTGCCAATCTTCACCCCGTACTCACTCTTTCGCTTCCCAATTTCACACTTGGGGCATTAGATCTCTTGGTTGGCCAAATCGGCCATCTTCTTCCTGCGTTTGAAATGAGGGTTCTTCTTGGAGCGGTGGGAGACTGCACCTCTCCGCACCACTTCCTCCGAAGTCTCCCTCTCTTTACGGGTCCACACCAAGACCAATCTTTCCCGTAATGGGCACCAAAACACTGGAAAATTGACACAGGATACGGAACGCTCCTCCCTCATGTCACCACGATCCACGCCTCAAACTGGAAGTGAATGTTTAATTGTTTTAAATGGTTCAAAATTCAAATGAGCTTTAAATAAAAACAAGAAGTGTTTATGGTAAACAAAGATAGAAATATACTAAAAATAGAAGTGGGAAACTAAGGTGACTAAAAGTGATATGTTCATAAAAGTATAACTTCTGTAACATGTTTAAGTTCTAATTTGATAACAAAGTGGTGGATGATAATTAGGATCAATTGTTAATGATTTTAGATGATACATAAAGGTACACAGATGGAAGTTATAACTGATTCCAACACATGTTGGAAATGATTAATATTAAGAAATAAATGGAGATATACCCTGGAAGAGTATAGTTGGAAACAGTGGTTTAATAGACAATATATGGAAAAATAAATTTTTAATAAGTTAGCAGAATAGAAATTGGAGTTAATGGAGGAGAATATGCTGAGAAATTAGCCAAATAATGAAAAGCTGGAAATCACCCAAATAATAGGTGGTGGAGGAGAATGCTGCTAATCAGCCAAAACAAAGCATGCTGGAAATCAGCCAAAACAATGGAAAATGCTGGTAATCAGCCAAATAACAGGGGGAGTTATGGAAGAGAATATGCTGAAAATTCAGCCAAAACATGCTGGAAATCAGCCAAATAATAGGTGGAGTAATGGAGGAGAATGAGGAGAATATACTGAAGAATAATTATTAATAATAATTATTATTAGCCTGAATAGCGTAGGGGAGTAATGCCTCCTACAAAGGCAGCATTTAAGATCCAGCTGCTGCAATTACTTGCGAGTTCAATCCCAGGCAGGCTCAAGGTCGACTCAGCCTTCCATCCTTTATAAGGTGGGTAAATTGAGGACCCAGTTTGTTGGGGGCAATAAGCTGACTTTGTATAAATATAAATATACAAAAGTATGAAGGCTATTGCTTAACGCATTGTAAGCCACCCTGAGTCTCCAGAGAAGGGCGGCATATAAATCAAATTTTAAAAAAAAGGGGTGAAAAAGAAAATGTTGGGTGATAATTAAAATGAAAGGGTAAATTTTGAGAAGTCTGTGTAAAAGCTTAAGAACATGATAGGATGAATTGGGTTTATAAAATGAGAAAAATAGAAAGAAATTTTGATTAATAAATTGAAATAAAAATTGAGTTGTATACATTTGGAAATTAAGATTTGTGGTGATAAAATTGTAAGGTAGATATATAGCCGTGATGGCAAACCTATGGCATGCGTGCCACAGGTGGCACATGGAGCCATATTGGTGGGCACGCGAGCTCAGCTCTGGCACACTGATTTTCGGGCCTTCTGGGCCCACCAGTCAGAAAATAGGCCATTTCCAGCCTCCGGAGGGTCTGGGGAGAGTGTGGGGAAGGCCGTTTTTGCTCTCCCCAGGCTCCTAGAAAGGCTCTGGAGCCTGGAGAGAGTGAAAAACAGGTCTACCGGGTCCACTGTGTCATCACGTGCCAAAAGTGGGGGGAGCATGGGGGGTCACGCGCATATGCATGGGGGTGGGATGCATAGAATTACAGGTGTCGGCACGTGCGCGCGTGACCCCCCCCCCCCGTTCCCCCCACTTTTGGCACGTGATGGCAAAAAAGTTAGCCATCACTGATATATAGATTAATAGAATAGATTGTTTTTGTGTTTAATGTTGATGTTAAAAGGAGCAAGGGAAAAAAATTAGATAGAGCGGTATTGAATTTTGATTTATAATTGAATATAAAAATGAGCTCTGCTTTAATAGGAGATTAAGATGTATGATGAGATAATAGAAAGATTTATTAAGATGTTGGTATTTATGTCAAAATTGTTTGTTCTTATTTGTTAAATTAGTATACCCATTTGTGACCAGACCAAGACTTCATTCTTAGAAAAAAAAAATTTGGTGTGATTAATAAAAAGAATAAGTAGAGTAAGAGACACCAGGTATATATTCTGTATACTGTATGTATAAACACTGCATATCTGATGTTAGTAGAATTGTTATACTATGTATTGTCATAAAATCAATAAAATTTTGGGAAAAAAAAGAAATTTTTTTCTGTTGGGAAAAAATACAAAAAAAAAAAAAAAGACTGGCTGGACAAGGGTGCCTGTGAGGAGGATCTAGGTGTCCTGATAGACCACCACTGAAGTATATAGCTGCCCAAAAAGCCAGTGCAGGTGGGGGTGCATCCACAGGGAGAGCATCAAGATCACGAGAAGTGATAATATGGCTCTACACCACCCTAGTGGTGTACGCTGTGATGGAGGACTAGTCATAAGTAACCTTTTTCACTGGTGGTGTAACTTCGAATGATAAGTAAACCTGGAGGTGCAACAAGTCAGGAACCAAAATAGAAGAATTACAAGTTTATTTGGCTGACTTTGGCTGACAAAAGAAAAACAGAGGCAAGGCAAACCTTGCAAACCTGGTTTCTGGGCTAATTGCCAAATTTTAGAAAGAACCCCAGGAATGTGTGGGAGAAAGAGCAGATAACCAGCAGTTTGCACATTTTAAGACTTAAAACATCTTCATGCCACAAACATTGGAAAGAAAGCAGATTAGATAAATGCAACTTTGGGAAAAGAACGCCGACGGCATGACGAATACTAGCTACGTTAAGGTAACTTCGTTTGCATCCCTGGGATACTTTTTCACCTCAGAGACTGTATATTCATCGGCCATCGAAAGGAAAGGAAGAGCCTCGAGCCCTCCGAAATCAAAAAAATTATAAGACTTGAATCTGAGACTTTTGGTTTCTAATCAGAGTCACGGAGTCGAATTTGCAATCTGGCTCATGGCTGCCTGTGCTCCCCTGGGTCCTAGAGCCCTTCTCATCACCTAAGGTTGTGTGTCGCCTCTTCGCCTCAGCTCTACCAGGACTTCACTCCTGTTGCTCCTTGGGTTCCAGCCGCCACCTCTGCATGTTTGCCTCCTCTGTTCCTCACACTCTTGTTCAAATTCCTTCTCTTTATCACTCTCCTCTACACATGGAGATGAGGATGCACGTGAAGATGCTGACCCAGTTTTTAGAACATTGAAATAGAATTCTTTACCTTTTAAAACAGTGTTTAATTGATATCTTTCTCCTTGGTACCTTAGTATTATGCCAACAGAAGCATTGCATCTAAATTGAATTTGCTGTTTCTTCAACTCATTCACCAAGAATCCGAAGTTCTTTCTATCTCTTAACATCTTCGGTGGCAGCTCTTTGTAGATCCCAATCTCCTTTCCATCCACTTGGACAGTAGAAACAAAAGATCTTTGCAAGATATCATTTCTTAATCTTCTGTCTGTAAAATAAATCACCACATCCCTAGGCAGCTGTCTTTGCCTTGCCACCCGAGAATTCACTCTGTAAGCCTTATCAATCCTACTTAGAACATCTTCAGGGTTAATCTTTAACATCACTGCCAGGGCCTCTGCACAAATTGCTCTCAGATCCTCTCTGTTATTTTCTTTTATTCCTCTCAGTCTTACAGCAAACTCCATAAATCTAAATTGCATCATAGTCAGTTCATTTTCAATTCTTTGGGTTTTATTATCCACATCAGCAATTTTATTATCAGCTTCCATCATTTTAGATTCCAATTCTGAACTAATTTCTCCCACTTTTTTATCAATCTGAACAGCCACTTTTGACAAACCAGTCACTGCTGTCAATATATCATTTTTCATTTTGTCATACTTTTCTTGGACCACGTCTTTAATCTCCTGTTGAGATTTTTCAAATTTTTTGTTCATATCTTCCATGGCTTTAGTTTGATTATTCAGAGCCCCTGCAATAAATTCCTTCAAATCTTTAAATCCAGTCTTCTGCTCTTGACTCTGAGTCTGCAAGTCTGATGGCTGCGCTTTTTTTTTTGGTGCGTAGGGGTGCCCCTCCCCCTGCACCTTTAGGAGCTGTCTTTGTTTGCTTAGAAGCCATGCTTCTATGCAATCTTATTCTTTCAAAAAAAGAAGTCTTCCTCCCCTTTTCACCACCACAGAATCTTTTCAAAAGCTTCCCCAGGTTTAGTCCAGTCTCTAAGGGAGAAGAAACAGATGAAAATCTCCCTTTAAAGAATTTTTTCTTTTCTTCTGGCAACTTTAATTACTTTAGTTACTTTGTAGCGCTTTAAAACACACAAGCATAATCACTTTCACTTTCAGCTTTCTTCTCTCCGCTGTAACCCAGACGCCATTTTAAAGTCACTTTCACTCTTTCTCCGTTCTTAAGTATAATAACAGGGCTAGTTCAGATACTTGCAGTTTTAAATTTGCAGTCCAGATTTCACCCTGATTTTTTAAAAAAACTTGCTTAATCTTTGCTGCTTAAAGTTGGTCGCATCGTCTGGCTCTGCATAAATGCAGAGTTGTCCCGGGGTCCGGAGCTTCAGCGAGCTATTTAGGGAGCCTCTCCCTGCTTCCTCCCCAGGAGTAATCCAGGGGCTTCGCAGGGGGCTCTACCTGCACTCATCGACTCTACTCTCGTTTATTTTCAAAACGAGAATTTTTCAAGCTGCCTCTCAGCTTCGGGGCGGCTTTTTTACTAGTGACGGGGCTGGCGGTCATAAAAGACCGTCTGCGATGACGGCGGTGCCAACCGGAAGTCCCCGGTGCAGCATTCTTAACAACCATGCCACTCATTTCACAACTGCTTCTCTTCACCATGGTGATAAGATAGGGCAAAAAACGTAAAATATGAGGACAGTCGTAAGTTTGAGGACTGGTCAAAAGTGCGAGCACCAGTCAAAAATAACTTTTTCAGCCCTCTGAGTAGTCCATGTGCACAAAAGGACTACCCAGTGGGTTGAAAAAAGTGATTTCTGACAGTTTTCCTCACACTTTTGACCAGTCTTCGCACTTATGACTGGTCATCATTTATGCCCATTGCAGCATTCTTAACAATGGTGTCACTCATTTCACAACTGCTTCTCTTCACTATGGTGACAAGATAGGGCAAAAACGTAAAATGTGAGGAAAGTCGTAAGTTCGACCAGTCAAAAATAACTTTTTCAGCCCTATGAGTAGTCCATATGCATAAAAGGATACAGCAACAGTGAGGGATAAAGGAAGGGAAGGGAAATTAGAGTAGGAGTGAGAGTAAGAGAGGGAGGAAGAGAGGAGGAGAAAGAAAAAATACAAAAATTTTTTTACAGTTGTATTTACAGATGACAATGGGAAGGGGTATAATATAGAATAGAAGGGAAAAATTGAATTTGGTTAAGATTAGCGATGAGGATGAAGGGTAATATTGGTTTTTTAAAAAATAGATGAGGAATAAATATGGAAAAAAGGAAATATAGAAATTGTAAATTTAATTGAAATGACTAAACACTGTTTAAATTTGTGAACTGGCCAAATACACTGTTCAAAGAAAACACATTGTATGTTTGTATGTGTGTTTCTAATTATTGCTATTTATTCATATTTGTTCTCTTTTATTCTTTAAAAGAATTTAACAATTCATTCTTTATCTTAATATCTTTATATTTGTTTGGAGTTGACTTTCTTCCCTTTCATCTTTTTTATTGTACAGCAATCTTTCTCCTCAAACCTACCACCTCTTTCTTTTCTTTCCTTCTTACTTTCTCTTCCCCCCTCTTTTTCTCCTCCCTACTTCCTCTTCCTTTCAAAAATGATATTATATATGATTACAGCAGCTAGATTATTGATTGGCCAATATTGGAAAAAAGACTTTATGTCTACTATAGAAGAATGGACTTTGAAGGTGGCCAGTTTTGCAGAAATGGCGAAGATATCAGCATATTTAAAAGACCGGACCCAAGAAACTTACATGTTGGAATGGAAGAAATGGATAGACTATGTGCAGAACAAATACCAAACAAGGAAATACCAGATAGCTTTTAGTTGAATGTTAAGATGTTTAAATTTATAGTGTAGACAGGGGTTAGAGTTGTAGGAGGATAGTATATGATATGGTATGATTTGGATTTCACCTTGGGAAGTCGTGTGGGGGGAGGAAGTGGGGGGGGTGTTAGGGGAAGCGGGGGAAAAAACTTATATTTGTAAAACTTTTTCAATAAAAAAAAGTATATTTCTCAAAATTTCCCCTCATCTTTTTAATTATTAGCATTATATTTCATCTTATTCCATTTTTTCTATTGAACTCAGTGTAATCATCTTTATCTTTTTTTCCAGTTATTTCCTTTTCAATATTAGCTCCTTTTTTCTTTTGCTTCTCATTCATCTTTTCTCTTTCTTTCTTTTTTGCAAGCTAACCAATTCTCTGCTTCTTTATTTACCTTAAATGCCTCCCTTACTTTTTTTTTATTAAAAAAGTTTTACAAATACAAATTTTCCCCCATTTTTCCCCCATCTCCCCTAGCCCCTCCCTCCCCTACCCCCCCTCCTCCTACCCTCCCCTCTCCTAACCCACCCCCCCAATTCTTCCCCCTCCCGACTTCCCCGGGTGAAATCCAAATCATACCGGACTTCCGGGTGGGACTTCGTCGTCGCCGGGCGGCTCCTGTGTAGCTGCCGGCTTCGACGCGCGTTAGAGCCGCAAAACAGCCGTTGAGCGGCTCGGAAAATCCCCCTTTC
Source organism: Masticophis lateralis (assembly GCA_030761175.1). Classification (NCBI taxonomy): domain Eukaryota; kingdom Metazoa; phylum Chordata; class Lepidosauria; order Squamata; family Colubridae; genus Masticophis; species Masticophis lateralis. The sequence continues at coordinate 736,723 of JAUDYJ010000015.1, read as the reverse complement.
GATTTAGGAGGGGGCAAGAGCCGGCAAAGTTTAGGTAGAGCCCCAGAAGCACCTCCAGGGGTTTTTTTTTTTGCCCTGGAAGGTGCTCTGTGTGAAGGCTCCCTATCCACTTCGCTGAAGCTCTGCGCGCCGAGGGACCTCTGTCAGCGGCAGAGTGAGACGACTGGAGTTATCCCATCCTCTAATGACAGATCCTGTAACGACTTGAATTGGTGAGAAAATTTTTTTTAAAAGGGGAATTTTTTAAAAGAGTTTTTAAGCCTGCTGAGGGCTAAAGAAAAAGAAGTAGCAGTTTAAAATCTGGAGTGAAAGCAACGGAAAATGGCGCTTGGCTTAAAAAGCAGAAACGAAAGTAGAAAGTGAAACTGATAATTAACAGCTCTAGCCTGCCTGGTGTTAATTCAAAAAGACTTTAAAGACCTTAAAGTGGAAAATAACTTTGGTTGTTCCCCCTTCCTGCAAAACTGGGGAGAAAGACTGGACTTTTAGGGAAGGGAGGAAGATTTTCTTTTTTTAAGAAATTAAGGCGTTCCCCAGGCATGGCTTCAAAGAAAACTGGTGGGGATTCCCCTCCTCACCAGACAAAGGAATTACCAGCCAAGCCATTAGCTCAGCCTCAGAGTACAATGCAAGGAGGAGGGAATGAGGATTTGAAAGCTTTCATGGCCAATTTAACAGCAACTCTTGCTAACCAGATTAAAGATTTGAATGTGAAGATTGAAAATAATCAAAATGAAATGAAGCAATTTGTAAAGGAAAAAAGTGATAAGTTGAATCAGAATGTAACTACAGTAGTAACGGCTCTGACTGATGCTTTGGTGGTGGTTGAAAAAAAAGTGGATGACCTAAACTTAGATGTGCAAAAGAATAAGAAAGATGCAGAGGAGAAATTTTTTAAGGTGGACCTGAGGAACCAGAAGATGGAGGATGAAATTACCATGCTACAATTTCGAAATATGGAGTTTGCCATAAGATTAAGGGGTCTGAGGGAGAACAACAGACAGGACTTGAGGGCTGCTTGTGTGGACATATTGGCCAAAATCTCAAAAATGGAACCCGAGCTAATTGAGAAAAGAATTGACAAGATTTACAGGGTTAATTCCCGAGTAGCGAAACAGAGGAATTTGCCCAGAGATGTTGTGATTTATTTTACTGACAGAACGCTGAGAAATAATATTCTGCAAAGTTCTTTTCATACCAGTATCCAGGCGGAGGGCAATCAAATTGGAGTTTTTAAAGAGCTACCACCTAAAATGTTAAGAGATCGGAGAGACTATGGTTTCCTGGCGAATGAACTGAAAAGGCGACAGATCCCATTCAGATGGGATGCACCAGTTGGAATTATTTTGAGATATGAGGATGTTAGATACCGTTTGAATTCGTTGGCAAAAGCAGAACATTTTTATCACAACATTCTCAAAAGATCCCCAACACCACCATGTTCATCCACATTGTTATCAGTTGAAGGAGCCTTTCAACACAAGGATTATGAGGAAGAGATTTTAGAACTTCCAAGGGAACAAGAACAACAGGTACTTCAAGTAATGGCAACGGAGGAAGTTTTAGGAGCAGAAGGCGGTTTAACAGAGGACTTTTTTATTGGCCCCCCAGAGCCAAGAACAAAATATTCCAGAGCGACAAGAGAGGTGGATCCGGACCTTGAATTGTTGATGCAAGAACCAAAAGACCAACATATAACTCATGCAGCGGAAAAGCAGAGACAAGAGAAGCAAAAACAACAGAGGTCCGAGGTGCCACAAGAAGTGAAAGGGACGAATGAGGCATCACAAAAATCCGAAGCAGTGGGAGGAGCAAGACCCAAGACTTCTGTTGTTGAACAAAGTCTTAGACAAGTGCTCGGCAAGCTTCGTGAATCATCAGATGGCAGTTAGATTCTTATCGTGGAATATGAATGGTTTGAATTCCCCACAGAAAAGAAGGAAAATATTTCATTATTTGAATCAATATAAAAACGAGATTGTTTGCCTCCAAGAAACTCATATTAGAATCCAGGACCAAAAATATTTGACAAATTCAAAATTTGGAGCACATTTTATTTCTTCTAATTTGGCAAAAAGGAATGGACTAGTGTTGTATATTTCTAAAAGAATACCAGCTAAACTTGTAGAATCGGATGATCAAGGAAGATATATTGCGGTTGAAATAAATGTACAGAATGTTCAGTTCCTTTTGATAGGAATCTACGCCCCTAACCAGCAGCAAGAAACTTTTTATAAATTACTACACAGCAAAATATTGCAATGGAATTATAAATCCTTTTTGATCATGGGAGATTGGAATGGAGTGATTGATATAAATCTTGACAAGAAGACATTGGCTAAGAAGGGGAATAAATTATCACAGACTTTTTTTGTATTGAAAGAAGAACTACAACTGAAGGATGTATGGAGAATACATCATCCGAAGGAACAGGATTTTACCTTTTTCTCTGACAGACATAAATCATTTTCTAGAATTGATTTCATATTGGTTTCTACTGATTTATTTGCTAACACGACTAAGACTAAGATTTTTCCAAGAACTTTGTCTGATCATAGTTCCGTATGGATGGAAATGGATTTTGGTAAGAGGGAGAGAAGATCCTGGAGACTTAACGAGAATTTATTCAGGTATGAGAAGAATATAGAGGATCTTAAAAAACATGTGAAGGAATTTTTTCAGCTGAATTTGAATAAAGGTACACCTATTGAAGTTGTCTGGGATGCAAGTAAGGCTTATATGAGAGGTGTACTGATTTATATGAATTCTAAGCAAAGGTCAATACGACAAAAGACAAGAATAGAATTGGAGGCGAAAATAAAAGGAAAAGAACAATTGCATATAAAAAATCCGACTGATGAGAAGCTACAGCAAACTATAAAATTTCTGAAAGACCAATTTCAAATGTTGATAGCTGATCAGATGGCGACTAATTTGCAATTTGCCAGACATAATACCTTTTGCAATGCTAACAAGCCAGGCAGATGGTTAGCATATACTTTAAGAAAGAAACAAAGTTCTCGTATAATAGATTCTATTGAATACAAAGGTAAACAGGTCTTTCAACAGACGTCAGTTCATCAAGCTTTTTTAGATTATTATTCTAATTTATATCGTAAAGATAATATTCAAGAGGATCTTATTGATGAATATCTTGGAAAGATGAGAGTTACAAAAATTTCACCGGAACAAAGAGAAAGACTTAATTATTTAATAACTTCTGAAGAGATTTTGTTTGCAATTAAACAATTGAAAACAGCTAAAGCTCCTGGGACGGATGGCTTGACAGCAGTATATTATAAGAATTTACAATCAGAATTGGTAGAGCATCTTAAGGACTTATTTTGTAGTATACAACAGGGGGGTAAAATACCCCCCTCCTGGAAGACGGCCTTTATCTCACTTATACCAAAGGAAGACGGTTCTTCAAAACCAGAAAATTTTAGACCAATATCTCTCCTGAATACGGATTACAAAATTTTTGCCAAAGTTTTGGCCAACAGACTGATGCCAGTTATTCAAGAGGTGATTCATAGTGATCAAGCAGGTTTTATTGAGGGGAGATATATGAAGGATAATGTGCGGCAAGTCATAGATTTACTGGAATATCTTGAGAAGAGTAAACAGATCCCTGCGGTGCTGGTATTTTTGGATGCGGAAAAAGCCTTTGATCGAGTCAATTGGGACTTTCTAGTAAAGACTTTGTATAAAATGGATTTCGGAGATCAGTTTGTACAAGCAATTGAGGCAATCTATCAAGAACAGACAGCACAAATGGTTATTAATGGAAGTTTAACTACCAATTTTCAGATACAGAAAGGAACTAGACAAGGTTGCCCGTTATCTCCATTGTTGTTTATTCTAACCTTAGAAGTCTTGTTGAATTCTTTACGGGATTCGAATAAATTGAGTGGAATTGTTGTAAGGCAAAAAGATTACAGGACGAAAGCATTCGCAGATGATCTGGTTGTAACCCTAACACGACCTTTGAAATCAATCATTCAGATGAAAAAAATTATTGATGAGTATGGTTTGGTCTCAGGTTTTAGACTAAACCAGAAAAAGACTAAGATGATAGTTAAGAACATGTCGGAACCACAAAGGACTGAACTGGAAAGGGTGGCAGGTTTTGAAATAGCTATAAAGGTGAAATATCTAGGAGTCCAGGTGCAGCGTCTAATATAAAACTTTTTCAAAATAATTATGAGGTTTTGTGGCATAAGATACAAAAGGACCTTGAAATATGGAAGAAACTGCAACTATCTTTACTTGGAAGAATAGCAGCTATTAAGATGAACGTTCTACCTAGATTTCTGTTTTTATTTCAAATGATCCCAGTGCTTAAAAGTGATAAAATACTGGCTGAATGGCAGTCAGGTCTAAACAAATTTATTTGGAATCAGAAAAAGCCAAGAGTTAAGTTTAAAATTATGCAAGATGTTCGTGAAAGAGGTGGCCTTAAAGTTCCAAACCTACGTCTATATTATGAAGCTACAGTGTTGACACAATTGGGTGACTGGTTTGGAATAACAAAAAATGACATTTTGAATTTAGAAGGCCACGATTTGGATTTTGGTTGGCATGCATACTTGTTTTATGAAGATAAGTTGGATAATGTTTTTAAAAGTCACATATTGAGACGGGCGTTGATGAGAGTTTGGAAGAAGCACCAGTTTCAGCTGGATTACAAAATACCTTTGTGGTTGGATCTTGGGCAGATTATGCCAAATATAAAGTCACTCGGGGGGTTGTTATATAAAGAGATACTTTTTAATGATGGGGCAGATGGAACTTGAAATCCTTTAAAACTCTGTTGGAAGATGGGAAGAATTTAACTTGGTTGCAGTATTCTCAACTTCAATCGAGATGGAGAGAAGATCAGAAAATTGGATTAATGTTACATGAAGAAGATTTGGTGATACAGATGAAACAGAAAGGACCGATGCATATTAAGAGGGTGTATAATTTACTGTTAGAAAGAGATTCAGAGAGTGAATTAGTTAAGGATTGTATGATAAAATGGGCACAGAATTTTGCAGAACCAGTGATGTTAGAAACATGGGAAAAGATCTGGGTCCAGAATGTTAAATTTACGCAGGCACAGAATCTGAGGGAAAACTTTTATAAGATGTTTTATAGATGGCATTTAGATCCTAAGAAATTATCATGTATGTATCCAAATGTTCAACCCAAATGTTGGAGGTGTGATTGTTTGGATGCTACATACTTTCATATTTGGTGGACTTGCAGAAAAGTGAAAGCTTTTTGGATTAAACTCTGGTGGGTTATGCAGAATGTTTTGAAAAAGAAGCTTCAATTTTCTCCGCAATTGTTTTTGTTGGGTATAGTTAAGGATTGCTCACCGAATGAAACAAGATTGATTTTATACATGATTACCGCAGCTAGGTTACTGATTGGACAATATTGGAAAAAAGATAGTGTACCTACTATAGAAGAATGGACTTTGAAGATGGCTAATTTTGCGGAAATGGCGAAGATTTCTGCATACCTAAAAGATAGGACCCATGAAATTTTTTGTTCGGGACTGGAAGAAATGGGTGGACTATGTGCAGAATAAATATCAAATTAAGAAGTATCAGTTAGTATTTGATTGAGGATATAGGGGTTAGTTGATGCTTAGGTATAGGTATTTGGGGGATGTATATGTTAATATTTAGGAAAAATGGGTTGATTATGTGTAGAATAAGTATTAAATCAAGAATTTTCAGTTAGCTTTTTGATAGAGGTTGAAGAAATACAGGATTATTTTTATTGTTATTACTATGTTAAATATACATATTATATTGTTTTCTAGATATTAACTTGATATAAATTTATATATTTTGGTTATACTGCTGTCTTTAACAAAAAGAAGGGGGGAAAATTTTATATTTGTGTTAGGCTCAAGGGGGCATTTATAAATTTTATAAACTTTATTTGTTAAATTCTATTCTTATTAGTAAAGAATTTTGGATTTATCTTATTTTTATTAAATTTATGATATATATTGTGGATCTCACCTATATCTAATGTTTAATAATGATTGATATATGCTTATGATTTGTATGTAACGGAAGTCGGGGGGGAGGGTTGGGGGGAAAGGGGGGAGGGGGGAAAATGTGGGGTTAAAATTGTATTGTAAAACTTTTTCAATAAAAAAAAAAAGAAATCCAAATCATACCATCATCTACTATAACATACATTACCCTCCTACAACCCTAACCCCTGACTACGCTACAAATATACAAATTTATAAAAATTTTCTTGTTGTTGGTTAGGTGCATAAATTCCAATCACCAATATTGGTCCATTTTGTGTATTTAATTCAATCGCTAAATGTCTTCCACAATCATCTGCCTCTATTATTTTGGCTGATAGTCTTTTATTCACATAAATCACTATCCCATTCTTTTTCTCTGAATCTGATGCTACAAATTGTGCACCTAGTTTGGAATTTATCAGGTATTTTTGGTCTAGCAATCTAATACGAGTTTCTTGCAAACAGATAACATTGTTGTTAAATTGCTTCAAATAATGAAATATTTTTCTTCTCTTCTGTGGTGAGTTTAATCCATTCATGTTCCAAGATAAAAATTTAATTGTCATTTGTGGCCTTTTGAAGCTTTAAGAGCAATTGCTGAAGTTCCTGTTCCAATGTAGTAGTCTTCGGCTTGGCTCCTCCCATTGCTTCAGATTTCTTGATTTACTATTAACTCCATTCTTATCTTGTGGTGGCAAGGACCTCTGCTGCTGTTGTTTCTCTTGAAGTTGCTTATAAGCTGCTCTGGTGATACGTTGATCTCTTGGTTCTTGTAGTTTCAGCTCAAGGTCCAATGCCACTTGCCTTGTGATCTTAGGTGACCCACTTGTAATTTCCAGGGGGAAATCTATCAATGGTTCATCCAAAAACCCCCCTCCTGTTGCTCCTTGGATTCCAGCCGCCACCTCTGCATATGTTTGCTTCCGCTGTTCCTCACACTCTTGTTCAAATTCCTTCTCTTTATCACTCTCCTCTACACATGGAGATGAAGATACACGTGGAGATGCAAACCCAGTTTTTAGAACATTAAAGTAGAATTCTTTACCTTTTAAAACAGTGTTTAATCGATATCTTTCTCCTTGGTACCTTAGTATTATGCCAACAGAAGCATTGCATCTAAATTGAATTTGCTGTTTCTTCAACTCATTCACCAAGAATCCGAAGTTCTTTCTATCTCTTAACATCTTCGGTGGCAGCTCTTTGTAGATCCCAATCTCCTTTCCATCCACTTGGACAGTAGAAACAAAAGATCTTTGCAAGATATCATTTCTTATTCTTCTGTCTGTAAAATAAATCACCACATCCCTAGGCAGCTGTCTTTGCCTTGCCACCCGAGAATTCACTCTGTAAGCCTTATCAATCCTACTTAGAACATCTTCAGGGTTAATCTTTAACATCACTGCCAGGGCCTCTGCACAAATTGCTCTCAGATCCTCTCTGTTATTTTCTTTTATTCCTCTCAGTCTTACAGCAAACTCCATAAATCTAAATTGCATCATAGTCAGTTCATTTTCAATTCTTTGGGTTTTATTATCCACATCAGCAATTTTATTATCAGCTTCCATCATTTTAGATTCCAATTCTGAACTAATTTCTCCCACTTTTTTATCAATCTGAACAGCCACTTTTGACAAACCAGTCACTGCTGTCAATATATCATTTTTCATTTTGTCATACTTTTCTTGGACCACCTCTTTAATCTCCTGTTGAGATTTTTCAAATTTTTTGTTCATATCTTCCATGGCTTTAGTTTGATTATTCAGAGCCCCTGCAATAAATTCCTTCAAATCCTTAAATCCAGTCTCTTGCTCTTGACTCTGAGTCTGCAAGCTTAATGACTGCACTTTTTGTTGGTGCATAGGGGAGCCCCCCCCCCGCACCTTTAGGAGCTGACTTTGTTTGCTTTGAAGCCATGCTGCTATGCAATCTTATTCTTTCAAAAAAAGAAGTCTTCCTCCCCTTTTCACCACCACAGAATCTTTTCAAAAGCTTCCCCAGGTTTAGTCCAGTCTCTAAGGGAGAAGAAACAGATGAAAATCTCCCTTTAAAGAATTTTTTCTTTTCTTCTGGCAACTTTAATTACTTTAGTTACTTTGTAGCGCTTTAAAACACACAAGCATAATCACTTTCACTTTCAGCTTTCTTCTCTCCGCTGTAACCCAGACGCCATTTTAAAGTCACTTTCACTCTTTCTCCGTTCTTAAGTATAATAACAGGGCTAGTTCAGATACTTGCAGTTTTAAATTTGCAGTCCAGATTTCACCCTGATTTTTTAAAAAAACTTGCTTAATCTTTGCTGCTTAAAGTTGGTCGCATCGTCTGGCTCTGCATAAATGCAGAGTTGTCCCGGGGTCCGGAGCTTCAGCGAGCTATTTAGGGAGCCTCTCCCTGCTTCCCCCCCAGGAGTAATCCAGGGGCTTCGCAGTGGGCTCTACCTGCACTCGTCGACTCTACTCTCGTTTATTTTCAAAACGAGAATTTTTCAAGCTGCCTCTCAGCTTCGGGGCGGCTTTTTTACTAGTGACGGGGCTGGCGGTCATAAAAGACCGTCTGCGATGACGGCGGTGCCAACCGGAAGTCCCCGGTGCAGCATTCTTAACAACCATGCCACTCATTTCACAACTGCTTCTCTTCACCATGGTGATAAGATAGGGCAAAAAACGTAAAATATGAGGACAGTCGTAAGTTTGAGGACTGGTCAAAAGTGCGAGCACCAGTCAAAAATAACTTTTTCAGCCCTCTGAGTAGTCCATGTGCACAAAAGGACTACCCAGTGGGTTGAAAAAAGTGATTTCTGACAGTTTTCCTCACACTTTTGACCAGTCTTCGCACTTATGACTGGTCATCATTTATGCCCATTGCAGCATTCTTAACAATGGTGTCACTCATTTCACAACTGCTTCTCTTCACTTCACTCCTCACCGGAATTAGTCCAGGGGCTTCGCAGGAGGCTCTACCTGTGCTCGCCAGCTCTGCTCTCGCTTAGCTTCAAAGCGAGAGTTTTTCAAGCCGCCTCTCAGCTTCGGGGCGGCTTTTTGATGGGCAACGGGGCTGTCGGCCATAAGAGACCGTCCACGACCACGTCCGCGCCAACCGGAAGTCGCCTGGCATTCCCTCCCTTACTTTTTGAAACATCTCCCTTAGTGTCTCATTTTCATCCTCCCAATTCTCCTGTTTTTCAATTTTAAAAGGCTAAGATTTTTAAGCTTATTCTTTTTATTTACATATGTGTGTGTGGGGGGGGGGTGCTTTTCAAAGAGCCACAAGGGGAGTTGAGAGCAGAGTCATTCTGACAGTGTCTTTTAAAATTGCTTGGAAGACTCATTTTTTCCCTAACAATAATGGTTTGTATACTTTGGAATAAAACATATACCTGGAAAAAGTATTTGCAAAACTTGGACAGAAAGAAAAGAAAGGCAGGATTGGACTCATTATCAGCAGTTAGTTACTTCATTGTTATCAGTGACTCACACTGATTGTAAACTAATTTTAAGACTAGGATTGGTGACGACTGAAATTTAAGTATTCAACATTGGTCTCAGAAATCTTTGATTTGAACTTTGATTTGAACTATGGCAAGAAAAATTGTAAAATGGGGCAAAACTCACTTAACCATAATAATTTCTAGATATTTTAAGTGTAGAGAATTCAAGTGTTGAGAATGACCCATTATTTCGTCTCTTCACTCATGCCCTTGTCACCTCACGGTTGGATTATTGCAACAAGCTCTACATGGGGTTATCCTTGAAAAGTGTTCGGAGACTACAGTTGGTCTAGAATGCAGTCGTGCGAGCTATTGTGGGTGCACCTAGATACACCCACATTACATCAATTCTCTGTGAACTGCACTGGTTCCCTATTGGTCTCCGGACACAATTCAAGATGTTGGTTATTACTTTAAAGCCCTACATGGTTTAAGGCCAGGCTTTCTTCGAGACCGTCTTCTACTGCATAGCTCCCAACAACCGGTAAGAGTTGGTCTCTTCCGGGTAAAATGTCGGCTGGTGGGCCTGCGGGGGAGGGCCTTCTCTGTGGCTACCCCGACTCTCAGGAACCAATTATCTCCTGAGGTCCGGACCACCCCCACCCTATTGGCCTTCCGGAAAGTGGTGAAGACCTGGTTTTTCTGGCAGGCTTGGAGCCATTGATCTTGCTGCTGCAATCTTGTGAGATCCGGCCATGAATGGAGTGTATGGGTTTTTAATGTTTTTTAGAACAATTTTTATGGTATATTGTTTGCATTATTTTTTCTTGTAAACTGCCCAAAGTCCCTAGGGAGTTGGGTGGCATAGAAACGCGACAAATGAAATAAATAATAAATAAATAGTGAGACCACACTCGGAATACTGTGTCGTTCACATCACCAGGATACAAGAAAAGATGTGGAGACTCTGGAAAGAGTGCAGAGAAGAGCCACAAGGGGGATTAGGAGTCTGGAGCCTAAAACATATGCTGAACATTTCAGGGAACTAGGTATGTCTATCCTATAAAAGAGAAGGATGGAGGGGACATGATACTTGGGGGCTGGTCAGACAGTTGAGTGAGCTTTGCTCCATTTTACAACCTTTCTTGCCACATTTGTTAAGTGAATTGCTGCTATTTTTAAGTTATAAACACGTTTGTTAAGTGAATCTGGCTTTCCCATTAACTGTGTGTGCAACCATCATAAATATGGACCAGATGCCAAGCAGCTCAATTTTGATCATGTGACTGCAACAGCTTTATGAAATCCGGTCATGAGTCACTTTTTCCAGTGCCGCTGTAACTCTGAACAGCCACTGAATTAACTGTTGTAAGTAGAGTAATACTATCTGTATTCTCGTGTCCTCTAGTGTACAATGCTTAAAGTCATTTTATCAGTTGTTTCCAAATATAAAGATATACGGTACATTTCTCACGGGAAGGATCAATTTGATTTCAAAGTTAATTTCTTATAGCTAATTTCATTCTATTCTAATTCATGTCTATTTGAACGCTTAATTTTTTAAAATTAAATTTATATGCTGCCCATCTTGCTATTCAGAGGAATTCTGGGCAGTTTAATCCATTTAAAACTTTATAAAATCAGCTCTATAATTATCCTTTGCTATATATTTAAAAAATTCTTGCAACATCTTAAATTTGTAATTTAAAAAAAAATTCAAAAAGACCTCACCCAACAAATATGACTGATTTAAAGTTCTGAAAGCTCTTAATCTTTAAAAAGCAATAGGAAAAAAAGTAAGCTTCAAAGTAATTTAATACCGAGGTATGGTCAAACCATAAGCCCACATAAAAAGTACTTTCCCTCAGGTTTCTTTTTATTATTTTTAATTTCTCTAAATCCAGTTGTAAAATTTTCTTTCTTGTATTTTAACCTCCTCCATTAACTTTCCCAAGTGCCAATTAGCTGCTCATTTCCGCTCCAGGACACCTTTTAAAGTTATTAAAATTTTTATTTTTTACCACTGAGTTGGCCAATCATTCACAAGGTACCAGCACCCAATTCAGACACTGCTCCTGCACAAAAAATGTAATCTGGTTGCCCCAGCTCCAGAGCGGTCATTTTCAATGGCTGCCACCCCTGCCGTGGGTTCGAAGAGCAGCCTCCAATCTTTTGAGGAACTTGCCTGTTTCTCTTCATCTTCCGAGGCACCTTTCCTACAGGACGCTTCCGGTCTGAAGACATCCTCCCCCCACCCACCTGACAGTGGTTTGTCTGGCTGGATTTTTGCGGAGCTCGTCGGAGCCCGCTTTATGACCTGGATTACTGAGCTCTATAGATTCCCACTGTGCCATTCTTCATTGAAAGCTTCTCCATGCTTTACAGGAATTCAACCAGACCCTTAATGTATTATGTGAACCAGACTAACTGGTTGTTAATAAGGTTTTATCTGGGAGTATATTATGTCAAACCAGTAATTAGGGATTGAAGTTTTCACTCAGTGTTGAGTGTCCTGTCACTGTTGATCCAAGTGGCACAGGAAATGCAGTGCCTAAAAGAGATGGCTGGTAGATGACAGCCCCCCTCAAAGTGCAACCCCAGCATTTCCCCTCCCAGGAGGCTAGCTGAAGAGGAAGCAGCTCCAATGCACCAGAATGCTGAAAGTTGCAAAAAAACTCATTAATAGGCACCAAGAGATGAGGTGCAATGACTAGTTGCCACCAGCAGGGGGAAGCAGATTTGAGACAATAAAATATTTGAAAAAAGTCTGCACAGGTGAATATGTAAAATCAAAGGTGAATGTGTTAAGAGACCCTTAAAAAAAGTAAGGTACGAACTTTCACAAATCAGTTGTGTCTTTATTAGGACCAACCTGTGCCCCAAGCCAGAAATCCAGAACTCTTTACGAGGCAGGGTGGAGGTTGCAGACAAAGATTGTATTGCATCAAGCCATGGCATTTTGCTGTCAAAGCCACAATCCCAATTCTTCAGAAGCGGTGCCACTCTGACAGGAACTGCCCTTGCCCCCTGCTGCAGGATGGGCATCCCTTGCTGAAAGCGCCACTTGGCCCTGTTGCACCTGGTGGGAGGGACTGCCAGGCCCAGCACTTGCTTGGAGCAGAAGAGATGCCAAGGCCCCAGGGCACTGCCCGTCTTAGTGCTTATGGACCTGTGAACTTCTGGACAGGGATGCCCGTGGTGCCCTGGGTACCTTTTGAAACGCTCCTTTCCCCCAATTTCTGACATCCACATTGAAAAGGGGATTCCCCACACAGACTTCTTTTCATGATTAGATTGTTTTAATGGCTAAAAGTGGAGATTACAGGTTCAGTTCCGGCCCTAGCCAAGCAAGCCAGCTGGGAGGCTTTGGGCCAGTCCCCCTCCTCTCTTTTCACCCCTCTCCCCCCCGATGTATTATGGGGGAAATGTGAGAAGAAAAGTGTGTGGGTATCTTTGCCCCTTATTTGTAAAAAAAACAAAAGTGGGATACAAAGATTTAAAAAAGCTTTTATGTACTTTGGTGTGTCTTGCATTAGAATTCTGAATTGGCGTGAGGAAAACAATAGCTCCCTTATTTTACCTGCAGCTACTGAAGAAGCGGTGGCTCAGTGGCTAAGACGCTGAATTCGTTGAGTGAAAGGTCGGCAAAAAATGCCAGTAGAAAAACAGGGACCACCTTCGGTGGGAAGGGAACAGCGTTCCGTGCGCCTTTGGCGTTGAGTCATGCCGGCCACCTGACCATGGAGACGTCTTCGGACAAACGGAGATGAGCACCGCCCCCTAGAGTCGGGAACGACTAGCACGTATGTGCGAGGGGAACTTTATTGAAGAAGCTGCTTATGGGGGGGGGGGGGGGTGTCAGGATTTGCAGGCAGTGGGCGGGGCCTGGACTATGACGCCCCGCACCTGCGTGAGACCGACGGACGGACCTCCTTCCCCCAAACTTTTGGAAAGTTTTTTAGGCGCGTCTGAAGCGCCTTCCGACATAAAATGCCCGTCGCTTTCCTTTGGCCTCCTGGCACTGCGTCTCTTCCTGCGCTAGTCTCTTCGGAAATACCGAACCGTCCGCCTCCCCCCCCCCCCCAAAAAAACCCCCCAAAACAAACCCTGCCCTACTTGAAGTCCCAAGAGACTCGGGACTGCGTGGCACAAAAAACGGCCGAAGCACCGGTTGGACAGACGGCGACCAGAACAGCGCCGCCCCTTCCGTGCGGCCTCCCCTCGTCTTCGGGCTCCAGAGCCCCGGGGGACAAAGGGGGACCGGGCGGTCTCCTCGGCCGAGACGGGGCTGGCGGTGTCCGCGGGGCGAGGCGAAACCCAGCCGCTGCCTCGGCGCTTCTTCGCCAGCCAGAGCACCCCCCCCCCGGCCGCCCCCTCCGCTTCCCCTCGCCAGACCGGAGTCCGCCAGCAGCCCTCGAGCCGGCGTCGCGGGACTCCGCGCTGCTTGCAGCTCGCCGCCTCCGTTGGAAAGTCGCGCGCTCCGGAGCCTGGGAGGAGCCGTCGCCGCCCCTCGCCCGCGCCGCCGCTTTTCTCCAGCCGACCAGCCAGGAGCCGCCGCGGCCGCGCCCTCCACGCCGACGGCCGGCTCGCAGGGGCGGGGAGAAGGGGCGGAGAGGGAGGGAGGGAGGGGACCCCGCCGCGCCGCCTCTCCACAAAAGAGCCCAGGCCTGGCCCGGTGGCTTGGAGCGCTGGCGGCCCGGCGGGGCTCTTTGTTCGCCGGTCGGGCGGCCCGGGAGCAGCAGGCGGCGCGGACAGGCGGACAGGCGTGCCGGAGTGCGGCGGGGCCGTGGGCGGCCCAGAGCAGGGGAGACCCGCGGCCGGCGGGCATGAAGAGGCGGCGGGGCGCCGTGCCCCTCTCTGCCGTCCTCCAGCAGCGCCCTCCGCAGTGAGCCTGGGCGTGGGCCGGCGGGCAAGCAGCCCCGGCGGCGGCGGCGGCGGCTTCTCTTCCTCCTGCTGCGGTCCATGGCGGCGGCGCCCGGGCGAGGATGGCGGGGTCGGCGGGCGTAGGCAGCCCCCCGGGCGCCATGGCGGAGTGGCGGCAGTGCGGCCGCTGGCTGATCGACTGCAAGGTGCTGCCCGCCAACCACCGCGTGGTCTGGCCCTCGGCCGTGGTCTTCGAGCTGGCGCAGGCGCTGCGGGACGGCGTGCTGCTCTGCCAGCTGCTGCACAACCTCTCGCCCGGCTCCGTCGACCTCAAGGACATCAACTTCCGTCCGCAGATGTCGCAGGTAGGGCGCGCTCCGGCCGGCGCCCCCCTCCCCCCCGGGACGACCTAAGGGCTCGGACCGCCACCCGGCCCCAGGCGCGGCCGCGCTCGTCCGCCTTCCCGCTTCTTCAGAGCCGCCTCCGCCGGGCCACAGAGAACCGCCCCTGCCTTCCCACCCGCCCGGGCGGAGCGGGAGTAGCGCCGGGGACCCTGACGGCTGCCCCGCAGGCGCCTCGGCGCGGGGTCCGCGAAATGCGTCCCGAGAGTCCCCGGGGGAGAAGCCCCTGCCGGGGCTTCGACCCGCGGGAGAGGCGCGGATCGGGGCGGCGCAGCGGGCGGGCGGGCGGAGGGCGTCGGTGACTCCTTGGACGTCGGGCCCCGAGTGAGCCGGCTTCGTCGCCAGCCGTCCGCTGCTCTCCCCGTAGTGCCCGGGTCCGCCGGCCGAAAGCGGCTGGTTGCCTCTGCTGCCTAGCCAGGCCGGCCCTCGGGCTTTGCTGAGGGGGAGTCCCCGGGAAGGAAGGGCCGTTGCTGAAGCCTCCCTCGCCCCAGGCTTCTGGCTCTCGGTTTGGGTGGGGTGTTGCAACTCGCGTTAGGGGCACAGATTCCGGGGCATATAAATTGAACCAATAAATAAAACAATAAATAAACGGGGCTCTCCACCCTAGACTGTTTCACAGAGGGAGACTCCAGGGAGGGGCTGGGCTTGATGGTCTGTGTAGTCCTGGTTGGGAGGAGGATACTGGATGAAGGTTGTGGGGGGAGGGGGCACTGCTCCCTAGAGCACAAATCTGAACCTTAATCAAGGTTTAGTGAAGCAGATTTTGTGATGATGACTGATTTCTGGCAAGACAGGATGTGATGGGGGAAAGGCCCTTGTGTCTCAGGGGAGACTCTGGGGGTGGGAAGTGGAGCGGGTGTCTCTCTGTGGGCCTAGGGGCAACTGCAGAGTTTTACAGCTTACATTTGTGCCCGGGACTGTGGACTGGCAAGCGGGAAGTGAAGGTCATCCTATGCTTTAAAAATGTGTGCCTTTATGTGTTGTGCAGATAAATCCTGCCATTCATTCCTTTTGCTTCTGAAGTGAATCTAATCACTGGACAAGACCTTCAGCCCGGCAGAAAGGAAGGCCAGGAGTGGTCACTCTTCCTTCTAAATCAGTTCTGGGGGGAGGGAGTTCTGCTTTTGGGGAAGAACTGGCCCTTCCTGGGAGGACAGAGGACAGCTTCTTGTTTAGGAAGGCACCTTCAGGAACACTGCAGGATGGGAGTCATTGCTGGGTTGCCCCTCTTTGAGCTGCCTAGAGAGGCAGGGATGGTGAGTGAACCCCTGAGTCAGATCTCCTTGGCAGCAGCTAATGGACCATGCCCGGTTTGTGTGGTGGTGTAATATTTGAGCAAGCCTTCCTCCAACTACCTTGGAGCCAAAGGTGGGTGCAGAATTGCTCAAGGCGGATGGCAGCCCTGGCAAAGGAGCCTCATGTCTGTGTTTGCTGCGCTTCTCGTGCATCGGTTGGCTTAACGCTCTTCTTTGCAGATCCTGTCCTTGGTCAGCTTTCTGCTCTGCCAAGCGGATGCGGCAACCTCACCTCCCACCCCTCAACCAAAGAGGGATTCCTATTTTAAAGAAAGTTAGGGGGTGGGTGGGGGTGGAGAAAGCTGTCAGCTGTAAAATAACTCTCCTCCCCTTGCACTGGAGGCCTTAACTTTATTAGGCTGACAAAGGTTTATAGCATTTTTAATTTCCTAGAATTTCCCTAGAAATTAAAAATGGAGAAACCTAAGAAATTGCAATTGGGGTTTAAGCCGGTCCCTCTGCCCTTCTTCAACCCAAGGGCCCTTCAAGCCCATCAAGAACTTTTCCACTCAGTTCACTGAGAAGATTCAACTTTGTGGCCATCCAGTCTGGTAAAGCTGCTGGGTTCTCAGCCACCAAAATGGTGAAATCTGGCTGACTTCTCCTCCTCCTTTTCTCCCTGTGAGAAGCTTGAGTTTTTCTCAGTCTTGGCAAAGTGGCATCCGTGGACCCCTCCAGACTTGGGAATTGGCCCTGGAGCTTCTAGACGGGCAAGAGCCTCCTTGCCGTTTCCACAGTTCTGTGTACTTTTCCTCCGAAAGGGCTGCAGAGCAGAATCCTGCTGTACAAGGTATCCCTACTGCCCACAAGGTTTCATGAAACCATAAAAATGCCCAGGGGGAGGGGGTGTTTGCAGGAGTCCCACAGAAAAAGGGCATAAATCTGTGGGAAGACAGCCCCGCCAGTGGAAGAACTGCCCCCTTTGCGGCAGACGGGGGGTTCCAAGATGTCCTGGAAGCATTTGGGGCCCCTTTCTTCTCCCCAAGGCTGGCTCTTACTTGTGTGGGGAGCTTCTGCCTCATTTCCCAGGCTTTCTGCTCCCCCCACCTTTTTTAAAAAAACTATGGCCTTTGGCTGGGGTGGGGGGGTGTCTGTGTGTGTCTGTCGCCCTTTCCATGCCATCTGTCAAAAATGGTGTCAGGTGTGCTTGGGCGGGGGGTTGGACTAGATGACCTACAAGGTCCCTTCTTAATCTGTTAATCTGTTTCTGTGTAACTAAGTGAACCCTTCGGCCTCCTCCCTCGCTTGATGCCTGCAGTGAGCGAGAGCCTTTGCTGTTGTGGGCAGCCATGGAAGCCTTTGTGTGAATGTCGATACTTTTCTGTGGTGGTGTGTGTGTGTAAAAGCACATTCCTTTTGAACTCCTTGTAGGTTGGGGAGGGGGGTGAGTCACTGATGTTGTAGATCACAATATTGAAATTTGGAGCAAAGTGGTAGATTTTAATAACACGACCTCCCTGCCTTTTCTTCTCTTCAGCTAAGCTTGAGCGTTTAATGCACAATAAAGTGCATTCCCCCCTCCCCCCCTTGGCTTCTGCATTCCTTGCACTTCTCTGGCTGGAAGTAGTAATAAGGACGAAACCACCATCACCACAACAGTCTTTGTATAAGTGCAGCCGCACAGCTGAAAAACATTGAGCTCCCCAGGAGGAGATTTTCCCTTCCTGCTGAGGATTATGGCCCCCTGGCTGGCCGGGCCTGGAAACCGGCTGCTGCCCTGATTAAAATGTCATAAATAAATAATGGCTGGGCTGTAAGAACCTTTGATCTGTCCTGCTGCTGGGCTCCCAGATCCATCCTGACTGGCTGAGAACTCTCCTAATCCCCACAGAGCTGGGGGGCAAAGCTGGGGGTGGGGGCTGTTGAATGCTGCCCTCAAAGCAAAGGGCTTCCAGGAAGGCCGTGAACGTCCCTGGTCCGGAAGCTCCAAATTCTCCTTGGCTTTCGGCAGCTGGCTTGGACTCCTCCACTCCCTGCTGCAGCCTCACTTTCTTCTCTTTTAGCCAGGACTCAGTGACCCAAAGGAAGAGCTAACCGAGCCCGCTGTCAAAAATGTGTGACTCCATAACTGCATTTATAAATTTAAAACATTGACAAAGGTCTGCATATTTTATGCGTGCCAGGCTCTGACACAGAAAGGGAAGCGAGTACTAGAAGATCTGCAGATGTCTTGAAAAAGAAGGTGGAATTATTAAGCTTTTGGGTGTCAAAATCCCTTGGAGACCGACTTCAATTATCCTAGAAGTTTCTCTAAACCCTCATTTGCTTGGCTCTGCCCTCCCTATTACGTGCGTAGGCGTTCTTCCCTCTCCTCCTAACTCCTCCCTCCTCTTCCTCCACCCCCTCCATCTTCTCTTTGTTGAAGTTTAGATTTGACAGTCATATTCTGACTATGCCGGGCATTGCGCAGAGCCCCTCCTCTGGGATTTCGACCACTGTCGGTTGACTGGAAGGGTAGTTTCCAGAGAGCTTTGTAGAGAAGGGTGAGCAACAAATCGGGCAAAACTAGGCTGTCCCTGTTCCAAAATGGGCTGGTTTTGCATTCATATCATTTGCACCAAATGCAGCATATGGCAGGGATGCCACTAAGGCTCATAGCCTCATCTGCACCCTCTGCATATTGCCATACTAAAAAGTGTTCTGGGAGAAGCACTGGAGGCCAATATCTGGTGGTGCCCTTGGCATAGGGAAGATTGTAGCTCGGTGTGTAAGAGGAGGAAATGATAAATAGCATGCATTCATGAGTGAAATAAAGAAACTCGGCTCCAGATTGTTGTTGTGAAACCAAAAAAAGGATGGAGAGGCTACAAGGGCTGGGAACCAAAAGGGTATCATGTTGTAAGTGAGATGAATGCCTGCCTGGAGGTGAAGAATCAGGTTTAATTTTGAATGAAATATGATGAATTGGGTGAATTTGGGGCTTTTGGGGTGCTTGCGAAAAAGGAGTTTTACATTGTAGTGAATATAGAGATCACGGAAAGTTTGAATTCCAGTTTTGGAAATCTTTATAAAATGCTCTGAAAGAATAACATGATGGATGGATGGGAATGAGAGGAAGGAGGACAGAAAAACAATTTAAGAATGAAAGAGAGCGGGGACTCTGCTGAGGGAAGAAAGCCTAACTTCAGATGCCTAAATACACGTCTCATTTAAGCATAAATCTGTACCTGCATTTACATGCAGGACATGCATTGAAAAGCATGAATGGGTTGCTAATGTGGAAGGTCAGAGATTAATAAATAAACAGAATTGGAAGGGATCTTGTAGGTCATCTAGTCCAATTCCCCACCCACCCACCCAGCAGGAGACCCTACACCATTTCTGACAGATAACAGCCCAGTGTCTTCTTGAAAGCCTCCAGGGATGAAGCTCCCACAACTTCTGTTTCACGGGTGGATTGCTCTCACTGTCAGAAAATTTCTCCTTATTTCCAGGTTGAATCTCTCCTTGCTCAGTTTCCATTCATTGTTCCATGTCTGGCCTTCGGGTGCCTTGGAAAATAGCTTGAACCCCTCCTCTCTGTGGCAGCCCCTCAAGTATTGAAGGATGCTATCCTGGTCCTTCTCTTCACTAGACTAGCCAGGCCCAGTTCCTGCAACCGTTCATCGCATGTTTTAGCCTCCGGTCCCCTCATCATCCTGGTTGCTCTTCTCTGCACTCTTTCTGAGTCTCAACCTCTCTTTTATAGTGTGGTGACCAAAACTGGCTGCAGTATTCTAGGTGTGGTCTTACTAAGGCTTATCCTGGTTTGTGAATCTTGGGAAATGCCAGGGGATGCAGGACTGTAGGAAGTAGATTAATCTCCCAGCAGGAGGAATGGAAAGTGGAAGTAAGGAAAGAATGGGGAAGTAGCAAGGAAAATGGTGAAATAGATTTGTGTTACCAAGTGTGAGCACAGGGCGTGGAGTCCTGGAGAGATAAAGGGGAAGGGAGGAGGTAGGAAAAGGGGCATATCGGTAGAACAGATACAGGCAGCCCTCGACTCACAACCACAATTGAGCTCAAAATGTCAGTTGCTAAGTGAAACATTTGTTAAGTGAATTTTGCTCTATTATACTATCTTTCTGAGGTCCACTGAGCCGCAGTGGTGCAGTGGTCAGAGTGCAGTATTGCAGGCTCCTTCTGCTGACTGCTGGCTGCCTGCAATCTGGCAGTTCAAAACTCACCAGGCTCAAGGTTGACTCGGCTTTCCATCCTTCCGAGGTGGGTAAAATGAAGACCCAGATTGTTGGGGGCAAGAGGCTGACTCTGCAAACCGCTTAGAGAGGGCTGTAAAAGCACTGTGAAGTGGTATATAAGTCTAAGTGCTATTGCTATAATAATAAAATATCAATATTTTAATAATAGATAGATAACCTTTATTGTCATTTTTTACTGTGGGCACAGTGGCATACATTAAAAATGAAATTCTGTTGCCTGCTCTCAAAAGTGTAGACATACATAACACACATAAATACATATACATATATACATACTGTATATACATACACACACACCCTACACACTATACATATATATATATATACAGGTCATCCTCATTGAACGACCACACTTTCAGTGACAAGGGAGCCGAGCTGGCGCAGTGGTCAGAGTGCAGCACTGCAGGATACCTCAGCTGACTGCTAGCTGCAATTTGGCAGTTAAAATCTCAGCAGGCTCCATGTTGACTCAGCCTTCCGAGGTGGGTAAAATGAGGACTCAGATTGTTGGAGGCAAGAGGCTGACCCTATAAACCGCTTAGAGAGGGCTGTAAAAGCACCGTGAAGCGGAATGTAAGTCTAAGGGCTATGGCTATGGCTATGGCTATGGCTATTGCTTTCTTGCCACAGTTGTTAGGTGGATCACTGCGGTTGTTAAGTCAGTAACATGGTTGTTATTTGAATCTGTCTTCCCCATTGTCTTTGCTTGACGGAAGATTGCAAAAGGGGATCACGTGACCCGGGACATTGCAACCATTATAAATGTGAGTCAGTTGCCAAAAGCCTGAATTTGGATCATGTGACCATGGGGATGCTGCAACAGTTGTAAGTGGTTGGTCATAAATCACTTTTTTCAATGCCATTGTAACTTTGAATGGTCACTAAATGAACTGTTGTAAGTTGAGGACTACCTGTACTTGCAGCAAAATTGTAGTCGCAGAGCGAAGAGCCTCCTGCAGAGGGAATGGATGGAGCCAGAAGGGGAGATCTGGAGACAACCTGGCCAGAGAACAGAGGGGAAAGGAATGCCTTGAAGGTCTGGAGGAACCTTCAAATAAAGAGGCAGTTGACAGATTGCTAAATTTTGGGGTTAATTGGCATATATGGAAGACTAGAAAAGTGAAATTATGTCCCCTTCCACAGAAGACAGACTGCAGACACTGCAAGGGGGGCTGGGAACGGTATTTGAAAAATAATAATTGAAAGAGCATAAGTAGTGACCCAGAGCAAGACCTGGGCAGCTTTTCTGTGAAGACCAGATAACTGCAGGTTACAGAAAAACGTGTGAATGGGAGAAAGTCATCTTAGCACACCTTCGTTCAGTAAACATAGCATGGCGATCAGGCTGGCATAACGATAAGTGGTGTGTCTGGCTGTGGAGCTGAAAGTGAATTGCTGAACCTGGCCAGGTGGGATGCTTAAGAGATGCTCCCAGACTAAGACAGAGGGCATCTCATGCATGTCCTGGTAAAAGCTTCGTAAGGCCAGGCGTGGCGTCAGAGACCCCTTTGCAAGAGACACAAAGTGTGCCTTCCTTTGCACGCCAGAGATACCATCTTGTTGGCCAAGTCCCCTGATCAGATTCCCCAATGTCAGGTGGCTGAATCTGGATATGATTGGACTGAAGAGCGAGATGTCATTCCCGATGGGGAAAAGAACACAAATGATTGCATATGACACACAAACAGTGGAAAGTAGTGCAAAACACTATATTTTCTTATTTTGGTAAAATATTTACTAATGATGAGGAAAATATAAATTCTGGTAGAAAAGTAGCATCTGGTATATATCTGCTGCGAGGAACAACTTGTCTTTTGAAGGAAGTGAAAATGGATGTGTGTCAGTCTGCTTCAGTTGCCATATTGAAATTTGAGTTGTGTAAGTCTGGAGAAAAGAAAGTCGGGATGAGGGCAGTGGTTGTGAGCTGTATGCACTGAAGAACTGCAACCTCGGTTCTGAATCTGGATTCTCTGCATAAGCCAAGAAAAACTGCTACTCCTCAGGGAAAGATTTGGAATGGGGTTGCTATAAATTGATCAGTGAAATAAATATCTGACAATGCCCATTTGCACATCAACCCATCCATGTTACATTATCTACATCCAGTTTTGGTCACCACAATGTAAAAAAGATGTTGAGACTCTAGAAAGAGAGCAGAGAAGAGCAACCAAGATGATGAGGGGACTGGAGGCTAAAACATACGATGAACGGTTGCTGGAATTGAGTATGTTGAGTATGTTGAATATATCAAGTTTAATGAAAAGAAGGATTAGGGGTGACAAGAAAGCCGTGTTCTAATGTCTCAGAGGTTGCCACAAAGAAGACGGAGTCAGGTTATTCTCCAAAGCACCTGAAGGCAGGAGAAGAAACAATGGATGGAAACTAATCAAGGAGAGAAGCAGCCTAGAACTAAGAAGAAACTTCCTGACAGAACAATTAACCAGTTAATTGTTAATTAACAAATTAGCCAATTAATGTGCCTCCGGAAGTTGTGAGCTCTCCAACACGAAGTTTTATTTTTCTTTTTAAATATTTTTTATTCTAATTTTTTCTTTTCCAAAACGCTAATACATAATCAAACAGACAGCGTCATTTTTATAGATGTTGGATTAACAGTTCATACGAAGTTTACATTATATACATATATATACATCTTCAACTTCCTTATAAACATTATCTATTTTTTTCCTGTTATCTATTCAGAATATTATGCGGTGTGGGAAAAATGGTCTGGGTGGATAGAACACTGGAATTTTAAAAGAAGAGATTGGACAACCATTTTTCTGAAATGGTATAGGGCCATGATGGCGAACCTATGGCACGGGTGCCACAGATGGCACATGGAGCCCTATCAGCGGGCACGCAAGCATTGCCATAGCTCAGCTGCAGCGTGTATGTGTGGACTGGCCAGCTGATTTTTGGGCCTTCCGGTCCCACCAGAAGTTGGGAAATGGGCTGTTTCTGGCCTCCGGAGGGCCTCGGGGGGGAGTTGGGGGGGGAGGCTGTTTTTGCCCTCCCCAGGCTTCTAGAAAGCCTCTGGAGCCTGGGGAGGGTGAAAAACGGGCCTACCGGGCCCATGGTGCCATCACATGCTAAAAGCGGGGTGTGTGTGGGAGGAGCGGGGCGGGGCTCATTGAACTATGGGTGTGGGCACGCACATGGGTGACCTCCCTGTGCTCCCCCCGCTTTTGGCACACGACGGCAAAAAGGTTAGCCATCACTGGTATAGGGTTTCCTGCCTAAGCAGGGGGTTGGACTAGAAGACCTCCAAGGTCCCTTCCAACTCTGTTACTCTGTTCTGTTCTATGCTATGCTTATTCCTATTCCCATTCCACTCCCATTCTATTTCTCTTCTATTATCTGATCCACTGTGCCCGACTCTTGTCAAGGGCAGCCCACGCTCACCAAAAGCTGCCTCCCCCTTTCCTGCCAGGGCTGACTCATAAGGACTGGGGTAAGGCTAAACGACAAGCCAAACTATGAAAATCTGGGGATGGCCGGGCTGCTCTCTGCACATGCACCTGGCATGTCTTGCCAGAAGAACTTTATGGACTGAGAATCCCTCTGTCCCTCCCCCCTCCCCCTTTTGAATTGCCTTCCCTGACAACTTTCATAGCTTTGGCCAAAGAGAGACGGCTTTGTTTGAAAGGCCCTAAGCAGATTTTGGCATTAATTCCTGCAGACTTGTGGTTGCTTCTGTTGGGCAGAACCAGCATCCGCCCTCCCTTGGCAGAGAGCCGGCCTTGGAGGTTCCTGCAGCCAGGGCCGGAAACCATCCAGAGCAGGGTCTCCAACCTTGGCAATTTTAAGACTTGTGGACCAACTCCCATAATTCAGTCAGCTTTGCTGGCTGAGGAACTCTGGGAGTTGAAGTCCACAAGTTTTACAGTTGCCGAGGTTGGAGAGCACTGGGCAGCGGTCCCGGTGGTTGGATGGTCCACTTCAAAGGCTTGGTGGGTGATAAGCAGCAAGCGTCGCTGATGGGTTGAGTGGTCGGGAGGAGAGCGCAGGCCGGTTCTTGCAACAGTCTAGTTGAAAGCTCAGGCATAGCGCCATGTTGATTGAAGCAGGAATTTCCTTCTGGCCGGTCACTCTTTGCCCCGCTGATATTTTCCAGATAGTGAATCTGAGTAGGATGCCGTGTAATGTCTAAAATGCAGCCGATGTTACAGAACAACAGTTGGAAGGTGAGGGCCAAAGGGCCCCCACCCTTGTCCAAAGATCCTGCTCCTGCTCCAGGCATTATGCTGCCCTCTCTGTCCCAGGCAACAAAGGTGGGTTTGGGGTTCGGCCAGGCCCCCCGGAAGCCAATTCAGCATGGATCTGAGCTGAAGAGGGAGACTTTGGGGTCTCCCTTGGGGATGTGGCTATAGTCAAACCAGTTCCACGTAGGAATTTTGGGTTTTTTTCCTTCCTAAAAGGCACCTGAGGAAAGAACTGGCTTTGGCAGCCCCATCCCCTCTTCCACTGCTGTCCCAAGATTGGGGGAAGGGTGCTGGGCGGGCGGGGGGGGGGGGGAGGCTTTTGCTGTGCAGGCTCTGACCCAACTGGCCAACCCAGGAGCTGGGGCCTGGCGGTGCAGAGGCCTGAAAGGAAGCCCAGAGGCCAAGGGCGGCTTCTACAGGATGGCAGGAGAAGCCGGGGGTGACTTAATTTAATTTGGCTGAGTGAGGAGGGAACCTCCAAGGAGGAGGATTTGGTCACGTGCCAGTGGCATGAAAAGCCATTTGAGGAGTGAGGGGGGTGGTGGTCTTGTCCCTTCTGGTTTCATGCAATGTGAAAGCAGCCTTTCAGCCTTCACTGGGGCCACATGCTGGGTCTTGGCCATTCTCTCCAGCCTCCCCTTGGGGGGCACGTTTGGGTTCAGTTTTTGCTATCCCCGTGACCTCTCGGGTTTCAGAGTTGACAGCAGAGGGCTTTTCTCCTCTCCCCTCCTCCAATATTTTAGTGGAGACCTTGCCCTTTTCTTCGGAAGGGGGGCTTCTGACTCCTCATGGTGACCCCCATCATTGGATCCTTACCTGCAGTTGGGGCTGCTCCGGTCCAGGGCCTGGAACTGCTGTTTCTCCCTTGCCTCCCTGGGAGAGCTGCCCTCCTGGCGGATGGGACAGAGGGGCCTGTCTCCCAGACAAGCGGGCATTGCTTAACGTCTCCTGCCTTCTGGCTTTGTGGACCCAACCGGCACTTGGTTCCCTCTGCCAGGAGCTTTGCTCCAGTAGTAAAGGGAACGGGTGGTGAGGGAGTGGGAGGCTAGAGCTCTGAAAACGCCCAAAAGCTCTCATGCTCCCCACTACCCACCCCTTGCTTGGTCCTTCCTCTGTCCAGCTGGGCAAAGGGCTCCAAAATTCCTGGCAGAGTTTTTTCCAGGAATGAGAGGGAAGTGCCCCAGTCAGAGGAAGTTTGCCTTCAGTACCTTTCGCCAGTCCCTGTCTCAGCCCAGCCTACCTCACAGGGTGGTTGTGGGGAAGGGAGGAGGAGGAAGGAGCAGTAGGTATACTCTCTGCCTTAAGTTATTTGTGAAAATAATAAAGGATGAACTGACATGTCGGACCCATTAACCCATTAGTAATCGGCAGCTAACAAACGTCGGATGAGATGGGGACTGGCCTTTGCTTCTTCCCCCACCTCACCCCTTGGGATGGAGGATTTAAGCTGTTCAGCAAAGCCTGGGATTTGTGGCAAATCTGCAACTGGCCCTGAATGCAATCTACGCCTGGCAGTTGGGATCATCTGTGGAATATCAGGGATCAGGAATGGAACAAAGTCATTCAGTGAAATTCATTAAAATCCTTTTATTCATGAGGCTCCTCATTGGTTCTGCCCCCTCGATACAATGGGAGGCACTTTTCTCCAGGGCTGGATGATCTACGTCAGAAAAGCTTCGCTTTTAATCTTGCTCCCCCTTGTTATAAGTAATGCAGGTGTGATATCCCCCCTTCCCTTGGGACCCCAGCTTTGCTTTGGAAGAAGTTGGTACTGTGTGTATGTTTGTGTCAAAATCCTGGGGCAGCCTTGAGCAACCCCCCCACCCCCAGCCTCAAGTTTTAGATTCATGCAGCCAAGCCTGAAGTCAGATTAAGAGTTTACAGAGCAACCGAGACCCTCGGCTCTCCAAGAGGGTCCCCATGTTAGGACTTTGATTAAGCTGGGAAGTTGTGCACCCCCTGCCTCTTCCTTAGGGGCTACTTCAACTGCCCCATGGTGGGGGAGGGAGGAAAGTGGGACCAGACTCCCTTTCAATACATAGCATTTGTTATGCTGTGTTTTGGGGTGAAAACCCACCTGACTCTTGCCTGGGGTGAGAGGAAGGGAAGGGAAGAAGAAAGAAAGAAAGAAAGAAAGAAAGAAAGAAAGAAAGAAAGAAAGAAAGAAAGAAAGAAAGAAAGAAAGAAAGAAAGAAAGAAAGAAAGAAGGGGTCAACTTGTTCTCCAAAGCACCTGAAGGCAAGGGATAATGGATGGAAGCCAATCAAGGAGAGATCCAACCTGCACCTAAGGAGAAATTTCCTAACGGAGAACAATTAACCAGTGGAATGGCTTGCCTTCAGAAGTTGTGGGTGCTCCAACACTGGAAGGTTTTAAAAAGAGACGTCCAAGGTCTCTTCCAACTCCTTTATTCTGCTTCGTGGGGCTTCTCTCCACCTGCATTTCAGGGGGTTCCTGCTAGACGTTCCTGTGTCCACGTGGTCACTCACAGGAGAGGCTTCCATGGGTGCAAATGATTGTCTTGCCCAGGCTCTGCACAAGCACAGCAGTTTTAGTTGGTTCTTTGGAGTTGAAAAACCAAAAAGTGTTAGGGTGTTTCCACATGTCCTTTTACGTTTTCTCCTTTGCCAGCCTGAGTTTGTGGTCCCCAGAATGAGGGACGCCATGTGTGAAGGGAGGGGCAGCTGGGCCCCTCTGTGGTATTTGGGGTCGTTGGCTCTTCAAGGTTACTGAGAAAGGGGTTAGACCTGGGGTCTCTGGGAGGCTGCTGATCCGAGGGGATGAGTGGGTTGACCTGCTGCCCCTGCTCGAGACCTTGTATCCCCTTGTTATTTGAGTAAGAATAAAAGAGGATAAATATGCACAAGTAGTGAAGTTAGAATTTAGGGATAAATGAAGAAGGTGTTTATGTATGCAAGTATAGAAATACTGAGGTATATTTTAAAAAAAAGGAAGGGGGAAGACAATATTGACAAAAACTGTAATTGAGTAAAATATATTTGAATTTGACTAATTGTATAAGATAAGAGACAACCAACACTATTCAAAAAAACCCACCACAACAACAGAAAGATGTGGGTGAAGGTGGGAGTGGAGAAAAGAAAAAAACCAATAAAATTTGTTTTTTAAAAAAAGACCTTGCAGCCCCTTCCCCAGGTTGGCTGGCACGAGGTCTCCAGGCAGACTTTTTTGGGTGGGGGGGGTTGTTGTGTTCTGGTAACCATATTGGGAGGGGGGGCTTTTACTTTTAAAGGGAGGGGAGAAGACCACCTCCCCCCCCCCACCACCACTGCTGGAACGCATTCAGTGATCCAACAAAGCTCAGCATTTCTTCTCTGCTGAAAGAGTTGAACCTTGTTTTTCTAGTTGTGCAAAAGAGCCAGACTGGCCGAAGGTGCCTCGTTGTGGAGGGAGAAGTTGATGCTCCCTCAGCCCCCCTGCAGGCCGAGCGGGTCAGATTTCCATACTTTCTGCCTCATAGCTTGGTTCACAGGTGAACTTTTGTGGCCTAGGGCTGTCTTTGCAGGGCAGAAGTGCCTCCTCATTACTCTCTGATTTAGATGGCGGCCTGGGAGTGCCTCAGACACCCGCCTGGGGCTGACACTCCTCCTTCCTTTCTGGCAGACCATTGCAATTCATGCCCGGCCTCCCTGCTGGGCTCAATTCCGTTTCCAGGAGAAATTTGCTTCACTGTTTGAAACTGGCAGGGGCTCCAACCCAGAAGAAACTCAGCAGGGGAAGAGCAGCCTGCGGGGGGGGGGGGGGGGCAGCAGGGCTCCTCTGGCCCCAAAGCCGAGTGAAGCTCGGGGTGGAGGAGGCCTTAAGGCTGCAGGATGCACTGAGAGCCACAGGGAGCATCTCAGCCTTCAGAAAATCCGGAGCGACATGCTTTGGGCTTCTGGCCACGGTCTTGCCCTCCTCTGAGGTTTTGGACATGGCAGCTGTGCCTGGCACACGGGCCCTGTCTTCTGCCCTCCCTCGCCTGGCACATGGGCCCTGCCTGCTCTCTCTCTGTTTCCCGAATGCTGTGAAGCTCCTTGCAGTTGCTCTGTGGGACTTGCACACATCTGGCTCCAGACTGACCCCCAAAAGCAGATCTTCTGGATCTCCGACTGGTGTGCAGAACAACTGAGCTTCCGCTGCTGTTCTGAGTTAGGCCCTGGAGTAGAATTTCATGCAGGAGTGCTGTGGGCACCCTCTTCACTGACAAGGCAGCCGCCCCAGCTCGTCATCCGTGCCTCCAGGCCACGTTTCTTTCCTGTCATCAACTGGGAGGCTTTGGGCAATGCCTGCTGGGGCATTCCTAAATTTGAGGGAGGGGCTGGCCCGGGGACTGCCTGGCGTATTGGGCAGCAAGGCTGAGGCTCCATCAACTGGGAGCAAGTCCAGTTGCTGGAGATTTTGGAGTGGGGGTTGAATGGCTGACCTGCCTCCCCCAGGGGAGGGCAGAGTCCTTTCTGACTCAAATTGGGCAGCTGAGATTCGGTGCAGATTGTCAGACTTGTGCTATTGACTCCGAGTCCCTGATTCTTTTCCGACGGGGGGGCGGGGCAGTTTGTGCATTAGCAGAGTTGAGTTACTTAGAAACGAGTGGGTGGGTGGCAGGAAAAGTGCCTGCTGGGGAGTCACAAATTCCAGAGGAGTTTCCTCAGAAAATACTTTGTGTGTGTGTGTGTGTGTGTGTGTAACTGGGACTCTGCTTTCTCTCTTCACTAAGCATTGGGGCTTCAGATGGCGGCTTGTAGGAAAAATCCTCCTCCCCAAAGTGCTGATTTTGGAGGGAAAGTTTTGCGGCATTTTCGTGGCTGGACCTCAAAGCCTGGCTGAGAAGAGCCCATGGGAAGAGCTGGTTCGGGTCTTTGTGTTGAATTTACTTCGGACTCTTTCCCTTGAGAAAAGAGTCACAGGATCCGTCTCCTGAGGAAGCAGCTTCTGACTGGGATGAACTAGGAGAGGGGCTGGGCGGGGGGGCCTTCAAGTCAGTGTCAGATTCTGCCTGCATAAGTCCTGGCAATTTTCACGCAAGTTTTTCCAGAAGCCATTGTGTCTTTCCTAGGGTGCTGAAGGAAGGACTGGCCCAAGGTCAGCCTGCTGGCTTCCTGCCTAGGATAGGACTAGAACTCCGGTTCTCCAGGTTCCAGCCTGATAAATTTACAAATGATTAAATGAATTTTTTCATTTCCAAGAATGTCTCTTAGTTCTGCTTAGGACCTCTGGGAGAGAAAGAAAGCAAGGTAGCAATCGTGTGTGTGTGTGTGTGAGAGAGAGAGAGAGAGAGATAGAGAGAGAGAAGAAAGGGCAGTGGGAGCAGAGATATCGGCTCAATTTCTGGAATTGGGTGTCTTGGGTAGCTGGCTCACCACCTTGTTGCCAGGAGACTTCCCCTGCCCCATGCCCTGACATAATCCTGCTATGGGTCTTGTGGTGGGGAGTTCCACAATTGACATAGCAAGGTGTCTGTAGCTACCCAGTAGTGAAAACTTAAGAGATCTATGTTTTGATTTTCACTTTTGCGAAGAAAACGCATGCTTGGCACCACCTTTCTCCATCTAGCTATGGCCTCCCATTGGCAGAGGCTTTGGGGGTGGATGGGTGGGTGGGCAGAGGAAGGCAGCCAGAGTGGCCGCCCTCCTTTGCCAGGGTGGTGACAGGCTCAGGAGGAGCCCCCAGCGGGGCTGCCTTGCGAGAGGAGGGAGGCCTGCTTCATAGCAGAGCAGCACCCCACCAGTGGCCGGCTGGGGTGGGGGTGGGGGGCCCTGATCCCTTGGTGAAGAGTTCTCCTCATCAATGGAGACGGAATCAAAATCTAATTCCTCTCACTGGGATTTAATTTATTTTCTGCCCAGCCTGATAAGAGAGGATCTGTCTCCCCCAATTGCCTCTCCTCCAGGCCAAACATACTCCAGGCCTCTCTCCAGCAAGACCTCCTTCCAGGGCTTTCTGCCCTTTCCCTCCTGCTGCAGTTGTGTCGGTCATGAAGGCGGCCGGGGGGGGGGGGGGGGGAGGGAAGGGGGGGTAAAAGGAACAGCCTCTTAAGGGCCGGATCAGGGACCTGAATGACTTGACCAGGAGGTGGGTCACTGGCCAGGCTACCCCCAGTCCAAACTATCATCAGGGCTGCTTTCTGTGAGCCCAGTTTTGCAATGAAGGGAAAAGTTGAAAGAAGGTCCTTAGGAAAGGGGGGCTGCCCTCAGCTTTGGGGAAGGGCCAGCGGAGTGAGGAGGGATGGGAGATGGGCAGGTTTGTCCCAGGTTTAGGAAACAGAATTTCAGTTTTTCAAAGATGCTCCTTTTTTGTGTGCCAAATGTTCGGAGCCTTTTGCTCACCCGTTGCGGAGAACAGCCAGCAGCAGCAACTCCTTTAACACACACCCTCAACATACCCAAGCAACCCACCCCCACCCCGCTCCCCGGACAGGCATTTTTCTTTAGCTCAGTGACTTCTTGGCTCTGCTTGCAGCAAGATAAGCAGCGGCCCAGCCCTGCCTCGCAGCCAGAAAGGGTTCAAGGGAGGGTCTTTCAGCATCCATCGCCACCTCTCCAAGCCTGCAGCTTCCTAGGACACGCATACACACACACACACACACACACACAGGTTCGGCTGTGGGCCACCTGGCAACACAGCCTCTGACCAGATGGCCAGAGACCATGCTGGTATGCCTGGGAGTAGCTCCTAGGGGGTCTTCCCAATTCTGAACCAGAGCTCTGAGGAGATCTCAGTCCGTAGGTCTCCCCACTGCCCGTCCTTGTTCTGTGTTTGGAGAGCAGGAGCTGAAGACCCTCGCAGGGTCCAGAAAGCAGTAAAGGCCTGGGAAGAAAGCCCCCTCCCGCCCTCTCTGCAGCTGTAGGCCGGGGAAGTGAAGGAGGCTCATTTGACTCAATGCAAAACTGTCCCCTCCCCCCCAGCCCCAGCGGGGTCCTGCTTGAATTGGAGGCTGGCAGTGCCTTGTCCAGGGGCATTAGAGCTTCACCGGCATCTGTGCCCTACCAAATTCAATACTGCAGCTAAAAAAAATGCAAAAAAATCCAGCTCCTGGTTTTTTTTAAGCAACTTCGTTTAATAACCCCTTTGCAGGGTTGCCTCTTCTGCCTCCACCAAAGGCTGAGAAGTGACTAGTCCTCAGGATACACAGGGGGATTTGAGCAGAATGGGGTGTGTGTGTGTTTGTGTGCACATGCAAAAGTGGAATGGTTAACGGGGAGGTTGGAGCTCCTTCTGGTGCATCTGGCGAGACCACAAAGCCCTCAACTCCCAGCACCTTGGCCACCAGGTCTGTACGAGAGGGGGCTGGGGCAGCGGTCTCTCTGGCTTCCTTGGGGCTGATCTTTGGCTCTCCTTGTGGCACCAAACCTGTTGAAGACCAGCCTGTCAGGCCGTGTGAACCCAGGATTGAGGGTGTTGTGTGTCTTCCATGTCTCAGAGACTGCTCCCCCTTGTCTCCTCTGCTTGGACTTGGCATTTGGGATTAGACCCCCAAGAGAGAGAACTATGCGGAGGGAGGGTTTTTTTTTCCCTCATTTCATTGTGGGTCTCTGGGAAAGGCTCTCAAGGGCTCCCCTTCTCTTGCAGTTCCTTTGCCTGAAGAACATCCGGACATTCCTCAAAGTGTGTCATGACAAGTTCGGCCTCCGGAACAGCGAGCTCTTCGACCCCTTCGACCTCTTTGATGTGCGGGACTTCGGAAAAGTAAGTGGGGCTTTCTGTGGGGAGAAGTGTGAAATGGCTTTTTCCAGTTTCTGAAGCCCCCCCAGAGGAAAACCCTCTGAAGAGGGGCTTGAGATACAAGGAGAAGCACCTTGGCAACTGCCCAGATGACCCCTGAGGTACTGGCAGCCCCTTCCAGGTACAGCGGCTGCCGTTTATGCAGCTGTTGGCAACACTGGCCCCAAGCAGGCCTTGGGGGGCTTCACGCAGAGCAGAAGCCTCCTCCCACCCTGCTGCTGATGCTTGGACGTGGGTCTGGCTGAAGCCGTGTCCTGCGAGAGGCTGCTGGGCAGATGCATCTGGTGGTGCTTGGAAAGACCCTGTTAACACAGAGGGTTGAAGCTGTTGTGTTGCCTTCACCCTTCAAAACAAAATCACAGAAAGTTGCTGTGTTGTTGAATGAATGGAATTCATTTTGTAATTCATGCAGTAGAACAGCTGCAGTTATTCTACCTGTTGAGAAGGCTGGATGTCTTTAGGGGAAGAATGACCAGGGCTGCCTAAACCATTGCAAAAGTAGCTTTTTCATTAAGGAAAAATCCAAAAATCACAACTCTATTACGTAGGGAAGAAATCTTTTGTGGCAGAAGGGAAGGTTGAAACGAAATGTGGCTGTGTGGAAAGATGTCGTCTTCCCTCTGCCCGTTGAGCTCTCCATTTTAGTGTGCAGTGTTTTGGCCCAAGCTCTCTTTCCCCAATGGCAGGAGTGACATTATAGCTGGTGCATTGCAGACTTTTTAATTTCTCAGGGGGGCCGTAGATGTAAATATATATGCTGCACCAGGCTCCTTATGAGGGGGGGCTAGAAGAAAAAGAAGCTCAGCCTCGGTCTGAGTTTTCTTGTTGGGAAACCCGAATTGGGAGGGGTCTTTGCTGAGCCCACCCTCGCCTCTCTTCTGCCTGACTCTGAACTGCCTGGAGTCGTTTCAGGGGAAAGCAGATGGGTGATCCGACAATTGCAAGCGATGCGTGGAGAAGCTCACATGGACTTGGAAGGAGAATTCAGGGGTTCCCTGGCTGGCTGCAGAGCGCTCAGGCTCTGTGGCTGTGGCTTTGCTGCTTCCAGCTCTGTAATAATGCTTGAAGTGCTTTCTCTTTATATTTTATCTCTTAATTTCTACATGCTGGTGATGCAAAGATTGAACCACAAACCCACCATTTCACATGAGCCGGACTGAGCATGTTGCGCAATACAAAGTCCCTCTGTCCCCAAAATGCTTGGATATCCCTGGTTTTTTTTTAAAAAAAGAGAGAATTATATTTATTTTCATTCGCTTCATGCCTGGATTATATATTTTCACGGAAATGTAGGTCTGGGTGTGCTGTCATAACTCCTCAGAAATCGGAAAGTTCATTAAGCAAGAAATTGTGTTTCAGTTTCTAGGCCTTGAACGATGGGTCTTAAGTCGTTGTGCAGCTGACTGCAGTTTTCCAAGGCTGCGCACATTTTTTTTTAATGTTATTTTTTTTTAATTGAAAAGTTTTATACAAGTACAAATATTTAGAAAAAATATAAACCCCTCCACCCCTCCACCCCTTCAATCCCCCCTCCCCTCCCCCCCGACTTCCCAGAGTAAAATACAGGGTTTTTTTTTTTCAAAAAAAAAGTAAACTAATCATCAACATTAATCTATCAAATTTCTAGTTTACAAACACCATCTAAATCTTAACTCCAATATAATAAAAAATACATTTATATAATTCTTCTTCATTCATACGCAATTTAATGTCTTCTTATATGATATTTATTCCGAATGTAGTCAATCCATTTCCTCCACTCCAAGATGAATTTTTCTTGCGTATGATCTTTCAAATATGCCGAGATTTTAGCCATCTCAGCTAAGTTCATTACTTTTATAATCCATTCTTCTACAGTGGGCAAAGAGTCTTTCTTCCAAAAGGCTGCGCACATTTGGTGTGTCTGCTTGAGCCTGGCACGGCTCCCAACGGCTCCACTGAATGGGGTCCCTGCCTGTCCTCTGTGGAGAAGAGCATGGAGTTCCTGGCCTCCTCTCAGGCAAACACTGCTGCGCCATCAGCTGGAACTCAGTGTCAAGTACTCCATGGGGTGCATGTTTAGCAGCTGATCTGGGATTTGAGGTCAGAGTTTGGGAGGTTGGGTAAAGCCACATCCAAATTTTTGGTGAGTGAGCACCCCGGAGTCCCACCTGTAGCCAGGAGTAGAAGTGCCTTTATCGTCCAGGTGGAGAGCATCCAGAAAGGACCAGGCCAGTTTCTGCTGATGAGGGAAAGCAGAACTTGGCCAGCAACGGAGCCCCTGCTCCCTTTGCAGAGGTGGCCTCCTCCTGAGACTGGCAGGTTTGTGCCCTGTGCAGCACAAACTGCACAAAGGCTGGGGTGGGCAAGAGCGCCTTCCCTGATGCTGAAGGCTCCTGTTCGGCCACATCTAGCACACTTTCATTCAACAGCCTCCATTTTGACTTTAATGACTTGTTTTGAATTAGAACGGGGACAAGGCTTCACTCCTTATGGCCAGTTGCGGGAGCCCCGTTGCTTTCTTTAGAAGTGGGAGTCCTTGAAAATGAAATGTCATATTCCAAAGTTGGTGAAATTTGATGGACAAAATTTGAAAACATGAGAATGAATGATATATTATTCCTCACAGCAAAGGGAAGCAGAGATGGTTAAACTGATTCTTTTAGCCAAATAAGAGATTGTATTTAATTTTGTCTCTATTTTGAAATTGCTTCCAGATTTTGTGTTTGCAATGAGAGAGAAAAAAAGTGAAACTTTGATTCTGTTTTTGTAAACTAGACAGGCTTATTGTTCTAGAAATGGCTTGTAACTGTTGTGGTTGTATTGTTGTTACCTTCTACTGTGCTAAAGGGAGTCGAAAGTTGATCCTTTCTTCTTTTTTCTTTTCTCCAGCTAACTACCCCCTCTTTTTCCCTCCCTCTCTTTTTTTCCCTTTGTATTTTATGCTTCAATAAACTAATAAAAAAGTTAGGAGAAAAAAAATGAAATGAGATCAGGCAGAGACTAATTCTGTTGTATTTCTCTACCATCCTAAGCTGCTCTGGGAGGGTCTCTCGCAGAGGACCCCCAACCATGATTAAATCCCAATACAAGGTCCTGCTCAGAGGGGCCTCTGGCTGGGGTATTCTTCCTGGCCCACCTTGGCCTCTTGTCAGCTTTGATATCCTTGACCCTGGTGTCTATGGAGACTCCCAGTCATCCATGATTGTCACCGGTGTTTTCTTCAGAGAAAAAACAAGGAAGCCCGGTTGCCTCCTGGCCTGGGAGGGCTGGGGGTGTGTGGCCCTGTGCTATGGTCAGGGTGGTCCTCCTTTATAGGCAGTGTTGGTGGGAAAGAGTTCAGACCGGAGACTCAGCTTTGGGGGCTGCCCCAGGTGCTGCCCTTTTCCTGCTCCCATCATAGTGAAGCTTCTGGGGGAAACTATCCACTGACATGAGGTGAGACATCATCGGGCACTGAGGTGGCCATTGTTGTGTCTCTGTCCTGCTCCATCATCCAGGCTCATTCCCAGCATCTGTCCTGGTGCTGTGCCGACTGTGGCTGTGGGATCCTCCTGGAGTCCGGGATTTTCCATCTTTACTCCTGGGTGGGTAGCCTCCCTTAGACAGAACGGGGAGGGGGGGGCTGTATCGTGTCCCTTGCACTTTCAGCTCCTGCTTGAAGAGCTGGGCACGACTCCATCAGGGTGCCAGTTGCTACTCTTCACAGTCACCCTGTCTCTGTTGGAGGAAAAATTGCAATGGGGAAGGAGGAGGAGTGGGGCCTTAGGGCTAGAGAGGCCTTCCCTTGGGGTGGGGCTGAAATCGGGAGCCCCTCACTGAGGGGGCTGGTCTGGGAATCCCCCTGTGCAAGGACTCCTGTTTGCAGCCCTGAGGAATCCCCCAGGCTACAAATACTGCAACCTCCTCCCCACTCCCTCCCTCCCTGAAGCCTTGCCTGGCCTGGCCTTGGGCGAAGCATCTGCAGGGCCAGGGACACGGAGGCCCTCCGAGGCAGACCTCCACTCTTGCACAGTTGAGCAAGCAGGGGCTCTGAATTGAGTCATACTTCTCTAAGGGGGATTTTGTGTATCTGAAAATGGAAACATCTGCTCGGAGACGGAGGCACCTGCTGGCTTGGCCAAATTTGGCTGCTCAAATTGGAGGCTGAAAGACAAGCCAGCCTCCCTCCCTGTTTTCTTTTTCTCTTAATACACTCTACAAAGCCTTAGTAAGGCCACACCTAGAATCCTGCATCCAGTTTTGGTCACCACACTATAAAAAGGAGATTCTAGAAAGTGCAGAGAAGAGCAACCAGGGTGATGAGGGGACTGGAGACATAGGATGTCTAAAACATAGGATGAACGGTTGCAGGAACATGGTACGGCTAGTCTAGTGAACAGAAGGACCAGGGGAGGCAGGATAGCAGGGTTCCAACACTTGAGGGGCTGCCACAGAGAGGAGGAAGGGGGTCAAGCTATTCTCCAAAGCACCCGAAGGCCAGACAAGGAATAATGGATGGAAACTGAACAAGGAGAGATTCAACCTGGAAATAAGGAGGAATTTTTTGACAATGAGAACAATCAACCCATGGAACAGAAGTTGCCTTCAGAAGTTGTGGGAGCTTCATCATTGGAGGCTTTCAAGAAGAGACCGGGCTGCCATTTGTCAGAAATGGTGTAGGGTCTCCTGCTTGGGCGGCCGGGGGGTTGGACTAGATGACCTACGAGGTCCCTCCCAACTCTGTTATTCTGTTAATCTTTCAAGGCCATGAGATAATAATTGAATACTTCATGACGTAACATTTGCCAGACAATACCAATTGCTGCCCTCCTTCTGGCCAAGCTGCATTGAAGAAAGGAAGGCAGAAAGCAGAGGCCTTTTCAGCCTTGAGAGACAGGGAGACCCTCAGGCCACCTGGCACAACGGTCGGTTTGCCATCTCCAGCCCAAAGTCTGGGCCAAGACAGGCAGGCAGGGGAACCGGCTGCTTCCCCTTTTGGAGGAGCGGGGGAGCAAGGGGGCTGCTGGGAGGCCAGAGCAGAGGTGGGGGTGGCAGCTGTGGCACCTGGAGGGCTCTGGGTCTGCAGCCCCCCTAGTCCCATGGAGCTGACCGAATGGCTTTGTGAAGGTGGGGCAGCTGCGTCCTCCCCTGCAGGTGGGAGGAAGAGAGTGGCTGGCGGCTGAAGTCCTAGGCGTTTGCGACCGGCAGGCCCCTCCCCTTGAGCGACATTTCTTCCTTGTCTGCAATGAAGCAATTCTCTAGCAGCTTCTGTGAATCTTCTGCTGAGCTCGGTTCTCACAGCCATCACTGAGTTTCCAGAAGAAAGAAAGCGGGGAGGGGGGTTACATCTGGGTCTGCCCCAAAGCTGGACCCAAAGGTAGAACTACCATTGGTGCAAGAGAACTGGAAGGATGAGGGGACTCCGGGCCCCTCTGCAGAAAAAGCCCAAGATCCAGTGACTGGCCCAGCCATCACTGGCTGCTGGCAGAATTGTTGGTCTGTTTATTGGTTTGCGGGGGGAGGTGCATGGCTTCTGCTGCCACCTTGTATTTATCCACACAGCCTTGATTTTGCCCCTTGGCAAAGGCTCAGCTAGGCTCAGGACCAGGGGGGGCTGTGAAGAGGCAAGGTGTCTTGGGGGATGGGGATTCAGATTGTATGTTTTGGAGGAAGGCTAGTCCTTCCAGAGAGGTCGCTCAAAGCAGAGGTAGAAAATTGGAGGGGGGCCCTGCATAGCTGCTGTGGTGGGGCTGGGGGCAACTGTTCCAGAATGCCCCCCTGCCCTGTGGAAGAGCCGCCTGGTGCCTTGAGCCCTCTGAGCAGTTGAGGGTCTGCTTCTCTCAGTGGAGCGGTCAGGGGAGGAAGGCAGCTGGCCAGAGACGGTGGCATCCTAGGCATTCTTTAATTGCAGCTGGGTTCTCACAACATCCTTGAGAGGTAGGCCAGGTGGTGGGAGGGCCATGGAGAGGTCAGTTTACAGCTGAGTGAATCTCTGAGCCAGGACAGCCACCAGTTTGTGGTCAACTTTCATTTAGGCATTCACTGACAGTCGGGAAGAGAGAGAGAGACGGACTGGTTGTGGATGATTGTCCGGATGATCCTTTCCATGAGTGGTCCTGGAATTCCTCAGTGCGGCTGGCCCAGCAGCAACTGGCACGGTTGGGCAGCCTTTCGGTCATGAAGACTCCCGAAGTTAAATTGCTATTTCGTTGCCCTGAAAGGGAATATTTGAAGAGGGAATGTGTGGCTTCCCTTGGGTACTTTCATTCTTTTCTTTCTTCTTTCTCTCTCTCTGCTCCCTTTTGAATGCAGCTCCACTCCAGTGGCTGAGGGCTCGATTAATTTTATGGCTTTGCGTATAATCTTTTTCTGCAGGAGGGTCTCTGGGAGAATTAAGACCCCGAGAGTCTAGCAGCTTCTTCTTTTATGCTGCTTCTGTGGAAGGTCTGCAGGATGACCCGAGGCCACACCGAAGAGGAGGGGGCAGGAAAATTTGAGGAGTCACAGGTGAAACAATGGAGGCTTGGAGGCTCCTGGTCGGGGGAGGGGGGCAGTTGGCATCCAGGGGCTGGAAGCCATGTTTCCAGGTGGAGGGGGGGGGCTCCAGGGTGATAGTGGAGGGGCTGGCATGCTGCCAATGGCATACTGAGCCCCAGGTGCTGCAGCAACCGAGCCTGGTGCCTGGAGTGTGCCAGGGCAGGACTGGGGCAGGTGCAGCCTGCCTTTTTCTGGGCCATTTTTCAGCAGAGAAACTTCCGGAACGAGCTTGCTCTGGCTGGTGCAATCTGTGGTTGTTGTGGGAGCCGCAGCCCGCAGAGAACAGCATTCAGGAAGCCACCAGGGTGGAGATGGGACGGGGGGGCGGAGGAGAGATACATGTAAAGTGAAACCATGGCAAGCCAGCTTCCATCTTTCATATGTCCTGGTTTTTTTAAACACAGTCCTCATTTTAAAAAATGGGATTTTTGCAAACTGATTTTTAGATTCCAGTCCCCATCTCCATTTTGCAACATTTGCCTCCTGTGGCTGATGAGAGGCCTTCCTCTTTCACTCCTTTGCTATTTGGGCTGGTTCTGCAGGATCCACAATAGATCCCAGAAACCCAGCATTGACTTCAGTGCAGATCCTCCTCAGGAGGACAAATGGGGCAGGGGCAGAACCCTGCTCTGGAGGGCTCTGCAGCTCTTGGCAGAACTGGACCGGAGCAGTTCTCAGCTCCCCCCCTCCAAAAAACAAAAAGCCTAGGTCCAACTGTGAGTTAAAGAAGGAAGTTGGAGGTCCATTTAATTTCTTCTTGGGGAATCTTGTTGGGGGGGTGGGGGATAGCATTAGGTGTGTTTTTTGTGTCTCCTGGAGTTTTTAAAATCTCCCCGGTCAAAGAGATGCCTCTTAAAATGGGCAAAGCTGAGAAGGGGGAGAGAGGGTACCCTGCACTGCTCAGCCTGGCAAGCTTGAAGCTGCTGGGAAGAAGGGAGTGAGCTTGTAGGGGGCTGGTCACTGGTGGGGGTGGGAATGCTGGGGTTCCTCTCTGGGTAGGCAAAGCTCCAGAGGGACCACCAAGAAAACTGGGGCTTCTCTGAGTTCCTTCAGGGACCACCGTGGTCTGTGCTTCTTGGCCATGGACTCTCAGAAGTAGATCTAGTATAGCTCTTTTGCCATCTGTGTTTGATCCTCCCTGCCCCCCCCCCCAATTCCACTGCTCTGTTGAAGAAGGTGCGCCCCAGGATGGCTCCAGAGAAGGAAAGGATGGGCTTGAAGGGACCGTGGGCATTTCCCTTGCAAGGGTCCTGAGTAATCTTGGGGGACTTGAGGACGGGGGGCTGCAAGTAGAAGGGGGCCTCTGAATTCTTTCCTTCCCCAACCACAGGCTCTCAGCTGTCTAAATCGCCCTCTGAGCCAAGGGTCACTCGTCCTGGTCACTCTCTCACTAGGAGGCTTCTCCTGAACTCAAGACCTTCACACCCCCATGCTGTGCAATTGCACAGGGCTCAGCTCTGCTCTCCATTCTGCTGAGTGCCTCCCCAAAGCTCAAAGAGAGATGACCCACCAATAGGGGGGATGAGAACTGGCCACATGCTGGAGATACTGCACAGATGCTGGACTGAAGCTGGATCAGGCATTGGCAAAGATGCCTAGCAGAGGCTTCCTCAGGCTTGTCTGACCGAGCCAGGCCTTCACCTGTGCAGTGTCTCCGGCACGTGGGTGGTTCCTGGTCCCCCACGTGGTGGGTCATCTCTCTGGACTTTGGGGAGGCATCCAGCAGAATGGAGGGCAGAGGTGAGCCCTGTAGAGTTGCATTGTGTGGGTGTGAAGGTGCTGTTCCCTGACGCAGCAAGTGGCATACCCACTCAGGGAGCAGCTGAACTACTTGAAATTGTGCCTGCCAACTTCACAGATTGTCCAGGATACCTGCCTGATGGCACAGAACACCTCCACTCCCCCTCAAAAAGCCCCCCCTCTAGGAACCACTAACATCCTTTGTCCAAGCATTGCTGCTTCCAGGTGAGACCATTCCTGGCAAGCCCTGTGACATCTGGGACCCTGGGTAGCCGAAGCCCTCCTCCCCATCTCTAAACTCTTCACAAATGACTGTTCCCTTGAATCAAACAGAAAAGGCCTTTCTCTCCAGCCAAAAATGCCCATCTTGATTTTTCTCGGCTTGGGAGCATCTCTGGGAGCTGAGCCAGGCCAACATAGTTGGACAGAGAAGAAGCAGGGAGGCCTAATGACCCTGGCCAGGAGGAAGCCCAACCTCGAGTGACTTCATTTCTTCACAATTCTTCATCCATTCAGGAGAGAGAAAGGGGGTTTCTCCTCAGGGACTCCAACCATTTGGGGAGCCTTTTCCAGGACATGTGTCTGCTTCTGCTAGCCTTAGAGAAGGGGGTAGAGCAGCGGTGCCTAAACCTTTGGGCCCCAGGCTCCGTGCAGAGAAGTTTTCCTGCGGACCGGAGGAGCTGGTTTCCATGCTGCCTGCATCCCACAGATGGGGCTTCGCTTGTTTGCCTGGCCCAGTTTCTGGCGTGCCCAGTGCCATGGACTGGCGGGTAGAGTAGAGGACCAAAGCCCCCCTACTTTGGCACTTCCTGTGTGAAAGCCCCACCCTGCCCAGTTGGGAAGGTGTCTGCCAGAGCTCTCCTGGAGGGGGTTGTTGCCAAAATACAGCCGATGCCTCCCCCCTCCCCTACAGAGACAGCCAGGCCATTGTTCTCTCTGAGCAGCCCCTCTGTTTATACAACAGGAGGGTCACATTGGTGGCAGGCAGAGCTTGTGTCCATCAAATTTGAGAGCAGCCAGCTGGCCAGGTTCTTCCCCAGGCTCGCTCTGGAGCTCCAAAGGACTGGCTCCCCGCTCCCCACTTCGGCTTCCCAATGCAGCTTCCCCTGCATTTTCCAGCTCAATCTTTGAGAGGGAGGTTGGAGCTCTCTGGGCACTCTGTAAAAACAATATTGGTGCCTGAGGAAGAAGAGATCCCAACAAAATGCCCACGATCGAGAGAGAGAATAGATGAAGGGTCTGCAAAAGAGAAGAAGAGCTCCATGTGCTTCTGGCTTCACCCACCCTCTGATTCCTCAAGCAAGCCCTCCTTTTCTGTTTCTCCGTGGGGGCGAGTGGCAGCTGTTGGCATGAATGCAGGACACTTGGCGCCCCTGTGGGGGTGAGCCCTCCCCCCACCCCACCCCTGCTGCTAAGAGAAGCTGAGTTTCTTACAGCCTTCCCCCCTGCCCCCCCCCCCCAGTCCTGATGAGCCCCTTGGGAATGGCCTGCTGGGCAGGGTCTTGCCCTGGAGGCCTCCTCTCGCTCTCTGATGCATACAGATTGCACACTCCCCGGTTGTTCTTGTGCACTTGGGGAATGTGTGACTCCTCAAGCCCTCTTGCGTGATTGTGATCTTTGTCAATATGGAGACATCGCGGGATTTGAGCAGCTTTTCCCAAGATCTTCGTGGCTGCTCTGCCAAGGGCTGATCTGCAGGGTAGCTGGTGAGCAGCTATCCACCACTTTGATATCTGCACTGTCCACTCTTTTCTTAGCAGTGGTTTTATTAAATGTTGCAATTAAAATATAAATACTACTATAAGTCTTAAAAAGGAAAAAATAGAAAAGGAAAAAAGGAAAAAAATAGTAAATTGAAAGAGATATATAAATGTATTAGAGCCAATTTAGTCTAGTGGTTAAGGCGCTGGGCTAGAAAGCAGAGAACGTGAGTTCAGGTCCTGCCAACCGTGAAGGATGTCTGGGTGACGTTGAGCCAGTTGCGCTCTCTCTCAGCCTGACCCACCTCACAGGGTTGTTGTGGTGTGGAAAATAGGAGGCATGTGCCACCTTGCGTTATTTGTAAAGATAGTAACGGTGGGGTACAAATAATTACAAAATGAAAATTAAAAAATTAAATGACTTTCTCCATCACAACAAATATTGTATTGTCCTTTTCTAAAACCAGCTTGAACATTTGGCATCTTTTTTTCCATGTAGGACTCTGAGTTGGAAGATCTTAATCATTATTTTGCTAACATGCTAAATAAAGGCTATTGAACCATAGTTTGCATCTTAAGTTTCTCTCTCTCTCTCTCTCTCTCTCTTTGGAATTGGAATGTTGATGGACCTTTCCAACCCTGTGAATTGCTTGGCATAGCTTGGTTAAATCCTTCAAATTCTTTCTTCTGTTACTTGCTGTATTCCATGAGTCCCTGCAGCCTTTTCATTTAGCAGTGTCCAGAGTGCTGATTTAACTTCTAGCACCGGAGGTTCTCAAAAGTAGGGAACACCTTCTAAGACATCTCCCATGTTGATGTCTCTCCTATATGATATTTCCATCTCCTCTGTCCCCTTTGTTTGATCTCCTCCTCCTGCAGCTGCCAAAAAAAACAGTACAGCCCTGCATTAACAGAAGGATGGTATCAAGGTCACATGAAACATTAGTAACACTTTTTATACTGCTTTGGTAAGACCACACGTGGAATGCTGTGTCCAGTTTTGTTGACCGTGATACAAAAACGTGCTGAGAATAGAGAAGAGTAACAAAGATGATTAGGGGACTGGAGGCTAAAACATATGAAGAACGGTTGCAGGAACTGAGTATGGCTAGGCTAACCAAGAAAGGGACCAAGGATGACAGGATAGCAGTCTTCCAATATTTGAGGGGCACTCATGGAGAAGGGGGGGTGGGGTCAACCTGTTTTCCAAAGCACCCGAGGGCAGGACAAGAAGTAACAGATGGAAGATCAGTAAGGAGAGATCCAACCTAGAACTTTCTGACAGTGAGAACAATCCATCAGTGAGAATGAAACTTGCCTTTGGAGGTTGTGGGAGCTCCAACAGTGGAGGTATTTAAGAAGAGATTGGACAGCCATTTGTCCAGAGTGGTATAGGGTGTCCTGGTTTGAGCAGCAGGTTGGACTAGGAGGCCTCTAAGTTCCTTTCGAACACTGTTATTCTGTATTCTGTAAGAATAAGATCTAGAAAATAGGAATGGGTTTCCAGAGGAAAAAAATGCAGACGACAGGAACCAGGAGCACCACTCAGGCGACCGTGAGGACCCAGATAAACCTCCAGGTGCTTCAAGGGGCCCTCTAAAAGGATGCAAAAGACCAGCTGTCTGCAAGGAAAATAAATCCTTCCATTCCCCACCATCCAGTCAGGGCTAAGGAAGCTTCTTGGATGAGAAGCAAAACGTCTTCAAAAGAAAAGAAAAAAGAAAGTCCAGTTGCCTCCTGAAAAAGCACCTTTGGGACAACCAGGACCTGGAGGACTGAGACATCCAGGAAATCAGTTTCATCCAGGAATGCTTGATTTTTCTGTTACCGTATTTTCTGGAAATGAAAAATAGAATGCCTATAAGTGGAAATAAGAGCACTATTTATTGTAATCAGCATCTCTCTTAATTGATTCCCTCCTGGCCAGTGTTAGCCCAAAGGGGGCTGGTCCTACATTACTGGGAGAGCCCCATCTTATACTGGCACCCTGTTTGCAGCCCCAGGGTTACAAGTTGAAACTGATCAAGCAAAGGCATAATAAGCTGCCCTGCTGGCCTCTTCTTGCCTGGTGTGTTGAAAGAGTCATTAGTCTGGAAATGGATTTGAGGAACGT
This sequence comes from Masticophis lateralis, assembly GCA_030761175.1. Lineage (NCBI taxonomy): Eukaryota > Metazoa > Chordata > Lepidosauria > Squamata > Colubridae > Masticophis > Masticophis lateralis. The sequence goes on along the minus strand of JAUDYJ010000015.1, from coordinate 692,523 downwards.
ATCTGAAGAAAGCACAAAGTCTTCACAATTCATCACAAATGAGTCAAGGAAGCCTCCTGCAGCCCTGCTGGTCTGAAGCAGCTCCCACATCAGCCAAAACATCTTCCTCAAGCAAGTTCCGTCAAGTTCAAGGGAGGCAGGGACCCTCCCCCCACTTTTTTTCTTTCCAATAAACTTAAAGCCGTGCTTGGTCATGTTTGCTTAGTTTCTGCTCCTGTCACTCCAGAGATCTGCTAAGATCCTGTGTGGCCCGCAGTTCCTTGGTAACCCAGGAAAGGTGTCGGTGGCTGAGCAGGCAGAGGCTCTCCTGAGCTATACAGGTGAGCTGGGAAAGCCCGCAATTCTAGTTTGCCACCAGTGCCGTCTCGGGGGTGATTTGGCTCCTTGGTTAAAACGAGCCTTCAGGATGGACCTTGGAGCCCTGTAACTCTCCTGAAGGTCCTTAAGAGAGTTTCTGCATCTTTAACAGTTAACAGAGTTGGAAGGGACCTTGTAGGTCATCTAGTCCAACCCCCCCTCGCCCAAGCAGGAGACCCTACACCATTTCTGACAGAAATGTCTCCACAAGACTAGCCATGTCCAGTTCCTGCAACTGTTCATCGTATGTTTTAGCCTCCAGTCCCCAAATCCTCTTGGTTGCTCTTCTCTGCACTCTTTCTAGAGTCTCAACCACTTTTTTATAGTGTGGTGACCAAAACTGGATGCAGGATTCTGCGGTAGTCTTACCAAGGCTTTATACAATGGTATTAGCACCTTCCTTGATCTTGATTGTATCCCTCTGTTAATGCAATTTAGGATTGCGTTGGCTTTTCTGGAGAAGCCCTCCAATTATGATAATCCTGAGGTGATGTCAAGGCCATGAGCTATGTATTTATGTTTGTGTGTGTGACTGGAAGCTTGCACATTGCTTTAAACAGAGAGGTGTCCTGCCTCCCACATTGCTCACTCAGGTGATGCCTGTTGTTTGTCTGCCTGGTAAATGGATTTGAGCATCACTCATCATCTACCATTAACGTATCCCAGAACATGGTACTGATGTGCCTGGTCTTCCTCCTACACAGCACAAGCCACTGATGCAAACATCTGAATGGGCCCTGTTTCAAAGATCTCGGCAGAGGAAGTCACAGTGTTGGAAGTCAAAGCACACCCAATGCCCATCAAATGCAAGAGTTTAAAAAAGAGTTTTAAAAAGGGCTGAAGAACAGTTGACTGCTATTGCAATCCTTTTAGGAGGCCTGGGATGAAGAACTTCATTGCTCACCAAAGGTCCTAGAGATAATTCTCAGCCTTTCCATTGTGAATCTCTGGGGTGCCCTTGCTCTGGGTGCACTGGGGGTGCCCTTGGCAGCTTCCCTCTGATGTCTTCCCCTTCTGTGGCCAGGTGGCCAAACAGGCTCAGCTCTGCCCCTTTTTCTAGCCCAGCACTCTGAACAGCCACATTTGGCATTCGGTCAATTTATAAGAGGTCGACTCTCCTTGGTATAAAGAAGTTTACTCTATGCATTATGGAGGCCATGATGAAGAACAGCTCACCATTCCTTGAATGTTCATCTGTAAATTAATACAGATGTTTCTGCCTATTTCACTTAATCTTAAGCAATCTCATTCTTTTGTGAAGTTGATTTTATCTATTGTTAGATTTTTATCCTACCTTTATTACTTGATAAGTAACTCGGGGCAGGAAACCTACCTAATACTCCTTCCTCTCTTATTTTTCACACAAAAACAATCCAGTGAGATGGGTTGGGCTGAAAGAGATGACCAGTTCAAAGTCACTCAGCTGGCTTTCATGCATAAGGCAGGACTAGATCTCACTGTCTCCTGGTTTCTTCACCATAACACCAAGCTGGTTCTCCCTGAGACCCTTCTATCATCTCCTCCTGCCCCCCCTTCTCCTCCTCCTCTTCTCACAGTCAGATGTTTTGCAAGGAATTGAGGTGTGGTCTAGGCTGACACCCAAACCATTGTTTGGAACTTAGGCCATCCCAGCTGTCACCCAGAGTGAAATGGGAGCCCAGAGGGGTGGGGATGACCTCATAGAGAAGGATCAATGGCTGGCAGCATTCCTGATCTTTTGGGAACCGTTGAAATGCTCTCCAGATCCATCATGACTCTTACTCTGGAAAGTCCTTTTCAAGAAGAGGAGGAGGAGGAGACGTCTCTCCCCCAACCGGCTCCACCTTCAGACAAGGCTGCTGTCTGTGGTGGCTAGCTGGTAGACATTCTTCTTGTGAAGGGTTTACTGAAAGCCAGGAAAAAAGAGAGGAAGCTGGGCTGACTCAGCCGTCACCCTCTTTGCTTAAGGACTCCAGCCCCACATCTGGGACTCGGCCAGTTCCAGGAACCAGACCTAGTACTATGGCTGGACATGGCTTCTTCCTGCCAGCTGTTGGCATCCTAGTGAGGAAGGGGCCATGTTGCTCCTTCTTTTGGAGGAGGGAGAAAGTGGGGTGGGGAGAGACGAGTTCTCCATGCCCACAGCCCTCTCCGCTCCAGAGCCACCTTAAAACTTCTGCTGTTCAGATTTGCCTCCAAGCGCTCTTGATTTTTCTGCCGTTGTCATTTTTGTGACTTCCAGGAGAGTTGGTTCAAAACTCATTATGCTTTGGCATTTATTTACAAAGGCTGAAAGCAGCTGGAGCTGACTGTGGATAAATGAAAATTGATCTTTAGGGAGCGGGAGGGGGGCCTGAGTCTCTAAAAAACCTCCGTTTTCTCTCCCAGAGCCTATTAACTCGTTGTGATTCCAAACAAACTTGCATGCTGGTGTTTTAAATAAAACGAGGCAAAAGAGACCTGCCCAAAATTTAAACTGTTGGGGGCCCAGGGAAGTCAGACTCTATGAGTGGCCTGGAATTGCCAGGGTGGGTGGGTGAGTGGGGAGGCCCACCAACTGGAAGGACATGTTCCTCACTTGAATGTCCCATTCCGGGTGGAGAAGTTGGCCTCCGCTGCAGAGCTAGTTCTTGCCGGGTAGGAACTCCCTGGTGGGCACAGAGGACTGACTGACTGGGGGCAGGCTGCCTTGGAAAGCCCTGGCGCTTGGGGGGGACACCCCATTTGAAGGAGCCCGTTCTTAAAGGGAATGGGGGGCAAGGGGCCTGGAGGTTCCAGGGCGGGGGCTAGGCCCAGAGGGGAGCTCTACCCGCAAACTTTGTAGCAACCTCTTGGTTCCAGAATCAGAAACCCTGGAGGGCTCAGAAGGAGGTTGTGGGGGACCCACTATCCCCAGTTTGCCCTGAATCCTGGGCTTGTGTGGAGAGCCACCTGGGTAGGAAGTGCCGCTCAGAAGTGCCAACTGGGTTCCCGTCACAGCCCCTCTAGATTCTGGTTCATCAACCTCAATAGATTTTTGTCCTTGTTTTCTGCTTTGTATTTTTAGACATTGCTTTCAATGAAAAGTTCCTCCCAATAGCAGGAAAATAACTAATAAAGCTTGGGAAAACGGCAGTCCCCATTAGCGCCCCCCCCAATTCCCTTAAAAGGGAGCTGCAGTCTCTTTGCTCTGCTTCTGCTCTTTTTTGCCACAGGTCCCAGCAGGTTTGGCCTACAGCCTTTCTGATTCAGTCCTTGGGGTTTATGGCAGCTGGTTTTGTTTCATTCTTCGGTTCGATGCTGCTCCTTCTCGATATGCGTCCCCGATCCCCCCAGCATTTTAGAAATCTCTGTGTCTCTTTAGTTGTCTTTTCTTCTCTTACTTGGTATTGCTTGTGGTTGCACCTTATTTGACAGGATTTCTCATCCTTCCTGCTCCGTCTTCTCTTTCAGGATTTGATGCCAGTGGAGGATCTGGCCCACCTTCCCCTTGTGATGATTGAAATATGCTCTTCTGTTCCCCCAGGATTCTCTTCCCTGCCCCTCCTTCCCTTGACAGCACTTCGCTTCCGGTGGGATTGTGTCCAGGGAAGCAGGCCATCTCCTTCCTCCTCCACCTTCTCCTCCTCTTCCTCTTCCCACCTTCCAACAAATAACGTTGTCAGCAAGACAAGGGAGGAATAGGTTGGGCCGTGCAGCAGATGTCAGAGTAGTTGGACTCTCTTGCAAGCATGACTTGTAAAACACGACAAGGTTGTCATAAAGATCAGCCGTAACATACCAGGGAGCAGTTGGTGGGAAGCGATGCACGTCCCGCTTGGATAGCTTCCCTGCCCCTGGCCCACCTGCCCACCTGTCCAAACACATCTGTGTCTTGTGCAGAAAAGGCCTGGATCCAAGGAAGGGGACTTTGGCGGAATCAAGGCAAGGGGAAAGGTGCACATGTTGAAAGAGTGAAAGGTTGCCAGAATTTTGGGGTATCTTTTATTGGGGAGGCAGTGGGGGGTGTAAGAGACTAACTCTCAAGTGGTCTTCTTGATCAGTGCTCCCAGGCAGATGGGCATGGAGGGCCAATCCTTTTCGTGGGCCTCTGATGGTTTCCTTCCTTTCTTTTAGCTGTTGCACAACTGCTGCAGGCAGAGGAGGTTGTGTTTGTGATGGGCTGTGCCTGTTGTGCTTACACAGCAACTTGGCCCCTGTCACATTCACCTAATTCATTCTCTCAGCTGCTCGGACTCATCCTTTGGCGCTGGGGAAGAGCCAGGCAGGCACACGCGAGTGGGTCCTTCTGGTCTGGGAGTTGGTAGGGACTGCGTGGCCCCCATGGCTCAGTGGGCAGGCGGGGGCTGCTGCTTTCCTTCCAGGCCAGTTTAGGAAAACGGCTGGGAGATTCAGAGGCTTGGTCCTGCCCCCAGCCATGGCTTGCCATCAGGAGAAGCAGCCACCAGTCTTCCTCCTGATCACTTGGGGGGCCAGGCTGAGCGAGGCCCTGCTGGGGGGGATCTGGGTGGGCTATTTCTTCCTTTTGAAGGGTTAGCCCAGCTGTGAGGTGAGAGGGGCAGCTGTGGGGAAGGAGTCTGCCCTTGGCCGGAAATGATCACGGTGTGTGTGTGTGTGTGTGTGTGTGTGTGTGTGTGTGTGTGGCATCTGGAGTAGCTGCAAAATGGCACCTTGGAAGGATCAGTGGCAGCTTCTCAGTCTTCAGCCTCCTAAAATTAAAATACTGCTTTTTCCTTTCCTTTAGATTTCTATCAGTTTAGAACCTAAAATTTGGGTCAACCCCCTAACTTTTTACGTGGCTTATTAGTGCACAATTGGCACGTGGGTTTGGACCTGTTAACAATGGTTCATGAAACCCCCGTTGTGACGGAACTGACATGTCTAGCATTGTGCAGTGGGCAGGGAAAGGGACGGGGACGCTTACCACGCTTGCACTGGAGCTCTGCAAAACCCTCATTCTCTGTCCTTAAAAGGGACAAATGTTAGTGTCCACCCTCCCTATGCCCAGGTTGCCATCCCTTGCTTGTGACTGAATAAAGGGACGCCAAGACCTGCTGGTTAACAGGGTCTCACCAGCGTGTGGCTTATAGGTTCCAGATCTCTCTGAAAAAAAAAAGCCCACAGACAAAATGCCTGCCGGTCTCTTCTTGCCGAGCGTCTTCGCCCCGAGTGCCACGTCTCTTTTGCTCCTGGCGAGTGAGGAGGGAAGTGAGGGTGCTTTTCTCCCGAGAGAGGGGCTACGTACGCAAGTCCAGCCCTGGCATCACCGAGAGAAGCCCTCTGTGCCATCACTTCAGTCCGGCAATAACAGAGAAGACTTTCAAGGCATGGAGAGTTTTCAGAGAGGCCGGTCCTGCTTGGACCAGCGATTGTGGGCGACTTGGGCATCGCTTCCCTTGAGGGCGTCTTCAGAGGCCATTGGAAGCAAGCCTGGACTGTCTGATGTGGCAGGAGTTGCCCAGCAGTTCTGTTTGTCCACCTTCCTAGGCAGATTCTTGTCCTTTTCCTGTTTCCCCATAAAGAGACGGTGCTGGTTCAATTCCGCTGGGCTTTCCTTGTTTGAGTCCAATGAAATATCCGCTGGTCTTCCAGAAGTGGAAGGCAAGCCAAAATAAGCCTCCGTGAAAGACTCCTCCCCCCCTCCCCGGTCTAGTGTGGGAATCCCAGGTGACGTGCACAGATCCATGGGAGGCTGGGGAAGGCCTGCTGGGCGCGTCCCCTTCTTCTCTTTGCAGGCACTGAAAGCTTCGAGTCTGATGGGCAGGAAATGAGGTCATCTGCTGGGCTGGTCTTTTCAACTGTGGGATGCTTAGCGTGGGGAGGGGAGGTTGTTGGCGGAGCAGCCAGGCCTGCAAACTTCTGTGAAATTGGGCTGTTTTAGCCAATCTTGGAATGGCTTGTGGCCAGATGGGAGGAGGTAATGCCCCATAACTTCAGTCCTATCTTCACTAGGGTCAGGTTTTCATTGCCTTCTTAAATCCCCTATCCAAGCATCCTCTGTTTTGGAAAAACAGACCTACTCCGGGGGAGGCTCCCTTCCTGAGGACCCCAGAGGCAATCTGGCCTCTTCCTGTGCCGGCAAAGAGGATGATCAAGCGACTGTGCCATACACCAGGGGTTCCAGAGGAAGCTGCCTTACCAGAAACCCTTCCTCTGGCCTTTGGGGGGTGGAGAGCTTGGGCCTTTCACCACAGTAGAAGTGACAAATTTTCTGCCCCCCCCCCCCCCCCGTTACCCCCTCCCCCCTTGAATGGACAGGAGGAAGGAGGTTCCTCTCCCTTCCTTGTTCAGACTTCTTGCTGAAGGGGGCTACAGCACAAGACAAGTGGAATCTGCCTGCCACCCTCTTCCTGCTGCAGGCCTGACCTACATGCATTTGGATCCTCTCGTGTTCCTCTGTCGCCATGTGGGCATGCAGGCTCCCCCATGCTTTGCTGGGAGGCAGGGGCCAGGAGTGGGACCCCAACATTCCCTGTTGGGCTGCTTCAGCCTCCCATACCATTTCACCCTTCACGCTGTTGCTGTTTCAGCCTTGTGCCAAACAGGAAAGGCCACAGAGCTACGGCCAAGGAGCAGCGTTGCGCAGCCAGACTCCTGGCACGAGGCGTGGGACAATGGCAGCCAAGGAGGTGGGGAAGGCCATGCCGGCACCCGCCTGAAATGGCCCCCTTCCAGTCCCTCCGACTGCTGGCTGCTTGGCTTGGCTCGGTGGGAATGGGTCCTAACAGAGTTCCCTCCTTTATGTTATTGGCCGTTGGTGACGATGGCCTAAGGGGGAAGCTGCATCTTAATGGCAAGCAGAATCGGGCTCTCTGGTCAGCTGGGCAGCCTTTGCAAGAACAGGAGGAGAGACCAAAGGGTGCCAATGCGGATGGGTGGGGCTGTCATTGCCAAGGGCAGCAGTCTTGTTTCATTTACTCCTTTTGGAGAGGCAGTTGCGTTTTTAAAACCATATTGTGCCTAGTTTAGGAGTTATACTAAATGCTTGTTGGGCATTTCAAGATGTTGAGAAAAGATGCTATTGGTCTCTGAAACTGGCTGGGAATACCTGGGCTATTTTGCAGCACATGGGCCTCGTTTGGTCCACTCTTCATGGGAGTCGTGCTGCCTGAGGGTCCGTACCCAGGACCTGTGCTTGTGGTCCCCGGAAGAGCACCCATCAGGGGTGCCCGGGGGCTTTGTTCAGGCCTTTAGGGGGGTCGAGTAGGAATGGCTTGTAACTTGGAGGTCCTTCTGGACTTGTGGCTACTGCTGGATCTGCAGATGGAGATTGTAGCTATAGCATCCTTTGTCCAGCTTCAGCTGGTGCACCAGTTGGGTGCTTTCCTTGAAGCTGGACTGCTACAATGGGTTTTACATGGAGCTGCCTTTGAAGCCAACTCAGAAGTTGCCTTGATGCGGTTAGCAGGTTCTGGTTCTGTAGGCAGTTCCTGGCTTGCACCAGGCTTTGGGGTTGAGGTCTGAGTGCTGGGCCTGGGTGGCTTGTCTTCATGGAGCTTCACTGCAGTTTCCTTCCAGAAGTGACCTCCTCATTCACTCCTCTGGCAGGGAGAAGCTCCAGGACGGAGGCAGCAGTTTTTCTGTGGTGCCTTCAAGCCATTTTACCCTGGTTGGACCAGAAGCGCACTTCTTTTTTTTAACACGTTTTCTGCTTTTGAATGGAATCACAAAATCTGTGAGGGTTTTTCTAAATTGTCACAAATGGCAGGAAGTTGCTTGGGAATGCCGCAGCATAAACATGCGGATAATAAATGGATGAGGAAATGGGCTGTGTCATTTTGAATAAGTTGGAGTGGTTTAGCCCAGAGAGACGAAGGAGGCAGGCTGGGTCTGCCGCCTTCAATCATAGGTTGGTGATGCCAGCAGACAGAACTGGGTGGATTGAACGCAGGGCTGAGGGTTTTCACTGTTTAAAAATTACTCTCCTTGGCTTCTATTTATGGTGCATTAAGTCAAGCTGATCTCCATGGCTCCTTGAGCTTGTTCAGTTACAGAAGTAAATACATAAATTGCAGAATATACTTCATACTTGACCCAGTTCAATTTGGCAAAATAAAAAGAGTTAAATAAAATTAACACATTAAATATTTAAGATGTTATACAGCTTTACAAATAGTGATTTTTAATTCATTTATTCTCTTTCTTGTCGAGATGGGCCTCTTTTAAGAATCCTGGTTAACATTTTCAGATATCTGACCAAGAACCACCCTACTTTGGTCTCAGATAAACAGTGTTGGAAAGGACCTTAGAGGTCTTCTAGTCCAACCCCTGCTCAGGCAGGAAACCCTGCCGAGACCATTCTGGTCAAATGGCTTCCAGTCTCCTCTTAAAAGCCTCCAGTGATGGAGCACCCATAACCTCTGGAGGGAAACCATTTACTGGTTAATTGTTCTCACAGTCAGGAAATTTCTTCATAGTTCTACATTGGATCTCTCTCTGATAATGCTTTCACCTGTTACTTTTAGTCCCGCCCTTAGGTGCTTTGGAGAAGAGGTTGGGACCCTCTGCTATCATGCCAGGCCTAGTCCATCTCTTCATTAGCCTAGACATACCTAGTTCCCTCCATCGTTCATCATATGGTTTAGACTGCAGAACCCTTATCGCCTTTGTTGCTCTTGTCTGCACTCTTTCTAGGGTCTCAACAGATTGTTTTCTATTGTGGTGATCAGAATTGGATGTAATATTCCAAATGTGGCCTCACCAGTGCAATATAAAATGGTACTATCACTTAATGTGATCTTGACGTTACCCCTCTGCGAATGCAGCCCAGGATTGCATTGGCTTTTTTGGCAGCTGAAGCACACCTGGGGTTTCCTCACCTCACAGTGGAGGTTAAATCGGCTGGAAGATGCTTCTTTCCTGAGTCAGTCATGCTGTCACCCCAAGGATCCAACCCGAAGGGCCTGTTGTAAGGGAAAATGCCTTGAGAAAGAAGCTGCCCCAGAAGATGGCATATTTTCTAGGCTGGGGCCGGGGGTGGGGGTGGGGATGTTAGGCAAAGGTGGAGAACCACTGGGTGGGGGTGGGGGGGTTGTCCTGCATAGTTTGGGAGCTGGACTAAAAAGATTGCAGCCAAGTCTAGAGTTTTATAATTTAGCAAAACCTCAAAGCTATGCCAAAGAATGAGAGAAATCTCAAAGCTTACTGTGCAGTTGATCAAATCTCAACAATGTTCTTGGCTTATCTGATTGTTTTCAAGGGCAGGACGAGGTGGTTGATTGTAGCTTGGCCATGATTGCTGAATTCTTGTACTTTCTGCCTTCCTGGTTTTTGCATTCAATAACTTTCTGGCCACAGCCCCCACCCCAGCCCTGCCCCCTCCACAGCAGGCTCAGAGGGAGGGAGGGGACCTGACTTCCTGACAGGGCTTCAGACATGGCTGAGCTTCCCTTGGAGGGGAGGAAAGAGGGATTAAGCACGAGGGAGAGGCTAGGTGGAGGCCTGTCTCTGGAGTCACACAAGGTTGTGTTCTTGGAGCAAAACCTTTAAAAAGGGGGGGGGGAGGGAGGGAGATGATTTATCCCTTTGGAATCCAGAAACATCATTCTCCCTCTCGGTGGAAAGGGGTCTCGCCTTGATATGGCTGTGTGTCTGCAGAGAGCAAGAGAGAGAAGTGGAGCCAAAGAAGAGCCTCTTTGTAAAAGAGCAGCCTCGCCTCCCTTTCCACAAATCGGGCATTCTCTGGGTGGGTCATTGATTCCTCTATCCCGCTGTCTCCAGTTTTCCTGCACCCCATCAGCATCTGCCCTTGGGTCAGGTAAATCCAGAATTCTAGAAGAGAGAGGAGAGTTTTTGACTTGTGTTTGAAGAGGGCAATCACCTCTGCCTCTTTTCTTGGGCTCAGCCGCCTTCAAAGGATGCCGCTTCCAGTTTGGGGATCCCCGGGGTCATCCCTTGTTGATCCTGCTCACCTTCAGTTATGTGCTTTGCCCATTGATGGGAGGAGTTATGATTTTTTAAATAGATTTTTTAAAATCCAGCCATTATTATTTTCATAAATAATTCAAAGCAGCTAACATACCTAATGTTCCTCCTGGTTTCCCCAAAGCAACAACCCTGTGAGGTGGACTGGGTGGAGACAAAATGCAGACCCAAAATAGGAGCCTGAATAGTGTAGGGGGCTAATGCCTCCTACTAAAGGCAGCAATTAACATCCAGCTGCCTGCAATTTCTGCGAGTTCAATCCTAGCCAGGCTCAAAGTCGACTCAGCCTTCCATCCTTTCTAAGGTGGGTAAATTGAGGACCCAGTTTGTGGGGGCAAAAAGCTGACTTTGTATAAATATACAAAAGTATGAAGGCTATTGCTTAACGCATTGTAAGCCGCCCTGAGCCTCCGGAGAAGGGTGGCATATAAATCAAATTTTAAAAAAAAAATTCCAGCCACCTTTCGTGCTTATTCAGGTGGGACTAAAACTCCTGGTCTCCTGGTTTCCAGCCTGGGATCTTAAACACCAGACCAAAGTAGTCTGTATAACTTTCAGACCAAGTGCCTCTCAGGTTCACACATTTGTGAATCTGGCAGATTTAGAGGGCTGAATTTGAAATACTTTTTAAAGTTTTCACTAATCTTTGAATTTTTAGGCACATTTCTCTGAAGATAAATTTTCATTGACAATCTTGCTTTATGTACATAATTTTGCAAACAATGCTTTAAATATAATGCTTACAATTTTCATTAATGTATTTCTTTTTCATCGGCCTTTTCTCAGCTACTCACACACTGGCAAATGTGGACCACTGAGAATTTTGAACAATGGCATTTCTTCTGCATATGGCCTTCATCTGTTTATTGTTCCAAAAATGCAAAATTAGGTACTTTCTCATTCAGAAATTTGCGCTGGGCCCCAGTGTCCGGTTTGATTCCAAGGGGAAGGAAGTATAATTGCTCTTTGATTTGGTGACTTTAGCAAATCGAAAGCAACTTGGCGGGGTGCTCTGAATGTTGAACGGGGCAAAAGGGATCCTTGGGAAGAATTTAAATTGGTTCGTCAGTTCCTGAGGGGAGATGTTCCTCAGCCCCCCTCACCCATCCCCTTTCTCCTCTGCCTGCCAGGCACAGTGCCCACTCTTCCGCCAGGCTTGGAAGTGGCTTTGTCTAAAATCTGGAACTGTCTTCTCCTCTTCCTCCTCCTCCTCCTCCTCGGACAGAAGTTGACCCCCTCAGAACGGGTTCGCAATTTGGGCATCCTCCTTGACCCACAGCTGAAATTAGACCAACACCTGGCAGCTGTGGCTAAGGGGACCTTTGTACAGATTCGCCTTGTGCACCAATTGCAACTCTACCCAGATTGGGAGGCTCTTCTCACAGTCACTCATGCCCTTGTCACCTCACGGTTAGATTATTGCAACACGCTCTACATGGGGCTACCCCTGAAAAGTATTCGGAGACTACAGTTGGTCCAGAATGCAGCCACTCAAGCGGTCATAGGTGCACCTAGGTACTCCCACACTACACCAATCCTCCGTGAGCTCCACTGGCTTCCTGGTTGGTCTCCGGTCACAATTCAAGGTTGGTTATTACCTTTAAAGCCCTATATGGCTTAGGGCCAGGCTATCTTCGAGACTGTCTTCTACCGCATAGCTCCCAACAACCGGTAAGATCCCACAGAGTTGGTCTCCTCCAGGTCCCATCAGCTAAACAATGTCGTCTGACAGATCCGTGGGGGAGGGCCTTCTCTGTGGCTGCCCTGGCTCTCTGGAATCAGCTACCTCCTGAGGCCAGGACCACTACCACCCTACTGGCCTTCTGGAAAATGGTGAAAACATGGGGCCGTTGATCTCACCACTGCGATCTTGTAAGGTCTGGCCATGAGTGGTGTGTATGGGTTTTTAACGTCTCTTATTGTATATTGTTCGTACTGTCTTGGTTGTAAGCCGCCCAGAGTCCTTGGAGAGTTGGGCGGCATAGAAATACGAAAAATAAATAAATAAATAAATAACAAGAGCCTTGGTGGCGCAGCAGACTAAAGTGCTGTTAACTAGCACCAGCTGCCTGCAATTACTGCATGTTTGAATCTCACCAGGCTCAAGGTTGACTCAGCCTTCCATCCTTTCAAGGTAGGTAAAATGAGGACCCGGATTGTGGGGGCAATAAGCTGACTTTGTATAAAAAAGAACACCACTTAGTAGGGGCCAAAAGCCATACTAAGCAGGTATATACAAAAGTATGAAGGCTATTGCTTAACGCATTGTAAGCCGCACTGAGTCTCCAGAGAAGAGCAGCATATAAATTGAACTAATAAAATAAATAGTAAAATTAATTAACTAATTAATTAATTAATTAATGTACTTATTTGGTGGCCTTATTGATTTAGGAAACACCAAAACCAGAATACTAAAAAAAGTGCAATGGTGATTCTACAGGCATTTTTAATATGGAAAATATTTCCTGATAGCCAAAAGCACTGGAATAGTGGAATAGAGCACAAATGAATGTGGAACTTCTCATGTGATTTCAGGGTCATTTTCAATAAAATGGAAAGTTTATTGACTGAAACATTTTACTGAAACATAAATGAAGATTTAAGAAAGCAAATGCAGTATTAGGCTTAAGGGGACAGACTAGAATCTTTGTCCCAGAGCAAGACTGGAGCGGTGGGGAGTTGCGGGGTGGGAGAAATCTAATGTAAGGTCTGTTCTCTACCCTAAAAGTTCTGTCCCCCCATTCCTAATTCTGTCCCAGTTTAGTTTGCATTGGGCACATTTTTGCTCTTGAAAATTGTGGAGGCAGCACAAGGGCTTGCAAGGGGGCAACTTGCCAAGTAGTTTTATGCTCCTGAGATCTGAGCCCACTTCTGTTATGCCCCCGTCGGAGTCTGAATCTGCGGCGGAAGATGAGCTGGAACAAGAACTGACAGCGAGTGAGAGGGCAGCTCCGTTGGCCTTGGAGGAAACTGGAGAAAGGCAAAGTCAGTCCAAGCAAGGCTGTTTGGAATTAGTAAGGCCTGCAGACATGAAGGAGAGACAGAGCTCAGGCGAGGAGCAAGAACCAGCCCCTCCTGATGCAATGACTAGGAGAGTGCAGAGAAGGTGGGATCTGTTCAGACAGAGCAGGCCACTTACAAGGGGAGTGCCCTGCTTAGCTTCACCAGGCACATCTGGGGACTGAGACTTAAGGAGATGCCGTGGGGAGGGGCATTTGTTGGGAACAAACGCTGAGTTCCTGAAGTGTTGTGTGCCGATATTGAACTTGCCAGGAGTCCTTGCATTCCTTGTTGGCATTCTGGACTAATTACCTGGATCTTTTGCTCCCTGAATTCCTTCCTTGACTCTTGTTTTGCCAAAGACATTTGGGATTTATTGCCGTGCAGCCTTGGTGCAGACAGCGCTGGGCTGGACTAAGTGTAGCCAGAGGCTGCTTGAGATTTGTGTGGGGGTTTATTCTCACTGTACTCTGGGACTTGCCAGAAACATGGGAGCATTTGGGGAGCTTTGGAGCAATAAAGGGGTGGTTTGAACTGCCAGCTGTTTGTGATATCTCTGTGCCGTGCCCTGGGTCATGACAGCACCTTTTTGTCCACGGTGAAGGATGATGCCCTTACTCCTGAGCAGCAGCCCTGAAAACTGGTGAGACAGGTCACTCAGTGTGATGTTTGTCTGCCAAGCTGGTTCTAGTCTCTGCAGGTTCTGACAGTTGGGGTCAGACTGGACAGAAGGGGCCCGAGGGGCTGCATTGTGCTTCAGGAGCAGAGCCAGGGCTCCAACCCTGGAAGTTCTTCAAGGTTCTGCTTGTTTGGCAGCGGTGAGCCCAGTTTCCCTGGATGTAACAGCAGAAACTGTGTTTGAAGCAGAGTGCCATGGAAACTAGTTCATTCCCTCAAGATCCCTTCCCCACTCCAGATTAGTGTTAGATCTGGGCCTCCTGAAGTAAGAACTCTTCTAGCAGAATTGTTTTGGATGTCCAAGGGCTTCAAGGTCCACTTCAAAGTAATGCTTCTGCACCACAAATCCCCCATGACTCGGTCCAGCTCATCCCTGAGTGGAACCTTCCTTCCATGTCCAGTTTGAGGGGAAGGGAAAGCCAAGGTGTGGGAGCAGGCAAGCAGGGTTGGCCAACAGCATCACCACACCTGAGACTCTGATGCCCTCCCCCTTGGCTCTGGGACTTGCCCATGGCTCCTTTGGAGCTGAAGTTTCTCTTGATTCTCTCATTTCACATTCTTAATTAATCCTAATCTCTAAACATCCCCAAATAAATATCTTTTATCATATGCCATCTGGAATCTTAGAATTGTCACTGCTTTTGCTCAGAGCCCTGCCAACTCTCAGCCTTCCTGAAGACTGGCATGTGAAGGCAAAGAGGCAGAGTTTTGGGGGGGGGGGGCTTCTTGGTCAGTCAGCTCCCCCCTTAATTAAGCAGAAAACCAGCACCCATAAGCTTAAAGCAAACCTTTGAATAACAGTTTCAAAGTTTGTATTTTATGCCCTTTTTTGCTCCTGTGCAAACCTAATGATAATATTTGAGAGCCAGATGTTTCCCAGCGGGAAGCTACTTGACATCTGGGCCTTGTTGTTATGATGGACTTGTTTGCTCTCGGGCTCTTTGATCACACAAATTGACCTTTCTCAGTTTCTCCCTTAGTTTAAGGCAGGGGTCTTCAACCTTGGCAATTTTAAGCCTGGCGGACTTCAACTCTTCAGCCAGCTGGGGAATTCTGGGAGTTGAAGTCCTCCAGGTTTAAAGTTGCCAAGGTTGGAGACCCTTGGTTTAAGGAATGAAAGACAATGTATGAAATATTGCATGGGCACACTGGAGAAGGATAGGCTGCGGAATATGCAGGGGTTCAGAAAACAGTGGGATGAAACTGAAATTTGATTTGCTTTCTTTTTTCTTGGGCCCTTTAAGTTCTGTGGGTAACTCTTTTTTCAAAATTTTCTGCATTTGGGATAAAATTGCCTGATGATGGACATGAATGGATGGCAAATTAGGTTGTGGGCTGGGTTCACACAACCAACTAGCACTTGTTCAGAGCACAAAGCAGCCACAGGCTTCAGCCTGACTTGCTATTCCAACCCGGTCCCTGCCATGAAGGTTGGGTTTGGCAGGGGGGTGGGATGGAAGGAGACCCGAATCGGGCACAAGGCACAATCGCCATGCAATCTAGTCTTGCAAACCAAAGAAAAACTGGAAATGCCTGAGGAAATACCACAGGATTATATGGTGACGGTAAAGAATGGATTTGAGGGATTAGAATTGATAAATAGGGTGGCTAAAGAACTTTGGGCTGAAATTTGTGACATCGCTGAAGATAAACAAACAAACAAAAAACCCAAATACAGAAAATTACGTGAGGATGAAATGCGCGTGTGCTAGTACTGAAGAGAGGCTAAACGTTAAAGGCAAAAGAGGAGGGGAAAATGCATCCACTTAAATTTCTGATTTCTAGAGAAAAACAAGTGTTGCTTGCTGTTGGGGAGCAAGTATGGAAATAGAGAAGTGGCCAAAGGACCAGAAAAGAGGGATTCATAATTCAGTAGCCCAGAGGCTAAAGAGTCCTGGAGCTGCCCAATAAACCTCTTGTCTCACGTGCAAGGAAGAGAAAGGTCCAGATTCGGCCAGGCTGACTTCAGCAATTCAGGGACGGCAATTCAGGTTCACACCCAGGCAGCATCTTCTCATGGGCAATGGGAAAGGAGAGAAGGCTCCCCGGAGGCACCCATCTTTTGGGGCTTTGGGCTACACAAATGCCGAGCAGCCCTTAAAAATATGGATATACAAGGCTGCCTCTTGAAGAATTGGTATGAGGAAGAGGAGGGGGTGGTTTCGTGCAACATGGAGAAACTTAGTGGTCCAGAATTGGAAAGAGAGGGCACTGAGGTGGTATACTCATGAGTGGTGTGTATGGGTTTTTAATGTCTCTTATTGTATATTGTTCATACTGTCTTTGTTGTAAGCCGCCCAGAGTCCTCGGAGAGTTGGGCGGCATAGAAATACGAATAATAAATAAAGGGCACAAATTGGGGATTGGGGATTATGGTTTTTATTGTTGGTTGTTTTTTTTTTAAAGAATCTTAACACTGTTGCTAGGAGCCAACCAGAATTGAGGCTCATGAGATGAGCAACCATATTAGCCACATACTGTACATACATGCATGCATGCATACAAACACACACACACACACACACACACACTCTTGCCTTACTGGCTTTAACTTGTCAACAGAAATAGTGGAGTAGAAGAAATAGAAACTGAAATTAAACATGAGGACAAATTTCAAGAGCCTTAAATATTTAGCTGATCCTGCTTAGCTAGCTGGAATATGGGGAAGAACTTCAGGAATGTCTTGATGACGGTGAAAGAAAACCCTTTTTTCCCTCAAGTCCTGGATGCGACCTGCAAGAAACAAGATAGTATTTGTCAGGCAGAAATACCAACGTATGATCTGCGGGGGAGGGGGGGACATATAATGGTCAATAAAGGTTGGGTGAGATCTGTTTGGCAGCAGCATGTGTGAAAGGGGCTTGGGTCTACTTGTCTGCCACAAGTTAAATGTGAGCCGGTGGCTCATGAAGCTGCTAAAAAACGAAATAGGAATCTTCAAATAGCTGCAGACATGCTCTGTTTGCCTGGACACTGTCGGGCTCTTCTGAGGCTGCTGACTTGGAGGATGTGTTCAGGGTTCTTGACCAGCTGAATTCTACCCTCTGTGGACCCAACCCTTGCCCTCTGAGATCAGTCAGAGGGGAGGAAATGCTGAAAGCCTGGGAAGGAGGGAGGCAGGAGCAGTTGCCACCTTGAAGAAGGAGTTGGATCTCTGGACTCAACACTTGTAGAAAACCCAGTCCCCAGGAGAATCTTGGAGACCTGCCAACTGCAAAGGGTCCTGCATGGAGCTGATTATATGGATCCCCTTCAGTTAGGATTCAGACCAGGGAGTGAGTCAGGAATGACACAGTCATTTTTACAGGTAAACATTTAGGATTTCTAAGCCGCCCTGAGTTATCCTGTGAGTGGCCAATACATTTGATAATTTGATAAATGTGTTTATTTATTTGAAAAGTGGGAGTGCAGTGATCCCTGCCCCTCTAGGATCTCTCAGATCTTCTGGCACAATTGAGCATGGCATTCTCCTGGGGAAATTGGGAATTTAGCTGTGATGGGCACAGTGATTCTCCTCCTTGCTATTGATCAGAGATTTGATATTGATATGGAATTCTATCCTCCACGCTATCATCATCCCTAATGCCTGGTGAGATAATATCAGAATCTTATTATACAGCACCATCCAGAGATGAAGGGGAGATGCAATGGGGGACCATATCCCTATCTGGAGGCTTTAAGGTCCAGGATGGATTGAATCCTGGCAAGATGGAGTGGCTGTTCATCCCAAGGACCTGCTGGCTCTGGAAAGGGGGTCACTTTTTAAAATGTTCTTCTCCTTGCAGAAAAAAAATGCAGAATCTCCTCACCTGCCATTGTCAAGAAGGCCAAAAAGAGGGTTTCCAATCTTAACTCTCACCAATGACTTACCTATTCCCTCATGGAGAAGATGACTCTATATCAGCCAGCGCCTTCCATTCCTCCAATGCCCTGAGAGAGAAAGGCACTGAGCAGAACCACACCTGTCTCTTTTTCTATCTTAGATCAGATTAACAGAGTTGGATGGGACCTTACAGGTCATCTACTCCAACCCTCTACCCAAGCAGGAGACCCTCCACCATTTCTGACAGATGGCTGTCCAGTCTCTTCTTGAAAGCTTCCAGGGATGAAGCTTCCACAACATCTGAAGGCAACTTCTGTTCCATGGGTTGATTGCGCTGTCAGAAAATTCCTCCTTATTTCCAGGTTGAATCTCTCCTTGTTCAGTTTCCATCCATTGTTCCTTGTCTGGCCTTCGGGTGCTTTGGAGAATAGCTTGACCCCCTTCCTCCTCTCTGTGGCAGCCCTTCAGATATTGGAAGTCTGCTATCCTATCCCCCCTGGTCCTTCTCTTCACTAGACTAGCCAGGCTCAGTTCCTGCAACTGTTCATCGTATGTTTTAGCCTCCAGTCCCCTAATCATCCTGGTTGCTCTTCTCTGCACTCTTACTAGAGGTGACCAAAGACTGGTGGCCTTCTCTGCAGTGGCAAAGCCTGGAGGCTGCCCTTGTTCCACAGAGGTGGGGAGGAGGTCAGCTGTTGGGTGCTGAGAAAACACCCCTTGCTCACCATATGGCCTTTTTCTTCCATTCTTCTCTTTGGTTTATTGGGTGGGTAGGGGTAGGGGAGGCTAGCACAAAGCTTCCCGGAAAGCCTCCCTCACACTCTCCACTCCATGGACTTTATATTTGGATATGTATTATTCATTGGAAATAATACTCTGATGTGCAAATTGTATGGAGAAGCAGGGTGCCGAGAATAATTGGAGCTCGCTCTTGACAATAAACATCATCAGCAACAAATGTTCATTAGAATTCCTTTGTCCAGAAAGTTTATTGTCTTTGTATTTCATAATGTAAAATCATTTGTAATTTTTATTATCACGTTTGGGCATTCTGGCTGTAATGAGAAGGGGAAACGAGAGCTGAGCAGAGTTTTCCAAACATTTGTGGAAGTAGAATTTGGCATTTGCTTTCAAAACAAGCAGCACCAAATGGCGGTGTGAGGCTTTTCTTTCCTTGTGGAAATGCATTGCAAAAGTCTCTGGATGTTGCCAAGACTCCTTCGGAAATGGAGGGGCGCTGGATCGGCCATTCCCTCAGCACCTCTCCTGTAGAGGAAGGCCTTTTTCAAGTCTGGGAGCAGCAGAAAAAGGGAGCCTCTCTTTCCTTGGACATCCCAGATGGGTCTGGGATTGTTGCCCCAAAGTGCCAGATCTGTGACCACCATTCAAGGCTCCTCACTCTCAGCCCACTTTGCTTCTGCTGGGATCTGCCCCCGACCCTTAGCAGGGGAGGAGGAGTTGGGGACTGGGTCCATCTTCTGCTTTGCATGGTTATGGCTGCCCAATTTATATACCGTAACTCTGAGCTCAGGGATAAAAGAGATAAATATTTAAACACAATCTAAGTAATCCAATTCCTGTCCCCCCAAGCTAGCATTCCCAATGCATAGATGATACCCACGGTCCCTGTGCAGCTCACCTCCACCCAAGGCCTGGAGAAGAGCCAGCCTAGAAGGCCTCCCCGGAGGCAGAGGGCGCTTAAGGAAGGGGCCTCCACCACCCAGGTCCCATTAGCGGCAGTGCCTGAGTGGCTGAGGGAGCAGCAGGTGCCCTCCTGCCCCACCCCACCTCCAGCAAAGAGAGGAAGAGGATGCAGGGATCCTCCATTCAGGGGCTGGAGCTGTGCCTCTGTTAGGCTGTCCTTTCCTTGGCCAGTGAGCTGGACACTGCCAGGCAGAGATGACACCTTGTGATCTGTACTTGGCGGGGGGTGGGGGGCTCCTTTTGGTCTTCTGAGGAGCAAAAAGAGCTTCAGTGAGCAAAATAACCGCTAGTGAGAAAGAGTCGGGATGGGGCACAGCCCCCCCCACTTGAAGCTGGGGAGATGGGGGGGCTTTAAAGGTGGGGAGGCCCCCTTCCTGCAGAACCGCTGGGGCGATGTGAGTTTAAGTGTGGTTTGTTCCAGCACTGAGAATTAATAATTAACATGGCCACCGTGCGGCTGTCTCCTTGTGCTAGGCTTCAGCAGCTCAATCTTCCTAATGGCTGCCACCTTTGATCTCCCAGTTAAATGTCAAGCAATAGCCAGGAAAGGCTGCAAGGTTCCTGGCTTGTGTGGGATGGATGGAGAGAAACCAAATTAATTCCATAGGTGTGCTTCTATAAAATACAGTTTTCCTTACTGCTTTGCAGTTA
Source organism: Masticophis lateralis (assembly GCA_030761175.1). Classification (NCBI taxonomy): domain Eukaryota; kingdom Metazoa; phylum Chordata; class Lepidosauria; order Squamata; family Colubridae; genus Masticophis; species Masticophis lateralis. The sequence continues at coordinate 672,428 of JAUDYJ010000015.1, read as the reverse complement.
CTATTTTGTGACCTGAAATACCATCGTGGTCTTTGTGACATGGCAATTTATCTTCTAAAATAGAGCAGGAAAAAAGAAAGAAGCATTTCGTTTACACGATCTTACCTGGTGGCGATGGAGGTGGCGAAGCTCGTCGCATCTGCAGATAATCGCCCGGCCACCCTGTTTAGGGTATCTCGCTCCCTCCTGAATCGGAGGGCAGGAGAGGACCCTCTGCGGGACACGCCGAGGAGTTTAGTCAGCATCTGCGGGATAAGATTGCTCGGATTCGGGACAGTCTGGACTCCGACTGGGCAGGGTCTGATGGTGAGGAGGCAGCTGGTCTTGGGATTTGCGAAGAGTTCGATCCTGTCACCCCTGAGGAAGTGGACAGGATCATGGGAAGGCTGAGTGCCACCACGTGCGTACTGGACCCATGCCCCTCCTGGCTTGTTTATGCAGCCCGAGAGGTGTCATGGGATTGGATCCAGGCAGTGATAATGGCATCTTTGGAGGAGGGGATCTTCCCTGCCACCTTGAAGGAGGCAGTGGTGAGACCCCTCCTCAAGAAACCTGCCTTGGATCCAACTATACTGGATAATTTTCATCCGGTCTCCAACCTTCGCTTTGTTGCGAAGGTTGTTGAGAGCATGGTGGCACGGCAGCTCCCGTTGAACCTGGAGGATACAGACTACCTGGATCCGTACCAATCAGTTTTCAGGCTGGGGTACAGCACAGAGACGGTTTTGGTCGCGCTGGTGGATGATCTTTGTAGGGCTCGGGACAGGGGTTATCCTCGGTTCTGGTCCTCTTGGATCTTTCGGCGGCCTTTGATACCATCGACCATGGTATCCTGCTGCAACAGCTCGAGGGACTGGGAGTGGGAAGCACTGTTCTACAGTGGTTCTTCTCCTATTTCTCAGGCGCACGCAAGCGATGTTGGCAGGGGGGGCAGAGATCGGCTATGAGATCGCTCACTTGTGGGGTGCCTCAGGGTTCGGTCCTCTCACCTCTCCTGTTCAACATCTATATGAAGCCGCTTGGGAAAATTATCCGTGGTTTTGGGGTGCGGTATCATCAATATGCTGATACCCAGCTTTTTATATCCACCCCAAACCAGCCCAGTGATGTCCTCGACGTGATGTACCACTGCCTGGAAGCGGTACGGACCTGGATGGGGAGGAACAGGCTTCGACTCAACCCTGCCAAGACCAAGTGGCTGTGGGTACCGGCATCTGGGTCCGATCGAGATATTTCATCGTTGACCATCGGGGGTGAGGTGTTACACCCTGTGGATAGTGCTCGCAACTTGGGTGTCCTGGATTCATGGTTGTCTCTCAAGGATCATGGGACAACTGTGACCAGGGGGGCATTCACCCAGGTTCGCCTGGTGCGCCAATTGCAGCCTTACTTGGACCAAGATGCCCTACGCACTGTTACTCATGCGCTGGTCACCTCCTGTCTTGACTACTGCAACGCTCTCTACCTAGGGCTGCCCTTGAAAACCACTCGAAGGCTTCTGCTGGTGCAAAATGCAGCCGTGCAGGTTGTGATGGGAGCGTCCCGACACTCCCATGTTACACATCTCCTGTGTGACTTGCATTGGTTACCGGTTGCCCTTCGGGTGAGGCTCAAGGTGCTGGTTATCACCTACAAAGCCCTTCATGGCCTAGGCCCGGGATATTTGTCAGACCTCCTGCAGCCAGCAACAATCCCCAATCGCCCAGTGCATTCCCAGAGACAGGGCTGCCTCAGGGTGCCGTCGGCCAGACAGTGTTGGCTGGCGACCCCCGGGGGAGAGCTTTCTTCGTGTGTGCACCCACCCTCTGGAACCAACTTCCTTTGGAGCTCCTGATGGCTCCCGACCTTCGCTCGTTCCGCCGTGATTTGAAGATCTGGTTGTTTCGCAGTTTGGACTGACGGGGCTTTTTTAAATCAATTTTAACTGTTTTAATTTAGAATTTTAATTCCCATTGTTTTTAATGAGGGATTGTGCGTTTTTATTGTTGTGAGCCGCCCTGAGTCCTCGGAGATAGGGCGGCATATAAATTGCATAAATAATAATAATAATAATTTCCTTTTCTTAAGGCCAGTTAAATAAGATTTTGCTCCCTGCTCCCTCTGGGTGTCTCTGGAGAGGCCGTCTCGACTGCCTGAAAGAAGATTTCTGCAAGCGCAGCAGAATTGGGGTCGATTGGGGACCCCAGATGGAGGGGAAAGGGAGAAGAGCAGCTGTCCCTCTCAATAGGCCCCTCCCTTAAATAAAAGGGCCAACTTTCAACTCTGAAGCTGCCCAGGAGATATGTCCTTGTGGAATCTCTGACTGCCTCCCACAGAAGTACATTTCGCCAGTTGGGCCTCCCAAAGAATATGGTGCAGCCCCCTGCTGGCCCTCATCAGGGGGTCTTTTCACCTCCGGTTGGAGCCCAGGATCCTCTGTCCCCCCAGCTTCTTTTTCAGGACAAAGGAGGGGGGCAGCACTAGTCATGAAGGGGGACAGCTGGAGCCTGGCTGTTGCTGAAGGCCCCCCCCCCTCTCCAGCTATAGCCCCAGCTGCCTGAAGGGGTTGCTTCTTGTGGCCATAGGTTAACCAATGGAGCAATTAACCAGTGGAGCAATTAACCAGTGGAATGGCTTGCCTCTAGAGGTTGTGGATGCTCCATCACTGGAGGTTTCTATGAAGAGACTGGACGGCCACTTGTCTGGAATGGTATAGCAATAGCAATAGCACTAAGATTTATATCTCGCTTCACAGTGCTTTCCAGCCCTCTCTAAGCAGTTTTACAGAGTCAGCCTCTTGCCCCCAACAATCTGGCTCCTCATTTTACCCACCTCAGAAGGATGGAAGGCTGAGTCAACCTTCAGCCGGTGTGATTCGAACTGCCAAACATTGGGCAGCTGGCAGTCAGCAGAATTAGCTGCAGTACTGCATTCTAACCACTGTGCCACTGCAACTGTTGCTTCAGTAGGGGCTGGTCTAGAAGATCTCCAAGGTCCCTTCTGACTCCGGTATTCTGTTACTGTTGATGCTCTGCCAGGCAGGATTGGGAAGTGAGGGGAAGGACGAAATGCTCTTGGTCACCCCCCCCCCCTCTTTTCTGGGTTGAGGTGGCAACTCAGCTGGAGAGAGGGGCTCTCCAACAGTGAAACTGTCCCCAAAGCAGTGTGGAAAGTGTCTTTCTGACCACCACTGCCACATGGAGCTGAATTCTGGCCAGACCTTGAGATCTGGCTGGGAGAGGGGGCTCTCCAGAAAAATCAGCTCCAGGACCTCCACGAAGGCCTTGAAGCTTTTCTCCTCTTCATTGGCCATAGCTGCTGCTTCTGAAGGTGGAAGCGCCTCCCCCTTGCAAGCATACCTGACACCCCACCCCACCCCATGCCTGTGAGTTGACTGCCTGTCTGTCAGTCACCGTGGGAGGCAGGAGGGAAGTTGCTCCCCATCTCCCCCTTGGAGGCCTGGGGCGGGCGGGTACAGGGAGAGGGGGCTTGGCCTGGCCCAGCAGGGCTTCTGGGCTTTCATAATTCTCAGGGAAGCCTGAAAGCTTTTATACTCGATCTGTTTATCCCTCAATGTGGATAACGGTGGGAGACTCCTGGAGTTACTACTCTCTCCAGCTGCAAAAAGGTTGTTTTCGCTCTGCACAGTGTCCCTATACGTAACTTTAGGGCCAAAGTCCCATCCCTGGTCCTGAAACCCTCTTCCTACTGCCCTGCTGGGCCTCCCCTCCAGCTCACCTGTGACCTGGGCTGCCCTTCTGCTCCCCCAGTCACGCAATAGCCCCTGCACGGCTTCAGAGGCTCCCTTTGGTCTGAAGTCCAGCTGCCCGGCCTGCCCTTCCCCACCCCGTCCTGGAAACTGTTCACTCACAGCTGATCTTTGTCAAAACCAACTTCTTATTACAGAGACACGCCTATTTTAGCAGATTCCTTTCTTTGCCAAAAGAAACTTCTCCTTTCCCGTTTTGTAACTGCCCCATGAATGAGGGCAGTGGGCTTGTTGAGCGTGTGTTTGTGTGCTTCGGCCAAGTCCTGCCCACGCCAGGGTGGACTTCACTTACTGCCTCTTGCTGTTATTCCTGTGTGATCCGGTCAAGCTTTAAATCCTTCCCCCACACGTTGACTGAGAGTTCCTTGGACGATGGAGGGAGCTGATTAATTGAACAAATACAAATGTTTGCTGAGTCAAAAGCTTTTGAAGGTCTGATCTCTCTTTGGGGAATCTCCAGACTTCTGCAGGCAGAATAGCATGGCTGACCTTGGACACTGGGACATCCTGTTGAAGGCACCTCTGCCTGCGGCTCCTACCAATGCATCAGCCACAGATGCTCCTGCGGTTCAATTCACTGGATGGGCGAACCAGCAAATCTGGCTTGTCTGAAGAAACAAGCCAAACTTAGGAAGCATGGCATGCTAAACAAACCCTAGAAGGTTGTTTTGTTTCTTTGTTTTGCCTAGGAGCTAATTGAGGGAGCATGTTTTTAATGATCCTGAAAACCATCTCACAACTTTGTGCAAAGCTGTTTCCTATCCATGTATGTAGGCCAGACCCAGGGCAGGAAGGCTGAGGGCTACCCTGGCTGCTGAGCAGATGCTGACAGCCTCTCTCCCCAAAAAGAAATTCAGCTTGATTTCATGTAATTTAAATCTAAGCCTAATTACAATGAAATGTAAAGAACTAAAAAGGAATGTCTACCATTATTCCCTGCATATGGATCATGTCTTTCCTGTCTTGTTAACTATTCTGGGAATTCGAGGGGCCCTTCTGCTTGGGGTCTAGGGCATTTCTACCAGAGGAGACCCCCAATTGTCCAGGAATGTTTGTTGATGTGGCACAGAGGGCGAAGCGATCGATTGCACAAACAGGAAGCCTTTTTCTAGGCAGCCTTTTATCTTGCCAAAATGGGGGCTTAGGATCAATTGTGCTCAAAATTACACAGAATATATTTGGGAGTTGCTTCTGATAGCATCACTTCCCCCTTTTCTGTCTTGGGTACTTCTTGTAATCCGTGTAATAGAAAATCTAGCAACCCCCAATCTTTCGGACACCAGGGACTGTCCGTAGAGACGTGTTTTTCTGCAGGCTGGAGGTTTCGCGTGCTGCCTGCATCCCATGGATGGGGCTTTGCTTGTTTGCGCAGACAGATTTCTGGCATGCTGCAGACTGGTGCCGGTCCCTGGATTGGGTGGAAAAGCTGGGCTGTGACTTAGTCAGGGAGAGGGATTCAGACCTTCTTGGCTTTCTGTGGCAGATGTGAACAGTTGTTACCCTACCAACTATCCCCATCACTCTGGGGGTCCAAGTGGTTTTGTCCCTTGAACTTGCCTGCCTGAAGGGGACCTTCACCCTCAGCTGCCCTTAATGACCCTATGAAGGCCAGGGAGCAGAGTTGGGGTGACTCCTGCTCCTGGGTCAATGTTTAACAGATTAACACCTAAACTACACCATTTCTGACCAATAGCAGTCCAGTCTCTTCTTGAAAGCTTCCAGTGACGAAGTTCCCAAAACTTCTGAAGGCAACTTCTGTTCCCTGGGTTGATTGTTCTCACTGTCAGAAAGTTTCTCCTTATTTCCAGGTTGAATCTCTCCTGGATCAGTTTCCATCCATTATTCCTTGTCTGGCCTTCAGGTGCTTTGCAAAATAGCTTGACCCCCTTCCTCCTCTCTGTGGCAGCCCCTCAAATACTGGAGCCCTGCTATCCTGTCTCCCCTGGTCCCCCTAGTTCACTAGACTAGCCAGGCCCAGTTCTTGCAACCGTTCATCGTATGTTTTAGCCTCCAGTCCCCTAATCCTCCTGGTTGCTCTTCTCTGCACGTTTTCTAGAGTCTCAACCTCTTTTTTATAGTGTGTTTCTGTGTTTGAAAAGGGTTGTAGGCCAACCTGAGGGCTCTCCTACCAACGGAGCATCCAAATTGGTTTGGGCTGCTGAAATTCTGTCCTATGGTTTATCATTTCAAAATTGTGTCATCTGATAAATGGCTTGTTTTTTGGGAAAGCATGTAAGGATTAGATTGACTTGGGACTGAAGGTACCTTATTTCTCTCTAAGAATTGTATTTGTTCCATGAGTGATCGAGGGATTTCATTTCCTGTTCAGCCACCTTGTGGGCAATGTGGTGGTAGCAAGTACACCAAAGAGTGGCAATTGAAGTGGGATATTGCGTCCTTAAACATTTTTTCAGTCTCCAAGCAGAGCTCTAAGACCTGCTTAGCAGCAGCTGAAGGCAAAAACAGTGCCTGTACTCTCCATGCAGAGTTCTTGGGCTCTCTGCTGCACCATTCTGATAATGCAGATAATATTGCTTGTTCTCCACATCCATCGAATCCTGCCGTTAAAATGAAGGAGGATTGTCCTACTGAACAAGAAACGTCTGTTCACAAAAGGCCCGAACTCTCCATCTCAATCTTTCCTACCACGGAGGCATGCCACACCACACAAAGCAGGCTGTGTGTCCTGGGAAGCTTCCTTCTGAGAGAGGACTGGGTCTGGGGGGCTCTCCGGGGCATCTGAGCGGATGGGGAGTGTCCCAGCATCTCACCAAGGCTGTACTAATTCCTTCCCGATTCAGGAAGCTTTTCCAGGATGCTGGAAAAGTGACTCTTGGAGTCTCTTCTGCCCAGCAGCTAATTTTGGGATCGAGTCCACCCTTTTTCTGTAGCTTCAGTTTTTCCTTTATTTTTAATGTAGTTGCATCTTGTGTTAATGCACCCAGGACATGCTTCTCCAAGTCTTCTCCTGCTCGGACAAATGGATGCCCCAACTCCTGTCCGGAGTGAAAAGCAAATGGGCACTGCTGAGCACTTAAGGCCTGACCAGGGCAGCAGGAGTGGCCAAGTCTTGATCTGCATCGTGGGTTGCTCCTTGGACCATTTTAGAGGAAATGGGCAGATGCATGGGATGATTTTGCTGGGATGGATGGTCAACTCAAGCCCCCTCCAGGTGGGATATGAGTTGGACTGACTCCATCATCTTGAGCAAGTGTGGGACGAGATGACTTCTGAGAAAGGAAGAGGGTCACAAGATTTGAGTGGCTGCCTGCTTTGAAGTTGTGCGTTGTGAGTCCTTGATTGAAGAAGCTCTCCCTGGATCCAGCTTGCTTTTGCCCTTTGGGTGTTGGGAACGTGGGGGTGACTCAGCTTCAGAGAATCCTAGAAGGAACGGTTTATCTAGTTTCCTGCCAGCTGTGATTCAGATCCTCATGGGGTTGGCCATCCTGCCAAAGGACCTTCATGGCCTGGATTGGGGAGGCTGCTCTGCCTGGCCATTCAGACTCTCACTGACCTTCAAAGCCATCCACTGACTGGGCAGTTCCTGGTTGTCATTGTGGGGGGTGGCAGTGCTTGAGTTACTCCAGTGTGGTTCCCCCCCCCCCCCGTTGTTTGGCATAAATACCTTTAACCTTTAGCAATAGCACTTAGACTTATATACCACTTCACAGTGCTTTACAGCCCTCTCTAAGTAGTTTACAGAGTCAGCCTATTGCCTCAACAAGATGGGTCCTCATTTTACCCACCTCAGAAGGACGGAAGGCTGAGTCAACCTTGAGCCTGGTGAGACCAGAACTGCCATATTGCAGTCAGCCGGCAGTCAGCAGAAGTAGCTGCAGTACTGCACTCTAACCACTGTGCCATCGTGGCTCATGAGCAAGTCAGATGCTTTTCTCTTGTCCCTTGCTGACCTTTAGCTGTTCTTTGCCCCCAAGGCTGGGCCAGGAGCAGTGCAGGAAACTTGACCCAATGGCTGGGGGCTGCTGGAGTTTCCATGGGGCTGTAGACTCAGAGGAGATGCCTCCGAGGCTGAGCTGCTTCCAGATCTCCTGGCTTAGGAGTGGTGGCAGCTGAGGAAGCTCCGAAGGTCCCAGACAGAGGCTGATGGCTGAAGTCCACAAGTCTTAAAGTTGTCAGGGTTGGAGACCCCTGTTGTAGTGGGAAGAGAAATGCTGGCATCAGATGCACAATCTCTTATTCAAACTTGGGACCTGGTGAGCTTGTGATCTTCTGGCCACTGTCCATGTAGGATCTGACCAGGCAGAACCAAGTTGTAGTTGGAATCATCTTTTCCAACCATCAACAAGGGGCAGGAAAGCCAGAGGGACAATCCAGGAGCTGTGGTTGTCCAGACTCTTCTTAAGGGCGTCCAGGGATAGCCGCTATAGACACCCTCTTCCATCTATCGCTCAGATGGATCACCTTGTCAAGGGGGGTGGGGCGGGGGATGAGATTTCTGTCACGTGATCTGTTGTCTTCCTGATGCTTACAAATGCTTAACATAATTCATTTCTGAGATTTGGACATCGTACTTCCAGTCATGCAGCCTAAAATTGAATTTGCCTGTTTTACATCCACATTTTAATATTGATATAATCTTGATTCATCTTTGGTCTGCAGTTCAGACCATGAACCGCATCTTTGGTCTGCAGTCCAAACTATGTTTGGAGTGTAGCTCCAAACATAGTTACCAGTTACCTTCCATCATCCAGTATCGGTGCATTTTTAGTTTCATTTCCTTACTTAAGAATGTTGCATTTGCCACTCTAGAGATTCCTTCTGTTACTTTCAGCCATTTCTCTTCTCCAAGGTCATTTGAATTTTCTTTCTCTAATCTAGGCTGTCTCATCTAATCTTACGTCATCTGTAAATTTGACACAGATTCCTTCCACTTGCTCATCTGAAACCATATCAAAAAGATTGAAAAGTAGAAGTCCCATGTAGTGGAGCCTGGTACCCACCACTGGTGCTCCTTACAATTATATGAGGAACTGCATCCAACTTTTGAGGCAACTGGATCTCCTTTAACTGGCATCCGGCCCACAGCTGACCAATCATATGACAAAGGTTTATTGAAGTCAAGATTATTTATCTCCTTTGATCAGGGATTCCCAACCTTTGGGTCGCAGTGTTTGCAACTGGGCCACAGAAACAGTGGGCAAGCACGTGCATGCACGCACACTGCCATTTGTGTGAGCAGTGGGTGAGCACATGCACATCTGCTCCATTTGTATGAGTGGTGGTGCATGTGCACACAGTCGTGCAAATGGAACTGCACCCACACTTGCTGCTCACACGGAATTACCCTGGTTGGGGGATTCTGATTTAGATGCTTTTATGCCACATCAGATTAAAAAAATCTGGTTTATAAAAATGTATACAATTAATCTATTAACAAATAATAAAATCTCACAATAACTGCAATGTTAGGAATACCTTTTGTCTTCCATATAAGTTCCATTATATCACACATGCAGCAAACACCTTATCAATTGGGTCTCCATTGAAGTAAAATGAAGTCCATGGAACATTTCCTTCCAGCCCTTAAGGGGGAAACTGAGGCTGTTTAATTTGAAATCCAGCTTTGGATACTGGGGAGAAGAGGTTTTAAAACAGATGCTGTGATAGAAACACACAGGAAATGTATAGCTTATCTTTGTCTTGATGTGTAGGAGTTGCCACCTGTTATTATGTAGATTTTTAAAAAATTATGTAGATTTTTAAAAAACCCACTGGGTTGGGGGGACTTTGCTAGAGAAGCACTTTTGGGAGCAATAGCTGTCTCCCAGAGAGCATTCTAGAAAGGTACCATGTTTCCCCAAAAATAAGACCAAGTCTTACATTAATTTTTGCTCAAAAAGACACACTGGAGCTTATTTTGGGGTGATGTCTTGTTTTTGGGAAAATACATTACTAAATACGTCCATCTGGCTGACGATCTTAATGGGGGCTTATTTTGGGGGTAGGGCTTATATCACAAGCATCCTGGAAAAATCATGCTAGGGCTTATTTTCCAGCCGGCCCTTATTTTGAGGGAAACACGGTAGTTGGTGAGACTTGCAGTGAGTTAATGCTACAAAAAGAAAGACTTATTAACCCTGGAAATGAGAAAAACAACTAATCCAAGACTTTGGTTTACCCTAAACCTGTCCTTTCATTAGAAAGCTATTTTTAAAACCCTCTAAAACGCCCCCCTGCTTGCGCATTGCCATAGAAGCCATCGGAAAGATCTCCTAGGACTTGGAAACAGGGAGCGGGAGCCAAGGTGATTCTGGAGGAACCAGAACATCACAAGCAAAAGGCAGGGAGAGGATTCGCTCAGGCTGGAAACTGCAGGCGATGGAAGCAGGTGCTGAATTCTCACCATACCAATAAAGGAGAATATTTGTAAGGGTTAAAATGAGGGATCCTTGGTTCTCTCTGACCTTGGTTGTTTTCTGGCAGATGTTTCATTACCCTAACTAGGTAGCATCATCAGTGCTAGTAAGGAGGGCTGTTTGCTGTCAATTTATATTCTGGAATAGAAACCGACAGCAAAGAGCCCTCCTTACTAGCACTGAGGATGTTCTCTATGATGTTAGGGTAATGAAACATCTGCAAGAAAACAACCAAGCTCGGAGGGCACCAAGGACCCCTAACATCATCAATATTAGTAAGAATGGTTGGCTCTCAGTTGATGATCCAGCGACTTGCCCTGTCACTGTTGCTAGGAATAGCCTTGGAGGTCCTTTGGTTGGGCTCTTTTCTATTAGCTTCTTTGGCAGTTTCTTAATTTGGAGGACTGTAATTTAGAGAGCTGTGGTGGTGCAGTGCTTAGAATGCAGTATTGCAGGCTAATTCTGCCGACTGCCAGTAGTTTGATTCTCACTGGCTCAAGGTTGACTCAGCCTTCCAGCCTTCCGAGATGGGTGAAATGAGGACCCAGATTGTTAGGGGCAATATGCTGACTCTGTAAACCGCTTAGAGAGGGCTTTAAAGCACTATAAAGTGGTATATAAGTCTGAGTGTTATTGCTATTGCTATTGTTTACTTCTTGATTATTAGTCTGATGTCACTAGAATATAGAGAATAGAATATAAACAGAGAGCAAACTCCACTCTTTATTAATACTGATGATACCTAGTTTGGGTAATAAAATGTCTGCAAGAATGTCCACACCCCATGTCAGTGCACATGGGGGAGGCGACATTCGTGGCCTTTAAAATGGGCCAAAGCCAAGGCCAAGCTGAGCATTGCATCTTCAAAAGAGCCACCTTTAAGCACCGTTAGTGACGCATCGCTGATTCCATGAAAGGATGGGGATTTGGGATCCAAAGTTGATCGGGTGGTGGTCCCTGGGGGGCTCTCTCAAGATGGCCCAACTAAACCAGTTTCCAGCAGATTCTTCTGACCTTTGAACTGCAGCCATCAGGCCCATCAAAGTCCCGGGCTCTTTGGTTCCCTGAAAAATCTTAGTCTTGGCCAACCTTTCCAAATCTCCTGTTAGAGGCCAGACATGGTGGGGGACACGCCATGTGGCCTGCCTGAGGCAGATCCAGGAAGAAGGGATCCTGTCCTGCTCCCATTCCTTCTCATCTGGAGAAGTCCACGGTGGGTGGTGCTTACACATTAGACAGGGAATATCTCCAGAAGGTGATGCACAGTGATAAAAATGTATAAATGGGTGCAGTAAAATCTTTGCTTTTTTTAATCTGGAAGGAATTAAGTCAGGTTTTGGTTATTGTAATGTGGAGATCAAGAAGCAATAAAGCCAGAGTGCAGAGGACCAAATGTAGAAATGAGCCAGGCAGTCACACCCTTGCACAATTGGCAATCTACCAGTCACAAGCATGCTGGTGAAGAAGCAGAAAAAGATTTGCCCATCCCAGGTGGCCCAGAAATGCACTCCAGCTCTGCCTCTGTTTTCTCCTTGACAAGAGAAGGGATGCTTCCATCCAGAAAATGTTCTGCAGGCAAGCCCTCCCACCTATCATCCATCCATCCATCCATCCATCCATCCATCCATCCATCCATCATCAGTCTGTCTCTATCATGCTTCTCAACAGCCCATCTTCCTCCCTATTGGACAGTGTGCAATAAAATATTGAAATATAAAAACACATAAAAAATTTAAAAAATAATATAACATTTAGAATCTAAAAGGAGGCAGGGTGATTAGAATTTAAAATCTATTAGAACTTAGTTTAAAAGATGAAGGGCGGGCTCTCAGGGCACCAACCAGCCCCACAGCTGTGTGCTCCTCTAGGTGCAAGGTCTCTGAGCCCTCTTAACTTCGGTGGAAGGCCAGGAGAGGAGGGGGGGCGTCTCACCTGTGGGGGTGGGAGAGGTGTTCCACAGGGCAGCAGCAGAGTAGGCTCTCTTCCCAGAGATAGAAAAGTTTAGTTCTACCTCATCCTCATGACTGAACCTCTAGTAGTAGTTAAGGGGAATCACTTTGACCCAATGGTGGATGCCCCAGCTAGAAAGTGGAGACCCCAGTTCTAGTCCTGTCTGAGCCCAGAGCCCACTGGGGGACCCTGGGCCGCCCCTCCTTCTCAAGCCCAGGAAGAAGCAGGCAGGGCTTCTGAAACACCTTGCCCAGAAAGCTATGGAGGGTGGAGGGGAGGTGAGGTGGGGGGGGGGGGTGATCCAGCAGTTGCCAAGAGTACCTGGAAGGCAATTACAGAGATAAGGCCAAGCTTCCCCCTCCCCCAAGCCATAGGGAACAGCAGAGAAAGGGGGAAAGAGGAGGCAGGAGAACAAAAGGGACATTATTCTTACGAAGGGAAGACCCCAGGAAATAATCTGAGTGGGGGAGACATCCTGCATCTTTTCTGATGAAGTGTGTTCTTCTGAACTTATCCAGAATTACTTTGGTGATACTCTGTAATATCTCCATTGGGAGTAGCCTGCTGGGTTCAGGAATGTCTTCTTTTTAAGGGGGTTGGTTGCTACAGAAATCTGATGCAAGATTATAGGAAGAAATATCCTTCTGGGTTCAGCTCCAAGTGGGGAAAAAGACACTGGGAATGGAGACTGCTTGGAAAGATGGTTTAATGATGGACAGGATCACATAGTTTGAGTCTAACCTGAACAGAAAAGGGCCAAGATACAGCGATTCCCTGGGTTTTATGCTCTCTCTGGCTTTGAACTTCCTGGGGCCCCAAAAGAGGATCCTGATTGGTTGTCAGACTCCCAAGGGGTGGGGGTCTTAGCTAGCCTTGCGGGCTGATGTAATCTTCCCAGGTGCCATGTGGTGAGTTTCTGTTGCTAGATGGACCCCATTGTTTTGCAGATGTCCTTTGACAAAGGATTGGGTTTCTGCCTCTGGCCCATTAACAAAGGGTGTGGGGGCAGGAAGGTGGGAGCTGCTTTGTCTTTAAAACATGCTTCTCCATTTCTCATCCAGGGAAACATAATATTCTTCCTTTTTAATATTTTCCAAAATATTTCATTCTTCTAGAAAAGGGGTGGGTGCTAACTTCCTACAATCCTGGAGCCTGGATAGCTCAGCAGACTAAGCATTGTAATTAAAACCCAGCTGTCTGCAGTTACTGCTAGTTCGAATCCCCAGGCTCAAGGTTGACTCAGCCTTCCATCCTTTCTAAGGTAGGTAAATTGAGGACCCAGTTTGTGAGGGCAATAAGGTGACTTTGTATAAATATACAAAAGTGTGAAGGCTATTGCTTAATGCATTGTAAGCTGCCCTGAGTCTTCGGAGAAGGGCGGCATATAAATCAAATGTTTTAAAAAATATCCCTAATTTATTATTTTTTTCAAAACATGAATTTTGAAATATGTTCTTGGCAAAAGATTAAAATTGATCAGATAGGGAGACTGGATAGGTGCTTTTAATTGTTCTAATGCAAAGGGGACAGCATTGATAGAGGCAACAGAAAAGGATTCCTTCAGTGGCTCCCAAAAAGCTTTCAACCATGAAGGACTATGCAACATTATTTATTTATTATTTATTTATTTGTTTAGATTTGTATACCGCCCTTCTCCTTGCGGACTCAGGGCGGTGAACAGCCAAATAAAATAGTACACAAAAGTTAAACAATTTCTTTAAAAAAGCATATAACTTTGGCTAAAAATTAAAACCATTAACCATTAAATATTTAAAATACCCAACCCTATAATACAGATCTTAAAAATTCAGCGGGGTCAGGCTAGACCAGCAAGCTGAAAGAGATGAGTTTTCAGGGCCCGACGAAAAGTCCGGAGGTCAGCAATTGTTCTCAGTTTTGGAGGAAGATCGTTCCAGAGGGTAGGGGCTGCCACAGAGAAGGCCCTCCCCCTGGGGGTCGCCAGCCGGCATTGTCTGGCTGACGGCACCCTGAGGAGACCCTCTCTGTGGGAACGCACTGGCCGGTGGGAGGCTATTGGCGGCAGAAGGCGGTCCCGTAAGTACCCTGGTCCTAAGCCATGGAGCGCTTTAAAGGTGGTCACCAACACCTTGAAACGCACCCGGAAGTCCACAGGTAGCCAATGCAGCTCGCGCAGGAGAGGTGTCACATGGGAGCGTCACATTACCAACATCACCACCACCCCATACACCCCAAGACTCTGCAGAACATCTGTAGAGGGTGGGGACCCCTGGGATTGCCCCGAGCAGGAAGAAGAAGAGGGGCAGCAAAGGAAGGAGCCAGAGCTGCTTCTCTTTGGAAGTCCTCTTAGAACAACGGCTACATTAGCGCATCCTTTTCAGAAGAGGTGCTCAAAAGCCAGCCTTGGGGTTGTGTGTGGTTTTCTTTTGGTTGCTTCACGTTTTGATTCTGTTCTTGGAGGAGACTTAGGGGTTTGCGAAAACATACCAGTAGTTTGCAACCTGACAAGACAGGTGCTTTTCTGATTGCCGAGACATTGATAGGCAAGGTTAGAAGGATGTGTCTCCATGAATTATGCAGTGGCCCAAAGGGCCTGTCTTTCGAACACGCTTCCATCTGTAGGAAGCTCTTCTGGAAGATTGCTTAGACTGTGCAAAGGATGTCTTGTTATTCATTTATTAAATACTAATAATTTAATGATACCACAGCACAGGAGAGTTTTGTAGCTTTTCTTGTTGCTGTGCCCAGAAGTGAAGGGAGTGCCCGTTTCTTCCGGTTCTGTGGGAGGCCCAGAACAGCAGAGGAATAACCCCGATCCTCTGCAGCTTTCTGGGCAAGGTGTTTCAGAAGCTCTGCCTGGGCTTGAGAAGGAGGAGCTGCCCAGGCCCCCCAGTGGGCTCTGGGCTCAGACATAGAATAGAACAGAACAGAACTGGAAGGGACCTTGGAGGTCTTCTAGTCCAGCCCCCTGCTCAAGCAGGAGGACCTATACCAGTGATGGCTAATTTTTTTGCCATTGCATGCCAAAAGCTGGGGGTGCTGAGTGGTCGCACGTGTACATGCCCACACCCATAATTTTATCCATCCTGCCACCCCCATGCATGTGTGCACTGCCTCCCATGCTCCCCCTGCTTTTGGCATGTGATGGCCCCGTAGGTCTGGTTTTTTTTGCCCTCCCCAGGCTCCAGAGGCTTTCTAGGAGCCTAAGGAGAGCAAAAACAGCCTTCCCCATCTCCCCGGAGGCTCTCCAGAGGCTGGAAACAGCCGTTGGGCCCAGAAGGCCCAAAAATCAGCTGGCCAGCGCGTGCATATGTGCTGGAGCTGAGCTAGGCAATGCTCATGTGCCCACCAATGTGCCATAGGTTCGCCATCATGGACCTATACCATCTCAGACAAGTGACTGTCCAGTCTCTTTTATGTGGTAATAATTGATGTCAGCCCAACATTTGGAATAATTCTAGCATTATAGATTATTTTGAACAATGTTTGTTCAATCCCAGGTTTGTTTGTCCATTAGTTTTAATAATTCTGCAGAGATGCCATGAGTTCCCAGCATTCTTTGATTGTTCTGCACTTTAAAGTTCTGCTTATTTTATTTATGTTTTTCATTTGACCGTGTTTTTGTACTAGCTCTAAAACTTTGTCTTGTATCGATTTCAGTTTGAGTTTTTTCTGCTGGTAACTTGTATCAGTGATTCATTAACCATTTTCAGGCTTTCATTCGTATCATTCTCCCTTATAATTTTTTTCTTCCTACTGATTTTCCACAAGTTCAGGCTCAGCATTTTTCCCCAGATCAACCAAATGTTGATTTTTTGGTTGCGTCAGAAATTGACAATTGGCTCTGAATGGGGCTCTACCGGGTCCCCCTCAGGCCAAGCCACAGCCATGGACTATTTCATGCGTACTTGATGTCCTCACATGCTTTTCTGGCTCTATTAACTCAGAGGAGCCTTGGTGGCAGCTGCTGTGCGCTGAGCTTGGCCAGCCATGCATGCCCAGGCCTCCAGCTGCCCTGAGAAGCTGCCAGGCAGGAAGTGGCTTGAGTGGCCGGGTGCCAAGTGTGGATCAGCCTCTGAATATTAATTCTCTCCCTGCGTGTGGGGAAGAGGAAAGCATTTCCTCATGGATCCCATGGAGGCAGCCTAGCTTTAAAATCCTTCCCAACCCTCCCTTCCTTCTGATGAATGGAAACTCTTTTGAGAAGGAAACTAGATTCTCCCTTCCCCCATTATTCTGGGCTTCAATGTCTACAGTTATTCCTTCTGCCCAGCTCATCCATCCCTCTAGTTGAACCTCTCCCAGCAACTCCCCCTTTCACCTGGGGAGGGGGGCTGGAGTGGGAGAGAGTTGTGCCATTCCTTGAGGTCCGGGTAGATGGATTTCCTTAAAGGAAACAAGGTGTCCCGCCCCTCCCACCGCCCAGGATCAGAGTCATCTAGCCCAGAGCTGTAGGACACACAACCCAGCCAGGGGGAGGGGAGGAGAAGGGGGAGCAACCCCCCCTCCTTGATCCTCCTCTCTTCGACCTTCTTGGAGGGAGACCTGCCCAACCAGGTGGGCTTCTCTGCTGGCATTTTTCTGTCTCTGGAAGGGAGTTTGGAGCCCCCCCCCTTTGGGAAATGGTGAAAAAGCAGGAGGAAGACTTATAAGACTCTGGTGGTGCCTTCCAGATGTGAACAGAAGGCCACGATACAAATCCTGGCTAAAGGCTAGAGGAATGTGTCTCAGCTGGACTTCACCTCCCAGAGTCCCCCAGCCAGCATTCCAGGGAATTATGGGAATTGGTATCCAATCTCCAAGGTTGAGAAATGCAGCTCTAGGCCATCCATGTCCAGTTCCATCTTGTGTTTTCAGAGTTTCTACAGAGGTCACTTCTTGGGCTGAATGGCCAGGTGCTCGCAAACGTTGGCCTGTGGTTCATTGCCCTACAGCCTGTAGCTAAGGAGAGTTTGGGGGCATTACCAACCAACTTCTGTGCAGTGCCGTAGAGGCGGTGCTCTCATCTCACAATCGGGAGGCTGTGAGTTCGATCCTAGGTAGCGGCAGATATTTCCCTCTCTGGGCACAATGGGTAAATATCACCTGCGAACTCTGCATTGGTGACAGGAAAGGCATCTGTCCAGTAAACACTCAACTCCATTCAGTTGCCTCAACACCGCCCCGATGCAAGGGATTACAGGGTCAATAAAAGACCAACCAACTTCTGTGGTGAGGCAAGCCATGGTTCTTGAGTGATGCTAATGGTGGGCATTGTAGTCCAAGTTCAATGCCACTTTTCAGCCAGACATCTGCTGCATGTTAACTGGGGCTGGAGGCTGCCAGTATCTTGATCATGGGGCTCAGGGCATGAAGGCCGCTTCAGCCTCAGGCCAGGAGGCCATCTGGTGGTCACATCCTTTGCAGGTGAAACGAAGCATCTCAGGCCTCACCTCAGGTGTCTTTTGATAAAGAGCAAGTTATAGATTCTGACCTTGAACTTTCTCTATTTTCTCTTTATTCAATCAGGTCATCTCAGCCGTTTCCAGACTTTCTCACCACAGCATTGCTCAGAACAAGGGCATCAGGTAAGAACACTGTCTTCT
Organism: Masticophis lateralis; assembly: GCA_030761175.1. Taxonomy (NCBI): domain Eukaryota; kingdom Metazoa; phylum Chordata; class Lepidosauria; order Squamata; family Colubridae; genus Masticophis; species Masticophis lateralis. The sequence goes on along the minus strand of JAUDYJ010000015.1, from coordinate 654,789 downwards.
TATTCCATTTTGAGATTCCTTTTTAATGAAAAGCTACTTTTTTGCAACAAATAAATTAATGCTTTGCTTTAAATGGAGGATTACAAACGTCTCCTTCAAAATGTATAACAATTGAATTATCCAAGCATGAAAATGATGAGTGGTGAAGCTGCTGGATTTAGGAGCAGGGAGGCCAAGGCTTCCGCCCTTCCTTGGGCCGGGGGTGATTTTGGTTCCCCCCACCTCATCTCAGCCCTATACAGGAAATCAAAAAACATTTATGACCCAACTCATACTGAACCACCATGGAAAATTACAGGCCATTCCTTCATTGAAGAGGCCCTTGTCCTGTATGGATCAAGATTCGAGATAACAAAATCATTAACGTTATTATTTATAATTCAGTTAATGCATTTCATTTAAACGGATGTTACAAAATCAATTTTCCATTGTATGCCTCAATTTCTTGGTGATCTATGATTTTCTTAACCCACAACTCCCATCTATTCACATGATTTCTCTGTCATGTTCTGGTCGGGATATCTGGTCTGCAAATGCCCAAGTGTGCCCAGATGTTCACGAGGCGGCCCAGAGCACTCAGAGGTTCCTGCTCACCGTTGCTCCCGTCTAATGGCTTGTCTGCTTTTTTTGGCAGCTGATAGTCCTGAGGGTGCAACTTTGCAAGCCTTGGCATAGATTCACTTTTACCTTAGCCGTGAATTGTGAGTGTAGGCAGGGCCAACGTCTGAACGAGGCCTCTGAGAATTAGGAGGAAGACTTGCTTAGAGAAATCTCGGGGGGGTTGCAGAAATGCAAATACGTTAATGGGGAAAAGGTGAGAAAGAAAAAGAAATGCCTCCAAGCAGTAATGGGGCATCTGCAATGGGGAAGCAGCAGAGGGACTTCCTGGAAAGGGACTTGGTTGGCTGCTTTTGAGGAGGCGTTTATCGTAAGAGAGCATGAAAGGAACTGAAGAACGGGGGCTGGGGGTGGGGGGTGGTGGAGCCCAAAGGCTGAAAGGCTGAAGCCAGGTGTGTTTGTGTCTTCTGGTCCTTGAAGAAGGGGTTGGTCATTCTCTGTAGCGCCTGAGATGAGAACAAGAACCTGTCGGGTGGATGCCTTACCCAGGGAGAGCCCAACCTGAGGAAGTAGGGGCTCCTGTGCAAGGGCCCCAGCTGGCTCCTGGGGTGGTGGGGCTCCCTTGTTGGCGGGGGCGGCCTGAGGATTCCTGCCCAGGTGGAGTGGGGAGCCCTTCCAACTCTATGAGTCAAGTCTGCTCTTGCAGTAGAGGTGGAAAAAATAGAAGGTTAAGTTTCTAAAAAGGTTAAATCATGGACCAAAGTTCTTCAGTCAAATTTTGGATAGGCAGAGAGTCATTGGCGTGAACGACTTGCCATAAGGACTGCGGGGAGCTTCTCCCCAAAATGAAAAGCAGCATGTAAAACCAAGACTCAATCATCCAGGCCAAATGAAACAAACTTGAATAAATATTGGTCCAATTGCCATGATGTAACCTTTTTAGATACTCTTGGCCTGGAGTCTTCGTTTACATAAAGTAATGTTCCCTACAGACAATATGTTAACTTTCATAGATCAGCCCAACATCCATTTCTAACCTTAGCATGTGAGTTGTCGGTCACAGACCCAGGCTTTAAAATTATTGGTTTGTTGCTCAGCCTATGCAAAGTCAAATTAGATAAGGTTCAAAGCAATCAAAGGAGAGTTAGTTGGTTGGTTGGTTGGTTGGTTGGCTGAACAGTACCTATAACTGCCCATCTCACAGCAGAAAGGGGCAGTGCACTGAGGGTGAAAACCAAAAAAGGCCAGGGACCTTTTGAAGCCAAATGAAGCCACTGTACTCATGCGACTGACTCACTTGTCCTCTTTCTTCCAGGCCCTTCCCTTCAGAGGAGACTACTGAAAATGAGGATGATGTTTACCGCAGTTTGGAAGAACTGGCGGAGTAAGTTTCCTTGCAAGGGTGATCTGAAGGCCCTCAAGCCAAGCTGCCTGCTGCACCAGCCATGTCCCTGGCTGGGTCGGGGCAGGCATCCTTCTGCAAAGTGTTTGCATGCTGTCCCTGAGATCGCCCCTCTCTTGGGAGGTCTCTCTCTGGTGCTGTCACAGTCCTCAGAGGTCCTTTGGCGTGGGCCCCCAGGGTCACCTGGCAGTCCCAGGAAGCACAGAGCGGGGCAGAGACCTTGCCATGGTTCTTTCGCTGCCCAGGTCAGCTGGGTTCTTGGCACATAGCCACAGGAAGAGCTGCTTGGCAAGTGGGACTGAGTGCCCTGCCCTGCCAGTGGAAGCCAGCAGCCTTGGGGGCCCTAGCTTGGTCAGCAGCTGGGGTTGCCCCTCTTCTCAAGAGAGCAGGAATGTCCCCAGTCCCCTTTCCTGGCTGCTGCACAGGCAAATGTGGACCTCAAGGGGCTCCTTTGTTTTTAGTGATTGTTCTGTGAGGTCCATCTGGAAGACAGTTTAACAGTCAATATTATAAAGCGTATATTATATCATGTAAAAGGATTTTATCAGAGAGATTTTATTTAATATTTAGACTTGAGTGGTGCAGTAACCTAGAGGTGGAGCTCTCACCTCACATTCAGGAGGCTGTGAGTTCAATCCTAGGTAGAGGCAGATATTTCTCTCTCTGGGCACATTGAGATTATATCTGCTGAATATAACTCCACATTGGTGACAGGAAGGGCATCTGGCCAGTAAACACTCAGCTCCCTTCAGTAGCCCCGACTCCACCCCACAAGGGATTATGGGGTCATTAAAAGATAATGATGACTTTATTTAATATTTAGACTCCACTACTACTGTACTTCATGGAGATTTATTTTGGATCAGTATTAAGTAGGGGGGTCAGCCTCTCTCTTCTTTAAAAGATTAGTGCTGATTACTTTGGAGTGACCATCCCTTTTGTCAGACAGCCACTGGACTTTGCCACACCTATTTACTGGCCAAAATAAATGTTTGAGATTTGCATTCTGGTTAATATTTTGTTATTACGGCTACACATTTAAAGGCTGCTTGTTCTCTTTCTTTATTGTTGCTGTTTTCGTGAGAGAATGGTCCATAAATCAGGACAGCGCCAAGAAAGGAAAATCACTTTGCTATCTATTAATGGAAAATTAATAACTAATCATAGAAAAGCAGATAAACACAATACCAGATGACCATAGATTCAAACCATAATTACAAAGAAGGGTTGAGTAAAAGATAAATCAGAAACTAGTCAAGGCATCATCAGTGGTAAAAGCAGGCAGATTGATTCTTAAATTACGTCTTTCCCACCATAAGAAACTCCAGCATTCTACATATTAACCCTTCACGGGAATAAGATGGTGCCTGCACTTTGGGCCCCAGGTTTGCATTGAAATCTCGGGATTGCAGAAAACGGAAAGCAGACCCCAAGAGCAACAAGCCTTTTCCTGTCAAGCAGGGAGGTTGCCCACCTGAGTGGCTGCCTCTCTCGACCAAAGCCAGAGGCAGAAAAAGTCCATTCTCCAGCCTGGAGGCCTGACTGGAGCGGCTCCTTTCTGAGACTCCTGATCTCTCTCTCACACACACACCCAGCTCCTACCAGGGCTGGAGCCCAAGAGCTAAGGGGCTTCGCCCTCCCTCCCCTCCCCCCGCCCTGATGCTGAAGCCTCTGCCTTGTATTCTAGTGAGCATGATTTGGGAGAGGACATTTACGATTGCGTCCCATGTGAAGATGAAGGAGACGACATCTACGAAGACATCATCAAAGTGGAGGTGCAGCAGCCCATGGTGAGGAACCTGGGACTGGCTGAAGGGGGGAGGGAAGAGTCAGGCTCCTTCAGCCCCCCTCCCTTTTGGAAACCCCCCCTCCCCCCTAGAAGTTGGAAGCAGGCTGTTGGAGGGGAGGGGATCCTTGGGCCTTCTTTAATCTTTTCCCCATCAAAGAGCTCCATTGGTTATCAAGAGTTCCTGTTCAGTGCTCTCTCTCCATCTTCTGAACAATCCTTATTGCTGACGGTGCCTCCAAGGATATGGAATTACTGTGGCAGAGAGAAAAAAATGTTGCAAGAAGCTGAATTTGTGGAGAAGGCATCAAATAGGAACCAAATCACAGGATGCTCCTTTGATGCATTGTCACTTTGCCTCCCGGGTATGGCTCCGCTAACCAAATTATTTGGAGTAAGATTCATTTATTTTATGCACTTGGAACTTCAGATTTGCCAAAAATTAAAGGGATCCAAAGCTCTTGTTGCAAAACTATCTAAAACTGGGGACAGGAACGAAGTTTCTTGTCTTCATGGCTCTGGAATAAGCGTGAGAATCAGCAGGAAAGGGCTTGGAGAAGGAGCATTGCAAAGCCAAAGCTGCCCAATTGCCACAAACTCAGCCCTCCCTCCTTCAGGCCTTTGTAGGGAATTTGTACCTGGAAATGGGGGAGAAACAGACCCTCCATATCAGATGAACTCAAACGGTTCTCCCTGTCAGCTCCTGGGTAGATTGCTCCTCTTTCTGAGCAGCTGGAGATTTTCTCTGGTTTTTCTTGGAAGATGTTTCACATCTCATCCAAGAAGCTTCTTCCGCTCTGACTGGATGGTGGGGAACAGAAGGATTTATACTCCTTGAAGACAGCTGGTCCTTTGCATCCTTTCAGAGGCTACTTGGAGGTTTATCTGTGTCCTCAGGGTCACCTGAGTGGTGCAAATGGGTGTGGAGCCTTCTTGGAACTATTAATAGGATTGTGTTGTAGACTGTAGACTGATAATGTTGTATCCCTCCCCCTCTGTTGAGAGAGGGCTGCTCAATTTTGATATAGATGGTCTCTTTGACGCCTCTCTCAAACCAACGTTCCTCTCCTCTTCCTAGCCAGTCAGAGTTGAAGAAGCTTCTTGGATGAGAAACGAAACATCTTCAAAGAAAAACCAGAAAGTCTAGTTGCCTCTTGGAAAAAGCACCCTTGGGACATTGCTCACTTAGCTTCAAAGGAGGGTTGCAGGGGCTTCTTTGAGGGGCAGAATCCCCCCAAGATACTTCTAGCCAGCAATGGTGGAGTGCCACAGTGGTGAAATCTAAAATTTGTTACTACCGGTTCTGTGGGCGTGGCTTGGGGGGTAATGTGACTGGGTGGGCGTGGCCATTTTTTTAAACTTTTAAAACCATTTGTTCTACAACCTCTTTGGCAAAGAGGTTGTAAAAAAATGCTTTCAAAATGCTCTGACGACCCAACTGGGTTGCCTGATCGGCAGAGGCTTTTTTTCTTTTAAATGCCTCTGATGAAGCTGAGTTGCCTGATCAAAAGCCTCTGACGATCCAAGCCGAGTTGGCTGATTGTCAGAGGCATTTAAAGGTTTTTCTACAACCTTCAGAGGTTGTAGAAAAAATGCTTTTAAAAGCCTTTGACGATCCCAGCTGAGCCGCACAATCATCAGAGGCTTTTTTCTTTACTTTTAAAAGTATTTTTTCGGCCGAAGAGGTTGTTGGGAAAAAAAAAGCCTCTGATGATTGTGCAGCTAACTTGGGGGGGGGGGGGGCGGGGGCAGGGATTTTTGCTACTGGTTCTCTGAACCACCTGCCTCCATCGCTACCGGATCGGGTGATCTGGTTTGAACCAGGAGCATTTCACCCCTGGAGTAGCACCTTCTAAAAGTTTGCCCAAGAGCTCCTTTGCGTCTGAGGTGCCCCCCAGTTCTTTGGAGATGTGCAGGAAACGAGGCTTACTTAGCAAGATTTACTTTGCATTTCACAAAGACCTCTTACACTTCCTTCAATATTGGAAAAAAAAGGAAGTTATGTGGGCAGTTATGATGTCAAACATAACCATGCTTAATTTTGCTTGTTATCTATGCATGCTTCAGATCAGATATATGCAGGTAAGTTTCTCACTGTAAATGACCCTTCCCGGGTCTTTGGATGCTAGAAAAATTGCCACTTAGTGGCACTGTGCCCAACATGAATACAGTCCCAAATGCCTGACAAGCTTCTGCCTCAAGAATTAAGGGTGCTGGGAGGTGCCAGGGTGTCTCCTGATCTATTTTACCCTCTTGGAAGGATTGTTCGAAATCCTTCTCTAGTTGCCTCCCAGGTGGTGCTTGTAGTTGCCATGAGAATCATTCCTGATGTGCCAAATTGGACTCAGCCTTTTGCATGGGCCCCTCTTCTGTCCATTCTCCCCCCTCTTCATACAATATCAAAGTTACATGCTACAGAGAGAGAAGGCAAGCAGCAGGAGAATTTGCCTCCCCTGAATATTTTGGAACCTTGCTTTATTCATTGATAAGCCATGAGCCACGATGGTGCAGTGGTTAGAGTGCAGTACTGCAGGCTACTTCTGCTGCCTGCTGGCTGCCTGCAAGTTGGCAGTTTAAATTTCATCAGGCCCAAGGTTGACTCAGCCTTCCATCCTTCCAGGGTGGGTAAAATGAGGACCCAGATTGTTGGGGGCAATTTGCTGACTCTAAACCACTTAGAGAGGGCTGTAAAGCAATATATAAATGCTATTGCTATAAATCCACCTGTTCTCCAAGGCCCCTCCCCAGGGGCCTTGGAGAACTGTCCTGGAAGAATCTGACTGGGAAATAACATGGGGTAGAAGGGGGTGGTGGAAAGCCATTCTGTTAGGAGGTGCTGAAGGCACAGCTTACTCTGTGGTAGATAAATAAACATCGAATTCCCCCCTCCCTCCTGACAGTTGAGGATGAGTTTGGATCTCGGCTGATCTTTCTCACTCTCTTCGTTGTTTCATTATGGCCACCCTCAACTCAGGTGGCTTCAGCTCCAGGCAGATGGCCCGGCTTTGTTCCTTGCTGAGAGGCCACAGCTGACACTTCTCCGAGGAAGGACAATATAGGTTGGCCTTCTCATAGGCGTCTCCCCTGTCCTGAAGGCCACAAGCAGGGAGATGCAGCAGGACGTCAAGCAGGCAGGATTGAACTCTCAGGCCTTGCCTGAGTTGGTGGGGAGCCCTTCTGCAGCCTGGCCTCATGCTGTCCAACCCTCACTCTTTCCTTCTTGGGGTATTCCTCCATCTTTCAGTAGAAAGTAATTTGGCAGTAGCCCCTCTCTGTCCCCTGCTCTTCTAATGGAGCTCTGTGAGCTTCCTAGAGATCCATCTGTCCAGATCTTCCCTGCCTTGCTGTGTCTTGCTGCTTTAGAAGATGCAGCCCAAGGTTCAGGAAGATCCTTCAACTCAATATCTGGCCCAGCATCACGGCCTGTCCCCCATGAGTGTTTCAGTGATGGAGATGGGGACCAGTGGAAGCCCATGGGGAGGTCCTTCCTCTCCATCCCAGGGCCACATCTGTGGGTGGGGTGGGAACAGTCCCTGTCTACCATCCCATAGCCAGCTCAGAGGTGGGCATCCTTGACCTCAATGCTGGCCCATTCTGCCCTGGGCTTTGGGGCACCAATTTTTTGTGCTGCTTCCTATAGAAAATGGGCATGACAGAAGATGACAAGAGGAACTGCTGCTTGTTAGAAATCCAAGAAACAGAAGCCAAGTACTACAAGACGCTGGAGGAGATTGAGAAGGTGAGTGAGGGGCTCCTCAGAAAGGTCAGCCAGCATGAGCACCTCTTTTTCAGGAGGGAAGACTCCAGCATGCTCCCAGGTTTTTCTTGCCTAAGTGTAAAGTCTTACACTTAGGCAACAAAAACCAAAAGTACCCCTATAGACCGGGTGAAACCAGGCTTACTAGCAGTAACTCTGAGAGGGATCTTGGAGTCTTAGTGGACAACCAGCTAAATAGGAGCCAACAGTATGCGGCCAAAAAAGCCCATGCAATCCTAAACTGCAGAAGGATACAGTCAAGATCAAGGGAGGTACTACCACTCTATAAAGCCTTAGTAAGACCAAAAGCTTTCAAGAAGAGACTGGATTGCCGTCTGTCAGAAATGGTTAGGGTCTCCTGCTTGGGAGGGGGGTTAGACTAGATGACCTACAAAATCCCTTCCAACTTTGTTAAACTGATCCCTGGAGTGGAATCGCCTTACAAAGGTCAGATTTTTGCACGTAGAAAGGAGCGTTGTAAGCAAAAAACTGCAGCCACCTTATCATTTTGCTTTTGCAGAACTACATGAACCCATTAAGGCTGATCTTGACTCCACAAGACATGGGGGCCATATTCATCAACTTGGAGGTAACATTCCTGTGGTTCTGCTTGGCTTTCGTATCTGGGCTCTGCACGCCACAGCTTCTGGTTTACAGCCAGCCCTGAGAAACAGCCACGTGCAACTCAGTTTTTTTAATCCTGGTCAATAATGACAAGCCATTCTTTCTTTTTTAAGTATGCGAGGGATTAGATTTAAAATACATTCCCAACTTCCCAATATATTTTCTTTGTTTCAGGACCTTATTAAAGTGCACTTCAACTTTCTCAGATCCATCGATGTCTCCATGATGACTGGTGGAAGCACCTTGGCCAAAGTTTTTCTTGAATTCAAAGAAAGGTAAGCTTTCTTGGAGGGGAGCTGGGAAGGCTGAGCCCCAGGTTTTTCTAGTATTCCCTTCTAGTGGGGAGAGGAGGCGCAGCCATTGTTGCTCTGCTTCTTCACAGGCTTTTGATCTACGGCGAGTACTGCAGCCGGATGGAGCACGCACAGACTACCCTGAATCATCTCATGGCCAACCGAGAGGACGTACGGCAAAAAGTTGAGGTAATAGAGAGCGCTTTTTTTCATTTCTTATATTTCCTTCTTTCTGTTAAACTGCCAAGACAATAATAATAATAATTAATACATTTATATGCCTCCCATCTCCCCTGTAAGGAGACTTTGAAAGCAGCAAGTCCTCTCTATTTTTCGTCTATCTCATGGCTGCTTAACCAATGAAGAAAACCCATCAAAATAATAATGGTTTATGAAAAATAATTTATTAAATTATTTTAGAATTTAGAATTTTATAAGAAGAGACAAAGAAAAAAAATGAAAAGAAATCATTTCTGAGGCATTATACACATTTGATAAATAATTTTAAGGGACTGAAGATATTGCTAGAAGTAAAAGGAATGAATAGATATGAATATATATATATATTAAGTGTTTTTCTATCGAAGCACCTGGTCTACCCCAATATGGGAGGGAACAAACTGCTTCCCTTTTGCCTTTCAGCTCCAATCCGGGAGCCGTCAAGCAGTTGCATTCCCAAATACAATTCTAGCTGCTGTTATTATATGAATAATCAAATATGTATCTTCTTTACTATAATTCTCTGGTAAAATTCCCAATAAGAATCTCTCTGGTTTTAACTCTATATGTTGCTGCAACATTTCCTCTAACCATGTTTGTATTTTCACCCAATATTGTTTTGCTTCTTTACACAACCACCACATATGATATTTATCTTTATTTGATTTGTATACTGCCCTACTCCCGAAGGACTCAGGGTGGTGAACAGCCAAACAGTAAAATACATAAATACAAAATTTAAAAAACAAAATTAAAATTGAATTAAACAATTTGGCCCAGACAGATTAAAACACCCCGATCATTTAAAAACAGATTTAAAATTTGGATATTAAAATGAAAAGAAATGAGGGAGAAGATTAGGCCAGGCCCGCCTGGTGGAATAAAAAGTTCTTAAGAGCGCAGGGGAAGGTGCGCAGATCCGGGATCCTCTGTATCTCCTGGGGGGGGGGGGGGGAGTTCATTCCAGATAGTAGGTGCCCCACAGAGAAGGCTCTCCCCCTAGGGGCCACTAGTGATGGTAGTAGCTGCTCTTACCGCTTCTGTCAGTCTGTCAAGGTAGATATCGTAGGCTTATACCCGGCGTATAAGACAACCCCTGACTTTTGAAATATATATTAATATATATTATTATATAAATAATAATGGAGACAAAGGGCATCCTTGTCTTGTTCCTTTTCTCTGTCCTTGTACATTCTTGTATTTTCTCTGTCATTTCACCATCACTTTGCCGCTTGATCTTTATATATACCGTATTTTCCAGCGTATAAGATGACCCCCAACTTTTGAAAAAAAATTTCCTGTGTTAGAAAGTCATCTTATACGCCGGAAAATATGGTAGTTTGGATCATATTTATAAATCTGTCTCCAAAATCCATCATTTTCAATTGTTTTATAGTAAATTGCCAATTCACCCATTGTTAAACGCCTTTTGTGCATCTAAAAATAATGCTATTTGTTTCTCTGAGTGTAGTTCATAATATTCTAATGTGTTTAATATAGTTTGCATATTGTCTCTAATTTGTCTTTTTGGTTAGAAGCCATTTTGATCCAAATGTATAAATTCATTTAATAATTTTTTTAATCTTTCAGCCATGATTTATTTATTTATTTATTGTTTATTTATTTATTGGTTCGATTTATATGCCACCCTTCTCCGGAGACTTAGGGTGGCTTACAATGCGTTAAGCAATAGCCTTCATACTTTTGTATATACCTGCTTAGTAGGGCTTTTGGCTCCCCCCAAGCGGTGTTCTTTTTTATACAAAGTCAGCTTATTGCCCCCACAATCCGGGTCCTCATTTTACCTACCTCAGAAGGATGGAAGGCTGAGTCAATCCTGAGATATATTCTCAGTGTGCCCAGAAAGAGAAATGTCTGCCTCTACCTAGGATCAAACTGATTTTGCCTGCTTTAAAATTGCTTTTCCCAGAGAAACTGAGAAGCCCAAATCCCACAAGTCCATGTGCTTCATACTTACGTGTTATTACAACTCGGGGCTGGCCGATGCCATTTTTGGTCCTGGATTCCTAGGCCAGCAGCCCCCCCAGTAGCCTTCTGTCTTCTCTCCTAAACTTGCAGAGAAAAGGGGGATCTCAAGTCTCTCTCCCCCCGCCTTGAAATTCTGAATCAGCAAGCCCCAAAGGGGGATCAGGGCAAAGCCTTTGCTTCCCTCCCAGGGCTGGAGATTTTTCTCCAGTTCTCCAGCGGAACAGAAGAAGCAGGCTCAGCCTTTGCCAGCTTGTGGTCCTGGAGCTTCTGGGCTTTCCATAGGTCAGCATCTCTGCAGCTCAGGCTCTTTTAAAATTTTATTAAGATTTGCCATGCTAAATCTTCCAGTAATTAAAGCTTGTGATGCAGCTTACCTTAATTCCATTCCAGTGCCTTTTATGTGATGGTTTTTTCTTACTAAAAGCCATAATTTTTGTTTTATGTCATAATTGATGCTCAGCTGCTCCTTGAAAACGGCCAAGTAAATGCTGCAATCACCTCTGCAAACCAATTTGCATGCAAGGAATTAGAAGAGGATAATTAGAGCATAATTATAATGTAGCATGTCAGTTCTCTTCATCCGTCAATGGAAAGTGTGTGCTCTTTTCATACAATTAGGATGCTGCTCAGAGATAGGAAATAGAAGAGCTATCCCTGCTGCTCAAAAGCCGACCCATCTCTGCAGGCAGACAGGGACCATCTGTGGGGCAGACCAGGCTGGAGCAACTGTCCTCACTTGCTCGTTGGTCTTCAGGCTTGAAAATCGGTCCCTGTCTCTGACTAATTTCCACTCCAGCCAGCCAATTAATTTATTTCATGTCCAGATCAAACCACAAATTTCAAAAATGAGCCCATCTTTCTGGCTTTATCGTTGGCTAGAAACAAATCACTTTTGGTGCATTCTACTGGTAGGAATTGACAGACCAACGCATTGGTCAGACTCTGCGTTTCTCCACATTCGCAAAGTATTTCATTATCCACCAGCAACCTTCACCTGAGCATATTTACACTTAGGGGCCTCTTCCAGGTCCTCCGAGTGACAGAGATCAGATCCCTTAGTCAGGTTCTCTTCGGGGATTACAGGAACCTGCAACTGCTTTGCATTCTCTGCTGCTCTCCTTTTGGGAAGAGATGTCAGGGTACAGACATCTGTAGATTTAAGAGCTGACCAGCTGCTACAATGATGTAATGCTGGGAATGAGTCAGCAAGGTTTTTGGGCTAATATCACTTTAAGAGCCTGTAATAAGAAGAGGCCCTGTTGGGGTGTATCTCTCTCTCTCTGTGTGTGCTTCCGTGCTGTAATTGCTGATAGTCGTTTTGTTTGAGATCTGACTAAAATACTTGTATGTATATATTCTTTGTAGATAAAACCACTATTTAAATATAAACCTCTGTTTCCTGTATTTGCTCCTAGGTTGTCTCACATAGTCACACTGTGCGCACTCTGATAGGGAGTTTAAAAGAACTTCATTTGTTTCTGTGGAATTCCCTGGTTAGATTGCTCCAGCCCTTCTTTCCAAATACCAGGAAGGGGGCGCTATCAGGAAAATATAATTTAATGCGAACCAGTTGATTAAATTTCCTCTTTCTGGAGATAATTTTGGACATCTTGCTTGGTGCTGTGTCAAGAAAGATATTGAATCTTATCGGAAACATTCATGGTAGAATCCTGCAACGACTGTCCATAAAATATGTTTCCTTCCCAGTGTCAGAAGAGGAATTACATCTTCTGTCTAAATGTCAAAAGTATGTCTCCTAAGTTCCCAAGTGTTGCTTTTCCTAACCCGCAGCAAAAATAGGACAGAGGAGTATTTCAGGGGTGGCCAGGAGCCCGAGGATCTTGCGAGAAGAGCTGGGGGGATGAGAGCAGTTTGACTGGCAGATGGGGAGACTGATCCCAGCTGCTCCTGGTTCATCCTACTTCCACTTTTCTTTGACCATCTAGTGTTAGAGATCTGCTCTGACCTGCCCTGAAGAAATCCTGCTCATACTTTGCTCCTTCAACTCCTCCTCCTGTCCTTCCTGGCTTAGGCTGGGAGATGGGGTGAAGCACCTGGTTGAAATTAGTCAATTCCTTTCCCCAAAGTTGGGATTCTCAAGTGTCTCTCATGCTTGTTGTTTCCCACAGTGGATGTGCTTTGATGATTTGCAGGCCACAACCTGCTCACCAAAAGAGCTCCTTGTTTTTCGGTAGCGCAAAGCAGGAGTGGACAGCAGCCGGACTTGAGGCTTCTGTGCTGATAAATCTGGCCTAGAATTGAATTGCATTTGAAAAACTGCAATTTAGATACCTGGATTTGTACCAAGTCCTAAATTTGGCCTTCTTTCTACAGAAAGCCTTAATGGTCTAGTTCATTAGGACTTCTTAAATTAGAACAAACTTCTAACCGCATGGAGAGAATTTATCACAGTTTTAATTTCATTTTGTGATTCAGAATGTACCATCTGCTGCTTCTCATATTTGTATTCTGCCTAGAACTGAAGAGCATTTTTAGGGTATTTTATAGGCAGTATAAAAATATATGCATTTAAAAGAATATCTGCAATTACTTAATGAAATATTGAAAATCCAAGAATACTTTAAATCCTTCAAAAGCCCTTCTTTATTCACCTGATTCTATTTTTTTCTATTGCTTTATCCTCCTTGGGTTTTTTCCTTTTCTGTTTATATCTTTTTTCTTGTGATGTTCAACAAAATATAGTTTTGAAACTCAGCCAAAGGTAAAGAAAGAGAAAAGACCAGATCATTTCTTAGGAATTGTGGCTTGCCAGAGCCTGGGTGGGACCCTGGGGGACAGGGGTTGTGGCAGTCAGCAGGCAGACCGTGCAGGTCCGGGGAGAACGCAGGTAAGACCTTTCTGCCCAGGGCAACCCTCACTACTGCAGGGCCGGACTCAGGACCCCTTTGAGTCAGGTGGGTCCTGGGGCAGGATGGCCACATGGGCTGCTTGGCCTTGGGCAGTCCTCAGCCACTTGAGATGGTTGCTGCTCTTGGTCCAGGCCAGGGGTGTCCAACTCGAGTTCATTGAGGCCTGCATCAGGGTTGTGTTTGATCTCAGGGCTGGGGAGGGGGTGGTTGGGGGCGTGGCAAGGGTGGGTGTGGCCAGCTCAACGTCACTAGTTGAGGCTTTTCTACCATGATGGCCTCCTGCAGCCCACAGCCAGCGAAAATGGATGCACAGACCTCCCCAGACCAAACAGAGCTTGGGTGGGTCTTGCACCTTCCCCCCACCCCCAAAGCTCCGTTTTTGCTTTCAGAGGCACCACAGGCTGTTCCTTCGCTGTTACCAGGGGGCCCCTGCAGGCCAGATCTAAGCACCTTGAGTTTGACACCCCTGGTCCAGGCAGACCTTCATTAGAGATGGTGGGTGGGGGAAACAAAGGTGGGCTTCAGGTCTATCTTTTGTTGCTCTCCTTTCAAGGAATGTACCCTGAAGGTCCAGGATGGGAAGTTCAAGCTTCAGGACCTGCTGGTGGTGCCGATGCAGAGAGTTCTGAAGTATCACCTCCTGCTCAAAGTGAGTCATTCTCCGCCTATCAGAGGGAAGAAAAATGTAGATACATTTCTGGAGTGGGTAGGTGGGCTTCAGTTGCTCTCAGTGCAGAGCACCTCAGGTCAGAATTATAGAATTGGAAGGGGCCTTGGAGCTCTTCCAGTCCACCACCATCTCTCTCGAGCAGGAGATCTTATACCATTCCAGACACTTCAATCATCATCATCATTTAACGACCCCATAATCCCTTGCAGGGTGGAGTCTGGACAACTGAATAGAGCTAGCAGAGTGCTTAATGGCGGGATGCCCTTCCTGTCGCTAATGCGGAGCTTTGTTCAGCAGATATTCTCATTGTGCCCCTCTGGGGCACAATGCCTGCCTCTACCTAGGAAATGCCTGCCTCTACCTAGGATCGAACTCACAGCCTCCTGATTGTGAGGCAAGAGCTCCACCTGTAGTCACCGCCCCACTCACAAATGGCTCTTCAATCTTTCCTTAAAAACTTCCAGTGATTGAGCAGCCACAACTTCTGGAAGCCATTCCACTGATTGATTGTTGTTAATGTCGGGAAGTTCTAGATTGGATCTCTATTTGATGAGTTGCCACCTGCTGGTTCTTGCCTTGCCCTCTAGTGCTTTGGAGAATAGGTTGACGCCCTCTTCTCTGTACCAGCCCCTCAAATATTGGAAAACTGCTATCATGTCACCACTAGTCCTTCATCAGACTAGACATACACAGTTCCCACAATTGTTCATTGTACACCTTTCCCTCCTGTCCCCTAATCATCTTTGTTGCTCTTCTTTGCACTCTAGTTTCTAGAGTCTCAGCATTTTTTTTGCATCATGGTGCCAAAATTGGATGCAGTATTCCAAGTGTGGTCTTATCAAGGCATTATAAAGGGATAGTAACACTTTATATGACTTGGATACTGTCCCTCTGTTGATGCAGCCTAGGATTGCATTGGCATTTTGGGAGTTGCAGGATTCCAAGTAATAGATCCATTACTTGGATACATTACGAGCTTCTCTGGCTGAAGCCATTTTGGAGCTTCAGTACACTGACTGGGTATCATTAGGACACCTAGATTGCTCTCACAATTTCTATTGTTGAGCCAGACACCCCCTATGTGCATTTGGGTTTTCTTGCCTAAGTGTAAAGCCCTTACTTTTCTCACCACTGAAATGCATTTTGTTGGATGAGGTCCAGTGTTCAAGTCTGTCAAGATCCTTCTGTATCTTAAGCCTATCTTCCAGTGTGTTAACTATTCCTGCCAGCTTGGTGTCTTCTGCAGATTTGATGAATTCCCTTTCTATCCTCTGATCTAAGTCATTGAGGAAGATATTGAAGGGTACTGGGCTTAAGGCAGAACCTTGGGTACCCCACTGCTTTGCTTCTCTCCACGTAGATAGATGTAGCTCCTTTAAGGGCTACCTGCTGAGTGCAGTTGGTCTACCAGTTAAGAAGCCATCTGGTGTTGATGCTGTCTATCCCACAGTTTTCTATCTTGCCAAGAAGTAGGCTGTGGTCTGCTTTGTCAAATGCCTTACTGAAGTCCAAGTAAATGACATAGACAGCATTTTGCTAGTCACTTATCACTTTGTCAAAGAATGCACTAATGTTTGTCTGGCATGAACTGGTTTTGGCTCCTACAACATAACAGATTGGGACATCTAAGCGCCGACTCCAGTTGAGTTGGTAGAGCCAAAGGGATGCAGAACAGCCAGCCCTAAACTGCCCACGTGCCTCCTGGAGCCCAGATGAGTTCCTGAGGCTCTGGATCGGGTGGGGACAGCTGCACATCAGGCAAGGGACAGGTGTCTCCAGCTGAGCACGGAGTCTTTCAGACAACTTCAGCCTGGGCCGCCTCTGGCTCCACTTGTGCCCCCTTGCCCAGGATTCTCCCCTGTGCAAATGTTTTTTGTTCCACCCAGAAATTAATAATGCAGCTATTCTCACAAATCTTAATTCTGGCTTGTTTGTTCAAGCTTGCACCAATTCATCTGATTTTGCATGTGGTCATTCTGTCCCCTTCCCCAGCCATTACTCTTGGGACAAGCAACTCCAAATCTTTCCCCAAAGATGCTTTTTCAAGAGGCAACTGGACTTTCTGGTTTTTCTTTGAAGACATTTCACTTCTCATCCAAGAAGCTTCTTCAGCTCTGACTGGATTGTGTGGAATGGAAGGATTTATGCTCCTTGCACACAGCTGGTCCTTTGCATCCTTTTAGAGAATCATTGAGGCCACCTGGAGGTTTATCTGGGTCCTCAGGGTCACCTGAGTGGTGTGGAGCGTGAGCCTTCTTGGAAATATTAAAAGGACTGTGTTGTAGACTGGAGAGAAATGATGTCATATCCCTCCCCCTCTGTTGAGAGAAGGCTGTTCAGTTTTGATATAGTTCTCTTTGACTCCTCTGTCAAACCAGCGGTCCACTTCCCCTTCCCATCCAGTCAGAGCTGAAAAAGCTTCTTGAATGAGAAGCGAAACATCTTCCAAAGAAAACCAGAAAGTCCAGTG
The DNA here is from genome assembly GCA_030761175.1 of Masticophis lateralis. Classification (NCBI taxonomy): domain Eukaryota; kingdom Metazoa; phylum Chordata; class Lepidosauria; order Squamata; family Colubridae; genus Masticophis; species Masticophis lateralis. Next base: position 638,151 of record JAUDYJ010000015.1, on the reverse strand, counting down.
GCCTCTTGAAAAAAGCGCCCTTGGGACAACCATGACCTGGAGGACTGAGGATCTCTATAGACAACTCCAACCCTTGTTTCTTGGCAGGGCCTCTCCTGCCACCTACTCCAGTGGCCTTGAACCCCTCGTATGGCGAGGTGGAGCAGGAAGCAGCCAGGCAGGCAGTGGATACAGTAACCCAGGATGATGGTTTGTCTTCTAGGAGCTGCTCAGCCATTCGTCCGACCAGCCAGAGAAGCAGCAGCTGAAAGAAGCATTGGAGGCCATGCAGGTGGGATCCTGTGGGAGGTGTTTTGGGGGTCACTGTACATAAGCATGTTCTGGTCTCTGACAAAGAGCTGCTCCCCAAAACCCATCTTCACCCTAGCTTTTCTCAGCCTGCCTGGGCTGTGCTCTGCTACTGCCCCCAGGGGGGCCTGGGAACTGCACAGGCACCCTGAGGCTGTTGAGCCAAGGGAGGCTGAGCCCAGAAGCAGAAGCCATCTTTCTGCTTTCGGAGCTGATCTCTGCCTGGGGCTTTCTGCTTGCAATGCCACTGACGGGCCACTTCACCTATTCGTCTTTCAGGACTTGGCCATGTTCATCAATGAAGTCAAACGGGACAAAGAAACCCTGAAGAAAATAAGTGAATTCCAGAGCTCCATAGAAAACCTGGTAAGATCAAAGGAGCAGCTGTGGCACTGAGTGACAAGTGGCAGAGAGGCCTCCCTGGTCTCCTGCCTGCTCTGGAATCGCCGGTGATTCTGGCCATCCCGCTGGCCAGGAACAGGATCCTTGTCCAGGAGATTGGCATCCTGTAAGGGCTGATGCAAGGCAGTGATTGCAAATGGCCTTAGCCAGCTGAAGGGCACAGACGATGCCAATGGGAGCAGGGTCCAGGGCAGGGCAGTCCCCAAATGCTCCCAGCCACTCGAGGCTGTGCAATGAGGGACCCAGCACCGCCAAACTGAGGAGAGGGTCACAGCTCCCCCAACGGCGGGGGCTCTGATGCTCTCCCCTGATGACCGCAAGCCTGAGGCCCTGGCAATGCAGAAAGGGATTGCTTGGCTCAGCCAGGTGGGCATGGGAGGCTGCCTCAGTGGGGGCAACACCCAAGAGGAAAGGAAGCACCCCCCTCTCCCTGCTTTCTGGTCTTCCTCAGTTTGCCTGCTCACAGGTCCTCAAAGCTGGATTGCATCCAGGAAGGGGCTTCGCTGCCCTCTAACCCCCAAAGTGTCTTATTCCCCACCCCCTTTCTGAGAAGGACAGCTGAGGCGCCACTTTGGAGTCTTCCTAGTTGGTGGGGAGTTTTGACCTTTTAACCTTTGTTACCTTTCCCCCAGCCGGTAAAGCTGGAAGAATACGGGCGGCCAAAGATCGATGGGGAACTGAAGGTTCGGTCCATCATCAACCACACAAAGCAGGATCGGTGAGTGAGCAGTGAAGAAGGAAAAGCCTCTTCCGGGGGTCCTGGCTGAACAAAGACCCTGAAGGCAACCCTCATGCAGCGATCTGAGTTCCCAGGACATGCTGGGTTGAGCGGGTTGGCTTCCAGAGACAGGAACCCCACCCATGGCACTCCACTCAGGAAACCAGGGAGCACTAGCATGTAATATGAAGGCAACTTCCTTCCTTCCTTCCTTCCTCTCACCTCAGTCCTGGAAGATGCAGATTCCACTTTCATACATTTGCTATCCCTCTTCAACTGGCATGGTTCTCCCAGTCCCGGGAGGAGAGGTGGGAGGATGGGAGCTGCTCCCCCAAGGCCTGGAGAGACAGAATGTGCAGATATGGTTGCTGAGTTCCGGTTTCCTCTTCTAATTCTGGGACAGGTATTTGTTTTTGTTTGATAAAGTGGTGATTGTCTGCAAGAGGAAAGGCTACAGCTATGAGCAGAAAGACATCCTGGAGCTTCTCTGTTACAAGATGACCGATGACCCCACCAACAACAAGGACATCAAGAAGGTAGGTGGTGCAGGGCCTCCCTTCCCTCCCCTTCCCTCATGGCCAACATTGGGCACTGCAAGGGGATGGGGGAGAGCTCTAGCTGCTGGAAGCACATTTGGTGTCTCCCTGGGGGGCAATCTTGCCTGATGGTGCTCCAAGGAGCTGTAGAGGGCCGGCCCCCAAAGAGCCGGGGTGCTCAGGCTGCTGTTGACATCCCCATTCTCCACTAGCCTGGGGGCAGGGGGTGTCCCTGTGCTGCGTTGCCCCTTTAGAAAAATCACAGTTCCATTACTGGGGGGTGGGGGGTGTTACTGGGATGCCTGTGTCCTTCAGCAAGCTGGCCTGGCAACTGCCAGTCTCGTGCCATATTCGCCACAAGGAGAAGCCCCTTTCCTGGTCAGCTCCCAACAAGGGTTCCCACATGGAGAGTTGCTGCTTGAAATGACATGTTCATGGACAAAGGAGATCTCAGGAAATCCATCCCCTCTTTTTTTCCCCCTACACAAAGGAAGCCCTGTTCTTCTAGGGGCCTTAGCAGGCGGAATCCCCCATCCACACGCTTTGGAGGGTGCTGATCCAGAAAGAGACCCCCCCTCACTCCCTGAAGGATTAAACATCTGGGCCATCTGGAACTGGGGGCTGTGGGGATGGGGAGAAAGGGGAACTCTTGTTTTAGAGTCTGAACAGGTGGGATTTGGAGCTGCTTGTAACCCCCTGTGTCTCCCCTTCGCTTCCTTTTGCTTCTCAGTTGCATGGGAAAATGGTAAGCCGTCTCTACCTATTCCAACTCTCTTGTCTTTTGCTGCTGCTGTAATAATCCTAGACAGGGCTGATTGGGTATCATCCAGGGGGCTGCATGGGGGGCTGCAATTACTGTAGGAAAGCTTACAAGCAGTCCTTTGAGGTAGGCTTGCTGATGAGGGCGAGTGGAACAGATGAGGTGAAAGCACCTTTGAAGGAGAGGCAGCCTGCTCCTGGGCTCCTGGCAGCCTCTTTCGTGCTGCTGGCGAGAAAGAGAAGGAAGATGAGCCATGCTGGCCTCTGCTTCTGCCCTCCTGGAGATGGCACTGAATTCCCAGTACTTGTGGCCAGGAACAGAAGGCAGTTGGCCAAGCTTGCTGCCTCTGGTGCTGCAACTCGGCTGCCCAAGGGTGCCTCTTAAGGGCAGATTTCAGGGTGGTGCGATGGCTCCCCCTGGCCCGTACTGGCCTTGGTTTTCTCCTGCCTCTGCATCCAGCTCCATCCTCTCCCTCTCTCTTTCCCCGCAGTGGTCTTACGGCTTCTACCTCACTCACCTTCAAGGCAAACAGGGATTCCAGTTTTTCTGCAAGACAGAAGAGATGAAACGGAAGTGGATGGAGCAGTTTGAAATGGCCATGTGAGTGTCCGGGACCTCGGTCCTGGCCAGGCCCAGACCGAAAGTCTGAATGGTCAAGAAGCCACAGGCATGGCCGGCTCCTGCTGGCGGTCTTGATCTGGGCGTTGGCACATATGATGCGTGGGCAGAACTAAGTTGTGCCACATGGCCTGGCCCTGACCCAAAGGTTCTCAAGTGCGGGGCTAACCACCAAAGGCCCCCTCGGTGCCAAGGGGACCCTCTTCCCAACGTCCCCGAAGAGGAGCTGCAACTCACTTAGCCTGCCCTGAGCTGAGTGGGGCTCCCTTTCTTTGCCCAGATCCAACATTAAGCCTGAGAAAGCCACGGCAAACAACCACCAGTTCCAGATGTTCACCTTTGACAAGACCACCAACTGCAAAGCCTGCAAGATGTTCTTAAGGTGAATGTTTTTCCTTCTTCAGGCACACACAGACTCCTCCAACACTGCTGCTCGTTTTACTGTAAAGTTGCATGGTTACAAAAAGTCTGGCAGCTGCAGTGCCACAGGCAGCCTCACAGCTCTCGGGCTGCTTGCCACACCAAAGCAGAGCAGTTCTTGCCCCAAGCAGCCCCTGAGCTGCACTATGGCGATAGCAACCGTTTCCGAGCCCACCAGCAGCTTACAGGGGCCATGATGGCCATGGCTCCGCCACCTTCCAAGAGCCATCCTGTACATGAGGCCACGGAAGGGGTTCTCAGGGCCCCCAGACTGAGCAGAGAGTTTCTGCCTGCACTCCCCCCTCCACTCCACCCCGGAAATCTGGTGGGCCTCCCATGAGCTCAGGTTCGCTGCACCCTGGCCTGATGACACCATCCTGTTTCCACGGTGCCTCCCCATGCACTGCCAGGATGCTAAGCCCAGGGAATGGGATGCAGGTGAAGACAAGGAAAGGCAGCTGGGAGGCAGTGGGGAGGGGGGAGCAGTAAAAGTAGCCGAGCTCAGTTTACACCATGGGTGCTGCTTATAAGTTTGAGGATCAGTCCATTTTTTTCACTGCTGTTGTAGTTTTGATTAACCGGTGTAAATCAAGGGCTGCTGCATATTTAAATGATCCAATGATGTCATAGAAGGACAGGATGCAATAACTGGAAGGGATTCGGGAGACCACCTGCTCCATCCTCCAGCCCAGTGCATTCCCTCTGTCTCTCTTTAAATGCATGGGCTGGGTGAGAGTGCAATAACCGAGCACAGTGTGGAAACTGGCAAGGCCCTCATGCAGAGCCAAATGGCCCCAGGTCAACAGATCCTGACCCCCAAGGTGACTTCTCACTTTGCACCCACTTGCGTTGAAGGCCACCCTTCAGACATTTGAACTTAGGCAGATATTTGCCTAATATCTGGGGGTGCAGAGCAACCGAGAAAATAGCTTGGTTTGATAGTCATTTGGGGCAAACTCCAATGATCCTAGCAGGGCGGTTACAAGAGGGGGAAGTCCAGACCCTCCAGGGCTTCTTCCCTGGCTGGCCTCAACTGAGGGTCTCCTTCTTGCCTCTGGGCCCCCAGTGCCACGGCTGCCTTCAATGGAAGGTGGGCTCAGCCCCAGAGTCTGAGCAGAAGGGCTTCCCTGCATCTCAGGAGAGGCCTGGGGATCTGTAGCCTTCCATTATTGGGGACATTCCCCTGCTCCTGCTCCAAGGGGCTCCCCCAGGGTGCAACTCTAGGCAGGCGTGCTGGGCTAGCAGTCTCTCTTTCCACAGGGGGACCTTCTACCAAGGCTACCAGTGCCTGAAGTGCAAGGCAGGCGCCCACAAGGAATGCCTGGAGGTCATCCCACCTTGCAAATTCAGTAAGTGATCCATGCATATGGCGGTGTGTGTGTTGTGTGTGTGTGAAAAGCCCCTTGCATCAGACCCTGCAGAGATGCCAGCTAGCCCAGAAAACAGGGCAGGGCTGTGTCTGCTGCCAGGGAATCCATTGTCCTAGTGTCGCCAGGCAAAGCCTGCCAGGGGAGTCTGTAGGCCACCATGGCGACAGGCTTAGGGTGGTGCTCTCCAAATCAGCAGACATTTCCCTGCAATAAAAGGGATGATTCATAAGCCGTGGTGGCGCAGTGGTTAGAGTGCAGTACTGCAGGCTCCTTCTGCTGACTGCCAGCTGCCTGCAATTTGGCAGTTCGAATCTAACCAGACTCAAGGTTGACTTAGTCTTCCCTCCTTCCATGGTGATAAAATGAGGACCCAGATCGTTGGGGGCAAGAGGCTGACTCTGTAAAATGCTTAGAGAGAGCTGGAAAGCAATATATCAGGGCTATTGCTATTCGCTCCAATGACTGCCTGTTGATCTCAATGCCCTGCATCAGTCGCTGGGCTGAGAACTTGTCTCTGTGGGCTTCGTTCTCAGGCACAGGTATAATGGCTGAGACCCCCTTGGACAGCTTCCTTGTTGGCGGTCCCCGTCAGCCTCTCACCTGTCCCAGAAGGGCAGAGCAGCTGCAGAGACACATCCCTTCTGCAGCCATTTACAGGAGTTTGCATGTTATAAATCGTTTTGAAAAATACATTTTGCCCTCCTGTAGCATCACCATCATTTAACAAATATATTTGTAACTGTGAAAGGGCAGTCTAAATATTGAAGGTGGGTCAAAGGGCGAGAATTTGGAATAGCAAGAAATGGTGGGAGGGGGGAATCCAGGTGGTCCTGAGATTTGCATGCACAAACTCACCAGCTGAGCTGCTCCTCTTAGGTGGCTTCTCCATTAACCAGCCACTTTTTAACGTTGCCTTCTAGGTTCTCCGGCTGAGCAGGTAAGCAGTGCGCCTCTTTTTCCCTCCTCTCGGGGGAAGGACACGGGGAGCAAAGTGCCGGAGAAAGACACTGGGGTCACCTTTCCCCTCCCACCCCCGGCCACTTTTCTTAGGTGTGAGGCTGAGTCCTTGGCTGCTCCTGAGACAAGGCACCCTTTTCTCTGCTACTTTTTCTGTCCTGGTTTGAATGCAAAGATGGGGTGGGGGTGGGGGGTGGGCTGCAGCTCAGAATCCGAACTATCGCATCTTGGTAAGACCTTTGCTGGCGGTGGGGCCAGGTGGTGGGAGGGTCAGTTCTAAGAGCAAGAGTAGCTCCTTGTGTGGACAAAAAGGCTCCAGGAGATTGAAACTTCTTTCTTTTTATTTCTGGACAGGAATCACTGAATCTAGGTAAGCCTCCTCCTCTTCCTCTTCCTCCTCCTCCCTCCTCCCTCCTCGACTGTAGCCAGGCTGCTTAAAAGCAAAATTCGGGTTTAATAGCAGAAAAGTTCCAGAGGGAAACAGTGATCGCAAAATACGGTCGGCAGAAGTGCCTGCGTGGTTGCAGCTGCAGGAGCCCCCGGGGGCATTTGGGGGCCTGGATGTCCCCACAGGCACATCGACTGGGCTGCTCCCTGCCAAGCAGCAAACTGGGAGAGGCAGAAGAGATGCCGGGGCATCACAGTGCAGAAGGCAGAATGGGGAAAGTAGAGGGCAAACTAGCTGCTACTTTTCGTTCTGGGCAAAGCAATGCCTGCCAGTGTCAAGCGGATGCCTTTCCCGTGGCATGCTGGCATTGCCACTCAGCAGGATATGCCCCAAGGAAAGACTTCAGAAGGATAGCAGCTCTTATTTGCCTATTCGAAAATCCTCCTCCTCCTCTTTTAACAACCCCATAATCCCTTGCAGGGTGGAGTCTGGGCAACTAAATGGAGCTGAGTGTGTACTGGCCGGATGCCCTTTCCTGTCACCAATGCAGAGTTTTATTCAGCAGATATAATCTCATTGTGCCCAGAGAGAGAAATATCTGCCTCTACTTAGGATCGAACTCACAGCCTTCTGATTGTGAGGCGAGAGCTCCATATCTAGGCCACCGCGTCACCCACTTGCCTGTTAGAAAATGTGTCCCTTAAATCAAAAAGCAGAGTTAAATCCCGGTGCAGTTTGTCCCTTTCAAGATTTGTGCCAGGGGTTTCTGTAAGGGAGGGAGGGAGGGAGGGAGTGACTAGCACAGCAGTTGAAGCCAGCCAGCCCTCCCTTTCCAAATCCTGTAGTTTGTTGACCTCTTCCACATTATACAATTTAATATTTTAATAAGCTATCTAGAAAAAAGGTAAGGGAAAGCAGACATACCGGTATTCTTACGTTAAAAAATAAAGTTCATTGTGTACTTTCTGCAGTCAGCAATTTGTCAATAAGCCAATCTGAGGTGTATCTTCCCCCAGCCCCGCCCCCCCCCCCCCGCCCTGCTGCAAAAAGAGTCTTTAGTTAATTCTACTCCAAGCTCAGGGGGCAGCTGCTCCCAGGTGGGAGCTCCCCTTTAAACAACCTTTTGTTCAAGAAGCCAAAAAGTGACACTCTTGAGCATTTGTTAAGCTGGATCCCTAGGTGGTTTCCTGGGGAGCTGAAGGCCTGCACTCTGCCCCTTCCCCACTGCCCCTGCCCAGAAATGGGAAATGGCGGCTCAGGGCGAGATGGGCCCTCCTTTTGCACTGGTACTGGGCACCTCCTGCTGGGCGGAGGGGCTGGAAGTCAGAAGCCCCCCTTAACAGAACTTAACAGAATAACAGAGTTGGAAGGGATCTTAAGGCACCCCCAGGGAGTGGGATCTGCCAGGCAGCCACGGTCTTGGCTGAGAGATCCATCAAGGCTCCTGCTGTTTCTGGCTTATTTCTAGGTCCTAAAATGGTGGCCCTCCAGAATTACCATGGCAACCCAGCTCCACCAGGGAAACCTGTGTTAACTTTCCAAATGGGCGAAGTGATTGAGCTGCTCCGAGGGGAACCAGATTCCCAGTGGTGGGAGGTGAGTGGATCCTCCAGGAATGTGCAGGAAAGAGGAAACCTCCCTCAGCTCGTTATCCATGGAATTCAGCTTTGGACCTGCCAGGCATTTTAACAAGGGCCTGAAATTCTTCAACTGCTCAGGATGAGGAGATGCTGGCTAGGACGGGTACCTCCCTTTCTCTGCTGGGTTTATACAACAGCATCAGGATTTGGGGCAGGGAGTCATCCTGCCATGTGGGACCCAGCACCCTTGTCCAGTCTAGGATCCTGCTCTGCCATCTGCCCAGGTTGAACTCAGGGAGCCTGGCATCCTGGCTTGTGAGTCCAGTTGAGCCTCAAGTCTCCCTGGGATGCTGCTGTACCAAACAGGAGGAAGCCTGGACTGAGTCCCTTCCCCACAGCTACAAGGTGGCTCTGGGTGGCCAGCAAGACATGTTGGCTGAATGAATTCCACATCCCAGGCTTTAATTTACCAGTTGCAAAGCACAGCTGCAAACCAGGTTGCAAAGCTAAGCAAGGTTGTGGGCCCTTAGCACACTTGCTGAGTCAGCCTATTGCACTAACATGTTCACATTACAGAGACACCATCATTGTGTCTTGTTGACTTGTGTGATGGGTGTGATGTGAATCTTTGAGAGAGTGAAAACCTCCTCCCTTGGTAGAGAAGAAAGAAACCTACACTCAAGGTGGACAAAGAGAATCCATGACACTGCTTCTTCCTTCCTTCCGCCCTATTCAGCAGAAGGGACCCGGCTCCCAAATAAAACAAATCCTCTGGAGTTACCTAATTGTTCTCTTTATTAGGAGTGTCAGCAACCCCGGCAAAGGTCTCTCTCTCTCTCACAGCAGGCTAACAAGTCTGTCTGGCAGGGAGATGAATAGTTGTCTGCCACATCTATTGATCTCCACCCCCTGCCTTTTATCCCCAGAAGTAGGTGGGGCTTTGCTAGCAGCGGTGGGTCTTCCATCCCAAGAACCAGCCCATAGATTTCCACTGCTCTCCTCTCCACTGCCTTCTGTACATCTGTATCCAGCAGTTCCTCCTCTTCCTCATCAGCCACCACCAGGCCTGGGGGCTGTTGACTCTCCATCTGGGGGCTGACAGACAGCCCAGGCTCCGCCTCTGTCTCCATCTCTGAGAGCTCCATTCTCTCTTCCCCCTCGGAGCTGTCAGATTACCTTGATGCTGGCCCTGACTCCCACGCCTCCTTCTCTGATTTGGCTGTCTGAGGAGCCAGCAGCTGACAGGCTACAACAGGACCCTTGTGAGGGACTCTTCTCTTTCTTCCAGGGGAGGCTCGTCGTGTCCAAGAAATCTGGCTCTTTCCCCAGCTCGTTGGTCAAGCCTTGCCCAGTGGACGCGCGGGTAAGAGTCCTGGAGGCAATGAGCTGCAGAAGCTACAATCTGCCCCCCCCCCCCCCCCATGATTGAGTCCCTGGACAAGTGGCTGCTGCGTTCAGGGGCTGACCCCCCCCTTTTTTTTTTAGTTTGAGGACCGATTCCCTGCTCCTGGCACTGGGGGGGTCTTCTATCCCACTGCTCAGTGGCTCAGACCACCTCTGCATGGGTACAATTCCCCGCACCCCACCCCTAATCACCACTTTGTGAGCCAAGCCGAAGTGGCGCAGTGGTTAGAGTGCAGGACTGCAGGCTACATCAGCTAACTCTAGCTGCAGTTCAGCAGATCAAATCTCACCAGCTCAAGGTTGACTCAGCCTTCCATCCTTCTGAGGTGGGTAAAATGAGCACCCAGATTGCTGGGGGCAAAAGGCTGACTCTGCAAAACGCTTAGAGAGGGCTGTGAAGAGGTATATAAGTCTAAGTGCTATTGCTATTGTTATTGCTATTGTTCTCTGCTGCAGCCTCCCAACAGCCGCCCTCCTTCACGAGAGATGGACTATTCCACGTACCCCTGGTGAGTTGGGTGGGTGGGATTGGCGAGATTGGCCGGAGTGATTATTGCAGTGGGATAGATGACGGCAGAGGACCGAAGAGTCCTGATCTTGAAGGGGCCTTCTCTTCATTTGGGGGTTTTCTGGAAGGTGTTGCTTGAAGCCACAACCTGGAGCCAGAGGAGAAGCCCTCATTGTTCCCCAAGTTTGTAGAGGTGCATGATCACAGATTGAGGTTAGCTGGAGTAGAATGGGTGGTTGAAGAGACTTGGGATTGGAGCAGTAGGAGGTGCGAAGGGGAAGACCAAGGGTTCCAAGGGAATTCTGGCATGAATTCCAAGGATGTCTTCAGGAATTGTGGGAGTTTCATCACTGGAGGCTTTCAAAGAGACTGGACTGCCTTCTTTCAGAAATGGTGTAGGGTCTCCTGCTTGGGCAAAGGGGGGTTGTAGGTCATCTAGTTAATCTGTTACTCTGTTAATCTGTTAATCTGTCCCTTGATGGTTCCTCACCACCTGCAAGGAGGTTCCCGTCAGAGGCTGAGGGATTCAGCCTGGGCCTTTTCCTCTCCATGATGGGATGCCTGATTCGGACCATCCCATTCGCAGCTGATTCAGAATGGGAATAAAATTTAAATTAATTTTGCTAGGTTATAGAACGGATGAGATTAAGAAGATATAATTTAACAGAGATGGATGCCAAATTACTATCTAGGAAACAAGAATTAAATGGAGAAAAATTAAAATAGGTGTAGCTGGCTCGATATGTTATTGATGAAGCAACCCTAGAATAATCATTTGTTAAAATAAAACATGAGCCAAACGTGTGATATGGCTGTAAAAGAAAGGCAAATCTAGGGCTGGGCTCCATCAACAGCACCAGAGATGCCACGAAAGAAGAACTCCTGAATTCCTTCTTGGCTAGATCTGTTTATTGGTGCTGCCCAGTTCTGTGTGCTGAGCTTTAAGAAGTCTTCAGAGAACATAGAAGACAGCCAAAGAAAGGCAATAAGGAGAGCATCTGGTGGAGATGATGAGCCTTGAGAAAAGAAAAATTAAAGGGTGGGGAAGACTTTCTGGAATCTGTCACACTGGAGGAAAAGACCAACTCTCTCTGGCTATAGAGTGCAAGCAGTGTTAGGAGAAACGCCTAAGACCAGCTGGATGGTAGATTCAATGATCTGGAGAGATGGGGAGGGGGGGGGCTGTTCTCGAAAAGGAGGGGCTGGATTATGGGTTGGATTCAGGCCCTTCCGTTCCAACTCTGGGATTTTGTGGGCAAGGCGGGGCTGAAATACAGAGCCCTGTGATGGAAGACTCTGCAGTTCAGGGTTGAACTGTGAGCTGGGCTTTTGGCTAGTGGATGTTTCCTTACCTGCCTAGTGAAGGCATCGGGGCCACCAAGGGCTCCGGCAGGCAATGCCCCAAAGCCCTGCAGGGCCAGAAACACTCAGCTGCCGAGAGGGAGGGGTGGCTGCTTCTGCCCCCAGGCTGAGGCTCCAATGACCAAGACCCAGTTTCCCAACTCCTCTCTCTGCATCAGGGGCCTCCCTGCAGACCAGTGCAGCTTGGGAACATCAAAGGGACTTCTGGGGTATCTAAGGGGGATCTCTCCTAACGCAGAGGTTGGATCTTAGGTTTGCAGGCAACATGGAGAGGCAGCAAACGGACAACCTCCTAAAGCAGCATGCCAGCGGGACCTACCTGATCCGGGAGCGGCCAGCTGAAGCCGAACGTTTTGCCATCAGCATCAAGTCAGTGGCTCATGAAGGGCAGTTTCTCGCACCCCTGAGGGGCATACAGGGCCTCTTCCAAAAACAGGAGATGGGTTGACACAGCCCTGCAGGACCCCAGCTAGTTTCCAGACCGTTCCTATCTTCCTATTCCAAAGAGTTACACATACATACATACATACATACATACATACATACATTTATGTATTTATGTATTTATTTATTTGATTTTTATACCGCCTTTCTCCAGCTGGACTCAGGGTGGTGAACAGCCAAGGTAAAACATAACATACAAAATTTAAAACAATTTAAAAGATATTAAATAATTTCAGCCCATAATTTAAAACAACCCAATTAAAATCAATGACAAATTAAAACCAAAAGGATGGGATCAAGCCAGCCCAGCTAGATGAAATAAGTGAGTTTTGAGGGCCCGACGAAAAATCCAGAGGTCCGGTATCATTCGTATCTCTGGGGTAGGTCGTTCCAGAGGGCAGGTGCTGCCACAGAGAAGGCTCTCCCCCTGGGGATCGCCAGCCGACATTGTCCACAGCACCCTGAGGAGGCCGTCTCTGTGCGAGCGTACTGGAAGGTGGGAGGCTATTGGCGGCAGAAGGCGGTCTCGTAGATACCCAGGCCCTAAGCCATGGAGCACTTTAAAGGTAGTCACCAACACCTTGAAGCGCACCCAGAAGACCACTGGGAGCCAGTGCAGCTCGCACAGAAGAGGTGTCACATGGGAGCACCCCATAATCCCCCACGCAGCCGCATTCTAGACCAGTCGGAGCCTCCGGGTGCACTCCAAAGGGAGCCCCATGTTGACAGCATTACAGTAGTCCAGGTGGGAAGTGACGAGTGCTTGAGTGACCAAACGTAGGGAGTCCCGATCCGGAAAGGGGTGCAACTGGCGTATCAGGCGAACGTGATAAAAAGTCCCCCTGGCCACAGCCGTCATATGCTCTTCTAAAGACAGCCATGCATCCAGGAGGACGCTCAAGTTGCGAGCCCTCTCCATGGGGGCCAATGACTTGCCCACCAATAGCCAGCGATGACACCAGGATGCTGGAAGCCACAGCCACTCGATCTTGGAAGGGTTGAGTCGGAGCTTGTTTCTCCCCATCCAGGCCTGCACGGCCTCCAGGCACCGGGACATCACTTCAAGGGCATTGTTGGGGTGGTCCAGGGTGGAGATGTACAGCTGGGTGTCATCAGCATACTGGTGGTACTTCACCCCAAAGCCACAGATGGTCTCACCCAGCGGCTTCACATAAATGTTGAACAGAAGGGGCGAGAAGACCGACCCTTGTGGCATCCCACAAACAAGGCACCTCGGGGTCGACCACTGCCCCCCTGCCAACACCGACTGCGACCGGTCAGAGAGATAGGAGGAGAACCACCGCAAAACACCCCTAACCCCTCCAACCAGCGCAACATGATACCATGGTCGATGGTATCAAAAGCCGCTGAGAGATCTAACAGGACCAGGCTTAAGGGGTGGCCTTGAGGCAAGCGCCATGTGGTGCCCCTTTTAAACTGGCCTTGCAAACCTCTTTGTGCTAGCTGAAGGAGAGTTCTTTCTTTTAGAGTTTGCCAAAGGTAACTTCTCTATGGGTCCAATAATGGGTCCAAAATTAGCCTGGATCATGGTCCTCCCTGGGAGACCACATTCACACCTCAAGCTCAGCTAGCTCAACAAGCTAATAGCCGGTTATTAAGATTCAGCTGCCTGCAATTATTGCAAGGTTCGAGGCTCAAGGTTGACTCAGCCTTCCATCCTTTCTAAGGTAGGTCAATTGAAGACCCAGTTTGTGGGGGCAATAAGCTGACTTTGTATAAATATACAAAAGTATGAAGGCTATTGCTTAATGCACTGTAAGCCGCCCTGAGTCTCCGGAGAAGGTGGCATATAAATCTAATTTTTTTAAAAAAAAGCCCTCAAGGGAGGGGGTCTGATTGGCCTCCCCAGTGGAGCAAGCCTTCAACTGGGCCTCCAGCATTTCAGCACAGAGGGCCACCCACACCAAATGGGACCTTTGGCTTTTAAAGTCTGGCAGGTTTAAGCCCAGCTCTGCCAGCCTCTTCCATGGGACAAATCCGGGGGGGTGATGGCAAGGTGGGCTTTTGGGTGGGAAACTTCCCTGTGACGAAAGCTCTGCCCTCTCCCTTGCAGGTTTAATGACGAGGTCAAGCATATTAAAGTGGTTGAAAAAGATAACTGGATCCACATTACAGAAGCAAAAAAGTTTGAAAGCCTCTTGGTACGTTGATATTTTGAGAAAGACAAGCCCTGTCTTGGACCTGGTCTTCCTGGGGGCTTCAAGGGGCTCATGGGCTATGACCTGTCTTCTGCAGGAATTGGTGGAGTACTACCAAGCCCATTCACTGAAGGAGAGCTTCAAACAGCTGGATACAACGTTAAAGTATCCATACAAATCCCGGGAACGTTCGGCCTCAAGAACCTTAGCTCGATCCCCAGGTAAGGACTTTCTCCATCCTGCTGGGGATCGCAGAACAGATGGAAAGCTTGCAAAAGGAGCCCCCCCCCCTTTTGTGGAAGCCCTGTGGCTGCATGGCTGGCACCCCCAGGCTGCCCCTTGAAGGCCCAGTCCCCACCAGCGGGTTCCTTTCCAGTTGGCCTGAAGGTCTGGCTGGGCGGCAGAGAAGTCCAGCAGTGGAAAGACTCCTGCTATGGGGATGGGGCACCTCCCAGCCTTTCAAGACCCAACACCCCATGGCTTTTCACACAGAGCAACTCTCATAGTGGCTCAGCCCAGCAAGGGCCCAGTCTAACCAGGGGTGGTCAGTGGCTGCTTTTCAATCCCTGGGTTGGAGGGAGGTGTTTGCAACAAACCTCCAGCTTTCCATCCTCCTAGCAGCCAAACTCTCCCCAGGAGGGAGGGGCTGGGAAAGAGACAGCCCCTGCTCCTCTTTGGAAACTCACCTGTGTTCCTCCCGGCAGAAGGAACTCAGGGCAGCATCCCAAGCTCTTTAGAATCGTAGAAATACCAAAGAAATTCTAAAACCATCCTGAGGCTAAAACAAAACAATTTTAACACTTGAATTTGAGTTTATGAAAAGAACGCTGAAGATCTCTGAGCCTTGATGGGGAGAAAGTCAAATGTCCCCCCCCCCCCACCCCCATCCCTGAAGAAAAAGCAGGAATTCCCTGCCTTCCGCCGTGCTCTCGTGAAAGCACCAAACCTGTGCAGACTCCCCAACTGACCACAAAGGCCTCCCCTTCCTCCCGCGGGTGAAGGGTGAGTGATGAAGGAGGGGCTGATCTGAGTGTGGACAAGCAAGTGGACCGATGGCCTCTGCTTGGCCAAATGAACCCGGAAGCTCCACCCAAGTTTTTCATGACTCGGGCCGAGATTGCTGGGGCGGCCCTTCCTGGGTGATTCTGGCTTCATCCCCAAAACTCATTTTGAGGAGGCAGAGGAGAAAGTCTGGGGGCTGAAGCTGATCCTGCATCTGGGCTCTTGGGGGGAGGGGCTTTCAAATGCCTTCAGTGGTCCTTTCAGATGCTGCCCACTTGCTCCGAGCGGGGCTTCATAGTCTGGTCAGCCCTTGCTGGGCAGCCGCATCCGAGAGCAACTGCTGTTTGGTGCTTTAAGGAAAGGGGCAAAATCCTTCCCACATGCTGAGTCTGCTGGGCCTGCTCCTCTGGAGACAGCCTTCCCTGGCCCTGCAGGGGACCGGTGCCCTTCCCAGGCAGATGCTTTGCTTGCTGCTCTCCGGCCTGGCTCCCTCTGCAAACATCAGCCAATCTGTGGGGTCTTCCCCTGGGGAGGAAGTGGGAGAGACTGCCTGGAGGGTGACGGGGTTGAGAGGCTGGCCAGCCACGCAGAGCCCCTCTGTCTTCCTGTCAGGCCGAAGCGTGAAGAGCCGGGTGGGTTGGGTGGGCTTTTCCCCTGCCTTGCTGATTTCTCCCGTTTCATAAATGTCCCCCTTTAATACTGTCTCCCCCCCTCCCCTTTCTCCTGCTGCCTCCATTTCCCTCTAACTTCTTTTCTGCAGCTGCCTGCGCTTCCTACAATTTTTCCTTTCTCAGTCCTCAGGGCCACCACTTCACTTCTCAGAATCCCTCCACTCCTTTTTGGTCAGGTAGATATAGCTCTCTCTCTCTCTCTCTCTCTCAATACAATAAATATAGTAGGTGTATAATATCTATAGCTATAGCTATATATCTATATGCATGCAAAGGCCCCCATCCATTTGCTGAAGGACAGTGACATCTGCTGGCCATCTAAGAAAGGACGGGGTGACCCTCTGCCCACAGCTGGCAGATCGGCCACCAGGTCCTAGTCCAGCTTTGGTAGGGCAGCCTAACAGCAGCTGAGAAAGGCTCCTTGTGGCCAAAAAGAAAGAAAACTTCAGCCAGAAGCCACAGAACGTGCTGACGTTGCTCTCGCCTGTCTTGGGAGATGGACAGGCCATGCCATGGGAAGCCCCTTCACTCTTCTTCCTTTATATCTCCCTCCCGTCAGTCTTCACCCCTCGGGCCATTGGGACTGCAGTGGCCAGGTACAACTTTGCTGCCCGGGATATGCGGGAACTCTCCCTGCAGGAAGGGGACGTGGTGAAGATCTACAGCCGGATTGGCGGGGAT
Source organism: Masticophis lateralis (assembly GCA_030761175.1). NCBI lineage: Eukaryota > Metazoa > Chordata > Lepidosauria > Squamata > Colubridae > Masticophis > Masticophis lateralis. Next base: position 621,883 of record JAUDYJ010000015.1, on the reverse strand, counting down.
CAAGGCTGGTGGAAGGGGGAGGCCAATGGCCGAGTAAGTAACCACTGGAAGGGGCACGGCCCTCTCTTGCCACTTTCCTTTCCGAATTGGGGAGGGGGCATCCAACCAGGGAGCAGTGATGCATCCAGCTGAGCAGAAGGCCAGTGCCAGGCCCTGTTCTCTGAAGCCTACTCAGTCATAAAAGCCCTCCCAGCCCCTCCCCACCAGGCCTGGCCTGGTCCCATCCCGGGCTGCCCCTCCGTCCTTATGCTCCCTCCTGATTTCTTGCAGATTGGCTGGTTCCCTTCGACCTACGTGGAGGAGGAGGGGGTGCAGTGATGCCCAGACTGGCAGGAGCTACTGTCTCCAAGGGCAGCCCGGCCGGTCTCTGGGCCTCCGAGGGAAACAGGACTGTTCTTCCAGCACCAAGAAGAGACCCTCCCTGGCCCACTCCCCAGTCCATGGGTGTGAGTGCATGAGGGGCATGTGCAGCGGTGGGGCTGGGAGCATATGCACGCATGGGCAAGGCACAGCTGCTTCTCTCCCACCGATTTCCTGGCACAAAAGAACCAAACGCCGTTTGCAGAAAACCACGAAGCCCCTGGGGAAGGAAGATAGGCAGGACCCGATGGCCTGGCCAGAAGTGGCTGCACTACAAAGCCTTCTGAGGTGTGGAAGATGGGCTTGGTAGTGTCTGATGCTTGGATGGGGCACTAGAAGAGATGCTTCTCTAGAGTTTGGGAGGCACAGGAGGATTTTGCAAAGAGTCCCCTCGGCTTAGGAATTTTGTGCAGGGAGGCTTCTGCAAGTCCCAGCGTCCACTGTGGCCGTGGGCCAACCGAAGCTGCCCTAAATGTGAGTGGGCCCCTTTGTGATCCAGAGGAAAGAGTCCACCCGGTTACCATGTGAGCATCCCCAGGACTGCTGGGGCTCTCCCTGAGCCTATCTTGAATCTGGGATTGCAATGCAAACACCTGACTGAAGAGAAGGAAGTAGAAGAGAGATGTGAGCTGCACCCCATGGGCTCCACGGCTGCCTCTCCCTCTGTTGTGTGGGTCTTTCCTCCATCAGTCCTGGAAACCTGTCTGAGCTGGCTGCCAGAATGGACCCCGTGGCCTCCAGGAGCCTCTGCCAGTCACACAACTAGCTTGGCCTGGCATCGGTTGGGTTTCTCAGGGTCCGCTGATTCCTGGTGGCACCGCTGCCCTCTTGAGTTCTCCAGAAAGCCTTTGCATTATTGCTTATTCTGCTCGCAAAACAGTTTCCATCCATCCAGGGCCCCTCAGAGCTGTAGGAGCTTCTGCTGGGAGAAGAGGCTGCCAAAGAGGATTAGCATCAAATAGAACAGGCGGCGTCCACAGATGCATGCAGAATGATCCCTCGCAGGGATCTCTCCAGCATTAGGCTCCCCCCTCCCCCCAAACTCTGGGGAGTTGCCATGAAGGAGGAATCTCTCTGCCTTTCAGACTTTGGGCAGATCTGCTGGCCGTGCAGTAAAGATGGTTTAGCTTCCCTTCCACACATGCTTCAGGGAGTCCGCTTGGGCACTGAGCCGCTTCCCTGGCTTCCTCCGCTCTTGCAGAAGGCTTTGGTGCTGAGGGGCTGCTTGTGGGGCAGGAGCTTGGCCTTTCCAGGGGGCAGAGGCCAAGGTCTCCTGGAAGCTGTCGAGGCCATCTGCTGCCCCATCGCGCCCAGCAGCCCCTCAGTCTGCCTGCTCCCAGCAAACCTGCGCTTGAATGCCCAGGCAGGTCTGGAACCCCACAGCAGGTTCGCCTCCAGGCTTGCCTGAAATCAGCCTCAAGTTTAAAATCTTCTTGGCTTTTCCAGGCTGCTTCTCCCCTTTCACCCACTACAGATAGCCTGGCAAGTGACCATTCCCTGGCATGGATGCCCCTCCAGAAATAGGGCTAGCCCTAGGCCAGAGAGCAGGGAGATCTTTCAATCATTACCCTTTTCATGTAGGGAAATACCTACCTGTGGCAGAGAGAAAGCAGACACACACACACACACACACACACACACACGGCGGATCTCAACAAAGCTGGATGGGATCCCTGTAGAACTCTTTGGGTCATCAGGCAAATCTCCCCCTGAGTGAGGGAGCTCAGCTGCTATCACCCGTCCTCTCCCTACAGACTGAGGCAACTGAGGGGTAGGTAGGTAGGAGAAAGGAGTGAGGAGTCTGTCTGTCTGTCTGGTCTGCGAAAACCCCAGTGACCACTAGATGGCAGACAAGAGACTTTTTGTCTTCTCTCTCTGCTGCTCTCTAGTTTTTGTCTGGAGTGGATTCAGCGCTGGGAGCTGGGGCTGAGAGATGCTTTGGGAGATACTGCTCATATCTCCCAGACCGCTCACCAGTTCCTCCTGAAATCAAGAGAGTATTAGAAAGAGGCATAAAGGCACCAGGGAGGACCCATCGCAGCATACCCAGTGATAGAGGGGAGGGCATGCAGTGTGTTTCTAACAGTCAGCTGGCCCCTTTCCCCTCTTGGAGACAGCCTCTCTTCTGTGCTGCAGATGGGGCCAAGGCCTCCAGGAGGAGTCCAGGCTTGAGGCACCTGCTCTCCACCTGTTGCATCTCTCCTCTCTTTCTGGATCCCTCCAGAATCCCCACCCAGTGGATGCAGTGGGGGAAGCTGTGGGAGGAATAGAGGGAGATTGATTGTGACCCCGTCTGTGGAGAAGTACAAGCAAAAGAAAGCCAACCATTGAGTCAAAACCTGCCTGCATTTTCTGTGAACTAGGCAAGGGAGGAGCTGGCATGGTGGAGTAGCAAGGGCAAGAGAAGTGTTGGGCCAGGCCCGGGAGGCTGAGGGTGAAGCCCACTCCTCACTGAGTGAGCCCCGGCAGACGTCCAGACCTTACAGGAGTCCATTGAACTTTGGAAAATGAGGTTAGGCAAGAGGAAAACTGAAAAGAGGTGTTTCTTCTCAAAAAACTAGGGAACATAATGCAATCGTACTTTGAGGTGATCCTTCTGAAGAAATGTCAAACTGTTTCTTGATTGAAAAAAGGAAGGCTTTTTTTGTTTGCTGATGTAACATGTCTTTTCCCCCCCAGGAGGTGCTTGGTTTGTAATTAATTACTCTCCTACTTGTGAATAAGAAAAAGGATTTTTTATTAAAAGGGCAAAATATTGTACATATATTTTGATTTTGCAAAAATGTTTTTAAAAAGAAATATAATAATGGGAAAACAATGCAGAAAATGTTCTCTGATGTGTTGGTCTCTTTTTTTACTTACTTTTTTGCACTGTGTCCTAAATTGAGGCCAGGAAGGAATGGATGAAAAATGGTTGTATATTTAGATACACAATATCCTTAATTCCTAACACTTAGAGAAATCTCTTAATTTCTCTAGCAAACACCTTTCCTTTGTTGAGAATTTCCCCTCCTTTTACACGGTTTCCTGGGCCATCTGGTATCTGAACACACCAGGCATCTTTCCTATTTTTGATTTTGTGCCATTTAGTCATTTTGACTCCTAGAGACCACAGAGATAAATTTTGTCCCCAACCTTTCTTTCAAGCCACCCACAGGTGCCCTGCTGCCAGTGAAGTCACATCTGTTGGTCTGTCTCAAAATACTTATGCTGCTGCAGTTGGAGGCAGCTGCAAAGATAAAATATTAAATACAGAATGAGTAACATGTTGACTATAAAATGGTATGTTTTAAACGAATCCTTGTATGTTTCTCTGGACAAGTTCAGCTTTCATTTCCATATAACCAAGTGAGCAGAAGCACACACCCTTCCCCCCTCTTTTGCAAGACCACACACTTTTTGCAAGTTATCTTCTTTTCTTAAATTATCTTCACCAATTTCCCATCTTTATAAGCACTAAAGTGCAAAGATTCATTGACTTGTGTTGATATTTTGCTGCAGTTCAGAGCTAAACTAATAATGGCTTTCTTCATTTTTTCTGTTTTAGCGTAACAAACTTGGTCTGCAATACATTAATTTCAGACCCGCATTGCAATTGTTTAATATTTACTGCAACAATGCAGCATCAGCTGTAGAGGCATATGCTGGCCTGACTGATCCCTCTCATTTTTTCAGCAATACACTGAAGATACATTTAGTGCCAACTCAAATTTTATTTTAATCTACACTTTGCTTCCATTGCTCTTTTTATATTCGTTTTGGCAGCAGCCTTTTGGTCCCATATCCATGCAAATGTCTGATAACTCAGTTCTTATTCTTCCTCCAAATCAATACAGACCATCTCCTTCACACATTTCTCACTCAGCTGCTGAAGAGCCAAATCTGATCTCTCTGCCTGGCCTGCATTTACTCTGCAGCCTGATCCCTTCTTCGTCTTCTTCATCTGGTCCCATGGCCAGCTGCAACCACCCCCAGGCAAAGCTTTCGAATGCTGACATTTCCTTACTTCACTTTCATCCCAAATCATCTCATTCATTTCATCTATAATTCTGTTCCCCTCCACTGGAGGTCTCCTATTTATCCCCTTTCACTCATTTAGAAAATCATTTTTGGAAAATTTTCCATCTAATTTTTCAGTATTTTCTTTAGTTTCAATTATTCTTTCAGCATTCTGCACAAGGATCTTTTTCTCTGTAGGCCTTCTGTAGTCTTTCATCCCTAAATTTTATTGAATAGAATTATTCATTTAGGTTGACTCAGTCTTCCGTCCTTCCAAGGTGGGTAAAATGAGGACCCAAATTGTTGGGCTGACTCTGTAAACTGCTTAGACAGGGCTGCAAAGCACTGTGAAGTGGCATGTAAGTCTAAGGATTACTGCACTCTCTCCCCCCCCCCCCACTCCCTCCGTTTCTCTCTCTCTCTCTCTCTCTCTCTCTCTCCCCCCCCCCCATATATATATATATATATATATAGGTTGGTGCTGGCCTCCCGGGAGTGGCTCCGGAAGATTATAAACGCTTCTTTGAGAGAGGGTGTCCTCCCCTCCGCCCTGAAAGAGGCGGTGGTGAGGCCTCTCCTCAAGAAGCCCTCTCTGGACCCGGCTGTATTAGTGAACTATCATCCAGTCTCCATACAAACATCCGCGAAAACCTCAGAAAACAAATATATATATGTATATATGTGTGTGTGTGTATATATATGTATGTATATATGTATATATGTCTTTGGTTATTCGGGTCTTCTCCCATGTAAAATTGGAAGTATCTTGGCGACGTTTCAACGAAGTCTCATTCATCATCTTCAGGCTGGTGTTCGCACGAAGCCGAGAACACCAGCCTGAAGATGACGAATGAGACTTCGTCAAAACGTCGCCAAGATACTTCCAATTTTACGTGGGAGAAGACCCGAATAACCAAAGACCTACATACAAACACCCGCAAAAACCTCAGAATGTGTGTGTGTGTATATATATATATACACATACACATACATACATATATATATATACACATATATATATATATACACACACATATATACACACACATACATATATATACATATATACATACATACATACATACATACATACATACTATCAGCTGTGATGGCACAGTGTTTAGAATGCAGTATTGTAGGCTAACTCTGCAAACAACCAGAAGTTTGAGTCTCTCCGGCTCAAGGTTGACTCAGCCTTCCATCCCTGAGGTGGGTAAAATGAGGACCCAGATTGTTGAGGGCAAAAGGCTGACTCTGTAAACTGCTTAGAGAGGGCTGTAAAGCACTGTGCAGCGGTAAATAAGTGCTATTGCTGTCTATTATGTTTGCCCCAATCTGTTACCATTCTGGGTGGCTAATAAAATGCAACAATTAAAAAGCACAATTAAAAGAAGAATTATGACATGATCAGAAGAAAAATTTCAACAAACTTATGTAAGATCCAATCACGCAAACAGGTATATCACCACTTTGGCTTGGAGATACAGCCAGGTTTTAAGGCTTATTTAAATAGGAACACAGCTACTGTATTTTGGAGAATGATGGTGCAGAGGGCATGTGCCGTGACAGAGATGACACTCTTTAATTTATTGGGCCCAGAATACATGATGATGCTGTCAAATTGGGTGCAACAGACAGAAACTATGAGGCTGGATAGTCCTTCAAACCCAGGCAATGAAAGGGCTGAACCGTGTCATGAATTGTGCCCACAAGCTAAAGGGCTACCAGTCCAGCTCACAAAGCATGGTGACCTCTGGGCATCCCATAATTGTCCAGGCTGCTGCATTCCGGACTAGCTGCGATGCTCAAGTTGTCTTCAAGAGATGCCCTATGCAGAGCCCATTGTGACAGTCCAAATGCAAGGTGATCAGAACATGAGTGACCGTCTAAAAAGGCTTCCTGAGCTAGGTGTAGGTGCAACTTGGTGCAGGCACTTGTGATCATTTGCCACCTGCTGCTTGAGCAGGAGCTGTCCCCCCCCCCACCTGTCAAAATGTGAAGAGATTCCTATAATCCTATTCAGGATCAAAGATTAGAAGTGTGCAAACATCCACATCTGTCCAGTCTATGGAGTTTAAGCCTGTTCAGACCACTCAGTCATGGGGATGAAACAATAATAGCTTTGGTTGCCAAGGCAAGAAGGTGATGTATAATTTGGATTTAGTAAAGGTGGTCTGTTTGGGTCCCTTCTGGTCAAGAAACCACCACCACCAAAGCTCCAGCTCCTTCACGTAATTTCTACGGAGGAAGTGCAGAGCTCAAAGCCAGGGACTGAGCATAGATGGGTCAAATGAACTTGGAGCTTCTTCCCTTCCAGCTTCATCCTTTGGCAGGACACCAACGTGGAGGGCAAATCATGCATCCAGAACATTACATTGGATGGATTATATTGTTTCCTTTCTAACTCCATGACTTTCCTTTGGAATGATACATAGTATATAGTTCTCTCTCCCTCTCCCTCTCTCTCTCTCTCTCACACACACACACACAGCCTTATCCTGGCTCCCGCTGGATCTCCCAATGAGAGCAGCTTAAAATAAATCCGCAGTGACCGCAAGCCATTGCTTTCTCCCACATCCTGTCTGAGAGGCCTGGAATAAGCAACTCTTTTGTCCAAATCAAATGTCCTCAATACAATAACACTGAAACATAATCCAGACTAAAAGTTTTCATAACTTCTTAGCTGAAAAAAGCCCCAGTAAACCAGAATCCCAGAAGGGTATGGCTCGCTGACAAGAGAATAGCTTGAAACAGATCTATACTAGTCTCCCTTTATTTCTTTGTCAGTAAATACAAATTTCATGTCAAAAAAAATGTTTAAAAGTTTAGGGGGGATGGATCCAGGAAATTACAGACCAATCAACCCAACATCAGTATCTGGAAGATCCTGGAAAAAGTAATCAAGCAATTGATCTGCAAATACCTAGAAGTGGACAAAGCTATATGAAGCTGGCGTGTATTTGTCAGAGACAAATAATGCCAAAGAAATCTTACTTCATTCTTTGACAGAGTGACTGATTAGTGGACCAGTGAAATGCTGTGAGCACAATATACTTAGATTTCAATAAGGCATTTGACAAAGTAGACCACAAACCTATTTCTTGATAGAAAAATGTAGGATACACAGCATCGCCATCACATAGACTTGTAATTGGCTGACTGCCCACACTCAATGTGAAGTCCTCAGTAGAACTACATCTACATGGAGGGAAGCATGCAGTTAGGAATTCCAAGGTTCTGTCTTAGGCCAAGTACTTTTCAACATTTTCATAAATGATTTGGATGAAGGGACAGAAAGGAAACTCATCAAAATTGCAGATGACACTAAATTGGTGGGAATAGCTAACACTTCAGAAGACAACACTCAAGATACAGAAAGATCTTGACAGACCTGGATACTTGAATGCTGAATCTTAACAAAATGAGATTCATGGCGAGAAGAGTAAAGTCCTGCACTTAAGCAGGAAAAACCAAATGCACAGGTATAGAACAGTGGTGTAAGGATCTGGCTAAGTATCTTCTCGGGAAAGCATAACTCGTGAAACAAGTAGTTATCAAAAGGAACTTTTGCTGAGAGCAAGTGATTGCAGAGAAGTCAGGCGAAATCTGAAATTCCCACACAGAGCACTAAGCTATTCTTCCCCATTCAAAACCCCATCCTGCCTTCACCAGCATACAGTGCCACAAAAGTGTTTTGAGAACTCTGAGGTTTAGCTTGATAGCAGTTCATCCCCAGGGTACAGCGTCCTTGGTGTCAGGCTAAAATGGACCAGAAGGAAGTCCATCATGTCTTCCAGATAATCCCCCTCCCCTGGTTGCCACTCGCTCGCCCCACCTGCCATGTTCGCTGCCGCCACGTTCTTCATGCACGCACATCCCATTGCCTTGCAAGTCCAATGGAATGCGCATGTGCGAAGAACATGGTGGTGAAGGCAACAGCTTTTTCCGTGACCTCCGGTACTTTTCAGCGGCCTGCAACCAGGGAGGCTTCTTTGCCAGCCGCTTTCCGAAAACTCTGGTCAGCTTGCCTTCTGGACTCTGGACCAGCCACTGTGGAAGGCAAGCAGCCCGAACAATGAGATGGTGATGGGGGCTAGGGCCAGGCCACTAAAGGAGGGGAAATGGGGACAACTGGCAAAGTTAGGGTGGGGTAGATAGGTGGAAATTCCAAAAAAAATCCTATCTTTTCCTGTGGGCGTGGCTAGGTGGGGGGGTCATGTGATTGAGTGGGTGTGAGTGGCATCAAGTTGGCTACACCCATTCAGTCACATGTCCCCCCACCTAGCCACGCCCACCGAATCGGTAGTGAAAATTTTTGAAACCCACCACTGATATCTAGCCTATCAAAGGAAGGATTGAGGGGACATGATAGTGTTTTCCAATACTTGAGGGGCTGTCACAGAAAATACGGGATGGACTTCCAAAGCACCTGAGGGCAGGATATGAAGTAATGGATGGAAAGTGTCTTAGGGAGATTATCCCTCATTCCAGATCATGGTTGTCCCAAGTTTCCAAAACTGAAGAAGTTTCTTGCATGAGAAACAAAACGTCTTCAAGAAAAAAGCAAGAAAGTCCAGTGAAAGTTCCAGTGAAAAAGTCCCTTTGGGTTAACAGACAGAAACTTATCCAAGAGAATAAGTTAGTTCTACCTAGAAGCAAGACATTTTCTGACCATGAAAAGCATCAGTGGGACAGCTTGCCTCTCCGAGGTCCGAATGGTGCTCCGTCCTGGAGGTCTTCAAGAAAAGGTTCGAGGGCCGCTTGACTGGGACGGCATCTGCTTCAGAGGAAGACCCGGGAGGTCCCTTCCAACTCTGCCTTTCTATTACCGTTTCGGAGCTGAAGCCTCGCGGGAACGCTTTGGCCGCTCCAAGAAGCAAGGTGGAGCGAGGCGGCCACGGCGCTGCGTCCGTCGCAGTCTCGAAACGGGCGGGCAACGGCCCATCAGGCAGAGGCGGCAGCAGCAGCTGCAACAGCAACAGGCAACCGGGGCCGCCTCCGCAGCACCCCACCCACCCTCCCGGCCAATGAGCGAGCGGTCAAGCCGCCGCGCCCCCTGCCCGCCCCGCCGAGGGGGGTGGAGGGGTCTCCTTTGCCCTTCTGCTTCGCCAAACCGGCGCCCCCCTCTCCGCTCTGGCCTCCCGTGGCCCTCGGCTCATCGACGGCTTCCGGCTGCCTCTGCCCGGCCACCCGCCCGCCCGCCCGCCGCTCCGCCCCTGCTCCGGCTGGGGCTTTCGGCGCGGGAGCGGGAGCGGGAGCGGGAGCGGCTCGCCGGGCTCCTCCTGCACGGCGGCTCCGGGCGCGTCTGAGCGGCGGCCGCGGGGCAGCCAGGTGTGCGCGGAGGAAAAGTTGACACCGGCGGCGGCGGCGGCGGTCTGACCGGAGAGGTAACAGAGCGGCGGGGAGGCGCTTGTGGCGCCCGAGGTCCGAGGACCCGCTCGGGCGGCTCTTCCGAGCGGCCACCTGCTCGAAGCCTGCAACGTGGCTCTGGCGTTTCCCGGGTTCTTGCCGGGAAACTGAGCTCGCCCCGTGGCCCCTTCGTAGAGGGACTCGGAAAGCGCCCGGGAAGGCTCGGGGGTCAGCGGGGGCTGGGCAGCATTTGGGACCCTGCGAGACCGGCAGCTGGGGAGCCTTTCAGAGCCGCCAAGCGCAGCAGGAGCCGCATTTCTGAGGATGAGCCGGAGCTGCTTGTCAAGAACCGCGGAGTCCAGGGTCCACGTTGCGGGGGTGGGGGGTGGGGGCTGCCTCTTTACCCTCCCTCCCCCCGGCCGAGCCAATCTGAGCGGTTTCTGCTGCTCCTCCTGTCTGTATCGGGGGGGGGGGGGGGGAGCAATATTCTGCTTTTCCCAGTGACAGGCCGGAATGGGTCAGCAATCAGCAGGGAGGGGGGAATGCTGCATCTCTTCAAAAGTCTCTGCTCTGGTGCCCAGTTGGGGCTGCCCCTTCTCAGTTTAAAGAGGTTGGGAGGGAGGGATGGTTAAGCAACTCTGCTCCCCAGAAGTCTGCAGGCAGATCCAGGGCTCCCCTGCAGCCTCTTCCTTCCCTGGGCAGCCTTTTCCCTGGAAGGGGAAGCATCCGGCTGGATAAACCCCATTCCTCAGGTTGCTTTGTGAAGGCCATGAAGTTGAAGGGTGGCATATCAGAATTTTGGCAGCTTCTCAGCAGCTGCACCCATGGTTATAATTGCCACCTACAGCCCCTGGGTGTGGGTGTGGGTATGTGTACATCACCTCTTGGCTTCTTTAGAATAACTACAATTCTATGAAAAATCATTCTAGACTCTTCTGACCTTTGGCATATCTTAGATAATGTTCTTGGAGTTTCGTGTGCAGAAAGAGAGATGAGAATCTGAATAAGCAGCTAGCAACAAACACAGAACATAGAATCATAGGGCTGGAAGGGACCTTGGAGGTCTTCTAGTCCAACCCCTTACTAAAGGCAGGAGAGCTTATAACATCCTGGTCAAGTCCAATCTCATGTTGAAACCTCTAGTGATGGAGCACCCAAAACTCCAGGAGGCAAGCTCTTCCACTGATTAATTGTTCTCACTGTCAGGAAATTTCTCTTTCTTCTAGGTTGGATCTAATTTTAACAACCTTCCTCCAATACCTCCTGCCCCCTTGTGCTTTGGAGAATAAATCAATCCCCTCTTCTCTGTGACAGTCCTTCAAGTACTGGAAGACAGTTATAATACCCTCCCCCCCTAGTTCTTTTCAATAGGCCAGACATACCTAGCTTTCTCAACTGTTCATCATACGGCTTTAGCCTCAAATCCTTATCATGTTACTGTGTTTCTCTGCACACTTTCCAACATCTTTTTCTGTACTGTGGTGACTAGAACGACCAAAGTGTTAGCCATTCCTTCCAACTTTCGTCTGCAAATTTGATGGGTTTCCCTTCTATCCCCTCATCTAAATTGTTAAGAAAATGTTAAAGAGTCCGGGCCTAATACAGAACCTTGAGGAACCTGACTATTTACTTCCCTCCATGTAGATGCAGTTTGAGTGTTGCAGTAGCCTAGAGGTGGTGCTCTCAGCTCACAATCAGGAGGCTTTGAGTTCCTGCTTGAGCAGGGGGCTGGACTAGAAGACCTCCAAGGTCCTTTCCAGCTCTATTCTATTCTAACAAGGATTGTGCTTCGGGTTTGGTCTTAAACATTACCAAATTTTTCGGACTGTAAGATGCACCGGTGTATAAGACACACCAAGGTTTCAAAGAGAGAAGCGAGGAAAACAAAGTCCTTGCCCACCCCAGGGCCCAGGAGCACTCTGCAGGCCTCCCAAACACTCTGCACATCCCATTTTTGCAAAAAATGGGGCACGTGGGACGGGGCTTCGGGTGATCAAAAATGGCTCTGTTCGGTGTATAAGGCACACCAACATTTCCACGCTCTTTTATGGGGGAAAAAGGTGCGTCTTATACTCTGAAAAGTACGGTAATCCCTCTCTCCTTCCCTTTTTCATTTAAAGCCCTTCGGATGAGTTGAAGCAGTTATTTTCTCTTGCCTTGTGCACTTCCAGTTGTTTCTGCCCAACTGAGGTGTCAGTTGGCTTGCACCATTGGGTCTGGGGCCCAGAGCTGAGCAGGAACATAATAGGGCAACTTCACCAGGCTGCTGCCAAGAACTCCTAGGCTTTGCTAACTTGTATTATGTGGGGAAGAATTCCCCTGGCAAAGACGGTGTCCATCTATCATTGGAGGCATCATGGCTACTTGGTTCCCAGGGGTATTCTTTGTCTCCTGGGTGCCTGGCGTGAATGTCCTCCTCTCTCTTCAGACGGCCATGGCCCACCTGAGATGTCTGCTCCAAGCATCAGCAGTGGCTCGACAGTTACCCCACTCTGGACGAAGGCTCCAGTTCTTCACTAGCAGTGCTGGCCTAACTACAGAGAAGAATGTCCCATACAAGAAGACGCTGAAGGAAGAGAGCCTCTCCTCCCCTGAAGGGCCTACAAAGCCCCTTCCTGCCTCTGCAGATGTGGTGGTAGTGGGCGGGGGCAGCCTCGGATGCCAGACAATCTACCACCTTGCCAAGATGGGTATGTCCAACGTGGTCTTGCTTGAAAGGGATCGTTTGACCTCAGGGACCACCTGGCATACTGCAGGTAAAGAAGGTGGGAGGGTCCTGTTTGGGCAATTGTGTGGGTGGCCATTGTGGTGTGTTCATCATCACTTGTGTAATCCAAACTGTTGATCAGGATGGGGCCAGAAAGAGGCTTCTCTTCTCTCAGCAGCTGATCAAGTTTAAATGATGTCCTTACAGTGATTAAACTGATGGTTCATCCGTGCAACTGCTGCCTTTGATCTGGTACCTATGTAAATGCAGTTTACAAAATTGCCAGGACAGGGAATGTCCCCCATCAGAAATAGGGACATAGATCCCCGGGGGGACTGCCACCAGTCTTCTCAAAGAGAAAATTGAATAAAAATGTTACTCCTTTAAAAAAAACATTGTTAAATATCCATTTCAATGGGACCTAGTTGTGTTATAAAATACAGTCTGGATAAATTGTATGTTTCTTAAACAGACCTTGATGTCCACAGCAGTATTATACTTCAAATTTCTCTGTAATAGCGAATTTCTATTGCTATTCCCATGTCTTGCATAGATAGAGATCTAAAACAAAGTCCACAATTTGGGGATATAAATCAAAATAATATTAGCATTCTTAACATGAAAACATCCAGGAATCTATTTATCTGTGAAATAATTTTCTTCCAAAAAGAAACAAACAAGACCAAATACTATGGGCTTAATGTATCTCCAGATTTCATACATCACCAACTAAGAAAATCATTCAGATATGCATTTTTGAGGTTACAATAAATTCCATATAAAATCTTTTGGTGCGTTAATTTCAAGTCCAAACAAACACATTTAACAATGTTAAAGACTTAGTTCCATTATCAAATATTACAATATTCATTATCCCATTCATTGTAAATGTCAGTAATTTCAACTTTAAATATATTTTTAAGTTTGTGATACAAACTAAGGTTCCAAAAGATGTAACCAAAAGCTTTTGTCCATATTGAATTATGAAACAGGCCTGAATTTCTTATATTCCCCTGTTGTGCATTAGATCAAAAAGTCTATCGTTAGGGTTATTCTAATCTCTTAGAATAATTATTGCAGAGTAACTTACTCAAAATCCTAGGTCTTTTAGTCCAACCCCCTGCCCAAGGCAGGAGACCTCATGGCATCCTACACAAATGACTGTCCAATTTTTTCTTGAAAAACTAAAGTGATGGAGCGCCGACAACTCCGGGAAGCAAGCTTTCCCATTGAGTAATTGTTCTCACTGTCAAAAAAATTCTCCTTAATTCCAGGCTGCATCTCCCTCTGATGAGCTTCCACCCTTTGCTTCTTCTCCTGCCCTCTGGTGCTTTGAAGAATAACTCCTTCTTGTGACACCTCTCAAGTACTGGAAGACAGCTATCATGTCACCCTTAGTTCTTCTGTTAGTTGGACTAGACATCTCTAGCTCCTGTAACTGTTCTTCATATGTTTTAGCCTCCAGCCCAGGAACCATCTTTGTTGCTCTTTCTCCTTTTTTAGGGTTTCAGCATCTTTTTTGTACTGTAGTGGCCAGAACTAGATGCTGTATTCCAAGTGTGACCTCACTAATGCCATATAGAGCAGCACTCTCAGTTCTCATGATCTTGATGCTCTCCCTGTGTGTGGATGCTGCCTAGGACGGCATTGGCTTTTTTGGCAGCTGCAGCATAAGATGGAAGACTTGTAAAGCACCTTTGGGACAGCATAAGACTGCTTCATACTTAAGCCATGGTCCTTTGGGGCTTCTCAAGCTTTTCACAGGCTGTACCACTTTTAGGATAAGGCAGTATTCAAGTACCACCAGTCAAGGTGTCAAAAAAAGAGTGATAAAGTACAGGTAGCCCTCAACTTACATCAGTTTGCTTAGTGATTGTTAAAGGTCACAATGGCAATGCCCCAGAGTCCGGAGCTTCGGCAAGTGGTTAGGGAGCCTTTCCCTGCTTCCTCCCCAGAAACAATCCAGGGGCTTCGCAGGGGGCTCTACCTGCTCTTGCCAGCTCTGCTCCCATTTAATTTCCAAACGGAAGCTTTCCAAGCTGCCTCTCAACTGTGGGGGCGGCTCTTTTACAGACGGTGGGACTGGCGGTCATAAAAGACTGTCTGGCAACGACGGCGGTGCCAACTGGAAGCCCAAAAGTGGCGCTCTTGACTGATTCCTGGTTCAAGAAAAACCAGACAGACCTAACCCCAAGAGAAGGGTTGGCATAGAAGGGCAGTAAGATTTATATGCCCCGCAGCATGTGACTCCTGGTGCTAAAGAGGAGTGCATGATTCTTGGTGCATGATTCTTGACTAGGAGGCCACTTTGGATTTTTAAAAACCCTCCATTTGACTAGGAGACAATTCTGGTGGCCAAAGATGAAAGCTGATGTGGAAGACTATGAGAAGCTGTGCCACCTGCGCCACCATGGATTTAAGATTTCCATCCATGGGTCGTTGCTAGACGGTCTTTTCATGACCGCTGGCCTCGTTGTGCGTTGGAGCCGCCTTACAGCTTGCAGGCGGCTCGGAATACCCGCTCTTTAGATTGAAGAGCGGGTAGAGCTGGTGGGACTGGGTAGAGCCCCTTGAGTTGCCCCCAGGACTATTTTTTTGTCCTGGGGAGGGTTCAGGGTGATGGCTCCCCTTCTATCTCACCGAAGCTCTGTGCAGCGAGGGATCTCTGTTTGCAGCAGCAGAGCCAGACGACGAGAGCAACGCCACTAAAACATTAGAAATCTACAGCAAGCAAAAATTTGGTGAAATCTGGACTTTCTAAAAGGAAAAAAAGCAAGTATTTGTCTTTTTAATAACTTTTTTTTAAAAAGAGATTTAATGGGAGAAAATGTTTGAGAAAATGGCGATTGGCTTAAACGGAAGAAGGCAAAGTAGAAAGTGAAAGTGAGAGTTAAGCCTGCTTCAAAGTACTTAAAAGAAACATTTTAACAGGATTTTTAAAAAGAATCAAAATTGACTTAATTCCTAAGAAGATAGAATCCCTTTTTTGGGAGAAGTTAAGACTTTGTGGAAGCATGACTCCGAAACAAAAACCAAGGGGGGGCTCCCTTATTTATCAGACAAAGGAAAAATTAGAAAAGCCTCAAATGCAGTCTCAGGGAACTGGAAATGAGGATTTGAAAGGCTTTATAACCAAGGCTTTGGGAAGCGTTGTTGAAAAGATAAAAAGTTCACAGAAGCAACTCAAGGAACTGGTACAGGAAAAATATGACAAATTGAACCAAATTATTTTTAAAGTAGTTTCTGGTCTTTCAAATGCGATGATGGAAATGGAAAAAAAAGTGGCTGAAATCAGTACAGAAGTTGATTTTAAGATGAAAGTAACAGAAGAAAAATTTTTTAAAGCTGATGCTAGAAATCAAAAAATTGAAAATGATGTGATGATGCTTCAGTTTAGAGCTATGGAGTCTACGATAAGATTAAGAGGTATAAGAGAGAACAACAGAGAAGATTTAAGAACAGTCTGTGCCAAGGCACTAGCTGTATTACTAAAGGTGGAAGATGACTAAATTCTTATCTGTATTGAAAAAGCTTATAGGGTGAACTCACGTGTGGCCAGACAAAGGAATTTGCCTAGAGATGTTGTTGTCTATTTTACTGATAGAAGATTGAGAAATGATATTTTGCAGAAGTCTTATCTTGCTACTGTTCAGGTAGAAGGTAAACAAATTAGTGTTTATAAAGAGTTACCACCTAAGATGCTAAGAGACAGAAAGGATTTTGGTTTTTTGGTGAAGGAATTGAAAAGAAGTCAGATTCCATTCAGATGGGATGCACCAGTTGGCGTAGTTCTGAGATATCAAGACGTGAGATACCGTTTAAATACTATTGAAAAAGCAGAACATTTTTATAATAATATTTTTAAGGGAGCCTCCACATCTTCACCTTCATCCATGTTGTTAACTATGGAAGGTGAAAGAGTCTGAAAGAGAGTCTGAAAGAGAGACTGAGGAACAAAAAGAGTCTGAAGAGTCTGAGAGTCTGAGAAACAATGCAGGCAGATGGAATTAGAAACTCAAAGTGCAATAGAAGAAACTCAAGGAGCAGTAGGTGGTTTTTCAGATGATTTTATTATGGATCTTCCAGAGCTGAAAATAAAGCATCCCAGAGATACAAGACAGGTGGTACTGGACCTTGAACTGTTGAAGCAAGAACTGAAAGATAAACATACAACTCGAGATGAGAAGCAAATCTTAGCAAAGCAGAAACAGCAGAGGCCCAGTACTTCACAAGAGGAAAAGGGGGATAATGGCAAGCAACAGAAAGCAGAAGTCAAGGGAGGAGTTAGACTGAAAACCATTGCTCTGCAACAGAAACTTCGTCAATTGTTCGATTCGCTTTGTGAAACTTAAATGACATTTAAATTTTTATTCTGGGAGGTTAAATTTTTATCTTGGAATATGAATGGATTGAATTCTCTACAGAAAGGATGGCAAATATTTCACTAATCGAAATAGTTTAAAAGACAATTTTTTCAGACGAATATGGATTATAAAATTTTTGCAAAATTCATCCTGAGTTGGATTTAACATTTTGAGAAAACAGATCGCTGCAGTACTGTTTTGAGTGTCTGCAGAGGATCTGATGGTTACCCTAATATAGCTTTTGGAATTAATCATCTAGATGAAGAAAACAAAGATGATAGTTAAAATATGTCGGAAACCCAAAGGAAGGAATTGGAAAGGTCGGCAGGATTTGAAAGAGTTTTAAAGGAACATCTGGGAATGCAGCTTCAAGTCTCTAATTAAGACTTGGAAAATTGGGAAAAGCTGCATCTGTCTTTATTTGGTAGAACAGCAGTAGCTAGGTTGAACGTTCTACCTAGAGGATTACAAAATACCTTTGTGGTTGGATCTTACAAATATAAAGTCACTCGGGGGGATCTTATATGGAGAGATGCTTTTTGCTGATGGGGGCAGCTGGAATATGAAGTTTATAAAAACTTTGTTGGAAGAAGAAATTGAATTAATTAGGCTACAGTATACATCAATGATGATGAAGAGAAGACTAAAAATTGGTTTATTGATACAGAAAATTATTTGACATAGATGATGCTATATATTATATTTTATTATTATTATTATATAATATGGGGGATTGATTTAGGTAAATAATTATTAATATCAGATTAATAATGTTTGATATTTTTTATTTGGGTTTAAATAAAACCCAAATAAAAAAAACCCAAATAAAAAAACCCATGTGCACAGTCACTCATGCACTCGTCACGTCTCGCCTGGACTACTGTAACGCTCTCTACATGGGGCTCCCCTTGGGGTGCACCCGGAGGCTCCAACTGGTCCAGAATGCGGCCGCGCGGGTGATTATGGGAGCGACAGGGCGCTCCCATGTGACACCTCTCCTGCGCGAGCTGCACTGGCTTCCGGTGGTCTTTCGGGTGCGCTTCAAGGTGTTAGTTTTGACCTTTAAAGCGCTCCACGGCATGGGACCGGGGTACTTGCGGGACCGCCTGCTGCTACCGATAACCTCCTACCGGCCAGTACGCTCACACAGAGAGGGCCTTCTCAGGGTGCCATCAGCCAAGCAATGTCAGCTGGTGGCCCCCAGGGGGAGAGCCTTCTCTGTGGGGGCACCCACCCTATGGAACGAGCTGCCTCCAGAAGTTCGTTTGATCCCGGACCTCCGCACTTTCCGAAAGGCCCTTAAGACCTATTTATTCCAACAAGCCGGCCTTGCTTGATTGTTTTTAATGGGGTTTTAACAAAATTTTTTAATTGATTCTTGGGGTTTTAAATTGGATATTTTAATGGGGTTAGAATTTTATTTGGAACGCCAATGAATTTAATTTAATTTTATAATTCTTTTAATGTTTGTATTATATGTGTTTTAAATCTGGTTGTTCACCGCCCTGAGTCCCCCTCCCGGGGAGAAGGGCGGTATATAAATTGAAATAATAATAATAATAATAATAATAATAAATATTATAAGAGTTGTATTGATTGATAAATGAATATTGATGGCTGATAAATGAGGTAAACACTATTGTTATTAGTTTTAGGAAACCTTTATTATTTATAGGTCTATTTGTTATATTATTTTTCGGATTTCATTGTATTTTTCTAGTTTAATATATGTAGATTGTGTGAAAATAAAAAAAAAATTTTTTGCAAGGGAAGCCAAGGGGGGGATGGGGGGGATATGGTGTTGGGGATTTGGGAGGGGGAAGTTGGGGGGGGAAGGGGGGTTGTGGGGAAGTGGGGGGGGGGAGAAATGATAAAATTTGTAAAAAATTTTTTGTAAAACTTTTTCAATAAAAAAAAAAGATTTCCATCCATGGAATCCTTCATAAGGTCTTCTAAGTTGACATCAGCTCTCTTAAAATCTACTTTGTTGACATCAGCTCTCTTAAAATTGACTTTGTTTGACTAATTGACTTATAACTACATTATACTGAATTCTAGTATGATATGGTCTCTCTCCACCAAATTTCCTGCAACTTCAACCCCTCTGTCCTTTCATCCCTATTAGTAAGAATTAGTTCCTTCCTCTACCTTTTGGATGACAACATTGTCAACTAGGACTCTCAGAAACCTATTCAATCTCCCACTTGATGCAGAGTTGGTTTCCCAGTTGATGTCAGGGTTTCCTGCGTACCTCATTTAACTGATTAGCAAGGAGTTCGTCTATTTCCTCTGCTTGGTTGGGTGAACTGTACTACACCTATGGCAATGTCATTTATATTGATTATTTTAGGCTCTGTCCATCCTTTCCAACAGAATATCTCAAACTATTTTTAAAATAGTATTTTCCATGAATATTCATGAGAGTCATCAAACTCCAATCTGTGTCTCAGGATACCCCAAATATACCTAGCTGTTTCCCAACTGGAAAGTGAAAGACCATTTTTGTTATACGTGGGCCCCAGTAATTGTCAGAGCCTTAATGGGAATAAATAATATTTTTCTGATAAGGCCCCTTCAAGATCAGTGCTTTCCTTCCACATAGATATATGTTCCAAGTAATACATTCATAGCAAGCAAAACTCCAAGGCAGGTAGATTCCTTAAGAATAACTTGATTGGAAATATCATATTGGGTGAAAATCGACTCTGAAGTCTCCCGCGATTTTCACCAATTTAAAAGTAAAAGTTTTTCTACTTTCTCAAAACAATCAGTCACATGGTCCAATCACGGTGCAGGGTGGCAGCTGGGTAGCATCACTTCCTCCTACCAGATGTGAGAATGTCCTTGGTTCCCAAGAGAAAACGTGTTGTTTTGGCTACAGAATCCACTCTATCTCAAATCCCCCCTCCCTATCCCTCAGCTCCAGTGTGGCAACACTAAAGCGGTCAAAAATGGCTTCGCTCAGGTCACCTTCAGAGCTGACATTCAGCAGATCAAAGAAGTGCCCAGGCTTTCAGTCAGATTGTTCTTGGTGCCACCAGATGTGAAGGGAAGGCTCCTCAGGTTGGGTGTGGGAATAACTAGTCCAGCAGGGTGACAGACAAGTCAAACAAACAAACAATCCTGAGGGTGTTCTTGGCAGGGAGCGTTTTGCAAATGTGAAGTCAGAGAATGGATGTTGGGTATTTCAACCTTTGCAATTCTTTCTAACCGCTGCTGAATCCACCACACATTACTTGTTGTTCACTT
Organism: Masticophis lateralis; assembly: GCA_030761175.1. Taxonomy (NCBI): domain Eukaryota; kingdom Metazoa; phylum Chordata; class Lepidosauria; order Squamata; family Colubridae; genus Masticophis; species Masticophis lateralis. Next base: position 601,855 of record JAUDYJ010000015.1, on the reverse strand, counting down.
GGAATTTATAGCACCTCACTGTATGTATTGCGTTTTCAGTGTTTACATTTTGGGACCTGTTTTTAAGTTAATACATCTAAACTTTAGCATGAGTCTTTTCACTGGTCCCATAAAGGTCATTCATGTCATTCATTTAGGACAGGGGTCTCCAACTTTGGCAACTTTAAGCCTGGTGGACTTCAAAGCTGGTTGGGGAATTCTGGGAGTTGAAGTCCACCATACTTAACGTTGCCAAGGTTGGAGACCCCTGCTTTAGAGACACCCACTTTCTGGAATCAGTAAAACGATAATTTTGCTCTTGGGAGGAGGCAGTGCCTGGTTTGGCTCTTGGTCCCACTTGGTGTTTTCCAAATTCCTCCCTTAGTCCCTGGGAGCAATAAATGGAGGCAAAGGAATTTCAAGGAAATGCTATTCTCTTGGGACCCCCTCAGAAAACCCTGTGGGCTTGTGACCCAGTTGTATCTTCATAGCCTTCTGCCCTTGCCTTCCCCGGACTCTTTTTTTTATTGAAAAGTTTTAATAAATTTTACAAATGTTTCCCCTTCCCCCTCCCTCCTCCCCCCCCAACCCTCCCTCCCCCCAACTTCTCAGAGCAAAATACAAGGGATAGCATTTAACAATCATACGCTAACATAAGCTAACTAACTATAGCCTCCTATCTCCCTCTTCTACTTTAACTCCCCTTTTATTAAACTAAATTTAGGTAAATTATAACATTTCTTATTTCATTCATAAGCTAATTGAAATTTCTTAGTCCGATATTTGTTTTGAATGTAGTCAATCCATCTTCTCCATTCCAACATATATTTCTCATTTGAATGGTCCTTCAAATATGCTGAAATTTTGGCCACCTCTGCTAAATTTACTACTTTTAATGTCCATTCTTGAATAGTAGGCAAATCTTCCTTCTTCCAATACTGTGCCACAAACAATTTTGCTGCTGTTATTAAGTTCAGAATCAAATTAGTCTCTATAAATGTACAATCTGTAATTATACCTAACAAGAACAATTGTGGAGTAAACTTTATCTTCTTTTTAAGGATATTTTGGATAATCCACCATATTTTTATCCAAAATATTTTAACTTTTTTACAAGTCCACCATACATGATAATACGTAGCGTCAACACAATCCAACATTTGGATTGTAGATTCGGATACATACAAGCTAGTTTTTTGGGATCTAAATGCCATCTATAAAGCATTTTATAAAAGTTCTCTCTCAAATTTTGAGCTTGCGTATATTTTACATTTCTTACCCAGATCTTTTCCCATGTTTCCATCATTATTGGTTCCTCAAAGTTTTAATTTTATCATGCAATCTTTAACTAACTCTGTTTCCAAATCTATTTCTATCAATATATTATACAACTTTTTTATATGCATTTGACTCTGATCCCTAATTTGTTTTACCAAATTTTCCTCATTTTGTGTCATACCAATTTTCTGATCTTTTTTCCATCTAGCCTGTAACTGTCCATACTGAAACCAGGTTTGAATTACCCTTCCCCAGGACTCTTGTGGCAGTTGCGCCCAAGTGATGTGGAGGTGGAACTCTTGAGTCATACCCGCAATGTGGTCAGCTGGGAGCTGGAGGAAGAGACGGGCCTTCACACGGGCTGGATCCAGAATGGGGGACTCTTCATTGCTTCCAACAAGCAGAGACTGGATGAGTACAAGAGGCTCATGTCAGTAAGTAGGAAGCTGCCAGCCTGCTGTTTGGCGTCATCTCTCTGGTCCTTCTCAGTAGCCGCCTCGTTCTTATATGTTGACCTTCCTTAAATGGCCATCTGTCCCTTTGCTTCTTTCTAACTCTTTGCCGGTTCTGTGCTTTTGGCCTTTGTGTCTCCTTTAAAATAGGTTCCTGTGGGCAGATGGAGATGCCCGTAGTTCAGGCCACCAATTCATCTCTGAATTCTATGGAATCCATATCTTCATGGGGATTTAGAGAAAGTGATAGGATTCAGATCCCCCTTGGCTAACTAGAAGGGTCCCATTTCCGAAAGCACACAGGCCCAGCCAGGGGGAGGTAGGGCCTGTGTGCTTTCGGAAATGGGACCCTTTATAAGGGGATAAGAGGGATCAGAATGGTGCTTACAGAAAGGGAATAGTGTGACTCCAATAAGTTTTTCCTAGTACATACCAGATTTACTAGGTAAAAAGTCCAGGAATCAACTCCACAGAAAGGCTAAAACTCAGTTGACTGAAGTTCTGGCAAACCAGTTTGTGATGGGCTTCCCCCCCCCCCCTTCTTAAGGAGAAACTTCCTGACAGAACAATTCAAATAGTGAACGGCTTCCCTCCAGAAGTTGTGGGTGCTCCATCACTGGAGGTTTTTAAGATGGACAGCCATTTGTGAGTAGGGGGTTAGACTGGAAGACCTCCACTGTCCCTTTCAACTCTGTCAGGTCGGCTGTTTTTGAATGGTGTTGGGATGTTCTGGATTTAAAAGATGTTTGAGCCCCTTTTGCCTAGAAAAGGGTTCCTGCGTGTCTCGTACTGAGGTCATCTTGCTTATTCCCTATGGTATGTCTGGCTACCAGATTCTGGATCCTTTTGCAGGAGCTAGCTATGATGTTCTCAGAGCATCAGTATTGACTCCTCTACAGATAGGCCCGTCTGATGTGTCACAGTCATTCTGCATCCAATTTCTCCAGCAGCAGGCACTCAGCATGGGCCAAAGTCATCCAGCTCATCCTTCATTGATGAATAGCCAGGCACATTTGGAAGTTCCTACAGGAAGGAGACAATATGTAGCCTGCGATTCCAGAATGGCCTCATCCCCTGTGCCTCATATGTCAAGCGGCTTCTTTGCATGCCAGGAAATCCCAGAGTTTGCTTCTGAGGAGTGTAGAGATTCATCCCCCACCCCACCCCCCGTTTCTCTTCTCTTTCTGGGAAAGGAGCTGTTGCCAGGTTGGTTGACCTGCTTGGCACCTCATGCAGCCTGCAGCTCCCTTACCAGTCTCAGCCAGGACTTGGAGCTCCTAGAGGCCCTCTCTGAGTCCACTGGGAGATGGCAGCCCCAGAGAGGAAGTGATGCGGCCTTCCCAGCCAGGGGAGACCCTCTGCCAGGGTCTCCCCTGGCTGGGAAAATTTGCCTGCAGCCAGTAGTAGCCCATCTGGCTGTGCACCATTGGAGCAGACTTTATCCTGAAGGGCTTTCAGGGTTGCCTGCCCTGTGCCGGGCAAGGCCTCCATAGCTTTCCTGCCTGATTATGTGGCTCCTTTTGGAGGCTGCTCTGGAAATTAACAGATTAAAAGAGTTGGAAGGGACCTTGTAGGCCATCTAGTTCAACCCCCTGGCCAAGCAGGAGACTCTACACAATTTCTGACACATGGTAGTCCAGTCTCTCCTTAATAGCTTTCAGTGATGAAGCTCCCAAAACTTCTGAAGGCAACTTCAGTTCCATGGGTTGATTGCTGTCACTGTCAGAAAATTTCTCCTTATTTCTGAGTTGAATCTCTCCTTGTTCAGTTTCCATCCATCGTTCCTTGTCTGGCCTTCGTGTGCCTTGGAAAACAGCCTGACCCCCACCTCTCTGTGGCAGCCCCTCAAATATTGGAACAATATTTTATATTATTAAAAACAATATTGGAAATTCTGGTTCTTCTTTTGCAGCTGGGCAAAGTATTTGGCATTGAATCGCATGTCCTGTCTCCGGAAGAAACCAAAGAGCTCTACCCCTTGATGAATGTGGATGACCTCTACGGAACCCTCTACGTCCCAGAGGATGGTACAATGGATCCTGCTGGGACTTGCACCTGCCTCACCCGGGCAGCCAGCAACCGAGGGGCTCTGGTAAGGTCCTTGAGCCATTTAAAGCATTTAAGTGGCCTTAGAGAAAGAGTGGAGATAAAGCCACTTGCCTGATACTGGTGAGATCATCTGAGTTCCTTAGGGAGAGATGATAGCAATAGCAATGCAATTTAGACATACAGTGCTTTACAGCCCTCTCTAAGCAGTTTACAGAGTCAGCCTCTTGCCCCCAACAATCTGGGTCCTCATTTTACCCACCTCGAAGGACGGAAGGCTGGATCAACCTGGAGCCTGGTGAGATTCAAACTGCCAAATTGCAGGCAGCTGGCAGTCAGCAGAAGTAGCCTGCACTCTAACCACTATACCACCATGACTCTTATGTAAGAAGGTCCTCTTTTGCCCTTTTGCAACCCGACTTCATGGGGGAGGGGAATTCCTGGTGGGCACTCAACCATACCTAAACTACGAGCTCCATGTGCAGCTTTTCTAGGAAATGTGAGAATCTTGAACTGCTGCCAGGGTCCTAATTTGGCCAGCAAAGCATTTGGGAAAGTGGAGGAGGCCAACAATGACAGATAGCCACCCCCCCCCCACCACCACCAGTGGTTCTTCCATTTTCTCCAGCGTAGGTCTGGCAGGCACGGATTGTGCCAGCCACTTCTGTTCTGGCCCCGTTCCCAGAAATAACCCCCCTCAGACAATCAGAGTCTAATGAACTGGCAGGCAACCAAGTAAGCTGATAACAAAGTTTGGCAGCAATCCACAGCTGCTTGCCAACGTCTTTATTAATAGGTCAGTCACATACACACCACCAAAATGTTCAGAGCTGAGACGCAGGGCCGATTCAAAACCGGGATCCATGAATCTTTGTTTGTTCGTCACAAAGATACAGGCTGCAATCCCTCTCTTATATAGCCTGGGAGGCGTGGTCCACCAGCTAATCACGACCATGCCTTTTCCTCTGCTGGGCTCTCCTGTCTCTCCGACGCTGGCGAGGATCCAACCAAAACTCACTCCCCTCATCAATGTCCTCCTGTGGCTGCGGGGACGAGCTGCTGATGACGCAGGCTCAGGCAGCGGAGCCACAACAACTTCTTAAGTGGAACAAGCAATTGCCCAGGGACAGATGTGAGTGTGGGGGTGGCAGGGCGGAGTTTCCTTGTTGCCCTTCCAGGTGAGCCACATGTTCTGCAAGGTCTGGCTTCACAGACACCCCCCCCACCCCAAGTCCCCTCCACCTGTTTTTTGAATTGCTGCCTCTTGCCCCTTCTGCATCTTTTGGGAATATCTGCTTTTCCTCTGTAGAACGATACACCTCCCTTGATTGGTCCTTGACTTATGACCATAATTAAATCTGGAAGTACAGTTATAAATTCTGCTGGTCATGTGACCATGCATGGTTTTGTGACCTTTCTGCAGTGGTTATTAAGCCAACACATTATACCAATAAGCGATTTTTAGTGGAAACACTGGTTTCCAGTAAAAAAAACAAAAAGTCACAAATTGTGGTTAGGTGACCCTGTGAGCCACTCTCCAAGCACCCAAAATGCATTTTTTTATTTTTTATATATATTTTGTATACTGTGTTTTTATTGCTTATAAGCCAACTAGAGTTGCTGTGAGCAAGTAAGGCGACTATATACATTTTGTAAATAAATAAAAACATGTCACCCTAGAGGTGGGACAGACATCAGAATTTGAAACCTGGTCATAAGTAGCTCAGGGTGGGGGAGATGTCCATTGTAACTTCTAATGGTCACTGAGAAACTGGTCATAAGTCAAGGACCACCGGTACCCATAGGATTTATTGGAGGATCCCAAGAGTCTGAAGCCCTTTTTCTTACCTCTTAGCAGCAGGGATGCCAGCAGGTCAGTGCAGGAGGAGAACTTCGCCAGTCTGCAGTGGCAAAACATCTGCAGGATTCTGGTAGCAACTTTTCTGAGTTACAGAAGCCTTGGGAAGGCATTGTGAGCATTTATGAGCCGCCACAAATCTTGTGCCAGATATTTGAAGAAAACCCCAGATTCCCTCTGAACCATGCCGGGATCATCACAGAATCGGGATAACCTTGTTGTTAAATTGTTTTGAAATTGACTCCAGACCAGACAAGCAGGACCTGTGTAAGGCTCTTGTCCGGTTGTTTTTCCAGATCATTGAAAACTGCCCCGTGACTGGCATTGAAGTCAGGACAGATGACTTTGGGGTCCCACGGGTGGCGGCTGTGCTGACGAAACAAGGAGCCATCCAGACGTCCTGTGTGGTCAACTGCTGTGGTAAGGAAGGCACCCAGTTGGTTCCCCCGAAAGATGGGCTGGGACTCCTGCAGTCTGAATGCAGGTTTAGCCAGTTTAGAACTGGGATATGTTGGGTTCCATATCAGGAGAAGCAAAGCTGGCTTAAAGTCTTAAAGTTGCCAAGGTTGGAGACCCCTTCTCTAGAGCCTGCCCCACTGTATTTTGCAGCTGAAGCTTCCAGATACTCTTCAAACAGTCTTCCAATATTTGAGGGGTGCCACAGAGTCTTCTGGAGGAAAGCCAAGGATGCCAAGGGTAGTCCAAGGAGGGTTGTCATGGGTTATGGACATGGGAGGTCCATGATGTGCCTGTCCAGGCAGGGCAGCATAAATTGCAGCTTGATTTTCTCTATATTCAGTTTGCAGTACCAGCCAAATCCCACAGAGCAACAGCATTGCTGATTTGCTTGCAAATTTATGTGGGACAGCTTGCTCTCCCTTTTCTAACCAGGCAAAGAACTCGCTTTTTCCTCCAGACTTTTGTTTCTTATGCAAGAAATCTTTCCAGAACTGAGTGTTTCTTGCATCTATACCCTTTCTGTGCTGATCATTACTATGGAAACTAATCAAGGAGAGGAGCAACCTCTAAGGAGAAGTTTCCTGACAGTGAGAACAATGAATCAGTGGAACAACTTGCCTCCAGAAGTTGCGAATTCTCCAACACTGGAAATATTTAAGAAGATATTGGATAACCATTTGTCTGAAATGGTATAGGGTTTCCTGCCTGAGCAGGGGGTTGGACTAGAAGACCTTCAAGGTCCCTTCCAACTCTGCTATTCTATTCTATTCTATTCTATTCTATTCTATTCTATTCTATTCTATTCTATTCTATTCTATTCTATTCTATTCTATTCTATTCCATTCCATTCCATTCCATTCCATTCCATTCCATTCCATTCCATTCCATTCCATTCTATTCTATTCTATTCTCCCATACCTCACAATCCACAGAATTGGCAAGTAACTTTGGGTTGGCTGCAGATCCTTAGAGAGAGAAACCTTTGAGCTTCTGCACTTCCGTGTGTCTTCTGGCCTTTTGGACAGGCTTTCTGGATGCTCTCCTTGGCATTCTTCTTCTTCTGGAATGTCCTTTGAATGCTCCTCTGAATTTTCTTCAGTTTCACTGGGCAGATCGTAAATCTTTTTAAGGTTAAACCATTTGAGGTTTAACTTTACTCTGGATAGAAACCAAACTTCAGCTATCTTCAGTAGCCCCTGGAGCCTTTATAGCCCCTTTAGCCACCAGTCAGATCCTTCAATAGTCCTCATCTTTTCCCCAAAATCAATTCTTTTTTGCTGGAGATGGAGATCTGAAGTCCGCATGCAGCTTCCTTTTCCTATGAAAATCTAAACTAACCCCCATCTCTGAGCTGTTTATCAAAAAAAGTGAGAACCAACCATTCCCAAAATGGGAAGGAAAGAAGCTTCACAGCTGTTTGGTGACGATGGCAAGATGTCAAGAAGTTGTGAAGGACACAGAACAGGATTGGAAGGGGTCTTGGAGGTCTTCTCCTTCACCTCCTGCTCAAGCAGGAGACCCCAGTCTAGACCATTCTAGGCAAATGGCTGTCCAGTCTCTTCTTGAAAACCTCCTCCAGTGATGGAGCAGCCACAACTTGTAAAGGCAAGCCATTCCACTGATTAATGGTTCTCAACGACAGGAAATTTCTCCATAGTTCTAGGTTGGATTTCTCCTTAACAATCTTGCATCTGCATCTGTGTCAGGGTTCTGAAGGATGCCCTAATTAAATCATGAGTCTCGAGCCAAGCTTCAAAATAAATCCAGTTATTTATTAGGATCTTCATTTCAGCATGTTCCAAGTAAAGCCAACTCTGACCCCACGTAATTTACATCCCAATCATGATCCTGTTTCCCCTCTCCCCCCAGGGTGTGTCATCAATCACATTCGCCAATGGAGCAATTTTACGGACTGTAGAGATCACTCCCCTCTGGCCGCTGTGGGTAACCCTAGGAGACAGCCTTGAGAGAGATATGTCTAGAATGTACTTCTGTTTTTGGCTGCCATGCTGCCAACTCGAGAGCAGGCCTGGGATGCTTTGCGAGTTGATATTATGACATTATGAGCTTGCAAGGGTAACCTGGGCAGGTTCGTTCTGCTCTGGCTTCCTCTTCAAAGCCAAGCCCTCTCCTCCCCACAGGCCCTTTGGATGATGTAGTTGTTTTCCTTCTTCCACAGGTGTGTGGGCCCAAGCCCTGGGGAAAATGGCTGGCGTCCAGGTGCCCCTGGTGGCTATGCACCATGCCTATGTGGTGACAGAGAAGATTGAGGGAATCCAGGTCAGTCCGGGGTGGGATGGGGCTCTCGGGGGAGTTTCTGTCCTGGTGGGGCAGATACAAATGGTAGTAGCAACAGGTGCTATGAGCAATTCAGGTACTTCCCTTGATTCTAAGCATCTTTGCACAGTGGGAGAACACCCCTCTTGTCACATGCAGCTCAGAGGGTCTCCCCCCCCCCTTCTCAGGGTAGGATTGCCACCTCTCCCTGAACTATAAATGTGACTCCATAAGGCTTCCTGGGGGGCAAAGGGGACACTTGAATTATTCTGTCTATTCATCTGGCTTCCTGTCTGCTTCCCACTATTTACTGGGACTGGGCAGGAAGAAGTTTTCATACTTAACCTTGCTTGCAGGAATATTTTTTTTCAAATGTAAAGCATACCATAGCTCTAGCATTTACACAGAATTTTGGAAGCATAGAAAATCAGAAAGTGTTCCATTAAAATTCTATGAAATCCGGTTTCTATGAAACTGACAGTGAATCCGGTTTCTATGAAACTGGATGCAGTATTCCAGATATTAAGCACTACTTAGCACTACTAATTCTTCATGTGAACTTGACTCTACTGAAATGGTGCAGGGTCTCCTGCTTGAGCAGAGAACCCTCTGCTTGGACTAAAAGACTCCAAGGCCCCTTCCAACTCTATTATTCTGTATTCTGAGAATGCCTAAAATGATGTGGTATGAGCAGCACAGAAGACAGAGGTGGAGGTTCTGCCACTAGAGGTCCCTCCAAGGCTGGTTAAGGATTCCCACAAAAAGGCATGGGGTGCGTGTGAAGAGCAGAGAGGGCATCCCCTGTGGCCTCAGGGGATGGGTGGCACATCCACCTGGGACTGAGAGAGCCAGATCCCATGTTTACCCTCCACTGGGGAAGCTCTGCAAGGCCCCAGACTGGGAGGATTGGACGAAGGAGAGTTTCCTGTAATGCAGTGAAATTCAGTGGTAAGGAAAGCAAGATTTTACACTTGGGGAAGACAAACCAAATGCACAGGTATAGAATAGGTGGTACCTGGTTCAATAGCAGTAACTGCAAGAGGGATCTAAGAGTCCCAGTGGACAATCACTTAAATCACAGCCAGAGTGTGCTGTAGCCACCAAAAAAGCCAGGGCTGTCTTAGACTGCATTAACAGAGGGATAGAATAAAGATCATGCCAAGTGTTAGTACTGCTTTATATCGCACTGGTAAGATCACACTTGGAATATTGCATCCAGTTTTGGTTGCTGTAGTATAGATTCTGGAAAGAGTGCAGAGGAGAGCAACGAAGATAAGAAAGGGCTGGAGGCTAAAACATATAAAGAATGGTTGCAGGAATTGGGTATGCACTCTAATGAAAAGAAGGCCTGGGGTGATGTGATAGCAGTGTTCCAATATTGAGGAGCTGCCACAAAGGGGATCAACCTGTTCTCCAAAGCACCTGAAGGCAGGACAACTAGCAATGGATGGAAACTAATCAAGGAGAGAAGCAACCTGACAGTGAGGACAGCTTGTCTCCAGAAGTTATGGTTGCTCCAACACTGGAGATTTTTAAGAAGAGATTGGATAACCATTTGTCTGAATAGTTGAGCAGGGGGTTGGACCAGAAGAGACCTCCAAGGTCCTTTCCAACTCCGTTATTCAGTATTCTATTTTTCTTGTCCATTCCCATGCATGAGGCCTCACTTCCTGCCAGCAGCTTTAGGTAGATGCGCCCTAAAACATCCTCTTGGCAGTAGCCTTGGCACGATGGGTCTTCCTCATTACCCAAGGTTGCATGCCAAGGCAGGACTCCTGTGCTTGCTTGGGTTTAAACTTGCTAGACATATTTTGGGAGATATGTGGAAAAGCAATCATCTTGCCCAGTGCTGCAAAAAGGGAGACCCAGAAACAGGTTCTCAGTTGAAGGTCAGGAATGCCAACTTTGGACGTGCTGGAGAGCTCTGGAACGCCGTCCCCAGCCTGGTCCTTCAGGGTTGCCCTGTGGCTCCCGGAGTCCCCGGTTAGTATCCTGGCAGCCACCCTGAGGAGAGAGGGGGACTCCCCCAGCCTTGCTCGGAGCAACCGGTCATTAGCAGGAGCTCTTTCAGAAGGACACAGCATTGGTGCTTGTGGAGAGGGGCCCCAGGACCCTTTGCCCTTCTTTCCCAGAGGGGAGGGCAGAGAGGAAAAAGCCTTAGTGAAGCTCCTGCCTCAGTGGAGGCCACAGGACGGGAGACAGTGGGCCAAACGCTGAAGGGATCCTCCATGCAACCTGAGATTAGTGGGTCTCTGGGTCTGCACCCAGCAAGGGACCACCCTGCCTTTGCCCCCTCCCCAGCACCCTTCACCTCTGGCTTCCTGGGTGTGAGGTGTGGGACAGGAGGTGGCTGAGGGAGCTCCCCTCCCAGTGAAAATGCTGACCTGGGAGCCTTTCTGAGGCTGAGCACTGATTTTTCTTTGGTATTTTTAGAACATGCCGAATGTTCGAGACCACGATGCCTCTGTGTATTTGCGTCTCCAAGGTGATGCCCTTTCTGTGGGTGGCTATGAGTCAAACCCTATCTTTTGTGAGGAGGTGAGTTGCGTTTTTAAAGAATCTCAAGGAGGAAGTGCTAACGCTGCAGAAGCTGGCTGGGGGTGTCCATGTTGGTGGGGCTGGGTGCTAAACCAGGTGTTCAAAAGGAGATTTTATTGCACGCACAAAAATCACAAAGACATTAAGATTTACCCCCTGATTTTGAAAGCTTTGATCCCTGGCAAGCAGAAGAGAGGCGCCTGGGGAAGGAGTGGGTCTCATCTGGGCAGCTGCTGGATGGATACTCCTCGGTCCCCTTTGCCTCTCATGCCAGCTTTTTTATTTATTCATTTGCAGTATATAAAATTACAGTGTAAGAATTAAAATTATAGTCCTTTATAGGGAGGCAAAAATAAGTAAGCCCTGTTAAAAATCAACTGAAAAGGTGAAGGGAGGGCTTTCAGGGGTCTAAGCATGCCCCCTTGCTTAGCCCCCCTGCAGAGCCAGGCTTTCACTCCTTCTCTGAAGGTCAACGTGTGTGTGTGTGTGTGTGTGTGTGTGTGTGTCCACCTCACATCGGGGGAGGGAATATTCCACAGGACTAGGGGGTAACGGCAGAGAAGGCTCTCTTCCCAGACCTTCATAACATTCCCTTCTCTGCCTGACCGTGTGGGATGGGCTGATGTAATGGGATGAAATCAGTTCCTGTAAGGCTTCATAACCAACACCTGGAATTGGACCCCCAAGCAGACCGACACCCAGTGCAGCTCATGAAGCAGAGGTGTTATGTGTGCCCTTCTTTGGATAGCAAAAATTGTTCACCTGCCCCCCTTTTTTTGTTAGCTGAAGCTTCTGGGTACTTTTCAAGAGAAGCTCCATGTAGAGCATGTAGCAATAGTCCAAAAGGAAGATAGCCAGAGCAGGAGTGACCAAAAAGAGAGCCTTCTTATGCAACAAAGGGCGTAATTGGCAACAAGGCAGAGGCTTTGCTCCTCCACCTTCTCCTCTCCCCCAAAGGTTTGGGGAACATGTACTAGGCCTGGGAACAGAGTAGCCAGAGCCCCGACTATTGTGCATGTCATGGTGGCCTGTTCTTGTCATGTGTCGGAAAGAAAATGGGTTGCACAACAATAGCAACTTATATACCGTTTCACAGTGCTTTTCAGCCCTCTCTTAAGTGGTTTAGAGTCAGCCGATTGCCCCAACAATCTGGGTCCTCATTTTACCCACCTCAGAAGAATGGAAGGCTGAGTCAACCTTGAGCCTGGTGAGATTCGAACTGCCAAATTGCAGTCAGTTGGCAGGCAGCAGAAGGAGCCTGCACTCTGAACACTGCACCACCATGGCTCAACCTACCTTTTCTTGCAGTCATGGCTCACCTTTCCTGCCTCCCTTCCTTAAGGTGATAAGCGGCCTTGGCCCCTAGCCTTCCATCCAGTGACAATGAAGTGTGGTGACTTAGCACTGATTTAGAAGATATAGGATGACTTGCATGAATATTAATGGTGAAGGGTTGATTTAATCACAAATGAACAGACCATTGCTTTATCGGATTGATCAGAGCGGCCAGGTTTAATCAGGGAAGCAGAAGCCCAAGTGTCCTTTCCTGTCCTGAAGCTCTGGGCTGACGCCTGAGGGCAAAGGCTCCCTTTGAGGGCAAACTGACGAAGGCAAAGCAAGTGAGGAAATCTGCATTGGTTGCATAAGAACTGCTCTCCGTACAGAGCCTTTTCCCAATCCAGGAAACAGAAGACCTCAATACCCAGGATCTGGGTCTCCAAAGAGTGGAAATTCAGGATCCTAGGAAGAGCTGATATGGGGCCATACTTGGAATACTACTGCATCCAGTTCTGGTCACCATGATACCAAAAAATGCTGAGACCCTGGAGAGACTTGCTCAAGAAGAGCAAGAATGATGATTAAGGGGGCTGGAGGCTAAATCATATGATGAATGGTTGAGGGAACTAGGTGTGTCTAGCATATTGAAGAGAAGGATTGGGGGGACATGATAACTGTCTTCCAGTATTGGGGGGCTGTCACAGAGATGAGGAGGTTGACTTGTTCCCCAAAGCCCAAGCAGGACAAGAAGTAATGGGTGGGAGCTTCTTAAAGGGAGATCCAACCTAGAACTAAGGAAAAAAATCTGACATTGAGAGCAATTAATCAATGAAACACTTTGCCTCTGAAAGTTGTGAGAGCTCCATCACTGGAGATTTTTAAGAAGAGGCTGGAGAGTCTCTGGTATAGTACAAGGACTCCTGCCTTTGGCAGGGGGTTGGCCTAGAAGGTCCCTTCCAGTAACATACCCGTAGCAAGTTCCAAGTAACAGCATGTAGCAAACAAAACTCTGAGGCAAGTAGATTCCGCAAAGAATAAGTTTATTGGATATGTCATATTGGCACAAGCTGGTGAAAACCGACTCTGATTATTCCCACGGTTTTCATCTAATTAAAAGTAAAAGTTTTCCACTTTCTCAAAACAATCAGTCATCGTCCAATCAAGATACTGTCCAGTTGTTAGGTGACTCCAGTCCCCTCCTTCAGAGCACCTGCAGGACTGTCCTTGGTTCCCAAGAGAAAGTATTTTGTTTTGACTACAACACCCCAACTATTCTCCCCCCTCCCCGTCCCTCTTCTCCAGTGTGTCAGTGCTGAAGTCTCAAAATGGCCTCAGTCAGGCCAGCTTCAGGGTAGACATTGTGATTCTATGACTTATTCCATCAGTCTCAATAAAGGCAGCAAGAAACAGTTTGGAGAAGAAAGTGTGTCTCAAAAGCCGGGTGGAGTCTGATTTATGATGTGCCATCATGTCTATGGTGTCCGTCTTCTGGCAGCTGACATGTTGTAATTGGTGCCTAATGTCTGCAATGTGTATTTTGCTCCTACAGATGTTGGACGATTTTGCTTTTGGTCTCTTCAATCTGGACTGGGATGTATTTACACAGCATATTGATGGTGCCATCAACCGAGTCCCTGCCCTGGAGCAAACTGGAATTAAATCAACTGTCTGTGGACCAGGTGAGGACCCCCAGACTTCATAAAAGTATCCATAATATTAAGAACTTTCTTGAAAGACGAGGGGAAACATAGTAAACATCTCCTTCAATGTGATTTTTTTTACTCTTCACAATCACATTTACAGCTGGGGGCTTTGGTAAACACAGGTTGTTTGGGTAAATCTTCACCGCCATCACAAAGTTAGGGAATTAAGCTACACAGAACATTAGGCACTGTACCTTTCAACCCACCTTTTAGGAAACCATCTACTTACTAATGTTGCTGGTGGACTTTCAGTTCTCATCCATCTATCTCTGCATCTCTTAGGAAAAGAGAGAATGAAAGAACAGAAGGAAGTTCTTGGCTGTTAGCTGCTGAGCTGCTTCTGTGTTGATCAGTGGGAAATCCAACAATTGGCTGTCTAGCCAGCAACCTTCCTCCTGTCCTCCAGGCATTTGTTTTTGGAGTAGAGAAGAAGTCCACTTGGCCAGAAAGTGGCACCAGAGAGGCAGAGGCCCCAGTACCTTGAAGAAAGGCATAGGAGAAGCCCAGGGGAGACAAGGAGGAGCCCACTAGTGGAATGTAGTGCTGCTTTTGCAATCCTCACATTTTCTGTGGGGCGACAGCTGAAACGGACATTAAACCACCGAGTTGCAGGAACCCCCCAAGCCCAGCAATCTCAACTCAACCCAGCCAGGAGTGTGGGAGGGTCTCAACGGCTCTCGCAGGCCCAGAAACTGCTGAGGCAGACCTTTTTCCTCGCCAGCTGAATGTCCTTAGTGGAGTTTGCTTCTTCTTCATTCATAATTCCACTTTATATGCTAAATGATGGGATCGAACCCACCATTTATCAGAAGAGAATGTCAGGAGGCCTGTGGTTGTTTGGTGATATTGGCTGAAAGACATTCCCTCCAGATTGAGAGCAATCTCTGCTCCTCTGGCTGATAATTGAAGCAATTAACATATTTTGTCAGCATGTTGATTGTTTTTGCTTCCTCGTTGTAAATCCCACTGAGTGTCTCTTGAAGAGCTGAGGGCCTCAGCAGGAGATGCATCTGAGGGGTTGAGGGATGTGGGGTTCGACAGGTGCTCTGAAAGATGGCTTGGCAAAAAGACCAGGTGGGAAGAGAGGCAGGAATTGCCTCCCTGGATTCAGAGTCAGCAGATTCCAGCACAGATCTGAGGTTTTTGAGGCATGAGATCCAAGTACGGCTTCCTGCTGAACCCCTTCTGCTTGTTTCAACCCCTGCCCAGCCCCTGCCCAGGTTCTTCTGAGATGGCAACACTTGTTTACTATCACAAGTAGTCCTCGATTTACAACAGTTCATTTAGTGACCGCTGAAAGTTGCAACGGCACTGAAAACGGTGACTTATGACTGTTTTTCACACTTACTATGTTTGCAGCATCCCCATAGTCACATGATCTAAATTCAGATAGCAATAGCACTTAGACTTATATACTGCTTCACAGTACTTTACAGCCTTCTCTAAACAGTTTACAGAGTCAGCCTATTACCCCAGATAATCTGGGTCCTCAGGTCATCTACCTTCAGCTGGTCAGAATTGAACTCTTGGCTGTGGGCAGAGTTAGCGTGCAATACTGCATTCTAACCACTGGGAAGGAAGGAGGGAAGGAAGATAGCAATAGCATTTAGACTTATATCCTGCTTCACAGTGCTTTACAGCCTTCTCTAAACAGTTTATAGAGTCAGCCTATTGCCCCCAACAATCTAAGTCCTCATTTTACCGTCCTCGGAAGGACAGAAAACCGAGTCAGCCCTGAGCTGGTGAGAATTGAACTACTGGAAGTCGGCTGAATTAGCCTGCACTGCCCCACTGTGGCTCTTGTCATGTCCTGTCTTGACTGTCACATTAGTTGCATCATGGCGGTCTTCAGATTGGTCCCTTGGGCATTGATCTGATGGTGGTATTGCCTTTACAAGAAGTGTCACTTTTTTACAGTTGGGTTTTGTCCTTTGCCCTGGTGCTTCTTCAGGGTAGCCCTCATGTCTGAGCCCAGCATGTCCCAAAGATGCTTTTTTTCAGGAGGCAACTGGACTTTCTTGTTTTTTCTTTGAAGACATTTTGCTCCTTCATCCAAGAAGTTTCTTCAGCTCTGACAGGATGGTTGTGAATGGAAGGATTTATATTCCTTACAGGTCATTTGCATCCTTTTAGAGGGTCATTGAAGCACTTGGAGGTTTATCTGTGTCCTTCTCTAAACAGTTTACAGAGTCAGCCTATTGCCCCCAACAATCTGAGTCCTCATTTTTGCCCTAAATCATCTGAGTCCTGATTTATGTGGTCTGCCATTTTCCCCTCTGGAAATCCATTCCTACTCCCACCCCATTCAAAGGGGGTTCATCCCAAGTTGTATAGCTAAAAGTCTGTATAAATTCTCAGTCATCCAGGTCATGGTTGTCCCAAAGATGCTTTTTTCAGGAGGCAACTGGACTTCCTTGGATTTTTTTTTTTTTGAAAAATGCAAATGACCAGCTCTCTGCAAGGAATATAATCCTTCCATTCCCCACCATCCAGTCAGAGCTGAAGAAGCTTCTTGGATGAAAGGCAAAACATCTTCAAAGAAAAACCAAGAAAGTCCAGTTGCCTCCTGAAAAAAAAAAAGCACCTTTGGGATAACCATGACCTGGATGACTGAGAATCTCGGACTTTCGGTTGGCGCCGCCATCATCGCAGACGGTCTTCTATGACCGCCAGCCCCGCCGCCCAAAAAAAGCTGCCCCCGCAGCTGAGAGGCGGCTTGAAAAACTCTTGTTTAGGAAATAAATGACAGCAGAGCTGTGTGCAGGTAGAGCCCCTGTGAAACCCCTGGATTAGCTCTGGGGAGGAAGCAGGAGAGGCTCCCTAAATAGCTTGCCGAGGCTCCGGACTCCGGGACAACTCTGCATCCTTGCAGAGCTAGACGACGCGACCAACTCAAGCAGCAAAGTTTAAGCAAGTTTTTAAAAATAAGCAGGGTGAAATCTGGACTGCAAACTAAAAACCGCAAGTATTTGTACTAGCCCTGTTATTATACTTAAGAATGGAGAAAGAGTGAAAGTGATTTTAAAATGGCGTCTGGTTACAGCGGAGAGAAAAATAAAATTGCATAGCAGTATGGCTTCAAAACAAACAAAGTCAGCTCCTAAAGGTGCGGGGGGGGGGGTTCCCCTACTCACCAACAAAAAGTGCAGTCATTAAACTTGCAGACTCAGTGCCAAGAGAAGGAGACTGGATTTAAAGATCTGAAGGAATTTATTGCTGGGGCTTTGAAGAATTAAACTAAAACTATGGAAGATTTGAACCAAAAATTTGAAAAGTCTCAACAGGAGATTAAAGAGAAAATGAAACATGACATATTGACAGCAGTGACTGGCTTGTCAAAAGTGGTTGTTCAGATTGATAAAAAAGTGGGAGAACTTAGTTCAGAACTGGTATCTAAAATGAGGGAAACTGATAATAAAATTACTAATGTGGATAATAAAACTCAAAGAATTGAAAACGAACTGACTATGATGCAATTTAGATTAATGGAGTTTGCTGTAAGACTGAGAGGAATAAAAAAAAATAACAGAGAGGATCTGAGAGCAATTTGTGCTGAGGCCCTGGCAGTGATGTTAAAGATTAGCCCTGAAGATGTTCTAAGTAAGATTGATAAGGCTTACAGAGTGAATTCTCGGGTGGCAAAGCAAAGACAACTGCCTAGAGATGTGGTGATTTACTTTACAGATAGAAGAATAAGAAATGATATCTTGTAAAAGTCTTTTGTTGTCCAAGTGGATGGAAAGGAGATTGCATCTACAAAGAGCTGCCACCAAAGATGTTAAGAGATAGAAAGGATTTTGAATTACTGGTGAATGAGTTGAAGAAACAGCAAATTCAATTTAGATGGGATGCTCCAGTTGGCATAATATTGAGGTACCAAGGAGAGAGATATCGATTAAACACTGTTTTAAAAGCTGAAGAAGTTTATTTCAATGTTCTAAGAACTGGTACACCATCTCCACGCACATCCTCATTGTTATGTGTAGAGGAGGGTGATAAAGAGAAGGAATTTGAACAAGAGTTTGAAGAACAGCGGAAGCAAACATACGCTGAGGTGGCGGAAACTCAAGGAGCAACAGGAGGGAGGTTTCTGGATGAACCATTGATAGATTTCCCCCTGGAAGCTACAAGTGAATCACCTAAGAACACAAGACAGGTAGCATTGGACCTCGAGCTGAAATTGAAACCCTAACCCTAACCCTAACGTATAACTAGAGTAGCTTTCAAGCAACATCAAGAGAAGCAACAGCAGCAGAGGTCTTTGCCACCTCAAGATAAGAATGGAGTTAATAGTAAAACACAGAAATCTGAAGCAATGGGAGGAGCCAGGCCGAAGACTACCACTTTGGAATAGCAACTTCAGCAAATGCTCTTAACGCTTCAAGAGACTACAAATGACAATTAAATTTTTATCCTGGAATGTGAATGGATTAAATTCACCACAGAAGAGAAGGAAAATATTTCACTATTTGAAACAATTTAATAATGATGTTATTTGTTTGCAAGAAACGCATATTAGATTACAAGTCCAAAAATACCTGATAAACTCTAAATTAGGTGTACAATTTATAGCATCAGACTCAGAGAAAAAGAATGGCGTTGTGATTTATGTAAATAAAAGACTGTCAGCCAAAATTATAGAGGCAGATGATTGTGGAAGATATTTGGCGATTGAATTAAATACACAAAATGGACTAATTCTGGTGATTGACATTTATGCTCCCAACCAACAACAAGAAAATTTTTATAAATTAATATATTCCAAAATACTGCAATGGGACTATAGATCTATTTTGTTTATGGGAGATTGGAATGGAGTAATAGACATTAAAAATGATAAGAAGAGTCTGGCAAAGTCATCAATACGTGCTAAACTACCACAAATATTTTTTGATATGAAAGAAGATTTGGAACTGAAAGATATATGGAGAGAGCAAAACCGAAGAGAATTGGACTTTACTTTTTTTTCAGACAGACATCGATCCTTCTCTAGGATTGACTTTATCCTAGTTACAGTTGATTTACTTTCTAAAACAAAGAAAACAAAGATATTCCCAAGGACTATAACTGATCATAGTCCGGTATGGACAGAAATAGAAATGGGAAAGAATGAGAGAAGATCGTGGAGAGTAAATGAAAATCTGTTTAGATATGAAAAGAATGTAAACGAACTTAAAAAACAAATGAAAGAATTTTTTGAAATTAATCTGAATAAGGGTACCCCTATTGAAATTGTTTGGGATGCGAGTAAGGCCTATATGCGGGGGGTACTAATTCATATGAACTCTAAACATAAACTGAATCAGCAAAGAAAAAGATTAGAAATGGAAGGAGAGATAAAGAAAAAGGAACAACTACTTATAAAGAATCCAACAGACAAAAAATTACAAGAAATTATAAAACTTTTGAAAGACCAATTTCAAATGCTTATAGCGGAACAAACAGCAACTAACCTACAATTTGCAAAACATAACACATTTTGTAATGCTAACTAACCGGGCAGGTGGTTGGCTTACACATTGAAGAAACAGCAGACTTCTCGAGTTATTGGTAGAATTGAGTATGGAGGGAAGGAAGTTTTTCAACAAAGTCTAATTAAAGAAGCTTTTTTAGATTAGTATACAAAACTATATGCCAAAGATGATATACAGAATGAACTTATAGATAAATACCTAGAAGAAGGGAGAGTTACATAAATTGCCAAGGAGCAAAAGGAAAGAATGAATCAGCTAATAACAGTCGAGGAGATTATTATTGCAATTAAACAACTGAAAACAGCTAAAGCTCCAGGGACGGATGGTTTAACAGCGGTGTATTACAAAACTTTACAAGCAGAAATGATTGAACACCTTAAAGATCTATTTTGTGGCATACAAAAAGGGGATAAAATACCCCCTTCATGGAAAGCAGCCTTTGTGTCATTGATACCAAAAGAGGAATCCGGAAAATTTTAGACCAATATCTCTCCTGAATTCGGATTATAAAATTTTTGCAAAAGTATTAGCCAACAGGTTAATGCCAGTTATGCAAGAGGTAATTCATCATGATCAAGCAGGATTTATAGAAGGCAGATATATGAAGGATAGTGTGAGGCAAATTATAGACTTATTGGAATATCTTGAGAAGAGTAAACAGATCCCTGCAGTGCTGGTGTTTTTGGATGCAGAGAAGGCCTTTGATTGAGTTAATTGGAACTTTCTATTAAAGACATTATCAAAAATGGGCTTTGGGGACCAATTTGTACAAGCGGTTATAGCAATTTATCAAGATCAAACTGCACAGATCATTATCAATGGAAGTCTAACTACAAACTTTAGTATAGAAAAAGGAACAAGACAAAATTGCCCATTATCCCCATTGTTGTTTATTTTAACTTTAGAAGTCTTGTTGAATAAAATACGAGACTCGAGTATTTTGAATGGAATAGTTATAAGGCAAGAGGACTACAGAACAAGGGCATTTGCAGATGATCTGGTTCTGCACGGCCTATGGAATCGGTAATCCAGATGAAAGACATTATAGAAAATATGGTATGGTATCAGGATTTAGATTGAATCAGAAAAAAACCAAGATGATAGTTAAAAATATGTCAGAAGTTCAAAAGAAGGAACTCGAAAGGAAGGCAGACTTTGAAATAGTAGCAAAGGTGAAATATCTAGAAGTTCAAGTTGCAGTTTCAAATTCAAAACTTTTCAAAAATAATTATGAGGTGTTATGGCAAAAGGTACAAAGGGATATAGAAACCTGGAAAAAACTGCAACTATCTTTACTTGGAAGAATAGCAGCAGTTAAGATGAACGTTCTACCTAGATTTTTATTTTTCTTTCAAATGATTCCAGTGCTTAAAAATGATAAACATCTGATTGAATGGCAAAAAGGAGTGAATAAGTTTGTTTGGAATGAGAAAAAGCCAAGAGTCAAACTGAAAATTATGCAAGATGTTCGTGAAAGGGGTGGCCTTAAAGTTCCAAACCTACGATTGTATTATGAAGCAGCAGCGTTGATGCAAGCGAGTGACTGGTTTGGAATGACAAAGACTGGAATATTGAACATAGAAGGCCATGACTTAGAATATGGCTGGCATGCATATCTATTTTATGAAAGTAAAGTTGATAAAGTATTTAAGAGCCATATATTTAGAAATTCTTTGATGAGAGTATGGAAGAAGCACCAGTTTAAATTGGATTACAAAATACCGTTGTGGTTGGATCTTGGTCATATTACACGGAATATAAATATAAAGTCACTCGGGGAGATTTTATATAAAGAGATACTTTTCAATGATGGGGCTAGTTTACAATTAAAGACATTAAATACTCTGTTGGAAGAAGGGATAAATTTAACTTGGTTACAGTATAATCCACTTCAATTGAGATGGAGGGAAGATCAAAAAACTGGTTTAATGTTGCATGAAGAAGACTTGGTAAGACAGATAAAAGATAAAGGCCAAATGCATATTATGAGGATTTATAAGTTTTGTTAGAAAGAGATTCTGAAAATGAATTGGTTAAAGATTGCATGATAAAGTGGGCGCAAAATTTTGCGGAACCAGTTATGATGGAAACATGGGAAAAAAATATGGGTTCAGAATGTTAAATTTACGCAGTCACAGAACTTGAGGGAAAATTTTTATAAAATGTTTTATAGGTGGCATCTAGATCCCAAGAAATTATCGTGTATGTATCCTAATGTCCAGGCAAAATGTTGGAGATGTGAATGCTTAGATGCTACATATTATCATATATGATGGACCTGCAAGAAAGTGAAGGCTTTTTGGATTAAAATATGATGGGTTATGCAAAATGTTTTGAAGAAACATAGGGGAGGGGAGGGTTAGAGGGGGGAAGGGGGGGAAAAGCAGGGGGGGGATTTGTATTTGTAAAACTTTTTCAATAAAAAAAAAAGAGAATCTCTACAGACTTTCAGTCCAGCCTCGTTCCCCTCAGAGGTCTCCGTTCACTGATTTCTGCTGCGACCGGGTTTCACCTGCTGACCTTTTGCCAAAGGCAAAATTCATGACAGAACTCAGGATGGTCTTCCTCAGCTGCTTCCAATGCTGTTCTCCAAACTCTCCTCCCACTTGCCCAGTGGGGACTGGAACTCTCCTTTGGTCCAAGATCTACCACTTCACCAATTCTCACCTGACACTTCCTTCCTCACTGAAGATACCTGGTTGGTCTAAGTCAGTTTCTGTGCTGTCGACTTCTTGCTGCATTGAGCCTTTCAGATGGACTCTCTTCTTGCGGAATTCTGCATCCGACGATGGCGCAGAAAACCGATGGGTCTTGGACAGGAACTGCATCTTTGTGGGTCTTCGGCCTCTGCCTTGCCAACTCTTACATTTGTATGATGAGTTGCCATCATTTTTTTGTGGGAGAAGATATCTCAGTTCCTGTCACATATGCCAGAGAACAAACGGTCCTAGTTCTTCAGATGGAAACATCTTGTTTAGCCAAGCAGGAACTAAAGACAGTTCCCTCCACAGCTGATTCATTGGTCTCTTGATATGCTCCATGCTAGTCTTGACTACGTAGCTTGTGTGGGAGGCAAGATGGAGGCACCTGGATTCTGGTTGTGCAATAGAGGTTGGACAATTATGCGCATGCAGGCAATGTGTCAGTGTGCTATATGTGGTGATGCAGCATGTAACTACCACAAAGGCAACAACACATTTAACACATAAAAGGAGCTGATGGATCACAGCTGCTACAATAATAACTAGATCAGTGCAATAATATTATTGGGCCTCTTATTTAAATATAAGAGGTGGTGGGCATTTATTGGAAAAATTGGTATTTTCCAGAGTCTCTGGGAAGAAAGGCCCTGGGATCAGAGTAATTGGGACTCTGAGGAGGACAAAGGGCCTGGGAACCTGGGCCCCTCAAAGGTCTGGATTTAGCGGCTGCTTTGAACGTTTTGAGCTGCCCAATCTGGTCCGGTCCCAGTTCATGCTTGTCTCAGCTATCATCCACCTTACAGGAAAGCTATCCAAGAGCATGAAAAGACAGAAGAAATATCTTAATTGCAACAATAAGACTAGCAATAAGTATAAGCCAAGGCAACCTTTGCCCGATCATCCCTGCTGGGCTTAGCTTGCCAGCAAAGAGCCGGAAGAGACGTCTAGAGCGATGCTGGAGGACCAGTAACTCCGAATCTGACCGAACACTCTTAAGAGCCTTTATTAGGACTTATTTAGTGGCGATACGGGTGGCAAAATGTTCACATTTTTCCGCACTTATTGCATCCGTTGATTCGCGCCAGCCGCCCTGTTTAGGGTGACGCGCTCCTTCCTTGATGTAGTGGGAGTGGAAGAGCCCTTGCAGGTTAGAGCTGAGGAGTTTGTGCAGTTTCTGTTGGATAAAGTTGCTCAGTTTCGGATGGACCTGGACTCTGATTGGGCAATTCCGACCAAGATGACTAGGGCAGCTCTTAGTCCTATTGCGTGGGATGAATTTGAGCCTGTGACTCCTGAGGAAGTGGACAAGGCTGCAGGGGTGATGAATTCCTCCACTTGTTTGTTGGACCCATGCCCCTCCAGGATGGTTTTGGCCAGCAGGGAGGTGACACGAGGCTGGCTCCAGACTTTAGTTAACGCATCCTTGAGGGAGGAGTCCTTCCCACAACCATTGAAGGAAGAGGTCGTAAGGCCCCTCCTCAAGAAGCCTTCCCTGGATCCAGCAGAATTAAAGAACTTTTGTCCAGTCTCCAACCTACCCTTTTTGGGAAAGGTTGTAGAGAAAGTGGTGGCACTTCAGCTCCTGCAGTCATTGGATGAAACAGATTATCTGGACCCTTTTCAGTCTGGCTTCAGGCCTGGCTACAGCACGGAAACTGCTTTGGTCACACTGATGGATGATCTCTGGCGAGCCCAAGTTGGAGGTCATTCCTCCATCTTGATGCTACTTGACCTCTCAGCGGCTTTCAATACCATTGACCATGGTATCCTGGGACGACTAAGGGAGTTGGGAGTTGTTACAGTGGTTCTCCTCCTATCTCTCTGGTCAGTCACAGTCGGTGTTGGTAGGAAGACAGAGGTCGACCCTTAGGCCCCTCGTTTGCAGGGTGCCTCAGGGCTCAGTCCTCTCTCCCCTCCTATTTAATATCTACATGAAGCTGCTGGGTGAGATCATCCAACGATACGGGGTGAGATATCAGCAATATGCTGATGATACCCAGCTGTATATCTCTACTCCACGTCAATTCAGTGATGCAGTGGATGTGATGGATGTGATGTGCTGGTGCCTGGAGGCTGTGAGGGTCTGGATGGGAGTCAACAGGCTCAGACTTAGCCCAGACAAGACCGAGTGGCTGGGGGTATTGCCTCCTAAAGACTATGTTGATTGTCCATCCTCGGTTCGGGGGGGGAGAAGCTGTCCCCCTCAGAACGGGCTCGCAATTTGGGTGACCTCCTAGACTCACAGCTAAGTTTAGAGCAACATCTGACAGCTGTGGCTAGGGGGACCTTTGCCTGGTGCAACAATTGTGACCCTACTTGGATTGGGAGGCTCTCCTCACAGTCACTCGTGCCCTTGTCACCTCACGGTTAGATTATTGCAACACGCTCTACATGGGGCTACCCTTGAAAAGTGTTCGGAGACTACAGTTGGTCCAGAATGCAGCCGTGCGAGCTATTGTGGGTGCACCTAGATACACCCACTTTACATCAATTCTCCATGAGCTGCACTGGCTCCCTATTGGTCTCCGGGCACAATTCAAGGTGTTGGTTCTTACCTTTAAAGCCCTACATGGCTCAGAGCCAGATTATCTTCGAGACCGCCTTCTACCACATAGCTCCCAGTGACCAGTAAGATCACACAGAGTTGGTCTCCTCCGGGTCCTGTCAGCTAAACAATGCTGGCTGGCGGGCCCGCGGGGGAGGGCCTTCTCTGTGGCTGCCCCAGCTCTCTGGAACCAGTTACCTCCTGAGGTCCGGACTACCCCCATCCTATTGGCCTTCCAGAAAGTGGTGAAGACCTGGCTTTTCCTGCAGGCCTGGGGCCGTTGATCTCGCTGTTACAATGTTGTGAGATCCGGCCATGAATAGTGCAAATGGGTTTTAATGTTTTAATTTTTAAATGTTTTTAGAATGTTTTTTAAATGCGTTGTAAGCCGCCCAGAGTTTTCGTAGAAAGACGGCATATAATTTGAACTAATAAATAATAAATAAATAAATGATTATGCAGTGGTTATAGTGCAGTACTGCAGGCTACTTCTGCTGACTCTGGCTGCCTGCAATTTGGCAGTTCAAATCTCACCAGGCTGAAGGTTAACTCAGCCATCTATCCTTCTGAGGTGGGTAAAGTGAGGACCCAGATTGTTGGGGGCAAGAGGCTCTGTAAACCATTTAGAGAGGGCTATAAAGCACTGTGAAGCAATATATAAGTCTAAATGCTAGTGCTAGGTGGGAAGGGAGGGAAGGAGGGAGGCAGATGAAGGAAGGAGGGAGGGAGGGAGATGGGAATGAGAAGCGGGGGAAGGAGGGAAGGAAGGAAGGAAGGAAGGGCCATAGTGCTTGGAATGCAGTATTGCAGCCTAATTCTGCTCACGGCCGGGAGTTTGATCCTGACTGGCTCAAGGTTGACTCAGTTCTGTCCTTTCGAGATGGGTAAAATGAGGACCCAGATTGTTGAGGGCAATATGCTGACTCCGTAAACCATTATAGAGCCCTCCGTTATAGAGGGCTGTAAGGCTATTGCTTTTATTGACGAGGGTCCTCGGTCACCTGATGGGAATGAGGCCATCCTCTGGTCGTAGATCTCTATGGGTCACCAGGAGGAAGAGGAGAAACAATCACTTAGCCAAATGGTATTCCTGGGGAGGGGCTCCCCCCTTGAGCTGTTCTGGAATTCTAGAAGGTTCTGAAGGGAGGTATGAAATCCACCCAAGTGAAGACCTTTCCCAGATCTCTGGAGAACTTCCTGTGCATCAGGCTTCATGTGGCGGTGGCAGCTCTCAGCCTCCCCTTCCTTTTCCCTGGCAAAGTGGAGAAGAGGCAAGACATGGCTGGAAGCTGCTAAAAAAGAGGGAGAAAATCAGCCAGGAAGGGAGAAATTCATCAGGAGGTGGGGGCTGAAGACGGAAGAGGGTGGCCTTCTTCTCTGCCTAGAAGTCCCCGGGCACTGGGCAGAAGGACGAGGCGGGGCTGTTTTCCCATGGTGGAAAGTGATCCACCGGGGAGGGAGGAGGGAAGGTCTGGCGTTCATGCTCCATCTCCTCACTGCTGGCGCCTTCCAAGTTGCTGCTTTTGGTAACCTGACAGCTGCCCTTCCAGTTGTCAACAAGGAGGAAGAACGTCTCCTGCGCTGAACTGAGCTGAGCTTCAGCCAGAGAAGTTGAATGTAGTTAGAATATTTATAGCTCACCTTTTCTCATAGTTCAATCCCCAAACTAATAAATAGACTTTACCGGCAGAAACTGAATCAGCTCTTTTAAGCCTCTTACTTTCCTCTATTAGTCATAATGAAATAAATATTAAGCTGAAGGGGAAAAAATGCAAAACGGTACTTTCTTGGAATGTGTGGGTTAAGTAGGAAAGAGATGACGGTTTTGGAGACAGTTTTTAAAAATATGAACTTAACTCCGTCAAGTATTTTCAGCTCAATTAGGGGAGGTTTTTGCCAAGGATTCTCAAAGAGACTTATTTTTTTGAGCTCTAAAATTGTAAGAGGCAGGGTGAGGTCCAGAACATTTGGAGTGAACGAAGTGGCCACCAACTTTTATCTGCAGCCTCACGGTCAGCAGTGGGAGCTGCAGGTGGGCTGGTGCTTCTCTTTTTTCTGACTCTCCTCCCTCTCTCTCTCTCCTCTCTCTCTCCCCCTTCTCTCTCCCTCCTATCTCCTTCTCCACTTCCTCTCTCTCTTCTTTCTCTTCTCCTTCCCTCTCTCTCCTTCCCTCCCTCTCTTTCTCTGTTCTCTCTCTTTTCTCTCTCTCTGTCTTCTTTCTCCTCTCTCTCTCCTTTCTCTCTCACTCACTCTCCTCTCTCTCTTTCCCATTTCTCTCTCTCTCCTATCCCTCCCTCTCCTCTCACTCCTCCCTTTCTTCTTTCTCTAGCTTCTCTCTCTCTCTCTCTCTCTCTCTCTCTCTCTCTCTCCTCTCTCTCACACACAGACACCCCACTTCCCTCACCTCCCACTATTTCCTCTTCTGCTCTTTCTTTGTGCAGTGTTCTATGGTGTTCCAAGCAGGATTTTTCCACAGAAAAATCCATGTCTGTATGTGCTATGTGTGTGCGTGTGCGTGCGTGTGTGTGTGTGTGAGAGAGAGAGAGAGAGAGAGAGAGAGAGAGAATTAGAGTATTCCGCACTTCTTGATGTGGATCTGACTGTTGGAGCACATACCATATCTAAAGTTGCAGCATTAGTGCATAGGATTAAAGCCAGAATTGCTGTGCCACATTTACTCCTCTCTCTCTCTCTTCTTCTCTGCCCCAGAATCCTTCACTGCAGACCATAAACCTCTCCTAGGGGAAGCTCCAGAAGTCCGTGGCTTTTTCCTGGGATGTGGTTTCAACAGTGCTGGTAAGGAACAAGCCCTCAAGTCACCCAGCAGCCTTCCCAGACAGGACGGTTGGGGAAATGCGCAGCTGCTGGCTCTTGGCATGGAAAGTGCCCAGCCCAAGTCCATCAGAAGAGGGGGCTGGCCAAGGGTTGCCCAGGACACTCTGGTTGGGGAAAGAGTAGACAGAGAGGGGAACAATGTTTCATAGGCTCCCCAAAAGCACAACCCCAACTTCATCCGTAGGAGAGATTTGCTGGGGGGGGGGGGGTGTTTGGAGAGGAAGTGGAGAACCACGTGCAAAACCACATGTTTTGCATGTGGTTCTCACATCCTAGAAGAGCGTAGTAGGAGAGAGCACCATAAACACAACAGCAGAAAAACACCCCAGTTAAATAAAGGTGCATGGTTGGTCAACAGAGCCCTGTTGGCCATCCCATCCCACCTCACTCCACAGTCCTGTGGGTGACCCAGAGGCCAGAGCTTCTGCTTTGTGCAGAAGCAGCGTCTGCCCTTGCCTTACTCTCCAAGTTGCTTCCTGCCCCACACTCAGAGAGGGTGAAGGGTTCAAGATGGATTTTTCCCGGCATTGAGGAGCAAGTTTTGATATTTATCCACGGGAGTCTCCTCCACTTTCTTCAGCCCTTATTTGAGCTTCTGGTTAATTTTAACTCCTGCGGCTTCTAGTTCTTCAGATCGCCATGTAGCCTGGAGTGAATAGCTGCCTCCTGTTAAGGTCACATTTAAATAAATTTGCAAGCTGGAGGGGCCATTCCGAGTGAGGACCCTGCAAGATTTGTCAGAAAATAGTTTTCTTCCATGTGTAGGAAAGCAGAAATATGGTTGTCTATGGCAACCAGAGTTGTCCAGCAAAAAAAGCAGCCCTGATTTAATGGCAAAGAATCGGTAAATGGTGCATTTTATAAAGGAGCATCTTTGTGCACCCTCTGACTTCTGTTCCTCCCTTTCCACAGGAATGATGCTTGGAGGAGGCTGTGGGAAGGAACTGGCCCACTGGATTGTCCATGGACATCCGGAGAAGGACATGTTCAGCTATGACATTAGGTGAGCAGCAGCTCCTTGTGGTTCTCCTGCCAAGCCAATGCTCTTGCTGCACTGGGACGGGTTGCAGTTGGGAATCCCTTGAATAGACTGCATCACTTCCCCTGATGCCCCAGCAGCCGGTGGGAGGAAGTACCAAGCCCTTGATGTGTGGAGTGGAGGGGGGCCTGAAACAGGCACTTTAGCCACGGAAATCACAGGGTAATCTGTCCTTCTGAACATGGGATCTGCTGGTGTTCTGGGAGATCAGTTGGCGGGATGAACCCCGCCAACGGCTCTTGCTCCGTTTCTTCTCAGAGATGCAGAGATGCACACCGAGAGAGTTATGGGAGCTGAGCAAAATCCGGATCTGGTTTTCCAAAGGCCACCAGATTTCACGGAGCAGCCCCAACCTTTCCAAAACCATTGAGGATGAAGGAGAGATCGGGATCCTGGCTTAGTGGGGTCTTTCTCGAACTTGCCCACGTTCCTTTGCAGTGATAGCAAAAGCTGTTTGTTCTTCAGCAGGGGCAGTTAATGGACATTAAGCCATTCAAATCTGTTCCTGTCAGAACCCAGCCCTCTTTCTCTCTGGCCCCTGATAAGCCCCTGCTTCCCCAGAGATCCAGCTGCCAGAGGGATCTGTGGATGTCATTCTTGGTCCCCAAGTCATCCGCTGGGACTCTTTGTCTGACTGCTTCCCCTGGAGGATCCCAGGCACTGACTGTCCCCCCTCCCCCCAACTGTGGTGATGAGATCCACCTCGCTTTTCAGGAGGTTTCACCGCTTCCTCACGGGCAACAGCCGTTGGATCCGAGAGAGGAGCCATGAGTCCTACGCCAAAAACTACTCCATCGTGTTCCCTTACGATGAGCCACTAGCCGGACGTAACCTGAGGAAGGACCCTCTGTATGAGGTGAGGCCAGAGCTGCTGGGTGCATTGCAGACCCTTTGCGCCCCCTCACATGCCTCAGGCAAAGATATAGTGGCCAGTTGGCCTAATATCGCTGCTAGCCACAGAGCCCTGAGGCATTCTTCCCTTGCCCAGAGACACTCTTGTCCGGCAGCCCAGGCCCTTAGGCCCCTTCTTCCCACCAGCCCTGGTGGTTGATCTGAAGAGCCTGGATTAGGGGGAAGGCTCCATTTCTAGGGCACCAGAGCAAAATGTGGGGCAGCAGAAGAATGCAGAGCTCTTCTGGACAGGATCAGCTGAGCCACAGCGAGGAAATCAGCCCTCCATAAGCATTTCTACCCCTCCCAATAGAATGGTCCTTCCCTTCCCCCTTTCAGTAGTTGCTCCTAGGTTTTTGCAAAAGGGGGAAATCCCATTGTCAAGGCAACTACCCCAGGTGCCCACACCTTACTGCTTATGGGAGGTTGGCTGCTTATGGAATGACTCAGCATTTGGGTCCCCTCCATTTACCCCAAAACAACCTGTTCTTGCCCCTTTGTTTCTCTTGCGCATCCCTCAAACGTTGCAGAATATGTGCCAGAGTTTGGTCTCCTCTGTCTATGGCTCAGTTCTGGGCAGAGGAATTGGGCATTCCTGCTTTTACCAGCCTAGGAGGGCCTTGCAGAGGGAGCCATCGGTGTTTCTCTGGGAAACACCGATGTGGCCTCATCTTCCCCAGCCAGGCGCCTGGGACACTCTAGGTGCAGCCCTCGGGTTTCCCAGGGAATGGAGCAGCAAAGAGAAGGGGCGGGCACCACACATGACCCAATGCCTGGTCCTTCTGCCATAGCCTGAATCACCCAGGCCCATTGAAGCCTGGAAGTGGTCTGTGTGGGCAGCCTTGGGTGCAAGAGGTAGCCTGGCAGGTTCTCTGCAGAGAATCTTCCCCTGCAGAGTGGGGGAACCAGTCGCTGAGGCCAAGGATGCTCCCACAAAGGCTGGAGGGATGCAGGAGCAGAGTCACCCCAAGTCCTAGAGAATCTTCCTTCGGGGAATAAGTCCCTGGCTCTGTCTTGGGGCCAGACCTCCAATCGGCTGCAACCAAAGCGTGGGATGCAGCAGAGAATTGAACCCAGGGCCAGGGAGAGGTGCTGTTTGTGGAGCAGATGATGGAGGCTGGTCCCATAAGAGGCTTTGGGTATGAATTTTCCCAGCTTCCTTCTCGGAGGAGTGTGGATGCTTCCCCAGGTGCTCACCCCACTTTCTTCTCTGCCCTCAGGAATTGCTGCTTCAGGGCTGCGTCTTCCAGGAGCGACATGGGTGGGAGAGGCCAGGCTGGTTCAACTCGGTGGGCAAAGCGCCGGTAAGCCTCGGGCGAGTCTCTTGCAAGGCTGGGGAGGTGATCTGCTTTCCCTTCAGGATCATTCAAGATCTTCAGAAGCCTCCATTCAAGTCTCCCCTTCCAAGGATGGAAAAGGCGGGTCTGCTCTGGCCAAGCAACGGGGAGGCGGCTGCAGCAGCAGGGAGAGCCTGAGGGCCTGGCAAGGCTTCTGGGCCATGCAGCAGGGGCAGTTGTCCTCTTCTATACTGGACCTTGTTGGACCATTTTGGATAAACCCACCCAGCGGTTGGTAGCCCTTCTTCCCATGCTTCTCTTTATAAACCCATGTCCTGGACCCATGTCCACTCCAAATACACCAGCTCCTCCCTCCCTCCTCTCTTGGCTCAGTCAGGCCAAACCCCCTCCACTTGATTTCCCTACAACCCCACCCCCATCGGACATCGTGCGCCTGGGGAGACGCACAATGTCCGTCTCCCCAGGCGCTTCTGCAGGGGACGGGGGGATGAGGCCTGCTGTTCATGTGCCAATCCAGGTGCTGGACTACAACTACTACGGGGCTTACAGCCACCCGTCCTGTGAGGAGGACACCTACCGCCAGCTGCTCTCTGAGGAGTACACCTTCGACTTCCCTTCTCATCATAGCACTGTGAGTAGAAGGAGACCGAAAGGCTCAGGTGAGCTCAGGGGTCAGGGCATTCACCAGATAGGCAAGGCTCAAGGAGACGAAGGCCCTCTGTGCTGTTGTTTTCACACTGGGCTGGACATGGCTTCCTTTGGAGGGTCTTAACAGGAACAATTCTGTCAAATGACCCAGCTCTCAGTGAGGAGAGCTGGAGCTCTTCAGGGAGGGATACAAGAGCAGAGAAGCCTTGGGTGAGATTTTGGAAAGGAAACACAAACAGGGAGATCTTTGTTTGGCCCCTCACCCACCCTGGTGGTGTCTACATTTTCAGATCAGGAAGGAATGCTTGAGCTGCCGAAATGCTGTCGCTGTCTTCGACATGTCTTACTTTGGCAAATTCTACCTGGTGGGTCCGGATGCCAGGAAGGCAGCCGACTGGCTCTTCACGGCTGATGTTCACAAGCCCCCAGGTAGATTCTCTTCCTCCCCAGACCCTGAAACCGGCGCCTTGGGCTGAGTCTTCACGGAAGAGGGCTCGTGGGTATTGTCCTGTAAATCCTTCTTGGGGTCACTCTCCATGCTCCATGCAAGAGGCCAGCCCCCAGCCCCACCCTCCCCCTTGAGCTCAGCCAGCCAGGGGTGGCCCTGATACCAGCACCGGCAGGGCGCTTGAGCTGCCTATCTTCGAAGGGGCCCTGGACCAAGGATTCTCTGGATCTGCAGTTTGACCCCTAAGGAATTGGCCCTCTATGCCAGTGCTGCTCCTTCAGTCCTCCTGATAAGGGGACGACTCTGCAAAACCTTTTACTGTAGGAGGAAGGAGCGGCCAGGCTGCTTCTGTGCTCTCAGGTGGACTTGGAACTCTGCCCTTTCCGGTCCTAGGGTGACCCCTTTACCATGGGCCATTTGCCCTTTGTCAACACATGGGCCTGCAGCTTTTCAACCTGGGCATCTTCACAGGTGTTTCCAACAGATTGGCACAGTTTTGAAAGAGGCTGGACCATGCTGAACAGACAAGAGGGTTTGGCATCTTGAGGGGGCTTCTAAAAGGAGCCAGTGTGTCTGGCCTGCAGGAGGGGGCAGTTTTGCACAGCCTGGCCCCTCCTTGCTTCTTCCTGGGAGGTGGGGAGGATGAGATGGCCTCAGAGCCTGGCGCCAGGGACCCAAGAGGGCAGCCTCTGCAAAACCTAATTGCACCTTCGATGGCTGGCCAAGAGGGCTAAATTTGATGGACCTCGAAATTGCCATAGTTGCTGCTGGCAGGAATAGCGAGCAAGAATTTAATCCTGGACAGACTTAAATGCTGCCTATCGGGTGACACCAACGCCACGGACTTGGTGCTGTAAGGAAGTCATTGAGGAAGGTTGCAGCCTGATGGGGGGATCTGGGCAGTTTCCTTCCCCTCCATCCCCGAAGCTTGATGGCGGCCTGATTCTCTTTCCCCAGGAACCACCGTCTACACCTGCATGCTGAACAAAGATGGGGGAGTGGAAAGTGATTTGACAGTTAGTCCAATCAACCCGGGTCCCCGAGATTCAGCCCTGGCACCTGACTTTGAAGGTGATGGACCCTCCCCATTTACCCTGAATTGAAATGTATTTGCAGAGTTTGAGGAACAGATGCCCTGATTGTGACCAGAAGCTGGGTTTCTTCCCCTGGTGAAATTTCTGGGATGGGCCTCATCCTCAGGGTGCCTCCCCAAACAGGCACCTCTGGAGGTGCTAAGGGGAGACACCAGCCCCAGCTCCTCTCTGGCCCAGATCAAGGAAGGAGGCTCCCTTCATGCTTTCTGTGGAGTTGGCTTGGCGTCTCTGGGGGCAGAATCCTCCCTGGTCTGGTAACCATTTCATTTACCTTCCCACAGACATGCTCCACCTATACACACACCTAGAATAAGAGAAACAAAGTAGCAGGAAAGGAAAAAGTAGTGAAGACAAGCCACAAAATTACCACACTTCTTTAGCTGGGCAAAAAGGCCTTCTGCTATTTTGAGAGATCAATTTATTGTGGAGCTTTGAGTGGTGCGATGGCCTAAGCTGCTAAAAATGCTTTCTAAGGCACTAAGCTTATGATGGACCTTGGAGACATGGAAGGGAATAAAGAACCTTTGCCAGAAGGGCGCCGGAGTCTTGGGAAAGGAGGGAGCCTGGTGTTGCTCAGTGTGAATTGAAGGATTCCAGAGGGGGGCTCCAACAGGCTCTCAAGATTCAGCTACAGTTTCTGTTGTTCCAGAGCGCTTTTGCAGACTCCTAGGGACCCCTGACCTTGCCTACCTCACAGGGCTGATCATCCACAATCCTAGGGGAAGTTCTTCCTGAGCCTTGGAGGAGAGAATCGGAGGCTACAGCCCTAGGGCAGGCGGACAAGGAACGTGGCAGGTCGGAAGAAGAAGGAAAGTCCTCTCATTCTTTTTCCCAGAGCCCCCAGTTTGCCCCGACAGAGACTTCTAGCTGTTTTCTTTCTTTCTTTCTTTCTTTCTTTCTTTCTTTCTTTCTTTCTTTCTTTCTTTCTTTCTTTCTTTCTTTCTTTTTCTTTCTTTCTTTCTTTCTTTCTTTCTTTCTTTCTTTCTTTCTAGCTTTTGCTTGTTCTGCTACTAGCAGGTTCTGCAAGGTTTGAACCAGGGAATCTGACAATCTCTGCCTGTGATTGACATGTCGAAGAAAGGGAGCTGATTAGCCCTCCAGAGCCAGATTCTGCCAAGCCATTATTTTGGGTGCAGGAGCTGCCAGCCCAGAGAGGCTTCCGCTTGACAGGCAATTAGAGCAGCGTCTATGTTTTCGGCTCCTGGAGGCCACCTGAGTTTTATTAGGGCCAATTATCAGGTGAAGCACAAGAGAAGAGATGCTGGCTCCTCCCAGCACTTCTGGGGGTTGGGAGGGCAGGCAAGAAGCAGCATTTGGGCTGTCAACTGATGCTGGCCAGGTTGAGAAAGAGGAGAGGGCTGGGCCACGAACTGCCTTCAGGGCTCCGGTCTCTGTTTCCCCCTTGTGCCCCTGCTAAAACAGCTCCTCAAGGAAGGGGCCACATCTGGCTTCCATTTCTGGTTTTATTGTCCTGTTTTGTTGCAACACCAAGTCATTTTGCGCTGACTGAAAAAGCTAAAGAGCTTGGTGTGGCTACTCAGTTATTTATTTTTCAGTTCAATTGATATAGCAATAGCACTTAGACTTATATACTGCTTTACAGTGCTTTACTGTAAGCAGTTTACAGTGTCAGCCTCTTGCCCCCAAGAATCTGGATCCTTATTTTACTGACCTCGAAAGGATGGAAGGCTGAGTCAACCCTGAGGATCAAACTCCTGGCAGTGAGCAGAATTAGGCTGCAATACTGCATTCCAACCGATACTATGGCCCTTCCTTCCTTCCTTCCTTCCTTCCTTCCTTCCTTCCTTCCTTCCTTCCTTCCGTCCGTCCGTCTTGATCAGGTGAGAATCGAATTGCTGGCAGTCAGCAGAGTTAGCCTGCAGTACTGCATTCACCACAGCTGATGATATAGATAGATGATAGATAGATAGATAAATAGATAGATAGATAGATAGATAGATAGATAGATAGATAGATAGAGGATGGATGGATG
Source organism: Masticophis lateralis (assembly GCA_030761175.1). Taxonomy (NCBI): domain Eukaryota; kingdom Metazoa; phylum Chordata; class Lepidosauria; order Squamata; family Colubridae; genus Masticophis; species Masticophis lateralis. The sequence continues at coordinate 567,020 of JAUDYJ010000015.1, read as the reverse complement.
GATAAACTGACAGACAGACATAGAGATAGATACAGTAGCAATAGCACTGTATCTATATACCACTTATATACCACTTCACTGTGCTTGACAGCCACTTAGAGAGTCAGCCTCTTGCCCCCAACAATCTGGCTCCTCATTTTACCCACCTCAGAAGGATGGAAGACTGAGTCAACCTTGAGCCTGCTGAGATTCAAACTGCCAAATTGCTGGCAGCCAGCACTCTAACCACTGCACCACCGCAGTGGTGATATAGTCACCAAAGATGACTCTGGGTGGCGAACAAGAATCAGTAACATAGATACCATAAAAGCAAAAATGCAAACCCCAGGATAAAAATGGCCTCTCTACAAGGTAGCCCCAGGCCTGACAACATAGCCAGAACCTGAAAGCCTCTTAAGGTTGTACTCTACATGAGGTTGCCCTTGAAGAGATAGGGTTCTCTTCAAGGGCAACCTCATGTAGAGTACATTGCAGTAGTTCAATTTCTGGCAGGTGGAAGGGCAGCAGGATGCCATCTTGGTCAACATGACTCTCATCCTTTTTAGGGGATGGCTACTACCTGGCTATTGGGGGCGCTGCTGCCCAGTACAACTGGTCACACATTAGGACGGTGCTGCAGGAGAAGCACTTTCAGTGCCAGTTGATCGACCAGTCGGAAGAGCTGGGCATGATCAGCATTCAAGGCCCCGCCAGGTGAGTCTCGGTGTTTGATCCAATGCAGAATGCTCTTTTCCCCAAGAGCTCAGTCTCTCGATCATAGCGTTCAATGGGACTGAAGCCCACGGGTGCCAAAGGGACAGTCTTTCCTCCTCCTCCTCCCTGACCACCTGGCAGAGTGCCTAGGCTGGCCATGCCAGGATGGGTATTGCTTGCTACAGAGGTTACTGTTAGCAGCTTCCTTCTTCTGCCAGTTGACCTCCAGTCCCGCCCAGATAGGCCCAGTTGTGATGAGCAGAGAAGCTCGTCCTAGCCTCAGCTCCTTCCCAGTCCAGATTGCCTCCTCCTGGTAGACTCTTTGCTTCCTGGCTTTGAAAGCTGCCCTTGGAGGGCTCTCTGCTTTTGCTTGTCAACCTGGAGGGGATTTGCACAGCTGCCTCCCAGACCGTTGGTGCAATGCTCCTTGTGCAAAAGGGAAGAGCCGCTTGTGCTCACCAACTCACCAGGTTTGTGTCTTTGCAGATGGGATAATGTTGGGGGCCAGTATCTGAGTCCAGGGAATACAAGCAGCAAATCACCACTTTCTCTTTCATTCTGTGCTGGCCTGTTCATAATATCAAATATTTTGCTTTCACAGCCATCTTAAACTTAAGTGGAATGTCAACCTATCCCCAAGACAATCTTAGCTCACAGTCTATCCATGTTTTCATCTGTTTGCTACACATTTATTAGAAGTGTGGGAGGCTTTGAAATGTAATGTGTGATTGTCAAATCAGCTTTGTCTTCCAATGCTGCCCCCCCCCCCCAAACTAGATATTCTGGGTATATTTTTTCGGGTGTAGGTGTGGAAGAGGGAGAGCCGAGATTTTTAGAAAGCTGCTCAAAGCCGGAGCATTTGGCCTGAGACTTTCCTCTGAAAGCTAACCTCATGACAGGATCTGACAGCTGCCTCAGGAGGTCAATTTCATTTCTTCCTTTTTCTTTTTAAATAATAACCCTAACCCTTAGTCCCTTGGAAGTTAATAGATTGATCAAAGTTTGTAGTAATGCATCTATGAAGGCAGAAAGGACACAATTTCAAAGGCAAATATTGGAAGACCTTATGCAGTTGGGCGGGGGTGAAATTCAAAATTTTTCCCTACCGGTTCTATGGGCATGGCAGAAGGATTCCCACCTCAATCTGGGGCCAGAGTGGTATTTGCTGGTTCTCTGAACTATTCAAAATTTCCAGAACCTGCTGGATTTCATCCCTGAGTTAGGGTTAGGGTTAGGGTTCTGCTAAAATATTCTGCTTTCAGACACTTGTGTCTGCAGTTGTTTCTGTGCCCAACCTGATATAAAATTTGTTAGCAATCTAACCTTCTACCAAACCTCAAGCAGGGGGAGAGAACCGAGCTCCCTATGCTGTTGTGGGTCCAGGCAAAGAATCCCGCTCCTGCCTTAGCCCAGATCTGAGGGTTGTAGCTGGGGTCCCAGGATGTGTGAATTGTCTGTGGCTGGCTGGGCTGAGCTGGCCAGACACTTTGCGGGACTAAGGTGGTCACAGGTGTTGGTGCCGCAGCTGCCTTGGCGACTGGCCAAGGGGGGCCTCGGGCAGCTGTGATGCTCTTTGTTTCAGAGGGAGCCAGACCCTCTTTGGAGGCTTGGGGCTGGCAGTGAGTGGTGGGGTTATTCATTGAGTTCTTCTTCTCTGTGTAGCCGGACTGTCCTGCAGGAAGTTCTTGATGTGGACCTGAGGAACGAGGCCTTCCCATTCTCCACCCACCAGCTGGCCAAGGCTGCTGGCTGTACGGTAGGACTCCACCTGTCTTCCCAGGGCTGGGGCAGGGCCTGGGGAGGAGGAGATGCTTTCCTTGGAGCTCCTTCTGGGGTGGGGGGAGCAGGGCAGGAAAGGGGATGAAAGCAAGAAAGTGCCATTTCTCCATTTCTCGGCCGAAGAGGTTGTAGAAAAAATGCTTTTAAAAGATTCTGACGATCCCAGCTGAGCCGTGTGATCATCAGAGGCTTTTTTTTTACTTTTAAAAGCATTTTTTGGCTGAAGAGGTTGTAGAAAAAATGCTTTTAAAAGTAAAAAAAAACAGCCTCTGATGATCGCGTGGCTCAGCTGGGCATGGGGGAGGGGGGTGCAGAGATTTTTGCTACCAGTTCTCCGAACCATCCACCACCATCGCTACCAGATCGGGTGATCCAGTTCAAACCAGGAGCATTTCACCCTTGGGATGAGCTTCTCCTCTAGTAACAGGCACAGGCACAGACTGTCATTAAGTCACACACTCCAAAGGAATGAAAACCAGAGTAAAATTACTGGTTGGCAAGAGCAGTGGAAAAGTACAAGGATAAGTGTGTGTGTGTGTGTGTAATTCAATGCATGGTGCAGGAAAGTATGGGAAATGAACGAGGAGAACAAGGAGCAGAGCAGGGGCCAGGATGCTCTTACATTTAGCACCCCTGCAAGGGGACTCTGCCAGCAGGGCATAAGGCATAATGCAGAGGCCCATTGGCCAGGGCCAATGGCTGGGGCAGCGCCAGCGGAGGAGGAAAGCTAAAATGGGCAGAGGCAGAAGCCTGGAGGAAAAGAAGGTGCAGCCTGAAGGTTCCATTCTGACCATCAAAAGTGGACTGAAAGGTCCAGCCGGGCAAGTCAGATTGAGTGGGGCAGGGGAGAAATTCTCCATGGGTTGTCTTTGGAAGAGCCAGATGAATGGGGCGTGGGGGGGGGATCTATGGGCCACCTTTGACAACTTTACATTGCCTGGAAAGCACTTCAGAAGGGCAGATTTTAAACATCACAGTCACTTTATGTTCAGCAGCCAAAGCCACTCCCTTTTCTGAAACAGCACCTGTGTTGCCTGGAGGTAACAAAAGCAGGCTCCTCCATGGAGCCTCCTTGGAGCCACCGAGACTGGTAGAGGAAGAGATGGAGGGCCAGGCAAGTCGTGGCCAGCAGGCCCGCCAAGCTGAGCTCTGCTGCTGGAGTGGAGCTTTGTGCTGACGGCATTAATGAGGACAGATTTAGTCCTATCGCACCAAGCACAGCCCAGATTAGCCTCAGTGAATTAGGCAAAATAATTTGAAACTGCAAAGCTGGGACAAACAGCCGGTGGGAAGGTGTCTCTCCCCAGCTGAAGGGCAGCTGGGCAAGGCTCAGGGGAGGCCGGGGTGGCAATTGTTTCATTGCCACCCTAGAGATCCCTCTAGGGTGGCAATGAAACAATTGCCACCCCGGCCTCCCCTGAGGTTTCTGGCTGCCGTTCCACTCAGTCTTCTTGGCAGAACTGTGTCCCACCCCCCATGGTTCCACGATGGGCAAGGTGCGGAGGAGGCCAGTCTCCATGGTGGTTAACGCTAACAGGACACAGTGAACAGATCAGCTGACCTGTCAGCTGAGATGTGGCCAGTGCAGCCCAAATGCTGGTGTGCAGGAGATGGGAAGGCTCTCAGGTGGGGTTCCTAGCTGTTCCTGGTTATCACTGTCAGGCTGTGGGTGACACCACCAATGTAGAAGTCTATGAAGGCTGGGAAAGAGGTTTTTTTGGGGGGGGGGGGGTTGGAGTCTTTTGAGCAGGAGACCATGGCCCGGACTTGTTAGGAAGATCAAGGCCTGGTTTACTCAGGTTTCAGTTCAAGCTTGGCAGTTGTGATCCGAGACTTCATCCAAAAGAGTCAGGATGGGGAGCAAGGAGGCTTCTTTGGGACATCCCAGAAGGGAAGCCTCAGAGCCAGCTAGGCTGGGCCATGCCCCCCACCCCCAGAGGAGCAGGGGCACCACATCAAGTGGGCCAGGAGGGCAGGGGGCAGAAACGAGCACTCTGAAATCCAAGAGGGAAGAGGGGGCTTTAGAAGCTCAGCCGGGGGGAGGGTGCAGCAACGGTTCCCAGAAAAGCCAGAGGTGGGGGGGCTCCACTGCACTTCCAGGCAGCCCAGTGTGAGAAGCAGAAAGAGCAGAGACCTTGGGGGTGGAGGGGAGATGGTGGCCAGGAGAGTGGTAAGGGCTTGGAGGAGGGGCTGGTCTTTGAGGGCTCCTGTCCCTTCAGGGCGAGCTGCTGAAGCAGAGAGGCTGTGTCAATCTGACAAGCTTCCAGAAAAGAGGCCCCCAGGAGATCACCAGCCTCCTTAATTAGAGCAGAAAAGGTCAGGAGAGACAAAATCAGATGGTTCTTTATGTAAAGGTGGAGAGAAGAAAGAAACAGATTCACCGTACCCCGGGGGTGGGGGGGCGTGGATCACACCCTGCACACACCAAAGTCTTCCAGAGAGCCAAAGGACACTGACGGTCATCAGGATGAATCTGAGCAGGCCAGACGGAAGAGAAATTGCTGAAGGGGCGGGGGGGGGGGCTGGCCAGGAGAGACAGGATCTGGGCACCCCTCTTAGGCTCTGCCCAAAGAGAGATCAGGATTTGGTGGGTCCAAAAGCCCTTTGATGACTACCTTAATTCTTTCCTCAGCTTCTTAGGCTTCTAATAAGGAGCTTTGTGCTTTCCTGATTTCTGGATGGGTGTGGATGTTCCTGGCCCCACTGATGGGGATGCCGTCTGCAAGCCAAAAAGGCAGAACTTCTGCCTGCTGGGAAGGCATGTCACACAGTAGTGCTTCTGGATTTGTACAGAAGGGCCCTTAAAAGGACATTTATGGGGAAGGGGGCCTGGGAGGGAGGCAGGCTGCGGAGAAGCAGCCCTGCAAGGCCTCAAGTGACTCAGGACCAGAAGGCGGGGCAGACCTCTGAGATATTTGCACCATTTCTGGACCAGGAGCGAGAGCAGCTAAGATTGTCAGGGCTTTGATTATCAGGGCCTACAAACGGGACCCTAAAGATGCCACTGAAGCTCCTGGCACCCAGGGGCAGGAGTGACTTTTTTTTTTTGACAAAAAATTTATTTTTAAACTAAGATATAAAAAACAAATAAAAAACCATCTTCAATACAAATACAGGTACAAATACAAACAGTGTGTCGCTTGGTTACAAATCTTTTGTGCATCTTCACTCTATTCATATATATCAATGTATTATTATCACTCTATCTATTCATATATATCCATGTATTATTATTATTATGTTTAACTATGGCTGTTTCTTCGCTCATTTCATACAAAATGATCTAAGATTTGATCTTTAATTTGTATTATGCCATTCATTCTCCTAAATCATTCCAATAACAATACATCTTTATATTGTATTTTATATAATTCTACATTTCTTGCATTAGAAAAATCTCTAGGGACAGAGAAAAATCTTAGGGCTCTTGATGAGCTCTCCCAGACTTCACCTCTGTTCCTTCAGAGGGAAGAACCTCCATGAGAGGGGGGGAGGGGGGAGGTCTCTGTTCAGGAAGCCCTCACCAACAAGGCCTCCATCTTGCTATGTTCAGTTTATTGGCCCAACATGGCTCAGACTATAGTTCAGGTGAGGCAGAAGTCTTGTTCATCCTGCATCAGCTGAAGGTTGGAAGGTCCAGAGGCAGGGGAAATGGGGACTCTGAAACTTGCAGATAATTCTGTCAGGAGTGAACCATTCCGTTTGTTGATGGATTTCCTGGCCCTGCCTTCTTGTAAAAGTATGGCTCCAACATGGCATGGGTGGCCCCTGGTTGAAACAAGGTTTATTGTGGATCTTTATGTAAAGGTGGAAGGCAATTAAAGGAGGAGGGCGACATGTGGTTGGACAGCCCTATCCGCCTTCTGATGGCATCCAAGCGTCAGCAGAGGGGACTCCTGACTGGTCCCCTCTGCTGATGCTTGGATGCCATCAGGAAGGGGCTGCTTGGGGCCAGTTCCTTCCAGCATCAGGAGCTTCCGGGAAACTAAGGACTGACCCAGAGCAAATGATGCTGGATGATCTGAGCTTTTCTAAGGTTTGTTTTTCTGGGTGGGTGAAATTCATACAGCCCCTTCTCTGCCAGTGATCTGGAAGGCAAATGATTTATTCCCCCCCTCCCCCCCGGATAATGAGCCCTGGATAATGAGCACCAGAGCACTGTTTATTTCTGCCAGAGCAGGTGGATCTGGTGGGGGGAGGTCTGTTTAAAATGGGCTGGGAGAGTCCCATTCATCTCTTACAGCTGAACTAGGCAATGATGCCAAAGACAACAAGATTGCAGTTGTCGTCCCCCACCCCTTCCCTTCCCCACCCAACCTTGGGTGTTAGGATTGTGTTGGAGAATGGAATTGGTTTGGCTAAGCCAGGACCGGGGGTGTCCCCTCATTTGGGGGACTTCTCAGAGTGCCACCCTGTGAGTGCTGGGTTTGGCATTGGGGGTGAGGGGTGTCTGTGAACAGCCAGCAACCCTGGAGGCCTCAGTCCAGAGGCCAGGCTCAGGGTATCCCGGGGTCTCTCCAAAGCAGAATCTTTGCTGATGCTGTATCCTGCTGATGCAGGATATGGTCTGAAATGGAAGGGGGGGTCTTCATGGCCTGGAGCAGGGCAGAGGCCATCACAGTGGGGAGCAGGAATGGTTGAGAGTTGCTGAGAGGCTCCCATCCCCCCATCCCAGTTGCTTCTCCTTGAAGAGGCTCTGGAGACAGCTGGGAAGGGGAAGGAGGACAGGTGTTGAGGGTTTATTTTGGGATCCTGACAATGGAGGCAGGCGCGGCGGCTGTCACCCTCCTGACAGCATTGACAAGAGAGCTGCAGATGCTGAATGCCTTACGCTGCTTTCAGCCTTTTGCAGGGAAAAAGGATGGGGCCAGCACAGCCCAGAGCAAGGCCAGGCCATGGCTGGGGCAGCTCCCAGAAGGGCCTTCAAAGTCCTCTGTCCTCCCCTGTCAGAGAGCAGAGCGGCCACACCTCAACCTCTGGGGATGGCTGGCCTGAGGCCCCACGGCCAGCCTTCTGGAGTCACCAGCTAGCAAGCACAGAAGCTCCTGAACTAAGAAGCCAAACACTTTGCACAAGGCGCTGAGGGGAGTCATTCTGAGCAGAGCTCTGCAAATGAGGAGGGGGCTCACATTGAAAAAAAAGGGGGGGGAAGGGGAAGAACGGAGATTCTTTGCTGTGGGTAAAACAGGTTTCTGGAAGTGGTGGCAGGCAGGGAAGGGCGGTTTTCTTAGGGCTTCACCTGCCGCCCTCCCCCACGGTCTCTTCTCCATCTCCAGGTGCGGGCCATGAGGCTGTCCTTCGTGGGCGAGATGGGCTGGGAGCTGCATGTACCCCGGGAGCATTGCCTGAAAGTCTACCGGGCTGTCATGGAAGCCGGGGCCAAGCACGGCATTGCCAACGCCGGATACAGAGCCATCGACTCCCTCAGCATCGAGAAAGGTTTGAAGAAACAAACCATGAGTGTCCCCGTGCATCCGAAGACCCCCATTCATGAGCAGTGGGGCCCAGGCTGATGAGAAGATGAGGATTGTCTGCCTTCCCCATTGCTTCCCCTTCCCCTTCCCCTGCATCAGGTCTCCAGGAACCCCACCCCACGTGCTTGGGCCACAGTTATGGTTCTCAGTCATCTAGGTCCTGGTTGTCTCAAAGGTGCTTTTTCCCAGAGGCAACTGGACTTTTTGGTTTTCCTTTGAAGAGGTGTCACTTTTCATCCAAGAAGCTTCTTCAGTTCTGACTGGATGGGAAGAGGAGAGGAATGTTGGTTTGAAAGAGGCATCAAAGAGGCCATCTATATCAAAATCGAGCAGCCCTCTCTCAACAGAGGGGAAGTCTACAGTCTACAACACAGTCCTTTTAATAGTTCAAAGAAAAACAAGGAAGTCCAGCTGTCTCCTGAAAAAGCACCTTTGGGGCAGAGTCAATTCCCTCTAGGTCTAGTGAGGGAACCGGAGAGGTGAAGATGAGCCCCTGCCCAGCTGCTCCCTTGGGTAGCCTTGCTCCAAGGCTGGATCTCTCTTCCAGCCTCGGATCTGGCAGAAAAAAGATGTCAGGAGGGCAGGCTAAGCAGAAATGGGGAAAGACCCCTTTATGGAGAGCTGGCAGATCCAACCTCTGAAAGTTTCCATGTCTTCTTTTAAAAAGATACTTGCATTTTTTAGACAATTTTTCAAGTTCTGCTTGCATTTCTCTCTCCTCCCTCTATAATTGTACTCTCCTCACAGGCCTGAGTTCTGCTTCCTTGGGGTCCCATAAATCCATTCCAACTGGACGCCAATCCATTCCAACTGGACGCCAATCCATTCCAACTGGACGCCAAATCCCAGCAGTCTGTAATTAGGCTAGCAATTAGCAATGCAAGAAAAAGGATAAAAACTGCCCACATTGCTGATTTAATTTGTTGTCATGGTTTTGTTCCATTAATAGAGCAAGGAGGTGCTTCAGGCAAGCTGTCTGGCCTCCTTTCACATCAGGGCCTGAATTGTGGAGATTCCTTCCTTCCTTCCTTCCTCCCTCCCTCCCTCCCTTTCTGTCAAGGGTTTCAGCATCACATATTATTTTCTATGAAGATGGGGGGAGGGGAAGTCAAGAATTCAGAACACCCAGTTCCATTTGCAAGGACCCCCACTTCCTTTGGCCCAGATTAAATCCTTTCTGCCTGCGGCTCTGTGGCTGGGGACCCCTGATTTGTTTCCTTTGAGCTGTCCCCAAAAGCATCCAGATGAATCCTGACTTTTGCCTTGGGATTCCCCGATGAACAGATCGGGGTCCCGCTAGGAACAGAGAGGGAACAGAGTCAGCTGTCCAACTAGTGAACCCAAAACAATATTATTTTCTATGAAATAATAGAAATTCTAGGAAGAATTGAATTCCCAAAAGTAAAACTTTATTGGATACACCATGTTGGTACTGAAGAAACAAAACCAGCTCTGGTTTTCCCGCACAAATGCTTGCCCAGTTAAACAATATCTTCCCCTTCTCTCCACCCCTGGGTGTCCAATTATGAGACATCCTCTCTTTCGCTTTCTCAAGCACCTTCCATGTTCCATACATTCCATACATTCCATACATTCTTGGCATTCCACTTCCCCCTTCCTTCCCCCCAGTTCATTGGCAAGTTGAAAAGCATTAAGGTTTGAAAGAAGCAAAGCAATTCAATATTGACATGCTGGCCCCTTGAAGGAGAAGGTCACTTGGAAAATATTAAGCATAGATTAATTATTGTTATTTACCTAAATAACACCTGGTCTTAGCCTTACCCTCAACCACTGAGGGTATTTTTCATGGAATCTTTTTACTAATCTGTCTGCGCTAACCTTGTAAGGTGCTTACATGCCCACTCAGCATCAGTTAAGGGATATCCTTCCCATTGCACTGGGAATGGGGATTATTGCATTATATATTACATTGCATTATAATAAGGGGATTACACTGCATTGTAATTTCCCCTTAGAGAAAGTGCTCCCCCATCCCCACCAACACAGGAGTAGGAGGCTTCCCTTCAACTGGCCTTAAATTGGAGTCTTGGAAGGGTTTCAACAAGCTACAGTGGAACACTTAGTGGACTCGTTTGAGTACCTTAGGTAACTGTAATTCTGTACTTGGGGCCCAGTTTCTTACAAGGTTGGTTCAGTTTGTAAGGTATTTAGCAGACAGGTGTACTTGCTCCCCAATCCTTAATTCCTTCTGGGGGGCTTTTCTAATCTGCCTGCTTCTTTTGTGATTCCCTGGTTTTATTTGGGCCTTTCTGCAGATTTCCCCAAGCAGCTTTCAGGGTATCCATCCATTCAGCTAACGTTACTGAGGGGGTTCCCTCAGAAATTGTGGCATTGGCACAAAGTCAACCCTCATGGTCACTTTAAAGGAGGAGGTGAATCCAATGCTGCTATGCACTGAGTTATTATAAGCCACTTTTACAAAAGGTAAATTGGTTTGCATAGCAACGGAGGTATTGCTCCACTATTGCATTAGTTTGTTCATTCCTCCATCCCATTGGTACTCGGATGGAACCCCCTGAGCTTTATAAATTCCTGCCAAAACTTTGCTGTAAACTGCACCCCACGGTCTGAAATAATGCACCTTGGGACTCCATGCAGCTGGTAAAGTGCTTCATGAACATTTTGGCCGAACTCTGAGCTGAGGGAAGCTTCGGACACACGATGAAGTGTGCTTGATTGGAGAACTGGTCGACCACAGTCCAAATTACAGTTCTCCCATCTCTGGCAATTTCACTGAAATCCATGGTGATTTCATGGATTTCATGGACATGCACACCAGGCAACAGGTCACATATGTCTTTCTTCATCTTAGGCCACCAGAACTGGGGCTTTTTTTGCCAAGATCAGTTTTGTGGGTTTTGAACCATTCCTCTTCCTTGGTCAGCATGCTGTCAGCTGGCTGAGGAGTAGCTAGCGGCCACTGCCTCACTGAGACCTGTCCTGCCAGTTCCCGGGAGGGGATAATGGAGTTAACCATTTCCTCCCAGGTGCAAAAGCACGGGGGCATCAGAGAGAGGGCATCAGCAAGGAAATTCTCCCCCCACCACCACCTGTGAAATTGAACCGATTAAAGTACTGAGCCTCTTGTTGCTGAGTACAAGTTGTTTAGGGGACAACTTACTACGTAAGTTCCTTGGGGTCCTTAAGGCTTTTAAGTTCTTCAGTTCGAACAGAATATTAGTGCAAGTCAGCAGCACTCATCAAACGGCATACACCTCTTTTTCCCACACTACAGTGTCGGTCTATTTCCGGGAAGTCTAGGTGCAGGGTTACAGCATTTCTTTGGAATAGGATGGCCCCCACTGCCGCATTGGCTAGCATTGGCCGCATCGCTAACAAACGGCTCCTCCGGGTTTGGGTGTTTAAGGGTTGGCTCTCCCACAAAAAGCTTGAGGGTCTTGAAAGCCCCTTGGCTTTCCATAGTCGATTTGAGCAGCTGGCTTGGTTTGGGTTTCACTCCCCCTCCGCCTGTTTTTAATAGTCAGTGACAGGCAGGACTATCTGTGTGAATGGGAGGATGAATTGACAGTAGAAACGACTCAATATTGACACAGAGCCTCTTTTGGGCCCACCAGGTTATCGGCATTGGCACGCAGATCTACGCTCAGATGACAGTCCCCTGGAAGCCGGCCTGGCCTTCACCTGCAAGCTGAAGTCGGAGGTGGCTTTCCTAGGACGGGAGGCGGTTGAAGCTCAGAGAGGCGCTGGTCTCTTTCGTCGCCTGGCCTGTTTCACCATCGACGAGTGAGTAATTGGTGGCAGGCACATCCCCGAATCTAACCAAGGCCCCTCTCTGGTTAATCAGTTTTGAAATCTCAAAACTTGCCATTCAGAAGCACCATAATGGAGTTTATTTAAAGTTTGCTGAGCTGCGGTATTTACCTTCTTTTTTTTTTGTAAACAAGTTTATTAAAAAATTTATTTCATCATACATATTTAATGAACAGTGTTGATCGGGTCACATCTTATACATTTTATATCTATTAATCTTTTTAATCTATTCCAGTCCTCCCATTTTTCCATATTCATCTCTTTCATATAGTTCTTTATCACGGTATTTACCTTCTGACAATGTTCCCTGCTGACTCTGCAGTATGATTCACACTCCCTTCCAGAATCCTGGGGTTGGAACACCTGTGGCAATGGTTCCCTTGCACTTCGTTAGATGCCATGTCCTGTTCTGGGACTTTAAAAAGTCCTAGAGAAGCTTGAGTGGACTCAGAGTAGAACTACAGGTAGTCCTTGATTTACAATCCCAGTGGGGAGTGGAATTTCTGCTGCTGAGTAAAGGCAAGATGTCTCTTGAGTGAATTGCTAAGTCTGGCATTAACACGGCCACCATGAAGGGAATTAGCCACCCCAAGCCAAGCCCCTCCCCAACCTGAGCCTCAGTCAAGGTCTGCCTTGCCATCTCTGCACCCCAAAGAGACCCTCATGCACACCTCTGGCTTTGCAGCCCAGCTGATCTTGACTGTCTTCTTGCTCCTGCTGCTGACCAGATGTGTCCAGCCTGGCTACTGGGTGTTGTCAAAGCAGCCTATCGCCCAGAAGGGCCAGTCCAACTGAGGCAGTCTGTGCTAAATTCAGCCTAGCTCCCCAGGCAGACCTGTTCCTGCATTTGCAGTGACTGTGATGTGGTGCAGCCTTTGCTTGGCCTCTCTTGAAGAAGCGGCTTCCTCTGTGTTACAGGAAAGTCCCCCTCTTTGGCTTGGAGGCTATTTGGCGCAACAACCAGGTGGTGGGGCACATCCGAAGGGCGGACTTTGGACATGCTATCAACAAAACGATTGCCTATGGCTACATCCGAGATCCTGAAGGAGGGCCGGTGAGTAGCAAGGCCCTTATTTGATTTCGGTGGGCCAGGCTGTCCAGGGGCTGCCCCCAAGGCTACTGTGGGTGCTGAAGGCTCCTTTCTTGATCCAGACTGGTGAAAATGAGCTACTGAGGGAAAGATGATTGGACCCTTTGCCTAGATCATGCTGCCATTAATCCAGAATTTTCCCAGAGAGATTGGACTGGGCTCTGTCCTGGGCGATGATGGTCCAATCCAGCAGGGTGGGTGGGGACAGCAGGGCCCCCTCCCTTGAACCTCTGGGGGAGCAACAGCTGGTCTGTCTGTACAGCTGGAAAGTCAGTGGACTGAGAAGAGAGCTTTGGGGTCAGCACTTCGCCTGCATTTTGCTTTTGGGGTAATTTCACTTTTAGAAGTGTTTGCATTGAGGTGGGTATTTTAACCTAAGCCCATGTGGCTCTTGGGTGTCCATCACTCTCCCTGGTTCCATCTGGAAGGAGAACCAGACTCCTGCAAGAGAAGGGAATAAAGGGCAGAGCTGCACTTGCTGAGCTCCTCCGGGGTCTCTGCATGCATAGAAGCCCTGCTGTGTCCCAGGAGCCAGAAGAGCCACCTCTGAATCTGGGCCTGCTGAAGGGGGGGTTCTCAAAGCCCCCCACCCCACCCGTTGAAGCCGAATCCCTTAAGTTCAGTAACGGGTGCATTGAGGTGCAGTCAAAAGATTTCCATGGGATTTAAGGCAGCTTCAGCCTTCAGCAGGTCCTGAATGCCCTGGCAGCTGATCTGGAAGCTGCCTGCCCCTCTGTTTGGTTTCCAAGGAGCAGCCTCCAAACTCCCCCCCCCCCCCCCCCGATTTCTGATACGCGACAAAACTCACCCTGACAATGATCTGCCAGGAGGGGTCCTGCCCCCAGAGACCTATTCAAGTATCTGCTCAGGCGATGTTAAACCCCAATTAAACTGTCATAAGTGGCACCGTGCTGGGGCCATTTCTTCAAAAGGCAGAACTTACCCCCTCCCCACTCCCCCAGACCACCATGGTGCTTTTCTGCCTCCCCCAGAGCCCCCAGTGGGCCCGGTAGAAGCACAAAGTCCATCCGGTGGAGTTGTGTGTGTGGGTTGCCGCTTGCACTAATTGCAGTCAGGGAACAATGAGGAGATGGAGGGGGGGGGGGGCTTCAGGGAGACTGTTGAATATTTATGGGGACCATTGGGAGGGAGACTCTGAGAGGAGTGGAGAAAAGAACAGCCAGGCAGACTTTGGAGTGGGGTCTTTGGGACCTCTTTAGAGCCAGCAGAAGAACCTGGGGCTCTGAGCAGCATCCCCCCTCGTAGGAAAGAAGATGAAGCCCCCCAAGCAAAGACCCTTCCTCTGAGCTGTCTCATCTTTTTGCCTCATACAGAAAATGTACAATCTGCAAGTGGAATAAATAACATGACATTACTTATCACAGCTCTTTTTTAAAAAGATTTTTCTTGACATAAAAATACTAGAGTTTGTAAGAGACAGAATTTTGCCTGTAGGATCAGGCAAAACTCCCCACTCTCCACTCCCCCCCCCCCATTGTTCCTGCAGGATGGCTTTCCCAGTGGGATGATTCAGTACCTAGACGTCTTTTAAGCACGGTGTGGTAGAAAGAAAGGGGATGGATTCTCTAGCTTTTCTCACAGGAGCAAGAGTGATGGGCCAGACTTTGTTTGTTTCCCCCTCAGGTCTCCCTTGAGTTTGTAAAAAGTGGCGACTACATTTTGGAGAGGATGGGAGTTCCCTTTCCAGCCAAAGTCCACACCAAATCGCCTTTTGATCCAGAGAACAAGAGAGTCAAGGGGATCTACTGAATTTGTTGAATGTGGACCCAGCAAACAGGAAGGAAGGGACAGTTTAATGAAATGGAACATGGAAAGTTCAAGGCAACATTTGTGGCTCATACCCACCGCACTTCTGAGGCTGAGTGTTGGGAAAAGTGAATTTCCTCTTTCAGATACTTAACCAGGAAGGCCGGCTGTGCGTCTCCAACATGCTCCCAAAGATGGAGAGTTTTTTTAACTGTCTTGATGCCATAAACACATTGATTCCATAAACAGCCTGGCTTAACTAGTATCCCATTCAGATTGTTTCCATTTTGGGCCACTTGGTCCTTCTGACATAATTATAATAAAAAGGACAATTGTATCACGTTTTTTAAATTCAAACTGATTGTTAGCATCTAGCTTTAAATAAAATAAATATTTCCCAAGATAATGTATTTTCTTTGCTATATTGTCATAAGTGGAGCATGACTTAGCTTTATTCAGAGTCCATATTGGCACTTTTCCTTAAGCATCTTATTCAAAAGGTCTTGAATAGCCAACACTCCGAAAGATAGGCTTGGAAGGATCTGGACAGACTTGAACACTGGGCCCTATCTAAAAAAATGAAATTCAATGATGAGAAAAGTAAGGTTTTACACTTAGGCAAGAAAAACAAAATGTATAGAATAGGGCTGTGATGGTGAACCTATGGCATGCGTGCCCAAAGTGGTACGTGGAGCCATGTTGCTTGGTACACAGGGCGTCGCCCGTTCCTCTTCTGGGTTTCTGGTGTGCATGCGCATGCGATGTTCAGCTGGCCTTTGTGCGTGCGGCAGTGCCGGAGACCAGAAGAGCTGGTATTCCGTTTTTCCATGTGAGCATGTGCGCCGGCCAGCTAATGGGTGTGTGTGGCAGTAATCAGAAGACTTGCTTGCTGGCGAGGAATAATGAAGTACCTTAACCCCTGGCCCTGATGAGTGCGTATGCAAAGTGTGCACTCAGCGCACTTGATACCAAAAAGGTTGGGGGATACTATCTCCTTAGTTCTAGGTTGGATCTTTCTTTGATAGGTGTCCACTTGTCCTGCTTTCGGGTCCTTTGGAACACTGCTTCGGGTCTTTCGGGTCTATTGAAACACTGCTATCACGTCTGCCTTAGACTAGACATGCCCAGTTCCTTTAACTGTTCATTGTACAGTTTAGCCCCCAAACCCCTAATCTTCTGTTCAGTATTCTAGTAGTGTTCTAGCAATATGGAGAAAATCTGGGTGGCACCTCATGCTTTGGTGCAATTCATCAGTTTGGTTTATGCTTGCAATGAAAGCCTTCAAGCCCAGAGTCAGATGAAAGGAATGATCTCCAGTCCTGCTTCTCCACCAGACTTTGAGGGCCTCGTGAAAGCCTGACCTTGGAAGCCCAGAAGACATCCTGCCAGGAAGAGACTGTCTGAAGACTCAAACCTGAACCAGACACATGAGAGGGCTGACATTTGGTCAACTAAAGTGGCCTACAAGAGATTTGAGGGGCAGAACCCTTTCTTTCTTTTGCTAGCAGCCATTTTGGGTTGGGGGGGAGGTCATCAACTTGGATTTGTTACTTGGGTTGCTCCGTTAATTGCTCTCAATGATTTAGGAAGCAGAGCTTTGCTGGTAATAAGAGCCTCCCAAGCTGGTTAGCTCACATGGATAAGAAGCTGGTTTCTAAGTTTTCTGAAGGCACATGGGATAACAGCAAGCCTCTCCTGGGTGGGGGTGGGGGGGCTTATTGTAAGGGGAGGAGACAGAGCAAAGGCTGGGGAGGGACTCCTTTCTTTCTGCACAATGAAACCGTTTTCTCTCCTTTGCTTTCTCTGAGAAAAAGGCATGCGGGGGATGGGGGTTGAGGCAAAGGCTTCGCTGCTCCTCCCAACAGCTTTACTGAGCCTGATGCAAAATGGCAGGTCACCTAAACAGGTGGGGACAACACCTTCCTGTGGGGAGACAAATGGGTGGGTAGGTTCTTATTTATAGATGGTTTGTACTTATAGCTGAGAACCAGCCTGGCATAATAATTGAAGGCCTCAGACCAGAAGCCGGCAGACCAGGGCTCGGGTCCCGCCTGAGGCCAGCTGGGGGTCCCTGGCCAGCCCTTTGTAGGCAGGGCAAACCATTGTCAAACTTTCCCTAAGAAAACTCCAGAGATTGGTCCAGGCAGTTGCCAAGAGTCAACACTGATTCAAAGTCACCAACAAACAAACAAACAAGATGTCCTGTAAAGCTCCCCATTTTTCCCCACACCACAACGCCACCCCCATGAAGTCATCAGGAAGGGGCCTGGACTGAAATCCTCTGCGGCAACTCCAAAGGTGGTGGTGGTGGAGCAGACCAGGCCACCAACTCCTTAGGAAGGCAAAAACTTGATCCAGGC
Organism: Masticophis lateralis; assembly: GCA_030761175.1. Classification (NCBI taxonomy): domain Eukaryota; kingdom Metazoa; phylum Chordata; class Lepidosauria; order Squamata; family Colubridae; genus Masticophis; species Masticophis lateralis. Next base: position 550,065 of record JAUDYJ010000015.1, on the reverse strand, counting down.
TAGTTGATCCTATTAAAGGAGGAACATCGACTGAAGCAATTTGCAGGGAACAATTTGCAGGGAACAAACTCCAGGTTCACATACCTTCATGTCACATATCTTATCAGCTTCCTGCAAATTGCTTCTGGGCATTCTGCCAACCATAGCAAGCTTTCAGTTATTATTCTTTGAATTCTTGGCAGCTGTTAATGCAATTAATTAAAAGCCGTTGTTGTAAAAGACCGGTTTATTTAGTAAACTAAGATTTGAATGGACTTTGTGTGTGCTGCGTTCTTTGGGGTCCGTAGCTGGGGCATATAAAAAAATGCTGGAATAGACTGCCAGCTGACTGCAGTTTATTTCTCCACTTTCAAAAGTGCTTGCCAGTTATCCAGATGATTAAATAATGAACGTCGAACAACCAAAGACACCTTAATCACTGCCTTTATTGGAATGTGATTCTGGAGTCAATTATGAGGGGAAAGCAAAGTATCCGAGGGACAGGGAAGGAGAAGATGGGCTGGCATCTGCAGGTGCATGAAGGAATTCCAGCAAGCAGGAACTGAGGGGGAGGGGCAAGAATATGCTCCATCGCAGAGCCACAGGTGGGAAGGAGAACATCCTTCTGGAACTCATTCCAGAAGGGGGCATGCCTGAGGATGCCGCATGCCCATCTGCAGCATATGCAAGAGTAATTCCCACTCCGGCTAAGGTGCTGCAGGCTTCCACAACGATTTCCAAGGCAGGACAGGTGAAATCCAGCTGACTGCAGATCAGAGCCCTCCCTCTGCTGCCAGGGCTTCTGTCTGGCTGCTCAGAGAGCACAGCTGCTGGAAGGAGGGCATGGCAATTCCCCTCGTCCCCAAACAAAGCCTTCCAGATCTGAAGTACCAACAAAGCAGAGCTGGGGAGGGAAGAAAGAGGCCCAAGGGCAGCCTCCGTCTCATTGAGCTAATTTGACGTGGGTGGGGCCCAGAGATCTATGGTCTTCGCAGTGGCCATGCGCTGATGTGGGCAATACTTGGGTGATTTTCGGTAAAGGCTGCTTTTCCCATTCACCCTAGAGAGAAAATGGAGACTATAAGGGTCTGGAGTGCACACTATCAACCATCTACAAGGCCAGGTGGCAATATGCCCAACCTTACTTGGAATAGATGGAATAAACCAAGCATCCCAACCGCATCCCTGGAACCCGGAGAATGTCTACTGGGCACTGGCTGAGCTCTAGAGACCCAGCAACCTTTCCTCTCTCTGCACAGGTAGAGCTCCTGATTGATAATGCGCAGATGCTCATGAGGAGAATCACACGCAAGGGAAATGTGTCTTGTAACCAGCCCAGTTGCTTCTTATCTTGCCATTAGATGCTTTGGAGAATAGGCTGTCCCCCTCTTCTTTGGGGCAGTATTCCATCTTCAAGTATTGGAAGATGGCTATCACATCACCCCTACTTTTTCTCTTGGTTAGACTACCCCATAGACTAATCCAGTCCAGTCTTGTCAACGCTGGTAGGGCATTGTTTTTTTGCCTGATTGTTTGATGTCAATCCAATCTGGGTGGAGACCACTTGTTCTGATCTTTTTGTTTTCCTCTTAGCTTTTTGGTTGCCTCTTTTGAATGGTTGGTAAATATGATGGTTTATATGTCCTCCACCCTGCACCCTTCGGTCCGGCCCATTTGCCGAGATACCATTTGTCCTGGGCCTTTGGCTGCATGGTACAATTAGCCACCAGCCAATCGGATGGCAGGCAGAAGCCATGGTAATTCATAGGGATTATGGGGCTATGGGGGAGGTGCAGCAGCCAAACAGCAGAGGCACCTCTACATGCACTTATCCTAATAAGGAAGGAAGGGGAGGGAGGGAGATCATGTCCTGCCCCTAGCCCCGTGGAAGGCTGCAAGAAGCTCCCATCTCAAAGGCCCTAGCAGTTTTGGTCTAGGATGTTCACAAGTTCCCAATGGAAATTATGGCAGACGTGGATATAGCTATAGCCATAGTTCAGCGCCACACAAACACATCTCCTCTCATACACAGTCAGGAACTCCAGATTTAAAGGATCCTCGTTTCAATCTTCTGAATGTTCTCCTTTCACCCCAAGCAGCCTCCACCTCTCCCATTTTGTGGGCTTGGAGACTCCCACTTTGTGGGCAAGCAGGGGCAGTCAAGAGCCCATACAAGCCCAGTCAAAGGAATCCCTCCAGGCTCCACGAGAGGCCAGATCCAGCCCTGAGCCGAGGGATCAGCAGAGCCCGCCAGCCAAGCTTGCCCAAGGATGCCCCAAGTTTTCCCAGAGGGTCCTTCCTACCGGAAACCGGACAGCAGAGGATTTATTGCAGTGCATGGAAATCGGAGCAGAGTCATAAAGGGCTCTCAGGACTTCTCTGCTGAACAGGTTCCAAGAGACGGAAGAAAATTGCCTTGTGACTGAGGCATCTGGGCACGTGCAGATGTCTTCATCGTTGAATCTACCAGAGGAGAAATTCTGTGCATCAGGAATGGGAAAGCAGGGAGGAGGGGAGGGGTCCAAACAAGAGCAAAAAGTACAGGAGAGTTTCAAGATGAGGGGGAGGAAGAGGAAGAAAGTATCAGTGGAAGAATCCCATTTAATGGACACTAGGAAGACAGAGTAAACAAATTCCAAGGTTATCTATGGAGATTCTCTTGGTTGTCTCAAAGGTGCTTTTTCAAGAAGCAACTAAACTTTCTGTTTTTTGTTTGAAGACGTTTTGCTTCTCATCCAAGAAGTTTCTTCAGCTCTGACTGGATGGGGAATGAAATCCAGTTGGAGTTGAAGAAGCTTCTTGGATGAGAAGCAAAACATCTTCAAACAAAACCAAAAAGTTCAGTTGCCTCTTGAAAAAGCACCTTTGGGTAATCCCAGGGTTAAATTGCATCCTTATTGTCTATAGCAGGGATGGCTAACCTTTTTTTAAAAAAAATTGATTTATATGCCGCCCTTCTCCGGAGACTCAGGGTGGCTTACAATGCGTTAAGCCTTCATACTTTTGTATATTTTATACAAAGTCAGCTTATTGCCCCCACAAACTGGGTTCTCATTTCACCTACCTTAGAAAGGATGGAAGGCTGAGTCAACCTTGAGCCTGGTGGGATTTGAACTTGCAGTAATTGCAGGCAGCTGAATAACAGTTAATAACATTGCTTTAGTCTGCTGAGCCACCAGAGCTCCTTTTTGCTGTCGCATGCCAAAAGCGGGGGGAAGGATATGGGTGCGTGTGCCCACATCCATAATTCAATGCGCCCCGCCCACCCGCGCATGCGTATGTGACCCTCCCCACACTTCCCTGTGCTTTTGGCACGTGATGGCAGGGTGGGCCCGGTAGGCCCGTTTTCCCCCTCCCCAGGCTACAGAGGCTTTCTAGGAGCCTGTGGAGGGCAAAAACAGCCTTCCCCATCCCCCCCCCTTCCAGTGGCCGGAAACAGCCAGTTTCCCGACTTCCAGTGGGACCGGAAGGCCTGAAAATCAGTTGGCTGGTGCCCGCAGGCACGCTGGAACTGAGCTAGGGCAACACTCACGTGCCCACCAATATGGCTCCGCGTGCCACTTGTGACACCTGTGCCATAGGTTCGCCATCAGTGGTCTATAGAGAGTTTTCAAGTATGAAGTGGATATTGGACACCATCCTCTCACAATTCCTCCTCTGGCTGTTTGTGCCAGTGCAATTATTGATTTTCTTCCGGCACCACTGGAAGCATTAGGAAATGGCTCCCGCAGGCCCAGGCCCATGCCTGGCAAATTGAGAGGGCAGAAGAGGCCACCCACTGTGAAGAGGCCACTTCACAGACAGCCTGTCATGCATCACATCTTCTGGGACTCGAAGAGGGAGCCACACTGGTTGGGACCATGCAGAAGACCTGCCATCCTATGTCCTGCCTAGCTTCTCTGTTGTCACTCGCTATTATTACAGTAGCCATGGTGACGCAGTAGTTAGAGTGCAGTACTGGGAGGAGGATTTGCCAACGGGAGAGAACACTGTTGCTGTCCTACCTTTTATCTGCCTGTGTAAAACTGTATAAAAAATAAAGCTCTCTGTGTGAGAGGGAGAGACATCTTGGAACAGAGCAAATGACTGGACATTGATTTTCTACACTACTTCTGCTGACTGCTAGCTGCCTGCAATTTGGCAGTTCGAATCTCACCAGCTCAATGTTGACTCAGTCTTCCATTCTTGGAAGCCTTGGAAGACTGAAGAACCCAGATTGTTGGGGGCAAGAGGCTGACTCTTCTTAACCCTGCTTAGAGAGAGTTGTAAAGCACTGAGAGTATATTACAGCAATAGCAATAGTCTTATCGCTATTGCTATTTACTAGTTTGCAATCAGCTCTGCTTTTAATGGTATGCATATTTGTATGACTATAGATCACATTCTAGTGCTGGTAGTTAACCTGGTTCAAAGTTAAGAGACACCCACCCACAATGTTATTTACAATCTGGTCCTGGTCCTCCAGCCCCCACAGTCCCACAACTGTGTTTTGAGCATTTGACAACTGATATGCTCAAAATGGATGCGTCCTGTAATCAGGCGACATTTTGGGCTGGTTTCCAGTATTTACTGGAATGGGCAAATAATGCCCTTTGGATAAAATGGATTTGTTTAACATTCCGTGCTTCAAAAAAAGTTTGCCAAATCGGACTCAGTCTGTAACCTGCTTAACGATTGCCACAACTTACAACTGTAATTCTGGGCTCAATTAAAGTCTGCAGAATTATTCTCCACTGAATGTTCAGGAAAAAAGACGTATTGCTGTAAGAACGCCATCAGAGAGTCACCCAATTGTGAATCCAACTGGTTAAAATTTTAGAAGCCTTCTGAGAAGAGTCCTGGGATGAAGGTGGGCCGTTTCCTCCTGCTTTTCGGCAGGCCCTCTTCCCTCTCTAGGCAGAATACACTTACTAAAGCCTTGGGGGTCCCACAGAACCAACAGCCTTTGCTCCAATGAGCCTCAGGATTTCCCGGGGAGCCACTCTGCAGCCGTCACTGCCTCCAATGGGAGAGAACCAGCCAAGCAGGGAGGTTTTGCTGGCCAGCTGCCAAGAGGGCAAGGAGGACCCCCAGCCTGTATGCAGCCACCCTCCAAAGAAAGAACCAACCTTAAAAACATTATTATCCCCTACCTGGGATGCCCGACTGCTGCTGCTGTCCCTGCATCATTTTACCTGTCCAGAAGCTGAAAATAGCGGTGCAGGTATCCTGGGTCGATGGCACTTTTGCACAGCTCCAGCTCTGTCTGGGGGTAGTAATGGACGTAGTTCACACACATCTCTTCCATGATTCCAAATCCTCCCTGCAGAAAAGGGAAGTAAAGCTCCTCAGTATTTCACACACACACAGAAAGCCCCCCCCAGCCCCAGCCCCCATTTCCCCCCTTTGCTTCTATTTTGCCTGCTCCATTTTTCAGCCCACAGCCGGGACTATGGGCACCATGGACTGTGACCTGTTGATGCAAATTCCCTTCTTGGGAGCATAAGGATTTGTTTTCCTGTTTGGCTGGCAATGGGGGGAAAAACATTGGCCAGCTGGACAACAGAAGCCCACTCCCAATTCCTGGCAGTGCTGCCTTCCTCTTGGCTTTAAGCTGCCAGACATTCCCAGAAATACACCTGAGTTTGGCAGATGGCCTTCGGCCCTTCTGAGGGATCTCTGTGGCCTTGAACAAAAAGACCTCCCTGCCTTTTGGCCAACTTCAGGGGCCTCAGGGGCTGATCCTGCAACAGCCTTGATCTGCTCTGCTGTGGTCAACAGGAGGGCAAGAGAAGAACCAAGGTCCGCCAGGGGCTCTTTTCCAGGCCCTCATCAGCCTCAGTGAATTGTGAGGCTTCTTGGACTTGGCCGGGGTCTGGTGGGGGGAGCTTATGCAAAGTTATGCTCCTACTCAGGAGCCTGAGTAGCGTAGGGGGCTAATGCCTCCTACTAAAGGCAGCAATTAACATCCAGCTGCCTGTAATTCTGTGAGTTTAATCCAAGCCAGGCTCAAGCCTTCCATCCTTTCTAAGGTGAATTGAGGACCCAGTTTGTGGGGGCAATAAGCTGACTTTGTATAAAATATATACAAAAGTATGAAGGCTATTGCTTAATGCATTGTAAGCCGCTCTGAGTCTCCGGAGAAGGGCAGCATATAAATCAAATTTTTTAAAAAATAATTATTTCCTATTATAAGGTGTATAAACTGCTTCAATCTAATAAAATTCTAATCAGGGGTGAAATGCTAATCTTCGGCTGAAAAAATTCTTTTAAAAGTAAAAAAATAGCCTCTGATGATCACGCAGCTCAGCTGGGATCCCAAATCCGTCAGAGGCTTTTAAAAGCATTTTTTCTACAACAAAAAAAGAGGTTGTAGAAAAAATGTTTTTAAAAGAAAAAAAAGCCTCTGACGATCAGGCAACTCAGCTGGGATCATCAGATGCTTTTAAAACCATTTTTGAATATAGAAAAAATGGTTTTAAAGTAAAAAAAAAGTTGGCCACGCCCACTCAGTCACAATACCGCCCACAGAACTGGTAGTAACAAATTTTACATTTCACCACTATTCTAATATCAGATAACACTGTGACGGGCTACCAAAGAGCCAGTGCTAGCTAGCTAGCTAGCTAGCTATTTTTATTTATTTATTTATTTATTTATTTATTTATTTATTTATTTATTTATTTATTTATTTATTTATTTATTTATTTATTTATTTATTTATATTTATTTATTTATGTGATTTATATGCCGCCATTCTCCCTGAGGACTCAGGGCGGCTTACAAAAACAATCATAAATACAAATCACAATAAACACATTAAAATGCATTAAAATCCATAAAATCATTCTAAAAACTATATAACTCCACGATCGTAATATTCTTTAAACAGCCATGTCTTTAATCCCCGGCGAAAGGAGAGGAGGTCGGGGGCCGTCCTGAGGTCGGTGGGAAGACTATTCCAGAGGGTCGGAGCTCCGACAGAGAAAGCCCTCCCCCTGGGGGCCGCCAGCTGACATTGCTTGGCTGACGGCACCCGGAGGAGGCCCACTCTATGGGAGCGCACTGGACGGTGGGAGGAAGGCAGGAGGTGGTCCTGTAAGTACCCCGGGCCTAAGCTATGTAGGGCTTTATAAGTTAAAACCAGCACCTTGAAATGAACCCTGAGAACAACCAGTAGCCAGTGCAGCCTGCGCAGGAGAGGTGTAACACAGGAGTAACGAGAAGCCCCCATAACTACTTGCGCGGCCGCATTCTGGACTAACTGGAGTCTCCGGATATGTCCCAAGGGCAGCCCCATGTAGAGGGCATTACAGTAATCCAATCGAGAAGTAACCAGGGCATGGGTGACCGTGGTGAGGGCATCTCGGCCCAAAAAAGAGCGCAACTGGCGTACAAGACGTACTTGCGCGAAGGCCCCCCTGGTTACAGCCACCAATGACCTGGTTACAGGTCATTCAATGATAGCTGAGAATCCAGGAGGACACCCAGATTGCGAACCCTATCGGATGGGGTGATAGTCTCACCACCGATCACTAGAGATGGTATCTCAGGATCCCAAGATGCCGGCACCCACAGCCACTCTGTCTTGGAGGGGTTCAGTCTGAGCCTGTTCTTACCCATCCAAACCCGCACCGCCTCCAAGCAGTGGGACATCACGGAAAGGGCATCCCCAGGGTGGCTCGGGGTAGAGATGTAAAGCTGGGTATCATCCGCATATTGGTGATACCTTACCCCGAAGCCACGAATGATCTCACCCAGCGGCTTCATATAGATGTTAAAGAGCAAGGGGGAGAGAACCGATCCCTGAGGCACCCCACAAGTGAGAGGCCTCTGGGAGGATCCCGCCAATACATACTGCGAGCGGCCCGAGAGGTAGGAGGAGAACCACTGCAACACAGTGCCTCCTATCCCCAACCCCCTGAGTCGCTGCAGTAGGATACCATGGTCGATGGTATCGAAAGCCGCCGAGAGGTCAAGAAGGACCAGGATGGAGGAACAACCCCAATCACGGGCCCGCCAGAGATCATTCACTAGGGCGACCAATGCCGTTTCCGTGCTGTGGCCGCGCCTGAAGCCAGATTGGTAAGGATCAAGGTAGTCCGTTTCCTCCAGGAAATGAGAGAATTGCTGTGCCACCACAGTCTCAACAACCTTCGCTAAAAAGCGAAGGTTGGAGACAGGGCGATAGTTGTTAAATGAGTCCGGATCCAGGTTAGGCTTCTTAAGGAGGGGTCGTACCACCGCCTCTTTTAACGAGGCAGGGACAAAACCGTCCCTCAATGAAGCGTTGACAACTGCCTGGATCCAGTCTCCAGTAACCTCTCTGGCTGCAGGAGAGACACGGGTCCATAACACACGTGGAGGCCCCCAGCCGTCCCATAATCCTGTCCACTTCATCCAACGAAAGAGGCTCAAACTCCTCCCAGAAAATTTCACCAAGACCAGCCCCAGTCTCCTCAGTGGATTCTGTCCAGTCGGAGTCCAACTCGGTCTGGATCCGAGCGATTTTATCTTGCAGAAACTGAGCAAAATCCTCAGCATGACCCTGCAAGGGGTCCTCCCTCACTCCCTGGTTTAGAAGGGAGCAGGTTACCCTAAACAGGGCAGCTGGGCGGTTTTCTGCAGATGCAATAAGAGCAGCGAAATATTGACATTTCGCTGCTTCTATCGCCACAAGATAAGACCTAATAAAGGTTCTTAACTATGTTCGGTCAGATTCAGCCCGAGAGGACCTCCAACCACCCTCCAGGCGTCTTTTCCAGCGCTTCATTTCCCTGAGCTCCATGGTGAACCATGGAGCCACTCGGGATCTGCGCCGGATCAGAGGCCACATAGGCGCGATTCGATCCAGGGTGCCCATTGCGGCCTGTTCCCAGGCTGCTACTAGGGTCTTGGACGAATTGTGGGTTAAGGAGGCGGGAAATGACCCAAGCTCCATCAGGAACCTTTCAGGTTCCATCAGGCGCCTGGGGCGGAACCAGCGATAGGAAAGTCTAGCCTAAGGAGGGAATGATCAGTCAAAGACCCCACCCCTCAATCATTTATCTACTGCCCAGAGAGAAAAATCAGGTTGAGTGTGTTTCCTCCATTATGTATATGCTGCCCCTCTCCTGTAGGACTCGGGGCAGCTCACACAGTAAAAAGCAACAACAGTAAAATACTAAAATCCAATCCAAACGTAAAATCCCCAAAGTTAAAAGTCCCATAATCAGTCAGGGAATTTGGTGAAAAAGCCATGTCTTCAGGTCAGTGTGGAAAGTGCGGAGATCGGGAGCCGTCCGGAACTCAGTGGGTAACCCATTCCAGAGGGTCGACGCGACCACAGAGAACGCCCTCATCCTGGGGGTCACCAGCCAGCATGGGTACCTTGGGCCCATGCCATGAAGGGCTTTGCCAGCATCTTGAAGCGGATCTGGAAGGCCACTGGCAGCCAGTGCAGATCACGCAGGAGAGGTGTTGCATGGGAGTAATGGGAGGCTCCCACAACAACCCATGCGGCTGCATTTTGGACCAGCTGGAGCCTCTGGGTGCACCCTAAGGGCAACCCCATGTAGAGGGCGTTGCAGTAATCAAACCAAGAGAAAATGAGAGCTTGAGTGACTGTGCAAAGGACATCCCTGTCTAGGAAAGGCCGCAACTGGTGCACTAGGCAAACCTGTGCAAAAGCCCCCTTTGTCATGGCCGTTAGATGATCCACCAAGGACAGCCGTGAATCAAGGAGGACGCCAAGATTGCGAGCCCTTTCGGAGGGAGTCAACAACTCCCCTCCCATCATAAGAGACGGGGTGGCTAGATCAGGAGATGCCGGAATCCACAGCCACTCGGTCTTGGAGGGGTTGAGCCGGAGCCTGTTTCTATCCATCCAGATCTGCACTGCCTCCAAGCACTGCAACATCACGGAAAGGGCATCCCTGGGTTGATCTGGGGTGGAGATGTACAATTGGGTATCATCAGCATATTGATGATACCTCACCTCGAAACTACGAATGATCTCACCCAGCGGCTTCATGTAGATGTTAAAGAGCATGGGGGAGAGAATCGACCCCTGTGGTACCACACAGGTGAGGGGTCTCGGAAAGGATCTCTGACCCCCCTGCCCAAACAAACTGCATATGGCCTGAGAAGTAGGAGGAGAACCACTGTAAAACAGTGCCCCCCACTCCCAACCCCCGGAGCTGATGCAGTAGGATAACATGCTTGATGGTATCAAAGCCTGGATAGCTCAGCGGACTAAGCATTGTAATTAAAACCCAGCTGTCTGCAATTACTGCTAGTTCGAATCCCCAGGCTCAAGGTTGACTCAGCCTTCCATCCTTTCTAAGATAGGTAAATTGAGGACCCAGTTTGTGGGGGCAAAAAGCTGACTTTGTATAAATATACAAAAGTATGAAGGCTATAGCTTAACGCATTGTAAGCCGCCCTGAGTCTTCGGAGAAGGGCGGCATATAAATCAAATTTTTAAAAAAAGCCACTGAGAGGTCAAGTAGCACCAGAATGGAGAAACAACCCCCATCCCGGGCCGGCCATAGATCATTCACCAGGGCAACCAATGCCGTTTCCGTGCTGTGGCCGCGCCTGAAACCCGATTGGTACGGATCTAGGAAATCAGTTTCCTCCAGGAATTATGGAAGTTGGTAGGCTACAAAGCGAAGGTTAGAGACGGGACGAAAATTGTTTAAGGATGCTTCTTGAGGAGGGGACATACCACTGCCTCCTTTTTTTTTTCCTTTTTTTTCCCCCCACCGCCTCCTTAAGTACAGCGGGGAAGACCCCATCCCTCAAAGAAGCGTTGGTAATCGCCCGGATCCAGTCTCCAGTCCCCTCTCTGGTTGCCACAACCAGCCAGGAGGGATATGGGTCCAACAAACATGTGGAGGCTCACCTTGTTTCCATAGGTGAAGTGGACAGGATTGTGGGTGTGACCTGTCCATTTCACCTATGGAAACAGGGTCAAACTCAACCCAGATGTCACCTTCAAGACTTGCTCCCATTTCCCCGTCTGAGTCTGCCCAGTCAGAGTCTAAGCCCATCCGGATCTGAGCGACTTTGTTTTGAAGATATTGTACGAAATCCTCAGCACTGCCTTGTAAAGGATCCTCCCTCACTCCCTGATTAAAAAGAGAACGGGTCACTCGAAACAAGGCTACTGGGTGATTTTCTGCAGACGCAATGAGAGCAGCAAAATAATCCTGTTTCGCCACTTCCATCACCACAAGATAAGACCTAATATGGGTTCTTAGCTGTGTTCGATCGGATTCGGAATGGGAAGATCTCCAACGGCCCTCCAGGAGTCTCTTCCGATGCTTCATCTCTCGCAGCTCCGCAGAAAACCATGGAGCAAACCGGGATCCCTATCAGCGGAGAGGCCGCAAAGGGATGATTTGATCCAGCGCTCAGGCATTCCCAGGCATCCACTAAGGCCTCTGGCAAATCGTGGGAAAGGTCAGTGGAAAATGTCCCAAGCACTGTCAGGAACCTGTCAGGGTCCATCAGGCGCCTGGGGCGGAACCGAGTTGATTCCACCTCCCAGCAGCATGGGTTAGCAGATGGAAAGTCTAGCTGAAGGAGGGAATGGTCGGTCCATGACAGGGATTGAGTAAAAAATTCACCCCTATTTATCCACTGCCCAGAGATAAAAATCAGGTCAAGTGTGTGTCCACCCCTGTGAGTTGTGCCCTGTACAACTTGAGTTAGGTCCATGGCCCTCATGGAGGTCATGAACTCCCGAACCAACTCTGATATCTTACCGGTTGACGGGAGATTAAAGTCTCCCACAATCATCAGGTTGGGGAGCTCAACCGTCAGTTCGGCTATGACTTTGAGCAGTGCGGGCAGGACTGAAGACAGGTACGTAATCAACAGAGCCAACTGTACTCCAGGGTCCCATTTCAACAGAAGTGATTCACACCTGCCTATCTGAGGGACAGTGACCTCCCTTGTCATGTCTGATGGCCCTTGTCATGGTCTGATCATTCTCTCCTTCACATGGACTTTCAGGTCACTTCCACCCACCACAGGGAGATGGAACTTCCCTAATAACAACCACCACATCACCACCCCTCTCGTGGAGTTGAGGCTGGTGTAGAACACGGAAACCAGGTGGGCATAAATCAGAGAGAGGAATTCCTCCCTCCGGACCCAACCAGGTCTCTGTGATACAGGCCAGGTCTGCACCACCCCTCGTCTATCAGATCTCGCACGAGGGGAGCCTTGTTGACAACGGACTTGGCATTAACATACACCAGCCGGAGTCCCGGGTTCTGCACTCCTAACCGACCAGGGAGATGGAACCGACCAACCATCCCAGGCGCCTGAGAGGTTCCTGACGGAGCTTGGGCCATTTCCTGAGACTCTAGCTCAAGACTCGACTGAGGACCTGGTGGTCGCCTGGGACAGGGAAGCTACTGGGGCCTTGGACCGTGTCGTGCCTTTGCGGCCTCTGACCTGATGCTGATCTCGACTAGCTCCTTGGTTTTCCAAGGAGCTGAGAGAGATGAAGCATCGGAAAAGATGCCTGGAGAGCGATTGGAGGACAAGCCGATCTGAATCTGATCAAACACAGGTAAGATCTTATATTAAGACAATAAGTGGCGATAAAAGCTGCGAAGTCTAGCTACTTTTCTGCTCTTATTGCATCTGCAGAGAACCGCCCAGCCATGCTGTTTAGGGTGACCCGCTCCTTATTTCAGGTGGGGGTGCGGGAAGATCCTTTACAGGGTCGAGCTGAGGATTTTGTGCAATTCCTACATGATTAAGTCGCTCAGATTCGGGAAGGTCTGGACTCCGACTGGGTAGATCCAGGGGAGGAGATGGGAGTAGGTCCTGAGAGAGGACCTGGAAAGAGTTTGACTCTGTGGCTCCTGAGGACATGGACAGGATTCTGGGCAAGCTTAGCACTGCCACATGTTTATTGGGCCCGTGTCCCTCCTGGTTGGTGCTGGCTTCCTGGGAGGTTACACGAGGCTGGCTCCAGGGGATTATAAATGCTTTTCTGAGTGAGGGTGTCTTTCCCACTGCCTTGTTGTGAAGGTTGTTGAGAGTGTGGTGGCACGACAACTACCCCAATACCTGGATGAAGCTGTCTATCTGGATCCATACCAGTCGGGCTTCAGACCACAATACAGCATGGAAACGGCATTGGTCGCATTGGTTGATGATCTCTGGAGGGCTCGGGACAGGGGTTGTTCCTCTGTCCTGGTCCTATTAAATCTCTCAGCAGCTTTTGATACCATCGACCATGGTATCTTGCTGCACCGGCTGGGGGAGTTAGGAATAGGGGGCACCGTGCTTTGGTAGTTCTCCTTCTTCCTCTCTGACCATTCACAGTTTTTGTTGGCAGGGGGGCAGAGGTCGACCTTGAGGCGCCTTTTTTGTGGGTGCGCAAGGTTCAGCCCTCTCACCCCTTCTGTTCAACATTTATGTAAAGCCGCTAGGCAAGATCATCCGTGGTTTCGGGGTGAGTGTTCATCAGTATGCTGATGACACACAGCTATACATCTCCACCCCGGACCACCCCAAGGATTCCCTTAATGTGATGTCCCGTTGCCTGGAGGCCGTGCAGATCTGGATGGAGAGAAACAAGCTCAGACTCAACCCCTCCAAGACCGAGTGGCTGTGGCTTCCGGCATCCCGGTATAGTCAGCTGGTACCATTGCTGACAATTGGGGATGAGACCTTGCTCCCCGCAGAGGGCCCGCAACCTGGGTGTCCTCCTGGATTTACGGCTGTCTTTAGAAGAGCATATGATGGCTGTGGCCAGGGGGGCCTTTTATCAGGTTCGCCTGATCTCGGTCCCTTTCTGGACCAAGACGCCTTGCGCATGGTCACTCATGCCCTAGTCACCTCCCGCATGGACTACTGTAATGCTCTCTACATGGGGCTCCCCTTGAAGAGCACCCAGAGGCTCCAGCTGGTCCAGAATGTAGCCGTGTGGGTGATTATGGGCGCAGCTCATTGCGCCCATGTAACACCTCTCCTGCGTGAGCTGCACTGGCTCCTGGTGGTCTTCTGAGTGCGATTCAAGGTGTTAGTCACCACCTTTAAAGCGCTCCATGGCTTAGGACCTGGGTACCCACGACTGTCTTTTGCCACCAATAGCCTCCCACCGACCAGTTCGTTCTCACAGGAGGGACTACTCAGGGTACCGTCAGTCAAATTATGTCAACTGGCGACTCCCAGGGAGAGGGCCTTCTCTGTGAGGGCTCCAGCCCTTTGGAATGAACTGCTCCCAGAGATATGGAATATCCCCGACCTTCGTGCTTTCTGCCGTGCCTCAAGACCCTGATGTTCTAACAGGTGGGGCTAAACATGTGAATGATTTTTAAAATGTTATCTAATTCTGGGTTTTTATTTAATCGGGCCAAACTATGTAATTATTTTAATTAGCAATTTTATAATGTTTGAGTGTCTATATTTTTATCTTGGCTGTACACCACCCTGAGTCCTACGGGAGAAAGGCGATATAGAAATATAATTAATTAATAAATAAAATAAATAAGAAGGCTTGGCTAAGCTAGTGAAGAGAAGGACCAGAGGAGACATGATAGCATCTTCCCAATATTTGAGGGGCTGCCACAGAGAGGAGGGGCTCAAGCTGTTTTCCAGGACACCCGAAGGCCAGACAAGGAATAATGGATGGAAACTGATCAAGGAGAGATTTAACCTGGAAAGAAGGAGAAATTTTCTGACAGTGAGAGCAATCAACCCATGGAACAGAAGTTGCCTTCAGAAGTTGTGGGCCTTCAGTTGCTGTGGAGGCTGAAGGTTGGAAGACTGCCTAATAGGGGAGTGGGGGAGGGGCTCCACTGGAGCAGACAGCCATTCTTCTGAGCTCCTCCAGATGAACTTAAAGCCTTCCTTCCTTCCTTCAATCGCTGGTTTCTAACTTGAGTCTCAGGGCAGCAAAAGTAGCCCAGCACAAAATTCCAGTCCAACTCACCACTGTCGTCTCATTCCTGTCTTCTGTGTTGTACACGCAGGTAGTTCTCAGCACATCACCCTACGACAGAAAGCAGGCTTGGTTCAGATACAGGAGGGCATATAAGGGATGCAGGGAACCGATTCAGTGCTGCCAGCTGTGTGTTGTGGCTGTCCTTGTAGCTCTTCTCAAGGAGTACCAAGCAACCTCAAGGTTGTCCCAAAGGTGATTTTTTTCAAGAGGCAACTGGACTTTCTATTTTTTCTTTGACGACATTTTGCTTCTCATCCAAGAAGCTTCTTCGGCTTCAGAAGGTGGTGGGGAATGGAAGGAGTTATACTAATAAATTCTTCCATTCTCATAAACGCATGGCTCAACATAGGAGAACAAACTAAAAGACTAGATTCATCAGCCCATCCACATTTAAAACACAAAGACCACTTGTTTGAAGGCACCGAAGTCCCTGCTGGGGACAGAGAGGACCCCTAGTTTGAAAGAGGGGTCAAAGAGGCCATCTATGTCCAAATTGAACAGCCCTCTCTCAACAGAGGGGGAGGGATACAACATCATCTCTCTCCAATCTACAACACCGTCTTTTCAGCAGTTCCAAGAAGGCTCCATACCCATTTGCACCAATGAGGTGACCCTGAGGATACAGATAAATCTCCAGGTGACTTTAACAGGGGTATCTCTAAAACAGAGGCATCATACTCAAGGCCTGCGGGCCAGATCCGGCCCATGCGGTGCTTAGATCTGGCCCGTGGGGCTTTCCTGGAAACCGCGAAGGACCAGCCCATGGTGCCTCTGCTAGTGAAAACAGAGCTCATGAGGGCTGCTTGCGGCAGAGTACTAACAAAACAATTTACTAGCAAAAGTGGCATTTGATCACATGAGTGACTCTTCACATGAGTAACAAGGGAGCTAGAGTGGCCCATGCCCACTCTGGCTCCCTGAGGTCAAACACAATCCTGATGCAGCCCTCAATGAAATCAAGATTGATACCCTTGCTCTAAAGGATGCAAATGACCAGTTGTCTGCAAGGAGTATGAATCCTTCCATTCCCCAACATCCAGTTAGAGCTGAAGAAGCTTCTTGGATGAGAAGAGAAATATCTTCAAAGAAAAAACAGAAAGTTCAGTTGCCTCTTGAAAAAAGCACTTTTGGGACAACCCTGACCTGGAGGACTGAGAACCTTCATAGACATCTGTCCTCAAGAGCACACTGGCCACTGGACCTCAGAGCATAGAGGAAGAGCCCAGACCCTGTGCTTAGCGCACGCACTTCAACCTCCCACAAGGCCCAATGCATGAGGGCGGGGGGCGGGAGGGAGGCGGGGGGGGGCAAACCCTCCAGCCAAGTATTAGGTGAGCTGGGGAGGAAGAGAGAGTGCCTGGCTGTTCCTTCCTGGCTGCTCTGGCCAGCCCACCCCTTTTTCACAACTGTGCTCCCCTGCCCAGGAGGGAGGGGCTCATCCTGCCCAGGGGGAAAGGAGGGCCTCAGTTTCATGAGGAGAGCACTGAAAGAGGAGCCCATTCGGGTTCCTACTTAGGCCTCCTGTTGGTTCCCCCCCCCCCCCCCACCTGAAGCAGAGCAGTGCTTACTTACCGGGTAGACGGAGACCTCCTTTTTCAGCATGCGGATCTCCTGAAGAAAGGGGGGGCAGGAAAGGGGTGAGTGTGCACAATGGCAAAGAAATAAGACCAATATCAGACCGATATCCTGATGCAATCCTAAAAGATACTTAGCATTTGACAAGCACCAACCAAAAAAGCTGTTCTCCCCCCCCAAGTGAGCTCTGTTTCCTCACTTTCTTTCACTGGAAGCCAGATCATGTTGGAGGTGGGGAGAGGGGGGCGGAGAGCACCAAGAGGAGGCCATTCCACAATGCTGTCCCCCTCCTCCTGGAAAAATATTTCTGGCCACCAGACCGATAGATGCTTAAGTGTCACCCAGAGCCCTCGAAGAAAGGAGCTGTCACAGCCCCCAAATGCAGCTCCGGCCCTCCCAGAGCAACTGCCCCCAAAGCACACCAGATTGACCTCATCTCCCACCACAAAGCCAGAGTGACGGAGAAGGCTTCGCTTTGAGAAAGACCCTAGCCTATCATCTGATTCGTCCGGCTCTGATTGTAGGGTTTTGGCATCGCCATGGAGACCCTGGTACAAGAGGGGGCTCTAATGTATCAGGAGTTGCTTGCAAAGCAATAGCAATAGCACTTAGACTTATATACCACTTCACTGTGCTTTACAGCCCTCTCTAAGTGGTTTTCAGAGTCAGTCTCTGGCCCTCAACAATCTGGGTTCTCATTTTACCCACCTCGGAAGGACGGAAGGCTGAGTCATCCTTGAGCCTGGTTTGAGATTTGAACTGCCAAATTGCAGTCAGCAGAAGTAACCTGCAGTACTGCCCTCTAACCATTGCGCCATCATGGCTCAGCTGCAAAAATGGTCTTTGGTTTTTGATGTTCCTTTATAATTTTGGTTTATAACAGATATCAATGTGGGGAACGGCTTCCCAAGCCTGGTCTGGTTTCCAGTGCTATCCTGATGGTTCTTTCTGCAACCCTCCTTGCTGCCTGGCTTTCCAGCATGCTCCCCTCCTTTCCATCTGTGCCCTCCTGAGTCTCTTTTTCCCTTCTCAGCTCAGAAGCTGTTTGGAAGGATGAGGGACACATATACCACCACCCCCGCAGGGTAAGAGGAAAGAAGGAGGAAGTATATCAGCCCCTCCAGAAAAGCCACAAGACAGCTCAGCTACACAGCAGCAACTGCTGGTGCTGCCCCAGCCATTCTTTGGCCTTGGGACCAAGAAAAGGCCCCGCACTGGGGCCAAAGGAAAGAGACACGGGCACCTGGAAGGCAGATTCCCTGGGAGCTCTCTGGACAAAGGCCGGTCTGCCATGCTCAGAGCCTCAGGGTGTGGGGGGAGGGGCTGCTTTCTCTTGGGGGGGGTGGCCCTCCTGCTGCTATTTTCAGGAGGGGGCTGAGTTTCTCTACTGGCTGCAGCAAGAGACGCATCCACCACCGAGAGGGAAGACCACAATGCTTTCCTGGAGCCCCCCCTCCCCCGGGTACCTGGAAGTGTGGGCTATAGTGCCTGTCCCTGTTGACAATTTCCCGGTCTCTCCCTTCACGGGACAGCATGGTCACCACACTCCTCCCGGCCAGGTGGGTGTGGAGCTGAGAAGCAAAGATGTGAATCCCGGCAGGTGGCAAAGCCTGCAGAGAGGAGGAGGAGGAAGAGGAAGATGAGCACATTCCTTTGCAGTGAGAACACTCCCCTGGGATGCCGGGGGGGGGGGGGGGAGAGGAAGCCAACACTGTGGGAAGTGAGGTGAGGAACCCTGCCTTATGCCAGACCTAGTGGACCCAGAGTGGGCTGCGGGAAAAGGCACAGCTTCTCAAGAGTGCCCTTTGGGAAAGCGTTAGGCTGGCCCCCATTTGCTTCTCTTCCACTGAATGCAATCCAGGATCAGAAATGAAGTTTCCGCTCTGCCCCCCCCCTCCCCCCCATTGTACAGTGACTCCTGTGTGAAACAGCCGTGGCTTCCTAGGAGGCACGTCAATCCCCTGGCACAGCAGCTGAGGGAACTGATACTTGAATGTAGCCCTGGATGTTTAGGGTAACCATAAACTGAGAATGGGGCACTCAAATGGGGAATTTGGACGCCATTCAGAATCAGTCTGACTGAGGAGCTGAAGAATGACAGGAAGGGAGGGAGGGAGGGAGGGAAGAGAAAGGGGAAGGAAAGAAGGAAAAAAGGAAGGAAAGAAAGGAGCAGCTTTTCCATTTTAAAAAAAGGGAAGGGACACCTTCCCCAGCCCCAAGATCTGCAGGGAGTGGCAGAGGCCTCACCAGCTGGGTGCACTTGTCCGAGCAGTAGCCAGTGAGGGAGAAATGGCTTTCGCCAGGGGGAATCGCCATCACCGGCGTGTAGACCAGGCCCAGTTCCATGATCCCTGCGTCATACTGTCGGAGGGAGGCCGTGTAATGGAGTCGGATCCCGGAGGAGTCACGGCGGCCTGGCAAGAAGCAAAGGGGAGTTTGCGCAAAGACCTTTTCTGCTTCCTCCTAAGGAAGGCCCCAGAGAGTCCAGCAGGGTCAAGTTAAGTTTTGGGCGCAATCCCAAGGTGCATGACCCAGCCCATTGCTGATGCTCGGCAGGATGGCATGGACAGTCTCTTCGACGCTGCTGAAGACCCCCCTGGAAAGAAGCACTCTACTCATAAATGATCCCAGCAATGCCACGCGACCTTGGTATCCGTGCTGTCAGACTCCTGTTGCCATCTGCCTCTCATAGTATTTGGAGCTGGGAAAGTTCCCCCCATCCCATCGGCAGGTCTTGTCTTGAGAAGAGTTCCTGCCAGTCTCCTGCTCTTGTCTGGGGCTTGGAAATCACAACAGCCCTTTTGCCCTGGGAGCGTGGGAGGGCATGCGCCCTTCTGGGCCTTGGCAGTGCCTGGCAGTGCCAAACAATCTGCCCCTCCAGTCCTTTGGTGACTCCACTGCCCCATGGGAGTCCCCAAGCCCTAATCCCCACTGAGTGGGCCTTCCAGGGTACAAACAAGGCCAGCCACAAATTCTCTGAACGACACTGAAGGCATCGCTTCAGGAAAGGGACTCTGTGTGCCTTCTCTGAGGATGGGATGGCCAGACAGTCCTCCTGCCAACCTCTGGCATGCTCTGACTTCCGGACAAAGACTGAATTCGGGTGTTTCTTTGAGTTGAAGGGAACACCCAAAGCAGGCAGTGCCCCCCCAGCTGTGGGAAGGTCTTCTTGACCTTCCCACAGAGATCGCAGGAAGGTCTCCTTGAAGCCTGAAAAGCCTTCTTCAACCCATCCCAGGGTGAGCAAGGTACAAGAAAAAGAAAGTCAAGGGAAAGCTCCCCCCACCCCACCAGCAGGTCTTGTCTTGAAAGAGTAGCCGGGTTCGGCAACGGTCTTGTGGAACAGTCCCTTCAGGTGAGAGGGTTCTAGGTCCTGGTTCTAGGTCCTAGGTTCTAGGATGGGCCTATGGCAGTGAGAGCTCCACCAGGACCTCAAGTTGCTACCCATAGATTGTATTGTATTGTATTGTATTGTATTGTATTGTATTGTATTGTATCGTATCGTATCGTATCGTATCGTATCGTATAAGATTAGATTAAATGATTAACAGAGTTGGCAAGGACCTTGTAGGTCAATTTAGTCCAAGGGTCCTTTCAGACCTCAGGGACCACTAAATTCATAATTTTAAATCCTGTGGACCATTAATATGATATTTTTTAAAAGATAAATAGTATTTAGTGCAATATAAAAAAGGCAAATAATTTTTCTAAGGACCATCAACATTTTCTCACGGACTACCAATGGATCTAGTCCAACCCCCTGCCGAAGCAGGAGACCCTACACCATTTCTGACAGATGGCAGCCCAGTCTCTTCTTGAAAGCCTCCAGTGACAAAACTCCCACAACTTCTTTTCCACTGATTGATTGTTCTCAGTGTCAGAAAATTCCTCCTTATTTCCAGGTTGAATCTCTCCTTGTTCAGTTTCCATCCATTGTTCTTTGTCTGGCCTACGGGTGCTTTGGAAAATAGCTTGACCACCCTCCTCTCCATGGCAGCCCCTTAAATACAGGAAATCTGCTATCGTGTCTGATCCTTCTCTTCACTAGCCTAGCCAGGCTCAGTTCCTGCAACCATTCATCCTATGTACTGCTCTATACAACTGCTTGCCAGAAGTGGGCAGTCAGAGGAGGTGAGCAGAAGGTGAGTTCTGATGAAGCCGATGGAAGCTGCCGGATCTGATCAGCAGCTCAGGCTTCCAGAGCCACATTGGTTTTTTTCATCTTCCACACAGGCAAGTGCACTACTCTTCCTCCAACTTAAATATGTCCATTTCAGATCACTTGGGCAGCAGCAGCTTCCTTCCCAGATACTCTTTGGGGGTTTCACCCCAGATTTCCCCAGAAGAGGAAAGGATAAAAGGCCATCAACCAGTGGAATCAACTACCTCACGATGCATTGCTTTGGTATCATGGCAAGGGGACAGAGAGCTTTCACCCTGCCCCCTACCGCCATGAATGGGGTGGGGGTGGGGGCAGGAATCAGCTGGGAGCTCTCCCATTACTAGTCTCAGGAGCAGCCAGCTGTGAGACCTCATGGCACCCGATGAAAAAGGGTGCTACAGTCAGGCCAGCAAACCTTGATTTGAGGGCTGGCCAGCACCACACATTGCTGGTGGTCATCAGAGTAGCGCCATCTTCCCAGGGGGCCCTGGGGCTGCAGCCAGAGACAGCTCCCGGCCTGCCCTTCAGCTGAGGCACAGCAAGGTCCAGGGGATCTTATGGATGAAAGGAAGGACTGGAACTGCCTGGCCTCCCAGCCCTGGGTGCGAAATAGCAGAGCCCAGAAATAGCACAAATCTTGAAGAGCCAAGGAACAGCAACTCTGAGTATGTAAATGCTCCCCGCTTCCTTTGTTAAACCTGCCAGCTGTCAAAACAAGGCAGGGGACAGTACACAGGGGAAAGTGTACCGAGTTAGCTGGGGGGGGGAGGCGAAAGGCAGCAGGATGGGGGAGTTTTCACAGGGGGGAGGGAAGAGCAGGGTCCCTCTGGAGATCTGCAAAGCGACTGTGTGTCCCTTTCTCAGTTGCAAGCTGGCCGGATGCTGCTTTCCTTTGCTTTGAGGGAGGCAAGACTGCAAGAAAGGGGCCATTGGCTTAATTCAGGCAAGCCCAGGAGAGACCTTGGCAGGGGAAGAGGCAGCCTAAAATATGGATGGCGAGATGGCTGCCTTATTCCTCCTGATCAAGGCCGGTCTGGAAGAAAGCCCCTGTAGAACCCTCCCTCCCCTCCATTCTCTTTCTGATCCTCAAAGCCTCAGGATCAGACTCCAGTGGCCAGCCTAGGTCTGCTGGGTCTCACTCACCTTCGAACAGCAGCGGATTATGATAGTGGACTTCCAGGCGCAAATATTTGGAGGAGCCGGGACCCCCAAAGGCTAGCCCTGCATCTTCGGGGTAGTAAAAGGCCTGGAAGGAAGAAAGAGGGATCTTTGGTGTAGCTGGCCCACTTCAGCAGCTCAAACCAATCCTTCTCTGGAGACATCAGGCCGAAGGTCCCCCAATATTTCTAGCTAGGCTTTAGCAAAGTGCAAGAGCACTTTGGGCTTCAACTACTACCCCGTCTTGGTGGGTGGCAAGAACAATGAAGGACTCCTGGCAGGTCTACATAAGCCACCCCCTCCCCCCAAGCTGCTGCTTTACCATCTTGCTCAGACCCCCCCAAGCCTCCAGAAGGGATTTCCAGAGGCTCAGGGAGGAGCCCAGAAGAGGCTGTTTCAGAACCAAGACCCAATGGATCCATTGTAGGAGCCTTCTGCCCTGAAAGCCAACCAGAACATTTTGAAATAGGACTCTGCCAGTGCTTGGGCCACACTCTATTGCCCCAAACCCCAAGCCCACAGAACCCCCCACCTTTAAACAAGCAAGCAAGCAAAGCGGTTGTCCAGAGACAAGGGGGCAAACAGTCCTGGAGACCCCTGGTGGGAGAGGCAGGTCACATCTTAATTCAAAATGTTGCCTGAGGCCAGGATGGCCGATTTGGGGCAAAAAACATCTCCTGTCTAAGGACAGAGGATCCAGGGGGGCTTTCCACCCAGGTCTTTCTCCTCCCCCCGCCCCAGTTCTTTGTTAAGGTCCCTGAGGCTCACCTGCGCACCCATCGCCCAGGCAGCCAAGACGTGTCGACAAAAGTTCAGGCGCTGCGGCTTCATCTTGGAGTGGCAGGGGCCGCTGTAGTGTGGGAAGGCTGGGAAGTGGGGACTGCACTGGAAGACCTCCATGTGATGGACCAGGGCTTCGTTCCCGCCTGTGACCACCGGCTCATACTGAGGGAGGAATGGGGGAGGTATGACACTCCAAGCTCTGCATGAGCTATTGATGGGAGAAGCAAAATCTCCATTTCGTCTCTTTAAAGGCAGATGATTTGGGGTGGATAAAAATCCCCTCACCAAATGGGAAGCCACGCTGGAAGTCCCCATTGGGCTTCTCTGGAAAGAGGAATCTCCTTGCTCTCAAAATGAATCAAGTGGAATAAGCATTGCTCTCTCATTCTGAAAATTCACAAAAATGGAAAACGATCTTACGCTGACTGATGAGGGGACTTTCAAAGTGAACCTCCTCCCTCCAACTGGATATGAAGAAATAGCACAGCGTTAGCCCTATCTCCTGAGTTCACACAACATGCTAGCTAGATTTCAGAACCATCGTCAGAAATAAACCCAGGCCAATTCCTCCATTCCCATGTTGTATGATGCCCAAACTAAAAACGCCTCCCCACCCTCTTCCTGCTCCCAAGAGGCAGAAGGAATAGCCAGACAAGCCAGGATCCACCTTTCCTTCCTTTGCACAATGCGGAAGAACATTGGAGCTAAGGCTAAAAACATGATGTTTTTTAGCCTTATGATGTTGATGTTTTTAGGAGGAGGAGGAGAAGAAAAAGGAGGAGGAAAAGGAGGAGGAGAAGAGGAAGAGGAAGAGGAAGAGGAAGAAGAAGAAGAGGAAGAGGAAGAGGAAGAGGAAGAAGAAGAAGAAGAAGAAGAAGAAGAAGAAGAAGAAGAAGAAGAAGAAGAAGAAGAAGAAGAAGAAGAAGAAGAAGAAACTTTCAAGTAAAGACTGGACTGCCATTTGTCAGAAATGGTGTAGGACCCTGCTTGGGTGAGTTGGACTAGATGACCTACAAGGTCCATCTGTAATGATGATGTTTTACCCTGATGGAAGAAGTACTTCAACCAAGGCAGAAGTTCACTACATTTGAAATGGGTTCTGCAACCTCCCATTCCATCTAACAGCTGAAAGCTGGAAAAAGAGGAAACCATATTTTTGGGACCTTATGATCTTGACCGATGCTAGCTGTACAGATGGGGTCAGTGGGGATGGTTGCAATCCTTGTTAGTGGGTATCTTGTACAAGATGGCCTGGATTCAGGAAGAATTGGTCCCTTGCAAAGCACATTGGGAAGACTTGAAACCAAATTGGTGAGGGAGGAAGAAAAGGGGGCATTCTACTTACCATGACAATATGATGCTTTTCAAAGCCATCCGGAAGTTCGGTCATGTAACACCAGTATGTGGTCTCCTGGTGGGGAATGGTTACATCTGGGACTTGGATCTCCATGGTCTTCAGGTCCCCAGGCAGTGGGGGAACTCTGATCTTGGGCTTCAGAAGTTGCACCCGCTGCAGTCCTTTCCGGAGCAGAGCAGAAACATTGATGGCTTGGAGGGACGGAGCTGGTTTCTCCAAAATGCCATAAATGAGATGCACAGTTCCATCCTGGAAGGGAAATCACCAATCATTTTATCTCTGAGCCACCAAGGATAAGGCTGGGTGCTGTTAAGTTGGGCGATTGAGGAGACAGAAGCAAGGTAGTGCGTGACAACAGCTCTTTAATGTTGTGTGAACTTCAGCAAAAGTTTATATACCTTGTTGGCCAGGGAGCTGACCAATCACAATTGACCCATTGTATTTCAAATCTCCCACCAAAAATTACATACATAACACCTCCCCCCTCCCAGAAGACACTTAGGTTGTACATTTGCATACAAAATCACGCAGGTGATCAGGGCATTCCCTACGCCTAGTTGACCTGCGCAGCTTAGTCTGAGGCGTGGCATCGAGCTGGTTGGAGGGACCTTTTGTTTCTCCCAGCTCCACCAATGGAACCTCCTGGATTACTTCAGGGGCATTGCTTTCCTCGGCTGGGAGCGGCGTCTCGCTGGGGCGGTGCTGGACACCGAAGTTTCAGATATGTCCCCAGATCTCATCGGGCTTGAGCTAGCTGTTGTGGGAACATTGGGTAGTTAGGGCTTGGACTTTGGACTTGCGGTTCTGGTTCGGTGGCCACCCTTCTTCGGAGTTGATCAATGTGCCTCTGTCAGATTCTCCTGTCCCCCATGTCTACGGTGTATGTCTTGGGGCCTGTGTTATCTGAAATTGTCCTGGCTACCCATAGGGGCCCATTTGCATAATTTCTGGCAAACACTGGTGTCCCTATCTGGAATTCCCTCAGCTTCTTGTCCACTCCCTTGAATAGTTGGGGTGTAGTCGTTCAAGAATGCACCGCAGCTTCCTGCCCATCAGGAGCTCGGCCGGGCTGTGCCCTGTGGTTGTGCATGGTGTGGCGTGCTGGACCACCAGGAATTTGTCTACCCTGGTCTGCCAGTCCCCAGCGTCCAACTGTGAGAGTGCCTCCTTGCCCATTCTCACAAACCTTTCAGCCAGTCTGTTACTCGCCGGATGAAAAGGTGCAGAGAGGGCATGTCTGATGCCCAGTTCTGCCAGGTATCCCTCAAACTGGGTGGCGGTAAACTGGGGCCCGTTATCCGATACGAGTGTATCGGGCAATCTGTGGGTGGCAAATAGTTTCCAAAGCACCTTGATTACTCATGCAATCCACGGAAGTCGTGGATTGCATGAGGATGATCTCGAGCCATTTCGAATAGGCGTCGACGATCACTAGGAATGTTTGCCCGTGAAATGGGCCAATGAAGTCTATGTGTATCCTGGACCAGGGACCCTGGGGCCGTTCCCATTCCCTTACTGATGCTGTGGGTGGATCTGGCCTGGATCCTAGCAGGGCTGACACTTCCCCACCCACTCAGTGATGTCGTTATCCATCTGTGGCCACCACACATAACTCCTGGCTAGCCCCTTCATCCTTACAATCCCGGGGTGCCCATCATGTAACATGCACAGAACCTTGTCCCTTAAGCATAAGGGAACAACAACACGATACACAATAAACACCCCCCTTGCATAATCAATTTGTTCCTCTTGGATGCAAACAATTTAAATTCCCCGCCTTCAGTCCTTCCCGGCCACCCCCATGACAGTCTTTAGAGTAGAGTCTCGAGCCGACACTCTCGCCACTTTGGCAGAAGTGAGAGGTCCTGAGTCCAAAGCATCAATGAGTAGGACTGGTACTCCCAGTGTGGGATCTTCTAGGATGTCTGGTAGTGGGCATCGGCTGAGGGCGTCGGCGTGCCCCAAACTCAGTCCGGGTCGGTGGACAAGGCAGAATATGCTGCTAGAAAGATGGTCCGGTGAGTCATCTGTGGAGACAAGGCAGCGGGAGTGGGCCAATCCCCCGCCAGGAGGCCCAAAAGCGGCTGGTGGTCCATGACAAGTTCGAAATTCCGCCCAAACAGGTATTTGTGAAATTTCTTTACTCTGAATATGGTTGTCAGTGCCTCTCTCTCCAGCTCAGAGCTGGACAGGGTGCAGGAATAGTAAGCTATGGGTGCCTCTAGTCCATTCGGTAGTCTGTGGCTCAGGATGGCCCCTATTCCAAAGGGTGATGCATCGCAGACTAGTACAAGCGGAAGCATCGCATTGTACTGGATGAGGAAACTATCCGCCGACAAAAGTTTTTTTACAGCGGCAAAAGTGGCAACCTCAGTCTTTCCCCAAACCCAGGGTGCATTTTTAGCCAATAGTCTGTGTAGGGGTTCAGCCACCATTACCTTCTCTTTCAGGAAGATGGCATAAAAGTTGAGGAGACCCAGAAAGGCCTGTAACTCTGACTTGTTCTTGGGGGCTGGTGCATTTCTGATAGCCCTAATCTTGCTTTCGGTGAGGTGAATGCCCGTTCTGTCCACACAGCACCCCAGGAACTCGACAGAGGGTATTGCAATCATGCATTTTGTCCATTTGACCCAGAGGCCAGCACTTCTGAATTTCTCTAACACTAGCCTCAGCCAGTCCCCTAGTTGTTTTTTATCCGTGGCACTGATAAGGACATTGTCAAAATAGGAGACTACCCCTGGAAGTCCCTGTAATAGGCGTTCCATCGTGCTTTGGAACAAGCCGGGGGCTACGCTAACTCCGAATTGTAGGTGCATTTGAAGGCACTTCTGTGTGTTATGATAGTCTGTGTCTCCACGGTAGTGCCATCTACCGGCAGTTGCTGGTACACCTGCGCAAGATCGAGTTTTGTGAAGATCTTGCCAGGGCCCAGTGAATGGAGTAAGTGATGTACGAATGGGACAGGGTAAGCGCTCTGCTGGAGAGCCTTATTAATTGTGCATTTGTAGTCAGCGCAGATGCGCACAGACCACAAGCTTGATGAGAGTCACGATGGGGGTCTCCCATTTGGCGTGGTTTACTGGGACTAACACCCCCTGTTTAATCAGTTTGTCCAGTTCCAAGTCAATCTTATGCTTTAGTGCGAAAGGCACTCGTCTAGCCTTAAGTCGGGTTGGGTCTACATTGGGGTCAAGATTAAAAAAGATAGGGGTCCCCAGCCGGTCTTCGAACATGTCCTGGAACTCCTTCATCAGGTCGTCTCTCAGTCTGCTGCTGCTCCTGGCTGGCTTGCTGCTTGCGCTGTGGACTCCGGTAAATCCCATTCCCAGGGCCTTAAACCAGTCCAGCCCCAGGAGGCTCTGTAGGCGTTCGCTGACCACGGTGAGGGGAAGCTTCTTCCGGTGCTCTCCATACTTGACCTTGAACGTGCCAACTCCTTCCACAGGGATGCGGTTCCCTTTGTAGTCCCAAAGCTGTATCCACTGGTGCTGTAGTTGGCTCCTCTTTAGACTGGGTACTGCTGCTTTCAGGGTGGCCCAGGACATGATTGATAGAGATGACCCGGTATCGATCTCCATTTCACAAGGGCTCCCCTCTATTTCCACTATGGTGTGGACTTCTTTTCGATGGTTGTGCTGGCTTGGCCTACCCGTGTGCTGCAGATCTCGTAGTTTTTGAAACTCACGCCTTTTCCTGGGTTGCCATATTTGTTGGTCCTCCTGTACCCTGCCAACTCTGATTGGCTGGTTCTGCTCCTTTGCTTGTGGTTGGACAGTAGACTCACCCGGCAGACCCTTGCCAAATGTCCCTTCTTTTCACAACGCCTGCAAATGGCCTCCTTAAACTTGCCGGTTTGTTGGGGATAGGACCCTCCGCAGCTCGCACAGTTCTCTCGATGCTCCTTCTGTTTGCATCTATGCCTTTCTGTTTGGAAGACATCTTCATCAGACTCTTCCTCGCTGTCGGTCTGGGTTGCTTCATAGTGCACCGGTGTTGACCGGGATGTTGCTTGTGCTGGTGCTGGTTGTTGCAGGGTCTCCGCAGCCTTGGTTGAGGATTCATGTGCTCTTGCTTCGTTGAGAGTGATGTGGAGCATGAGGTTGGACCTGGCGAGCAGTCTTCTCTGTAGGCGAATATCTCTCACACCGCAGATTAGTTGCTCTAGGAGTGCATCATTGAGGTCTCGGTACTCGCAATGTGTTGCTGCCTTGCGCAGGGCAGCCACATAAATGCTGATTGGTTCACCTTCTCACTGCAGTCATTGCCAGAATTCGTACCTTTGTATGAATTTGGATGGTACCGGGGCGTAGTGGGCCTTCAGCAAAGCCTGCAAGGCCTGCCACGATACTGTCTGGACCGGGGTTGGCTCTGATAGCGACTCGGCCATGTGGAAAATCTCCGGTCCACAGTGGTTCAGGAATAGCGCTCACTTCCTGTTGTCGGAGAGGCCCTGTAAATTTCTGGCCTCCAGGAAGCATTCGAACCAAGCCATATACGACCCCCACTTCTCTCTGGCTGGGTCAAAAGGTGTTGGCGGTACATATGCAGACATCATGGTAGTCCTGCTCTGTACAGGGCTCGTTCACCTGGCTGAATCTGTCATTGTCAGCTCTTTTTCGGCTTGCTTCTCATTGCCTCAATCCCACCTTCGTCGTCAGTTAAATTGGGCGATTGAGGAGACAGAAGCAAGGTAGTGCATGACAACAGCTCTTTAATGTAGTGTGAACTTCAGAAAAAGTTACAACAATACAGCTCCCTTTATTGCTGTAACAGCCAGGGAGTTGACCAATCACAATTGACCCATTGTATTTCACATTTCCCACCAAAACTTACATACATAACAGCTGCCCTGGTTTAAAGTGGGCTTGGTTGCTGACTGGAAGAAGCTCAGAAAGAAAGCAGTGGGCACTGAAAAGGCTTCCTTGGGTTGGAGAATGATCAGATCCCCAAGGTCAATTGAAGGACTAATTTAAACAGGGAGCAGCATCCTCTGTAAGAGACTGAAAAGTTCATGATGAAAAGCACTGAAAAGAATTCCCTGAAAAGGCTGCATCATAAAACAGGGAATACAAGATCATAACTGCCAGTTAAGCCACGCTAATACACCTGTCTGCTATTGGCCACAGAGCTCCATAAGGATGAATCTCTTGAACAAAAGATTTCAATTACTTTTCTAATTGTATGTTTGCTGTAGAATATCTTTACATTTGAGTCCAAAGTCCAAAGTTTCTCTTAATGGAAGTTAAAAATACTGAAGCCACATGAGCACATAGAAATTACAACTTAAATTGTAAACTTTCAACAATGTTTTTAAATTTAAAGAAAACTCAGGCAGCCTCACTCTTCAAACTTTTCTCAAGTTTTAGGTCACCTGGCCTTGAGATCCATTTCTGCAGCTTAGCTTGCTTGGTCTCTGCACTGGGGACCTTTGTAGATTTAGGCTATTATGGGAACCCAGCCCCTTTGGTGCTTTGATGGCATAATGTGGGCTTGCTCTACTGCTCAATCTGGGCTGCTTTGCTCTACCGATATTCCACATTTAGTAACTGACTCATTTAGTGACTCTTCACTAAATGGTGATGAAGAAGTAACTGTGCAAGCAGGTTTCACATTTGTGACCTGGAAGTCTGTATAGCAAGGGAAAGCTGAAGTAAAGGTCATAAGCACAGTTGTGGTTTTGCTTAGCAACATCTTTGCTTGTGTGAATTGTGGTTGCTAAACAAGGTGTTTTGTGGAATACCTCTAGAGCTGGGGCCATCCATATCTGGACGTGGGGGAGTTATTCCTTAAAGAGGGACCACTACTAAAAAAAGGTCTATTCCTCTCCAAGCCCTGTGAGGAGGAAAAACTGTGGCAGGCCACCTCTAAAATATTTGAGCAAGTTTGCATGAACAATGCCACAAAATTCAGGATTGCAGCATTATTTTTCTCTGGTTTTTTATTTCTCATAATATTGGGTTCTTCCCAATATTATAAGATTTGAGCTGCTTTCAGCTGCCATGAAACTTGTTAGATGGACGTGAACAGCCTGGAAGGTCAAGAGATACCCACATAAGCCATTCTGGGAAAACCAAGGAACTGTTTTCTTTAAAAAAAAAATAGGAAAAGGGAGATTTAAAAGTAATGTTCAGCAATTCAGACTTGAGTTTTGATTTCCATTTTTAAAACATAATATTAGATTGTGCAAAACAAAGCATTTTCAGGATATTCTGCCTCTCTCCCTGCATTATTCTCTTCAGATTTGAGACAGTTCTTTTTCAAAATTGTTTCTGAAGCAGAAGGTGACTAAAGATTCTACCTCAATCAGATAATCCTTTGGATCACAAGTGGCAAAGGGCCTCTTGAAGAGGAGGGAGAGCTGCCTGCCAATTCTCCGTGCACCCAGGAGATGGTAGTTCTGCTGGGCGTCCATGTGCAGCTGTGTGTCTTGGTCACTCCAGGCATCCTACAGGTGAGCAAGAAGAAGGATTGCACTTCAGACGGCAGAGGTGGAGGGGGCATTGCGGCCCAACTAAAGCATCCAGTCTTGGGTTTACACTTTAACTAAAAAAAGCTTGGAGTCCCCTTATTAAAAATTCCGAAATTAAGAATATAGGTAACAATGAACTTGTTTGCAAAATTGGAATACAGCTATTCTGAAACTTTGTAAACTGTAGCTTCTTTAGCATCTTTAGCCCTTATTGAATTCAGGGCTGAATGTTGCTTCTGGCAAGCAGGTTCCACCTTCTCTACTTAGCTTGGAATTGCCTCATTACTTTTTTTTTTGGATTTAACAACATGAAACATGAGAGAAAAATGTCTCTGGGGGTGTCTCTATACATATAAGGAACATATTTCATATTGAATGCCCAAGGCCATGCCCAAAGAAATACCTCAGCCGAGCTTCCAGCACCAGGACTGGCTGAGGCTGTACCTGGACTTGCTTGACATTTCGAAACTAGATAATCACTTATCTGAAATGGTATAGGTTCTCCTCCAAGGTCCCTTCCAACTCATTCGTCCTATCCTATCCTATCCTATCCTATCCTATCCTATCCTATCCTATCCTATCCTATCCTATCCTATCCTATCCTATCCTATCCGTAATATTCCTGGGCTGTGGGGCTAGCCAGAATCCCATGGAGATTTTCCTTTTAAAAACCACATTAGAAGCGACAAGAGAAGAGCTATCTCCTCAATGTCCAAATGGGGAGATCATCCAGAATTTTACAACTTGGTTTGATAACCAAGTTTTTCTGCAAGAATTCTGAAGCATTTCTTCACATGCATCAAGTTGGAGTTGAGGCTAAAACCAAACATGGCAGGTCTGGAATCTGTTCTGAAATCAGGTCTGTCAGGATATTTACAAGGTTGGACGTATGATCATAGATGATCATAATTACAGAATCCCAAAGTATAACTTTAGAAAAGCCAACTATGATCTCATAAGTGATGACCTCTCATCTCTTGATTAGCAAACTCTGTTCATTGGCTGCAATACTGCCGCAGACCATTATAACATTTTTTTGCACAAAGTCAAAAGGATCATCAAACTTACCACTAGTAAACTCCCAAACCAGGAAAAGCAAATTACCCATAACAATAAGGAAGCTTCAGTCCCCAAAAAAAGTTCTTTGGCACAAAAACAAAATTGGCTATGTAGCTAACTTAAAAAGTCACTACAAAGCCTTATATATAAGGATAAAGGCAGAATGCATCAGCTATCACAACAAACAAGAGGAAAACCTACTACATACGACGAAATCCACCCATGCCTTCTATAATTTTGTAAACAACAAATTTAAAGACTCAAAATTCATCACACCACTAAAAGGGCCAAACGGGAAAGTCTGCAATGATGTTAAGGCCAACCTCTTCAACACATTCTTCGGTTCAGTCTTTGTAAAGAGCAACAGCTCATGCCCCACATTTCCCAATTGTACCACAACTAATTACAACAATCTACTATATGTCAATTTTACAGAAGATGCTGTTGAAAAGGCACTAAGCAACCTAAAACCATCTTTATCTATTGGCCCTGATGAATTATGTGCCTACTTTCTAAAAAAGCTCTCAACTACCATAGCAGAACTTCTTAGCATAATCTATGAAATATCTTTCAGAACCAGCTCCTTGCCTAATTTATGGCAAACTATCTTCAAAAAGGTGACCCCAGCCTAATTGAAAATTACAGACCAATCTCATTATGTTGCATCACCTGCAAAATCATGGAATCAATCATAAACCAATCCATTACTTAGAGACAAACTAACAAGCAGTTGGACTTCAGAAAAAAATTGTCCTGCAATCTGCAACTCTTACACTTCACAACTCAACCAGGGTAAAGCAATAGACGCAATTTATATACATTTCTGTAAAGTCTTTGATTCAGTGGTACACGACAAACTATTTCTAAAACTAAAATCTTATGGCATTTCCAGATCCCTGCATAAGTGGATAGCTGCGTTTCTACCAAACAGGCAACAAATAGTCAAAATAGAGAATGCGCTATCAAACCCTGCACCTGTTAATAGCGGTGTCCCCCAAGGTAGCATTTTAGGACCCACACTCTTTATACTTTACATAAATGACCTTTGCAATCATATTATAAGCAACTGCGTTCTCTTCGCTGATGATGTAAAACTATTCAACACCACTTGTCAATAGTGCTACCCTACAAAAAGATCTTGACTATGTATCAGAAAGATCAAACAATTGGCAACTCCAAATCTCAACAAACAAATGCTCTGTCTTATACATTGGCAAAAAAAGTCAGAACACAAAATTCAAGTTGGGCGGATTCAGTCTCGTAGACGACCCTCACTCTGTCAAGGAGTGCACTTGGAGTACTCATTTCAAATTATCTAAGTGCCAGAACATTGCCAAAAAGGCACTATGAGTTTTTAACCTAATCTTGCGTAGCTTCTTCTCCGGTAATATTGAACTGCAAACTAGGGCATGCAAAACTTTTACTAGACCAATTCTTGAATACAGCTCATCTGTCTGGAACCCGCACTGCATATCAGACATTAATACAATTGAACGAGTCTAGAGCAGTGGTAAAATCCAATTTTTTTTACTGCGGTTCTGTGGCCATGGTTTGGTGGGCGTGGCTTGGTGCACATGGCAGGGGAAGGATACTGCAAAATCTCCATCACCACACTCTGAGGCAGCCAGAGGTGGTATTTGCCAATTCTCAAAATTTCCGGTACCAGTTCTCTGAACTGCTCAAAATTTCCACTACCGGTTCTCCAGAAACTGTCAGAACCTGCTGGATTTCACCCCTGGTGAGATATTTCACAAGATATCTCACCATATTCCACTCCTCTGCTTGCAACAGAATACCTTATGCCACCAGACTTGAAATTTTGGGCTTAGACAACTTAGAACTTCGCTGTCTTTGGTCTGACCTAAGCGCAGTATATAAAATTATCTGCTACCTGTCAATGACTACTTCAGCTTCAACATATATAATAGATACAAACTTATGGTAAACCGCTCCAAACTTGATTGCAGAAAATATGACTTCAGTAACAGAATGGTCAATGCCTGGAATGCACTACCTGACTCTGTGGTTTCTTCCCCAAACTTTAACTTTAAAATGTCTACAGTTGACCTCACCCTATTACTAAGAGGTCTATAAGGGGCGTGCATAAGTGCACCAGCGTGTCTACTGTCCCTGCCCTAATAATATTCCTTTTTATTCTTACTCTTTTCATGTATTCATAATCATCTTTATCTGTTATCTAATACATGCTTGACAAAAATAAATAAATAAATATAAAATAAAATAAAATAATAAAATAAAATAAAATAAAATAAAATAAAATAAAATAAAATAAAATAAAATAAAATAAAATAAAATAAAATAAAATAAAATAAACATTCATCCAGTAGAGTCAGGAATGAGGGAGGGATGTGAAAAGACCAGCAACCCACCTCAGTTGCATCACCAGAGCTCAAACTTGGCTGAACAGTCTCTAAGCTGTTCTGGAGTTTCTATGTGCCTCATGAAATAAGATGAAAGTCTCCAAGATGGAAAAATGTCTCTGCCAGCCTTACTCATCTTTCTTGCTAATGACAGGTATCACTCAGAAAGAGACACAAGGAGGTCCAGTGCTGGGAGAGGCAAGGGAACAAACGATCAGAGATGCTTCTGCAAAAACTCTGCAAGACCCACATTGGTGTGCACATAAAGAGGCTTAGTATTTAGGCATTGGTAGCAGGCATCTTCTTTTAGAAATTTTTCATATCTCAGTATTTGATTTTCCTGGAGTAAACATTCTCTTTTTCTTTTAAGCAGCTCTGTTTCTGAAGCATAATTTAGCAGAAACCAGCAGCAGCCCTAGTCGGCATCTTAGCTGTAAGCCTCCTTGTTGTGAGGCTCATCTACCAAAGATTTTACACTCAATGACTTCACTAGGTTTAACAGATTAATAGAGTTAACTTGTAAGTCATCTAGTCCAACCCCGCCCCCCAAGCAGGAGACTCTACACCATTTCTGACAGATGGCAGCCCAGTCTCCTCTTGAAAGCTTCCAGTGATGAAGCTCCCACAACTCCCAAAGGCAACTTCTGTTCCATTCATTGATTGTTCTCATTGTCAGAAACTTTCTCCTTATTTTGAGGTTGAATCTTTCCTTGTTCAGTTTCCATCCATTGTTCCTTGTCTGGCCTTCAAGTGCCTTGGAAAATAGCTTGAGCCCCTCCTCTCTGTGGCAGCCCTTCAAATATTGGAAAATGCTATCATATCTCCCCTGGTCCTTCTCTTCACTAGACTAGCCATGCCCAGTTCCTGAGCCTCCAGTCCCCTAATCATTTTTGCCTCTGCACTATTTCTAGAGTCTCATGATCTTTTTTATAGTGTGGTGACCAAAACTGGATGCAGTACTCTAGGTGTGGTTTTACTAAGGCTTTATAGAGTGGTTGATCCCTTGATCTTGATTAAATCCCTCTGTTAATGCATTTTAGGATTGCATTGGCTTTTTTAACTGCTGCCGCACACACTCTTATTTAACTGGTTGTCCACTAAGATTTCAAGATCCCTCTCACAGTTACTATTATGCCCGGTTTCTATGTGTACTTTTGTTTTTTCTTGTCTAAGTGTAAGACTTTACTTGTCTCTACACTGAATTTCATTTTGTCCTGCTATCTCTCGCAGACCCCAGGTTTTAAGTTAAGGGGAAGCCATTGAAGTGTGTGTGTGTATCTGTGTGTTTGTGTATACTATGATCTTTGAACCTGACATTTTTCCAGCTCATCATGCAATTTCTCTGCCCTTTTGAATTTGTCCCAGGTGGGGATTTTTGCTGGCTTGTAATTCCACTTTCCTAACCTTTGTATATTGTCAGTGGCAAGACTGTAGCCTTGCTGACCTGCATGGCTAGTCAGAAAAAGCCCCCTTCAATGGGGCAATTGGGCCCCATCTTTGCCAGAGAAGTGCCCAGGCTCACAGATGCCCAGATGCCCTGGGCATCTCATATTCTGGGGTTCAGGGACAGGTGAGCCTGCAGAGGCATCTGGGAAACACCTTTCCCAAAAGAACTTTTCCCAAGCTTTTAGCTCTCCACAATGCATCCAAAATAGAATCTAGCATCTAGATAGAATAAGAGGCAGAGGAATCAAGAGTGCCAAATTCATGCTAAAAGATAAAACCCCAAGAATCTGGTTTCAGTTATGGTTTCAAAAAAATAAAAATTAGCTAAACCAAGCATAAAATAATGAGGAATATTAACTTCAAGTACATTCAGTACAGTTTTAATATTAGCTTGTTCAAACACAGCCTGTTCCTTGGCTCATGCCTTAAAAATAGCAGAATTAGAATCATAGAATCCTAGGGATGGAAGGACCTTGAACCCCCTGCCCAAGATACACATCTTTATAGCATCCCAGGCAAACAGCTGCCCAATCTTTTCTTGAATACCTCCAGTGATGGGGCACCCACAGCTGCAGAAGGCAAGCTGTTCCATTGATGAACTGTTTTCACTGTCAGGAAATTTCACCTTACTTCTAGCTTGGATCTCTCTTAACAAGCTTCCACCCACTGCTTTTTGTTCTGCCCTCAGGGGCTTTGGAGAATAGGTTGTCCCCAGTGGTGAAATCTGAACCGGTTTACTGGTTTGCTGGCTGTGCATGTGTGCCATGTGATAAACATGTGCTGTGCACACGCATGCGCAATGCGCACAAAATGCAAGATGCGCACGACACACAGTGCCTGCCAAAAGGAGGCTTGGGAAGGTAAGTAGAACAGTGCGGGGGTGGGTGGGTGACCAGCTGTGGCACGCATGGGAACCTTTTAAAAAACTTTTTAAAAGCATTTTTTTACTACCGGCTCGGGCGAATAGGTAGTAAAAAATGCTTTAAAAAAGTAAAAAAAAAGAGGTTCCAACGATCACAGCTGTGATCGTTGGGGCCTATTTTTTACTTTAGAATAGAACAGAGTAACAGAGTTGGAAGGGACCTTGGAGATCTTCTAGTTCAACCCCCTGCTAAGGCAGGAAACCCTACATGACTTCAAGCAAATGATTATCCAACACTGCTATCATGTCTCCCCTACTTTTTAAAAGCATTTTTACTACCTATTCACCTGAACTAGTAGTAAAAGAAGATGCCTAAAAAGTAAAAAAAAAAAGTTCTGAGGATCAGCTGAGTGACGCACGATCTTCGGAATTTTTTTTCTTTTTAAAGCATTTTTAACTACAGGTTCCAGAGAACTGGTAGTAAAAAAAATGCTAAAAACGTAAAAAAAAAAAGTTGCGATGATTGCGTGTCACTCAGCTGATCCTTGGAACTTTTCTTTTTACATTTTTTACTACCAGTTCAGTAAACTGGTAGCATTTTTTGCTACTGGTTTGGGCGAACCAGCCAGAACCAGTAGCATTTCACCCCTGGTTGTCCCTCTCTGTGGCAACTCTTCAAATATTGGGACCTATTGGAACACTGCTATCCTGTCGCCCCTGGTCCTCCTTTTCAATAGACTAGATAGACCAATTCCTACAATCATTCTTCATATGTTTTAGGCCCTCAGTCACCTTTGTTGCTCTCCTCTGCACTCTTTCCAGAGTCTCAACATCTTTTTTGCATTGTGGCAACCAGAACTGGATGCAGGCCTTACAAGTGCAGTATAGACTGTCTCTTTATTGATGCAGACCAGAACAGCATTGGCTTTTTGGCAGTTGCAGCACACTGCTGTCCCATGCTTAAATGATTGTCCACTAAGATTCCTAGATCTGTCTCACAGGTGCTACAGCTTTAACAGATTAACAGAGTTGGAAGGGACTTTGTAGGTCATTCAGTCCAACCCACCCACCCCGACCCTATACCATTTCTGACAGATGGCACTCCAGTCTCTTCTCAAAAGGCTTTTTTCCCCTTTGCTAAAACAGGCATGGCCAGTGCATGACACATCCGGCCCGTGGGCCGGGAGTTTGACAGCCCTGATCTAGACTTTCTCAAAGCCTATTTCCCAGTCTGGTCCCCATCCAGGTTCACCCAGTCAATGACCAATGAAGGAACTAGCCTCGGAGATATAGAAGCAAGGCTCCCTTTTCCTTGGACATTCTCCTTGGAACCCAAAAATGATTTATTGTCAGTATCAACAGAGATCCCAATACAGAAGGAGACCCCCATGCCAGGTGTGAGCTTGGCATAGGAACTGCTTCCCTGCTTACTCACCGCAAAATAGAACTGGACCCCATCGCTCCATAGGACAGCCAGATCTGCCTCCTGAAAACCTCCACGGTCTGACATGCCAAAAAAAAAGCCATATTTCAGCTCCTTGGCCACAATCCGGAAATGCACCTCTTCCAGGTGATAGCTGATGTTCCAGGAGAGCTCCAGGAGGCCCTGAGGGTCCAGGGGCACCTTGTATGGGAAGCTCTCTCTTGGCTCTGTGCCTTGGAGGGCCACCACCAGAAAAACCAAGAAGACGGCGAGCAGGGAGAAGTACATGGATGCTGCTTCCCGCAACCTGAATACCAGGCAGGCGTCTCCCTTCGGCCGACTCTCGGAGTTTGGCATTCTGGCCAGTGAGAGTCATGGGGCCCTCAGCTCTTCCCATTTATAAAGAGACCCTCCTAGCAACTGGATCGGTAATTCCCCTTAATTACATTTCGTGGTAGAAAATCGGATTGGGCCACTGAACAGCCCTGCTTGTGTCCTCCTCCTCCTCCTTCCCCCAGGCCCAGGTGCTTGTCGGTTTCTGCTTCTCTCTAATTTGCCTTTAATTGTTTGTGGACATCATCAATGGGAATTTAACTGGACTGGATAGGATTTTTTTTTCTTTTTTAATGTCCTTTTAATGCTTTTTGAAAGGCTGGCCTGGAAGTTGATTTGTCTCCCAATCCTGTTTGTGCTTTGTCTCTCTTTCTCTGCTGCTCTCTTCCCTCCTCCAAAATGGAGCCAGAGATGAGACTTTGTGGGAACTGCTGAGTGGCAGTTCCCACAAAGTCCCACCAGTCTCACCCTGGTGTACCAATAGCAAATGGAGGCTGGGATTTCTCCCCAAAGGCCACTCCATGATTGCAGAGACCTGCCCTAATTTGCGATTGCCCCTTGTCACCCACCCTCCTAGAGAATGAAATAAATAAATAAATATTAAAAAGACAGGATAAAATATTTCCCCTAAAGGAGAATTGGGGGAAAAAATCTTAAGGGAGGCAGAAGCCAGCACCAGTTTCCCTGCCTCAAGCAGAAACAGAGGAGGCCAGCTTTTAGAAATGCAGATTTGGTAATCCATCCAGAAAGACTGGGTCAGACAGAAACTTCAGATAAGCAATAAGCCAAAGATTGACAAGATTAGCTCAGCCAAACACCTAGGATTTGCATTTCCCCTTTTGCCTATAGAGCCAGCCATGACTCCTACATAGAGATCCAGAAAGTATAAAATCCACTCACCCACTCTCAACTCCATTTTGTCAGATGATCCAGAACTGCACACTGTGTGTGTGTTGGTTCTGTTCATCAATGTAACAGAATCTTTCTTTCCAATCAGTCTCCATTTTATTCCCAGCTTGGAATTGGACCTGGATTTTTTCCCCCCAATACCCTCTCCACTACAGGCAGGCATGAAGGGCAGCAGGTGCAAAGTCTGTTGTGTCCATCCAGAAGCAAATTTCTCACTGCCTTCAACATTCAGTTCCTTCTTGCATGATGTGCTTATCACACATCTGGAATACATGCATCTGGAGGGAGAATCTGTCAAGAGGAAAGGCGAGCACCTAGGTCAGAGTTCAAAGCCTTCATGACATCAACTACACGAAAAGGGTAGTAGTAGCTGGAAGCTACCGGCTGAGGGAGACTAGAACTAGATCAGTGGTTCCCAAAGTAGGCTGTACCGCTCCCTGGGGGGCGGTTGGATGCCTTAGGGGGGCGGTAAGAGGCAAGGGGGGCGGCAGGGGGGTGCTACAGGCAAAAGGGGGCGGCAGGGGGGCGCTAAGTGGCAAGGAGAGTGGCCCCCACCCTTTGGCCTGTGCAGTTACCTCCTTGCAAGCAAACAGCAAGAAAAAACAACTCCTTTCAGCTTCAGCATAGGCTAATTAGCCCGTTGATTAGATCCGCAACTCTCAGCTGATTTGCTCTCAGCTGTTTTGCACAGGGATCTGCCCCTTGCTACAAAGAGCTAAATTGCTGGAGCAGATTTTTTTTTTCTGCTTATGCAATTCAAACTGAAACCAAAACCAAAAGTAAAGCAGGTTGTTGGCTTTGGTGTTTGCAGCAAGGTTGGAAAATTAGGCAGAGGCAGATTTCTTTTCTTTTTTTTTCATCAAAAAACGGTAGGTCAAACAATGGAAAATTTAGCAAAAGAGGAGAGTCCAAGATTTTAAAACACAAAAGAAAAAAAAGCTCTATTTAACTAGGGAATTGTAATAATTAAGATACTATTGTATATTGTGTTGAAAGCAGAAATGGTTAAGTTGTGATTTGGAGGAATATATGGGGGAAATTATTTGGTTTATTATTAAATATAATAATATATTTAAATATATTTTTTTTACTGTACAGCAATCTTTCTCCTCAAACCTACCACCTCTCTTTTCTTTCCTTCTTACTTTCTCTTCCCCCTCTTCTTCTCCTCCCTACTTCCTCTTCCTTTCTCCTTCTCCTTCTCTCTCCTTCCCTCTCTTACCCCTCACTACTACTCTAATTTCCCTTCCCTTCCTCCCTTCTCTTCCTTCCCTCTCTCTCCTTCCTTCTTTCATCTCTCTTCTCCTTCCTTCATCCCTCTCTATTGCTCTATTCATTTTCAATTTTATATTTTCCACTATGGAGTCCAGGCAACCCTGGTCTTTCTTTCATTTATCAAATATATTTCTCAAAATTTCTCCTCATCTTTTTAATTATTAACAGTATATTTCATCTTATTCCATTTTTTCTATTGAACCCAGTGTAATCATCTTTGTCTTTTTTTTTTCAATTATTTCCTTTTCAATATTAGCTGTTTCTAGTTTGCACCAAGGACCTCTCATATCAACCCTAAGCTACAATTATTCTCCTTTATTACAGGTAGTCCTTGAACTACGATCACAATTGAGCCCAACATTTTTGTTGCTAAGTGAGACAGCTTTAAGTGAATTTTATTTCATTTTATGACTTTTCTTGCCACAGTTGTTAAATGAATCTGATTTCCCCGTTGACTGATCCTGTTCTGCTGGTCAGAAGTTTGCAGAAGGTGGTCACATGACCCCAGGACACTGTGACTGTCATGAATGTGAGTCAGTTAGCAAGCACCCATATTTTGACCATGCAACTGTGAGAATTTTGAAATAGTTGTTAAGTGTGAAAAATGGTCATGTCACTTTTTTCAGGGCCACTGTCATTTCGAACGGGTACTAAATGAACTGTTGTAAATCAAGAACCCCCTGAACTTTCTCAAGGTAGGGCACGACCATCACTTCAGCGATTTTTAATTTGCAATGGATGCTTGAAAAACAATACATTAAATGCAGTTGATATCAAAGAGGCTCCCAAACAGAAGTATTTTTAAAAATTTATTTGAGGCTTTTCAAAAAAAACTTTTACACAAATAAGTCCATGCCAATTTGCAGCAAAGGATAAAATCCAAAAAGGATGCAGATGAAATATGGAAATCCCATAGTTCTCAACTGTGCCTCAGCCATAACAGATTAACAGAGTTGGAAGGGACCTTGTAGATCATCTAGTCCCGTGATGGCGAACCTATGGCACGCGTGCCACAGGGGGTACGCAGAGCCATATTAGTGGGCACGCCAGCTCAGCTCTGGGGAGCATGTGTGCGCCGGCCAGCTGATTTTTGGGCCTTCTGGGCCCACCAGAAGTAGGGAAACAGGCTGTTTCCTGCCTCAGGAGGGCAGGGGTGGGGGGTGGGGAAGGGCTGTTTTTCTTTCTTACCTGGCTTCAGATCCTCTCTATTTATCTGGGAAGGGCGAAAACAGCCTTTCCCACTCCCTTGGAGGCCCTACGGAGGCTGAAAGGGCCCATTTCCCGACTCCCGGTGGGACAGGTAGTGACTTTTTTACTGTCCCCCCAGCCTCCAGAGACTCCTAGAGAGGCTCCTAGAGACTCCTAAAGAAGTTCTGGAGGCTGGGAACAGCAAAAAATGTCACTTCCTGTCCCACCGGGAGTTGGGAAATGGGCCCTTTCAGCCTTCCCAGATAAATAGAGAGGATCTGGAAACAGGTAAGAAAGAAAAACGGGGCCTACCAGGCCATCATGTGCCAGGAGCAAGGGGGGGGGGTTACACGCGCATGCATGTGGGCGTGTGTGACCCTGTCCCGCCCCCCCTCTCCTGGCACGCAATGGCAAAAAGGTTAGCCATCACTGATCTAGTCCAACCCCCCCGCCCAAACAAGAGACGCTACACCATTTCTGACAAATGGCAGTCCAGTCTCTTCTTGAAGAGTTATGGAGGATGTGAATAAAAAAAGATATCTCTGCCTCCCTTTCCGCTTTTCTACCAGAAAAGGGGAAAGGGTGGGTCAGAGAGAGCCTGGCCTCTGACCTGCAGCTGGTGCCTCTGTGTGTTGCATCTCAGTTTACTCCCCTCCTCCCCCAGCGGTCTGAGTCAGGGTGGCTAACTTGATCAGCATCCCATAAATTGGATCAAAACAATCACGGGAGGAGATGGAGTTCGGTCTGGTGGTAAATGGCAGAAGCCTCCAGGCAAGGAGCTCACTTTGTTTACCTGGACAGCAGCCTGTCTTTTTCCTCGCCTCTCCATCTTCAATTTGAGTCAGATTGCAATGCCAGCAGCCATCTCTGTGACGGAAGCTCTGAGGAGAACTGCCTGCTTTAATCCCTCATTTAGTGCGTCAGCAACATTTTTGAAAATCAACTTTAAAAACCAAAGCAACATAATACCTGAATAACGTAAATGTTTCTTTTACATTTTCAAGTGGTTGCTGATTTCCCCTCACCAAAATTACTCAAAATTATTATTTTGTTTCCCAGAAAAATTACACAATCCTTAGTTATACGGTTTCGTATTTATTAGTAAAAACTAGCATGTGGGAAGGATCTGTAATGTGCGGGTGGTAACTGGGTTTTACTTTCAGCAGCTGGTTTTTTTAAAAACACCAGACGGTCTTTTTTGCAATCTGGCTAAGGAGAACAGCAGATGAACAACAGCTACCAAGTCTATTTCTGCATCAGCTGTTGATAGGAAAAAAAAAACCCTACCAGATCCATCCTACAATTTTGGTCTAGTCTTTTCCAAAGATCATCCAGTAATAGCAACCAATGAAGGAGACATTTATAAAAAGCAAGGAAGTTCTGTACTAGATGATCCAGGATTCCTCCTGATTCTAGATTTATATTATTAGTGCACATCAGCACTTATGTGGCAATCACAACTCATAGCTTGACAAGAAAAGGATATATTCAATTTTAAAATAACACTTTTTAGTTTAGTTTAGTTTAGTTTATTTATACTTATATGCCATTCTTCTCCCGAAGGACTTGGGGAGGCTCACAAAGATAAAACAATAAAACAGTAAAATTATGACTAAAATACTCAATTAAAACTCCCAAAAGATTAGTTAAAACTCCCATCAGATCAGCAAATTTGTTGGAAAAGCCATGTCTTCAGGTCAGCGCGGAAAGAGCGGAGGGTGGGGGCCATCCGGAGCCCAGTGGGTAAACCATTCCAGAGGGTTGGTGCCCCCACAGAGAACACCCTCATCCTGGGCGTCATCCTGGGCGCCATCAGCCGACATTGGTCGATGGGACCCGAGGAGGGCAATCCTATGTGAGTGCACTGGGCGGTTGGAGGCAGGCAGAAGGTGATCCTGCAAGTACTCCGGGCCCATGCCATGAATACCAGCA
This sequence comes from Masticophis lateralis, assembly GCA_030761175.1. NCBI lineage: Eukaryota > Metazoa > Chordata > Lepidosauria > Squamata > Colubridae > Masticophis > Masticophis lateralis. The sequence continues at coordinate 506,842 of JAUDYJ010000015.1, read as the reverse complement.
CCTTGAAGCGGATCCGAAGGACCACCATTAACTAGTGCAGTTCGCGCAGGAGAGGTGTAATACGGGAATAAGGGCAAGCCCCCGTAACAACCCGCGCGGCCACATTCTGGACCAGTTGGCGCCTCTGGGTGCACCACAAGGGCAGCCCCATGTAAATAATCCAAACGAGAGCATGGGCATCCCTGTCTAGGAAAGGGCGCAACTGGCACACCAGGCGAACCTGTGCAAAGGCCCCCCTTTTCACGGCTGTCAGATGATCGACCAAGGAGGACGCCTAGATTGCGAGCCTTTTCAGAGGAAGTAACTCCCCCCCCCCCATGAGATGCCGGTATCCACAGCCACTCCGTCTTGGAGGGGTTAAGTCTGAGCCTGTTCCTACCTATCCAGACCTGCACCGCCTCCAAGTATTTAGACATCACAGAAAGGTCATCCCTAGGTTGGTCCGGGATAGAGATGTAAAGCTGGGTATCATTGGCACACTGATGATACCTCACCCCGAAACTATGAATGATCTCACCCAGCGGCTTCATATAGATGTTAAAGAGCAAGGGGGACAGAGCCGACCCCTGAGGCACCCCACAAGTGAGGGGCCTCGGAGAGGATCTCTGCCCCCCCACCCAGACAAACTGCATGCAACCCAAGAGGTAGGAGAACCACCGTAAAACGGTGCTCCCTACCCCCAACCTCCCAAGCTGTCGCAGAAGGATACCATGGTCGATGGTATCAAAAGCCGCTGAGAGGTCAAGTAGGACCGGGATGGAGGAATAACCCCCAACCTGGGCCCGCCAGAGATCATTCACCAGGGCGACCAACGCCGTTTCCGTGCTGTGTCCGCGCCTGAAACTTTATTGGTACGGGTGTAGATAATCCGTTTCCTCCAGGAATTGTGGGAGTTGGTGTGCCACAACGGACTCAAAAACCTTCGCTATAAAGCGAAGATTGGAGACAGGACGGAAGTTGTTCAAAATGGCCGGATCCCGGGCTGGCTTCTTGAGAAGGAATCGAACCACCACCTCCTTAAGGGTGGCAGGGAAGACCCCGTCCCTCAATGAAGCATTGACAATCACATGGACCCAATCACCGGTCACCTCTCTGGTTGCTGCAACAAGCCAGGATGGACACGGGTCCAACAAACACATTTTTAAAGCAACAACAGGTTTATACATGCTACTGCTTCCTGTGGCAACAACAATTTAACTATCGAGCAAATTCATTTTTTAACTAAGGAAGACAAAAAACAGCTTCAACGTGAATAGATTTATTTGCAGCCATCAGAATAATAATAAAGAACACCATCATTATCCAACCAATCATGTACTTTTGAGGTCAATCCCAAAACTATATAATGGTCACTCAGTTTTATAACTCTTCTTTTGGATTAGGCAATTAATTTATATGGCCCAACCATCTCAACAGTGACCCTGGGCAGCCAATCATAATTAATAACAACACATTAGCCCAAAGCAAATAGGGGTAGGTAAACAGCAAACAGCCTCAGTATGACCAATTGGTATGACCAATTCATGGACTGACATTCGGACCCTCGTGGCCTGGAACACAGCCATGTCTCCAAGGCTGTGAAAAGGGCCAGCAGAATCAGGGTTGATCTCAGGGGTGGATTCTACCTACCTTTACTACCGGTTCGCAATGGGGCCGTGCACACGCGCAGAAGCATTTTGATGACGTCGAGGTCGGTGGGCAGAGCCTCCTGATGGTTTTACTACCGGTTCTATAGAACCAGTGCGAACTGGGGACAACCCACCACTGGTTGACCTGCTTGGGGGGTTCTGACACAGGGCAGGTGGAAAGATGGTAAAGATGGCAAGAGGCAGAGATGATTGGAAGTGTAGGAGGGCAAAATATGAAACAGAAGTTAGAATTATAGTTCTTGTTGCAGTATCTCAATAAGCCAACTATACTATGAAGACCAAATAAAAATGCTCCTTGCTTTGTCTTGGAAATAAGCTTTGCTAAGGCAATGAGATCTCATGGCAGGGGGAAGGACTCTTGCAATAACCACCCATATAGGCTGTGCAATGTACAAAGAGGTCCTGCTCTAGGCAGCAGAATGGAAACCATGCTGCAGGAGACATTTCATTTTTTTCCTCCAGAAGATTTCAAGATGGAGTTGGAGGCTGAGGTACATCGTAGCAGAATGATGTACCAAATTCTCAGAGATCAAAAAATATCTTTCCATACCATTTTTCTTATGAAATCAGAAGAAAGATGCAGGGAGATCAACAGTACAGATGCAGGGATATCAACAGTGAAGAACTGGAGATCCACAAGACACTTTGAGCATCTTGAAAACTGAGTATAAAGTCTGCTGTTTTTGGTAAATGATTAAAGCAGTATTTACAGTTATTGTGACACTTTTTTTAAAAAAATAGATTTATATGCTGCCCTTCTCCGGAGACTCAGGGCGGCTTACAAGGCGTCAAGCAATAGTTTAACTTGACTTCCACAGCAACCAGTAGATCCCCATTAACAGGAAAAATATCCTTCTGAGTCAATCTGATTTTCCTGGATATATTTGAAGCAATGCTCAGGAACTTAACCTGGATACAGAATCAAGGGAAAGTTTGGATGAGGGGAAACCCAGCTCTCAGACACCAAAACAACAGATGTTTTTTTCATTATCCCGTGTCAGCCTGCAGTTGCTTCCTATAGGGGCCACCACTCATAATAATGCCAAATCTGGAGTTGCTATGCTGTCTGGGACTCCTGGCATGGGAGTTCATCCCAAACCTTGTTCATCATGGCATGGTCTTCATCCCAAACCAAAGCTTTGCCTGATGATGATAATGATGATATTATCCATTCAGTTGTGTCCAACTCTATGGGCTAGGTATCTTGCAATCTTGCACTATTTCTTTAGAGTTGTTCTATGATCTGGCTGGCATCAGCTTTGATGGTGTTTGTCTACGGAAGTGTATCTGTGGAATTACTTCCTCTTTTCTCCTTTCTTTGACCTGCAACAGGATTCAGCATGCAGTTGAAGGGTGCCTGCCATTCTGCAACTCTACCCACCTGCTGCCATCATGTGGCTCTATGTGCCATCAACCAATACTTTCCCAATACTTTTGGGAAAGTATTAGTAGCAAGCCTGGATTGCTTTAACATTTTATTTCTGTTATATAAACAACATCTCTATTAAATTTCATTTCATTATTTTTAGACCTTTGCTCTCAACACTCCAGAAGCAATAAATGTCTCTTCCACCTCTTCCTTCAAGTATATGATTACTTGAAAACTCAAAATTCAAAACTCGTGCCCTGAAGACCTTTCTATTTCAACAAGCAGGGCTAGCATAAACATCAAAATTCTATGCCAAGGTAGATACACCAAGTTGACTCAATTTATTATTTACTGTTTATAAAATATATTTATATGTATATGAAATCTTAATCTGTTCACCGCCCTGAGTCCTTTGGGAGAAGGGCGGTATAGAAATTCAATCAATCAATCAATCAATCAATCAATCAATCAATCAATCAATCAATAAATAAATAAATAAGACTGGAAGGGACCTCAGAAGCCTTCTAGTCCAACACTTGCTCAATACCAGGTTGAGCAAAGGTTGTTCAGTCTAAAACCTCCAGCAATGGAGCAGCCACAACTCCAAGGAAGCTCTTCCATTGTTTTGTTCTCACTGTTGGGAAATTTCTCCTTATTTCTAGGTTGGATGCCTAACAAGCTTGTCAAGATTGAACCACTTTGCTTCTTTCAAACCTTTTTCAACTTGCCAATGAACTGGGGAGAGGGAAGGGGGAAATGGAATGTGGAGAATTTATACAGAGATCGTAAGAGCATGGAAGCCATCAAGGTCACCACCTTGGTGGTGGTACTTGAGAGAGAGAGATGTTCCCATAACAAAATAATGTCTCATAATTGGACAATGTGATTACCCAGGGTTGGGGAGAAGGGGAAGGTATATTTTAACTGGGCAAGCATTTATGCGGGGAAAACTAGAGCTGGTTTTGTTTCTTCAGTAGCAATATGGTGTACCCAATTAAGTTTTACTTTTGGGAATTCAAATTCCTTCAAGTATTTCCTTGTATTGGGTTCACTAATTGGACAGTTGACATTTCCACCCATTGTCTCTGGTATTTTGGAAAACAAGTCAATCCTCTCTTCTCCGTGACAAGCCCTCAAATACTGGAAGACAGTTATTTATTTATTTATTTATTTATTTATTTATTTATTTATTTATTTATTTATTTATTTATTTATTTATTCATTCATTCATTCATTCATTCATTCATTCATTCATTCATTCATTCATTCATTCATTCATTCAATTTCTATACCGCCCTTCTCCCGAAGGACTCAGGGCGGTGAACAGTTAAAATGACATACATATAGAATGTGAATATAAATAATTAAGCCAGTTTGGCTCGACAGTTAAGAATCTTCAGCATAAAGATTTACAAAATTAGAAAAGATTTATGCCAGACCGGCTTGGTGAAAAAGAAAGGTCTTAAGTGCACGACAGAAAGTACGAAAATCTGGGATCATTCGTATCCCTGGGGGTAACCTGTTCCAAAGGATAGATGCCCCAACAGAAAAGGCTCTTTCTCTGGGAACCACTAGTCGGCATTGCTTTAATGATGGCACCCTGAGAAGGCCTACCCTGTGGGAGCGTACTGGTTGGTGGGAGGTTATCGGTTGCAGAAGGTGGTCTCGTAGATACCCAGGTCCTAAGCCATGGAGGAGTTTGAAGGTAAGAACCAACACCTTGAAGCGCACCCGGAAGACCACTGGAAGCCAGTGCAGCTCGCGTAGGAGTGGTGTCACATGTGAGCGCCATGTCACTCCCAATATCACCCGCGCAGCTGCATTCTGGACCAGTTGGAGCTTCCGTGTGCACTTCAAGGGGAACCCCATGTAGAGAGCATTACAATAGTCCAGACGGGAAGTGATGAGGGCATGAGTGACTGTGCGTAAGGAGTCCCGATCTAGAAAGGGTCGCAACTGGCGAATCAGGCGAACCCGATAAAAAGCACCCCTGGCCACGGCTGTCATATGCTCTTCTAAAGACAACCGTGTGTCCAGGAGGACACCTAAGTTGCGAGCCCTCTCTGTGGGGGCTAATGACTCGCCACCAATAGTCAGCGATGGTATCAGCTGGCTATATCGGGACGCCGGCATCCACAGCCATTCAGTCTTGGAAGGGTTGAGTCGGAGCCTGTTCTTCCCCATCCAGATCCGCACGGCTTCGAGGCACTAGGACATCACTGCAAGGGCATCATTGGGGTGGTCTGGGGTGGAGATGTAAAGCTGAGTATCATCAGCGTAAAGATGGCATTGCACTCCCAAACCACGGATGAGCTCACCCAGCGGCTTCACATAAATGTTGAACAAAAGAGGTGAGAGGACCGACCCCTGTGGCACCCCACAAATAAGGTGTCTTGAAGTCGACCTCTGTCCTCCTGCCAACACAGACTGTGACCGGTCAGAGAGATAGGAAGAGAACCACCGTAGAACAGTGCCTCCCACTCCTAGCCCTTCCAGCCGGCGCAGCAAGATACCATGGTCAATGGTGTCAAAAGCCGCTGAGAGATCTAATAAAACCAGGATAGAGGAACAACCCCTATCTCGAGCTCTCCAGAGATCATCAACCAATGCGACCAATGCCGTTTCAGTGCTGTAACCAGGCCTGAAGCCGGACTGGTTATTATTATTATATTATTAATATAATAATTATATTATTATTATCATGACTCCCCAATCCTTCTCCTTGATGGGCTAGACATAGCTAGCTCCCTCAATCTCTTTCTCCAATATTACTACAGGATGATTCAAAGGCATAAGACCTACTTTTTTCTTGTACATCCACACAAATCCCTCTTGGCTTCTTGCTTCTCTAAGCTTCTTGCACTACCTCTTCTGCTTTCCAAGCATTTACATACAAGAAAGGATGACAGAATCAGAATCAGAATAGAGCTAAAAGGGACCTTCTAGTCCAGTCCCTTGCTCAAGCAGGAGAATTATTTCAGGCAATTGGCTGTCTTGTCTCTTCTTAAAAACCCCAAGTGATGGTCATCCACGATTTCTGAAGGCAACTTCTGTTCCACTGGTTAATTGTCCTCACTGTTAGGAAGTTTCTTCTTAATTCCAGGTTGCTTCTCTCTTTGATTAGTTTCCATCTATTGCTTCTTGTCCTGTCCTCTGGTGCTTTGGAGAATAATTTGAACCCCTCTTCTTTGTGGCAGCCCCTCAAATACTGGAATACTATCATATCACCCCTAATTCTTTTCTTTAGACTAGCCAGACCCAAAACCTGCAGCCATTCTTCATATGATTTAGTTCATCCAGATGACCAATTAGATCTGTGGTTCACCTTCAGGCACCTACGAGTGTAGGCAATAATCCATCAATAATAGTTTAATGTTAAACAGTGGGCTCCAAGTCTTAGTGGTTGCACACACAAATGACTCTGTATCAACTTAACCATAGGAATAACAACAACAACAATAACAGACAAAGAAATAAAGGGAGACTAGATCTATTTCAAGCTATTTAGCTCTCATAAACTAGCCTTTGGGGATTTGAAAGGGAATTGTGGTGAAAGTGACTGCCTGAGGGCTCCTGGATTGCTGATTGTCCCAAAGGAGGCAACTGGACTTTCTTGTTTTTCTTTTGAAGACATTTCACTTCTCTCCTAGAAGCTTCTTCAGCTCTGACAGGATCATGGGGAACAGAAGAATTTATACTTTGCATCCTTTTAGAGCGTCCTTGAAGCACTTGGAGGTTTATCTGTGTCCTCAGGGTCACCTGAGTGTTGCAAATGATTCCTGTAGTCTGCAATTTTTCCTCTGGAAATCCATTCCCACTCCTACACCATTCCAAGGGTCTTCATCCCAAATTGTATAACTAAAAGTCTGTAGAGGTTCTCAGTTCTCCAGTTGTCCCAAATGTGCTTTTTCAGGAGGCAACTGGACTTGTTTTTTCTTTTCAAATTACTATCTGCAAGGAATATAAACTCTTCCATTCCCCACTATCCTGTCAGAGCTGAAGAAACTTCTTGGCTGAGAAGCAAAACGTCTTAAAAAAAAAGTCCAATTGCCTCCTGAAAAAGCACCTTTGGGACAACCATGACCCAGATGACTGAGAAATCTCCACAGACATCCGGCTGATTGTGTGATAAGCCATAATTTATTAAACTTGTACATTGTCAACGATGCTCAGGTTACAAGAGTCTCTTACGGAGGACCGGAGGAAAGGTGGGGAAGGTTAATCGACGGTACTCGGCGGTTGCCAGCATCCTTAATAAGCTTAATTCTAGCAAGAGAAGCAACTCGCATTCGCCCAGAGTCCCCATCCACACGCGCCAACAACGCTGCTGCTGGCCAGGGGAGAGCGGGACAGGGAAGCGCCCTTCGCTCCGCTCGCCTTCTGCAGGCGCCGCCGGAGTCCCGGGGGTGGGGGCATCCGGGGCAGCGACCCACAACCAGCTGCTCTTGTGGGGACGGAGGCGCAAAACCGGCCAGACCGGGGTCGGGGCCCTGTTGGGGGAGGCGCGGCTGACCGTCCCGGACCAGAGCCGGACTTCCACCTTGCCCAGGGCGGCCCCCGCAGACAGAGCGCAGCCTGTCGCACAGGCTGCCCGCTGCCTCTCGTCCCGGAGCCCCCATTGGTAGGCGGCGGCTGAGCGGGGCTGCGAGAAGCGGGGCGGCCTCGGCGCCGGCCAAGGGCAACCGGAGCAAAGCTGCCGCCGCCGCTTCGGCGACCGGCAAGGTACCCGGCCGGGGCTCTCTGAGCGCGGGCCCTCCCCCCCCCCTTCCCTGCGCCAGAAGCGGCACCTGCTGAGGGGGCGGGTCCGGCGCGGGGGGGGTGTCAGAGGAGCGACGGCGCCCCCGCGGGGCCGCGTCGCGCGTGCGCGCCTCCTTCTCCCTCTCTCGCCGAGAACAGCGGCGCGCATCCTTCGCTCCCGCCCGTCGGCAGCGCCCGAGCCCGCCGCGTCGCTCTGCCCTTTAGCCGCGGCCGGAGGCGCCGCCGCTCGAGCGAGCTTCTCTTGCCGGCCGAGCCCAGCTTTCCCGGGGCGGCAGGTACGGAGGTGGCGCGGCTTCAGGCTCGGCCGCGACTGGCGGGCGGCTCTCCCGGGAGAGTCTGGGCCGCGGCGCACCCAGCGGGAAAGAAGCTCCGTGCCGGCCGGCCGCCCTCCTCGCTCCCCGATGTGCCCCCGGCGGAAGCCTCGGCCAGCGGCGGTGCGCGCCTGAAGCAGACGGGCAGCTGCGCCGGCGAGTCCCGCTCCCTTCCAGGCGTCGGAGGTAAGAGATGGACGGCTGTGTCTCCGCTGCCCGCCACCCCGGCTCCAGAGGCTCCGCTCCGCCGCCGCCGCCGCCTCCTCGCGCAGCCTCGGCTCTGCCGCCGCGGCTCCAGCTCCGGCCGCGCGTGACGGAGAGGACGGCGGAGCTTTTCCCAGAGGTGCCGCGGCGGCGCTGCCGGTCGCCCAGAATGCGGGGCTCGCTGCCGCCAGACGCGGCGCGCGCTGCTTCCCGAAACTGGAGCCGCCGAGGGACGGCCGGGCGCGGGAGGCACTGAGCGGCTCGGGCGTTGCAAGCCGGAGCAGCCGCCGCCGCCCGCGAGAGCCGCTTCCCGGTGGGCGGAGGGGGCGGAAGCGGTGCCCAGCCCGGGCCTGGCCTTTTCGGGCTGCAGGAGGGAGGGAGGCTTCTACGGGCGCCGGGCAGAGCAGCCGAGAATTTGGGGGGTGGGGGGGCGGATTCGGGAGTCTCGGCTTGGTCCGGAGCTGGCCCGGACCGTGGCTCAGGCCGAGGGGCAACCACCAGGCCTGACCGCCGCTTTTCTGCCTCTGAGCAACTGGACCATCCGCAGCCGAGACGGGCGCCTGTTTGGAGGAACGGAGAAAGTGCTTCATCTTCCCCGCGGCGCTTTCCGGGTCTTTATTCCTCACGCCCCGAAGAGAAAGGCCGCCGAAAGGAAGGATGCTGGAGGCATCTCAAATCACAGCCAGGCGGGACAAAGCCCCCCGGCTCCCTGTCTAAATCCTTGGCCCAGGCCAAGGAGGAAGGTGGCAGTTTCCGGAAAGGCCGGAGATCTGCGGCCACAGGTGTGGGGACTGGAGTGGGGACAGGTGCGGGGACTGGAGTGGGGACTGGAGTGGGGCTTTCAAGGGGTAGCTGGCCTCCAGCTGGTACTTGGAGGACAGGTGTGTGGAGGATCTTTGCTGGGCTGCAAGAGGGCAGGAAGGGTCCAGTTGCAGGAGGTGTCCAGTTGACCTTGGCTTGCCCCAGCAGGCACTGCTCCTTACTCAGACTTGTCTTGGTCTCTCTGAAGGCAGAAGTGCTGGGGCAGCAGCACTCGGTATGAGCCCTGGAGGAGAACTGCAGTGGCCCTGGGGTGTGAAAGCAGGCAGGCCCTGTTTGTGGTGAGAAGGGCTTGTGCCGCAACCCTTCTGAGAGAAGGGCTTGGAGACCACCACCCAACCCTAACCCCGTTTGGCCAAGTGGGTCACCCGTGAGCTTTCTGTGGGGAACAGCACCATTGGTTCCTTGCAAGATTTCCCTTTCCAGCTCCAGGAAAGGAGGACAGATTCTCCACAGGGCATTCAGAGACTGACCAGGCAGCTTTTCAGGACAGGAGTGGGAATTGACCAGAGCCCCCGGCCAAGTTTGTGTGTGTGTATGGATGGAAAGGTGAGCAACTTTATTTTCAGGGTTGGAGAGAAGGGTAGGAGGCCAGAAAATGTTTTGATCAAATGAAACAGGGAGCCCAGCTCAGGGAAAGCAATAGCTCTGCTTTGCTGTGCGGCAGGGGTGGGGGGAGATTCTCCCAAATGGATCCTTTCAGGGATTGGGGTGTCACTAAGCACCCGAGTGAGAATTTGCTCATTTCCAATTCCGCATCTGCATTTTGATGGCCGCCCACAAATCGTGGGCTGCGTGTTTGGTGCCTGCTATCCATATGATGCCAAGTGTGGGGAGAAGGAGTGTGGCTGTGAGGTTAGGTTTTGTTTTGCTGTGCTTGTTACAGCTGCAGCTCCTCTTCTCTTTATTCATCCTGGGGATTTCAAGGTCCCTGAGAGGGTCCTGCGTGCAGCACCTTGTCTTTTGGGGGGTAGGGGGGAAATAGTTGAGCTCTTATTTCTGCTATCCTGACAAGTGGGGATAAGCAGGGGACCTGGCTGGCTGGACTGTCCACAGGTATGTAGTTTGGTTGCTAGTCCATTGTTTGGCTCCACAAATACGTCCTGCCATGCACTTTTTTAAATCAAAGAAATGAAGTAACAGATTGGTGACAGCACAATAAAGATCTGTGATTAAACTAAACATCACGGAAGTTGGAAAAAAGCATTCATGTAACATGAGCGTAAAATCCCTTTGGCCCTTAAACTCAGGGAGACTTTTTGAAGCATGTTTGGATCATAAACCAGGGGATTTTCCTCCAATTCACCCAGAAAGTAAGTCCTAGAAACAGCAGCCAAGGTCACAACTGGATGAACTCAGCCTTGTCATTTAGAAGGCTGAGTGAAGCATATTTTGAAGTCATGCTTCTCTGGCACCCACTCCTTCTGAGTGTTTCTTCCATCCCAGAATTGTCCACCTCTGGTTTTGGGGTCCACAGCCATGTTGCAACCAGACCCATGACCCATGCCAGCCCAGCTGTGCCAAGATGGTGGCCAGTCCAATGCATGTACAGCATTTTCACTATGTCATTGGAGCCAAACAAGAAAAAATTCAGGCTAAAATGCAAATTGTTGTTGCTAACCTATTTTCTGCTTTGGCTAACATTAGCTATCAACAATGAAAAGCATGAAACAATACAAAATTAAAGCAATGCACATTAATCTCCAAATTAGAACCCTTGTTAAAACAATTAGCCCTTAGGAGTTTGGTGAAAAAGAAGTAGGTTGTTCCTAAAACCTGAGAGACACAAAGAGGCCCAAGAATCCCTCATGCCAGAATAGATTTCCTAAATGTGTGGGTATCTGGGGGTGTGGGAGGGTGGAGACCAAAGCTGAGGGGGCATTTTGGGCGGATGGAGTGGCTCTTTGGGGGAGGGGGGTATTCTGCCAAGAGTCAGGTTCTGTCACATTTAGTGCTGGTTAAAAAGCAGAAATTTGTTTGCAGGGCTCATCTTAGTTGCCAAGATTTCGTTGATTAGCTGGCAGCCGAAGGAAAGGAGACCAGCCATTGTTCCTTGCAGCAGCTTTGGAAAATTTGGTCTCTTTGATAATTTGGTTTAGGTCCCCAAAATGAAATCCCACAAATTCCTCCTTTGATAGTGTAGAATACACTATCAAATGTGAATGTGATGTATTTCAGAACTAAAATATTGACAGGCTTCTTCCAATCAAAATCTTCTGATAAAATTTTGAGTGTGTTTGAATGTAACGTTCAGATTATGGCCCCTGTATTGCCTCCTACATTGTTGTCATTGCCATATTTCAGTTGTTTATGTTTTAGTAATGAAAACTGCTTTAATGGATTTGTGTTGGGGGGAGGGGAAATAAAGCAAACATATTTAATGTAATCCAAATGTCATATTCAAAGAATTTTTAAAAGTTGCTCTGGGTTTCAAATCAAAATGTTTTCTGAGCATTGGTTTCCCTGTTTACTTTGCCTCCTTCTCTGAGCAATGGTGGCTAAATCAGATCTCATATTGTAGAGGAAAATGAAAAAAAATGGAGGAGGTCATTCCCTCGACTTATCTGGTTTTCTTTGTGTCATTTGCAGCCCTTGGGGCTACTTGATTTGAGCCCTCAGTGGAGCCCACAGTCAGTTAAACATGAAATGAGAAAAACAATAAAAAAACAGAGAGTCAGATGATCAGTTAGAAATCGGGTGAAAGAGAGGCACCCTCTGCTGGGACTGAGACAAGGGGACAGGGACATCTTCCGGGGGGTGGGGGTGGGGGGGGCATGGATGTATACAGAAGAGGTTGGGTTTGGGGAAGAGTCCTGAAAATGAATTCCCATGAAGGAACAGCCCCTTCCATTTTGAGCAGCCAATTTTTTTTCATTTTGGGCGGCCTTTGCATGGGGAGTCCCATGGCTACTTTGCCACAAAGTGGGCAGATTTGTCATCCCATTAACTTGCACATCATGTTGCTTCAACAGCACTTTGTGCAGGTTGTGCTGTAATAGTCTCTCAAGTCTATTGAACCTTAGACGAACATTACATCCCACCCACCCACTCCATTTAGCTCTCTCTCCTTTCCAACTTGGTGAGATAAGCTCACCAAGATTCAATGGTCTTTCAGGACCATTGCCACTGGCTATGGCCTTGCAGTGCAGTGGGAGACCTCCAGAATTGCCAACTTTGCCCATGAGGCTTCTGGGAAAACACTCCTAATCCAGCCTCTGCCTTGGTCTCATTTGGCCTATATTGTGTGTTTATTGTGTCAGTGCCAACCCTTAACCATGTTGATAAACTTTCTTCAGCACCATCTGTTTCCAGACTGGCCTTTGGGCTCTTCTAATGTGGACCCATCACTGTTGCAGTTGAGACCAGCAATACCGAGTGGCTGGGTCTTTGCATTTTTTTTTGGCCCCTTCAAATCAGGGTTGATTCCTGGGGACTGCTTGGACAAGTCAGAACAGTTTCCTTGGCAACCTTTTTTTGAAAGTAGCTTCTCTTACTTTCTTCCTAAGACTGAGAAGTGCCTGGACCAAGGCACACAACTGGCTTTATGCCTAAGGCAGAACTAGAACTTGCACCCTTCTGGTTTCTAGCCTTGTGCCGTAACCCCCCCCCCCCCCGATCTCTGCATATTGGCTACAAAATATGATTTTTGAGCCTTGTAATTTGTGCTTCAAGTAAGTTCTCAGAACTGATTAGTTCTATGATCCATTTGTTGGTTTTCTTGGCTATTCATGATATTCTCAGGAATTTTCTTTATCAGCAAAGTTTAAAAGCATCTGCATTCTATCTTGCTTCTTCAAAGTCCAATTTTAGCTTCCATGGAGCTTGCCTTTTTGGTTTTATTATGCAATGAACTTGAGTCAGTTTCAAAGTAGGCGGTGCCTAATTGAATAAATTTTTAAAAATCTGAATATCTTTTCCAAAGTTACCCTACCACATCCTGGTCTGTGGCATACGTTTTGACTGCTGCTCCTTTTGTTGCTGATAGGTATCTGATCTGATTGTTGCCACTGACTTGTTCTACAGATTTGCTGGCATAGTTTAGTTACCAATAAAAGAGAATATTTGTAGCTCAGGGAGGGTTGAAAGGAGGGTCTTTCTTTGGTGCTTTTGAGTTTGGTTGTTTTCTTACAGACATTTCATTACCAAACTAGGCAACATCATCAATGCCAGTCACTGATGATGTTCACTAGTTTGGGTAATGAAATTCTGCAAGGAAACAACCAAACTCAGAGAGCAGCAAGGACCACCAGAGTTTATTTAGCATCTTTCTTGATTCTTCTGTTGCTTTTTGAATTCCTGTGGGCTTCTAAGGGTCTTCTTGGGTCTTGTTCTAAGAATCCTTCTTCAGGCTTCTAACAGTCTCTTAAATGCTGTGTTAAGCTTCCTTCCTTGTCCACTTCTTGATTTTATTCCACAGTTTTTATGGTTCCTTAACAGGTTCAGGGCTTCAAAAGCAGATCCTCACTGGTAACATTTCTTCAAGATCAAATTGTGGACTTTGGTTAGCTTCACTTGGAACTGCACATGCACACGGTGCCCATCACAGGTGGGTGATGTGGTCCAGAGGTAATATAACTGAACTTTTCCATCTCCGTGTCCCAATAACACGGTTAATGTGATTTCGGTGTGCTCCATCTGGTGAAGTCCACATCCGCAGGCTTCTTTTTACACACTCTCAGACTGTGCTGGAAGATCTTTCCCCTTAAGACGGTTTTATTTAGATTGTATAGGCATTATAATTGCTTCTCATTAGTAGGAGGTCATCTGTGACCAGTTTGGTCCCTATTGAGACCCACAGATTTTGAGACCTTGTATATGTCCCAGTCCCAACTCTCCAGCAGTTCACAGCCAAGTGAAAAAACTTGATATACTGTAGCGTCATTGAGGGCCTAGAGTTCAAATAGCAGTTAGATTTTTATACTGCTCTACAGTGCTTTACTACCTGGGGCAGTTTACAATGTTAGCATTATTTACATATTTCCCTCAACAATCTGGGTCCTCATTTTTCTGACCTCAGAAGGAAGGCAGGCTGAGTCAACCCTGAGTCCATCAGGACTGAACTTGTGGCTGTGGCAGAGTTTGCCAGCAATACTGCATTCTAATTTGCCACGATGGCAAATCGGGGAAAATGAGTTTAAATCTATGCCTGATAAACTCTCAATAAAGACAAAAACAGGTCACAAAGCGCCTCCTCCTGGCCAGTAGTATTTATAACAGAAGTTTTGTTTTTAATTTTTTTATAACTATATGTTTACTCTGCATGATTCCACATGACTCTGGGCAATTTTGAAATTTACAGAGAACAATAAAACAATTAAAGCAAAAAGCAAAAAATGGTGAAAACCAGGAAACAACAATAAGCATCTTGTACTGCTCAGAAGAGCCGGGTTTTTAGGCCCCTTTGAACCACGGATGGGTTTGAAGAGGGCCACTACCAGAGAGAAAGACCACTGTTGGGCAACAGACAGATGGCATTACTTAATCAAAGGAGCACAGAGTGCACCAATCCTGCCAGATTAAATTGGCCAGGAAGATACTACAGGGCAAAAGCAATCCCTCGGGTATCCAGACCCCGTGCCATGAAGGACTTCACGGGTAATGACTGGCATGTTGAATTGGACTGGAAGAAATTTGTCAGCCAGTGCAGCTCGTGGAGCAGAGATGAGCATCTTGCATTCTGGGCCAGCTGAGGCTTCTGGGTAACTCCGTGGGGAGCTCATTGCAGTAGTCAAGTCACAAGGTGCCCAGGAAAGACTTTTGGACAACAGTTAACCATGAAGGAATCATGGGATAGGTAAAAATGAAAAATGATTCTCCTGCTTTATCTCTGTTTCCTGTATTGTGCAATCCAATTTAAATTAATTTTGTTTTTATTTCTATAAGAGGAACCCTGGGCAGCTCACAGCATAAAAATAAAACAAAACAAAAAATAAACACTAGTGCCAACAACTTGTGGTGAGCCCAAAGCAAGCCCCCCCCCAAAATGCCTGCTGGGCTCCCACCTGATTCTGACCCAACCCACAGGTGAGGTTTTCTTCCTTCCTGTTTCCAACCTCGGCCTTCTCAAGCAACTAGTGGCCTCTCCTCCCAGTACATGGTCAGCTGATTTCAGATTGAACCTGATGATAAAACTCTCGACCTCCTCCTCCTCTGCTTCCTCAGCTGGAACATAAATTTGGATCATTGTCCTATTAAAGGGCTGTCGGTGAAGTTTAATTGCTATTATCTGGTCAGTGATTGCATTGTGCTGTTTTTCCTCTGAAAGCAATGCTGCTGCTTTGATGGGCGAGTTTTCTCGCCCTGAATAATAAACCAAGTGATCTTCTGACTGAAAATCCCACCTCAACTGGGCATCGGCACCCAGATCTTCAGAAGGCTTTCATGTAGTCATGTCAGAAACTCCGTTAATGGTCTGAGGGATCCTTGACTTTTCTCAGTCGCATATTGAGTGCCATCATCTGACAGTCTGTGGTCAAACACACCAAGAAAGGTTGCAGGAACTGCATGGCTAGTCTAGTAAGAGAAGGACCAGGGGAGACAGGATAGCAGTCTTCCAATATTTTGAGGGGCTGCCACAGAGAGAAGGGGGTCAAGCTATTCTCCAAAGCACCTGAAGGCCAGACAAGGAACAATGGATGGAAACTGAACAAGGAGAGATTTAACCTGGAAATAAGGAGGAACTTTCTGACAATGAGAGCAATCAACCCATGGAACAGAAGTTGCCTTCAGAAGTTGTGGGAGCTTCATCACTGGAGGCTTTCAAGAAGAGACTGGACTGCCATCTGTCAGAAATAGGGTCCAGTGGTAAAATCTAAATATATTTACCACCAGTTCTGTGGTGGTGGCTTGGTGGATGTGGCTTGGTGGGCATGGCAGGGGAAGGATATTGCAAAATCTCCATTCCCATCCCACTCGGGGGCCAGCCAGAGGTAATATTTGCCAGTTCTCTGAACTACTCAAAATTTCCACTACTGGTTTTCCAGAACCTGCTGGATTTCACTCTTGGTAAGGCCTCCTGCTTGGGCAGGGGGTTGGACTAGATGACCTACAAGGTCCCTTCCAACTCTGTTAATCTGATACCATCTTCTCTCCATGAGGTTCAGTATGCACACGGCCACCTTCGCCCCTGTCTCTTAAAAAAGCCTCTGTCCTCAGCCTCCTCCTCCAGGGCTATCGAAGTGCCTGCTGGGTTCACTGGGCAACTGGGATTACCTTCACTCCTTGGGGGGCCCTGCTGGGAGTCTGTTGTTCTTGGTGGCTACTGCTGCTGTGTTTGTCCTTCACACACACACACACACACACACACACACACTGCAGATAATGAAATATCTGCAATAATATAACCAAACTCGGAGAGCAGCAAGGACTACACAGTTCTCCGCCTTCTCCCTCCCCTCCCCAAATTGGCTTCATCTCCTGGTTTCTAGCGTGAGGCCTTAAGCATTACATGGAGCTGGCTTTCTGGGCGAGGAAGAGGACCTGGATAGCAACATAATAAGAATTTTTGTAGCCCGGATGTGGCAGTGCTGACGAGGCAGAGAGCGGGAAGCTAGTCGGGGAAATGGAGTGGGGTACTCAGAAATTCTGGACTGTCTTCACATTGAAGAGTGGAACAGGGGAAGGAGAGGAGCCCCCCTGCCCTCCCCTTCCTGGCCAGTAGAGGCAGGTCTATTGCATTTTTGGAACCCTTTTACTTGATTTATCTTCTAAATCATGTTCGTGTAGAAGGTAAGAGATGGTTGCGAAAGCTGCTGCTGCATTTACAGAGGAATTTTCTCACCTCCAGTTTTGTTTGCAATGGTTTTGCCTGGGAAATTGGGTTGTGGATTAACATACTGATGAATACATTTGAACACCTTAATTTGGACATTTGTCTCTGCACAAGAAACCAAGAGAAATATGGCCATTAACATTGGTATCTAACACAAACGGGGCATCCCAGGCCAAAAATGATCCCAATAGTTATTCAGTCTGAGTTATAATTCTGTTGTTCACTTCTCAAAGTTGCTCTTTGTTTTTACGTTAGTTTTTCTTTTAAATTTGTTTCAATTCAGTACTGATATTTGCCTGGCTACTTTTTGCTCTTTTGTAAGAGCCAGTCAACCATCTGCAATTATTGCTGCCTCCCTCCTTGGGACCAGACGGCCCAAGAGGACAGCTAAGGAGGTGGGTTGCAGCGGGACTTTCCTTTCTGCCAGCCGCAGAAGCAGGGCCCCCAGGGTATTGAGAAGGGCCCTGGTAGACGTTAGTTGGTCACAGAGGGGCAGCCACACCAGGAACCCTGAGGCTGTGAGGTCATCCTATTGGCTGGCACTGTGCTGATCTCTCCTCCCCCACCTCCCCAAGAGCTGCTCTACTTTGCCAGATTGCAAAACTGGGGGAAGAGGCTTTGCTGATCCAGCACCTGGAAGGTGCCACTTCTGAAAGTCATTTTAGGAAATCAGCATATATTAGAGGAGCATCTCGGAGACCTTGAACAGAAGGGAGGTTTGTGGCATCTCAGCCCTAGAAGCTGGCTGGTCCTTCAGCATCATCCCCAAGGTCCCTGTCCCACCCTCAGGGACTTTCTGTTTTGCTCCCACCCCTCTCTTGCATAAGGACACAGGAACCAGCTTCCAGCATGCCCAAAGACCTCCTCCTCCTCCACTGTTTCTTTCCTGATGCAGTTTCCTCCTGCAATTGCCCCTCCCCAGTCCTTCCTCTCAATTTCTTTATTTTTGTCTGGACACACCAAGTGTAGAAGTGTTTCATATTACACATAGTATGTTATATGTTGCTAATCTGGGTTTAGCAGATTGTGCAAACTGAGGCTATGTGTTTGGGAAGCACAGAAAGCAGATTCTTTCAGCAATCAAACAGCATGTTGTACGAATCCTTCCACTGGGTGGCCTGTATGAAACATACCTGACGGTATTAAAAATAGTGGAGACATTCCAGCCTTAAGCTAAATTGAGGTATACCAACTGAAATTAACGGTTATGTCTTATATCCTTATGTATGTACACTGAGAGCTTATGCACCTTGTGTGTTCAATTATTCTTGGCCAATAAACCTGTCCTGTCCTATCCTATCCTATCCTTTCCTATCCTAATTCTTCATTCCATCCTCCCCTCCCCTCTCCTCCCCTCTCCACTGGGCAGCTGCAGACTCTGGCTGTTCCCTAGGCAGCCTCTCTGGGTCCAGCCATTCCCACATATCGTTAGACCTTCTGAGGTGATAGCTCCTTTGAGATTTTGCAATATACCTGGGGGACATCACCATCTCTCATTTAGCTTCTTTGGCCCCCTCCCTTTTATTCTGCTTAGATCCTTTTGAACTAGCTTCCCTTTGAGGACAAGATCAAAGTAAACGAAGAGGTAAAGTCTGCCTGTTACCTTTCCCCCCCTCTTCCTTTTCTTTCCTTTTCTTCAGACAAACAAGCTATGTTTTGTTGCCTTTAAGTTATTTTTTTTCCCCTGCAGGTATTGTTACTTACTGGAACTCCTCCCTGGTGGTAGCATCCCTTTTGCATTCCCATGCTTTGATCAGTAGAGAGCTCTCTCTACATACCGGCTGTTTCCTAAGTGCCCCCCTACCCCAATTTTCCTTACTGGTGGGTGGGTGATCTTTGGAGAAGAAGCCAACCATCCTGCATTGTCTTTATCCTGCCTGAGTGATCCTGAGTAGCCCTTGTTGAAATTGTCCCTTCTGAAATTCACTGTTCCTTAGTGTTAGTTTGTTTAACAACCTGGACTGGAAGTTGACACAGTCACTTCTTCCCAAAGTTTCCACTGCTTTGATCTTTACAGGCAGCCTTTCTCAAGTCTGGGAGAGCTGATCCCTGGGTTCTTCCCCAAGTCTTCGTCAAAACAAGGAAGACATCTAACCAAATGTTGGGATTTGTAGTCCCGGTCGGTTGAGTTTTCCAGCAGAGGTCTGAGACTAGCCAGTCTCCCTAGGGCCATCTCTTCTCTGGACTCAGGATACGCTTCTATTTTGATCTGTCTTCAGAGGACCCACTTTCTGATTCCCTGGTCATCTTGGCCAGAGACCTTCTCTGGAGGTCTTCCCTGTAGACCTCCCTTCTGTCAGCACTGCCGGAAGGGTATTTGCCTTACACCTTTGCTTCACTGCCAAGAGCTACAGTGGGCAGGGAAGCCGAATAGGTGCCAACTGGAGGAGACTCAAATTCAAGGACCACTGCTCCAAAGGAATGTAGTCACATACCAAGGATGACTCTTTCAATATCATCTAGTTTGAATATGATGGGACAATCGAGAACCGGAGGAGTGGAGTGGAGAGAGGATCCTGGGAAAAGGGATTTATGCTTGGGAATTTGGCAAGCAAATTTTAGATTTGGCTTTGCTTTATTGTACTGCACTTCACCTTTAGTAAAGACTGTTTTTCTCATAAATGGAGTCATAGATTGTTCTGACTTAGGGTTCAGGTCATGGCAGTTGTGACACCTTCTCTGAACCTCCCAAAGGTGCTTTTTCAGGAGGCAACTGGAGGCAACTGGATCCCCAGACTGGAAAGTCTGTGTTACTGTAAGTGGAAAGAGATGCTGTGGCTTCTTTCTGAAGGCAGAGAATCTAAGGAATTCTCCCTAAAAGCCTGAAATCATCAATCATGTTAATTGAGCAATTCATGTGATTGATTCCTTTAACCCATTTTTTTAAATCTCCTAAGATCACTGGCATTTACTGTATATTTTGGAGTATAAGACGCTCTGGAGTATAAGACACACCTTATTTTGGGGGGAGGAAAATAAGGGAAAAAAATTCTGTTTGGGAGGCTCTCCATCTGGGAGGATTTGCAGCCTCCAAAAGAGTGGGGGCTGGCAGGTGGGTGGGGCTACATTTGGTATATAAGTCGCACCCAAATTTTCACCTTCTTTTGTGGGAGGGAGTGTATCTTATACTCCAAAAAGTACAGTATTCCTGTTGAAGCTTTTTCAGCCAGGATGCCCTCTTCCATCTTAATTTTTCATTTCCACAAAGGTGTGTTTGCATGTGTACATCACCTTAAAATTATTTGTAAAAATAATAAAGGTGGGATACAAGTAACTACAAATAAAAATCTTGGGGGGGGGGGAAGAGTTAAAGTAGTTGCAGCTGGTGATTCTCTGGGGGCTTCCTTGTAGCAGGACCCCAAAATACTAGCCTACCCACGGTGATGCAGCGGTTAGAGTGCAGTATTGCAGGCTACTTTCGCTGACTGCCAGCTGCCTGCAATTTGGCAGTTCAGATCTCACCAGGCTCAAGGTTGACTCAGTCTTCCGTCCATCCACGGTGGGTCAAATGAGGACCCAGATTGTTGGGGGCAAAAGGCTGACTCTGTAAACTGCTTAGAGAGGGCTGGAAAGCACAGTGAAGCGGTATAAGTCTAATTGCTATTGCTATTGCTACCCCTTGGGTGGTGCCTCATTTGGAGCCGTCAAAGGCTTTGGATGGGTGCACCTCCACTGGATGCGGGGAGGTGCCTCCCAAGAGCCCTGAAAATGGGTTCCTGGCCTGATTCCTGGTCACAGAGAGCATGGATGGGGAAGAGAAAACGCACAGCTGGAGGAGACACATTTAAATCTGAGATTCTGTGACTCAGCATTGTAAGGTCTGAAATTCTAGTTGTGCTTGGCTTCCTTGGCATAAACAGCATAGCAGCAAAACAAACTGGAAATCTGATCCGGGATTTAGGAAAATAAAATAAGACAAAATAAAGAATCAGGAGAAATGATAGTACTGCTGTATGCTACACTAGTGTGGCCACCCCTGGAACACTGCATACAGTTCTCATTTGCCACAATATAAAAGATATGCTGAGACTCTGGAAATAGTGCAGAGAGGACAGCAAAGACGATCAGGGGAATGGAGGTTAAAGCATACGATGACTGGCTGACCAAATGAGACTGATGAGGTCTTGAGTTCTGGGTGACACTACATGAAGTCCAGTCTAGTCAAGAGTGAAGGAATTTCTTTCCTCAAGTCTCCATATTCTGGGCTCCTTCAGTTTTCTGAATAGGACTTGGCCTCTAGTCCCTGGTCATCTTCATTGAACTTCTCTGCATTTTTCCCATTATTTATTTATCCATTCGTATCTTTGTTACTTCATAGGTAACTCAGAGTGACAAAAATACCTATTGCTCCTTCTTCCTATTTCCCACAACAACCACGCTATGAGTTGGGTTTGGCTGAGAGAGAGGAACGTGGCCCAGAGTCATCCAGCCATCCAATCGTGTAGCTTGGTTTCTAGCCTGGGGTCTTCAACACTAGACCAATATCTGAAACCTGGAATACAACTGGACACAGGACTGAAGGTGGAGTCCAAAGCAGATTTGGAATTATCACCTGGGAAATGTTCTGTGAACTACATTTCTGTTTTCCTTGCAGAAAGAGTGTTGGATCACTTTGTGGTCAATTCTGTACCCCCTTTTTTTTTAAACAAATGTTATTGCCAGTATTTTTTTTCCAAGCCATCCTATATACTACTACAACTCATACTACTACTACAACTTAGCTAGACAAAATAGTGCATCATAAGTCAACCATTTTTGAACCAAAGTATCTCAAATGGGCTAATGTATAGAATGTGTCCAAAATCCAGGATTCCCTTCTCATAAGGGAATGAAATTTGGGAAAGTTGTGGCTGCTTTGGTGCTGCTGGCTGCTACTGTGTTGATATGTTACAGTTGCGGTCATGTGATCTTCATTTTCAGATTTCTGTGGCAGTTTCCCAGGCAGTCTTGATTTGATTTTGATTTTGATTTTATTGATTTATATACCGCCCTACTCCCGAAGAACTCAGGGCGGTGTACAGCCAACAATAAAAAGACATGAATACAAAATTTAAAACCAACTAAAAACAAATTAAATAAATTTGGCCCAGACAAAATTAAAACACCCCACATAATTTAAAACAAATTAAAATTTAACGCTAAAAACGGAAAGAGGTTAGGCCAGGCCCGCCTGGCGAAATTAAAAGGTCTTAAGAGCACGGCAGAAGGTGCGCAGATCCGGGATCCTCCATATCTCCGGGGGGAGCTCATTCCAGAGAATAGGTGCTCCCACAGAGAAAGCTCTCCCCCTGGGGGCCGCCAGTCGACACTGTTTTGCTGACGGCACCCAGAGGAGCCCCTCTCTGTGGGAGCGTACCGGCCGGTGGGAGGCTATTGGTGGTAGTAGGCGGTCCTGCAAGTACCCAGGTCCTAAGCCATGGAGCGCTTTAAAGGTGGTAACCAAAACCTTGAAGCGCACCCGGAAGGCCACCGGGAGCCAGTGCAGCTCGCGCAGGAGAGGTGTCACATGGGAAGGCCATGTCGCTCCCATCACCACCCGCGCGGCCGCACTCTGCGCCAGCTGGAGCCTCTGGGTGCTCCTCAAGGGGAGCCCCATGTAGAGAGCGTTACAGTAGTCTAGATGGGAAGTGATAAGGGCATGAGTGACCGTGAGTAAGGAGTCCCGATCCAGAAAGGGACACAACTGGTCCCTCCTGGACTCACCACCAGCCGTGAGTCCAGGAGGACACCCAAGTTACGAACCCTCTCCGTGGGGGCCAGTGATTCGCCCCCAATAGTCAGTGATGGCGCCAACTGCTATATCGGGACGTCGGAAACCACAGCCACAGGTCTTGGATGGGTTGAGCCTGAGCCTGTTCCTCCCCATCCAGATCCATACAGCCTCCAGGACATCACTTCAAGGGCATCGTTGGGGTGGTCTGGGGTGGAGATGTACAGCTGAGTGTCATCAGCATACTGATGGTACTTCACTTCAGTCTTGAAATCTATCGCCCACTCTCCCACCCATTTTCAGTTATCTCCCACTTATCTGTCTAGGAAGGGAAGAGAGGAAGGAAAAAAGGAAGATTTCTGAAAATTTCTGATAGATTCCCAGAAGGAAACTCAGTGGGGAAGCTGGCAAGAAGTTGGAAGTCACTCCTTCCCCCACTTTTTTGCTTGTCCTTCTGTTTCTCTGTTTAGGTAAGCAAGAATCTCTGAAGCGATGACCTAATGGGGCCCAGGTTGCCTATTTGTATACTGTGTATTGATTTTTGTTTCCTTTAAAAGAATCTATTGTCTTTGTTAAATTTCAGTCTGTTACTTTCAGACTCCTTTTTCTACTTTTCCCGAACCTATCAAAATCATTTCAAATTTATTTCTGTTGTCTAGAGTGTTAGCTTGGTAAGCATTCCCTCTAACTCTTCAATCAAATAATCCATGAAAACATTGACAAGTTCAACAATAATTGAAAATTCCTTGGTAGCCTGGAGAACTGCACAATGTTGAGGCAGGGAGGCTGGCCTGATGGCCGTGGTCCCATCTGGTTTCTAGGGGCCAGTTTCACAGAGTGTCACATCCAGTTATCTGTGGAGTCCCCTGGACAACATAGCTGTGCCACTGCTCCTGCCTGGAGTTGCAGCTGATGCCACCTGAAGCCCTGTGGGTAACATTTCCAAAAGAGTCTCTTCAGGGCCCTCCTGTGCCATGCCCACCTCACAGGTCAACCTGGCAACCATAATTAAACAATGGACCTGGTGGGCTTACTGCAGACTGGTCTTGCATTAAGCAGCAGCAACTGTATTTCAGATATGGTTGGATAAATCAAACCAGCCCATTTTTTGTTGTTAAAAAAGAGGTATATGTTATTACAAGAGGTCAAATATTCAGAACGGGTGTAATTCTTCCTTATTTGATTAGTAGCAAAATTTAAAAAAACTAATTATCCCAATTTACCTATTACCAATCTACTAAATGTGCCATTGGCAGGAAGTTCTCTTTGCGGTCTTGCTACAGCTCAGACTTCTGGTCATTGGTGTCCTGTGGCAGAGGGGAATTCCGTGCCATGATGGGTTGAGTTCCTGCAAAGATCGCCTCCTAAAGTTCTTGTCATAGAAATAGCAGCCCCTGTTATTTTAAGTCCCTTTGACAACATCATCAAGTACTGTGGGCCCAATTGGCAAAAGAAAGCTCAGGACCATGCGGAAGAGGCCTTTATCCTGCAGTGGATAGACGACGGCTAGAAAGATGATGATGATGGTGGTGAAGAAGAAGTCTCTTCTCTAGAAAACTTGCCAGAGCTCTGTCTTGCCTTGGTCCTCTGAGTCCATGGAGGAAATGGTGATGCCCTTACAAGTTAGAGAAGAGCCCTTTGACTGCTTGGCAAATCAACTCTGCAAAGTGAAAACGTAAAGATTTATTTTTTGGAGACAAAACATGATTCCCCCCAGGCTGTATGGAGGGAGGGGAGAAAACCCAGCCCTGATGTGGGATAAGGTGCTGCTGGATGCTGACTCTCACAATGTAACTCACATAGTGATCTCACACCTCTCCTGTGCGAGCTGCACTGGCTTCCGGTGGTTTTCCGGGTGCGATTCAAGGTGTAGGTTACCACCTTTAAAGCGCTCCATGGCTTAGGACCTGGATATCTGGCCTTCTGCCACCAATAGCCTCCCACCGGCCGGTACGCTCCCACAGAGAGGGCCTCCTCAGGGTGCCGTTGGTCAAATTATGTTGACTGGTGACCCCCAGGGGGAGAGCCTTCTCTGTGGGGGCTCCTGCCCTATGGAACGAATTGCCCCCAGAAATATGTAGGATCCCCGACCTTCGTGCCTTTTGCTGTGCCCTTAAGACTTTACTATTCCAACAAGTTGATCTGACGGAATGATGAATTTTAAATGGGCATTTTAGTCTTGGGATTTTTAATAATAAGGCCAAAACATTGAATATGTTTTTAAGCACCTTTATAGGTGCTTACCTATAAAGCCCTACATGGCTTAGGCCCGGGGTACTTACAGGACCATCTCTTGCCTTCCTCCCATCGTCCTGTGCGCTCCCACAGAGTTGGCCTCCTCAGGGTGCCGTCGGCCAAACAATGTCGGCTGGTGGCCCCCAGGGGGAGGGCTTTCTCTGTCGGAGCGCCGACCCTCTGGAATGGTCTGCCCACCGAGCTCAGGATGGCCCCTGACTTCCTCTCCTTCCGCCGCGGACTAAAGACGTGGCTGTTCCAACAATAATCTGATCATGGGGTTGTACAATTTTATAATTTTAATATGGTTTTAATGGGGGTTTTAATTTTATTTTAATTTCCACACTGTGATTTGTATTGATGATTGTTCTGTGTAAACCGCCCTGAGTCCTTCGGGAGAATGGCGGCATATAAATCACAATAATAAAAATAAATAAATAAAATAAATTGTTTTTAACTTTTGTGTTTATGTTGTTTTTATTATTGGCTGTACATCGCCCTGAGTCCCTCGGGAGAAAGGCGGTATAAAAGTTTAATTAATTAAATAAATAAAATAAATAAATAAAATGTGGTGATGGCACCAATTATGAAACTAAGTTATATAGGTCCCTCTTAAGTGCCTGGTTAGATTAAATGGTTCACCAAATCGGTTGGTAGCTGGTGTCTGACTGATAAAATATACTGACCTTCAGTCACATCTAGAGAGGGTGGGAATTGGCTGAGAAGACATAGCTGGAGGCATTAATAAAACATTGGTAAGCGGCTTCTGTTGAGCGCAAATGGGCTCCTTGGCAGCAGCACGATACCTGGGTTATCTTCCAGAGCAGATGGAAGGTCATTGAAGGGAAGTTCTGAAAGCATCAAGACTGGCTGGCAAATCAGCAATTTTTGACATTCTGTGTTGCCTTTCAGAACAAACTTGCCCAACTCTTCAGCTTCAGGTGAAAAGTTTAGGACAAAAAAATGAGCTCCTTGCAAATAAGGTTCTTAGCAAATAAAATTCTGTACGAAGAAAAATTATTCTGTGGGTTTTTAAAAAAACGATAAAAATCTGAACCTGGAGCAGGATGGAAATGAGCCGTGCAAGAGTTTCTTTGGAGAAGGTGCTTGGCCATGCAGGAACACTAGGAGAATCTTCCAACCAGGACGGAGCCAGTGGCTCAGATAGGGGGGCTTCCCTTCTCCAGATATGTTGGACAGCCTTCTGGGTGAGGGTGCTTTAAATTGGCTTCCTGTACCAAGCAGGAGGTGAACGATATGGCTTCAAGGATTCTTGTAATTTGAGGATTGTGGCAGAAGCTGCAAACAGTCTTCACTACTATACGTGAAAATCCCAGAATTCCATCATTAGAAAGAATTAGCCTTTCTAATGATGGAATAATTTTTCGTCTGATCTACCAGGCCAGTCTTTAATTTCTGAGAAGATATTGCACAATCCACACCACAGTAAAAAACTTTAATTTATTGTTGCATATATTGTTTAATGTTTTCTTTGAGGGGATTAGAATATAGAATAATAGAGTTGAAAGAGACCTTGGAGACCTTGGAGGTCTTCTAGTCCAACCCCCCTGCTTGAGCATTCTATACCATTCTGGACAAATGGCTGTCCAGTCATTAAAAACCTCCAGTGATATAGCCCCAACAACTTCTGGAGGGAAGCCATTCCACTGATTGATTCTTCTCCCTGTCAGGAAATGTATCCTTAGTTCTAGACTGGATCTCTACTTTATTAGTTTCCCTCCACTACTTCAGGTAGCACTACCTCTTCTGTAGACTAGATATGACCAGTTCCCAAAACATTAATCATACATTTTGGCCTCAAGTCCCCTTTGTTGCTCTTCTCTGCACTCTTTCTAGTCTCCACTTTTTTGTATCATGGTGATCAGAACAGCATGCAGTATTCCAATCATGGTCTTGACAGTTCTAAAGCAGGACTAACACTTCACATGATCATGACACTATCCCTCTGTTGATGCAATGCAAAGACTGCATTGGCCTTTTAGTGGACAAGTGATTGTCCACTAAGACTCTCTCACAGCTAGTATCTAGCTCACAACTGTTGAGCTAAATACTAGATACCTATTCTATACCTAGAATAGGTAGATACCTATTCTATACCTTTTTCTTGACTATGTGTTGTTGTGTCTGACCCATCATGACCCCATCGACAACGTTCCTCCAGGCCTCCCTGACCTCTGGAGTCCATTTAAGATCATGCTGACTACTTCAGTGACTCCATCCAGCTTCCTCATTCTCTGCCGTCCCCTTCTTCTTTTGCTCTCAATCTTTCCCAGCATTAGGTTCTTCTCCTGTGAGTCCTTCCTTCTCATTAGGTGGCCAAAGTATTTTCAGTTTCATCTTCAGGATCTGGCCTTCCAAAGGGCAATCAGGGTTGATCTCTGTGACTGACCAGTTTGAAAGCCTTGCAGTCCAAGGGAATTAGATAATATTTAAAACATTAAAAGCAACTGACTAAAACCCAAAATACACCCATAAATAGGATTGGAAAAGAGACAAGAATAAGAATTTAGCTCAGCTAAACTTGAAACATGTTGGGATAATTGGAGGGTGGGCTGCTGTGAGAAGGGCCCAGTTTTCATGGTAGTTCTGGAGCCTGCTAAACTCTCATTGGAAGTTCTGGTGCATAATCTTTGCTGTGTAAGTGTAAGGTAGCTCGGGGGTGGGGGTGGGGTCAGGACTGGAACTGTTTTGGATCTTCTGTCTTTATCTGAGACAGGTGCCCTTGGCCCCCACCAAAAACCCTAGTTTTGAAAGCTGGTGCCAGGGGAGAAAACAAATCCAGAGTGAGATTCTCAGGTTTAATTGACCTTGGAAAGGGATGTAATATAACAAATTTGACACCATTTACATTTTCTTCACTTTGTAATTTTAATAGCAATAGTATTTATGTACCGCTTCATAGTGCTTTACACTCTCTCTAGACATAAATGCAAACTTTGTATGTAGAAAAAGTGAATATCTTCCTACATTTATCACTACCTCAAATACCCATTAAAACATCGTCAGGGAGAATCCAGGAGGATGCTGTTTTATTCAAATGTCAGACAGTTGGTCTGATTTGCTCTTCGTGGTTGAAGCAGGTGGTATCACCATGGATCAGAAATGCTGAGGCCTCAGAGAGGAGGTTATGGATGACTGTCAGCCCAGAGAGGGATTTAAGAAGATTGCCAAACCCTCGGACATCAGCCATTCAGTCAACTAGAATAGCGCTGGAAGGGACCCTGGAGGCCTTCTTGTCCAGCCCCCTGCTCAAGCAGGAGATCTGATACCATTTCAGACAAGGGACTACCAGTCTTTTCTTAAAAATCTCCAGTGAGTGATGAAGCACCCACAACTTCTGAAAGCAACTTCTGTTCCCCTGCTTGATTGTCCTCACTGTCCATTAAGGCCACATGAAGATTTATCTGTGTCCTAAGGGGTACCTGAGTAGTGCAAATGGGTGTGGAGCCTTCTTGGAACTATTGAAAGAATGTAGACTGGAGATAGATGATGTTGTATCCCTCACCCTCTGTTGACAACAAGCATCCTTACCACACACAATTGGAAATGGGGATTCCCTTTCAAGAAAGGGCCTGGTGGCTCAGCAGACTAAAGCATTGTGATTAATATCAGCTGCCTGCAATTACTGTAAGTTCGAATCTCACCAGGCTCAAGGTTGACTCAGCCTTCCATCCTTTCTAAGGTAGGTAAAATGAGGACCCAGTTTGTGGGGGCAATAAGCTGACTTTGAAGTATGAAGGCAATGCATTGTAAGCCTCAGGAGAAGGGCAGCATATAAATCAAATTTAAAAAAAAAAAAGGCCAGCCTGCCTCATGCAGGACCAGGCGTGCTCCTCTTGTTCTCAGATCTGTCGGGGCAGAAGTTGAACTCGGAAGAAACTGCTTCCTGCAAACTTTTCTCCTCCGTGCTTCCAGATGTAGTAGTATCATCCTCCACCTCCTGCTTTGCTGGACAGGAAAACGCCAGCCATGTTTGGGATTGGGAGAAGAATGTCTCATTTGGCGTGCTGTGTGCACGCCAAATGAGACACACACACACACTCACTCCCAAGCTTGGAGACTTATTCACATCTGAGTTTGCAAACTGACAATCATGCCTGGGCTTGGGGAGAAGGCCCTCTCCTTCCTCTGTGGATAAAAGTCCCCAAACTTAGAGCCTGGTTTAGCTCTGCAGACTAAAGCACCGTAATTAACATCCAGCTGTCTGCAATTACACCAGTTCAAATCTCCCCAGGCTCAAGGTTGACTCAGCCTTCCATCCTTTCTAAGGTGGGTAAATTGAGGACCCAGTTTGTGGGGGCAATAAGCTGACTTTGTATAAATATACAAAAGTATGAAGGCTATTGCTTAACGCATTGTAAGCTGCCCTGAGTCTCCGGAGAAGGGCGGCATATAAATCAAATTTTAAAAATTTAAAAAAAACTTAGAATGCTGTGGGGGGGGGGTACGCGCATGCAGTCAGCTGCCAGCAGTTTGGGGAGGTGGGGAATTTGTGTGGCACTGAATTGTCCCCATGTTGAGTTAGCAACTTGTGCAACTTGTTCCAACCTGACATCCAGAGACAGCCAAGCCCAGCAAGTGGCATCGAGCCGGCCACATCCCCAGCCACGCCCACCAAGCCAAACCCACCCAGCCATGCCCACTTAGTCACACAACCTGGCAGTGACCACCCAGCCATGCCCACCATGCCGCTGTGAGTTGTCATATGCCCCCTTTGTGGGCAACTGTAATGTTGATGCAGCCCCCAATGAAATTGAGTTTGACACTCCTGCAATAAAGGATGACACAGTGGGAGAAAACATGGGTGCCCATTTAGCTTCAAGAGCCAAAACAAAATCCAGTGAGCGAATGTCAGTGGAGTTGCACAATCACTCTGGAAGCCTGCAGAGCCCCCAAAGCCTGGGTTTTTTTTTTCCAAAAGTCTAGACAGGAAGTTCTGTTTTTGAATGTCTCCATGTGGAACGTCTCCTGTTCTGAATCCGCCCCCCCCCCCCTTGGGCTTTAGAGAGTTTCAAGCTTCCAGGTCTACAGAATCAATGCAGGAAATGTTACTGTACATTCTCTTCCCCCATTTGCAGTGTGTGCTCTTGCTGTGCACGAGCACACACTGTGAAAAAAGACATTATTTCCTTCCCCCTATTACCTTGGCTGGAGAGTCTTGTGAGGAGGAGCGGATGGCCTGATTATGGAGCAAAAGTTCTTCTCTAGTCTTCATCTTTTGAAGGAATCCTTCTGTGTAAAGAGAAGAACTCGCCCTTAGCAGAACCCAAGCCTGGAACCTCATTTGGTGGTTCCTTCGGGCTTCAGTTTAAACAAGCCCCAGCAGCCCCCAGAGGGCGAGGCCTAGGCTGGAGAGTTTGGGAAGATTGGAACCACCACCTGAATTGGGACAATCAACTGCTCTGTAAGAGCCCAGTGCGTACAGTTGGCAAAACTTCAGCTACTTTGTGAGGTAGTGAAGCTGGGATGTAGTAACTGAATAGATTTTGCTTTGATTGGACAGAACTCACTTCTTCGGATGCACAATGCAGTCAGAGATCTGCACCTCTTCTATTTCAACTTATTTTGCTGTCTAGAGTATTATGTATACCTCAAAGGTTCTGGGTGGATGCATATGAGACCCACACTAGGTCATCTGCTACTCTTGTGTAATTGACGAAGCAGGAATGTTCCCTAGCACCAATTTGCTCTAGTGATTAAGGTTCCTGGCTAGAAACCAGGAGAAGGTGAGTTCTAGTCCTGTCTTAGGTGGTTGGTGACTTTGGACCAGTCTCTCTCGCTCGGCCCATTAACAGACACATGGGCTGTAACAAGCTGGCAGTCCATTCCTGTTGTAGCCAATGGATCAATTGGTTGATCTGAAAAAGATGGACTCTGTTAGGAAGAAAATAAAAATATTCCTATTGGTGAGAATAATCTCTGGCTCTGGAGAGAGAGAAAAAGTTTGTTGGAGATGTGATGTGGTGGATTAGAGAGAAATCATGCTGAGACTGTAAAGCGCTTAGAGAGCGCTCTGTAAAGCGCTCTGTAAAGCATTGTGAAGTGGCATATAAGTCTAAGGGCTATTGTGCTCTCTCTATATCTATCTATCTATCTCTGTCTATCAGCTCTGATGGCACAGTGGTTAGAATGCAGTATTGCAGACTAACTCTGCCGACTGCCAGCATTTCGATTCTCACTAATTCAAGATTGACTCAGCCTTCCATCCTTCCGAAGTGGGTAAAAGGAGGATCCAGATTGTTGGGGGCAAGAAGCTGACTCTGTAACCGCTTAGAGAGGGCTGTAAAGCACTGAAGCGGTATATAAGTGTAAGTGCTATTACACTACTTTCCCCATCTTTTCAGCAGCATTTCAAGAAGCTGAGCATTGCATGCAGATGTTTGTCTTACAGACATTGTTTTAAACCCTTGGCAGGCTATCCCTGTGATTTGGGGGTTGATCTTGATCTGAACTCTGAATGTGGGCAGGGAGATCAGGTTGTCATTGTGTCTGCTTGTTGGTACATGAAACACACAGCATTCATCAGTAGCAAAGAGTGGAAGAAGATTGTGCAACTCCTCTTCGCCACACTAAGGGAATTTGAGGCCAAGTCATTGTGAAACTAGATCCCTGGGCTGCATCTTGGATGAACGTGAGTCTGGCAGGGCTGAATGCTCTCCCCTGTTCCAGCTTCTCAGCTTGAACAACAGGATGAAAAATAGTTGCAGTATCTAATCTTGCCTCAGTCAGTTCATCTGCGAGGAACACACAGACCACTGCTCTTGCCAACTGGGCCTCAGACTTTGCTTCAATTGGCAGGATTTCGAAAGAGTCCTTTGGTTCTTGCTGTGAAGTATTAATTAGAGGCTTGTTGGGGCTCGTTAATACATCCCCCTTTTGTTCTTCAGGGTTGCTTTATCAGTTACTCTGCTGAAACTTTATCAGTAGCTCTGCAGCAACTGTCTGGAGTTATCATCATCATTTAATGACCCCATAATCTCTTGCGGGGTGGAGTCTGGGCAACTGAATGGAACTAGCAGAGCAGATGGCCAGATGCCCTTCCGGTCACCAATGCAGAGTGTTGTTCAGCAGATATATTTTCATCAAACTCACAGTGTCCTGATTGTGAGGCAAGAGCTCCACCTCTAGGCCACCCTCTAGGCCACTCTCGTTTGCTTTCTGGAGTGGTCAGGCAGCAATGAATGGCTTGACTGCAGGTCTTGAGCAAATGGCTTGGGCAGAGTTCAAAAGAGGCCAAGAACAGTCTTCATTTTAAAGAGAAGGATCTTTACACAGAATCCAATGCCCGATCCTTTCGCTGCTACGATAGTTGTGCTGCAAAGATCAGCAAGGCTTCTGTGATGCCCAGCAGCCTTTATTCATGTAAAGGTTTAATGAACAGTTTAAGTAGATCCCAAACATGGCCCTTCCTGGAGCCTTGAGCCTCAGATTTGGGACCCCATGGGGTAATTGGGGAGGCTTCCCCTTGCTGGTGGAAACGTTCCCCCTAGGCCAAGAGATGCAGGGAGGTATGTAAAGCTTATCCAATTTCTCATTGATGGCAAATAATTCTTGGAAAGTTTAGTCATGATTTTAGCTGTTAATTGGCCCTGGCTCATCATCAAGTTGGCATAATTTGGTCTAGCAGAAGGCTATTCAGAAATAGATCATTTAAGATTTTTTAAGGCTGCCATCTCAACAGCAGCTTTATTTAAAATCAAAGCTAGAATATATTAAATAGAAGAAAAGAAAACCAAATGGGGAAACCAAACACATTGTCAGCTAATCTATATAGTTCAGTCCAGAGCCATGGATGCAGAGGTGGGCTCCAGCCGGTTTGGAACAGTTTGGACAAACCTGTTGTTAAATTTTTGCACAGTTCGGAGAACCAGCTAATCACACCACTGGCTGGCCCCTCCTCGCCCCTCCCAGCCACTTCTTATCTCTCCTCGCCAGCTTGGCTGTGGCATAGCAACTGCTGTTCTCTGGCTCCCTCGCTCACTAGCTCGCTTGCCTCAACCATGTGGCCCTGCGGCCCGGCCCACTTGCCTGCCTTCGCCACGGCCTCTCACGTGGCTACCTGCCTATCTGGTGACCCTTCCTTTGCCTGTTTGCCAGCATGAACGGCCTGTTACAGGGCCATCCTAGGACTCCCCTGGTCTGTTACAGGCCAAAATGGAGGGTCCCTGAGCCCGATCTGCCCTCCCCACCCCATTTCCTACTGTACTTACTTTTCGAAGAGCTACAGAAGAGGCTGAGCCATGTGGCAGAGAAGCCAAAGTCTTTTATTCGGAAGCCTGTGAAGCTGTAAGAACGTGAGTTGTAAGGAAAACAGCTTTCCCCATCTGAATAAAAGATTTCGGCTTCTCTGCCATGAGGGCCTGCAGACTTAGTTTTTACCCAGTCTGGTCTGGCTTAGTTTGGGCCCAGTCTGCTTGCTACTGACTGGCTAGTTCAAATGAGCAGCTTCAGGGATTGGGACGTGGCAGCCAATCAACAAGGGCCTTGCAGTTCAGCATATAGGCGAAGCTTGGGTTTGAAAGGGCAAGGGATCACAGTTCCCCATGGGATGTGGGACTGCCAACTCTTTCTGGTTCCTAGACCTTTTGTGGAATCGGCCCAAATTCTCGCAAGCAATCACAGAAGGGAATTTTCACACAGTGCCTGCAGGTTTGCGAGACCTTTCACAAGACTGTTGAAACATTGGAAGTGAGCTCTTGCCGTAGGCGGCCGACTGGATGTGAGCTCTCTTAAGCCAGGGGTGTCAGCCTCGATTTCATTGAGGGCCGCATCAGGTTTTTGTTTGACCTTGGGGGGCCAGCTAAACATCACTCATGTCGGGGGTGCCTGTGGTGGCCCAAGCGCTCTGCCAGCAAAAACAGGCTCCCAAGCTCCGTTTTCTGTGACGGCCTCCTGTAACCCTCTGCAAAACGGAGCTCAGGAGGGCCACATGTGGCATTTCCGAGCTTCATTTTCACTGGCAGAGGAACCATGTTTCACTGTTTCTAGGGCGGCCCCACGGGCCAGATCTGGCCCCCGGGTCTCAAGTTTGATACCCCTGTCATAGGCAGTTGCTGAAATGCAACTTCAGTGATTGGAGGAGCAGTCGGGGGCTGAAGGAGTATGCTGATGGCCACAGGCCTCCCTCTTGCAACCCCTGCCCTACCCCCGATCCCTCCACCCCGAAGGTCCCTTTGTCATGCTTCTTTCTGCTTTCCTTTCCAGGTGTTGATGGGGAAGAGGTCGGATGACCGCGGGGACTGTGGTCATCACCGGCGGAATATTAGCAACTGTCATATTACTGTGCATTATAGCTGTTCTCTGCTACTGCAGGCTCCAGGTACTTTTCGCTTCACAACATGAGTTTTTAAAAATTATTTATTATTACACTTCTATGCCTGGGATGGGAAGGAACTGTTGTGTTACAAGCATGCTGATGTTTTTCTTGGGATTTGGGGGATACCTGTTTTTATCTGGCCAGGATTTTGCATGGCCAGAAACCAGACTAGGTTTGTGTAGGAATTCACAGAGAATGGTGTGTGTGTGAGAGAGGGGGGGGGTCAGGGTGGGTGGGGAGGGGGTGGCTGAGGAATGTGATTTCATATCATAAGTTTTGATTCACCAGTGTGCTCTTT
This sequence comes from Masticophis lateralis, assembly GCA_030761175.1. Taxonomy (NCBI): domain Eukaryota; kingdom Metazoa; phylum Chordata; class Lepidosauria; order Squamata; family Colubridae; genus Masticophis; species Masticophis lateralis. The sequence continues at coordinate 472,381 of JAUDYJ010000015.1, read as the reverse complement.
CCCCGTGGAACCGTCTGCACGTATGCTCTGCCAGAGGAGCGAAGGCTTCCCTTGCCAGCTGCCAAAAAAATCTTGTACAATTGCGAAAAGTCGAGATTTTGATGGTGAGAGTTGCTTTGCAGTACTTCTGGCAGTCTAAAATTGGCATCTGCTGCTGCCACTCACAGCCAAGTGACCACATCAGAAAAAAATCAAACCCTTTCTGTGCAGAACATCTCAAGTCACCTCCATGCTGCCTCTTATTTCATTTCATTTTAGTCAGGTGGATGAGCTGTTGAAGAACTTGTGCAAGGCACATTCTTCTCTTCCAATGGTGTCTGTACAAGGGGCTCCCTTTAGAACAGTGGTCTCCAACTTTGGCAACTTTAAGTCTGGCGGACTTCAACTCCCAGTTGAATTCTGGGAGTTGAAGTCCACCTGGCTTAAAGTTGCCGAAGTTGGAGACCCCTGCTTTAGAAGACTCTCTGGTGAGCCAGATCAGTTGGGAGAGGTTTCCTTTTATCACTAAAATTATGCAGCCACAGAACTGCTTCTCAGCATACTCAAAGGAAAGTCCATCTGGCTGGTAGATCTGAAGGGGGAAGGACAATTGCCAAATCCTAGACCTTGGAAACGGAAGGCAACTTGGTAGTTGTTCAGACTGCATTTGTACTTACAATTTGCAGCTGGGTAAAACAGTTCCAGAATAATTTAATAATTTTTATTTGTTTTTAACTTTTGTATACCATGTTTTATTTTGGCTGTTCACCGCCCTGAGTCCGCAAGGAGAAGGGCGGTTTATAAATTTAAATAAATAAATAAATAAATAAATAAATAAATAAATAAATAAATAAATAAATAAATAAATAAATAAATAAATAAATAAATAAATAAATAAATAAATAAATAAATAAATAAATAAATAAATAAATAAATAAATAAATAAATAAATAAATAAATAAATAAATAAATAAATAAATAAATAAATAAATAAATAAATAAATAAATAAATAAATAAATAAATAAATAAATAAATAAATAAATAAATAAATAAATAAATAAATAAATAATAATCTGGAGCTAAGAAGGTCCACTACATCACCCTCAAAGTGCTTGTTGCATTAACCCAAAGGTGCTTTTTCAAGAGGCAACTGGACTTTCTTGTTTTGTTTTGTTTTTTGAAGACATTTCGCTTCTCATCCAAGAAGCTTCTTCAGCTCTGACAGATAGTGAGTTGTGGTGAGTTAGTTACCTTAAGGATTAAGAGCTGTCTTCTTAAGAGACATTGTGGGAGATTTAGTGAGAGATTGCATTATGGGAAATGTAGTCCAGGACCTGTGAACATATATGTGTGTCTAATTGGCCACTGAGGCTTTCTGCCTGGGTTTTAGAACAAAGACCTGGCCATATGTTGAATTACTTCAGAAGAGAGAACATGCTTTCTGAACAGGGGGACAAACTACCATCCTTTTACACTAGGAAATGGGACAGATTATGAAATATGGATGCACCTCACCTGGACTCACTGTGATTGTCAGTCTTATGTGGTCAAGGATTCCCAAATAAATATAATCTGCATGAAAACCTGTTTGCTAGAGTTTATCTGCCTGTTCCCAGTGGAGCCAGATGCCTGGAGAACAGAACAGGAAGGATTTATATTCCTTGCAGACAGAGTATAAAAAGAATATAAATCCTTCCATTATCCTGTCAGAGCTGAAGAAGCTTCTTGGATGAGAAACAAAATGTCTTCAAAAGAAAAAAAAAACAAGAAAGTCCAGTTGCCTCCGGAAAAAGCACCTTTGGGATAACCAGAACTTGGAAGACTGGGAATCTCTACCGACATTTAGCTATACAATTTGGGATGAAGACCCTTGGAATGGTGTGGGAGTAGGAATGGATTTCCAGAGGAAAAATTGCAGACTACAGGAACCATTTGCACCACTCAGGTGACCCCAAGGACACAGATAAACTTCCAAGGGCTTCAAGGACCCTCTAAAAGGATGCAAATGACCAGCAAACGGATGCAAATGTCTGTAAGGAATATAAATCCTTCCATTCCCTACCATCCTATCAGAGCTGAAGAAGCTTCTTGGATGAGAAGTGAAATGTCTTCAAAAAGAAAAAACAAGAAAGTCCAGTTGCCTCCTGAAAAAGCACCTTTGGGACAACCAGGATGTGGATGACTGAGAATCTCTACAGACTTGTTGGATTAAGGTTCTTCTGCTGGAATCGTGGAGCCAGATACTTTCAGATAGAAGGACAAATGAGTTGGAAGATCAGATCCTTGTTCTTCTTTGTGGCCTTTGCAACTTGCATGTGAGGCAGAGCTTTGGAGTTCCTTAGGACAAAGCTGGAGACAACATCATATGGCCCAAAGGTACAGCTTGCGCCTGCTGAGAAATCTGGATGACTAGGCAAGAGATCAGGTAAGAGATCAAAAATAGATTCCCAAGCCAATTCTATTTGAGTGGGTCTCACCTTAGCCAAGAGAGCCATTGCGATCCCTGGGAAGACCACAGAATGCGGTCAATAGTTAATAGCAAATCTTGGAGAAGGACATTGAGTAGATCATACCGTGTTACTATAAAAAACAGTGTTGTGTTGGGCAAAAGGGCATTTGGCACCCTGCTCAATAATGTAAATAGTTTTGGCCAGCTCAGTCAAGAAGGGAGGGGAGAGGAGGAAGAAGATCTGGCTCTGAAGATGCCATCAGGACCTCTCCCTTCAAGGGATGATAGGCTTAACATCCAGATGGATCTTGACAGACTTGCACACTGGGCCCTATCTAACAAAATGAAATTCAGTGTAGAGAAAAGTCTTACACTTAAGCAAGAAAAACCAAAAGCACATATATAGACTCGGTGAAACCAGGCTTAATAGCAGTGACTGTGAGAGGGATCTTGGAGACTTAGTGGACAACCAACTAAATAGAAGCCAGCTGTGTGCGGTGGCAGTAAAAAAAGCCAACACAATCCTAAACTGCATTAACAATCAAGATCAAGGGAGGTACTACTACCACTCTATAAAGCCTTAGTAAGACCACACCTAGAGTACTGCATCCAGTTTTGGTCACCACACTATAAAAAAGAGGTTAAGACTCTAGAGTGCAGAAAAGAGCAACCAGGATGATTAGGGGACTGGAGGCTAAAACATACGATGAACGGTTGCTGGAACTGGCATGGCTAGTCTAGTGAAGAGAAGGACCAGGGGAGACAGGATAGCATCTTACAATATTTGAGGGGCTGCCACAGAGAGGGGGGGCTCAAGCTATTTTCCAAGGAACCTGAAGGCCAGACAAGGAATAATGGATGGAAACTGATCAAGGAGAGATTCAACCTGGAAATAAGGAGAAAGTTTCTGACAGTGAGAACAATCAACCCATGGAACAGAAGTTGCCTTTGGAAGTTGTGGGAGCTTCATCACTGGAAGCTTTCAAGAAGAGACTGGACAGCCATCTGTCAGAAATGGTGTAGATCTCTTGCTTGGGGGGCTGGACTAGATGACCTCCCAGGTCCCTTCCAATTCTGTTAATCTGAATCTGAGGGCAGCAAGAACTATGTGTTGGTGGAGAATATTTGGCTCCCAGACGAGGAGAGGAGAATTCACCTGAACAGAAAGGCCAAGTTGCTTTGGGCAGGCGGCTGTTATGACAAACACCCGGGGGAGGGGAGGAAATGGAAGGGGGGAGCTACAGATCTATGGCAGCCTTGCCGTGTCCTCCTCCCATAGAGTATCCTCCTCCTCTGGAATGAATCGGGTGTTTTAAGTCTGGGAGAGACCTCTGCATGTCCTGCAGTGCTCCCTTAGCTGCTCAGCATCTGATGCTCCTTGGGCCTTCTCTTCCACAGTGCTTTTTTTTCACCCTGACTGCCTGAGGCAAGACACACAGCCTCAAACTCATCATGTGCAAGGAACATCCTCCAGCAATGATCACTTAGAAGCCAGCAATCAGAACCACACATCAGTGTGTGGAAATTGTGTTGATGCCCAAACCAGCGAGTGGGAGTCTCCAGCAGTCAGAGGACGATCACTCCACCCAGCATCCAGAAATGCTTCAGGAGATTTGATCTTCCAGAGTTCAACTTAAGAATGTGATGGATCCTGGGAAGTTGGGGTCAGCCATGGTCCCCAAATAGGACATGTTACCCACAGCTGTGCAGAAGTCGGAGAGCCTCTTTCCAGGTGCTTCACTGGGAGTCTTGGATGGCACCAAGGACATGAATATGGAATATAGAATGGAAAGGAAAGGAATGGAATAGAAATGAACTGGAAGGGACTTTCTAGTCCAGCCCCTTGCTCAAGCAGGAGAACCTATACCATTTCAGACAAGTGGCTGTCCAGGCTCTTCTTAAAAACCTCTAGTGTGGAGTGCCTATGATTTCTGAAGGCCAGCTGTTCCACTGGTTAATTGGCCTCACTGTTAGGAAGTTTCTCCTAATTTCAAATTGCTTCTCTCTTTGATGAGCTTCCATCCATGGTTTCTTGTCCTGCCTTCTGGTGCTTTGGAGAACAAGTTGATTTCCTCTTCTTTGTGGCAGCCTGTCAAATACTGGAATACTGCTTTCATGTCACCCCTAATTCTTCGTTTCTCTAGACTGGCCAAACCCAAATCCTGCAGTTGTTCTTCAGATGGTTTAGTCTCCAGAGACTAAACTCCAAAGAGTTTAGTCTCTTTGAACATCTTAGTTGTTCTTCTCTGAACTTTTTCCAAAGTCTTTTTTGTAGTATGGTGACCAAAATTGGTTGCTGTATTCCAGGTGTGGTCTTACTAGAGGTCTTACTAGAGTTTTATAAAGCGGTACTAATACTTCACGTGATCTTGATTCTATGCCTCTGTTTCTACAACCCAGGATTGTACTAGCTTTTTTGACTGCTGCTGCACACTGCTGGCTCATATTCAAGCGATCATCGACTAAGACTCCAAAATCCCTCTCACAGTTACTGTTTTTGAGCCAGGTCTTAATACCTTTGGTTATTTACTTACTTATACCTTTGGTTTTTCTTGCCTAAATGTAATACTTTGCTTTTCTCCACATTAAAATTCATTTTGTTGTATAGGCCCCATTGTTCAAGTTTGTCAAGATCTTTTTGGATCCTGACTTCTCTTCTGGGGTGTTAGCTATTCCTGCTAGTTTAGTATCAACTGCAAATTTGATGAGTTCCTTTTCTATTCCCTCATCTAAGTCATTAATTAAGATATTGAAGAGTACTTGGCTTAAGACGGAACCTTGTGCTACCCCTGTGCTGTTTACTTCTCTCCATGTAGATGTAGTACCATTAAGGACTACTTGTTGAGTATGGTTTGTCAGCCAGTTACAAATCCATCTGATGGTGATGCTATCTATCCCACTTTTTTCTAACTTACCAAGTAGATTGTGGTCTATTTTGTCAAATATCTTGCTGAAGTCTAAGTATATTATGTCCACAGTATTTCGCTGGTCTACAAATTTAGTTGCTATGTTGAAGAATGAAATAAGATTGGCTTGGCATAATCTGTTTTTAACAAACGCATGCTGGCTACTAATTATAACTTTATTTGCTTCTAATTGTTCACAGATCTGTTTTTTTTATTATCTTTTCCAGGATCTTCCCAGGTATTGATGTTAAGCTGATTAGACTGTAATTTCCTGGGTCTGTTTTTTTCCCTTTCTTGAAGATGGGAACCACATCAGCCTTTTTCAAATCCTCTAGTACTTCCCTGGTGCTCCAGGATTTTTGAAAGATATGGTACACTAGTTCTGAAATAACATCTGTCAGCTCCTTCAAAACTCTGGGATGTAATCTGTCAGGTCCCAGTGATTTATATTTGTTGACGTCAGATAGGTGTTCTCTTACCATTTTCTTGCTTATTTTAATTTTTATTTCTAGTTTGTCTTTTACAAGGGTGTGGGTTTTTTTGGTACATTGGGCTATAATTTCTTTTTGCATGAAAACTGATGCAAAGAATGAATTAAACAGCTCTTGAATGATTTAAATGAATCATTAAAATGAATGATTTAAATGAATGATTTAAATGAATGCATTTAAATCTGGGATTGGAGCCAGATCAAGCCATATAAACTGATATGGTAATTTCTTCACTTCCTTGGGGCATGGCATTGTTTTATGGCCCAGAACGTTATAGGGTCTCCAGATTGAGCAGGGGTTGGGCGAAGACCTCCAAGGTCCCTTCCAACCCTTTTATTTTATGTCAGAGTCTCACAACCTTCCATGAAGTAGTCTCTGGGCATGGACAAATTCCAAAGGGGGAAAATCAGGAATGAAGCTGCAAGAGACAAAAGACTTGAAAACATTAAGAAAAAAAATAGAAAGCAAATGTTTAGCACCCATTGATGTGCTGTGCATAATGCAGACATTTACCAAGGGATTTTTGGTGGGAGCAATGGATCAACTGCAGGGAAGTCGAAATATCCAAGGGCTGGGTGCCCAACAGGAAAGGCAAAACACAAAAAAGCAAATGTTCCAAGTTGGAACATTTTGGGTTTGTTTTTTATATTCCTCATTTGCTCATTCATTTCCTATCCTCAAAAGCTAGAAAATTGGCCAAGGCTATATTAAACGACAGTAAAATACCTGGAACATTCTGGGACTGCTAAATTACAGCCTAGGTGTATCCACAGTGCAGGAGCTGATGCATTTGCATGATGCTTGCATTTATTCATGTACAGATAAACTACTGGTTGAGATTCTCAGGGTTAGGAAACCCACCAGCCGGTTTGTGGAGGGGAGGGGAACACCAGCAACATCACCTGCATTCAAAGAGGGTCCCAGTATGTAGTCCCTCTCAAGATGTACAGGTAGTCGATTGAGCCCAACATTTCTGTTGCTAAATGAGATAGTTTTTAAGTGAGTTTTGCCCTATTTTATTACCTTTCTTGCCACACAACTGTTAAATGAACCTGGCTGCTCACTTTGCTCATCAGAAGGTCACAAAAGGTCACATGACCCCAGGACATGGCAACCGTCATAAATACAAATCATTTGCCAAGTGCCTGAATTTTGATCACGTGACCCGGGGGATGCTGCAACAGTCGTAAGTGTGAAAAGCGGTCATCAGTTACATATTTTCTAGTGCCATTATATCTTTGAATGGTCACTGTTGTAAGTTAAGGACTACTTGGCTCTCCGATCTGGGCTGCAGTGGTTGGATGATCTCAGAAGGCCTGTTTCCCTCTGTAGGCCACCAGCTCACTGACCCAGGCCAGCCGGAGCCCATAGGGAAGAGGAGCCTGGAGCAGAAGCCAGCCGGGCAGACGGTGCTCACCCAAGACTATGGGGCAGCCCAAGACAACTGTGCCAGAGGGCCAGGGAGCCCCGTTCCTGGCAGCAAAAGCTTTGGGGCTTTTACAGGAGACCTTGAGCCTCATTTGAGAGGCTAACCTGTTGGATTAAAACGAGGGCCACAAGAGCAATAGCAGTGGCACTTAGACGTACATTTACAGCCCTCTCTAAGCAGTTTACAGAGTCAGCCTCTTGCCCCCAACAATCTGGGTCCTCATTTTACCCACCTCGGAAGGATGGAAGGCTGAGTCAACCTTGAGCCTGGTGAGACTCGAACTGCCAAACTGGCAGTCAGCAGAAGTAGCCTGCAGTACTGCACTCTAATCAATGTGCCACCTTATTGGCTCATAACAAAATGATGTTCAGTTGAAAAAAAATCTAAAAAAACTTGCTTGTTTAATTACTAAAAGCAATTAGATGGAAAGCTGGCTGAGTAACAGTAAATAATGGAAGAATGTGGTTAATTGACAGCATAATCCCATGAAAAATTCCTAAAAACTCACGGTAGACTGACTGAATTAGCCTATTTTGTGTTTTTTGCAAAACACAGCGAAACATAAAATCTTTGTGCTCCTAATGACATTTAAACTAACTCTGCTTTAGCACGTTGCATAAATGCAGCCTTCAATTGTCTCCTAATTAAGAATTCTAAGGTTGCAGCTTTGATTGATTTCAACTTGATCCTAGAATCTGATGGGATCCAATGTAAGAATTCACTACTACATCAACCTTCCGGCCAAAGGGAGCCTGCCATCTCGTTTCATTGCCATTGGCTGATATTTTTGGCAAGAAAAGCTGCCCCCACAGCTATGACCCGCAGCTGCCATTGTGCCTCCTCCTGATTCCCAGGATAATAAAAGGCCTCAGGACACTTGAAAAGACTATGCAGGGGGATCTTCCCTCCACTGCTGGCTGCAGAGGAGAAGACCCAAGAAGAGGAGAAGGGGAAGGGAAGATGCTAGAAATGAATATCTTGACTTGAACATTGGGTCCTCTCCAACAAATGCAATTGAGTGGTGACAGAAGTAAGATCCTCCACTTAGGCAGTGAAAATCAAACGCAGGGCACAGAATAGGCAGTACTGGTACAGTACTAACAGTAGTAACTGAAAGGGAGATCTAGGAGTCTAGTGGACAATCATTTAAATATAAGCCAGCTGTTCTGACCCGGCTTCCAAACACGACAAACCCTCTGTAGTTATATCAATGATTCCTTTATTAGGAGCGCCAGCAGCCGTAGCAAAACATCTCTCTCTCTCTCTCACAGCAGGCTAACAAGTCTGTCAGGCAGGGAGATGAATAGTTGTCTGCCACACCTATTCATCTCCACCCCCAACCTTTTAATCCCCAGAGCTAGGGTGGAGCTTCCCTAGCAGTGGTGGCTCTTCCTTCCCAAGGATCGGCCCACAGCTTTCCACTCCTCTCCTCTCCTCTGCCTTCTGTGCATCTGCGTGTCAGGCATTGGACCCATCTGTTCCTCCTCTTCCTCATCAGCCACCTCCAGACCTGGGGGCTGTTGACTCTCCATCTGAGGGCTGACGGACATCCCAGGTTCCACTCTGGCTCTCTGACAGCTCCATTCCCACTTCCTCCTCAGAGCTCTCAGGTTGCCTTGATGCTGGTCCTGACTCCCATGCCACCTCTTCATTTGATTGAGTTGCTGGAGGGGCCAATGGCCGACAGGCCACAACACCAGCAGTGTGTTGCAGCTGCCCCAAAAGCCAACCCAATCCTAAACTTCATTAACAGAGGGATAGTATCAAGATTTGCTTTATGCTGCACTGGTCAGGCCAAACCTGGAATACTCTAGAAAGGGTACAGAGAAGAGTAGCCAAGATAATAAAGGCTAAATTGTATGATGAATGGTTGAAGAAACTAGGTTTGCCTAGTTTAACAAAGAAAAGGACTAGAGGGGACATGATAGCAGACTTCCAACACAGAAGGACAGTGGCAGGAAAGAGGGAGTCGATTTATTGCCCCAAACACCAGAGGGCAGGACAAGAAGCAACAAGGAAAATTTTCCTATCAGCGAGTAAAAATTAATCAGTGGAACAGCTTGTCTCCTGGAGTTGTGGGTGCTGCCTTGCTGGAGGCTTTCAAGGAAAGATTGGACAACTATTTGTCCAGGATGCAATAAGGACAAGGGCAGACTGGGAATACAAGTTAAAATAGCCAAGAGAAAATAATAAGAGAACTCTATTCTAGATGAGTTCAACTAACCAGGTCCTTAGGGATTACATCCCAGAGCTGGCAGATGTGATCTTAGAACCATTGAACCATATCTTCCCAAAGATTCTGGAACACCAGGGAACTACCAGAGCACTGGAAAAGAGCTGATGTGGTTTCCATCTTCAAAAAAGGGAAAACAGCAGATCCAGGAAACTACAGATCAATCAGTCTGACATTAATATCTGGGAAGATCCTGGAAAAGATATTTTTTAAAAAAAACCTAGATCTGCGAACACCTAGAGGCAAGCAAGGTTATAACCAGAAGCCAACATGGGTTTGTCAAAAACAGATCATGCCAATCTTATTTCATTTTTTGACAAAGTGTATAGTAGACATAATATACTAGGACTTCAATAAGGCATTTGACCAAGTAGGCCACAGCACTACTTCTTGGTAAGCTAGAAAAATGTGGGATAGACAGCATCATCACCATTATTGGATTGACAAACTGCATTTCACTGTGTACAACCTTAATGGAACTACATCTTCATGGAGGGAAGTAAGCGATGGGGTACCCCAAGGCTCTGTTTTAGGCCCAGTACTCTTCAATACTTCATCAAAGATTTAGAAGGAGAATGCATAAAATGTGAAGACAACACCAAGTTGGCAGGAATCGCCAACACCCCAGGAGATAGGCTCAAGATACTGAAGGATCTCAAGAGACTTGAACTCTGGATCCTATCTAACAAAGTGAAATTCAGTGTAGAGAAAAGTAAGGTTTTACACTTAGGCAAAAAAACCCCAAATGTACAAGTACATGAAACCTGGCTGAATAATAGTAACTGTGAGAGAGATCTTGGAGTCCTAGTGGACAATCATTTAAATATGAGCCAGCAGTGTGCTACAGCTGGCAAAAAAGCCTATAGAATCAAGGTCACATGAAGCGTTAGTACTGCTTTGTAAGGCCTTGGTAAGACCACACTTGGAATTCTGCATCCAGTTTTGGTCAGCACACTATAAAAAGATGTAGAAACTCTGGAAAGAAAACAGAACAGCAACAAATATGATTAGGGGGCTGGAGGCTAAAACACACAAAGAATGGTTGCAGGAATTGGGTGCATCTAGTCAAGTGAAAAGGACTTCTTGGATAGCAGTGTTCCAATATTTGAGGGCTGCCACAAAGAAGATGGGACAACCTACTCTCCAAAGCACAAGAAGGCAATACAGGAAGCAATGGTGGAAACCAATCAAGGAGAGAAGCAACCTAGAACTAAGGAGAAATTTTATGACAAAACAATTAACCCATAGAAGGGCTTGCCTCCAGAAGTTTTGGGTGCTTCATCACGGAAGATGTGCGTACGTGCCCGAACCCCCAAAATGCAATGTGCGCACGGCCCCTGCACATGCACCCGGGGATGAGCATGGGTCCTCGCACGCGCTGTCCCGCATGTATGGACACGTGCCTTGCCCTGCTGTGCATGTGCGGCAGAGACCCAAAGACCAGCTGGCTGGTGGGAGGTACGGTGGCATGCGCAGCGGAGCTGAACTGGGGCGGCAGCTCACGTGCCCACAGAGAGGGTGCTGCGTGACACCTCTGGCACGTGTGCCATAGGTTCACCATCAGAGGTATATGGTTTCCTGCTTGAGTAGGGGGCTGGACTAGAAGACCTCCAAGGTCCCTTCCAGTCCCATTATTCTGTGGTCCTATGATCCCCTGACTGAGGAGCTCCCGGCCAGACCTGGCTGGACTTCCCAAGAACTGGGAAGGGGCTTTGGACAGTCCCAGTCTGGAGGTTGTTCAGCGCGCGTTCCCGTTGCGAACCAGTAGTAAAGGTCAGTGGAATCCACCCCTGGCTCCCCTTGATGTGCTCCTCTCCAATACTCTCAACTGCCCTGAGAGGGCCAACAGATTCCAGCTGGAAAACCAAGGGCGAGAGAGGAAGGGAGGGAGAGATAAAAAAAAAAAGCTCTATCTCTACTGGCTGCACAGTGTGGGGCCTCACGTTGCTCTGATCTGGATCTGAAATGCCTGCAAGAGCCGATAAGGACCCCCAAGGGAGAAGCCTCAGTACAGGAAGGTACAAGAATGGGCGTCTAATGGGCATGATGGAAACCTGGTGGGATGGAAGTTGAAAGTGGTCTACAGTATGTGTGAAAGGAAGGCCTAGCTGAGGCATGAGAGGACCTTTAGGGCCTTGAGAGAATCTTAGGGAGGCTGCCAGGCCTGGGAAAAGAGGAGGGGGCCACTGCAGACCAGACCCTGAGCACTCTTCTGGGGTGTGTTATTAAGCAGGCGATTGATGAGCAGTTATTTATGTGATTTATTTTTTACATTTTTGAACCAACCATCTCCCTCAGATTTAGAAAGTGTCACACTGCACGGCTTAGTAGAAAGAGAGAGGGGTGTTGATTCCTGGCCCTGGCATAATTTGAAATTACACTGTTATATAAAAGTTGTGGGAGCTTCTTCACTTAGGGACTTTCAAGAAGAGACTGGACTGCCATTTGTCAGAAATGGTGTAGGGTCTCCTGCTTGGGCAGGGGGGTTGGACTAGATGACCTCCAAGGTCCCTTCCAACTCTCTTAATCTAATCTATACAAGACGGCCTTGGAGGAGTGAGGAAACAGGCTCTTTGAAGCAGAACTTGGGCACATCTGTTCTTGAATGGTTGGAGGGTCCTTCATGCCACAGGATCCTCCACCAAAGGAGTAATGTCCCCTTTTGCAATTGCCTAAAGTCCCCATTTCTTTGGCTCCTGCTGCCCTGCGCAAGGAAGAGACCATCCTGTGCTCAGCCCTGGGATGAGTCAGAGAGACATTCTCGTTTGCTGACTTAGAAGGTGGCTGAAAAAAACTCTATCTATGGCTTCTGGCACTCTGAATTTTAACTGTCCTGCTGTCCTAACAAAGATCTAAACTTCTCTTTCCTTCTGGTTAGCTTGATGGCTTCTCATTTTCAGCTCAGAGTTTTCTGCAGCCACTTTATTTTTGAAGATCCTGTCCCTTTTTCTTCTTCTTACTAGAACCTTGCAATTCCACATTTAGTCTGCTCTTTTCAAAAAAAGGCTCTTAATATTTAATTATTTGGGAGCAGATCATTTGTTCTCTGTTTTCTAATGTGCTGTGATTCTTTAAAGTGTCTCTGTCATGGTGTCAATATTGTGTGAGAGTGACAATGATTGTGAATTCCTACAAACCAAGCCAGAGTCTGCTTATCCAAGTTGAGCACGCCAAGTTCACACATGGTAGAAACTGTGGTTGGCAAATACCAGTAGCCGAGTTGCCTGTTGCAGCAAGCCCAGTCTAAACTGGCTGCCTTCACCATGTGTGAACCAGTTCCCTGGGAAGGGGTTTCTTGTGAGGGTTGTAGAGAAGCACCTCTTGGCCTGGAGAAAGAGTTACGGCCCATGCAAATTGTTTCTCTTTTCCAGTATTATTGTTGCAAGAAGGATGAATCGGAAGAGGACGGCGACGAGCCCGACTTCCCTGCAGATTCACACATTCCCCCCCTGCACTGCAACCGTAACGTGGCTCTGACCAACGGCCCTTCCTTGTACCGCTCCCCCTACAAGAAGCCCTCCCTGTCCCGGACTGGTTGCCCCAGCTGCTCCCAGTATGAGCCTCCAACGTTCTTCCTGCAGGAGCCCGAAGAGGAAGTCCGCAACGGGGGTGACCTGGTCAATTACAAGGCCATCAGCCAAGAAGACCTGGAGTTGCCCATCGGCCTGAGCGGTGGTCTCCAGGCCCTCAACCCCAACCGGCTCTCCGCCATGCGTGAAGCCTTCTCCCGCAGCCGCAGCATCAGCACAGATGTCTGACCGGTCTGGCCGAAGAGGCCCCATTCCCCCCTCAACTCGCAGGCTCGGCTAAAGGCTGAAGGTAACTTCTGCTTCCCAGCCGCTTGCTCTCTCGTCTTGTATGAATGGGGCCAGGAGCACGGCTGTCTTGGTAGAGAGAATCCATTTTCTAACCATGGTCAAAGGAGCTCTTCCTTTCTTCCTGTAGGTGAGGTTTTTGATACAGGACATCCTTTTGTATGAATATGCAAACTGGTTTGCCACTCTTCAGCCTGCACAAGGTGTGGCCTCTGCTTTCCCCGATGGGTGGGGGTGGGGAAAGAGGCTGGAACTGAGCTAGGGCCAGATGTTTTTGCAAATTGCTTAGTGCGAATCCAACTATTTCCCCCTGCAGTGTCCCCACCATACATTCAATCTACTCTATGAAAGCCTTGTACCTGCCCACCCCTTCGAGGGAGGCCCTCCCTTTCCCCTGGTTGCTTTAAAAGAGCTGTTTTGAATGACAGAAGAAACATGCCAGGAATGTGGTCAGGATTGTCCCTGTCCATTATGTCCAGCTTAGATCTCAGCTTTAGTTTGGTCCTGGCCTGTTTTTTGTTGCTCAGTAAGGGTGGAGGGCTGCCGAGGACCATGAAGGTATTTGGTTGGCATCTGTGGGGGGGCAGGACTTTCCCATGTTTGAACAGTGGTGTTGCCTGCTGTAGGACTTCCTCTATCTCACCTGCAATGAAATGCATCAGTGGTTTTGGCAGCCAAACCAGAGGTGACTCTGCTGTGCTCTGGGCCTCTTGTTCTTTGTCCCCTGTCCCAGCTTCCCCTCTGAGTATCCAGGAGGCAGACGCAGAGGGACAGTGGGCACAGGCACTTCTGCAGGCATAGGGGCATTCCTTTTCTTTGGGACAGAAAGGATGCAGCTTGGAGCTCCTGGCAGTAAAATTTAGTGCAGCGATATTCACAATGGCAGCCTGTTAGAGAAGGCACCTTCCCTCAACCTGCCTCCAAGAAAGCAAGGGTCTGGCTAGATGGGACGTCAGCAGGGAGACGAGACCTAAAAGACAGGAGGACAGATTGCCTTCAGAGGCCACCTGAGATAAAGAAGGCTAGTCCACACCACTGCTCCACCAAGCCTTTGAGTCTGGAGGCAGCAGTGGGATGGAGACTGCCCCACAGTGCCCAGAGAAAAATGGTTCCCCTGTGGGATCTGACAGTGTGCTCAGGTAGCTTGTAAAACTGGCATTCACAAGTTAGGTGCTGGGGACGATGGGAATCCGACCTGTGGGAAGAACCCCAGGCTGGGCAGTTTGAGTTCAACCTATTCAAACTCCTCTGGAGTGGGCACAGGGCATGAGAGCCCAAGAGGCAAAGGGCCATCTGACAAAGAGCAGAAATGGGTGTCAGTTCAGAGACGAGTCAGTAGCGTCACTGATCCAGGTGGGCTTTTTCCATCTAATTTGAAATTAATGTTCATGTCTTGCTTTGGCTGCATCCAATAAAATGCATTCATGTTGGTCTTCAGTGATCTGTAACTAGTTGCTGCTTCCAAAAAACTATTTTGTATAATTCTTAAAATTTGTATTGGTTTCAGTGACACTCTTAAAAAATGCTACGATTTGTTGCTTATAAGTATGGCTATTTATTTTTCCCCTTTATATATCTTTGAAATAAATTCTAACTATTTCATGAATTTTCATTTACCTTTACTTGTGATAAACATGTACAGGACTTCTGGATTCCGAAAATAAAATAAAAAACTTACCTTGACTTGTTACCAAATGAAGTGTTTCTTTATGATATTAAGAAAATTCTTTAACACCTTTAAGAAGAGTGGGGAGGGGAGTGCTCCATCTGTTTTATGGCCCACAAGCATGCGAAAGCTTGTGGGCCATAAAGGGGCAAAAGGGGAAGCCCTTTTAAAATGGGGATTTAAGAAATGGGGACACCAATTTCTCCTCTTACAATTCCTGCCTCTGCCTCCAACCCTGGCCCTCCCACCCTCTTTGGAATGTGGCGTTGAGATGCCACACTTGCGTTGTCTTAATGCCTTATTTTACTGCACCAAAGTCAATGCCTTTTTTTCCTTTTTCCTTGCTTTCCCCCACTATCCACTATGTATTCTTCTTGTATGACATATTATAAATTAATAAAACTATGGAAAATAAAAAGGAAAAAAATAATGTAAAAAAGAGACGCTACACCTGCTGAGCGTGGAGCCCCTTCATGTAGTATCTCCTCCAGACAGCTTCCTTCTCTTCCTTTTGAATCGAATCGAATACTCTATTTGGCCAACTGTGATTACACACACAAGCTTTCAGTGTGCATTATTACTACAGAGTAATAAACATAATAAAGATACCAGTAAGAGGGGATAAGATGATATAATAATAATAATAATAATAATAATAATAATAATAATAATAATAATAATAATAATAATAATATAAAAAAGAAGGTACTTGGTTGATACCTAGGACGCTGGCAGCAACCCGTATCAACCATTAGCACCAGTCAATGGTATTTGTGATGCATTTTTGAATTTATTTATTTATTTGTTTATTTATTTATTTATTTATTCAATTTATATGCCACCCTTCTCCGGAGACTCAGGACAGCTTACAATGCATTAAGCAATAGCCTTCATACTTTTGTATATACCTGCTTAGTAGGGCTTTTGCCCCCCCACCCCCAAGCGGTGTTCTTTTTTATACAAAGTCAGCTTATTGCTCCCACAATCTGGGAGCAATAAGCTGACTTTACCTACCTCGAAATCAATAAGCTGATTTTACCTACCTCGAAAGGATGGAAGGCTGAGTCAACCTTGAGCCTGATGAGATTCAAACTTGTAGTAATTGCAGGCAGCTGGTGCTAATTAACAGCACTTTAGTCTGCTGCGCCACCAACTCTTATATGAATGTTCAGTTGACTGAGTTTCATGTTTAATGAATAAAGTAAATAATAATAATAATAATAATAATAATAATAAGTTTCCCCGAAAATAAGCCCTTTCCGAAGGCTAAGCGCTTATTTCAGGGTTCAAAAAAATATAAGTGTCTTATTTTCAGGGAAATACGGTAATAATAATACGGAACATAAAATGGAAAAAGTTGTTGAAACCGAGATGGTGAAGATCTTGTGGGACTTTCAAATACAGGCAGATCGTCATTTGGAACACAACACGCCAGATATCACAGTTGTTGAGGGCCGAAGCATACAATTTATTGATATCGCTGTACCCAGAGACACCAGAGTTGAAGAAAAAGAACTTCAGCCATTAGCACCAGTCAATAGTATTTGTGACACATTTTTAAATGTCTAGTTGACTGAGTTTCATGTTTAATGAATAAAAGGAATTATAATAAACAACATTCAGATTTGCCTATCCCAGGTCCTTGGTAAGGATTCTATAGATAGACAAAAATGCCAAACACAGTCTGAACATTTGGCTGACACTGCAATGATCAATAATAATAATAGTAATAATAATAATAACATAATGGGTGAATATACAGCACTATAAGAATTAGATGTTCAGCAGAGTGATGTCCCTGTGTCTAGTTGTTTTGGCATGCAGTGCCCTGTAGCACTATCCCGAAGGGAGGAATTTAAATAGTTTATGTCCAGGATATGTGGGGTCTGTAGCAGTGGTGAAATCTAAAATTTGTTACTACCGGTCCTGTGGGTGTGGCTTGGGGGGGGGTGTTATGTGACTGGGTGGGCATGGCCAATTATTTATTTATTTATTTATTTATTATTTATTTATTTATTTTACTTTTAAAGCCATTTTTTCTACAACCTCTTCGTCCAAGAGGTTGTAAAAATGCTTTCAAAAGGTTCTGACGATCCCAGCTGAGTTGCCTGCCAATCAGGCAACTCAGCTGGGATCGTCAGAGCTTGGACTGTCAGAGCCATTTAAAAGAAAAAAAAGCCTCTGATGATCGCGCAGCTCAGCTGGGCATGGGGGGGGGGGGGCAGGGATTTTTGCTACCGGTCTCCGAACAATCTGCATCCATTGCTACTAGATCGGGCGATCCGGTCCGAACCGGGAGCATTTCACCCCTGGTCTGTAGATATTTTCTCAGCCCTCTTTTTGACCAGTGCAGTATACAGGTCCTCAATGGAAGGCAGGCTGGTTGCAATTGTTTTTTCTGCAGTCCTAACTATCCATTGGAGTCTATACCTGTCCTGTTTGGTTGCTGTACCAAACCAAACAGTTCTAGAAATACGAGTGAGACTCAACAATTCCTCTGTAGAGCTGGGTCAACAGCTCCTGGGGACATCTGAACTTCCTGAGTTGACGCAGGAAGAACATTCCTTGTGTCTTTTTAATGATGGTTCTAATTTAGTTGTCCATTTCCAGCCCCGGGAGATTATAGAACCCAAAAACTTGAAGGATTCCACTGCTGATACTATGTTGCCAAAACAAATGGAAAAAAAAAACTTACAGGGATCAGAAACCTTATTTAAAGTACACTTACAGTACCATTCAACAGTAAAAAGGATAAAGTTTATTACTTTGTAAACAAATACAGTTTGTTATAAAGTTATAAAGTGCAGCTATGTTTTACTTATCCTATACAATATGCTGGCATTATGAGTTTGATATTTAAGAGTTTGATTACAAAATAAAACATTTCTGCCAGATGTGCACTTACATGTTATATTTAGTGGACTTTACTACCTGCCCTTCATTAATTTATATTTACTGCTGAGTGAGAATAAAGACAAAGTGCTTAAGCCTGAAATGACAGGGCTCTTCTGCTTTTAGTGATTTGATTGCCATTTTAGTATCTAAAGCTGATGCAAATGTCATTCCCACTAATTCCCACCAAAATGGATGCAAGTCCTCAAATATTCTTCATTGCAACACATGGGGCAATTATTAACTGCAGGACTGGAGAGAAGGGTTCAGCATACCTTTCACTTGGTTTTGTGTCTCACTTAAAGCCCCTTCCCCAAGCCTTGAGGGGACCATGGGACAGACTCTTAAGGCAGAGAGATGGAAGGAAAGAGCCAAGGCGGGGGGGGGGGGGGATTCTAATTTGAGCCCAGTCCTGCAACAAGTGACGTGCCAGTAACAGGAAAGCAAAGCCAGCCTGGCAAGCTCTGAATGGATGCAGAGGAGGCAGATGTGAGGGACAGTGGGGAAAAGCAGCTAGATGGTCATGGACAAAATCACTCGTGGGAAGAAAGTCATGTACAGGTAGATCAAAGGTTTGTTCAGTGAATTAAAAGAAAAATCCAGAATTCTGCAGGCGACGTTGGTGGTCAAGTGGGAACCCCCTTCGCAGCTTCAGGAAAAGAGAAGCGAGAACCACAAGGTGATGCCTGATGGCGCTAAGCTCTGGTTGCTCTTCCTCAGACATGGGATGCCGTTGCTCCCCTTTAGGAACGGGGTATGCGGCAGGATCGGCAGCAGGCCTTGCTGTAGTACCAGTGGCCACAGAGGTTCACCTTAATCGCCAGAGCGCAGTTGGTCCCCGCCTGGTCCTGGCAACTGTCGTCTGTGGGAGGGCCACAAGGTCAGGGAGGTCATCTGAGGCAAGAGGGAGAGCCACGTTGGGCCCCAGTGCCTGCCCCAGTGCCAGCCTCCACCTTGTCTGCCCAAGTGCTGAGCAGCATCGATGCCTCAGCAAGGGATGTGGGGTGTCCCCCCTTCCGGCTCTGGGTCACACACAGAATAAACCCCAGCGTTTTCTTTTAAATATGGTCTTTGAAGGTAGGGTGGGGCAAAGAACTGGGGGCTTTCCTGAACCTTTGATATGCACCCTCTCAAGGTAAAAAAAGGGTATCCTCCCTCCCCTTAGGTGACCTGGCATAGCCCCGCCTTAAAACCCCTCCCCACTGCAAATGGCCAGGAAGTCTTTCTGAGGGGGTGGGGAGGTGGCCAAGGGAAGAACTTCTGGGTCCTCTTCTGGAGAGGAAGACTCATCAGATGATTCGTGTGGAAGGTTGTGGTGTGGTCAGATCAGCATAAGGACCAGGATAGAGAGAGAAACCGGGTTTCCCAGCGCTGGAGCTCCAACACTGCCAGGCATGGCTCACTATCCCAGCACTCCCCGTCTGCCAGGTATCCCAGCTAACCTGGTGGCTCTGTTGGGCAAGGATGGAGGTCACAGGTCTGCTTCGCAACTGGTTTCAAGAGTGGGTCACACCCACGGACAAGATCCTTCCCTTGGTAACACTTGACATCCCGCATCCGCACGCCAATTCCGCAGGTTTTTGTGCACTGGGAGGTAGGAACAAAAGCTTTTTGGCAAACTTAAGACAACCAGAACCATTCAAAAGGAGCTCCAGCCTTTCAGAAAAGCTGGCAGATCAAGGAGAGGAGGAGGAGGAGGAGGAGGAGGAGGAGGAAACTAGTAGTTTTGCAGCTGTTTTAAATACATTGCAGGTGAGCCAACATCACCTCTCCTGAGCTCTTGGCTGCAGTCGATGGGCTCCTGCTGTTTTCAAATTGGTGCAGTGTCCTAATGCAGGAAGCCCAGGAGACAACCCGCCCCCCCCCCCAGCCCCACTCCCAACCAGCTGGGGGAGGGGAATTGCACCTCCACATTTCATCTCTCAGGAGTTTCATTTATTTTATGGGTTGGGAATCTAAGAAAGTTGTTCTTGACTGAACACCCCACAGCTTTCTCCTCTATGCTGGGGGAGTGGCAGCTGTGCGTGCCAACAGGGACTCTCTGCCTCTTTGCTCTGCATATTTATAGCAAGGCCTGTCCCGCTCTCACAGGAACATCTGCAGCAGAGGCTCCGGGGGAGAGGGATGTGCTGGGGGCATCTCTGCTGCCCAGAAACCCCACCGGCTCTGGGCAGGCTGGCAAGACCTGCAGGAGCTCCAGCCAGTGACCAATGAGCCACCATGGCTGACAGGCGAACGCAAGCCTCTTGCGGTCTGGAGCATCAGGCATAATTGAAAACAACTGTGCTTTCTTGGAAGCCACAACTGTACCCAGAGACACAGGATCTGTTGAGCAGGGAGAGGATATCAGGTTCCAGGCAGGGAACCGGCCAGGGGTTCATTAGTCTTGGAACATGAAGGACATTAATTGGGGCAGCCGGTTGTGAATTTTTTAGTTCTAAAATTTCCCTGGCTGCTAAAAAGCCCCCCTGCTTAGCTCTGCCCTCCAGGGGACAGGCTGGTAGAACCCCGGAGAGGTATCCTGTTCCAAGCAAGCACAGTTCGCTGGGGTGGGAGTGAGAGGAAGGACTAGAATCCAACTGGCTAGTTTGGTCATGGCAGGTCGATCGGAGCCACCTTTTCCTGGAAGTTCCTGTTTTGGATTTGTGTCCACAAATTGAATTTACCACAGGCCAGGTTAGCCCTCCTTCAGTCAAATTAAGCCTGTTACACAACCTGTGTGCCCCGGGATATTTTCACAATCCTCCTCGTGGAAACTAGTGTCACCAGAACCAGAAGTCCCCAGGTCCTCACCTCAGACCAAGGGGTGGTGTACCACTTGAAGCAGGGGCGCTCAAAGCAGGTGGCTTCCTCGGCCTCCTTCTTGGTGGCATCGCACGTGGCAGGGGGTCGGGTTTTGATCTTCCCACTGACAATCTCCAGGCAGAGAACTGTCCGCTTCTTCAACCCTCGGCCGCAGGTGGCGTTGCACTGCCAGAAGAAGGAAGGATCCAGAGCTGGCCTGGGCAGCCATAAGCCCTTAAAACCCTCCCCGGGGACCCCTTACCCGTTCCCAGTCTTGGGCCAGCCAGCCGGCAGGGCAGTTCTTCTCCCCACAGGGGTGGATGGCGAGGGGCTTGGCTTCGGGGTTGCACTGGGACTCTGGCACCACGCGCCCATCGCTGCTCTTGCAGTAGACCTGGCGGATCATTCGGCCTGGCCCGCAGCCCCCACTGCACTGCGAGGGAGAGAGAAGGGCAGAGACATATCTAGACTCGTGTCTGTCATGGCCTCCTCAGAGCTCGGTTTGGAGGGGGAGGAGGAGTCAAAATTGAGACTGTCTGACAGGAAAGGCACGCCAGGGGCTGAGAAGACAATGCGGTCCCTGGACTTTCAAGCATTGGAGGAGGTGGTCGATCAGATGGAAAGCTGTGTGCCTGCACAGACACAGAGGATTGGCTGCTGACTAGCAGTGGTGCCAATAGGCAGCCAATCTCCTCTGATGAGCAACAGATGTCTACTCCACTGATCCAATGGCAAGAAGAGCAGAGCGGAGGCGAGTCTAGAGAAGGGCTGCAAGACTACTCAGGAGGAGGTCTCCCCACCCCTCCTCACAAGGAACACCTGGTGGGGAACAACTTAAGGAGAAGCTGTGGGGAGTTAGTCTTCGTCAGGAATAATTGTTTGCTTAGGCTTACACTCCCCTGGCTTCAACTGGTGCCTGTTTGCTGTTTGCTTTGCCTTTTCTTGCTTGGATGATTGCTCTTCACATTTTGGGTTGGACCTGACCCTTCTCTTCTGGCCTGCGTTTGGCCTCAGTTTCACTGGGGCTTTGGAATGGCTTCTTTTCTGAGACCTGTTTCTTGTCCTGAGGACTGCCTTTGTCTTAGGCCAGGACTCTGCCTGGTGGATTGGACTTGAAAACCTGGACCTTTCCCTGTGAGCATGCTCCTATTTTCTGGGGCTTTCTTTTGTACTACAGGGGCTGTGTTATGGAGTCTAAGAGTGGCTGCCTGCAGGGTAGCATGGGGGAGGAGCATTTTACCAGTTGTTGAAGGGCCTTTGGCTGAAATATGTATGCCTTGCCTTGACCACCTGGGTCACAACACTTTGTTCCTGGCCTAACATCTCCACCCCTACCAGTCTCTGTGGCAGAACATGCTCATTTAGCTCAGCAGGTGATGCTCCTTTCCTCATAACATGCCCAGTCACAGGCTGCTGGCCCCGTCCGGCTTTGCTGCAAATGCCCGATGGTGGTACCCAATAGGTTTGATGGGACATTGGCCCAATTTCCTGCTTTCTTTGGCCAATGCCAGCTGTACATGAACCTATGGTCAGAGGATTTCTGCATAGTTTGGGACAAAGTGGGCTCCCTGATTAGCGTCTTGACAGGGTCTGCAGCTTATCAGGCAAAAGGAACAACTCAAGGTCTTTTGGCCACTGAACAAGGTGATTTTACAGTTTTGTAACTTTCCCCATATTTCTTTTTCTTTCTCTCTCTCTCTCTCCCTCCCTCCCTCCCTCCCTCTCTCTCTCTCTCTCTCTCTCTTCCTCCCTCTGTGTGTACACACACAGAACAAAAATGGTAAATGGGATGGAAGAACAAAGCTACTTGGAGACAGAAAGGATGAGACTCATCAACTCTTCTGACAGCTAGGACAGCAGTCTCAAACATTTCTGACACCAGGAACTGGTTTTGGGGGAAAAGTTGTCTTCCATGAAGGGGTCTGTGTGTGTGTGTGTGTGTGTGTGTCTGTATTGTTTCGCATGCAACCTAAATCCTATGCATGTGGACGTGAAGCTTCACCCACTTGTCTGCTGCTTGCGCAGCTCAGTTCTTAACACGCCATGGACACCCCAGCCCAAAGGTCGGGGACCCCTGAGCTAAGAGAAGTTCTACCCAGGCAGCTGCATGTAACACATTGAAGGGGCAGGGATGAGTCTTAAAATGCTAGTGCTGGAAGGAACCATTAAGGCCATCCAGTTCACCCCTTGGGGTGAAAATCCAGAGAGGCATCCTCAAGAATAACTGCTTGATCAGGGACTGCGAAGGAGAGCTTCCCCCCTCCCCTTCCTAAAGCTGCCTTCTTGGCTTTACTGGCAAACCCCCCACCCTGCTAGGAATCTGCTTTCCTGCGGGAAGGAACACTAATGTTTCAAAAGGGATGCTATAAAAAATCCAAAATCAGGATGTTTGAAGCCCTCAAAGTTATTTTGATGCACAGAGACTGCCTGGCCCCAGAGCCAAAATTCAGGCAATCTTATTTTGGGGAAGAAACCACAAGCAAATCAGGTATTAGATTATTTGGGCTGAAAACTGGATATTAGATTAACCGGCGCCCCTGCTCTGATCCGGAAAGAAGGCCCGTTCCATGTCTTGTGATCCACACCAAGCTCCCACTTGCAGCTCCTGCAAATACCCCAGCCTCCCTCTCTCCTGGTTAGCAAGTTCCTCCTCTGCCCAAAAGACTTACCGGTCCCCAATCAGAGACTGTCCACTGTCGGTCGCAGGGCGGCCCGGTGCAGTTCTTATCAGCCACTGGCTTGGTGCTGGCATTGCACAGCATCTCTTCTTCGGAACAGCGGATGTCTCGGCTCACCATACTCCTCTCGCCACATCTGGCTGTGCACTGCAGGGGGAAGGGTAGGGAGAGTCAACTTTGGCAGTCCATGGATTCATGGTGGATGGTAGGCCGTAGAGACTTGACCCTCTGCCCCTAAGGAGAAGTGTAAAAAAGCAGCACGTCCTCCAGAAATTGAACCCCAGGATCGATTTGTGCAATTTGGGTAATGGTCTCTGTTCCTGAGTGGGGCAAGTGCATTGAATGTTCCTTCCACAAAGGACAGGAGAGAAGGCTGAACGCAACAGCCAGAGGAATCTGCTAGTTAGTGTTAGCCCTCATCATCATCTTTTAATGACCCCTTAATCGGGCTGGAATCTGGGCAACTGAATGGAGCTAGCAGAGTGTTTTAATGTCTGGATGCCCTTCCGGTTGCCAATGCAAAGTTTTGTTCAGCAGATATATTCTCACTGTGCCCAGAGAGAAAAATATCTGCCTCTACCTAGGATCAAACTCACAACCTTCTGATTGTGAGGCGAGAGCTCTACCTCTAGGCCACCGCACCACTCACTAACTCTAGCATTAGCCCTTCCTAGAGTAAATTTAGGACTCTTTGGGAAACCCTCAACCCAGGAGGACCCACATAGAGGCATCCTGTGAGCCATGGCCAGCACACCAGAGCAAAAGGTTGTTTGGCCACCTGTATTTGAAACCACATGCAGGAACATGTGATTTCTATATTCCACATGCTGTTGGAAAAGACTCCCGGAAATTGGCCATTGCTCCCGCCAACTCCCCCATTAAGCTTGCCCCCACAGCTAGGTGACCCACAGGGCTTGCTGGGATCAAAGCACAGAGACCCTTTGGCCAGAGTTTACCTCAGACCACTCAGACATTTCCCACTGTGGCCCGCAAGCCAGGTTTTTGCAGACTTTCCTCTCTTCTGGTCGAGCGATATCAGCCGATTCGCACAGGTTGCTGTAGACGGAGCTGTCCAGGCCAGGCGAGAGCATCTTCCAGCAACGGACAATCCGGAACTGGTGGCCTTCTCCGCAGGTCCTGGAACACTCGCTCCAGCTGCTGGTCTCCCACCTGTCCAACACAAGGTGGTGTTTCAGGATGAGGAACAGAGGGAGGACAGCCAGGCCAGGCTCTTCAGGGATGACCAGGAGTGTGATCAGGTTTGGTTTTGCTCTTCTTCATCTCCAGAAAGGGATGGCAGTATCTTGGCCCATTTAAGTGAGGTTGGTTCAAATTGACATTTAAATCAAAAGCCGTTTTTAAAAAACACTTATGGCCTTTAGAGCATGCTGGCAGCATTCAGATTTGCCTACTTCTGTTGCAAAGTGCACAGATTTGGTTATCAGTTGCCAAAGCTGCCTTTTGACCAGACTCCAATCACAAGCCCCCTCAGTGCCCAGTCCAACACAATACCACTGAAAAAGAAAAACAGGAAATCCAAGAAGAAACCAGCATAGTTGCACAAAGATCTCTCTGATAAATTGAAAGCCAAAAAGGATAAATACAAAAAATGGAAAGTGAGACACATAACTGTGAATATAAACAGATATCCTGAATCCGCAAATCTGGTCAGGAAAGCAAAGAATAATCAAAGACAGTTTTGGTCACCACATTACAAAAAAGATGTTGAGACTTTGGAAAAAGTACAAAGAGCAGCTAAAATGAGTAAAGGCCTGGAGACTTATGAAGAATGGTTGGGATGGCATTTTATTTTTCTAATTACCTCTGCTTTGCAGTCAGGGATTGTGATAATCAACCAAACTCCCTCCTTCTGTTTCATGGTTGTGCTGTAGCTGTCCAATACCGGAGCTACCACTGACCCTCCAGAGGGAGAATCTCTTGCCTTCATGCAGGAAAGTCTATGCTAGTCACCAACCAGGCTATGTCCTCCTCCCCGAGACCTGCCTCTATTGCCAAGAGGTCCCCATAAAAAGCTTCTGCCCCCATCCACCGTTCCTGCTAGTCTCTGGATTCTCACGAGGGTGACAGGCACAAAGCCTAGCACTGCAGCAGTCCTCTTACTGTTCACCAGAGGGGCCAGGCACCCTGGCAATATTCTAAGCACAGAAAGAACACTCACTCTTGGGGAACCAAAGCCCAGTTGCCTCTGGGCTTTGGTTCCCCAAGCAGCGAAGAAGACAAACCTGGGTTGGCATTCTCTTCCCGCACAGAACTCGTGGATGGGCTCAGGCCGCGTGGCTGCATCACAGAAAGGGTC
Source organism: Masticophis lateralis (assembly GCA_030761175.1). NCBI lineage: Eukaryota > Metazoa > Chordata > Lepidosauria > Squamata > Colubridae > Masticophis > Masticophis lateralis. Next base: position 446,741 of record JAUDYJ010000015.1, on the reverse strand, counting down.
CTCCACTTCCGTGCCATCGTAGCGGATGCACATGGCATAGGTGGACATCACTCCTGCATTCAGAAACACCAAAGCAATCAGTCCTTCACTGCCATGACTGTTTGTCTGCACAGATGTCATCCAGAAGCCTCCTCCCCGTAATCACTGTCCCTCTGAACCGTAGGATTGGTAAAAGTCAAGGCACCTCCTGTCTCTTTTTATCACCTTGCATAAATTACACTCGGCCCCTCTAATTCCTGCAAAGCAGAGATAGAATCTGAGCTCATTCACCAAGACAAGATAGTGGGAAAGAGAGTGTTCATTTGTTCACATTGGAGGGGGAGGAGGCGGACACTGTTTTTCAAGACAACCAGTTTGTCTAGTGGTTACGGCATCAAGCTACAAACTGGGACACCCACCTTGGGCATGGAGCCCACCGGGGGGACCTTGGGCCAGCCCCTCACCTCTGCCCCAGGTAGAAGCAGGAACTTGCAAACCGCCCCTGAAAACCATGCCAGCCGGGACCAGTCCAGCCCATTGTCAGGGTCCAAAAGTGACTTGAAGATCCCCTCTCCCCCAAATCATTTTTCCAGGCATTCACAAGGCTTTTTTCGTGGGGTGGGGAGCATAGATGACATAGGAAAGATCTGGGGAAATTTAGAGGCATGGCCTGTGCAACGAGGAAACATTTTTCCTTTAAAATATTATGGGAATTTGGGGGGGCAAGACCACCTTTTTTTGATACTTTTGGCAACTTCATCCAAGAAAATAAGAGAAAGGAAAATTGCATCAGTATTTTATACCAAAAACTCAAACAATAAATATTATTATTATTATTATTATTATTATTATTATTATTATTATTATTATTATTATTACTATTATTACTATTATTACTATTATTATTATTATTATTATTATTAGTTAATCTGTAGTGAGATTCACAGTCTTTGAGGCTGGTTAATAGCTCAGCAGCTCGAGTCCTAACCAAGGACCTAGGAACTGTTAAGGTATCGTTGGAGGATATAAACTGTTCCGAGTAAGGTGGTTTTTTGTAGAATCAAAATGTTCAAGTCCGGTAAATTTAGAATTTCTAAATAGCGGGGTAGCCCTTTGGGTATTGTTCCAAGGGCTCCAATTACAATCGGAACAACACATGATTTCTTTTTCCATAGTCGCTCAACTTTGATTTGCAAGTCCCGGTACTTTGTGATTTTTTCTTGCTGCTTATCTTCAATTCGTGCATCACCAGGTATTGCAATGTCAATGAACCATACTTTTTTCTTTTCAACTACCGTTATGTCATGTGTGTTGTGGACCAAGTGCCTGTCAGTCTGAATCCTAAAGTCCCACAAGATCTTGAGTTTCTCATTCTCTAGAACTTTCTCAACCTGATGTTCCCAGTGGTTTTTGCTGTACTCAAATCCAAACTTCTGGCACAATTTCCAGTGAATGATCTTAGCAACACGGTCATGGCATTGTAGGTAGTCGGTTTGTGAAATTTTGCTGCATCCACTGATCAGGTGGTTGACTGTCTCATCTTTCTCATTACAGAGGTGGCATTTGCTGTTGGTGGTAACATGTTGAATTTTTGCCTTCATGCAGTTTGTGGCTAGGGCTTGTTCTTGAGCTGCCAAAATAAAGCTTTCTGTTTCTTTTTTCAGTACTCCTGATCTTAACCAGTTCCAAGTTAGTTTCTGGTCATCTTTGCCTTCAATACTTTTCAAGTATTGGCCATGCAGAGCTTTGCTTTTCCAATTTTCAGCTCGTTGCTCAATTACTTCTTTCTTATATTCTGCTTTTGTTTTAGTTGTCTTTAAAAGGCCTCCTTTATTTACTTCCTTAATCATTGGTTCTTCACTTTTCTGGATGTAATCATTCAAGCTGCATTTTTCTTCTTCCACAGTCTGCTTTACTTGTAGGAGTCCTCGACCACCCTCTGCTCTTGGTAAATATAATCGGTCAACATCACTTTTAGGGTGCAAGGCATGATTCATTGTCATAAGCTTCCTTGTTTTTCTGTCCAAATTGTCTAACTCCATCTGGGTCCAGTCAATTATTCCTGCAGAGTATCGAATCACAGGTATAGCCCAGGTATTTATGGCTTTTATGATATTTCCTCTGCTCAATTTGGACATTAAGTTGCTTTTTAAGCAACTTTTTAAGTTGCTGCCTTTCGTCCTCAGGACAGCTAGACTCTATGAACCATGCCAGGAGCCATCTTCATTTCTTCCGTTTATAAATGTACTCTACCACTGAACTTCTTGCGCTGCGAGACTCCCCCCTCTCGCAGGTGTGGCCCTCCACGTTATCGAGGGCCTACCTCGATGACGGGTTTTGGGACCCAGAGAGGTGGCATGTCGCTAAGAGGGGGCTGAGGGGTTTTTTATGTAAATTTTTCTCTAAACTTTTAAGGGGTTCCGGGAGGGGGGCGGAGGGGATAGTGGGTAGGGGGGACAACCCACCAAGGGGAGGGTTTGGTCGAGCCGTAAAGAGTGGGGGGGGGAGTGTGGGACCCGGGGTCGGGGAGGGGGTTAGAGCGGATCCGGATACTATATTGAATATCGTTACTGTAGGTGGGAGGGGTAGATATGGCGGGAGCAGGGGGCCATATTGTGTCAGGGGAACACGTGCCTGCTGTCTACGAGCGGTGGCATGTTCCAGCCCCCAAGGCTCCTCCCGCTCCCTAGGTTGCACAGACCCTCAGGGCCCGGACCTTCGGCTGATGTTGTGCAATGCCAGGTCTGCAGTAAATAAAGCCCCCCTCATCTGTGAGCTTGTTCAGGAGGGGGGTGCGGACCTGGCAGGTGTTACGGAGACCTGGTTGGGCCACGAGGCGGGGGGTGCCCCTCGTTGAAATGTGCCCGCCGGGTTTCCAAGCATTTCATCAGCCGAGGTCACAGGGGAGGGGCGGGGGGGTTGCGGTTATTATTAGAGAAAGTCTGAAACCGAGGGAGGCCACTGTTCCTCAGACGGCCGGTTGTGAATCCCTCCTTGTGAAATGGGGTCATGGGGTTCAGATGGGTTTGCTGATCACGTACCTGGCTCCCTGCCACGTGGCAGCAGCCCTGCCCGAGCTTCTCGGCGTCATCGCCGCGGTAGCGGTTGATACTCCCAGGCTTATGGTCATGGGGGATTTCAACCTGCCGTCCGTGGGGAAGATGTCTGAGGTGGCTCGGGAGTTCATGGCTTCCATGACGGCTATAGACCTGACCCAGTTAATTCATGGCCCTACCCTGGAGGGTAGGGCCACACTGGACCTGGTTTTTGTCTCTGGACAGTGGTTGAGAGATCTTGATATAGGGGACATAGTCATCGAACCCTTGTCATGGTCAGATCACTCTCTCCTTCGTTTTGACTTTCGAACCACAATACCCTGCCGCAGGGAGGTGGAGCCGGTAAGATGGTTCCGCCCCAGGCGCCTGATGGAACCTGATAGGTTCCAGATGGAGCTTGGGCCATTCCCTGAGGCTCTGGCACACGCCTCGGCTGGAGACCTGGTGGTTGCCTGGGATAGGGCGGCCGCCGGAGCTCTGGATCGGGTCGTGCCTTTGCGGCCTCTGACCCGGCGTCGATCTCACATGGCTCCTTGGTTTACTGAGGAGCTGAGGGAGTTGAAGCGCCGGAAAAGACGCCTAGAGAGTAGTTGGAGGGCCAGTCTTTCTGAATCTGACCGGACACTGGTAAGATCCCATATTAGGACTTACCTAGTGGCGATAAAAGCAGCGAAATGTAGCTATTTTGCTGCTCTTATTGCGTCATCAGATAATCGCCCGGCTGCCCTGTTTAGGGTGACCTGCTCCCTGCTCCACCAGGAAGCGTGGGAGGATCCCTTGGAGGGTAGAGCGAGGATTTTGTTCAATATCTGCATGACAAAATCACTCAGATTCGGGAAGATTTGGACTCCGACTGGGTGGTCTCGGGGGAAGGGACCGGGGCAGCTCTTGAGAATTTTATCTGGACTGAGTTTGATCCTGTGACCCCTGAGGATGTGGACAAGATACTGGGTGGACTGAACGTGACCACGTGTTTATTGGACCCGTGTCCTTCCTGGTTAGTGCTGGCTTCCCGGGAAGTGACACGAGGCTGGCTCCAGGGGATTATAAAGGCTTCATTGGGGGAGGGTGTCTTCCCTGCCGCCTTGAAAGAGGCGGTAGTGAGGCCTCTCCTCAAGAAGCCTTCCCTGGACCCGGCAATGTTGGTAAATTATCGTCCGGTCTCCAATCTTCGCTTTGTGGCAAAGGTTGTTGAGAGCGTGGTTGCGAAACAGTTTCCCCGGCACCTGGATGAAGCAACGTATCTAGATCCGTTCCAGTCAAGTTTCAGGCCCGGATACAGCACGGAAACGGCATTGGTCGCGTTGGTTGATGATCTCTGGAGGGCTCGGGACAGGGAGTGCTCCTCTGTCCTGGTCCTGTTAGACCTCTCAGCGGCTTTTGATACCATCGACCATGGTATCATGCTGCACCGGTTGGTAGAGATGGGGGTGGGAGGCACTGTGTTGCGGTGGTTCTCCTCCTATCTCTCTCCGACTGGTCGCAGTCTGTGTTGGCAGGGGGGCAGAGGTCGACCCCGAGGCCCCTTATATGTGGGGTGCCACAAGGATCGGTCCTCTCGCCCCTTCTGTTCAACATTTATGTGAAGCCACTGGATGAGATCATCCGTGGTTTTGGGGTGAAGTACCATCAGTACGCTGATGACACTCAGCTGTACATCTCCACCCCAGACCCAACAATGCCCTTGAAGTGATGTCCCGGTGCCTGGAGGCCATACGGATCTGGATGGGAAGGAACAGGCTCAGGCTCAGGCTCAACCCATCCAAGACCGAGTGGCTGTGGTTTCCGACGTCCCGATATAGTCAGTTGGCGCCATCACTGACTATTGGGGGCGAATCATTGGCCCCCACGGAGAGGGTTCGTAACTTGGGCGTCCTCCTGGATTCACGGCTGTCCTTGGAAGGGCACCTGACGGCCGTGGCCGGGAGGATTTTCTATCAGGTTCGCCTGATCCGCCAGTTGCGTCCCTTTCTGGATCGGGACTCCTTGCTCACGGTCACTCATGCCCTTGTCACTTCCCGTCTAGACTACTGTAATGCTCTCTACATGGGGCTCCCCTTGAGGAGCACCCGGAGGCTCCAACTGGTGCAGAGTGCGGCCGCGCGGGTGGTGATGGGAGCGACTTGGCGTTTCCATGTGACACCTCTCCTGCGCAAGCTGCACTGGCTCCCGGTGGTCTTCCGGGTGCGCTTCAAGGTTCTGGTTACTACCTTTAAAGCGCTCCATGGCTTAGGACCTGGGTACTTGCAGGACCGCCTACTACCACCAATAGCCTCCCACCGGCCAGTACGCTCTCATAGAGAGGGGCTCCTACGGGTGCCGTCAGCCAAACAATGTCGGCTGGCGGCCCCCAGGGGGAGAGCTTTCTCTGTGGGGGCACCTACTATCTGGAACGAGCTCCCCCCGGAGATACGGAGGATCCCGGATCTGCCCACCTTCTGCCGCGCTCTTAAGACTTTTCTATTTCGCCAGGCGGGCCTGGCCTAACCACTCTCCGTTTTTAGTGTTAAATTTTAATCTTTTTTAAATTATTTGGGGTGTTTTAATTCTGTCTGGGCCAAATTCATTTAATCTGTTTTTAGTTGGTTTTAGTTTGTACTTATGTATTTTTATTGTTGGCTGTACATTGTTGGCTGTACATTGTTCCCTGAGTCCTTCGGGAGTAGGGCGATATATAAATCCAATAAAACTAAAACTAAAACTAAACTATTAATATCTTACGAATTCGCCAAATGTACTTGGCTGAAGTTGTTTCCTTGACTTTATTATGCATTAAGTCAGAGGCCTTTAAAATCCCCAAGTACTTGTAGCCTTCTTCTGATTTTACTGCCTTTATCGTTTCTTCATTCTCTAGTTCTATTCCATCCTCTTCTACGATTTTACCAGCTTTGGTTGCTATTGTTGCACATTTGTCAATTGTAAACTGCATACCAATGTCTTGGCTGAATTCTTTTGTGTGTTCAGTTAATAAATTCAGTTCAGCTTTTGTTTTACCAAACAGCTTCAAATCATCCATGTACATCAAGTGTGAGATTTTCAGTCCTTTCTTTGCAAGTTCGTATCCACAGTTCAGCTTTTTCAAAATGATTGTCAGTGGTAGCATTGAGAGTATAAAAAGTAGGGGTGAAAGGGAATCGCCCTGGAAAATGCCTTGTTTAATTTCAACTTCACCTAGTTCTTCTTCATTAGCCATAAGTTTTGTTTTCCAGAAGTTCATTGAAGATTCCATGAATTTTTGTATGTTTCTGCTGATGCCAAAGATTTCCAGGCACTTCTTGATCCAACTGAATCAAATGCTTTCTTATAGTCTATCCAAGCCATGAACAGGTTGATTCGTCTTTTCTTTGAGTTCTTTAAAATTAGCTTGTCAATCAGCAATTGATCCTTTGTTCTTCTTGAGTTTTTGCAGCATCCTTTCTGTTCTACAGGAAGCAAGTTATTTCTTTCCAGGTATCCATAGATTTGGTTTGCAATGATACCAGTAAGAAGCTTGTATGTTGTTGGCAAACAGGTGATTGGCCTATAGTTTCCAGGGTCCTTTCTTTTTTCTTTATCTTTTTGGATCAAAAATGTCCTTCCAGTTGTCATCCATTCATCATTTTCAGGTATTTTTAGGACCTGGTTCATCTGGGTTGCCAATCTTTTGTGCACACTTGTAAGTGCCTTTAACCAGAAGCCATGCAGCTCATCTGGTCCAGGTGCACTCCAGTTCTTCACTTTTCTTGACTGTCTTTGCACCATTGCTTTTGTTATTTTCATGTCTTCTTCTTCTTCTTCTTCTTCTTCTTCTTCTTCTTCTTCTTCTTCTTCTTCTTCTTCTTCTTCTTCTTCTTCTTATTATTATTATTATTATTATTATTATTATTATTATTATTTTCAATTCACTCCACCTCCAGCAATTCTTTAAAAATATAATTTAACATGATTGAAGAGTGAATAATAGCACTGATCAACTCTGAATCCCTTTTCCTTACAGAGAATCTTTTCAAGGAATGACCCAGGAATTCATTCATTATAAATGAGCATGTTACAAAATGACTGAAATAATGAGCACATATTCTGTCCAGCACTTATGGAAATTCCTGGTGTTTGTCTCCATCTGCCTGGTATGTATCTCCAACAGGAAGCGAGCTTCCTATAATCTTCTCCACTGTCCTTACCACTCTTTGTATGGACTATCTGAGGCATTGCTGCCACCAAATCAAACAGGGATGCAATTGGTTAAAATGCTCTCAATCGTGCCTCTGTAAAAAGTGGCCAAGACAGAAGGAGAAAGAGGTGCTCTCCTCATCTGAGGCAGGAAATGTAAAGGCTGTGTGCCTTTAAATCACGGTTGCAGGGAAAGAAGTCAAAAAGAGGGGGCCTTGCTTCCTGCTCCTGAGGCATCTGGTAGTTCTCGGAAAACAGGCTGGGTCTCAGTCTGACTCAGGTGGGCTGTTCTTAAGGAAACAGGAATTCTTTCATTGATAACAATTCTGAGGCTGAGTTTGTACTCTGAGCAAATTTATTCACCATTTCTGGTCTGCAGAAATTCACAGTCCTCTGTTCTCTCTGAAAACTATATAAATCTAATATCTCTTAAGAGAGTTGGTAAAAACTTTCAAGCTGCTGCAACTTGAGAAAATATTGCCTCTACGCATGCCCCAAGTACTGCTCCTTGTATAGTGAATTATTTCTATCAGGTGGCTGCGTTGGATCCATTTCCAGCATGTAAACTGTTCTGGGTCACTGCTCTGCATAAGGCTTTTAGTAGAAAAACACGATTGTATATAAGCACTTGGGGTCTTTTATGTCTGACTCTGGGTATGCTTCCTATGTCTCCTATTTGGTATTTGAGTTTGTCTTCCTTCCCATTCCTCCTTCCCTCATTGTTTCCCCCACTTGTTTTCTAGGGGTTTTTGCTTGGAATTAGCTCCTGGAGATTGGTCACCCTCCCCTCTCAATTTTAGTTTAAAGCCCTCCTGATAAGCTGAGCCAGTCGTTTTCCAAAAACATTCTTCCCAGTCTTTGTGAGGTGACGCTCATTCCTTGCCAAAAGCCCATCATGGAGGTAGTACAGATCATGGTCCAGGCATCCAAAGTTTTTTTGGCGACACCAACCCTTTAATCAGTGGTTCACTTCTAGAATCCTTTGTTCTCTTACCGGATGTTGACCTTTCGTTGGCAGTACAGATGAAAAAAACTACTTGTGCATCTAAGTCCTTGACTTTCTTGCCTAGCTGCTGATAATCACTCAATATTGTTTTCAAGTCCTTCTTTGTGTCATTCGTCTCTACATGAAGTAGTAGAAAGGGGTAATAATATGTGGGTTTTATTATTTTGGTTAGGTTCTCAGCCACATCTTTGCTTTTTGCTTTTTGTGTATGTGTGGAGATATGAGCACATCCCTCCTTGAGCAATATCGTGTTTCTCTGAAAATAAGACCCTGTCGTATATTTTTTTGAACCCTAAAATAAGCGCTTGGCCTTATTGCCTTGCGCTCAAAAGCCCGATTGGGCTTATTATCAGGGGAGGTCTCATTTGGGGGAAACAGGGTAGGACTACAAGAACTTTTGTCTGCCTTTGTCCTGTGCAGAAGTGGCTGCTTCCATGCTTGAATTCTGCCATGGTGCATTGTCTCTCCTTGAAAGCCTGCATAACTAAAGCCGCAGGATGGACTGCGGGCCCCTTCATGGGGAAAGGCTAGCCAGGCCTGCTTTTCTTCCCAAGCAGGCTGGTCGAGGGTTCCCCCTGCAAGCCCTTTGGGGAGCTGCTTACCTGTGGTGCAAGTGGAACTGCAGGGCTCATGGGAGGAGAGCTTCCACCGGTACATGTCGGCTGGGCTCATATTCTGGCCCTTCCGGAAGAGCTTCAGCCGGTTCCTAAAGAATAAAAAGCCCCAATGAAGCTTTTCTGGCACAGCCAATTTTAGAGCGAAAAAGGTTTGGGTCCCAAAGTTTGAATTTTGGAAAGATATTTTCATACGGTTGTGCTTTAAAAAATAGTGTTTTGGATTGTTTGGTTGAAATAAAACATACCTGTCCTGTTCCCCAAGCAGAATCCCCAGCCCGGTTATTGGCAGAGCTTCCACTGTCTAGAAATAGAGAGAATGGGATAAAAATACCCACAAGCAGAAACAGTTCCATTTATACACACACACACACACACACACACACACACACACACAAGCTGATTTGTCTATTAGATGCCAAAAACAGCTGATTTCATGCTGTGATGCCACTTCACATAATGACTCCTTTATGGTCTACCTCCTTAATAATACTTGTTCCCTTCCAGTTGGATGGATGTAATTCTCTTAGTCCAGGTCAGCTCTATTATCATTAGAAATAACAGAATAACAGACCTGGAAGGAATCCTGGAGGTCTTCTAGTCCAACCCGCTGCACAAGCAAGAGACCTTCTATCAGTTCAGGCAGATGGCTGTCCAGGCTCTTCTTGAAAACCTCCACTGATGGAGCACCCACAACTTCTGAAGTTCTGAACACAGCAGAGGGAGGAGGCCCTGTTTCAGATGGGGGGTGGTCCCCCAAAGTGAAGACCCCCTCCCAGAAGGTATATTGCTGAGAGCTAGAGGAGGGTCTGTTCTAACCATTCAACCATTTCTGAGAAAGAACTCAGCTGAGAAAAATGCTCATTTTAGGAAGTGAATTTAATTTTGTCCAGTTCCTGAATAAAAATTGGTCATTACATCAAGTGGCTTCATCTCATGAAATGACTTGCCTGTCATGGGAAGTTCTGCTTAAAGGTTCCAGGAGAGGTACTACCAGTAGTAGTAGTAGTAATAGTAGTAGTAGTAGTAGGAGGAGGAGGAGGAATGCACCAGAAGACAAGACCATACAACAGCCCTGGTGCCTTCAGGGTGCACCTCCTTCCCCTTTCCTTTGTTTAAGGCCCCTCTTACTTCACTGATTTATACACTAGATGTGGAGAGGGGTAAGCTTCTAGCTGACCCAGTGGGGTTCCTCTTCCAGTGGTAGGCTTGGTCCTGTCTCTTTCTCCTTTGGAGAAGGTAGTCAATTTCTGGTCAGGGTGATGTAGGATTCTATCAGTGAGGGGTCCTTGGTGCTCTCTGTCTAGCACTGATGATGTTACCTAATCAGGGTAATGAAACATCTGCAAGAAAACAATCAAACTCAGAGAGCACCAAGGAGCCTTCATCTTAACCTTGAGCTACAAATGTTCTATCAGCCACTGTTGCTTAACAGTATTGATACAGGCACAACACCCTCACTTTTCACGTGTAACTCCAGCCAATGGTGAACTTGTTGTTACTTTCTAGTGGAATGGACCACATGCTCCTTGTGCATCTCTGGTCCTCCCTCTTCTGAAAGTTCTGCTCCAAAGGGATGTGAACATCTGGTTGAAAGGCCGGTGCCGACTGCTATCTGAGCGATGATACGCAAGTGTTCAAAAGGACAGGAAGTAAACTGCTATAACATGAAGAAACCCAGGCCTTCCTTTTGACTAGCAAAGCCATAATAAATATACGTAGATGAATATTTGCAGGAGTAAAATAAGGATATTAAGAAAATATGTACAACATGCAGAATGTTACACAATCTGCAGAAGAAGAGTGTGCATGTCCACCTGTGTGCTTGTAGGTTTCTGTGTATTATAGTTCTGCTTCATACTCTTTGTTTTAAGAAAAATAATACTATATATAGACAGCACGAATTGTGACGTTTTTTGGTGGTGTAGATTTTTTGATGTATGTGTGTGTATACATGTTTGCAAGATTGTCCACCACCACCACCCCGGCTGATGAGTGGGTCATCGAGGGTCTGGAGTCCAAGGGTCCCTATCCCAGGGCAAGAAGCCCTGCACCTTTTCCATAACTGTTGCTCACAGATACCCGCAGAACTGCTTCGCTGCTTGAAAATGGGCCCAGGACGGATTGTGGAGAAGTCCTGTCTCTGAATTGCCAAATCAGGGCTGCTCACATTTCTTGACAGCAGAAGCTCTGGAATAATTCCTTTCCTTTCCACAATGGGACTAAAGGGTTCTCTCTTACACACACACACCCCAGGCACTTTAAAAGTTGCAACCATGTTGGATTCCTCCTTTCAGTCTTGCTTTTTAGGTTTAAATAGCTTGGTTGTAATCCCATGAGTATCTGCCTCGGAGTAAGTCACATGGAACCTGAGATCTACGTCAGAGTAAACATGGACACAATTATTCTGCATGAGGCTTTTCATATCTGAGTCAAAAACATTCCAGAAGATCCCCAAAAATCTTCAAACTAAAAACTGCCTGAGCATAACTCTGGCAAGCTCCACTTGATGAACTAAAAAAGCAATTAGGATTATGCAGTCAGCGTCTCCAGTCTGCAACCTGATCAATGGCAAGAAAATCAAATTTTAGCTACTGAAAGACCAGTGAAACAAACACATCCTTGCACAATGTAGAGTAATTCCTAGAAGGAGACATCCCCCCCCCCCCATTTTCATTAGTTATCTGCAGAGTTAAACCACTGGGTGAGCTCATCCACCAGTACAAGCTTAAGTACTGTCCGTATACTGGAGATGACCAGTTAGGCGTCTCTATTCCTGGCCAACCAAGTGATGCTATTGAGATCCTTTCTTGGTGCCTAGAGGAGGACCCAACCCTAGCAAGACCAAGTGGCTTCGAGTTTTAAGACCCCATGGATTCAGAGTTCTTGATTCATTCTTAGTTCTTGATCCAGTCAGAGCTTGTGCAGAATTTGGGGGTCCTCCTGGACTCATGGCTCCTGTTCAAGGAACAGGTGGCAGTGGTGGGCAGGAGGGCTCTTGTTGTGCATCAATTGCAACCTTTAGCAGGAGCACTTAAAAGTTATATACTGCTCCACAGTGTTTTACACCACTCTCTGAGTAGTTTAGAAATGTCAGTCTATTGCCCCCAACAGTCTGGCTTCTCATTTTATAGACCTCAGAAGATAAAAGGCCAAGTTAACCCTAAGCCCATCAAAATTGAACTCATGGCACTGGGCAGAGTTTGACTGCAATAGTGGTAGGGGTTCTTACAGCCTTTCCTGAATTGGGAGGACTTACTCAGGGTGACTCATATCTTGGTCACCCACACTCCCAAATGGATTCCTGCAATGTGCTGTCCGCGAAGATCATTTGGAACCCCAACTGGTCCAAAATGGTGCCGACAGTTGTGGATACAATTCACATGAGCTACGCTGCTTCCAGTGGGCTTCTGAGTGCAATTAAGATGCTGGTTGCCACCAGAAGCCCTTCAGGGCCCATGACAGGATTATTGTCAGGAGTCTCTTCTCTTCTCTGCATTCACCTTCTTCAGATACCTGAATATTGGCACTTGCTTCCTGGAGCACCAGCGACTGAGGGGAGAAAGTCTTTCAGGACTAGTGAGAAAAGGGAGACAGGCAATGCCATAGGCTCATTCAAGAAAAGCAATAAGGAAAAAGAACAAAAAAAGAAGACATGTCAGTGCAAGGCTGGACAGAAAAGATGTGGTGGGAGAGGGAAGGCAGGAAGAATGACAGCCTGCACAAAACTCTTAAAGAGAAATCAGTCCAGTGTTACATATGCTGCTTTTTACAGCTTTTCCTGGAAACTGCGAGTGCCTTGAATTGTTGAGCTGGGCCACAAGGATCATCTAGCTTAATCCTCTGCAAATGTCAACAATCAAGTCATCCTCCCCAAGTGTCTGTCCAACCTTTTCTTAAACCCTCTGGAGATGGAGAACCTAGAATTGCTATCAATAGATTGAATACCTGCAAGGTTTGGTTGTTTGACTCCTTCGGTTCCAGGGACCCTCCATCATCTACTATATAAGTGTCCTCTTGGACTCACAACTCCTGCTCAAAGAGCAGGTGTAGGTCTACCTTGTGCCTCAGTTGTACCCATTGGTGGCTGGATGGGTCTTCAAGTAGTCCCTCATACACTGGTCACCTCTCCACTGGATTGTTGCAATGTGAGGCTCTAATATTTCATGAAAATCACTTGGAAGCTATATCTAACCCAGAATGCAGTGGCATAGGGAGTGATGGGTGGGGTGTGGGATGCACTGTTTCCTGAACTGCACTGATTGCCAGTTAGCTGGTTAGAGCCCTGCAAGGCATCAGACCTAGTTATTTGAGGGACCATCAATCTCTCTGTTTCTGCCCATCTGGTCAGGTCCAGTTCCAGTGGTGAAATTCAAATTTTTGTACTACCGGTTCTGTGGGTGTGGCTTGGTGGGCGTGGTGTGGCTTTGTGGACATGGCAGGGGAAGGACACTGCAAAATCTCCATTCCCACCTCACTCCAAGGGAAGGATACTGCAAAATCCCCATTCCCTCCTCACTCCTGGGGAAAGATATTGCAAAATCTCCATTCCCACCCCAGTCTGGGGCCAGCCAGAGGTGGTATTTACCGGTTCTCCAAACTGCTCAAAATTTCTACTACCGGTTCTCCAGAAACTGTCAGAACCTGCTGGATTTCACCCCTGTCCAGTTCCCATGTATTGTGGGACTAAGAAGAGAATCATTCTTGGCGATGGCTCCTACTCTGTGGAATAATATCACTTTAATCAATCAGAATAGATCTGGAAGGGACTTTGGAAGTTTTTTAGTCCAACCTGCTGTACAAGCAGGAGTCTCTATACGATTTTAGACTGTCCAGTTTCTTCTTTAAAACCTCTAGTGATGAAGCACCCAGAACTTCTGAAAGCAAGCTGTTCCACTGGTTAATTGTTCCCACTGTTAGGAAGTTTCTCCTTAATTCTAGGTTGTTTCTCTCCTTGATTAGTTTCCATCCATTGTTTCTTTTCTTGACTCCTGGTGCTTTAGAAAATAAGTTTACCACCTCCTCTTTATGGCATCCCCTCAAATCCTGGACTATTCATGCCATCCCTAGTCCTTCTTTTCTGTAGACTAGCCATACTCAGTTCCTGCAACTGTTCTTCATACATTTTAGTCTCCAGGTTGTTAATCATCTTAGTTGGTCTTCTCTGCACTTTTTCCAAAGTCTCAACATCTTTTTTGTAATGTGATTTGTAAACTAGATGCAGTATTCCAGGTGTCGTCCTACTAAAGTTTTATAAAGTGGTACTAATACTTCACATGATTTTGATTCTATACAAGGATTGTATTAGCTTTTCATTCACTAAAACTCCAAGGTCTCACTCGCAGTTACTGTTTTTGACCCAGGGTTCACTTAATCTGTACTTGTACCTTTGATTTTTCCTGTCTAAATGTAAAACCTTGCTTTTCTCCACGTTGAATTTCATTTTGTTGGATAGGGCCCATTGTTCAAGTCTATCAAGATCTTTTTGGATCCTGAGCTTGTCTTCTGGGATGTTGGCTATCCTTGCCAATTTAGTATTTTCTCCAAATTTAATGAGTTCCCCTTCTATTCCCTCATCTAAGTCATTTATGAAGATATTGAAGAGTATTTGGCCTAAGACAGAACCTGGTGTCTTAGGCCAAATACTGAACCCGACTGCTTACTTCCCTCCATGTAGACGTAGACCCATTATGGACTACTCGTTCAGTATGGTTTGTCAGCCAGTTACAATTCCTCACAGTGAATCATGTGACTGCAGGGAGGAAAGTTCTCCAGTTCTCTTCATGGGTAAATCTGCTTGTTTTTAGCGGAAGGAGGGTGTCTGTTTGAGTGAGTGAATCATGTGACTGCAGGGAGGAAGGTCTGCTCCAGTTCACCTCATGAATGAATCTGTTTGTTTCCTGGGGGAGGGGAGAGTGGCTGTTTGACTGAGTGTAAGTGGGAAGTCTTGTTAGCTATGTTCGTGGGAAAAACCAGTTAGATGGTATTCACTAGCCTTGGAAGGCAACTTATGTAGGAGAAGGAAAACTCTGATCTCAAACCTCCACTGCCTTGTGGCTATACCCATCTATGGGAAAGTCTTCAGGAGTCAACCTCGAGGCAAAACCTGGAGCAGAAGTCCTGGAGTGAGGAGGAGTGCTAGAGGAGTAACACTTTTCTTTAAAAAACCTTGGTTCAGCTAGCCTGGCTCGTAGCACCTCGTAAGGGCCCCTATCCAGGGTTACAGGAGAAGATGGTCAACTGTTTTGAAGGCGGAAGAGGGCTTTATGCCCCAACAGCAGATAAAACGGCAGAACCATCTTCTAGGAGAAGGGAAACTCTTGATTACAAACCTCCACTGCCTTGTGGCTATATCTACTACTGGAAAAGGCTTCAGGAGTCAACCTCGAGGCAAAATCCGGAGCTGGAATCCTGGAAGTAGTTCAGGACTATGTACAATCACATTCTGGTAACTCCTGCAACGCAGCTGGAACTAATCGTATCGGCTTTGTGTTCCATTGGACTATTTCAGTGACATGGAGAGGGGGGATCTGCTGCTTGGGTAACACTCTATCCTCCTTATTAATCTACCCAGGCCTCGTGCTCTGGAGAGGACACTCCAGCTTTGCATACAGCATTGAAACAACACAGGAAGTGGCAGTTATCACATAAATCTTTGCTTGATTGGCGTACAGCGTGACGCCAGGGGCCACTTTCATCAGTGGGAGAGGTCATTGTACCTCATTGGGCATTGGCACCAGCTCGACTTGATTCTTACCAGGCGCTCCAACCTCCCCAATATTACAGCTGAAGTAAATGCATCTTTATGACACCACCTTGTCAGTATTTGGTAAGGAGATCAGAAAGACAGCAGATTGGTTTGAAGCCCATTCGGAGGAGTTGACGCCAGTCATCGAGGAAAAAAGGAGAGCTCTAATTGCATATAAAGCCTATTCCAGTGAGCGCAACCTACAGGTTCTGCAAGCTGCTCATACCAAAGTCCAACAGACTGCCAGGAGATGTGCTAACGATTATTGGCTGCAGCTTTGCTCTTGGATCCAGATAGCAGCTGACACAGGCAACATCAAGGGGATGTATGATGGCATCAAGCAGGCCTTAGATCCAACACAGAAGAAATCTGCCCCTCTGAAGTCTGCTACAGGTGAGGTTATCCAGGACCGAGCACAGCAGATGGCACGCTGGGGGCTGCACTACTCTGAGTGATATTCCAGAGAAAATGTGGTAACTGAAGAAGCATTGAAGAACATTGAGTGTCTACCTGTCTTGGAGGAGCTTGACAGTGAACCAACTTTAGAAGAACTAAATGCAGCCCTGGACTCCCTGGCCTCTGGCAAGGCACCTGGGAAAGATAACATTCCTGCCGAAGTTCTGAAGTGCTGCAAAGAGAACATCTCCACTGAACTGCATGAAATCTTCAGTCTTTGTTGGAAGGAAGGTGGAGTACCACAGGACATGAAGGATGCAAATATTGTCACACTGTACAAGAACAAAGGTGACAGGGGTGACTGTAACAACTACAGTGGCATCTCTCTTCTTAGTGTTGTAGGGAAGCTGCTTGCCCGTGTTGTACTGAAGATGCTCCAGGTGCTTGCAGAGAGAGTCTATCCAGAATCACAGTGTGGATTTCGAGTCAACAGGTTCACTACTGACAAGGTATTTTCCCTTAGATAGTTGCAGGAAAAATGCAGGGAACAAAGACAGTCAGTTTTCGTAGCCTTCATAGATCTTATGAGGCTTTTGACTTGGTTAGCAGGGATGGCCTTTATAAAATTCTCCCCAAGATTAGATGTCCACCTCAGCTCCTCAACATCGTCAGGTCTTTTCATGAGAAAATGAAGGGCACTGTAGTTTTTGATGGCTTAACTTCAGATTTCTTTGATATTTGAAGTGGAGTGAAGCAGGGCTGTGTCTTCGCACCTACTTTATTCGGGATCTTTTTTGCTGTCATGCTGAAACATGCTTTAGGAACTGCAACAGAGGGTATTTACCTCTGGACCAGATCAGACGGAAAATTCTTTAATCTCTAGCGGGACATCTAGATTGAGAGCAAAGACTAAAGTCCAGCTGAAATGCTTACAGGATTTCCTCTTCGCTGATGATGCTGCCGTCACTGCTCACTCTGCTGAAGACCTTCAACAACTTATGGACAGTTTTAGCAAGGTCTGCCAAGACTTTGGACTAGCAATCAACCTGAAAAAGACACAAGTCCTGGGTCAGGACGTGAATTCACCTCCCTGTATTACAATCTCTGCACAAGAACTGGAAGTCGTCCATGACTTTGTGTACCTCGGCTCAACTATCTCTGACACTCTCTCTTTAGATACTGAGCTGAATAAACATATTGGTAAAGCAGCCACCACATTTTCCAGACTTACAAAGAGAATATGGCTTAATAAGAAACTGACGGAACATACAAAGATCCAGGTCTATAGAGCCTGCATCCTGAGCACACTCTTGTACTGCAGTGAGTCTTGCACACTCTACGCATGGCAGGAGAGAAAGTTGAACATCTTTTATATGCGCTGTCTCCGACGAATTCTTGGCATCACCTGTCAGGACAAAGTTCCAAATAGGGCAGTCTTGGAACATGCTGGAATTTCTAGCATGTATACACTATTGAAACAGCGACACCTACGCTGGCTGGGGCATGTCGTGAGAATGGCTGATGGTTGGCTTCCGAAAGATCTCCTGTATGGAGAATTAGCGCAGGGAAAGCGATGGGAACCACATCAGCTCTTTTCCAGTCCTCTGGTAATTCCCTGCTGCTCCAGGATTTTTTAAAGAGTTGGTACGGTAGCTCTGAGATGACATCTGCCAGCTCCTTCCGAACTCTGGGATGTAATCCGTCAGGTCCCAGTGATTTGTATTCATCAAGATCAGACAGGTGTTCTCTTACCATTCTTTTTTTTTTTTTTTGCTTATTTTAACTGTTTTTTACAGTTACGTTTTTGGTAGGTTGGGCTATAGTTTCTATGTTACTTCCTTGCCATCTTCTCTCTTTAGTGGACCAACTGTTTCCTTTACTTTTTTTCTTGTTATTTATATTTTGAAAGAAACTTTTTTTTGTTATCTGAGCCTTTGTTTTCCTGACTTCAACTTCGCAGATTCAGGCTATCTGCTGATATTTTGCCTTAGTTATGTGTCCTTCCTTCCATTTTTTGTAGTCCTTTTTTGTCCTTTAATTTCAGCTCAACTCAGTTCTTTGGAGCTGTCTGTTCAAAAATGAGGACCTAGATTGTTGGGAGCAAGATGGTGACTCTGTAACCCTCTTAGAGAGGGCTGTAAAGCACTGTGAAGCATTATACAAGTCTAAGTGCTATTGCTATGTCTATTTCTTTTTTGGGTTTTCAAGAAATTCTACTTTAGCTTTCAAGGTTTTCTTTCCATGACACCTTTGTTACTTTATCAAAATCTGCTTTCCTACAATTCTTGGTTCAGAATAACAGGATTGGAAGGGACCTTGGAGGTCTTCTAGTCCAACCCCCTGCACATGCAGAAGACCCGATATTGTTCTGGACAAATTGCTATCAAATCTCATCTTAAAAACCTCCAATGAACCCACATATTCTGGAGGGAAGCCCCTCCAATGGTTAATTGTTCTCATTGTCAGGAACTTTCTGCTTAGTTCTAGGTTGTTTCTCTCTCCTTGAATAGCTTCTATCCATTGCTTCTTGTTCTGCCTTCTGGTGCTTTTGAGAAGAGGTTGATCCACTTTTCTTTGTGGCAGCCCCTGAAATATTTGAACACTGCTATCCTGTCACCCCTGGATCTCCTTTTCACTAGACTAGACGTACCCAATTCCTGCAAGAGTTCTTCATCTGTTTAAGCATCCAGCCCCCTTGTCATTTTTATTGCTCTTTGTTTGCACTTGACTATTTTTTTAAAGTAAAGAAATACAGAAATTATTTGTTAAAATCAAGGATTCTAAAAATGTGTGCTGACCTGCACTCAAAGTTCCCATCATGTTAGTATCTTCAATCAATTCTTCTGTTAGTCATGATCAAATTCAAGGTATCAGATCCCAAAGCCCACCTATATCTTTTGAATACAATAAACATTTTATTGTATTTTTTTAAAGGTCCCTTCTTGGCTTTACGCCTTCCTCAATCTTGGGTCCTCTACAGAGGCCAGGGCGTTTGAGGGTTCTGCACAGAATCTCAGCTATTCCCGGCACTGCACTCTTGCCTGTGACGTCCAGATTCCTGGAATCTGTTGAAGTCCTTCTCCCAGCTTAGGAGTCACAGCCCCGAGTGCTCTTACCATCACTGGGACCACTTTGGCCTTGACTTTCCACTTCCTCCTTCAGGCCCTGGTCTTTCTCCAGCTTCTCATCCTCCTCCATCCTGATGTTTCTGTCACTTGGCATTGCTACATCTATCACCACCGCTGTCTTCTGGTTCATTGGTTGGTACCTGCCTGTCTATCAGGATAACGTCTCACTGGATCTTAGCCCTCTTATTTTCTATAACTTTCTGCGATTTCTCTCATATAGATTTAGGAGAGTCCAATCTCTATTCTGTACAGATGTTTCAATACACAATGCCATAGCTACTTGGTTGTGCTTTTCAGTGTATGCTGTTCCTACCTGCATCTTACACCTTGCTGTTATGTGTTGGACTGTCTCTGAGGCCTCTCTGCATAATCTACATCTTATGTCTGGTCCCATCACAAACATGACATCATATAGTTGCCTGCATATCCACTTCTGACTGGTTTCATAGTCCTAGCAAAATCTTAGCAAGGTGTCTCTTCTGTTAGTTCATCCTTTGATTCAGGTAATTTTAACATTTGTGTTGCCATCAGGTTGATGCATCTTTCTACAAGAAAGTTTATTCTTGATATGTTGCTTGTTCCTCTGAATTAAGGGGGCCCCATCAAAACCACATTCTTATGACTTCCTGTTGGTGCCATCATCGTCGCTGGCTGTCTCTTTGGGACCGCCAGCCCCGCTGCCCGTAAACAGCCACCTCTACAGCTGAGAGGCGGCTTGAAAAACTCCGTGTTCCTGAGGAAACATGAGGAGAGCCGGCAAGACCAGGTAGAGCCCCCTGCGAAGCCCCCAGAGTGTCTTTTTTGCTTCTGGGGAGGAAGCAGGGTGAGCTCCCTATTCAGCTCGCCGAGGCTCCGGACTCCGGGGACAACTCTGCTTCCAGCAGAGCAAGACGACGCGACCAACCTCAGCAGAGGAAAATAACTGGACCTTTTAAATCAAGCAGGGTGAAATCGGGATGTTAATTAAAATGGCGTTCGGCTTTAGCGGAGGAAAAAAGCTGAAAGCGAAAGTGGAAATGCCTGTGTGTTTTAAAGTATTTAAAGCAACAGCGCTTGTTAGAAGAAAAGAGAAAAGTTTTTTTAAAAGTGATTTCAATTTGTTCTATCTCCTTTACAAATCTGATTGAAGCTGGGGAAATTTTTAAAAGGATTCTGTGGTGGAAAAGGGGGGAAGACCTCTTTTCTAGAAAGAATAAGACCGTGTAG
Source organism: Masticophis lateralis (assembly GCA_030761175.1). Taxonomy (NCBI): domain Eukaryota; kingdom Metazoa; phylum Chordata; class Lepidosauria; order Squamata; family Colubridae; genus Masticophis; species Masticophis lateralis. The sequence goes on along the minus strand of JAUDYJ010000015.1, from coordinate 426,459 downwards.
AAATATGGCTTCAAAGCAGACCAAACCAGCTCCTAAAACTGCAAGGGGGGGCCTCCCCTACTCACCAAACAAAAGAGCAGTCAGAGACAAAGACTCAGAGTCAAGAAAAGGAGACTGGATTTAAGGATTTGAAGGAATTTATTGCTGGGGCTTTGATGAACCAAACTGAAGTAATGGATCAAAAATTTGAAAAGTCCCAGCAGAAATTTGAAAAGTCCCAGCAGGAAATTAAAGAGTTGGTTCAAGAAAAGTATGATAAAATGAAAAGAGATATATTGACAGTTGTTACTGGTTTGTCAGAAGTGGTTGTTGAGATTGATAAAAAAGTGGTTAAACTCAGTTCAGAATTTGAATCTAAAATGAGGGAAGCTGACAATAAAATTGCTAATGTGGCCAATAACACTCAAAGAATTGAAAATGAAGTAACTATGATGCAATTCAGATTTATGGAATTTGCTTTAAGACTGAGAGGAATAAAAGAAAATAACAGAGAGGATTTGAGAATGGTTTGTGCTGATGCCCTTGCTGTGATGCTAAAGGTTAATGCTGAAGATGTTCTGAGCGAGATTGACAAGGTCTACAGAGTGAATTCTCGAGTGGCAAGACAAAGACATTTGCCTAGAGATGTGGTGATCTACTTTACAGATAGAAGAATGAGAAATGATATCTTGCAAAAGTCTTTTGTTTCTGTTGTTCAAGTGGATGGAAGGGAGATTGCGATTTATAAAGAATTGCCGCCTAAGATGTTAAGAGATAGAAAAGATTTTGGATTTTTGGTGACTGAGCTGAAGAAACAAGAGATTCCATTTAGATGGGATGCCCCAATTGGTATAATACTGAGATACCAAGGAGAGAGATACCGATTAAATACTGTTGAAAAAGGGGAAGAATTTTATTTTAGAGTTCTTAAAACTGGCCCAGCATCTCCATGTAAATCTTCAGTGTTAGCTATAGAGGAGGGTGTCACAGAGAAGGAATTTGAACAAGAGTCTGAGGAACAGCGGAAACAGATGGAGTTGGAGGCAATGGAAACTCAAAGAGCAATAGCGGAAATTCAAGGAGCAATAGGGGGCTCTTTGGATGAACCATTGCTGGATTTTTCTGAGCCTAGAAAAGGGCCACCCAAAAGTACAAGAGAGGTGGCATTGGATCTCAATTTGTTGTTGCAAGAACCTAAAGATCAGCGTATAACTCGAGCAGCCCACAAGCAAATCTTAGACAAGCAACAGCAGCAGAGGTCTATCCCACCAGAAGATAAGAAGGGTGCCAATGGTAAACCATAGAAAACTGAAGCCATGGGAGGAGCCAGGCCGAAGATTACCACACTCGAACAGAAACTTCGGCAAATGCTTTTAACGCTTCGCAAGACTTCAAATGACAATTAAATTTCTATCTTGGAACGTGAACGGATTGAACTCTCCACAGAAAAGAAGGAAAATATTTCATTATTTGAGACTATTTAATAATGATGTTATTTGTTTGCAAGAAACTCATATCAGAATACAGGATCAAAAATATTTGATGAACTCTAAATTAGGTGCACAATTCATAACCTCAAACTCAGAGAAAAAGAATGGTGTCGTGATTTACATAAATAAAAGATTATTAGCAAAAATTATAGAAGCAGATGATTGTGGAAGATATATAACAATCAAATTACATACACAGAATGGCCCACTTTTGGTGATTGGAATTTATGCTCCTAACCAGCAACAAGAAATTTTTTATAAATTATTACATTCTAAAATATTGCAATGGGATTATAGATGTATTTTACTTATGGGAGACTGGAATGGAGTAATAGATATTAAAAAAGACAAGAAGAGTTTGGCAAAATCATGTGTTAAATTACCACAGACTTTTTTTGATATGAAAGAAGACTTGGAATTGATAGATGTATGTAGAGTGCAGAACCCAAAAGAATTGGACTTTACATTTTTTTCAGATCGACATAGTTCCTTTTCCAGGATTGATTTCATTTTAGTTACAACTGACCTACTTTTAAAAACAAAGAAAACAAAAACATTTCCAAGGACTCTAACTGATCACAGCCCGGTATGGATAGAAATAGAAATGGGAAAGAAGGAGAGAAGATCATGGAGAATAAACGAAAACTTGTTTAGATATGAAAAGAATGTAAACGAACTTAAAAAACAAATGAAGGAATTTTTTGAAATGAATTTGAATAAGGGTACCCCTATTGAAATTGTTTGGGATGCGAGTAAAGCGTACATGCAAGGGGTACTGATTTTTATGAACTCTAAACACAAATTAAATCAACAAAGGAAAAGATTAGAAATGGAAGCAGAAATAAAGAAAAAAGAACAATTACTTATAAAAAATCCGATGGATAAAAAACTACAAGAAATTATAAAACTTTTGAAAGACCAATTTCAAATGCTTATAGTGGAACAAGCAGCAACTAATTTACAATTTGCAAAACATAATACTAATTATGTAATGTAATGTAACTAATACTAATTTTGTAATGCTAATAAACCAGGCAGATGGTTGGCCTACACACTGAGGAAACAGCAGAGTTCTCGAGTCATTGGTACCACTGAATATGGAGGGAAGGAAGTTTTTCAACAAAATTTAATCAAACAAGCCTTTTTAGATTATTATACTAAATTATATGCCAAAGACTATATACAGAATGAACTTATAGATAAATACTTAGAAGAAAGTAGAGTCACAAAAATTTCTAGAGAGCAAAAGGAAAGAATGAATCAATTAATAACAGTTGAGGAGATTATTTTCGCAATTAAACAATTGAAAACAACTAAAGCTCCAGGGACGGATGGTGTATTATAAATCTTTACAAGCAGAAATGATTGAACATCTTAAAGACTTATTTTGTAGCATACAAAAAGGGGTAAAATACCCCCCTCATGGAAAGCAGCCTTTGTTTCATTGATACCAAAAGAGGAAGGTTCTATAAAACTGGAAAATTTTAGACCAATATCCCTCCTGAATACGGATTATAAAATTTTTGCAAAAGTATTAGCCAACAGATTAATGCCAGTTATACAAGAGGTGATTCATCATGATCAAGCTGGATTTATAGAAGGCAGATATATGAAGGATAATGTGAGGCAAATCATAGACTTATTGGAACATCTTGAGAAAAGTAAACAGATCCCTGCAGTGCTGGTGTTTTTGGACGGCTTTGAAATAGTATCAAAGGTGAAATATCTAGGAGTTCAAGTTGCAGCCTCAAATATAAAACTTTTTCAAAATAATTATGAAGTGTTGTGGCGAAAGGTGCAAAAAGATATGGAAACTTGGAAAAAGCTGCAGCTATCTTTACTTGGAAGAATAGCAGCAGTTAAGATGAATGTTCTACCTAGATTTTTATTTTTGTTTCAAATGATTCCGGTGTTTAAGTGATAAACATCTCATGGAATGGCAAAAAGGAGTGAATAAGTTTATTTGGAATGAGAAAAAGCCAAGAGTCAAACTGAAAATCATGGAAAATGTTCGTGAAAGGGGTGGTCTTAAACTTCCAAACCTACGATTGTATTATGAAGCAGCAGCGTTGACACAAGCAAGTGATTGGTTTGGAATGACAAGGACTGAAATATTGAATATAGAAGGCCATGACTTGGAATTTGGTTGGCACGCATATTTATCCTACGAAAACAAAGTTGATAAAGTATTCAAGAGTCATATACTGAGAAACAGTATATGGATCTTGGTCATATTATACGGAATATAAAGTCACTCGGGGGGATTTTATATAAAGAGATACTTTTTGATGATGGGGGCAGATGGAAATTAAAGACACTTAACACCCTGTTGGAAGAATGGATTAATTTAACTTGGTTACAGTATAATGAACTCCAATTGAGATGGAGAGAAGATCAAAAAATTGGTTTAATGATGTATGAAGAGGAATTGGTCAGACAGATAAAAGAGAAAGGCCCAATGCATATTAAGAGGGTTTATAATATTTTGTTAGAAAGAGACTCTGAAAATGAACTGGTTAAAGACTGTATGATAAAATGGGCACAAAATTTTGCAGAACCAGTTATGATGGAAACATGGGAAAAAATATGGGTCCAGAATGTTAAATTTACTCAGTCATAGAATTTGAGGGAAAATTTTTATAAAATGTTTTACAGGTGGCATTTAGATCCTAAGAAATTGTCATGCATGTATCCTAATGTTCAGCCAAAATGTTGGAGATGTGATTGTTTAGATGCTACATATTACCATATATGGTGGACTTGCAAGAAAGTGAAGGCTTTTTGGATCAAAATTTGGTGGGTTATGCAAAATGTTTTGAAGAAGAAACTTCTGTTTTTTCCACAATTGTTTTTATTGGGCATAGTTAAGGATTTTTCATTGAATGAAACAAAACTGATTTTATATATGATTACAGCAGCTAGGTTATTGATTGGTCAAAATTGGAAAAAAGATATTTTACCTACTACTGAAGAATGGACTTTGAAGGTGGCTAGTTTTGCAGAAATGGCAAAGATATCAGCATTATTTAAAAGACCGGACTCAAGAAACTTATGTGTGGGAATGGAAGAAATGGATAGACTATGTGCAGAATAGATATCAAACAAGAAAGTATCAGATAGCTTTTAGCTAAATGTTACGTAGAGATTTATAGTATAGACAGGGGGCAGAATAGTCAGGGGGAATTGTACGATATGATATGTTTTGGATTTCATCTTTTAGTATTGGGGGAGTTAAATTGAATTAGAGTAGTTAAATTGTAATTCTAAGATTACTAGGGAAGTCAAGGGAGGGGAGGGAAGGGTTGGGGAGGGGAAGGGGGGGGAAAGGGAGGGGAATTGTATTTGTAAAACTTTTTCAATTAAAAAAAATGGCCACAGGACAAGACTTTGCACCCATGCCTGAGCTGTCCTGACCACCCTCCGCATCTCATCCCTAAAGGATTGGGTTGCCCAACTACAAGACACATGGCCTGTTGTCAGGAAATCATTGGAGGAAGCAAGAGGAAAACAGGCAGACAAAAAACAAAGAAATCCCAAAGCCTTTAAAATAGGAGATGGGTCTATCTGTCAACCAAATATCTACAATCCAGGCAGCCTTCTAAAAAAACTGGGAGTCATGTATGTTGGCCCTTTCCCCATCAAGAGAATCATCAATCCGGTCACAGGTGAACTCAAACTGCCGAAGGCCCTTTGGCCCATTCGCCCAATTTTCCATTGTAGCCTAATGAAACCAGAAACTCAATCCCTGCTACACCAAATCCGGCCACCACCACCCTTCATGATCGAGGGAGACAACATTTTGAAATTAAGAACATTTTAGACTCTCGTAGAAACCGAGGAAAACTTCCCTTCTTCAGAAACTGAATGGGTGGACCTTAAACACATTAAAGCAGCCAAGCTTCTCAAACATTTCCATAACCAGTATCCCACTAAACCAAAATAGCACCCTACTCTAACTGTATTTCTAACTTGTTTCTCTTTTATGTTGTGTCTTTCCATTTATTTTGCAGGACTAACGTCCCTGTCAAGGGGAGGCGGCCTTTCCAAACCATCAGCTTTGGCTTGGCAACTTGCCGGCACCAAAGCAGAAGGAGTGGGGAACAAATGGGCACTTTCCTGGGTACCCTTAGGGTAGGAAATTGGGAGGGGGGAATTGACAGCTGAGGAAGAACAGAGCTGTTCAGTTCATGCTGGAGCACTGGCATCTTCAAGGCCGCTTGCCCTGAGTGTGGAAGTTCACCAGCCCAAACACCTCCAAGTTTTCCATAACATCACAACGATGGCGAATTGGCTACACACGGATGGACCACGGGGGGGGGGGGGGGGAGGGAAAACCAGGGGCTTTAGTTCTGCATTGGTGTGCAAGAATTTTAGATTCTGCTTGATTCTCCTGCCATCAGCATTCCTTAGTAAAAGTGCCTTTTCACTTCAAAGGGCATTGAGAATTTTACTTCCCTAAGAGATCAGACTGGGGTGGGTCTGAGAACCGCGATCAGAGCCAGGATAAGACTTGAAACATCTATTTTTGTGGGAGTTACATTGGCTGCTATCAGGGATCCGGGCCCTATTCAAGGTGGTTTTTAAATTTCTGATCCCTTGTACGGCTTGCAAAATCATCTATCTACACAATCGAGCAGAGGGGATAGGCTCAATTTATTGATCTGGGTGCCCACTCTAAAAAAAAAAAAAAATCAGAGAATTCCCCAAAGGAAAATTTTAGGTAGCAGCCTCCCACAAATAAATCACAATGCTCAGTCTTATGTGCTGCTTCCCAAATAATTACACTAGTAGTACAGTATTTAAGAGCTGTGGTGGCACAGTGGTTAGAGTGCAGTACTGCAGGCTACTTCAGCTGACTGCTAGCTGCAGTTTGGCAGTTCGAGCCTCACCAGGCTCAAGGTTGACTCAGCCTTCCATCCTTCCGAGGTTGGTAAAATGAGGAACCAGATTGTTGGGGACAATATGCTGACTATGTAGACTGCTTAGAGAGAGCTGTAAAGCACTAAGAAGCGGTATATAAATCTAAGTGCTATTGCTATTGTATGAAGCCCTGTGCTAAGTTAGTATCGATGTATTCTCTTAGCTCTCTCATCTCTTTGGGTGTCATGGAAAGACACACACACACACACACACACACACACACACACACACACACACACACACACACATTCAACTGCTCTTCATGCTAAGATTTTTTTCTATCTAGTGGGATCTGCCTTCCTGCTACTGACTTCTATTCTGGCATGATTCGCCTCCAAAGGGACCTTCAGGGATCTGAAGGGCTGCAGTAGCACAGTGGTTAGAATGCAGTACTACAGGCTATTTCTGCTGCCTATCGGCTGCCTGCAATTTAGCAGTTCAATCCTGACCAGTTCAAGGTTGACTCAGCCTTCCACCCTTCCAAGATGGGTAAAAATGAGGACCCAGATTGTTGGGGGCAAGAGGCTGACTCTGAAAACCGCTTAGAGAGGGCTGTAAAGCACTGTGAAGAGGTATATAAGTCTAAATGCTATTGCTATTGCTATTGTTCTCTGCTGCAGTCTCCCAACAGCCGCCCTCCTTCAAGAAAAATGGACTATTCCACGTACCCCTGGAGAGTTGGGTGTGTGGGATTGGCCCACCCCCTAATCTGGAATCTCCTCATCAGTGAGGAGATTGTGTTAGTGGGAATTCAAAGCATGTGGGATGTGGGGACAGTTTCCCTCCTCCCCTCTCCCTCCCTTGCTCCCTCGCTCTCTCTCTCCCTCCCCTCCCCCCCTCTCTCAACTTGGAATGAACGACAGCAGCCCTTTCAAAGTCAAGAGTTGCATTTTGAGTTGGGTTGAAAAATAACTGATAATCATCTCCCAATTTCAAACCAGCATCAGTGTAGCTACATTTTATGCCAAGTTTGGATTATTCTGTCTATTCCTTGTGTTCTGTGCCCTCAGGGTCTGACTTGGTTGCAATGCAGGCTACCCCAGGCACCCATTTGCCCCTCACCCTAGCAATTCCTCCAGGGATCTCTGCACCTCACCAAAGTGTGCAATTTGTGAGAAAGCAGCGTGACTACAGCTGTGCATATTCAGCAGAGAGAAAGTTGTTCTTAGTAAGGGTGTCTTACTAAGAAACAATTCCAGCATCTGGCTTGTGAATTGATGCACTTGGGATCCAGTTATTTACAATGCCATCTTGTTGATTTACTACGACCTTGGCTCTCCTTTGATTTGGCATGTAAATCTTTGGCTTGACTTTGGACTGCTGGACTTGGAAATTCGCCTGGCCTAGCTAAATCTCATCTATAATTAATCCCTGTCAACCTTGCTGTTGGTTTGCCAAGCAAGCCTTCCCCTTAATACTCCAAATGCCTTAGGAACGGTATCCCTCTTCTGAAGGAGTGCTTTAAAAAGTCAGGATGCAAAACCCAGATTCCAGTTCAGGCTCAGATTATCTGGGACTGAAAGAGCTTCAATTCCAAATGACTCCAGAACCCCCATTCAAAAGAACCTACCTGCTCTCTTTCCTCTAGGTTCTATTCCAGCATAAAACCAGAAAGATCATAATACCAGTGTATCTTTCCTCCTTTTTATTCGAAGAAAGTTTTGATATTAAAGAACCTGATTGCGACTTCCGGTGGCGCCTTCCTCATTGGGCGGCAGGCTTTTCATGCCTGCCGGCTTCTCGGCGCGTTAGAGCCGCCGTGCAATAGGCAGGCGGCTCGAAAGACCTGCTCCTTAACGGAAGGAGCAGGGAGAGCTTCTGGGGGTGAGGTTGAACCCCCCTGAATCGCCCCAGGAATTTTTCCTTTGTCCTGGGGAAGGCTCAGAGGGATGGCTCCCTCCATACCTCCGGGGTATGCTCTGCGTCGAAAGAGTCCTCCGTTAATTAGCAGAGCCAGACGCTGGGAGCAACACCACAATTGAAGTGATAATTGGAGCAAGCTGGAAAAGAAAGAAGATAAGTTAAAGCAAGTATGGATTTTTTCTACTGATTTTCTGGAGGAGGAAGGAGGGGAAGGGGGAAGGAGAGGAAGAGAAGTGAAAGTCCTTTAAGATGGCGACTGGCTCTGTTTGAAGAAAAGTGAGAGCGGAAATGGAAGCGGAGTCCAGTCCTGAAAGACTTTGAAACAAATATTCTGTTACAGAAAAAGAATTTAAAGGAACAAAGGCTGAGTTAAATAGATTTCTTCAAAAATGAGAGTGGAAAGTGAAAGCAGTGTTTTGTGCTGAGAGATTTTAAAAGAAACATATTTATAACGAGAAGAATTACAGAAACAAAGGTTGATTTAAATAGATTTTTTCTGTTTATTTTTTAATAGAAGTAAGAAGAACCTTCTTGGTTTTTTTTAAAAGTAAAGTAAAGTGAAGAAGTGAAGTGAAGTGAAGTGAAGTGAAGTGAAGTGAAGTGAAGTGAAGTGAAGTGAAGTAAAGTAAAGTAAAGTAAAGTAAAGTAAAGTAAAGTAAAGTAAAGTAAAGTAAAGTAAAGTAAAGTAAAGTAAAGTAAAGTAAAGATGACTAAAGGAAGGGGGGGGCTCCCCCATGAGCCAGCTGAAGGATAAAGCTGAAATGATTCATTTGCATGGATTGGCAGAGGGGGACTTAAAAGATTTCATAACAAGTTCTTTACCAAAAGAACTTGTTGACAAAATAAAAAATTCACAGAAGAATCTTGAGGAGTTGGTTTCTGGAAAGTATGACCAACTAAGTCAAACTATTATCAAAGTAATCTCAGATCTTTCAAGTGTGGTGGTTGAAATGGAGGAGAAAGTGACTGAGATCAGCAGTAAATTTGACTCTCAGATACAAGAAATACAAGAAAAGTTTGTGGAAGCTGAGGTTCGAAATCAGAACATACAGAACGATATCATTATGCTTCAAATTAAAACTATGGAATCAGCAATTAGATTAAGAGGTATTAGAGAAAATAAGAGAGAAACTTAAGAGCAATTTCTGCAAAGGTTTTTGCTGAATTACTAAAGCTAGAAGATGAGATAATTCTTGGCTGTATAGAGAAAGTCTACAGAGTCAACTCACGAGTAGCTAAACAAAGGAATTTGCCCAGAGACGTTGTTGTTTACTTTACTGATAAAAGATTGAGAGATGATATCTTACAAAAGTCCTACTCTGCCAGAGTGCAAGTAGAAGGTATACAAATTAATATTTTTAAAGAGTTACCACCGAAGGTCTTCAAGGACAGAAAAGAATTTGCTTTTTTGACTAAGGAATTGAAGAGAAGTAATATCCCATTCAGATGGGACTTACCAGTTGGCATAATTTTTAGATACCATGGTGTGAGATATTGTTTGAATACTATTGAAAAAGCGGAACATTTTTATAAAAATATCTTTAAGGGAGCCCCAGAATATGTTAAGAATAAGAAACAAGAAAGAGAGTCTGCAAAAGGTAAACAGAAGGAAGAGATTCAAAGAATGTTAAAAGAAGAATGAGTACAAGGTGGTTCTTCAGAGGATCCTATTATGGACCTTTCAGATGGAAAAATTGAACATCCCAGTGAATCTAGAGCAGGAGCACCGGACCTTGAACTACTGGAGCAAGATTTAAAAAATATTACAATCCGAGACGAACAGCAGCAGAGGTCCAACGCTCCTCAAGAAATGGGTGGTGATGTTAAACAACAGGAAATAGAAGTTAATGAGGAAACTCAAGTGGAATATACTGTTGAGTGTCGTGAATTGCTTCAGCAGTTACAGCTGTTATCAGAAAGTATTGAAAGTTTTGGAAACAGGTTATAAAATTTTCAAAGTTTATACTGAGTTGGATTCATGGATTATAAAGAGTTCATCCTGAGCTGGAGACTCATAAAAATTTTATTATCCTGAATTGGATTTAACATCCTGAGTAAGTTTAACAGATTGCTGCAATAGCAGCAGCGATCTGTGATTACCCTATTATAGTTTTTTTCTTGGAATTTACCACCTAGGAGAAAAGAATGGAAATGAAAACATCTTACAACCAGAAGGAACGAACAACAAAGGGTGACAGGATTTGAAAGAGCTTTAAAAGAACATCTGGGAATGCAGTTTCTAGAATTTTCTTTTTTCTTGTTTTTTTTCAAGGCTTGGAGGAGCTGCATTGGGTTTCTTCTTGTTGGAATAGAATAAGCTAGTTTGAATGATTCTACCTAGAGGAGTGAATACTTTCGTGGTTGGATATTATCTATATAAAGTCATACGGGGGGTTTATGTGGAATGCTTTATTTCGCTGATGGGGGCAGATAGAAGACGAAGCTTATTGGAATTGGATATATGTGGAGAAAGAATATTTAACTTCAATCAAGATGAAGAGAAGATTGAAATTTGGATTATGGAAATAGAAAAATTTCTTTTTGGATGTAATTGTATGATTATAATAATATATGCATAATTATATTATATTGCATGTTTTATGTTTTTTTTGTTTTTTTTGTTTTTAATTAAGGGGAGTAGTTGGGATCAAATTATTTGATATTATTTGATATGAATATGCAGGTTATATTATGTTTTATGAGATGGGGGATTGAGTTTGGCATATGATTAGTAATGTTAATACTAATGGTTCATAGAAAGGTATAAAAAAAAATTTTTTTTAAATTGGCTTAAATATTATAATGGTTATTATTTTTGGGTGTTTTTCTTACTATAATATTGTTAATTTTAGATAAATATTAATATCAATGGGCTTTTTTTTTTCTTAATTCTTTTCTTTCTTTCTTTTCTCTTCCTCCAAAACCCTTTTTTTTTCTCAATTTAGAAGTTGAATACATAATATTTTTTGCTTTTCTTTTTGTTATAAATTTTTGCTGTTTTTCTTTAAAAAATGTGTAGCGGAAGTCAGGGGAGGGAAGGGGTGAGGTTGGGGGGAGGTTGGGGGGGATGGGAAGGTGGGGGTGGGGGTGGGGTGAAAAAGGGAAAAAAATTTTGTATTGTAAAACTTTTTCAATAAAAAAAAAGAAAAAAGAACCTGATTGCAATACATTTTCATTAAAGGGGTCCTTAGTGCTCTCTGAGCGTGGTTGTTTTCTTGCATTTTTCATTTACTTTCAAAATTACCATAATTACCAAAAGGAAGTCGATCCTAAATTTAAGATATTCCTCTTTGAACAAAGAAAGAGAAAAACAAAATGTAAGACTCCTGTGCAACGTTCCATTTTCCAAACTTGTTAACCAAGGTTGCCAATTCTGACTTAGACCAAATTAACTGCCTATAAAATAAGTCATTCCATATGTAAATTTAATCTCCCAATAATATCTACATATATAGGTTATCATTTCATACACAAATTGCACACACTCAAACCTACATACATCTCCTTCCTTGTAGGAACAGAACAGAAAAGAAGAGGGAAGGGTTAGTGCTCCAAGAAGGTGAGGAAAAAGAAAAGGAGAAATAAAATGAAATGAAATGAAGGCGGGGTAGAAGAGAAATTATGTAAAGTTCAAAGATTTTTGTGCTGGGCTCAGCAAGCATCTTCCTGCCAGATCACCATGTTTAGAACTTTTGAGATCTTGTGGTCCTTTCCCCATCTTCCAGGAGAAAAGGAGTACATGCCCCGTACATATTAAAATGGAAAGGAAACAAGTCTGTTCTAGGTCAAACCTCCCAGGTAAACAAGACCAGGAACACGACCAAATGAGACAATTCTACTTTTTGTAAAGTAAATTAATAGAATCATGCAAGTCTATCAGTTGGGTGTGTGTGTGTCCTTCCTAAGCTTCTTTCTCTGACCATTAGACCACTTGGGACTCCTGCCTTGCTTGTCTGATCATTCCCTCCTTCAAGGCCATTCTCACATACCATGACTTCTGTCTCTCTAGAGGGAAGGATGCTCTGAGAACAGAAAAGGTCTTCACTTAGAAGAGTGAATTTCTATTGAGGCAAACAAGCAACAACTTCCTCCTTTTACACATGATTATTTTGGAAAGCAGCTGACCTTTTTTGTTTAAATAACAGTGTCCGTCCAACTTACTGTACAGGCCTTCATCTTAAAATGCATTAAAAGCAACATCAGAGCAAAATTTCACTTCCCAAGTCCTTACCTCGTCTTCTGGGTTCTGTTCCCCTGGGCACCAGCAGAAGAAATAGTAGCATTGGAAAGCTGGATCTCTGAAGATGCATTGCTGCTTTCCTCATGGGTTAGCTCCATAAAAGTGCCATTAGCAGCGTAAGCCAGCAACTCATCACTGTCATCATAGTCAACATAAAGATGGTCTATTTCAGGCTCAAAGGTGTTGATAGGATTCACGGGATTAAAAATACTGTTCAGGGTCCTGTTCCAGATGGATTCTTTCGAATCTGATCTCTTATCCCCAAAGCTGTGGATGATTGCATTTTCTGAAAGGAACTCTTGGGAAGGGAGAAGGGAATCCAGTTTGCTTCCATTATTTCCTTCCACCTTATAATTGGTTTTAGTTGCGTTTGATTCTGGAATGAAAAGGGGGGGAAATATCAAAGGTAACTGAAGTGAACAATTGGCCAAATTCAAAAAATTAATGGAAAATGTCAATTGGGCTCAGACTCCCAATGTCCTACATAATCCAGAAAACCCTTGAGGTAAGGAGTGTAAATCCCATTTTTATAATTATAATCTAGATGGAGACTTCTGAGTCGAGAGCTAATGATGAATTCACACAGTACATCCCATGGTTTTGCTGTAAAAATAAAAATAAAAACCTTGATAATCTAGAATTACTTGGCCCAGAGAATCTGGAGTTGTGGACATGGCCCAATTTGACCCAGTTACTTCAATGTGACTCACCCAGATTTGGAAGAAAATTTAACAACAGAGGACTCTGTTTCTTGCACAGTATGGGAACAACACAAACAGCAGAAATGTTTTCATTTAAACTCTTCAGATTGTTCTAAGGGGATAATAAAGCATGCCAAAATTCATGGAAATGCATGCATATTCTCACCTTTGAAAAAGGTGCCCATAATTTGCTCCAGCCAAGAATGTGATACTTGTTTGCTATACAATAGTAGCCATCAGGATGGAAAACATGCTTGTGAAATATTGCACAAGTAGATTGATGGAATGGGTAAAGGATCAACTTTTTTTTTTTTTACAAAAAATACTGTGCCCCTTCCTGAATGAGATGACAAAGATTCTTCTGTGTGACATATAAGGAATTTGGAGGGTCTCATAAGCTATGGAGGCCCTCGGTAATGGCCACTTGAGTGTAAGAAGAGAAAGATAATGTTATGTGACCCAAGAATTCCAGAGAGCTGCCCAGAATATGGGAGAGAAGCAGGGGGAAAAGTAGAAGGCAGGAGCCGAAGGGTGCACTTTGAAGAGGTCAGACAGAAGAGAAGGAAGTATGGTGTTACATGTGAAGAAAATGCACTGAGATCAGGAATCTGAAGGACCAGCCAGAGCACCTGGGCAGGAATAGAAGGGAGGGGAACATATTCCTGGGGTAGAGTTAGAGATTGCCAAACAAGGCAGATGATCTGGAGAAAGTTCTCCTAGATTAATTTCCAAATGTTTGTGGAAGGAAGACACAGTAATAACAGGCAAATTCAACTACTTGGACATCTGTTGGAAAACGAACTCAGCCAAAATGGCCAGGGCCCGAAGTATTTTTCCGTGGCCTTGCCGTCTTTTACTCTGTAGGAGGCTGATGAAAAACAAGGAGACTGATTCTCACAAGATCTGATTGCAACCCCTGTGACAGTAGTAGGATTCTTGCAAGGAAGCGATTCTCTTTTCTTAGGGTCCTAGAGAAAAGAGAACTGCTCATACCACTCACATGGGAGGACACACTCTGGATTTTTGTCTCTGGGCAGTGGATGAATGATCTTGAGATAGGGGAAATAGCGATTGAGCCCTTGTCATGATCGGATCATTCCCTTCTTAGGCTTGACTTTCTAACTGCCACACCCCGCCGCAGGGAGGCGGAACAGACTAGATGGTTCCGCCTCAGGCGCCTGATGGATCCTGATAGATTCCAGACACAGCTTGGGCCACTTCTTGAGGTTCTGACTCATGGTTCGGCTGAGGAGCTGGTGGCCACCTGGGACAGGGCGGCCGCTGATGCATTGGACCGAGTCGTGCCTTTGCGGCCTCTGACCCATCGCCGAGTCTACCTGGCTTCTTGGTTCTCCGAGGAGCTGAGGGAGATGAAATGCTGGAAAAGATGCCTAGAGAGCAGTTGGAGATCTAGTTGCTCTGAATCCGACCGAACACTGGTTAGGTCTCATATTAAGACCTACCTAGTGGCAATAAAAGTGGCAAAATGCAACTATTTTTCCGCTCTTATTGCATCGGCAGATAACCGCCCGGCCGCCCTGTTTAGGGTGACCCACTCCCTCCTCCATCTGGGAGCGCGGGAGGATTCCTTGCAGAGTCATACTAAGAATTTTGTCCAGTATCTGCACGATAAAATCACTCAGATTTGGGAAGGCCTGGTCTCTGACTGAGTAGGTACAGACGGGATGATGGGTGCCGGTCTTGAGAATGTCATTTGGGAGGAGTTCAACCCTGTTGCTCCCGAGGACGTGGACAGGATACTGGGGCGGCTGAACGCGACCACATGTTTATTGGAGGGTTAGGGTTAGGGTTAGGGTTAGGACCTAGGTATTAGGCATAGGACCTGGGTATTTGCAGCACCGCCTTCTGCTGCCGATAGCCTCCCACCGGCCAGTATGCTCCCACAGAGAGGGACTCCTCAGGGTGCCGTCAGCCAGGCAATGTCGGCTGGCAACCCCCAGGGGGAGGGCCTTCTCTGTGGCAGCACCTGCCCTCTGGAACGATCTGCCCCCGGAGATACGAAGGATATCAGATCTCCGGGCCTTTCGCCGTGCCCTAAAAACTTTTCTTTTCCATCAAGGAGGACTGGCGGAACCCCCCCCCCCCTTTTAACCTTTTTTAGCTTTTAAAGTGTTGATGGGTTTTAGGTGGGATGTTTTAAATTTTTGGGCCAAAGTTGTGTAATTCTTTTAATAATTTTTAGATTTGTATTGGTATATTTTTATTCTTGGCTGTTCACCGTCCTGAGTCCAGCAGGGGAAGGGCAGTATACAAATTGAATAAAATACCCCCCCAGATTCAGGAGATCCAATTTCAACAAGCTTAAAAAAGTACTAAGCAGAATCCCAAGGGCTGCTAGAACTGTAGAGGCCTGAACAGGGTGCAGGAGGCTTTGTCTCACCCGGGCAAGACTGAGTGACACTGGAAACCTTCCATCTTTGATTCAGGATGGGGTGGCGCACAATCTGGGGATCCTTTTGGACCCAGCTTTGGCTAGGAGGGCTTTGTGTTCAATTTCCAGTTGTGCATCAGGTGTGCCAGTTCCTGGCCCGGAGAGCAGGGAGGGCCTGCTCCTGATTACTCATGCTGTAGTCCCCTCCCAATTGGATTACTCTACATGATCTGCTCTTGAGGTATTCGTGGAAGTTTCAGGTCCTGCTCCTGCTTCATGAACTACATTAGCTTCCGGCAGTGGTGAAATCCTCCCCGGTTTGCCACTGGTTTGCTGCCCACTGGTTTGTGCAGTGTGCGCCAAATGCACACAGTGTGCATGCATGCACAGTGTGCACCAAATGCACACTGCATGTGTGCATGAATGTGCTAAACACACACTGCGTGCACATGCACAGTGCACACCAAACACATGCTGCATGCGCACACATGTGCAGTATGAGCCAGTGTGCTTTGCACGGAAAAAGGAGGCTTGGGAAGGTAAGTAGAACAGCGAGGGGGGAATAGCTGTGCCATGTGATTTAGATTCGCTAGAAAGCTAATGAATTTAAATCGTGCGGCACAGCTGATCGTCAGAAATACCGTTTTGGATGAACCAGTAGCTTATTTTTTACTACCGGTTCGTCCAAACCAGTATCTTTTATCACTACTGGTTTGCCTGGACTGGTGCAAACCAATAGCATTTCACCGCTAGCTCCCGGTGTGTTTGTGGATACAATTCAGGGTTCTGATTGTCAACTTTAAAGTTTATTCATAGCTTAAGCCTAGACTCTTCTATTGCTTCTACCCATCCCGTCTGCTCTAGTAGGAGAGGCATATCCTGGGCCTCATCAGCGAAAGATTGTCAGCTGGCAGGGGCTAGGAGGCTCTCTTCTGCTAGGGCCACGGCCCTTTAGAACATCATCCCGTTGTCTCAAATGGTCTAAAGCAGGGGTGAAATGCTCCCAGTTTGGACCGGATCGCCTGATTTGATAGCGATCATGGTGGATGGTTCGGAGAACCAGTAGTGATCCTGGCGCAAGGCTCCACCCACCCACCCACCCAATTGTCGTTACTTCCTGGTTTTAACCAGGAAGTAATGTTTTGTACCCTCTGCACATGCAGGGGTACATGCCAGAACTGTTTGTTAAAAATGCTTTAAAAAGTAAAAAAAAAAAAAAAAAAAAAAAAAGTTCCGACATCACTCAGCTGATCATTGGAACTTTTTTTTTTTTTACTTTTTAGGCATTTTTTTACTACCGTCTTGGGTGAATAGGTAGTAAAAAAATGCTTTAAAAAATAAAAAATGGCTCTGACGATCACAGCTGTGGTGCACAATCAGAACCTTTTTTTTTTAACGGGGGTGGGGTGAGGAGGTTTGTTTTTTGTAGGCAAAAAATGGGGGGTGGGGGATGAAACGGGAGGTGTAGGCAAAAAACAGGGGGGTGGAGGGCGTGTTTTTGTTCCTAGGCCAAACACAGGGATGTAGGCAAAAAATGGGGGTGGGGGGTGTTTTTGAAAGAAAGAAAGAGAGAGAGAGAGAGAGAGAGAGAGAAAGAAAAAAAGGAAGGAAGGAAGGAAGGAAGGAAGGAAGGAAGGAAGGAAGGAAGGAAGGAGAGAGAGAAAAAGGAGAGGAAGGAAGGACTACAAACCTGGCACTAGACACAGCTTCAGAGGATAATCCAGGGCTGGAAGGGACCTGGAGGTCATCTAGTCCAATCCTGCTCCATCAGGACATTATTAGTGAATTTCTGTCTTTTGATCCCCCAGTCACATGACCCACCAAGCCACACCCACCAAGCCACACCCACAGAACCAGTAGGAAAGAAATTGTTGGGGGCAATATGCTATTTAGTATACTGTCTTTAGTGTAAGCCAGCCAGAGTCCTTGGAGAGTGGGTGGCATAGAAATATGATTAATAATAATATGATTAATAATAATTTAGATTTCACCACTGATCTAGTGTCTCCTGCTTGATCGGGGGTTTGACTAGAAGACCTCCAAGGTCCCTTCCAAGTCTGTTATTCTGACACCAGACTAGATCTGACCCTGCTGGTCCTTTAAAATACCATTGAAATGTAGTTTTGTGGCCAGATGTGGGGCTCTGGGTGTATGAAAGAGCCCACTTCTTGGCTTTGTTAATGGTCATGTCCAAGATGCTTGACTGTCACATGATTTTATTTTTCTGTTCTGTATTTTATCTATTTTACTCTAAGCCATCTAAAGAGGCATATGTGAGATTAACATGTTAACAGTTGGAAGGGGAGACCCTACACCATTTCTGACAGATGGCAGTCCTGTCTCCAGTGATGAAGCTCCCAAAACTTCCGAAGGCAACTTCTGTTCTGTTGGTTGATTGTTCTCACTGTCAGGAAATTTCTCCTTATTTCCAGGTTGAATCTCTCCCTATTCATTATTCCTTGTCTGGCCTTCAGGTGCTTTGGAAAATAGCTTGAGCCCCTCCTCTCTGTGGCAGCCCCTCAAATATTGGAAGACTGCTATCCTGTCTCCCCTGGTCCTTCTCTTCACTAGACAGGCCATGCCCAGTTCCTGCAACCATTCATCATCTGTTTTAGCCTCCAGTCCCCTAATCAAATCAAATAACCAAATGGAAAATTAACACAATTATCAATGAGAGTACATCAAAACCTCTGTTGTGTTGAAATATCAAATGGTATATATATTGCAAGGCTACGTTTTAGGCCTTGTGCACTTCAACATATTTATAATCTTGTTAGAAAACAAGATTATATTAGCAGATGTCATAAATGAAGGAACAACTTTAAAAAAACACTTTAAAAGGTAGTTCAAAATTCAAGAGGATCTTGATAAAGTGAAAAAGTGGATCATATCATCCCTAATACCTCTTAATTAGGTTAGACATATCTAATTCCCTCAACCGTTCATCATATAGTTAGGCTCCAGATCTCTTAACATCTTGAAGATTATCATGCAAAATTATGAGGAAGCAGGTTTCAATTGGAGATAGGAGGAATTTCTAAGTGATAAGAGACATTCAATGGACCATAGTGCCTTGTCAGAAGAGGTGGAGTCCCTGTTGCTTCCATTCTTGCTTCATTATTGAAGATGCTTTAGAAATGGATCCTGTACTGGGGAGTGGAGGGAGCTCCTAATCTCCAAGGTCTCTTCCATTGCATTCTGTGGTTCCATGTTTATATAGTGTAGTCTTACTTCATTTTTAATTTGATAACTTTCTTAATAGACGATGGGAATGATTTTCATAGATCTGGACTTCACCAAAGCATTTAGTAGGACATGCTGTGAGAGAGATCTAGGACTCTAATGGACAACCATTAAATATGAGCTAGCAGTGTGCTGCAGCTACCAAAAAACCCAATTTGGTCCTATCTTACAACAACAAAAGGATAGTATCACAATCATGAGAAGTTATAGTACTGCTTTATACTGCACTGGTGAGCCAAACTTAGAATTCTGCATCCAGTTTTGGTCACCATGATACAAAAAAGATGTTCTAGGTCTTTCTAGGTCTAGAAAGAGTGCAGAGATGAGCAGCAAAGATGATTAGGGAGCCTAATCTAACCTAGGCTAAAACTTATGATGAATGGTTGCATCATAAGGAGCAAGGAGAAGACCTATGGGTGACATGATAGAGTCTTCCAATATTTGTGGAATCAATGGAATGGCTCGCCTTCAGATGTTGTTGGGACAACATCAATGGAGGTTTTGAAGAAGAGATTGGACAGCCATTTGTCCAGAATGGTATAAGTTCTCCTGATTGAGCAGAGGGTTGGATGAGAAGACCTCCAGGGTTCCTTCCAACTCTTGTTATGATGTCATGTTGACTAGCAAGCAAATTAAATGGGATCTGGATAGTATGATTATTGAATGGATGGCTCAAGAACTGTAGAGTCTTATCAACTGTTTCTCATCAAACTGGGCAGAGGCATCCAGCAAGGTGGCCCAGGACTCAGAGCTACTTCTCAAGCATTAATGCTTTGGATAAGGAGGTGGAGGGAATATTTGTCAGATATATAAATTTAGTGATTGGGTTAATACTGGAGAAGACAAACAGAACTCAAAACAATTTGAATAGCTTAGAGCAGTGCTTCATGCTAGTTGGGAAATTCCAGAAGTCCACACACAAAATTGAGAAACACTAGCTTTGAGGAATGAATTGAAAGCAACAGAACAATGTTAAATGTTTCTCACTTGAAAACAAAAGTCAAACCCTTGGCTTATACTCACGAAAACCTTGGAGCAGTAGTGGATAGCAAAATGAATTGCCAGCTGCACAATATGATGGCAAGAAAGGCAAATATACTTTTGGCCACATCAATCCAGACAGTTTCCAAAGTTCTGAGAGTCCCTGTTCCTTTGTCCAAGTGAAAGTTGGACAGGCGTTTGTGTGGGATGCTGTAATATGGATTCCCTTCTCAAGGGCCATCCAGCTTGAGGGCTCCCTGAAATTTATGCCCACAGAAATGAAAAGGGCAGCCTGAAGGTCTTGCTGGAAGCAGGTCTTTCTAGCAAGAGCTTCAGCGGCCACCAGGCAGGACCTTGACAAGAAAAAGCCTTGTCAAGGCTTGTTTTGGCTGTGGGTTACTCACCTGTGGAGGGCTTGCTCGGGAGGGCAGGGCCATACTCAAGAGGGGTCCTGGGGTAAACTTCATTGGTCTGCTGCATCATGCTCAGCTTCAGTTCATCCCCTCGCCCTTGCCAGCCAAAGAGCAGCTTCTCCAGGTGGTCCTTTTCCTGGGAGAGGGTGGCCAGCAGGCTGGCGTTGAGCTGAGTGAGACCCCAAAGGAATCCTCCTTCAAACTCTGTTTTTTCTTCGCTCTCTGATTCCGAGAAGCTGTAGTAAATTGACGGCAGCTTTTTCAAATAAGGTCTTCTCTGCAGGATGTATTCATATGTAATTGATGGGTTTTTACCATTTTGGTTCCAAACCTGGAGGAAAGGGGGGAAATGCCACACCCTTGTTATGTAAAGCGGGGCGGTGGGGGATGGGATACAGCTTTTAACAAAGAGAAGCTCAAAGGCCCCAATTCTGCCAAGCAGAGGAGGACTCAGACCCTAAAGCCAATTGTCTCTCTCATCACTGGGGGACGCAGGGTAACAAGCTTGTCAGGGAGAATGTTCACATTGCAATGGCTCCCCATCCTTGAGGGGACCTGGGCAGCCCCTTCAGGTGAACCTGTCTTGTCCTCGGCTCTTTCATAAAGTCCACTGGGCACAAGAAGAATCGCAGACCACAGAAGTGGAGTAATTCTCTGCACACTTTCCAGAATCCTAAGGTACATCCCGGGGGTACCTTAGGGGCCACTGAGGACTGCCCCTCCTCAAGGCAAGATTTGGTAAAGGCTTTTGGGGTGATTATTTAGTTATGTCCAGGTTTATATGTCACTGCTGTCCTACTGACTATGAGTGGCTAACAGTCACAGAGTAAAACCAGACCAAGCAATAAATTAGAGTAATTAATATCCCACCCTTTCTTGGACCTCCAAGGCTCTTCTGAAGAGCCAGGTTTATCCCAGGCTCTGAAGGAATAACAAAAGGGGAGGGATCCAGATACCAAGGCAAGCTGTTCCACAGGAGGGAGGCCTTTCAAAGACAGCCCAACGGAAAGTTGACAGTCTGCCCTTTATGAATTGTGAGCCTGAGTTTCCTTAGCAAGCGTGACATGAGTCAACTACCTAGGCCATCATAAGCTGTGCCAGACTGTCTCTCCCCCATGGTTTCCACCTGTTCTACCAGATCCAGTATCAAAAGCATGTTTTGGGTCTCCTCAGCCAACAAGGGGGACTTGGTGAGTCCTAGGAGCCATGCCTTCCCCATGGAACAGCCTCCCTCTGAAGAGATTGATGGCCCCCTCTATGCTGCCCAGTTCTGGTCCCCACAATTCAAGGATGATTCTGGAATGTGTGCAGAGAAGATCAGGAATGATGGTGAGGGGCTTGTAGATTAAATCCTGTGAAGAATAGTTAAAGAAACTAGGTTTCTTTAGAGCTAAAGGGAGACATGATAACAATCTTCTGATGCCTCAAGTGCCCTCTGAGGGAAGAGAAGGTGGATTTATTCTGTGGAATGCAGGAAGACAGGAGAAGAATCAGTCTATAGAAGCTTTACAGAGAGAGGGATCCAAACTCAAATTAAGGAGAAATTTCTTGACTGTGAAAGCTATTAAACAGCAGAACAGCCTTCCTTCTAAAGCTGCCATCATTGGAGGTTGGAAGCAAAAATTGGATCCCCGTTTGTCTGGAATGGTTGGAGGATTCCTGCCCAGGACAGGATGTTTGAGCTAGAAGATCTCCAGAGTATCTTCCAATTTTATGATTCTACAATGCATTTTCTATGTTTACATACTGGTAACAAGACGGGCGATATTCATGCATTAAAAGGTATTCATATGTTCCAAGAAACAAAACTTACCATGATATTTAAACCCTGGTTGGTAGGCCCTTGTGCGACAATATATTCTATGCCAGTCTCAAAAATGTCCATGGGTCTCCTGTATTTGAAGACTGTCCCTGCAATATTGAAGTTTTGTGGAATGTCTACTCTGTAATCCCCATTGAAGAAGTAAGAGCCACCTTCATCTGCAATGGCTGCAAAATCCAAATGAGAGGCCGTGATTTGTACGGTAGGAGTTATTGAAATGATACCCACTTTCTTTTCTGCCCTGGTCTCACTCTGCAATGCTATTCTGTGGAACAGCCACTGGTCAGGCCTGAATGAAATAACAGCCCAACTATCCAGCCCATCATGGGAATCTGCATCATTATCAGGGCATCGTGATCAATGTTGGCAAGAGGAAGTTGGGAGGCAGGTTATTTTTTTGAGGAGAAAGGGGAAAAAGCCACAGAAACAAGAAAAATGTTAAGCAAGCAAGCAAGGTGAATTTGGAGATGTTATGATCATGAAGCCAGGGTAGGCTGTAGATTTAGGTTACAAAATGAAAACACTTTGTTTCCTAAGAAGAACGCTAGAAATAAATGTTTTATTGGTTATTGTACCAGGTATAATACAAACCCAAAACATTAGCAGATTTCTTCCGTTCCACTATTTGGATATCTGTTGCTCCAGCAGGAATGTAAGTCACCAAAGAGTATCCTGCAGAACAGCGCATGGATGAGTAAGAAGCAAATCACCAGGGATTGCTAGAATCGCCAAAAGGAGGGGATGGGACCCTCCCACCACTTGGCTTCCCTACCCAAGGCTGAACTTGCTCAGGGCCAAGGACGTCCCCAAGGTCCCCTCCTGCCTTACCAAGTGGAGCATTTCCCTTCCGGTAGCTCCCAGTTACGTGAGTGCAGCTGCTGCCATTCCCTTGGCAGACCCCACATTTATCCAGAGTGTGGGGGGAGAACAGAACCCCATCGCATCCAATGGGCTAGAAGCAGCAGAAGAAAGTGTGCCTTGAGAGGCAGCCGGAACAGCTACAAAAATTCTGCGGGCAAGAGAGTAACCAAAATGCTTAACAACCTCACATTTTCCAGACACGCACACCCCTCGGAATGAAGAGGATTTGCAGGAGGTGCCATCCCGGGCGAGGACCATCAGCTGCCTCTGCCCATCGGTGGTGGTGCAGTGGAGATCACAGGGCTTGCTGGAGATGTGGACATAGTCATCTGAAGGGAGAAGAGGAGATACTAAATGGAGGTGCTAAATAGACATGGCAATTACCAATACAATTTTTTTTAAAAAAACCTCAGACAGTGTTATAAAACCTCCTTCCTTACATGGAAAATGTATGTAGGAGGAGTTTGCCTCAGTCAATCCTGCCAGCCTCGCTAGGCAGACCAGACAAGAAACAGCCAGACGAGCTAATTCTAGTTTGTTTTAAAGCTACATAAACAGAGCCATGAATTCCTGAAAGTACAATACTTCTGCTGTCTCCTTTACAGTCTGAGCAACTAAGGGAGGGTCTCTTTGGCCTCTCCAGCTGCAGACTATGCAGCCTGTTTTCTAGGCAGCCTCTCTTCACCCCGTCTCCCAAGGTCTTTCCCACATACCCTTACAGACCTTGAGGGTCGTGACAAGGTCCTCAGAGCTGTGGCCTCAGTCACCTATGTGCCGGACCCATGTCTCCCCCAGTTGGTTAAGGCCACCCAGGAGGATCCTCTAGTTGGGTCCAAGTGGTGGTTAATGTCTTTTTGCAGGAAGGAGTGGTTGTGCCTGCCTTGAAGGTATGTGTGTGTGTGTGTGGGGGGGGATTTCAACTCCTCCTCAAAAACTATCTTTGGACCTGACTATATTGGACAACTTCCACTGAATCCCCACTATTTCCTGTCCAGGATTAGGGTGAGGAAGAGAGTGGTTAGCTTTCAACTCCAGAAAGCCCTCAATGAGGTGGATTATTTGGGGCTCCTGCAGTTGGAATTCAGTTGGAATTCAGTTGTTCATTTTAAACCTTCAACATTGCTTTGTGCTGCGAAGACCAAAGACCGCCACTTGCTTACCTGGATACAAAGGTTTCCAGTGGAAGGTGCGTCCGTTGTAGACCCTGGAGTTGAAGGAGGAGCACTGCTCCTCCCTGAAGCTCCTTCCACTTGGAGGACACTGCTGGAAGGAAGAAAAGCCCGGGTGAGGCCCAGGCAGCCCCTGCCCTGACAGCTCCTCAAACTGCCCACTTGCCTTCAAAACCAATCTTGGGCATCGCAATTAAAGGGGGGGGGGGGAATGCATGATGTTTCTCAGCTTGGTATTCTGCAGCTTCACAGAGTCCATAGCTTCCAGTAGGAAGCCAAACAAAATCTCTAAATAGAGAAGTGTTAGTACAGGTAATCTTTGACATATGATAAATGACCATTCATTTAACAAGCAAAGTTACAACAAAGCAGAAAATAGTGACTGTCAGTTCCACCACCTTCGACTTGGCGCCTTGCTGGCATTCTGCCATCAATTGGGAAAGTGGGGGGATGACAAATGGGCAATAAACTTGTATACCTTTATGGAGGGGAATTGGGAGAAAGAACAGAGCCATTTGGAATCCAGTTCATGCTAGCGCTGGCATCTTCAAGGCCATCTACTCTGAGAGTGGAATTTTACCAGCACAAATACCTCAGAGTTTCCCAAAACAGTGGTGCCGGATTGGCTACACATGGATGGACGACGAGTGGGACTAGGGGAAATGGGTTTAGTTCTGTATAAGCACACGGGAATTTTAGATTCCACTTGACTTCACTGCAATCAGCAGTTTCACTTCAACCAAATGGAGTCGAGAGTTTCACTTCCCTGAGGGATCAGACTGAAGCAGCACTGTGGGGTCACATGATCGCCATCTGCAACTTTCCCAGGGGTCTCCTAACAAGCAAAGTCAATGGGGGAAGCCAGAGTTGCTTAATAACCGTATGGCTTGCTTATCAATTGTGGCAACTTGCTTAACAACAGCAGCAAAAAAGGTCATAAAATTAGACATGCCCCACTTAAGGACTGCATCGCTTAATGACAGGCATTCCGGCCCCAATGGTTGTCCTAAGTTGAGGATCGACTTTACTCTCAATGATGGAACTTTTGCCGGCCAAGTTTCTTCCTTGTTCCAGGCAGATCCCACTTGAGGCCTCCCCCCCCACCACCAACCCTCTTACCTGCACTTCACATAGCTGGTATCTTTTGGACATCCCATTGCAGGTTTTATTAAGAAATCCTGTCACCAGCTTCCTTCTAAATATAAAAGACAGATGGTATGATTTTCAATTTCTGTTAAATCATTTTAAATAAAGAAGGACAGCGGTAACAATTCTCACACTGCCTGCAACAAATGCATGGGGCTCATCTCCCATTTTTTCACTTCTAGCAGTTCCATACAACGATTTCAGGATTAAAAGCACATTCCTGTTGAAGTGTTTTTCAGTCTAATTGCGGGTTAGAGAAGATGCCTTATTTTAATCCTGTAAATACGGCCCCAGTAAATTGGGGCTTTCTCTGTATGAGAATCTCAGGATTTAAGGGACTCAGGGGTCCTGCAGAAAGCCCCCAGCCCTCTCATTCTTATATAGCCAAGATGCAGCACTACTATCTAAATTGCTGTATTCAGGAAGAAACACCACAAATGAATTAATAACTACAACAGAAGCCAAATTAACATTTTCTTTTCAGAATGTTCTTCTTCTGCAGCCCGTAAATGGAAAAAGAGCCTGATCCTTTTTATGTATTTAAATTTATTTTCCACCTGACTCCCAAAGGCTCACCACTAAGAGCATTAGACTTTTAGCTCCTCTGCTGCTCCTCTACAGCAACAGGTCAAAACAAAGAGAAGAAGATGAGAAGGATGATGAAAATCAGGCAGGAATGAAAAAACGAGACCACACGATCCAAAGGGGCTCCTGCTCACCCCTAAGCCTGAGCCAGGGGGAGACCCGGTGCTCCCAAAGGCCAGCAGGGCACCTGGGCCATGTTCCAGAGGGAGGCCCTGCCCCACAGACAAGCTCTTAACCGGAGGAGGCTGGGATACACCAACCGTGCCAGGCTGAATCAGCTGGTGGACCCTACGGGAGACAGGCCGTCCCTCAAGGAACCAGGCTCCAGGCCAGGTAGAAATATAGGCTACACCTGTATCTACCTACAGAGGCCAGCACCTGATGAACTCAGAAGGATGCCGTGGGGGATGAGATCCTTAATCCCACATAAAACTGGAATGAAATGGGTTGAGGTCATTTGTGCAGCGAGCCTTCTGGTGGGCTCTTCTTCCAAGCACTGACTAGGATGGGAGGGTTGAGCAGTAATGATGCCTTTGGGGGGCGGGGGAGGATATGTTTTTAACTAAGTTTTATGTTATGAGCTGGCTAGAGTCACTGTATGAAATAGGTGACCATATAAGTCCCGTAAATAAAATAAAAAACTAAAATAATGAAAATAAAATACTTCAACCAGGATCCCAAATCTGGGATGGCAGGTTTCTGAGAAACCCAGTCAGGCTTTCAAGAGACACGCCAGGTTTGCACCCTCATTTATGAGAAGACCGCTCAGAGACGGCTGTAAAGCACTGTAAAGTGGTCTATAAGTCTAAGTACTATTGCTATTGCTAAGATCCATGATCAGATCCTGGGCGCAAGCAGTCTTGTATCATTCCTATCTGGTGTTGTGGGAGCAGAAGCCAAAGGCTGGCAAGCAGGATGATTTTCAGGCAGTAGACCTGGTGGGTCTACTGCCTGATCAAGCCAAAGCCTGACTTTCCAAGTCAAGCCAAATTTCCTGGTCAAATCAAAGCCTGGCTTTCTGGCAATGGTTTCTGGCAATGATTTCCCTAAACCTAAACCAAGCAATTCACTATTGTTAACCATTCAGCTTTAGAAAATCTCATCTGCTTGCTTGCTCTCATTAGCATGGCCTGAGTTTTTGATTTGGTTCCCTCCTTTTCCTATTTCTCTTTACTTGCCCATTCTGGCTATGGGGCAGGCTGCCTGTGACCAGAACCTATTTGTGCAGCCAGGAGTTTTAGAGGGCATGGCTACCCAGATGGTTGGTGGTGTGAACCCAAGGCAATTGGTTCCAATATTTGAGGGGCTGCCACAGAGAGGAGGGGCTCAAGCTGTTTTCCAAGGCACCCAAAGGCCAGACAAGGAACAATGGATGGAAACTGAACAAGGAGAGATTCAACCTGGAAATAAGGAGAAATTTTCTGACAGTGAGAACAATCCATCCATGGAACAGAAGTTGCCTTCCGAAGTTGTGGGAGCTTTATCATGTTGTGGTCCAGCAGCAGCCTGTGGAGCTGGCAGCGGAGTCAGACAGTGAGGAGGCTGGGGAGGACAATGGGCCAGGCCTGGAGTCGGGGGAAGGCAGAGATGGGGCCAGGCTATCTGGGAGTGATGCGTGGACTCTGGAGCCTCCAGAGGCGGACAACAAAGAGGCAGAAGAACAGAAGGAGCCTATTCCTAGTGCACGCATAGGAAGAGTTGCCAGAAGGCAAGAGCAGCTAAAGCAAAAAGGATGACTCGGGAGTAAGGCCAAGAGATGATTGGCCCCTTACATAAGGCTTAAAAGAGCAGCAATGGCTCTTGGGCCCTTTTAAGAAAGCAACATTGATACATTTGTTTCTTGTTGGGGGTCTCTTGTTTCTGAACTTTGTGGGGCTTTGCCAAGAAAAGCCTTTGGCAGGGTGCCAAAGAAGATAAAGGTTTGTGATAAGGCCGGAGGACTTTTTCTGAAGGACTTGTTTTGGAATTAATTTGGACTAAACTGAGAATGAAGTACTTCTCAGCTGTTCTAATAAACTATGTTTGTTTAGGACTGATTGTATTTGGTAATAACTACTTGGGCCTAGGTCACAACACATCCCTGGAAGCTTTCAAGAAGAGACTGACTGCCATCTGTCAGAAATGGTGTAGGGTCTCCTGCTTGGGGGGTTGGACTAGATGACCTACAAGGTTCCTTCCAACTCTTGTTATTCTGTTAAAAAACTGACTCGGACAATAGCAAATATCCCATGCAGCATCGTTCCAGCTGCTTCTGAATGCAAAGATGCTCTGAACCCCAAAATGCACATTCAGGAAGAGACTGCAACATAGCTAGAGTGAGCCATGATGAAGCCACCAAGGTTACCTCTGTTGCAGGCAGTGTCTTTCTTGGAAGCGGATTCCTCCACCACACGTCCGAGTGCAGGCTGCCCACTTGGTCCACTCGCCCCACCAGTAGGCCGTGACATCAGCTCTTTCTTCAAGGCTGTTGGAAGCTGGCAAGTTCTCCTGTTTGCCATCAGGAAGCAAAGAAAAAAAGGCATGGTTGATGATGCAGATACTTGAAATATATAACAAAAATGTAACAAAAAGGAGAAATCTTCAGGGAACAGGGATTCAGGCTAGGACTCAGTGAATCCTACATCACAGCTAACTTGCATTAACTGCAAACTGCAGTTGGCTAACTGCAAAATTTTCCACTCAAGTGTGCTGCTTGGCTGGAAAAAATAACAGATAAACCTATTGATTGGAAACCAGAGACATTTTTGTTAGGAATATTCACTAGAAAATATACTAAAGAAATAAAATACTTAATTTTACATATCATAATGGCTGCACAAATATCATATGCACAAAATTGGGGGGGGGGGAATACACCAACAGAGGAAGAATCAATAAAAAAAATTTAAAGTGTGCCGAGATGAACAAATTAACAAAAGAACTTAAAGAAAAGGAAAATACGGAATACTACATAATATGGAACAAATGGTACAACTGGCTGAAAATTAGAAATAGTGAACAATAATGAAAGGGAAGAAATCATAAATGTAAAATGTCCTTAAACAGCTCTTGCAGCGAATTTCTGTGTGAATCTCCAGACTTTGGAGGTGAAATTCTCAACTCTGCAGAGCTCCCTGAAATTCACTGTCCCAGGTCTCCACTTGCAAGGCTGCATAAATTGTGAAAGCAGATAAACGACTCCTCTGAGGCAACAGCCTCTGTTAACTGGGTGCCCTGGGACTGCAAGGAGGAGAGGCAGGAGCCTCTGCAGGCTCCAGATGGTTGATGGCTGAGTTAAATAGTTCTTGGAGGGCTGGATCGCAACCTGGCCCATGACAACCCCAGGGAAGAACTGAACTGACGCACTTGCAAACCACAATCTTGACATGTATTATAAATACGTCAACACCCAAAAATAAGTTGTTTTTTCTTCCCCAGCTCTTGTAACTCTGAAATATTTGTTTGTTCCCAAATATCTTCTAAAGAAGAACTTCATCCAGATAAAGACATTCAGAAATGTTTATTATATTTGCAGGAAAGCCAAAGACAGGTTTAAAGCATCAGTTCTTAGCATTAAGAAATGTTTATTTGGATTTCGTGCAATGGAAATCTGTTCCTGGTCGTGCAGAATGAATGTCTACCATTTCTTTCATCTTTTACATGCACTTTCCCTGAATTATTTCTTGTTTTTTTACATGATGAGACTTTTAAAATTGATTTTGGCATTGGTTGCAATTTCTGAGCCTTAGCTTCCTGACTTCATCCTTACAGATTTGGGCTATTTGCTGGTATTCTGTTTTAGTTGTATGTGTCCCTCTTTCTGCTTTTTATACTTGACCTTTTTGGTCTTTCAGTTGATCAGAGTGTTTTTATACAATCCTGCTGGTTTCATCTTGGGGCTCTTGTCCCCTTTAATCCATGGAATCCTTCTTCTTTTTTTGTATATGTTTTATTTAGTTTTTCTTTAACAATTAACATTTTTTTGTAGACAGTGTAATGACTGGGTAAACATTTTTTCACACAGTGCTCACAGTAATAATATATATAATAAGTGCATATATAGATTTTTATCTTTCAACTTCTAATCTTAATGTGTTCATTGTAATTATAATGTACTATTCTTTTATGTATCAATCTATATTATTCTATTTTCCCAATTTATCAGTGTTCCACATTTTCAATATCTCAACTTTCTATAAACACCAATAAAACCAGTTGTCAATAAGATTTAATCAGTCCCAAGATTATATCTCTAAATCCCGTGGATTTATAGTCCTTGAAAACTATATTTTCCAATATATTTTTTACATCCTATTAATCATAATACCTTTAGATATACCTAATCCTAGTCTTCCACCTCCTAATCTTAATGTATCTGTATTTAAAATAAGAGGAGATCAACCCTGACTGCACTTTAGAAGGCCAGATCCTGAAAATGAAACTCAAATACTTTGATCACCTAATGAGAAGGAAGGACTCATTGGAGAAGAGCCTAATGCTGGGAACGGACGTTGTTTTACCTGAATGTCCATTTTCATAGCGCTGCGGATACACTCCATAGCTGGGTATGATCCTCTTCTCTGACAGCAACTGAGAGAACTTTTTTTAAATAAATCAGACCCCTCTGTGCTCTAATCACACCCTCCTTACCGACTTCCCCAGTCTTGAATGAAGGCGCAGTACAGTCATCAAATCAACAATATTTATTGAGAAAAAACAACATACAACTCAACAACATAAACAACTCAGCAGGCAACCCAACAAAGGGAGGGAATGGAGTGTATCCGCAGTGCTCTGAAAATGGACATTAAGGTAAGACAATGTCCATTTGTGTCTCTATTCCATAGCTGGGACATACCCAAGCCTAAACCCCAAGGACGGGAGGCTGACTGCTCCCAGGAGAATCCGACACCACACTCTGCAAGACGCGTCTCCCAAAGGACGCCTCAGCCGAAGCACAAGCGTCAATTTTGTAGTGTCTTATGAAAGACGACAAAGAAGTCCAAGTAGTCGCTCAGCAAATGTCAACACCGATGCTTGCATCGCCCAAGCCACTGAGGTGGCAGCATTCCACGTGGAATGGGGCAGAATCCATGCTGGAGGGGGACACGCCTGACGCTCGTAGGCAGATGAAATACAGGCCTTGATCCAGTGACCCACCGTGGTCGATGACACTTTCTGACCCATGGACGCTGGATGGAAGGGCACAAGAAGAGCCTCCGTCTTACAAAAAGACACCATCAAGACAGATATAATGCTGCAGAGCCCTGCGGACGTCCAGACTGTGCCAGAGAATCTCACGGTGATGTCTGGGTGAGGGACAGAAATCCGGCAATACGATTTCCTGTGAACAGTAAAACCACGAATTCACTTTGGGTGTGAACGCAGGATCAAGTCTAAGCACCACCATATTAGCATGAAAGATGCATACGTCTTTTCTAACTGAAAGAGCTGTGAGCTCGGAAATTCTTCTGGCCGACGAAGAGAACGAGAGAAATTTAAGAGAAATTTAAGAGAAATGGAATCAAGGGGCTCAAACGGTGGAGTGGTGAGAGCTTGCAACACAAGAGACAAATCCCAAGAGGGGTACCAATGTAGCACGGGAAACCATAAGTTCGTGGTGCCATGTAGAAACCCCCGCACCCATGGGTGGTGAGAAAGCGACTGGTAAGGGGGGAAAGACAGGACCGTCGAAAGCGCAGCAACCTGTTGTCTCAAAGTGGTCGGAGCCAAACCTCTGTCCAACCTGACTGGAGGAAATCAAGAATGTCTTGGATCACAGCTGAAGTCGGGTCCACATGGCGACTGGAGCACCATCTGCAGAAGGCCTTCCAAGACGCCTCATAGATCCTTGTTGATGGTCAATGAGCCACCTGGATAGTGCCAATCACGTTGTCTGCCAGCCGACCTTTCTTCAGGATGACCCGTTCAAATGCCAAACGGCCAACTGGAGCCACTGAAGCTCTGGATGGCTGATGGCCCCTTGGCACAGGGTTATCCGATGAGGCGGGATCACCCATGGACTGCTCACTGAAAACTCTACTAGGTCAGCAAACCAGGGTCTGCGTGGCCAGTAGGGAGCCACCAACAACAGGTCTGCTCCTTCTGTGATCTATGGTGTGATCTATGGTGATCTTCTGGATCACCTGTGGGATCAGGTTGATCGGAGGAAAGGCATACAACAGTCCTGCTGGCCACTGGCACCACAGCGCGTCTGTGTCCTTGGCCTGTGGAGTTGGGTATCTGGAAAGAAACCGAGGAAGTTGGGCGTTGGACGAACTTGCGAATAGATCGATTACTGGAGTTCTGAACCAGAGGGACAGTTCCCGAAATAGCCGCAGGTGCAGCTGCCATTCGGCAGGGTCGATCTGCTCCCTGCTCAGCCAGTCCACCCGAACATTGGCCGTGCCCAATATGTGATCTGCCCGCACTGAAAGTAGCTGACGTTTCGCCCAACGGAATAGCTTCTCTGACTCGAGCATCAGTGCGGGGACTTTGTGCGGCCCTCTCGGTTCACATGAGCCTTGGCTAATGTGTTGTCCGTGAGGATCAGTAAGTGATGACCGTGGACTGCTGTGGAGAATTGCAGTAGAGCCAGGAGAATCGCCCTCAGTTCGAGGAGATTGATGCTGTGAAGTCTCTCCAAACTCGACCACTGACTCCAAACCCTGGAGATTGGCATCAGTAGTCACCACGATCCGTTTCTGGTCCAGGAAATGACAAACCCGCCGAAGAGCTGGTGACTTCCACCATTGCAGAGATAGTCTCACCTGGGGAGGGACGAAAACAGTCCTGGAGGTGCTGGAGACTCCCCTCCGCTGGAAGGGGAAGAGAAGCCATTGCAATGGGCAAGAGTGTCTGCGCGCCCACGGAACAATGTGTATGCACAAGACTAGTTTCCCGAGTAGTTGTGAAAGAGTAATAGGGGCACTGACCTCTGGGCCAGAACTTGGTCCAGCAAACTTCTGATATTCTGCACCCTCTCGGGAGACAGAAATATTTGTCCCCTGGCAGAATCTATCACGGACCCAAGGAGCAGAATGGAAGTGGACGGAACAAACAGACTTTTGTCCAAATTGATGGTGAACCCGTGCACCCGAAAAGCTGAGAGCACCAGTTCCATGTCACGTGCCGCTTGATCCTGGGACGACGAGAGGATCAGGATGTCATCCAGGTAACACAAAACTGGTCTGAGGGTTGCACAACCGCTGCCACCAGCTTGGTGAATGTCCTGGGTGCCAAGGAGAGTCCAAATGGCATGGCACAGTACTGATAATGCCTGCCTGCATACTCGAACCGTAGAAACCTGCGATGAGAGGGATGAACTGGCACAGGAAGGTAGGCTTCGTGTAAATCCACTGACTGCATGAGGTCCCCTTGGCGTACAGAAGAGAGAATTGAGCAAAGCGAATGCATTTTGAATCGTAGCGAACTGCCCGATTCAGGTCTTTCAAGTTGAGAATCCCTCTGACACCCCCCCAAGTTCTTGGTGACCAGGAAGAGAACTGAGTAAAATCCTGTCCCCAACAGGTCCTCTGGAACCGGTTCTATCACCTTGATGTTCAGCAAGTGGGTTATCTCTGCCGACATGAGGCAACATAGCTCAGCTGAGGGAGACACGGGATCCCTGATGAACCGACTCGGAGGTCAATCTGCAAATTCGATTAAGAGTCCCTCGGTTACGGTGCAATGGACCCACGCGTCCGACGTCGACACCGCCCACTGGTGACTGCTAATGGGACCAGGTGGCAGTGAGTCATTTGCCCCAGCAGGTTTGGGTCCAGAGCCACGAAAGGGGCACTTCAAAGTGGATTGCTGTCTGCCCTGGTCCTGGAACCGTTGTCTGTCCGAGAATCGGTCAGATGAGCAGTTGACAATAAGAGGAAGACCCACCAGCCCCCGAATAAGGCCGAAAGGGCTGTCGCGGCATGTGTGGCGCATAATGTCTCTCCTGCCTATGATAAGCCGATGGGAGGACCTTTTGCTTATCTTTGTCCTCAACCAGAACAGGATCCAGGGCAGCACCAAAAAGGTTGGGTGACTTGTATGAGGCGGCTGCCAGCTTCCATTTTGTTTTGACGTCGACCTTCCAAGGACGCAGTCAAAAGAGGCGTTGAGACGTAATGGAAGACACCAAGGCATGCGAAGCAAACTTAACAGAGTTTAAAGAGGCATCAGCAGAATATTCTGTGGCCGCAATAATCTTGTTAACGTTTTGGTGCAAGTGGGTCTTCTCAGGAGGAAGCCGTTCTTGTAACTGTCACAGCCAAATCAAGGAGGCACGATTAAAAAAGGAAGTGGCCGTCGCGATTTGGATGGCCCAGGCCACCGCTTGGTGCGATTTCCAAAAGGCTAGTTCAGTGCGCCTGCCCTCAGCTTTCAGGCCGTCCAAGGGATCCGAAGAGATAATTGACTGGGAGGAGAGCCCCGCCACCGGGGCATCCACGGTCGGTAAGTCCAATAACGCCTCCAATTCAGGAGCAGGACAGTAGAGTTTCTTGTCCTGATTGTTGGGTGCAGTAGACGACCCAGGCTGACTCCAAGGGGCTTGAAGAACGTCCAAGAAAAGTGGGGGCAGGGAATAAAGTCCTTCTCCTGCTTAGCTTGCTTAAACAAAGCATCATGTGGGCCTGCCTCAGACTGGGAAGTAGAGGGTTGAGCCCCCACTGAACTCAAATTAGTTGTCAAACGTGCCTTGTGGAGGAGAGACTTGAACAAGAGTGGCCAAAAAAGACCTGTAAAGGCCAGGGAATCAGGCAACAAGTCCTCATCCTCTGAGAATTCAAGATCTTCGGGATAGTCCTCCTCATGGTCTGAATCAGTAAAAGAGTCAGACTCCCAATAGCGAGGAGAACGGGTTCTGCGCACTGTTGGAGTACACAGCTTGAGTAGACACAGGAGGGGGGCCTTAGGCCGTGTGCTGAGCTCCAGCGGCCATGATAGAAGCCAAAGCCATGGAAAGCATGCATTGGAAGTCCAGTTGTGTGCCCGAAGGGGGGGGAGTTACATAGACCGAAGCCCCACAGCTGTGGGCGTAAATGTCGCAGAAGGAGCCTGTTTATGAGGCGGAGGAAGGGGGGCCAAACCCACAGCAGACACGTCAGGCAAGGATTGCGAGATCATCTTTGACAAAGCCAGGGGAACTGGAGAGGACGTCCCCGCACGATCAGGTTCCGGAGCAGGGTGCGCTGGCGCAGAATCACCCACTTGATTCTTTTATGTTACTCTTTTCAAATCCTATATATCTTTCTAGCATTTTTACACAGACTGATTGTTCCCTCTGTCTCACCCTTTATTATCTTCTTCTGCATCTTTTGAATATCCATCCATAATTCCTTCATTATTTTTGAAAGATCTTCCTTTTGTTTCTCTATTCTGTTATAAACTCTTAAGGCAGCGGTTCTCAACCTGGGGGTCGAATGGCCATTTCACATAGGTCACCAAAGCCCTCTCTTGCCCCCACCCAACACCTTCACTCACCCTCACCCTCTGCCTCTGTTGGATCGCCGGTCGCTGGTTGCTTACCCCGCCCACTCCCAATCTATTGCTGCCTCCTGAGTCCCAGCTGATGGCTAGAGGGAAAAAAAATGTTTAAATTCTTGTTGGGGGGGCTTCAAAGGGCCACCCTACAGCTGATCAGTGTTAATAGAAAATAAATGAGTAGACTGGTGCCTGCAAAAATAGAAAAAACAGCCCCTTTCAGCTTCAGCATAGGTTAATTACCATAAATTGATTTGATCAGCCTACCGACTCTCAGCTGATTTGCTCTCAGCTGTTTTGCACAGGGCTCTGTTGTTAGCTAGCTGCAAAGAGGTAAATTACTGGAGCATATTTTTTTTCCCCTAGCTATGCTGAAAAAGCAAAACTGAAAGTAAAGCAGGGTCTTTGCTGCAACGTGACAAAATGAGGCAGAGAGAGATTCCTTTTTCTTTTTCTTTTTCCTCACCAAAAAAGGTAGGTGCAAAACTGCAAACAATGGGAAATTTAGGGCAAAAGAGGAGGTTCAAGATTTTAAAACACAAAAGAAAAAAAGCTCTATTTAACTAGGGAATTATTTATTATTATTATTATTATTATTATTATTATTATTATTATTATTATTATTTATTTATTTATTTATTTGATTGGTAGACCGCCCTTCTCCAACAGGACTCAGGGTGGTGAACAGCCAAGGTAAAACCTGGTATACAAAAATTAAAACAATTTTTAAAAAATATGAAATAGTTTTGGCCCACAGTTTAAAACAGTCCAATTAAAATCAGTTACAATTAAGTTGCAATTAAAACAGAAGATGGGATCAAGCCAGCCCAGCTAGATGAAATAGGTGAGTTTTAAGGGCCCAATAAAAAGTCCGGAGGTCCGATATCCTGCGTATCTCTGGGGGTAGGTCATTCCAGAGGGCAGGTGCCACCACAGAGAAGGCTCTCCCCTGGGGGTCACCAGCCTACATTGTCTGGCCGACAGCACCCTGAGGAGGCCCTCTCTGTGCGAGCGTACTGGCCGGTGGGAGGCTATTGGCGGCAGAAGGCGGTCTCACAAGTACCTAGGCCCTAAGCCATGGAACATTTTAAAGGTGGTCACAAACACCTTGAAGCGCACCCGGAAGTCCACCGGGAGCCAGTGCAGCTCACGCAGGAGAAGTGTCACATGGGAGCGCCCCGTCACTCCCATAATCCCCGCGCGGTCACATTCTACACCAGTTGGAGCCCCCCACCCCAACCCATCCAACCAGCGCAACATGATACCATGGTCGATGGTATCAAAAGCCGCTGAGAGATCTAACAGGACCAGGATAGAGGAGCAACCCCTATCCTGAGCCCTCCAGAGATCATCCACCAATGCGACCAATGCTGTTTCCGTGCTGCGCCCAGGCTGGAAGCCGGACTGGAGCAGATCTAGATAGACAGCTTCATCCAGGTACTGAGGAAGCTGCCGCACCACCACACTCTCAACAACCTTTGCAAGGAAGCAAAGGTTGGAGACTGGATGGTAATTAGCCAAAACAGCCGGATCCAAAGAGGGCTTTTTTTAAAAAATTAGATTTATATGCCACTCTTCTCCGGAGACTCAGGGCGGCTTACAATGCATTAAGCAATAGCCTTCATACTTTTGTTGTTGAGAAGATAGAAAGCTCACAGAAGCAACTTGAGGAACTGGTACAGGAAAAATATGATAGACTGAACCAAATTATTACTAAAGTAGTTTCTGATCTTTCAAATGCGGTGTTGGAAATGGGGAAGAAAGTGGCTGAAATCAGTACAGAGCTTGATTCCAAGATGAAAGTCACAGAAGAAAAATTTTTTAAAGCTGATGCCAGAAATCAAAAAATTGAAAATGATGTGATGATGCTTCAATTTAAATCTATGGAGTCTGCATTAAGATTAAGAGGCATAAGAGAGAATAATAGAGAAAATTTAAGAACAGTCTGTGCTAAGGCATTAGCGGCATTATTAAAGTTGGAAGATGATCAAATTTTTGGCTGTATTGAAAAAGTCTATAGGGTGAACTCACGTGTGGCCAGACTAAGGAATCTGCCCAGAGATGTTGTTGTCTATTTTACTGATAGAAGATTGAGAAATGATATTTTGCAAAAATCCTATTCTGCTACTGTGCGGGCAGAAGGTACACAAATTAGTGTTTATAAAGAGCTACCACCTAAGATTTTAAGAGACAGAAAAGATTTTGGTTTTTTGGTGAAGGAACTGAAGAGAAGTAAGATTCCATTCAGATGGGATGTACCAGTTGGTGTGATTTTGAGATATCAAGATGTGAGATATTGTTTAAACACCATTGAAAAAGCAGAACATTTTTATAATAATATACTTAAGGGAGCCCCCATATCTTCATCTTCACCAATGTCGTTAACCATGGAAGAAGATATTAAAAATAAAGAGTTTGAAAGAGAGACTGAGAAACAATGCAGACAGATGGAATTAGAAAATCAAAGTGTGTTAGAAGAAAAAGGAGCACCAGATGGTTTTCTAGATGATTCTATTATGGACTATCTAGACCTGAAAATAAAGCATCCCAGAGATTCAAGAGATGTGGTACCGGGCCTTGAACTGTTGAAGCAAGAATCGAATGATAAACATATAACTCGAGATGAGAAGCAAATTTCACTAAAGCAGATGCAGCAGAGGCCCAGTACTCCACAAGAGCAAAAGGGGGATGAAGGCAAGCAACAGAAAGCACAAGTCAAGGGAGGAATTAAACCAAAAACCACTGCTGTGCAACAGAAACTTCTTGAATTGCTTGATTCGCTTTGTGAAACTTAAAGGACATTTATGAACAGACTAAATTTTTAAAAAGATAATCTTGATTATACATGATTCATATACGAAAATGGATTATAAAATTTTTGTAAAACTCATCCTGAGTTGGATTTATTATTTTGAGAAAGGTAAACAGATCGCTGCAATATACGCAGACAATCTGTGGTTACCCTATTATAGTTTTTTGGAACTAATCATCTAGATGAAGAAAATAAAGATGAAAACATCTTGGAAACCCGAAGGAAGGAAGTGGAAAGGTTGGCAGGATTTGAAAGAGCTTTAAAGGAACATCTGGGAATGCAGCTTGTAGTTTTTATACAAGCTTTGGAAAATTGGGATGAGCTGCATTTGTTTTTCTTTTGAGCTGGTTTAGCAGTAGCTAGGTTGAATGTTCTACCTAGAGGATTACAAAATACCCTTGTGGTTGGATTTTACAAATATAAAGTCACTCGGGGGGATTTCTATACGGAGAGATGTTTTTTTGCTGATGGGGGCAGCAGGAATATGAAGTTTATAAAAACTATGTTGGAAGATACTATATTCAACTTCAATCAAGATGAAGAGAAGACTAAAATTTGGATTATTGAGACAAATTATTTGATATAATTGTTATATATTATATTTTATTATTATATAATAAGGGGGATTGATTTAGGTAAAATAATTTTTAATATTAGATTAGAGAAATGTTCGAGCTGATGGGTGCAGTTGGAATATGACGTTTATAACAACTATCTTGGAAGGAGAAATTGATTTAATTGGGTTATAATATACTTAACTTTAATTAAGGTGAAGAGAAGGTTAAAAAATTGGTTTACTGATAAAGAAAATTATTGATAAAGAAAATTATTTGATATAGATGCTATATATTATTTATTATTATTATTTTTTATTATTAAATAATAAGGGGGATTGATTTAGGTAAATAATTATTAATATGGGAATAAAGAAAGGTATGATATTTTTTATTTGGGCTTAAATATTATAAGAGTGGTATAAACGAGTACTGATGGTTGATAAATGAGGTAAATATTACTACTATTAGTTTTTTATTATAATATTATTAGTTTTAGGAAAACTTCATTACTTATAGGTTTATTTGTTATATTATTTTTGCTGTATGTATTTTTTCTTTTTTAAATTTGTAGCGGAAGCCAAGGGGGGGATGGGGGGGATATGGGATTGGGGGATGGGACATAGTTGGGGGGGAAGGGGGGGTTGGGGGGAAGTGGGGGGGGAAATGATAAAATTTGTATTGTAAAACTTTTTCAATAAAAAAAAGAGCGGAAAAATAGCTAGACTTTGCCGCTATTATCGCCACTAGGTAGTCTTAATATGAGACCTCACCAGTGTTTGGTCAGATTCGGACCGGCTGGCCCTCCAACCGCTCTCCAGGCGTCTTTTCCGGCGCTTCATCTCCCTCAGCTCCTGTTATATGATTTTAGAGGATCGAGCCCAAATAACTCCAATGCAAGGGATTGTTGTTTCAACTTCTTTATTTACATAATTAACAATTGTTTCTCTGTTGCAGGTACACATCTGGAATGGCTCTGGACCCCTGGACATCGACCTTTATACAGCATGGGAGGAGCCAAGGTAAGGAGGGGTCAAGGGGAAGGGCCATGTAGTGTCCACTTAATTAACCCCTGCTACACCATTAGGCATTTTCCTGTAACAAATTCCCCTCTAAATGCCTGATGGTTGGCGATGGATGTGTGGGGTAATGTACTCCAAATTTGGATGTCAGGTATATATGTTGTTTGCACAGTAGAGGTTTAGTTAGAATGTCTGCTGTCTGTTCAATAGTCTCGCAATGTACTGCTTTAATGAAACCTATGTTAGACAATTGCCTAACATGTTTGTGTTTAATGTCTATGTGTCTCGATCTCTGTCCCACAGCCTCTGCCATAGAGATATCTATTGCTGCTTTATTGTCTTCATGGATTATAATAGGATATTTTGGCTCGGACCAAATACTAGATAGTAGGTCATAGAACCAGGTCAAGTTGTTTGCAGCTTTAGACAGACAGATGTACTCCGCTTCTGCTGTCGAAGTGGCTACCAGGTTCTGTTTTCCAGTGTACCAGTACACTGGGCAGTTATTAATGAAGAATATATATCCCGAAGTGCTTTTGCGGCTTTTCGTGACCCCTGCCCAGTCTGCATCGGCATAAAAAGTTAGGATTGGTTTATCCGAATGTTCTGGCTCTAACCTTAAGAAAGCATCAGCACCATGCTTCAAGTATCTGAGGACACGTTTGACCCCCTCCCAATGATAGGTGGTTGGACTACTAAAATGCTGGGATAGGAGGTTGACTGGCAAGATGATGTCTGGTCTAGTCCAGTTGGCTATATACAACAAGGATCCTATGGTAGATCTGTACACGGTATTGTCCTTAAAGGGCTCACTTTGATCGTACATGTTCTTGGGGAAGTCGGGTTTCATGGGTGTTTCACAGGTCTTGGCATCCATCATATTACACTTACGCAGGAGTTCTAGAATTTTTTCCTTTTGGGATATCCTGAATCCCCTAGGGGTTTTATCGATTTGAACTCCTAGGTATTTGTTTACCTTCCCTAATGTCTTTAGTGTGAAGTGTTTATTCATCCATTGGCAAACTTGTCGCACTCTGTTTTTTGCTGTCCAAAGTACAATATGTCGTCAATGTAGACAAGTACGTACTCAATTGATGGACCTTCTTTCCTGGTGAAGAAGCATAGGTCTGTGGACGTGGGTGTGAAACCCATGTCCTTGAGGATCTTGGCTAGACACTCATACCACCTCTTGCCTGATTGTTTCAACCCATACAAACTCTTGTTCAGTAGCCAAGCGTCCCCCTTTTGAGTGGTTTTACTGGGGGGTGCTTTTACAATAATCTCTTTATCCAGTTCAGCATGTAGATAGGCTGTTTGCACATCAAACTGGTATACCTCCAGTCCTAGTATGGATGCCATTACCAGAGTGCTTTTGACACTTTCGGTTCTAACTGTGGGGGAGTAAGCATCTGTATAATCATCAGGGTATTTTTGTGCAAAACCCTGGGCCACTAATCTGGCTTTATACAAGAATTGGTTGCCCTCTAATTCTTTGATTTTAAAGATCCATTTTGTTCCTATGGGAGTTTTAACTGATGGGGCTTTGATGCGGGTGTACACATTTAGTTCCTTTAGGCTAGCCATCTCCTTCTCCATGGCTTGTTCCCATCTAATCCTTTCTTCATATGGAAGGCTAAGTACCTCTTCATATGAGTTGGGAGTTATTTTGTTGGTATCAACGGATAACACGTATTCTTCAAACCTTTTTGGGGTTCTGTTTCTACTGTCTCTAATGGGTCTGCTTGGCTGAGTCTCAGTGTTGTGCATGTACCTTGCCTCCTTTTTGGTGAGCGTGTCTATCTTTATTGTGGGGTGATCCTCGTTCCACCCCCTGGTGTCTATGTCTCGATGTTTGGTTCTGTGCCCTTTGTGTGTCTCATCCCCAATTGTGTTTTGTTTATTTTCATCTCCCTTACAGTGTGGGTTCTCTCGTCTGATGGGCAATTCGTTCAGGTGTATTTTTGACCTATTAGCATTCTTGTGGAACACTGCAGTTCTAGATATTATGAATCTGTTGTTCTTATCAATGAATCTATATCCCTTGGTCCCAGATTCATAATCCATGAACCTCAGCCTTCTCGACACCTTATCTCCCTTGTGTCTCAGTTGCCTGGGGATATGTACGTCAGCTGTGACTCCGAATATATGCAGATGCGTTAGTTTTGGTTTCCTGCCGTACATTATTTCATAGGGGGTTTTGCCTATTAAACTGGACCATAGTCTGTTTAGGGTGTAATTGGAATATTAAGTGCTTCTGCCCAGAAGGACTATCCTAACCCTGCATCTTCCAACACACACCTCATCATGCTTTGTAATGTGCCCTGTTTTCTCTCTGCTACTCCGTTCTGAAAGGCTGAGAACGGTGAAGAGGTAAAGCATATGATCCCTTGATTATCAAGCCAAGTTGATAATTCCCTTGACAGGAACTCTGTCCCCCTATCTGTCATGATTTGTTTTATTTTTAAGTTGTGTTGTGTCTCTACCCATTTGTGGAACTCCTTGAATTTTTGAAATGCTTCATTTTTATGTTTAAGGTTGTATACAAACCCATGACGACTAAAGTCGTCTACTATAGTTAAAAGAATCTTTTCTTGTATTTTACGGAAGGTCTCATTGGTCCTACCAGTTCCATGTGTACCAGTTGGAATAGGGAGGTGATGGTGGGTGTGGCCTTTTTGGGTCTGGGTTTGGTTTTTAGCTTTGAACATTTGCACACGGAACACTCAAGGTAGTTTTTACATCCCTTTACTTTTACACCATCAGAGCAATCCATTAGCTTTTGTATAACAGGGAAGCTAGCATGTCCCAGTTTCCTATGCAACAAATGGGCACAATCATCATGTATCGGTCTTCCAATCGATAGTTTTCCTTCCTTAAAGGGTTTCTGGTTGTGTACTTTCTCTGTATTGCTATCTGGTGTGTCAGTGTCTATTTCTTCGTGTCCTTCTGTCTCAATTCCCTTGCTGTCTAGGTGAGTGTTAATGGTAGAATGGCTGTCTTCTCCGGGTTGTAAGTAGAATAGCCCTCCTTTAATGATAACCCTGCCTACATCTTTACCGCCCTTGATCATGTAGACCTTTCCTCCCTTGAATGTGGTTTCAATGCCCATGTCTCTACTTAACTTTAGTGTGGCTAATATATTGTGGGGGATTTCTGGTACTAGAAGTACCCCCTCTATTTTTCCTAGTCTTGGTATTTGTGTGACCCCTTTTCCTGTCACTAGGACTTTGTTTTGATTTGCTACCTTTATGTGGTAGTTCTCCTCGGTGAATGAAGTGAGTATGTCTCTGTTATACATTGTATGATTTGTGGCCCCGGAGTCAATGAGCCAGGTACTCCCTTCCCCTGATCGTTTGTGAGTGTCATCGTGATCCCCGAGTCCATATGTTGACCCTGATCGACTGTCCCTAGAGCTATTCCTATGTTCTCTCCTATTTCTTGGATTGGGAGAGTCTCTGCGCCTATACCTGGGGTCTGG
Source organism: Masticophis lateralis (assembly GCA_030761175.1). NCBI lineage: Eukaryota > Metazoa > Chordata > Lepidosauria > Squamata > Colubridae > Masticophis > Masticophis lateralis. The sequence continues at coordinate 383,329 of JAUDYJ010000015.1, read as the reverse complement.
GGATTGTCTGTCTGTTTGCCTTAGCCACCTGTCCTGTCTGCTTCCTTGGTAGGATTGCTCCCTTTCCCTCGAATTTCTAGGGCAGTCTCTCTTGTAGTGGTTCCTAGAACCACACAGGAAGCATTCTGGATTAATGTTATTGCCTGTTAGGAACTCTACCCTCTTTGTAGGTCTATTTTCTCTGCGGCATGAATAGTGTTCCTTCCTCAGGCTATCTTCTGCTATTAATTTGTTACTAAGGGTTTCTAATGAGATATGGTCAAGACTGAGGCTGTCCAAGTGTGTGATGAAGTTGTCCCAGATGGGGTCAGGGAGTTAATAATCACACTTTTCATGCTACCCTCCAATATAGCCTCCTTCCTTTGGATTAGTTCTGCTCATGTGGCATCTAAATTCAGTAGATGTTCGCTCATGGATGTGCCTGCCTTATGTTTGGCTGAGTGAAACTTTCTGGATATTCTAGTCGTGGTGGCTACATTCTTACTGTAGAATAGATTAAATATTCTCTGCATGATTTCTGGCACTGTTGAGTGGTTGTTGAGGCTAGGGTAAAAACCTGGTGCAATACTCACTAACAATATGTAGTATGCCCTGTGGTGCATGCAATCAACCTCTAGAATCCATGGTCTATCTGGGGGATCAGTAATCATAAACAACAAATTTCCTCTTAAGAGAGCAACCTGGAGTTGCTGGTTCCACTCCAGGAGGTTAGTCCCATCTAGTTTTAGCTTTGTGAAATCTGTTGGTAAAGTCCCTGTGTTTAATGTAAGATTAGTCACATTCTGTCGCTGTCCATGGTTTTTCACACGGGGGAACTCGCAATAAGGCATGGGTATGGTAGACGCGTGTCTGAACTGATGTGTTCCATTTCTCGCAATTTGACACTACGTTGATTGGTGCTTCTCTGTACTGACTTGTATTTATGTCTCTTCTTTCTTTCCTTGCAGGTGGATTCTGCGCATGCCCGGGATTCATTTTCTTCCAGTAGTTGCCGGAGAAGAAGCTTGTGGCCGCCGCTCCTGGATGTAGGCCCCAATCAACGGGACAACTTGAGGCTTCGGTCTTGGGTGGTCCCAGTTGATTGTAGTTCCTCGGGAATGCCATCGGGATCGCCGGATTGCCCTTCTGTTCATGCTGGAGACTCAGGAACTCTGCAGCAGCCGGCCAGATGCCTGGATGGGCTGAGTCGCCGTGGGAGTCGCAGGCCATGGCCGGGCCCAGGTCTTCATCTTCTGGATCATCCGGATGCCACGGGGAGTATTGCTGGTCCAGTAAGTATTGGTCGATCCCCCTGGGTTCGGGCGTGGGCCCCGGAAAGCGTAGGGATCCCCGGTGGATGGTGGTTGACTGAATAGGCAGTCCGTGGTGCTTTCTCGTTTCGGTTTGAATTTATTTAGGGGCCATAGTGGATTGGTGTCTTCGCCGGGGTCTACTTCGAAGTCGCGAGGTGGGCCTGGTAGTTTTATTCTTGTGCCGAAGGCCGCGGTTAGTGTCCGCATGGCCTTGTCAATATCTAGCTTGGTAGGCAAGCTAGATGGGTAGCCCCCCCTATTCATTTTCACTGTTTTCCTGAATTTCTTACGAGTAGGTCTTGGTTCCCGCCAAGAAATTCAAATTCTGGGGCCTGATTGGTTGCCGGTTGGCCATCTTGGGTGACGTCACTACCCAAGATGGCCGCCACAAAAAAGGCACGAATTCGGCCCCGGCTTCTTCAGCGGGAAACTGTTCTATTGATAGGTTTCCTATCGTGTTCCTTTCTTCGGGGGTCGGTTCGTTTTCGTCTTCCTCAGTCGCTGCTCCGTTGTCCTCGATCAGGCTTTGGAGGTTCGTGATGAGGTCTGTGGTGTTTGGCGCAGAGTCTATCAGGTCTAGTAGTTTCTTTTTCAGGTTGTTTCTTTCGTTTATCTCAGTTGCTAGGGCTGGAGATTTGCTCGATCTCGTCTGCCTTTTCTTCGGGTTTAGTTTCTGCGGTTGGTAGTTGCGTTGCCATTTTTTTTGCAAATGCTCGGGTAACTGGTCTCTTCTTTTCCTCTGGTAGATCAGGGTTCTTTTGCATGTCCCGAGTTAAATGGGCTGGGAACCATCCTCTGCTACCATTTTGCTATATGATTTTAGAGGATCAAGCCCAAATAACTCCAATGCAAGGGATTGTTGTTTCAACTTCTTTATTTACATAATTAACAATTGTTTCTCTGTTGCAGGTACACATCTGGAATGGCTCTGGACCCGTGGACATCAACCTTTATACAGCATGGGAGGAGCCAAGGTAAGGAGGGGTCAAGGGGAAGGGCCATGTAGTGTCCACTTAATTAACCCCTGCTGCACCATTAGGCATTTTCCTCTAACAGCTCCTCAGCAAACCAAGGAGCCAGGTGAGTTTGGTGCCGGGTCAGAGGCCGCAAAGGCACGACGTGGTCCAAAGCCCCAGTGGCCGCACTATCCCAGGCGGCCACCAAGTCTTCAGCTGAGTCATGAGGTACAGTCTCAGGAAATGGCCCAAGTTCCATCTGGAACCTATCAGGTTCCATCAGATGCCTGGGGCAGAACCACCTAATCGGTTCCGCCTCCCTGCAGCAGGGTGTAGCTGTTAGAAAGTCAAGTCGAAGGAGTGAGTGGTCTGACCATGACAAGGGCTCGATGACCATATCCCCTGTATCAAGGTCACTCAACCACTGACCAGAGCAAAAACTAAGTCCAGAGTGTGTCCGTCCGTGTGAGTGGGGCCATGAATTAACTGTGTCCATGGCTGTCATGGAAGCCATGAACTCCCAAGCCACCTCAGACATTTCACCAATGGATGGGAGGTTGAAATCCCCTATGACCAGAAGTCTGGGGGTATCAACCACCACCCCGGCTATGACGTTGAGCAGCTCAGGCAGGGCCATTGACACGTGGCAGGGAGCCAAGTACATGATCAACAGGCCCATCTGAACTTCACGACCCCACTTCACAAGAAGGGACTTACACCCGGCTATCTGTGGTACAGTGGTCTCCCTCGGATCAAGACCTTCCTTTATAATAACCACCACCACCCCGCCCCTGCCCTGAGCTCTCGGCTGATGGAATGCGCAGAAGCCTGGTGGGCACATATCCACGAGGGAAACTCCCCCCTCCTGGCCCAACCAGGTCTCCGTAATACATGCCAGGTCCACTCCCCCCTCCTGAATAAGATCACAAATGAGGGGGGCTTTATTTACCACGGACCTTGTATGGCACAACAGCCGGAGGCTCAGGCCCTGAGAGTCTGTGCAACCTGGGGAATGAGAAGGGCTATGGGGACCGGGGAGTGCCACCGCTCGAAGATAGCGAGTGCACGCCCCGTCATGTTATATGGTCCCCTGCACCCGCCATATCTGCCCCTCCCACTGATAGAAAAGCCTTCAACAGAATGAACTTCAATGCCCCCCTTACCCCCGGAATCTACACCCCCCGTGGCCCCACTAACAGCCGGGCCAGACTCCTCCTCCCGTGGATTATCCCCCAAACCCACACAACCCTCCCGCCCCCCAGAACCTCTTAAAAGTCTATCTAAAAATTTCCTCAGAAAAGCCCTCAGTCCCCTTTTTGCGACATGCCACCTCTCAGGGCTCCAAAACCCGTCATAAAGGTAGGCCCTCAATAAAGCGGAGGGCCACGCCTGCGAGAGGGGGGTATATTGCAGTGCAATTGCCAAATACATCCTCTAATGGAACTGGTATCCGGGTGGGGTCCAATAAAGTTTTATAATAGAAGATGGTAAAAAGATGGTAAAAACCACATAGAAAAACAGCTGGCCTCCACTATTCTCTCACCACAGTGGGAGTAATAATTGTAATAATTGAGAATTGTAATAATTGAGATATTATTAATTGTATATTGTGTTGAAAGCAGAAATGGTTAAGTTGTGGTTTGGAAGAATATATGGGGGAAATTATTTGGTTTATTATTCTTGGTAAATATAATTAATTGATTTGTAAGAAATTGGATTGCATGGAAATAATTGGAATGTTCATATTGATTAATATACAAAAAAGATAGTTATCTTTTTTGTTAAATCAATTAGTTATATGATTTATATTAAAATGTTGAATTTGTATTAAACAACTGTATTACATAATTACATAATTAACCAATGTGAGGATGGATATAAAAATAGATGACAATGGGAAGGGGTATAATATAGAATAGAAGGGAAAAATTGAATTTGATTAAGATTAGAGATGAGGATGAAGGATAATACTGGTTTTTTAAAAAAATAGATGAGGAATAAATATGGCAAAAAGGAAATATAGAAATTGTAAATTTAATTGAAATGACTAAACACTGTTTAAATTTGTGAACTGGCCAAATACTCTATTCAAAGAAAATACATAGTATGTTTGTATGTGTGTTTCTAATTATTGCTATTTATTCATATTTGTTCTCTTTTATTCTTTAAAGTTTAACAATTCATTCTTTATCTTAATATCTTTATATTTGTTTGGGGCTGGTTTTCTTCCCTTTCATCTCTTTTATTGTACAGCAATCTTTCTCCTCAAACCTACCACCGCTCTCTTTCCTTTCCTTACTTTCTCTTCCCCCCCTCTTCTTCTCCTCCCTACTTTCTCTTCCTTTCTCCTTCTCCTCCTCTCTTCTTCTCTCTCTTACCCTCACTTCTGCTCTAATTTCCCTTCCCTTCCTTCATCCCTCTCTATTGCTGTACCCTTTTATGCATATGGACTACTCAGAGGGCTGAAAAAATTATTTTTGACTGGTCCTCACACTTTTGACCAGTCCTCGAACTTATGACTGTCCTCACATTTTACGTTTTTGCCCTATCTTGTCACCATGGTGAAGAGAGGCAGTTGTGAAATGAGTGACACGGTTGTTAAGAATGCTACAATGGGCATAAATGATGACCAGTCATAAGTGCGAAGACTGGTCAAAAGTGCGAGGACCTGTCAGAAATCACTTTTTTCAGCCCTCTGGGTAATCCTTTTGTGCACATGGACTACTCAGAGGGCTGAAAAAATTATTTTTGACTGGTCCTCGCACTTTTGACCAGTCCTCAAAAACGACTGTCCTCACATTTTACGTTTTTGCCCTATCTTATCACCATGGTGAAGAGAAGCAGTTGTGAAATGAGTGACATGGTTGTTAAGAATGCTGCACCGGCATAAATGTGAGGATGGTCATAAGTGTGAAGACCAGTCAAAAGTGCGAGGACCTGTCAGAAATGACTTTTTTCAGCCTTCTGAGTAGTCCCTATACACATAGCCATGGCCACCCGGTCACATGCCACGCCCACAAAATAAGCCACGCCACAGAACCGGTAGTAAAAAAATTGCAGTTATGAAGTAGCAACGAAAATAATTTTATGGTTGGGGGTCACCACAACATGAGGAACTGTATTAAAGGGTTGCGGCATTAGGAAGGTTGAGAACCACTGTTTTAAGGGATTGTCTATTTAATTTTTAGTATTTATTATTGCTGTCTTCGGTATTTTTATCTGCTTTTAACTTATTTTTATCTTTTTGTACTTTATTTTGCTTTGTCCCCTCCACTGCTCCTTCTAATTTCTCAGCTTCTGTGTCATCCTTTCCCATTTTTGAGAGCCTTCTACTTTCACATCTTTATCTTTAAATATTCACATCAACTTCTTAGAAATAGTGACAAAGAATTATAACATTTCTTCATAAAACTTTATTGTCTCCTGCTGGGTCATTTTGAAACAAGTTGATATAACTCTATCATCTGTTAATTAATCACTTGTTAATAAGATTTCGTCAACCCCAAGGTTATTCCTCAAAGTCCCCTAAATTTCTATAAATTTGTGCTTTTCAATTTTTGTAATTTCCAATTTACACCTTCCCAATTGTCCAGATTTTAAAGTCTTATTTATCTTTTCTTTTTTTCTCCCCCTTCTTTTTTTTTTTTTGCTTCGTTAGATGATTTATCACGTGATGTTAATAACCCAAATCCAACTTAGCCCACCAAGTTCCTTCAAATCTTTCAAATCCTCTTTTCAGTGTACAGGTCCAATAGAGTTTTAGTGTTTAATTTGCCTTCTGAATCTTCAAAAAGCTCAGTAAATATTTGCCAGCATCCAAATCGCCTACTAAGATAAAGTCAAGGTCAAGTAACTTTCCAGATGTTGTTTACTTCTCTCATCACTTTCCTTTGAATTTTACACGTTGCAGTAATCTTCTTCCTCCAGTAGATGGCTCCCCTGCTCCCAATTCCAGCATTCCACAGAATGTAAAAATCAGAAACAGTTGATTGTCATCCAGTCGGAGGGGGGGGGGTTAGAGAGAGAGTTTAGAAAAGCACTTTCTCCCATAGTCACTTTTCACAACGTTGTTTCCAGGAGTTCTATGTTTTAAATCATCCTTTAGGTTTTTCTTTTACTTCTAAATCTTTAATCTTTAATCTTCCTCTTTAGTCTTTAATCTTTCTCCATAAATCCAATTGCCTTTTTAACATTTGGATATCATTTTTGGAACTTTTAATTTAGGTTAACTCCCTAAGGTAACAGATGGAAATTTTCTCACCCAGTTTCACTGTTCTATCCATACACCACTCCAGCACAAGATCTTAGTGTCCCAGTTGTCCTAGGTTGTTACTGTAAAAATGGCCATTGTCCCTGTCAGGAGAGCTTTCTTTGGATCAACAAGGAAATTGCAGTTTCTTCATGATTGATGAAGCGCCTCTCCTTTTTTCACCACTCCTCCAGCGCAACTTAACCTGTAGGGTCTCCCAACAAGCAGTTGCCAGCTGCATTTCACGGAGCCCAGCAAAGCTTCACTATTTTCCAGCCGTTCTCATCACAACATCAACCAGAAGTCCCCTTGGACTGGCCAAGAACGGAACCCCTTTGCTCCTCTGCTTAGCTTAGGAAACTTGAATTCAAACACCCAGGTAGAGGGCTGTTCAGCTTCCACTTAAACACAACACAGGAAAGAAAACACATACACACACACACACACACACACACACACACACACACACCTGCTCTTCATGCTAAGATTTTTTCTATCCAGTGGGATCTGCCTTCCTGCTACTGACTTCTATTCTGGCATGATTCGCTTCCAAGGGGACCTTCAGGGATCTGAAGGGCTGCAGTAGCACAGTGGTTAAAATGTAGTACTGCAGGCTATTTCTGTTGCCTACCGGCTGCCTGCAATTTGGCAGTTCAATCCTGACCAGTTCAAAGTTGACTCAGCCTTCCATCCTTCCGAGGTGAGTAAAATGAGGGACCCAGATTGTTGGGAGCAATATGCTGACTCTGTAAACCGCTTAGAGAGGGCTGTAAAGCACTGTGAAGCAGCATATAAGTCTCAGTGCTATTGCTACTCTATCTATCTATCTATCTATCTATCTATCTATCTATCTATCTATCTATCATCTATCTATCAGCTGTGGTGGCACAATGGTTAGTACTGCAGGCTTTTTCTGCTGCCTGCAATTTGGCATTTCAATCCTGACCAATCCTTGCTCTCCCTAAGGTTTGTCTCCACAGTCTTTTCCCCTGGACTTTAATTTGTGTCAAAGCTGAGTGAACGAAGAAGATACCTTCATTCAAAAAAGGTTGCTCTTCCCACTGTAGTGGCCAGGAATTGTGTTCCTTTCCCTTCCCAGATGTGGGTGAAAATGTGAAGCAGCCCTACCCACAATAGTGGGGCTGTTCTTTGACCAGTCACAGCTCCCAGACCCATTATTGGAAAGCTGAAAATGGAACAGCAATTTACAGATAAGGGCTGAGTGTGGAATACTTTTCAACTATTCAGACTCTGGGACAACTGAGAATGCAACAAAGTTCAAGCATTGAAAATTAACAAATAAACCTTTCTCAAGAAATACAGAACAAAAAAGGAGGCGGAAGGACCTGTGCATGAAAGACAAATGAAAGAGAACTTGTTCATGACATCACCAAGAAGAAAATGTTCACCTGTGAGAATGTCAGAGCAGCGTTCACCACGAACAACGCAAGCAGAAGAATCCTCTTGAGGTGGGAACAGCCATGAGGAACTTGGTGGTCCCAGCTGTGTTTGACTCTCCTCATCCTAATAAAGCAAGTAGTAAAACCTGATCATGATAGAACAGGGGTGTCAAACTCAAGGCCTGGGGGTCAAATCTGGCCTAGGGCATGCTTAGATCTGGCCCATGGGGCTGCCCTGGAAACAAAGGATTGTCCCACTGTGACTCTGTCAGTGAAAATGGAGTTCGGGAGGGCAGTGGGCAGCCCTACGGAGCTCCATTTTTGCGGCAGAGGATTGCAGGAAGCCATTGCAGCCAAAAACAGAACTCAGGAGCCCATTTTTGCTGCCAGAGTGTTTGGGCCACATTCTTCTTCCTCTTCCTTTTACTAGTAGGCAAGATTGAAATAAGGTTTCACTGGACTGCTACTTAATTTTGATTGGTTATTCTAACTCATTTTTCATGTCTGATTATAATTTTATGTTAGTGCTATTAGTCACCCCAAAGATGATTTGTAACAGGAAATGGAACAGAAAAGTGTGGTGAGCTATATCTTACCACAACTCCTGTCCTGGGAAATACCCTTCCCACCTTGGGATCCACAAGTCCTCCCCATCCTTCCGGAAAGTGGTAAAAAGCCGGCTTTTCCCCCAAATGTGGGGAGGGGGTGAATTTGGGGGTTGGAGAAGAACTGAGTTGTATTGGGAGGGCTGGCGGTGATGTCACTTTTTTCCGTTTCGGGTTTTACTGCTTTCGTTTTTACTTTTCGTATGATATTGTTTTATCCTGTGGTTGTAAGCTGTCTAGTTTTAGGATGGGTGGGTCATGTAAATATTGTAAATCAATATATTTTTTTAAAAGGTATGATGCGTAGTGTAATGAGCAAAGCTACACAAAGGATTCCAAAGAGGCATTCTGCAAAGCGCCCTTCCTTAATGGTCCCAAAGGTGCTTTTCCAAGAGGCAACTGGACTTTCTGGTTTTCCTTGGAAGACGTTTCACTTCTCATGCAAGAAGCTTCTTCAGCTCTGACTGGGTGGTATGGAATGGAAGGATTTATACTCCTTTCAGACAGCTGGTCATTTGCATTAACAGGCTGTTAAGGTCACCTGGAGATATATCTGTGCCAATGAGGATCACCTTAGTGGTGCAAATTGGTGTGGATTCCTTCTTGGAACCATCTCAACTGGAGATGTCATCGATTACCCTGGACCTTCCTCTCTATGTCCTGGACTGGCCAACCCCCAAGGGGCTGATACCCGCTGCCGTGAGAGGGCGGTTGTGGAGGAAGCCTTGTTTGCTGGTCTAGATCCTGCTGCTGTGAGAGGGCAGGTGGACCAGCAGTTTTCTGGCCTCGGATGGCCCATTCAGTGCCTAACAATACCACACCGCAGTGATAGGACGGCGATGGTGGTCATCTCCTAGCACTCCTGAGTGTTGTGAGAGAACATCGGGAATGGATGATTGACTGCTGGATTGGACTACTGACCTTACATCTATTGTGACCTCATTCTCCATTGTCATATCCGCCTTTGTGACTGATGACATTCTTACAGACTTATATGAGTGCGGAATTGATTGCCCTCAGGAATGCCCCCCATTCCTGGATGTGGCCCACCAGCCTTAGCAAGAAATACCTCAAGGACGGGTCCTGGAATCCTGAGAGGTGACATGAAGGCATTGGAGTTTTTAAAAGGGATTTTTTATATCCATTTTTAATTAAGTTTTTAAGTGGATTGGGGAGGGGGGTGAGTTCCTCCCAGCAGGTGATGGGGGGGGGGGCTCCTCCAGGTTGTTGGCGGTCCAGGCCTAAGGTGGGTTGCAGCAAAGTTGGAGCGGGGTTAAGCTTGGTCAGGGTGCCGGGGGTCGAGGTGAAGGGCTATTCAATCAGCACGGTGGGTGGGAGGGGCAGATATGGCGGGCGTATTGTGTTTTGGGAGTGTGCACTTGCTGTTTGTGACCAGTGGCACACTCCGGCCCCCAATGCGCTTCTTGTCTTCTGGGTTGCACAGAGTCTCAGGGCCCAGACCTTCAGCTGATGTTGTGCAATGCCAGGTCTGCAGTGAATAAAGCCCCCTCATTTATGACTTTGTTCAGGAGGGGGGTGCTGGCAGGGATTACGGAGACCTGGTTGGACCAGGAGGGGGGGTTCCCCTCGTTGAGATGTGCCCACCTGGCTTCCATGCATTTCATTAGCCGAGGGCTCAGGGGAGGGGCGGGGGGGTGGCGGCGATTATTAAAGAAAGTCTTTGTCCGAGGGAAGCCCCTGTTCCTCAGATAGCCGGATGTGAGTCCCTCCTTGTGAAGTGGGGTTGGGGGGTGCAGATGGGTTTGCTGACTGCATACCTGGCTCCCTGCCACACAGTGGCAGCCTTCCTGAGCTGCTTGACGTTAAAGCTGGGGTGGCAGTGGATACCCCTAAACTTATGGTCATGGCGGATTTCAATCTGCCATCTGTCAGTGAAATGTCAGAGGCAGTCCGGGATTTCATGGCTTCCATGACGGCCATGGACCTGACCCAGTTAGTTCAAAGCCCTACTCACACGGGGGGGGGACACACTCTGGACTTGATTTTTGTCTCTGGTCAGTGGTTGAATGACCTAGAAATAGGGGATTTAGTCACCAAACCCTTGTCATGGATGGATCATTCGCTCCTTCAGTTAGACTTTCGAGCTGCTTCCCTTCACTGCAGGGAGACAGAACTGACCAGGTGGTTCCGTCCCAAGCACCTGATGGACCCGGAGAGGTTCCTGATGGAGCTTGGGCCATTCCCAGAGACTGGCCCACGACTCAGCTGAAGAATTGGTGGCCACCTGGGAGAGGGCGGCCACTGGAGCTTTGGACCGCGTCGTGCCTTTGCGGCCTCTGACGCGGTGCCAAGCTCAATTAGCTCCCTGGTTTTCTGAGGAGCTGAGAGAGATGAAGCGCTGGAATAGACGCCTAGAGAGCGATTGGAGGGCCAGCCGCTCCGAATCTGACCGAACACAGGTGAGGTCTTATATCAAGACCTACCTAGTGGCGATAAGAGTGGCAAAATCTAACTATTTTTCTGCTCTTATTGTGTCTGCAGAGAACTGCCCAGCTGCCCTGTTCAGGGTGACCCGCTCCTTACTTCATGTGGGAGCGTGTGAGAATCCCTTGCAGGGTAGAGCTGACATTTTGTACAATACCTGCATGATAAAAATTGCTCAGATTCGGGAAGGCTTGGACTCCGATTGGGTTGGTTCAGATGAGATGACAGAGGTGGATCTTGAGTATCCACCTCTAGAGCTTGGAGGAGGAGGAGAGGAGTTTGACCCTGTGGCTCCTGAGGAGTTCTGGGAGGAGTTTGACCCTGTGGCTCCTGAGGACTTGGACAGGATTCTGGGTAGGCTTAATGCTGCAACATATTTACTGGACCCGTGTCCCTCCTGGTTGGTGCTGGTCTCCCGGGAGGTTACACGAGGCTGGCTTCAGGGGATTATTAAAGCTTCCATGCCTCGAAGAGTCCCCAAAACACAGTGGTAAGTGGCAATGGGAAGGAGCGATCGCTCTTACCACGCCATTTCGGGACCGCCTGCTGCTACCGATAACCTCCCACCGGCCGGTACGCTCACACAGAGAGGGCCTCCTCAGGGTGCCATCAGCCAAGCAATGTCGGCTGGTGGCCCCCAGGGGGAGAGCCTTCTCTGTGGGGGCCCCTGCCCTTTGGAACAAATTGCCCCCAGAAATACGTAGGATCCCCGACCTTCACACCTTTCACCGGACCCTGAAGACCCTATTATTTCAGCAAGCTGGTCTGACCGTACGATAAATTTTAATGGGTTTTTTAGTCTCGGGGTTTTTAATATTTGGCCAAATTATTGAATTTGTTTTAAATTGTTTTAACTTTTGTATTGATGTTTTTTATTATTGGCTGTACACCACCCTGAGTCCCTCGGGAGAAGGGCAGTATAGAAGTTTGATTATAAAATAAATTTTTTTAAAAAAAAATCAATAAAAGGATGCAAAAAAAGCACCTTTGGCCTGGTTGACTGAGAATCTCCATAGACCTTCCTTAAAGGGTTCCCCAAAGGTTTTGGCCAGTGGCTTTCACAGGTGCACAATCAGGTGAGCACCTGTGCTCACCTGGGTCGAGACAACTAGGGAAAATCAAGATGCTTCCAGAGCATTTATTTTCAATGTTCCATGCAGCCCTAGCAGTCAATGTAAATAGAGTAAAATAATATTCTCAACCAAGATTAAAACATAAGTTTTTTGTGATGCTAATGGACCTCTGATTCTGTCCACTCAACATGCCCTTCCACTCCACTCTGGGGCATCTAATGGGATGCTCTTCTGGACAATGAAAACTGTACTGGCTGACCAGTGGACATAGCATTGGCTTGGCAAACAGTTTACTCTCCATTTGTTAAGTACTTTAACAAGCTCCCAAATCCTTTCCAGAGACACTTAACTAAAACTGAATCAGCTGTGCTGAACATTATCCGCTTACTTTTGTATAAATATAGTCTTTAAAAGGAGCACAGCCCAACATGCTCCCATACATCAACCTCCTCTGTTCTGCAGTCCAAAATCGAGGATTTACTGGTGTCTCCTCCCCTCATCGCCTCCTCTGCCCCCCCTCCCCGCTTCTGGCTGCCAAGAGACTGAACTTCCTAAAACTCTGCTCATCTCTGGCTGTCGCCAACAGCAGCAAAAAGACTCTACACATTCCAAATTGTGCAAATTTGGTCTGTGGTCTGGACTGGCTGCCAGCGAAAAACCTGGGGCGATGTGACCCAGACCCGCCTCCTCCACGGCCAGCCACAGGGAGATTTGCCAGCATGTGTCCTGGAGGAGCTTTTGAGCTAGGGAAAAGCAACACCCCATCATCGGCCTTTCTTTTCCCAGGAGGCCTGACCAGTGGTGGGTGATCCCAGTGGAGCTTTGCCCATTTAAAGGAGCAGCCTCCGAGTCCTGCTGAAGCTCCTCTACTGAACGGGTCCAGGACAACATTCTGAAATTGGGCCAATTCATATACTGCCTCCCCCCTCCAGCCACTGTAGATCTGGGGCAGCACCTTCTCCCCCACACAGAGGCTGGCCAGGGGGTGGGGGTGGAGGCAAAAGGCATGGGGTAGGAGGGGATTCAAGGACATTCTCAGAAAAGCCATTCCTCCCTCCCATAAATATTTTGAAGGAATCCCAAAGGTGCTTTTTCAGGAGGCAACTGGGCTTCCTTGTTTCTTTGAAGACATTTCTCATCTAAGAAGTTTCTTTGGCTCTGACTGGTGGGGAATGGAAGGATTTATATTCCTTGCAAACAGCTGGCCATTTGCATCCTTTTAGAGGGTCGTTGAAGCATCTGGGGGTTTACAACCCTGTGTCCTCAGGGTCACCTGAGTGGTGCTCCTGGCTCCTGTAGTCTGCAACTTTTCTCCTCTGGTAATCCATTCCTACTCCCATATCATTCCAAGGGTGTTCATTCCAAATTGTGTAGCTAATTGTAATTAATTGTAGTTTAACTAACTGCTATAGCTATACAATTCGGGATGAACACCCTTGGAATGATATGGGAGTAGGAATGGATTTCCAAAGAAAAAAAAAAAAGTTGCAGGCTGCAGAAACATCTTTTGCAGACTTAACACAGGTGCTGTTTTTTTAGGGGAGAATATAAAACTTTTACTTAGTTAATTACACCTTATAGTCAAGTCCCAATTCGATATCTTTAAAAATGGCTATTTAAGTTGGGACCTGAATGCTCTTACTTGGTGAAAAAGGGACGCCCGAGAAGCCAGCAACCCACTTGCGCACTTGTCGCCGATGAGCACCAACTCAACCCCGTCCAGAACAGCCGTGAGACTGCGTGCAACGGGGAGTCTTGGGTTCGAGTTCTGCTCCGCTGCACAGCTGAGCTCTTAGACAACTGCAGCCCCACAGGGCGCTATGGCCGTAACCGCCGTCTTGGGCGTGAGGAGGAAAGGGAGGCTGTGTACCCCTCAACTGCCGGGCGCTTCGGTGCCCTAGAGGAGGAGCCCTCGCTTCCTCAGCCAGAGCAGCAGATCGCCGGGCAGTGTGTGGGGGGGGGATGCCAATCAGGCTCCCTCAGCCGGAGCGCCCCACGGGCGAGGGAGGCGCTGACCGCTGCTCGGCTGGAGCCTCCAGCCCGCGGGTTACGTAACTGCTGCCTCAGAGTGCCCTACGCCGGGCCAGACGGCGCCCCGCCAGCCAGCGGGGTGCGGCCCTTTCGACGCCCCTCGCAGCCCCTTCCCATCCTGTTGCTTTTGCACGTTGGCCGCGGGCGAGAGACCGAGCGAGCCTACCTCGGGTAGAGCGTCCTGCCAGCCGCCTCAACGAGATTCAGCTTCGGATTTGTCCGCGGCTGCCCGTCTGTCTGCGGAGGCCGGGAGCGGCAGCGGGAGGAGGAGAAGAGGAAACCCAGACGCCTCGCCCCCCTCCTCCGACTTCAAAGGCGGCCGCGGGGCGTCCCGCCAGGAGGAGCGATTTTGTTACTGCCGCCGCCAGGCTCCGAGCCGGCGGGGAGACGGGCGAGGCGGCCGCCCCCGTTTCCTCCATCGCTGTTCCTCCCTCCCGCCGGCCTACCTCCGTCCGCGGCCAAGGCCAAGGGAGGAAATGTCCCAGCGGGGCCCGACCAAGGAGGCAGAGAGAGAGGCAAACCGCTGCCGCCCCGCCGGCACCTGCAGTGGCTTCGGAACGGAACGGAACGCGCCGTCCGGGCAGGAACGGGGCTCCGGTGGTGCCTAGCCCCGTCCGGGGATCGAGCGCCGTCACCTCCCTCCCCTCCGCCAGCAGGAGGCCCTCGGCAGCTTCGGAGCCCCCGACTGCCCGCAGCGCCCGGCCCGAGAGAGGGAGGGGAGAGGGTTCGGGACTTCCATCGGGATTCCCGTGTGCGGAGCCAACGGCCCGCCGAGTGGGAAGGAGATGGGGATGAGGGCTGGCTTGGATGCCCCTTCCTGTCCAGGGGCCTTTCCTGCGACCGTTTCCCAAGCCGCAGGTCCCATCCAGAGTGGCTGTGCCCAAGCGGTCTGGGCCCAAGCAGGTGAGCTGCAACTTCTCCGTGCTGCCTTGTGTGCGGTGGAATCATGCATCCTAGAACCGTGTTGGCTTTTTTTGACAGCTGGAACATATTTAAACGATTGTCCACTAGGACTCCAAAATCCCTCTTGTAGTTACTACTCGGTTACCCACCTGTTCTGCACATGTGCAATTGGTTTTTCTTGCCTAAATGTAGAACCTTACTTACTTACCTAAGTGTTAAGACTTCACTTTTCTCAGCACTGGATTTTGTTGGATAGGGCACAGTGTTTAAGTTTGTCAGGAACTTCTGGATATTGAATCTAAAGTGTTGGCTATTCCCCCCAGCTTGGTCTTATCTGCAAATTTGGTGAGTTCCCCCTTTATTCTCTCATTTAAATCATTTAAGATATTGACCCTATCTTGGGTAGTCTGTTGGCACTGACACTCAAGGTCGACTCCCAAAGGCTTTCTGAAAAAGCAAGCTTTCACAATTGTAGGAATCCTTCCCCTACCCATTAAAATATTCCTTATTCTTAATATTAAAAAGAGGCAGGATAGAATGTCTCCTGCAAAGAAGAAATGGGGAAAAGCTTAACAAAAGCAGAAAGCAGCCCCAGTTTTCCTGCCATAGGAAAACAGCCTCAAGCAGAAGCTTGGAGGGGCTGGTCTTTTTGGAATTAAAAAAAATAAGCAACATAATTAGGCAAGCCAGAACTGACAAGATTAGCTCAGGCAAACACCTAAGATTTGCATTTCCCTTTTTGCCTGTAGAGTCAGCCATGACCCCTACATGACCCATAGGAATCTGGCAACAGCCATTAAAATATTAAAGGACACATTCTTACACAGGAATAGGTGTCTCAAAGCCTTAAAGAATGTATAAAAGTCACCTATCTCAACCTCATTTTGTCAGCCACCCAGAAACATGCTGCTGTCACTGAAGTTTCTGGCATCCAAATAAACAGAGTCCTTCTTTCCTACAGCCAGTCTCCATTTTATTTCCAGTGTCTTTCTCCCGGCTTGAAATCAGACCCAGTTTTTCTTCCAACACTAGTCTTTGGAAGACCATATCAGTGACGGGGAAAGCTCCCCCAAAGAAAGGAATACCTGCATCTACACAAAGGGCTCCCTGGTCATCTGGATTTGGTGGGTTGAATCCTAGGCTCTTAGAGACTCAGGCCCTGAACCACACTGGCCTTTACAGTGGTGACTGGTTCTCTGGATTACATTTGGAAAAAGACCAGTGACCAAGACAAGGCTCACAGCAGTTGCATGACACTGACATGCCTAAGGCTGCCTACTCAGCACCCCCTGTGGCACTTGGGGCGAGCAAAGATTTCCAGGGTCTCCTTGAGAGCAGCCCACAGACAGTAGGTGATAGATCTCAAGTTGCAAGATGACATGGCTGTGGTCAGGTGCCACCTTCCATGCATTTGTAATAAGCTGGGCAAAGGCCCTCACAGCCCCAGTTTGCTTTCCAGCAGGACTGGAAAGTCTGGAAGAACTTGTTCCCTCTTGGGGGGTGGGGTGGGGGGAATGCTGCTTCAGGGAGGAGGAGCCACGCCCTGTTTGAGAACCACCAGACCATCCCAAAAGATTCTGCACAATCAGCATGGTCATGTTGTCTATCTGGATCCGTACCAGCTTTCTATCTGGATCCGTACCAGTCGGGCTTCAGGCCAGGATACAGCACGGAAACGGCATTGGTTGTGTTGGTTAATGATCTCTGGAGGGCTCGGGACAGTGGTTGTTCCTCTGTCCTGGTCCCATTAGATCTCTCAACGGCTTTTGATACCATTGACCATGGTATCATGCTGCACCGGCTGGAGGGGTTAGGAATAGGGGGCACCGTGTTGTGGTGGTTCTCCTCCTTCCTCTCCGACCATTCATAGTTTGTGTTGGCAGGAGGGCAGAGGTCGACCTTGAGGCACCTTGTTGGGTGCCGCAAGGTTCTGTCCTCTCGCCCCTTCTGTTCAACATTTATGTGAAGCCACTGGGTGAGATCATCCATGGTTTCGGGGTGAGGGTATATCAGTACACTGATGACACGCAACTGTATATCTTTACCCCGGACCACCCCAATGACGCCGTTACCGTGATGTCCCAGTGTCTAGAGGCTGTACTGATCTGGATGGGGAGAAACAGGCTCAGACTCAACCCGTCCAAGACCGAGTAGCTGTGGCTTCCGGCGTCCCGGTATAGTCCCTGGTGCCATCGCTGACTATTGGGGATGAGATCTTGCCCCCTCCAGAGAGGGCTCGCAATGTGGGTGTCCTCCTGGACTTGCGGTTGTCTTTAGAAGATCATATGACGGCCGTGGCCAGGAGGGCCTTTTATTAGGTTCACCTGATCTGCCAGTTGCGTCCCTTTCTGGACCGGAACGCCTTGCGCATGGTCACTCATGCCCTTGTCACCTCCCGTCTGGACTACTATAATGGGGCTCCCCTTGAAGAGCACCTGAAGGCTCCAACTGGTCCAGAATGCAGCTGTGTGGGTGATTATGGGCGCAGCTCATTGTGCACATGTGACACCTCTCCTGCGTGAGCTGCACTGGCTCCTGATGGTCTTCCAGGTGCGATTCAAGGTGTTGGTCACCACTTTTATTTTTTTTTATTTTTTTTATTTTAAAAACAAACCTTTATTAAGACTTTAAAAACAAACATTTAAAATACACAAATTTCTTAGTCAAAGAAAAGAAAAAAAACAAAAGACAAATATACTTATACTATACTCAACTTCACATATTGACTAATTTCTATATTTTTTTATATACATATACATATATACATACACCCAATAATTTATTCCAACTATATCCATTTGACAGTGCTGTTTTTAATTGCGTTAATTTCTTCTAGATTCCATCTTTACTCATTTTTCCTCTTCCTCTGATTTGTCCACTGGTACCATTTATTCCATATAATATAATAATTTGAGTCCTCCTTATCTTTTAGTTGTAAAGTTAATTTGTCCATTTCTGTGCATGAAAATATTTTCTGTATTACTTCCTGTTCTGTTGGCAAGCGATCACTTTTCCACAACTGCGCTAACGATAACCTAGCCGCCGTGATTATATGTAAAATTAAATACTTAATATCTTTTCTAATATTCCCTTTAATCATGCCTAATAGGAAAACCTCAGGTTCTAATTCAATTTTGTATTTTGTTATTTCTGTTATCTATGTTTTAATTTTGCTCCAAAATTTCTTAACTACTGGACAGAGCCACCAAACATGATAGAAAGTCCCCTGTGTTTTTTTACATTTCCAACAAGTTGGATTTACATTTGGAAACATTTTGGCTAGTCTTACAGGAGCCAGATACCACCAATACCACATTTTATAATGATTTTCTTTATAGGCTACCGATTTTGTCATCTTATAATTGCTTTCCCATACCCTTTCCCATTCCTCTAATTGTATATTATGCCCTATATTCCTCGCCCACGCTATCATCTGACCTTTAACTAATTCTTCTGCCAAATCGTATTCCACTAAATATTTGTAGATTTTTGAGATTAATTTCGCTTCTTTAGATTCTAGTAATTTATCCAATTGATTTTGTTTTAGGTCAATTCCTTCTTCCTCTTGGTCTTTTCTATATCTTATCTTTATTTGTGAATAGGGCCACCAATCAATTTTTATTCCTTGATCATTAAGTTCTTCTCTTGATTTCAGTTGTCCCTGTACATCTAATATTTCTCTGTATCTTAGAATTTTATGCTTTGTTAGTGTATTAGGGTGGGTTATTGCTTCTATTGTTGATAGCCAACCGGGGATTTTCATATAGTGTTTGGATTTAATCTGTTGTCATGTATTTATTAAAGATTTTCTGATGGTGTGATTGTTGAAATGTTTATATGTTTTATTTCCGGGACTCCATATAAAGGCATGCCATCCCTTCATTAAGTCATGTCCTTCCAAATTCAAAAGTCTTTGATTATCTAGGGTTATCCATTCCTTGATCCATGATAAACTTGCCGCCTTATAATATTTTTCCCATGCCGGGAACCCAAATCCACCTCTCGTTTTATCATCTTGTAATATCTTTAATTTTATTCTTGTTTTTTTCCCCTCCCACACAAATTTTGTAGTTATTTTATCCAAATTGGTAAAAAATTTCTTATCTAATTTTATTGGAATCGTTTGGAATAGATAAAGGAGTCTTGGAAGTATATTCGATTTTATCGCCACTATTCTCCCCAACAAGGTTAAATTTAATTTTCCCCATTTATTTAAATCTTCTCTTATTTTCTGGACTAAAGGTTCATAATTATTTTCTTTTATTGTCACAGTTTTGGCTGCCAAATTTATCCCTAAGTATTTTACTTTTTTAATTGCCTGTAATCCTGAGTCTTTTGACAATTTATCTACTTGTTTAACTGTCATTTTTTTTCGTCATCATTTTCGTCTTTTCTTTATTAATTTTTAATCCTGCTACCTTTCCGAATTTCTCGATCTCTTCTATTAATTTTGGGGTTGTTTCTATTGGGTTTTCTATGAAGAAGACAAGGTCATCTGCGAAAGCTTGGACCTTGTATTCTTCTTTTTTAATCTTTAGTCCTAGTATTTCCTCATTTGCCTTAATTCTAATTAACAAGTTTTCTAAGGTTAAAATAAATAGTAAAGGCGATAATGGGCATCCCTGTCTTACTCCTTTATCTATTCCAAAAAAAAATTTTTTTTTATTGAAAAAGTTTTACAATACAGTTTTTAATATCCCTTCTCCCCCAACCCCACACCCCAACAACCACCCCCTCCCTTCCCCTCTCTCCCTCCCCCTTCCCCCCCGACTTCCATTGTTAAACAATCATATATAACAATCAACAACTAACAACTTTTTAGGTGAGATCTAGCTAAAAATATAACAAATTTAACCTTAAATAGTAAAAAAATATTCCAAACTTATAACATGTATTACCCCCCCTAGCCAAATATATAACCACATAAATCATTTATAAAAACTCATAAAAAGTCTCACAAACTAAATATAACACTTATCTTTAAAAAGAGTAATAAGATAATTTTGAGCATCTTAAATCTTAGATTAAAATATCATATAAATAATTAACATTAACTATAATTCCCAATATTCACTCTTAATAGTATTTCTTAACCAGTCAAATATAACAGTCAGCATCAAACAAAATAAAAAAGAAAAAACATTAAATAAGGTAACAAATTTGACCTTAAATAGTAAAAAAAATTTTATACTGAACTTATAACATCTTTTAGACCTACATAATTTATAAAAACTCATAAAAATCTAACAAATATAAATTCTAGCATAAAATGTAATATAAATGCAAAAAGATATTTATATCCAAAAAATATATATATAACAGTATATCAAATTCAAACAATACATCATCATAAAAATATAATTTCAGTTATATAACAATATCATTAATAAACATGCTTATAACTCAAGTGCTACTTGAAACTTCTTACTTTGGTATTTATTCTGCGTATATTCTACCCATTTCTTCCACTCCTTAACAAAAGCTTCATGGGTCCTATCTTTCAGGTATGCAGAAATCTTAGCCATTTCTGCAAAATTAGACATCTTCAATATCCATTCCTCTATAGTAGGTATACTATCCTTCTTCCAATATTGTCCAATCAGTAATCTGGCTGCCGTAAGCATGTATAAAATTAATCTCGTTTCAGTTGATGAACAACCCTTAACTATTCCCAGCAAAAAAAAAACAGGAGAAAATTCAAGCTTCTTCCTCAAAATATTCTGCATTACCCACCAAAGTTTAATCCAAAATGCTTTCAGTTTTCTACACGTCCACCAAATATGAAAATATGTTGCATCCAAACAATCACACCTCCAACATTTAGGTTGAACATTTGGATACATACATGATAACTTTTTAGGATCTAAATGCCATCTATAGAACATCTTATAAAAATTTTCCCTCAAGTTCTGTGCTTGTGTGAATTTAACATTCTGGACCCAAATCTTTTCCCATGTTTCCCACATTACTGGTTCTGCAAAATTCTGTGCCCATTTTATCATACAATCTTTAACTAATTCACCCTCTGAATCTCTTTCTAACAATAAATTATACACTCGCTTAATATGCATCGGCCCTTTACATTTTATCTGAGTCACCAAATCTTCTTCATGTAACATTAGTCCAATTTTCTGATTTTCTCTCCATCTCGCTTGAAGTTGAAGGTACTGCAACCAAGTTAAATTCGTTCCTTCTTCCAACAGAATATTCAAAGGTTTCAAACTCCATCTGCCCCCATCATTAAAAAGTATCTCTTTATATAACAACCCCCCGAGTGACTTTATATTTGGCATAATCTGCCCAAGATCCAACCACAAAGGTATTTTATATTCCAATTGAAGCTGATGCTTCTTCAAACTCTCATCAGTGCATGTCTTAAGATATGACTGTTAAATACTCTGTCTCTCTTATCTTCATAAAGTAAATATGCATGCCATCCAAATTGCAAGTCGTGGCCTTCTATATTCAAAATTTCTGTTTTTGTTGTTCCAAGCCAATCTCCCACTTGTGTCAACGCTGCAGCCTCATAGTATAGACGTAGGTTTGGAACTTTAAGACCACCTCTTTCACGAGCATCTTGCATAATTTTAAGTTTAACTCTTGGTTTTTTCCCATTCCAGATAAATTTATTTAAACCTGCTTGCCATTCCATCAAAGACTTCTCACTTTTAAGCACCGGAATCATTTGAAATAAAAACAGAAATCTAGGTAGAACGTTCATCTTAACAGCTGCTATTCTACCAAGTAAAGATAGTTGCAGCTTCTTCCATGTTTCAAGGTCCTTTTGAATCTTGTACCACAGTTCCTCATAATTATTTTGAAAAAGTTTTATATTGGATGCTGCAACTTGAACTCCTAGATATTTCACCTTTGTAGCTATTTCAAAGCCTGCCAACCTTTCCAGTTCATTCCTTTGTGGTTCCAACAGATTTTTAACTATCATCTTAGTCTTTTTCTGGTTCAGGCTAAAATCTGAAACCAGACCATATTCCTCTATAATGTTTTTCATCTGTATGATTGATTCCAAAGGTCGTGTTAGGGTAACAACCAGATCATCTGCGAATGCCTTTGTTCTGTAATCTTTTTGCCTTACAACTATTCCATTCAGATTGTCCGAGTCCCGTAAAGCATTCAACAGCACTTCTAGAGTTAAAATAAACAATAGTGGGGAAAATGGGCAACCTTGTCTAGTTCCTTTGTGTATGTTAAAGTTGGTAGTTAAACTCCCATTACTAATAATTTGTGCCGTCTGTTCTTGGTAAATTGCCGAAATCGCTTGTATAAACTGATCCCCAAAATCCATTTTATGCAAAGTCTTTTTTAAAAAATCCCAGTTGACTCGATCAAAGGCCTTCTCCGCATCCAAAAACACCAGCACCGCAGAAGTCTGTTTATTTTTCTCAAGATATTCCAATAAGTCTATGAGTTGCCTGACATTGTCCTTCATATATCTACCTTCTATAAAACCTGCTTGATCTTCATGAATCACGTCTTGAATAACTGGCATCAGTTATCCAAAAAATTTTGTTTGATCCCCATTTACCAGGATGCATGCCTTCTGATTTTGATATATTGATGCTATCATTTTTGTAAATTTATCTCCAAAGTTCATATTTTGAATTTGGTGAATCATAAATTTCCAATTTACTTGGTCGAAAGCTTTCTGTGCATCCAGAAAGATCAGTGCCACCTGTCTCTCTGGATGCACCTCATAATATTCTAAAACATCTATTACCATTCTTAAATTATTTTTGATTTGTCTGGAGGGCAAAAAACCATTTTGATCCTGGTGTATTTTATTCTGTATTACTTTTTTCATCCTATTAGCAATTATACTCATAAAGACTTTATAATAGGTATTCAACAAAGAGATTGGTCTATAGTTTTTTATTAGTGTGGTATCTGCTCCTTCTTTGGGTATCAGGGAAATGTACGCTTCTTTCCATGTGTTTGGTAGCTTAGCCTCCATCAGAGCTTCATTGTATACTTCTAATAGAATTCCAGTTAGTGATTCATCAAATGTTTTATAAAACTCCGTTGGCAACCCGTCCGTCCCAGGGGTTTTATTATTTTTTTGTCTCTTCAGGGCTTCTCTTAATTCCCCTATGGCAATCTCCTTATTTCTTTTCTTCCTCCGTTAACATTTTCAATCCTTTCTCTTTTAAATATTGTTCAATTTCCTCCTCTGTTACTATTTCTTTTTCATAAAGTTTTTGATAATATTGAGCTATTATTTCTTTTTTCTTCTCTAGACTATGTTGAATCTTCCCCTCTTCATCCTGTATTTTCTGAATTGTTCTTTTTTCTCTTTCTTTCCGGAGCCTATATGCCGTCCATCTCCCTGGCTTGTTTGCATTTTCAAAATAATTTTGCCTTATATATTTTAATGACCTTGCATATTTCTCTTGTTCTAGTGTATTGATTTTATGTTTTGCTGCTATCCAATTTATTCTTATTTGTTCATCCCCTGGGTTCCTTTGTAATTTACCTTCCCAATTTTGTACTTCTTCTTGTAGTTTATTATATTCTTTCTCTCTCTCTTTTTTCTGTTTTACATTGTAAGCTATTGTGAGTCCTCTTATATATGCCTTGGTTGTGTCCCATAGATTTTGTAGGGATGTTTGTTGTTTTGTATTTTCCTTATAAAAGAATTCTAACTCTTTTTCCATATATTTCTTATATTCTTTTTCTTTTAGTACCTGTGTATTCATTGTCCATCTATTCTTTTTCCTTTGTTGCCCCTTCCACGTTATCATTATTGGATTGTGATCTGCCCAGTTATTTGGTAATATTTGTACATTTTCTATTTCTGTCATTAACGCATTGGTTACCCATGCCATGTCTAACCTTGACCAAGACCTGTGTGGATTTGAATAGTATGTAAAGCCTTCAGTTTCAGGATTATGAAATCTCCAACTATCTGTCATGTTTAATTCTTCCACCATATCCATAAAAGTTTTGGGCAATAGGTTTTTCTTATTTTTATTTTTCCGACTACTTTTATAATCTTTTCTTACATCAGAAATAGCATTAAGATCTCCAATTAAACATACATTTTCCATTTTTTGATCAATAATTTCCTGATGTACTTTTTTGTAGAATTCTGATTGCCTACTGTTTGGGGCATATACTACTACCAATAATATATTTTTAAAATCCAATTTTAACTCTGTCATCACTATTCTACCTTCCAGGTCTACATATCTTACTTCACTATCTATTCCTTCCTTGATGTACACCAACACTCCTCTTTTTTTCTCTTCTGCCAATGATGAATATAATTTACCTAATTTTTTGTATTGTGCATATTTTATATCTTGTTTTTTTATGTGTACCTCTTGGAGGCACACAATATCTGGTTTTCGTTTCACAATTTTTTAAAAAATTTGGTGTCTTTTGGATGGTGAATTGAGGCCATTCACATTCAACGATAAGATTTTTAGACTTTGTTTAGACTTCTGGCGGGGACGTAGGATCGTGGTGACACGGAGAGAATTGCTCTCTTTCCAGTTCGGGTTTCTAAGTCTTTTTGGTGCTGTTTCGGCAAAGACTGGTCCCGGAGAGACCAGCAATAAAGAGGGAAAACTTCGGAGGAGGCGGGGAGAGGTGCGATCCCCCGCTGTACCAAGAAGACCCTTTAATCCAGGCTTAGAAGAAACCAGCCGTGCGGTGTGTACAGCTAGCCCAGAGATCTGACGCTCCGATTGAGATCTTCGGGAGCAGAGGAGTGAGTACAGTGCGAGAACTTTGAGATCGAGCAAAAAGTAGAAAGCTGATTTGGATTATTTTAGTGCAACCGTGAAAAGAGCAGAGATAATTTTTCCGGAGGGGCAGCGAGTGAAAGGAAAGCTCAAAGTGCAAACGGGCGGCAAGTGAAGAGGTGAGCAAGGTGGAAGAGGACGGAACAGAGAGAAACGGAGGAGATTAAAAACATTTAAATAACCGAACACTAAAGTTGGAGAAAAAGCGGACTTAAATAAAAGGATCAAAAGGAAGATTGGACAGTATTTGTAACCCCTCTTTAGCTGCTGTAACAGAAGGAAGGAGGTAGTTTAGCAAAAAGAGAAGTGCTTATAGGTGACTGTGCAGTTTTAAGATCGCCATATTGAACTTGGAAAAGACTGGCAATACAAAAAATGAACATTCTTTCTCTGTTTAAAACATAACAAGCAAGATCTACAGAACATTATAAATATATTGATTGACTTTTTTTGTTTCCTGGGGGTTTTTTTGCCTTTGTTATTTAGATATAAGAGTATTATTAATAGTATTTATCACAACTTATTAATTATAGTGACATTCTTCTTTTACCTACTTTTTCTATCTGTTTTGTAAATTTTACATAAACTTTTAAATTTTATGGCATAAGTAGAGATTTATAATTAATTATAGAGAAATAGTTAAATATTTTAGAATTTTTTCTCTCTTTTTTGGACATTATATAACTTTACTAGTACTATATACTATTAACCATTATAACTATTAAATATTGAACAATCAAGTATAAGATATCTTAGTATTAAGGATTAAGAACTGATTGATTAATTTTTTTCTTGATTATTCTAGTGTATTAACTATATATTTATATATCTTATCAAGTAACTTATAGAACTAATTAATTGATTAAGTGAGTGATTAATTAAAAACTAATTGACAGTAGCCCCTTTTCTTTCTTTCTTTCTTTTTTTTTTTGGAGAGGGAGATTAAAGAACATTTGTAATTTGGAGGGGGGGAATAGGAAATTGAACTATATTGGAGAAAAGGAAAGAAAGAATTTATAAGGAACTTGGATGGTGAATTGGGAGAAAATTGACAAAATATTGGTGGAACAATACAGAATATTGAAAGAGATGACTAGCACCACTACAACAACCCTGAAGACAGGGAAGAAAACAACATCAGTACTGACAGGAACATTGGCCTCCCCAGCGACACAGAAGACTCTGGAAGGAATGTTCGCAGCAGAGAAGCAACCTACAACACCAAACATGCCAACAATGCAGGCCACGCTCATGACAATACAGGAAACTATGGTCAAAATGCAAGAATGTATGACCAGGAACCATGCGGAATCAAGAAAAGACATGGACGAAGTAAAGAGAGAGGTTAAAAACGACATTCAGAAGATAGATGGGAAAATAGATTTGCTACAAGAAATCATTAAAAAGAACAATCAAAGGATAAAAACAATAGAACAAAAAACTGAATTGACAGAAGAAAAGCTGGGAGCCCTGGATACAAAAATGATGGGACTTAATAAGGAAATGGAGAACACAGTGGCACAATTGGAAATGGAAAAAGCGGCATTTTATTTGCGTTTTCAAAATGTGGTGGAGGACAGAGAAGAAGACCTAACAATGATAATGGCGGAGATGATAGCAATAGCCCTAGAAAGAGAAAGAGAGGAAATAATAAATGAATTAGATGAAGTATATCGGGTTCACATTAATTATGCTAGACACAACAGACTCCCACGAGAGGTACATATCAGATTTGTGAGGAGGAAGGTGAGGGATATAGTCTACAAGATAACAAAGGATGAACCCATGTCTTATAGGAATAAAGAGATAATTACTTTGAAATAAATTCCAAAAAGAATAAGAGACTTACGTAAAGATTATTGGTTTCTGACCACATTGCTAAACAAAAAACATATACTCTTTAGATGGATAACGCCAGAAGGAATGCTGGTAACGTGGCAGGGAAAGAAAATAAAAATAGACACCCAAAGTAAAGCAAGAGAACTATATGATCAAATGATGGGTATTGAGACAACAAATGGCAGCAGAGAAGAGGGAGGATGGAATATCAAAGGGAAACTGAGGCAAGAACATGAAGGAATCCTACAACAAGGAGAAAGAGAAGATGAAGAAGAGATCTAGGAAGAAGAGGGAATGCAAACAAGGGGAAAAAAAAGAACAGGAAGACGCAAAGAAGAAACAACAAGAGAGTTAGTAAAAAATGGTCACCACTTTTAAAGCACTCCATGGCTTAGGACCTGGGTATCTGCGAGACCGTCTTCTGCCACCAACAGCCTCTCACTGACCAGTTCACTCTCACAGAGAGGGTCTCCTCAGGGTGCTGTCAGTCAAACTATGTTGACTGGCGACCCCCAGGGGGAGAGCCTTCTCTGTGAGGACTCCAGCCCTGTGGAATGAATTGCCGCCAGATATGCATAACATCCCTGACCTTCGGGCTTTCCGCCGTTCCCTCAAGACCCTGATGTTCCAACAGGCAGAGCTAAAGAATTAAATGATTGTCAGGTATGCTTCCTTCAGTATCCAGGAAAGGAGGACCCAGACTCCATTAGATAGGTTAACTGGTACTTTTACTAGATATGAATTGAACGCAACCATAGAAAGCAGGATTCTGAAGCAAAACGCGCGAAAGTTACAATTAGAAAGCATCCCCCTCCCTTGTGCACCATAAATCATCCAATCCACAGGTCTTCCAGAGGTCAGGTGGGAGCAGACGTCTGGCCATGTCAGCATCCAGGAATGCAGTGTCCGTTGGACTGATAACAGCTTAAGGAAAGGTTTCGTTTCTCAGAAAGTTTCTAGAAAGCCCGCGTGAGCATAAACCCCCCTCCCTCCGTTTCTATGACAACCGAAGCGGCAAAGCAAAACTAGCGAGGTTGACATTCGGCCCCCCTTCAGAAGAGACAGCTTCTAATCCTGAAATAGAGAAAAGAAGAGGTAATATCACAACAATTAATACTCATCATGATTCAAGGTTTATCAGGGTATTTGGTGTGGAACAGCTGCACTTTTCTAGGTGCCCTAACATCACGTTTATTCACCCACTCAGCTTGTGATAATGGGAAGTGCTTCCAGGCTACGAGATACTGTACTTTCCCATGATGTTTTCTAGAGTCCAAAATCTCTTTTACTTCAAAGTGTTGTTCCCCTTCTATGAGGATGGGGACAGGAGGAGGTTCCTTGGATGGACGTAGAGAGGATGATTGTTCCAGTTTCAGTAAACTAACATGAAACACTGGATGAATTCGTCGCAAGTTCTTGGGCAAATCTAATTCAACCGTGACTGGGTTAATGATCCGAGTAACAGGGAAAGGGCCCACATACTTAGGACCAAGCTTTTTTGATTTCTGCGAAGTTTGTAAATACTTGGTAGACAGATAAATCATGTCCCCCACTTGATAAGCATGTGCAGGGCATCTCCTTTTGTCGGCTTGGGTTTTATGGGCTTGGTGAGCATCATCTAACGCTTTACGAGTCACTGCCCAAGTCACTCGTAGCTGATCGATCCACTCAATCAGAGAAGGGTTTTGTGGGTCATCATGAGGTAACTCTGGGATTGGCACAAACTCTTGCCCAGAAGCCACCTTGAAAGGAGTGAAACCTGTGCTGCTATGTACGGAATTATTATATGCCACTTCTGCGAAAGGCAGTAATTCCACCCAATTGTCTTGTTGGTAGTTTATATAACATCTTAAATATTGTTCTAGCACGCCATTGGTTCTTTCACAGGCCCCATTGGTCTGGGGGTGGTGGGCGGAGCTTAGTCCTTGGGCGGAGCCTATCAACATTAGGAACTCTTTCCAAAAGCTGGAGGTGAACTGTACTCCCCTGTCTGAAATTATACGTTTTGGTGCTCCATGTAGCCTATATACATGTTGAATGAACATCTTAGCAAGGGTTTTTGCTGATGGGATCTTAGTGCATGGGATAAAATGCACCTGTTTGGAAAATAGATCAGTTACTACCCATATAACTGTGCAACCCCCACTCTCGGGAAGGTCTACAATGAAGTCCATGGATATCTCTTTCCAAGGAGCAGTGGGCCTGGCCACACTTTGGAGAAGACCAGGTGCCTTCCCAGGAGGTCTCTTAGCTGAGGCACACACTGGACAGCTCGCGACATATGCCTCTGTGTCCTTTTTGAGCGCGGGCCACCAAAACTCTCTTGACGAGATGTAAGGTTTTGACAAATCCAAAGTGTCCCGCCACCTTGGAGTCATGGGCGTGTTGCAAAACAGTTACTCGTAAATTAGCTGGGACATACAATTTGGCTCCAACCCAAGCTAGTCCATCACGAAGTCTACATTCGTTTGAGTGAGATTGGAACCACTCATCGGTTTTTAAA
Organism: Masticophis lateralis; assembly: GCA_030761175.1. Classification (NCBI taxonomy): domain Eukaryota; kingdom Metazoa; phylum Chordata; class Lepidosauria; order Squamata; family Colubridae; genus Masticophis; species Masticophis lateralis. Next base: position 354,272 of record JAUDYJ010000015.1, on the reverse strand, counting down.
GTCTCTTTTAGTTGCTGGAGCAACTCATCCGACAGACTTGGGTCACGTTTCGATTGTGCTCGGGTAGTCACTGGTGCCGCCAGTTGGGCTGACGGGACAATTGGACGGACAACTTCCTCCCTGGTGCTGTTGTATTGAGGCAATCTGGACAAAGCATCTGCCATGAAATTCTTCCCGCCAGGAAGGTAGCGCAAAGTGAAGTTAAAACGGTTGAAATGTTGGGCCCAGCGCACTTGTTTTGGCGACAGCTTACGTGGGGTTTTCAAAGCCTCGAGATTTTTATGATCAGTCCAAACTTCAAAAGGATGTTTAGCTCCTTCGAGAAAGTGTCTCCAGGTTAGAAGTGCCCAACGTACGGCGAAAGCCTCCTTCTCCCATATGGCCCATCTCCTTTCGGTTTCGGATAGTTTCCGGGATGTGTAGGCACAAGGCTGTAATTTTCCATCCGCATTCTTTTGCAGAAGTACGGCCCCTACTGCAACATCACTGGCATCTGCCTGTACCACGAAAGGTTCGTCCATATCTGGGTGTTTAAGAACTGGTTCAGCAGCAAATAGCCGTTTCAGTTTTTCGAATGCTGCCTGACAGTTCATAGTCCATTCAAGAGGTTTGGAGGGTTTTGGTTTTTCTTCACCCTTGGTTTTCAGGAGATTAGTTATTGGCAATGCGATTTTGGCGAACGAGGGGATGAACTGTCAATAAAAGTTAGCAAATCCCAAAAAACTCTGTAACTGCTTGCGGGTGCGTGGCGCTGTCCATTCTAACACCGCCTGAACCTTTGCAGGGTCCATTTCTATTCCCTCCGGGGAGATGTGATAGCCAAGATAGTCAATTTTGGTTTGGTGGAACTCACATTTAGAAAGCTTTGCATACAGTTCAGCAGCCCTAAGTTTTTTCAGGACAGTGCGTACTAATCTCACATGGTCGGCCATGTTGTCAGAGTAGATAAGAATGTCATCCAAATAAATGAGCACCCCCTTATACAAATGCTCATGCAAAATTTCATTGATTAATTGCATGAATACTGCAGGAGCCCCTTGTAGTCCAAATGGGAGTACTCGGAACTGGAAACACCCCAGCGGACAGTTAAATGCAGTTTTCCATTCATCCCCTTCCTTGATGCGCACCCTGTAATAAGCCTCCCGTAAATCCAATTTGGTAAAAATCTTCCCCTTCCCTAAGTGAGCCAACATGTCCTTCATGAGGGGTAAGGGGTAGACGTTTTCCACGCAAATCGCGTTTAGGTTCCTATAGTCAACTACCAGACGAAAGGAACCATCTTTCTTTTCTCTGAATAAAACTGGTGTGGCCACTCGTGGTCTGGCTGGTTGGATGAAGCCCCGTTCTAGGTTTTTGTCAATAAAATGTCGTAGTTCCCCCAGTTCGCGAGGGGTCATAGGATAAATCTTTGGCTTAGGGAGCTTCACTCCCGGGAGTATCTCAATAGCACAGTCTGTAGCCCTGTGGGGGGGCAGCACATCCGAGGCCTTCTCGCTAAAAACTTCACGGAGATCCCAATACTCTTTTGGAATTTTCTCCTCCCCTTCTATGTGGTCTATTGCCATCTCCACTTCTTCAGGGCCCCCTCTGTCTTCAAGGGGGGGCTCCTTCCCTTCAGGTGGTGGCTTACTAGCACGAATGCGCAGAACCCCCGTTTTCCAGTTAATTCGTGGGTTCCATTTCCGTAGCCAGGGCAAGCCAAGAATGAGGGGTCGTTCCATGCTAGGGGCCACCACAAAACTGAGAGTCTCTACGTGGTCCCCTAATTTCATTTCAATGGGTTCTGTTTTGGAACTAGTTGGGGCCCCGCCTGCCATCGACCCATCTAGCTGGCAGAATGCAATAGGCCTTTTCAGCTCCCTCAGCCCCAGCCCCATCTTTTCTACTACTTTCGGGCTGATAATGCACCTGGTGCACCCAGAGTCTAATAAGGCTGGCATCTGTGCATGGGCCCCTGTGGACGGTGCTTTAAGTTCTATGGGGATGAGTAGGGGTCCCTCAGTTTGACTCACCAGATCATCGGAGTCGGTCTCGCTGTCGTCCGCCTGGGTCGGAGTTCCCAACTCCCCTTTGGTCCGGGGAGCGAACTCTACGACTTCCCCCTCCAGCGCGACTTCACGAACTTTTGCGGGTGGTTTGTCCATCTTCTTTGGCGCTCTGCTGGCAGGTTTTGGCACTGGCCTGGAAGAGCACTCAGCGGCCCGGTGTCCCTCCATGCCGCACTTAAAAAAAGTGAAAGGCTTCGGCTTGGGTTTGGTTTCCGGCCTTCCCCCAGCCGTCTTTGGGGCTTCCTTGCGGTGGTAGGAGAATGAGGGTTCCCCGGCACGCCCCCTCCTTAGTCGGCTACGGCTTATCTCAATTTCTGCATCCTCAGCTGCTATGTACCAACTGTCCAGATCTTCGGGAACCCCCCCTGCTCTACAGTCGTGGTAGATTTCATCATTCAGCCCGTCTTTGAAACCTTCCAGCAAGGCTACCTCTGACCACCCTGTCATGTAAGGCGCTAGCTCCCGAAATTCTTGGGTGTATTCCGCTACCGATCTCCGGCCTTGCTGGATACTTTTCATACGGAGCCTCGCCTTTCGCTCAGCTAGGTGGTCCTCGAAACGCCTCCTAAGGGCCGCCATAAACTGATTGTAATTCCGCAGCAGGGGGGAATTGTTATTGTGGAGTACCACCATCCACTCGGCTGCCACCCCCTCTAAAGCACTGGTGACACATCTCACTCGGGCTGCATCTGACAAATAGTCCTCGCCCCAGTCTTGCATGTGATTCCACACTTGGGTTAAGAAAAATCCCAAAGTTTTTGGGTTCCCATCATACTTTCCAGGAAAGGGGGGAATTAGGATTTTTCCGCCTGCGGGGTGGGGCCTGTAAGGCTGGGGGCCCCTGGACTGCTGCATCCCTCCTTTGACCACCCAATGCCTGGGATATATCTTCGTCAGCTCTCTCTTCCTCTCCCCCACAAACTCCTTCCTCAGGATCTATTTTAGAGTCTTCTTCTCCCCCCCCCCCCCAGGGTATGCATAAGACTCACGGGCTTTTCGGTCTTCATCAATCTCACGAATGAGTTGAAGGGCTTGCTCCATTTTGAGGCGTTCCTTCTGCTCCTGCAGCCACACGCCTTCTCCTTTTCGGGGTCTGGAGGTTGTTACTCCACGGGGGGTCTTTCTCAGGTCCGGCAACCTTCCGACCCCTGTCGACCATCGGGCTGGCTCTTCCCTTGTTTCCTTCAGTTGTAAATTCTCCATCCATTTCGCAGCCTCTTCGGGTTGCTGGTATGAAGACATTGCCGAGCCATATGCTCCCATCTGTTCTGTATCACTTCCCTGATCAGACATTCTGTAAAGTTTTCAACCCCCTCGGTGTGATCCGGGATGGCTGTGATGAGAATCCTGCTTATTGTCAGGTATGCTTCCTTCAGTATCCAGGAAAGGAGGACCCAGACTCCATTAGATAGGTTAACTGGTACTTTTACTAGATATGAATTGAACGCAACCATAGAAAGCAGGATTCTGAAGCAAAACGCGCGAAAGTTACAATTAGAAAGCATCCCCCTCCCTTGTGCACCATAAATCATCCAATCCACAGGTCTTCCAGAGGTCAGGTGGGAGCAGACGTCTGGCCATGTCAGCATCCAGGAATGCAGTGTCCGTTGGACTGATAACAGCTTAAGGAAAGGTTTCGTTTCTCAGAAAGTTTCTAGAAAGCCCGCGTGAGCATAAACCCCCCTCCCTCCGTTTCTATGACAACCGAAGCGGCAAAGCAAAACTAGCGAGGTTGACAATGATTTTTAAATTTGTCATTTTAATTTTGGGTTTTATTCTATTCGGCCAAACTGTATCATAATTTGAAACTATAATTTTATCAATGTTTGTATGTTTGTGTTTTTATCTTGGCTGTACACCGCCCTGAGTCCTTTGGGAGAAGGGCGGTATAGAAATATAATTAAATAAATAAATAAATAAATAAATAATGCATCCAGCATCCAGCCGGAAGACCCTCTCTGTCTCTCAGAATCCAGACAGATCCAGGACCAGATAATCCATATCCTGCACAGCTCTTTCTGACTCTCTCAGGTCATGCTGCCTCCACAGCCTTGTCCAAGAGGGGAGACTGGAGATGGGCAAGCAGTAGCTCCCAGGATCCCAGAGTAGATCCCAGGATAGGGCAACCCAGCAAGAGTAGATCCCAAGATAGGACAACCCAGCAACTTTGGGCAGCCTTGCCTGTTCCCTGTCCCCCTTTCTTGCCCTTCTGACTCCCTCAATCTGTACGGGCGAGAGCTGCTTTCACAAAGAAACCTATTCAGTAGAGCCTGAGATTCACAGGCTAAAAGCAAGATCAATCAATCAGAACAGAGCTGGAAGCGATCTTGGAGGTCTTCTAGTCCAAACCCCTGCTCAAGCAGGAAGCTCTAGACAAGTGGCTATCCAGTCTCTTCTTAAAATCCTCCAATGATTGAAGCATCCACAACTTCTGAAGACAAATTCAACTGGTTAATTGTTCTCATTGTTCTCTTTGTCCAATGTATCATAAGAAATGAGAGAAACTCTCTAGAAAATTGGGATGGGACAGAGGAGGCCACAACTTGACTGGTGATTTCAGAGAAACAGCCAGCAAAATAAAAGGGGTTCTCCTGCCAGGTTCCTGCTGCGCTCCAGGGGCCACAGCGGGTCTGAGACTGAACAGCCTTGTCTAGACTGAAGAGCTAAGTAGGGTTGGCCCCAGTGGTGGGTTGCTCCCAGTTCGCACCGGTTCTATAGAACCAGTAGTAAAACCAGTGGGAGGCTCCACCCACTGACCCCGATATCATCAAAATGCTTCTGCACATGCGCAGAAGAGCATGTGTGCATGCAAGTGAAGCAAGTACGTGCAGCCCTGTTGCGAACTGGTAATAAAGGTAAGTAGAACCCACCTGTGGTTGGCCCTGATTAGTATCTGGATGGGATCCACCAGGAAATGTAAAAGAAAAAAAGTTCTGGAAGAACTAAATGACAAACCGCCTCCGTATTCCGGCCAATTCAAATACAGGAGGCCATCCGTGTCCTCCTTAGGAATCCAGCTGTACTTGAAAAGAATTTTGCCTTTTTCTTTCACTTTTTTTTACAAACCATCCACAATTTCCAGCAGATGTTCCTGATGTTCATTTTCATTTACACGTTTTTCCAAGGGGGTCAAAACTGGATATAGTCACTTTTTCATGGGATCCTTTAATGGTTAGGAAAAAACTATCTGTCTGAGGGAGCATCCGTAAACTGCCAAAAGGTGAAAAGAACCAGGAGGCACTTATGGGGAAATCACACAAGGAAGATGTTGGACCACAACTGCAATTAAGTGACTGCACCACACGGGAATATTATCCCATTAGCTGGCTGCCAGGTGTCTCCTGCCAAGATTCAGCTTCCTCTCCACTTCGCAGGTATGATCCCCATCTTCTCTTCACATTGAGCCCCAGTGATCTGAGGCTTCCTCTTGGCATTTGCAAGCTCTTCCTCCATGGCTGTCAGTGCCAGGGGCCATCTGTGCTGGGGCAGACTTCCACACAGCAACTTCCAGGAAGATGCCACCCTTAGGAAAGGCTCAGAAGAGGCCAGGCCCCAAAGCTAGAACAACAGGAGGTCATTTTTCCAAGCCAAGTTTTCTAGACCGTGCCATACTTATAGACTGAAGACTCGCCTAGCTGCTTCTATCGTATACTCTGAGAGCTAGGCTATATTGAGAATAGCCTCATGGCAAGACAGGCAGCAAATAAATTTAACAACTAATAATAATAATAAGAAGAACTGTTACCCAACATGGATCCTCCAAGGAAAGGTCCTGTCTAGATGTGGCAAGAGCAAGTCTTAGACTTAGACTTCCAAAAAGCCTTTGATGATTTATCCAAAACTTTCCAAGAAGTTTTAACAGCCTTCTGGTGTAGGATCTCCTGCTTGGTTTGGACTAGATGCTTCACTTTTCATCCAAGAAGCTTCTTCAGCTCTTACAGAGTCATTCCCCATTATCCTGTCAGAGCTGAAGAAGTTTCTTGGATGAGAAGCGATAAGTCTTCAAAAGAAAAAACAAGAAAGTCCAGTTGTTTCCTGAAAAAGCACCTTTGGGACAACCAGGACTGGATGTCTGAGAATCTCTAGAGACAACTGGTAGGTTAGATGGGTCAGGGGTCCAATCCAGCAAGGGCTGGCTTATGTTCTTGTGTTAATATGAGATACATATGGGAGGAAGATATGCTCTCTGGATGAATTTGTTTCTGCTTCAAAAAGCAAATGGGGTAGCAAATCCACCTTCTGGGATTTCTTGCTTTTGTTTTTCTGGAAGAACTTTCAATCCTAGCATCAATGCAACCGCTATGTCTTTTCTTTTTATTCTGGGCTTGAGTTGATGAATCGTGCTTTAAACCTACCTTGTGTTCATTTCAAGAGATTAAGAGAGTTGGAAGGGATCTTGTAGATTATCTAGTCCAACCCCCCCCCGCCCAAACAGACCCCTACACCATTTCTGACAGATGGCAGTCCAGTTTTTCTTGAAAGCTTCCAGGGATGAAGCTCCCACAACTTCTGAAGGGTCAAAAAAATATCCTTATTTCTAGGTTGAATCTCTCCTTGATCAGTTTCTAACCATTGTTTAACAGACAGATTAGCAGAGTTGGAAGGGACCTTGTAGGCCATCTAGTCCAATCCACCCACATCCACCCAAACAGGAGACCCTATACCATTTCTGACAGCAGTCTGATGAAGCTCCCACAACTTCTGTTCCATTGGTTGATTGCTTTCACTGTCAGAAAATTTCTCATTTCCAGGTTTAATCTCTCCTTGTTCAGTTTCCTTCACTTTAAAGCAAGAAGAGGGTGCTAATTTGAACTGGGAAGTGGCAGCAGTTGGTAGCTATTAACAGCTGCCAGGATTATTTCTCATATACTTTTTCAGAGCAAAGCTGGACAAATGGTGGTGTCCACTTTTGGAGAATAAGCTTCTGGAAATAGAAATTGGACCTGTAGAGTTTAGAAGCTCTGCTGCCACTCCTGCCAAGCTTGTTCCGGAGAACAGCTGCGGAAACCTGCCCCATGTTTGTAGCAGGTCACCTCATGTAGAAACTGAACATTGTACTGCATTTCACATTATAGAAGGAGGTTTCTAAGTATTTCTAGCAGGATTTCCAGATTCTGAAACAGCTTTGTCCCCTAGGCCATCCATCTGGTAAACTTGCAAGATTCTTTTTTCTCACCATGTACATGTATTCTCTGATAATTTTTCTTTTTTTTATCATTCTCTGTGACTCACTACTGATTTCATACTCAAGAGATCAACTATCTTTCTTTGATGGGCAGCTTTCTATGACTTCACCCCCTGCCCCTTTTCTTTACAAATGCAGAAGAGTTTCTAACACCGGAAGAAGCAACACTGCTTCTTCCTGTTCAAAGAAACATTATTCCCTTGAACAATGGATAAACAGAAACAAATGGAAGGACTAATTTACATTCAGTCGCTAATAAAATGGATGAATTCTTTTAAATAGATGCAATTCTGATTTTTACAATGCAGCAGCTCTGTTTTACTGGATTCTGGCTAAATAAGTCAATTGATGATAGCAGCTTGTGTATTCCGGGATTTCAGTTACAACGATCAGACAGAATTGCAGAAACATCTGGTAAAAAGAAGGGAGGAGGCTTATGTTTATATATCAATGACCTCTGATCCAGAAACATAGCTATATTAAAGAAATACTGTGATGTAGACTTAGAGACATTAATTATCAACTGCAAACCATATTCCCCTCCGGAGTTTTCTTCATTTCTCTTAATTGCTGTGTATGTTCCTCCACAAGCTTGTGAAAACAATGCATTATGAATTCTAGCTGACCAGATTATGTGGGCTGAAGTTAAATACTCAGACGCTCTACAAATTATTTTGGGTGACAAAGCAGACTTAAGGAAAGAACTACCAAAATATTTTCAGCATGTCAATTATCTCACAAGAGACAAGAATACTTTAGACCATTGCTACACAACATTAAAAGATGCTTATCGATCTTTATCACGAGCAGCTGTGGGACACTCTGAACACTGCATGATTCATCTTGCACCTGCTTACAGACAAAGACTAAAAACCATTAAGCCAACAATTAAATCAGTGAAGACCTGGACTGAGGAGTCAAAGCTAAAACTACAAGCATGCCTTGATTGCACTGATTGGAATGTTTTTAAGATACCTCTGCAGACCTGGATGAACTCACAAATACTGTAACATAATATGTCAGCTTCTGTGAAGACCTATGTGTGCCGACCAGAAACCTGTGAAAATAAAGTAACTATAAACCTTGGTTCACAGCTAAACTTAAGCAGCTACATCGTTCCAAAGAGGAAGCCTATAGAAAAGGCGATAGAATGCTGTACAATCAGGCCAGAAAATCTATTAACAAGGGAGATCAGAGCAGAAAAAAGAAGCTATTCTGAAAAGCTAAGGAATCAGTTCTCAACAAATAAACCAGCGAACGTGGAAAACTGTTAAAAATATCACCAGTTACAGCAAACCTTCCCAAGCTGAAGGAAATCAACAACTGGCAGGTGATCTGAATGTGTTTTACTGCAGGTTTGAGAGAAAACTACTACCACCCATCTCCACAATCCCCATCTCAGACACACCAACAACAGCTAAGCCTCCTACAATCTACCCTATCCCGTTGGGCCCACCACCTCTGGTGATTACAGAGAATGAGGCGCAAAGCCTATTTCATAGACAAAAGCCAGAAAAGCATCAGATCCAGACAAGATAACGCCTCCTTGCTTAAAAACTTGGGCTGACCAACTGGCCCCCATCTTCATCTTTAATAAATCACTAGAGACTGGTTACTCTAACATTTGTAGTTATGAAGACCTTTGAAAGACTAGTGCTCGGCCACCTGAGAACAATCACGGACCCGCTATTAGACTCTTTGCAATTTGCCTACTGAGCATATAGATCAACAGATGATGCTGTTAATATGACTCTGCACTACATTCTACAACATCTTGAATCTCCAAAGACCTATACAAGGGTCCTCTTTGTAGACTTCAGCTCAGCATTCAATACCATCATTCCAGATACAGTATTCTTCTAACTAAACTAAATCAGTTAGCTGTACCTGACCACACTTGTAAATGGATCATAAGCTTCCTAACAGATGTGACTTTGCCTAGCAGGTGAAGCTAGGCAAAATCACATCAGATACCTGCACTATTAGCACAGGAGCCCACCAGTCTGGGCTGTGTGCTCTCTCCACTTCTCTCTATACACCAATGACTGCATCTCAAAAGATCCCTGTTAAAATACTGAAGTTTGTAGATGATACAACAGTTATTGGTCTCATTCAAGACAACGATGAATCTGCATACAGACAGGAGGTTGAATAACTAGCCTTGTGGTGCAACCAGAACAATCATGAACTAAATACACTCAAAACTGTAGAAAGAGTGGTGGATTTTAGAAGAAAACCTCCTATACTACCACCTCTTACAATACTACACAACACAGTATCAACAGTAAAGGCCTTCAAGTTTCTAGGTTCTATCATATCTCAAGACTTAAAATGGACACCTAACATCAAAAACATCATCAAAAAAACTCAACGAAGAATGTTCTTTCTGGGCAAATTCAGAAAGCTCAAACTGCCCAAAGAGCTGCTGATTCAGTTCGACAGAGGAATTATTGAGTCTGTCATCTGCACCTCCATAACTGTCTGGTTTGGCTCTGCAACCAAACAAGACAAACACAGACTTCAATGGAGAATTAGAACTGCAGAAAAAACAATTGCTACCAACCTGCCTTCCATTGAGGATCTGTATACTGCTGTCAGATCCCCAAAAAATGTGACACTGCCATTCAGGTGGAGAAGGGGGAGACTTGGATTTGATTTACTAGGATGGCCTGTGTCATCAGATGTTTTACAACCTATATCCTGGTGCCAGGAATGTATATGATAGCCATGTGGGTTGTCTTACTTTAAAGGATAGTGGTGAGAATGCATGTTTATTTGGGTTCTCAAAGGAAATGGTAAAGAAAACATCTTCATACTTGTGTATTGGTTAAAACCTGCATTCTGACTTAAAGGGAGGGGTCTCTACCACTTTAATCGTACTGCTTTGCCTAAGGGTATTCAGATTGTGCTTTAGCTGGATGGCTTTCACTTCTGCTTAATAAAAGAATCCTTTTGAACAACTACATTTCAAGAGTTCGTACTTTCTTAGGTTGGAAGGAGAGGCGATCCTTATAACTGCACAAGTCAAAAAGAGAGCTTGAAAATATCTACAGACGCCTCACATCCTGGACATAAATTGTTTCAACTTCTACCCTCAAAACGGCAAAGCACTGCACACCAGAACAACTAGACACAAGAACAGTTTTACCCCAAATGCCATCACTCTGCTTAACAACTAATTCTCACAAGACTGTCAAATAATTTACTAAGACTGTATTACTATTATTCTTCTCTTCCTTACTACTATCTCTTCCCACTTATTACTATAATCACGTTGCTTGTACTGTATCTTTCAATTATATTGTTTTTATTTGCTTACTTTCAATTTGATAGCTTATTAGTAACCTAACTATCACTAAGCGTATCTTTTTATTCTTTTTTTTTTATTGAAAAAGTTTTACAATACAAAAATTTTTCCCCCTTTTTCACCCCTCCCCCACCCCCACCCTCCCACCCCCCCAATCTCCCCCTAACCACCCCCAATCTCCCCCCAACCCCACCCCCTCCCTCCCCATCCCACCCCTGACTTCCGCTACACATTTAAAAAAAAAAACCAGCAAGAATTTGTAACGATAAGAAAAGCAAATACTATTATATATTCAATTCTAAATTGAGAGGAAGAGAAAAGAAAGAAAGAAAAGAATTAAGAAAATAAAAATTAAAAAAAGCCCATAAACATAGATATTTATCTAAAATTAACAATATTGTAATAAGAAAAACACCCAGAAAAAATAACCATTATAATATTTAACCCAATTTAAAAACAAAAAAAAGAAAAAGAAACATTACTAACATTACTAATCATATGCCATACTCGATCCCCCAAAAATTATATAACCTACTTATTCATATTAAGTAATATCAAATAGTTTAATCCCAACTACTCCCCTTAGTTCAAGAACACAAACCCCCCCCAAAGAAAAGAACATAAAACATACAGTACAATATAATTATACATATATTGTTATAATTTTCCATAACTCGAATTTCAATCTTCTCTTCATCCTGATTGAAGTTAAATCTTCTTTCTTCACATATGTCCAATTCCAATAAGCTTCATCTTCTATCTGCCCCCATCAATAAAATAAAGCATTCCGTATAAACCCCCCGTGTGACTTTATATAGATAGCATCCAACCACGAAGATATTCACGCCTCTAGGTAGAATCATTCAGACTAACGTATTCTATTTCAACAAGAAGAAACCCAATGCAGCTCCACCAAGCCTTGAGAACAAAAAAATCAAAAAAAGAAAAAAATCCTAGAAACTGCATTCCCAGATGTTCTTATGAAGCTGTTTCAAATCCTGCCACCCTTTGTTGTTCACTCCTTCTGGTTGTAAGATGTTTTCATTTCCATTCTTTCCTCTTGGATGATAAATTCCAAAAAAAAAACCTATAATAGGGTAATCACAGAACGCTGCTACTATTGCAGCGATCTGTTAAATTTGCTCAGGATGTTGAATCCAATTCAGAGTAATAAAAGTTTTATAAGTCTCCAATTCAGGATGAAGACTTTATAGTCCATAAGTCCAATTCAGTATAAGCTTTGAGAATTTTATAACCATTTTCCGAAATTTTCCATACTTTCTGATAACAACTGTAACTGGTGGAGGACTTCACGACACTCATTAGTGACCGCTTGAATTTCCTCATTGAATTCTGGTTCCTGTTCGACATCACCACCCTTTCCTTGCGGAGCGTTGGACCTCTGCTGCTCATCTTGAATTATAATATTTTTTAAATCTTGCTCCAGCAGTTCAAGGTCCGGTGCTCCTAGTCTAGGTTCACTGGTATGCTCAATTTTTCCATCTGAAAAATCCATAGTAAAGTCCTCCGAGAAACCAGATTGTACTCCTTGTACTTTTAACATTCTTTGATTCATTCTTTGAATCTCATCCTTCTGTTTACCTTTTGCAAACTCTCTTTCTTGTTTCTTATTCTTAAGATATTCCGAAGCTCCCTTAAGGATATTTTTATAAAAATGTTCCGCCTTTCCAATAGTATTCAAACAATATCTCACACCATGATATCTAAAAATTATGCCAGCTGGTAAGTCCCATCTAAATGGGATATTATTTCTCTTCAATTCCTTAGTTAAAAAGGCAAATTCTTTCCTATCCTTTAGAACCTTCCATGGTAACTCTTTAAAGATATTAATTTGTGCACCTTCTACTTGCATTCTGGCAGAGTAGGACTTTTGTAAGATGTCATCTCTCAGCCTTTTATCAGTAAAGTAAACAACAACATCTCTAGGCAAATTCCTTTGTTTGGCTATTCGTGAGTTGACTCTATAAATTTTCTCTATACAACCAAGAATTATCTCATCTTCTAGCTCTAGTAATTCAGCAAAGACCTTTGCAGAAGTTGCTTTTAAATCTCTCTGGTTTTCTTTAATACCTCTTACCCTAATAGCTGATGCCATAGTTTTGATCTGAAGCATGATAATGTCATTCTGTGTAGCCTGATTTCGAATCTCAGCTTCCACAAACTTTTCTTGTATTTCTTGAATCTGAGAATCAAATTTACTGCTAATTTCAGTTACTTTCTCCTCCATTTCAATCACCACATTTGAAAGATCTGAAATTACTTTAATAATATTTTGACTTAATTGGTCATGCTTTCCAGCAATCAAGTCCACAAGATTCTTCTGTGAATTTTTGATTTTGTCAACTACGCTCGGTAGGGAAGTTGTTATAAGATCTTTTAAGTCCCCTTCTGCCAATCCACACAATTGCATCATTTCAGCTTTCTTCTTCAGCTGGCTCATGGGGGAGCCCCCCCTTCCTTTAGTCATCTTTACTTTACTTTAAATTGCCTTACTTTGCTTTACTTTATCTTACTTTACTTTACTTTAATTAAAAAAAGAAAAGAGAAAAAAAAATATCCAAAAAAATTCTTCTTACTTTAAGTGCCTTTCCCATAGCAGAGTATTTATTTCAAAACCTCCATTTTCAATCGCTCTGGAATTTCTTCAAATAAGACCAGTCGCCATCTTAAAGGACTTCTCTTCCTCTCCTTCCCCCTTCCCCTCTTTCCTCTTCCAGAAAATCAATAAAAAATCAGTAAAAAAATCCATACTTGCTTCGACTTTTCTTCTTTCTTTTTCAGCTTGCTCAATAAACGCTTCAGCTGTGGTGTTGCTTCCAGCGTCTGGCTCCGCTAATTAGCGGAGGACTGTCTCGACGCGGAGCATTCACTGGAGGATATAGAGGGGGCCATCCTTCTGAGCCCTCCCCAGGACAAACGAAGCATTCCTGGGGTGACTCAGGGGGCCCAGCCTCACCCCCAGAAGCTCTGCCTGCTCCTCCCGCTGAGGAGCAGGTTGTTCGAGCCGCCTGCCAGCTGTAAGGCGGCTCTGACGCGCCAAGAAGCCGGCGGGCATGGAAAAGCCCGCCGCCGACGAGGAAGGCGCCACTGGAAGTCCCCGTATCTTTTTATTCTTGATGAATGTATTTTATTCTCCTTATGTACACTGAGAACATATACACCTAAGACAAATTTCTTGTGTGTCCAATCACACTTAGCCAATAAAGAATTCTATTCTATTCTATTCCTATTCCTATTCCTATTCCTATTCCTATTCCTATTCCTATTCCTATTCCTATTCCTATTCCTATTCCTATTCCTATTCCTATTCCCTATCCTACCCTACCCTACCCTACCCTACCCTACCCTACCCTTGTAGACACCAGGGTAGAAATCAGGAGACAGTGAGTTCTAGTCCAGCCTCAGGCATGAAAGTCGGCTGGGTGACTTTGAATGAGTCCCTCTCTCTCTCAGTGCAGCCCTCCTCACAGGGTTGTTATTCTGGAGTAAATAGGAGGAGGAAGGAGTATTAGGTATGTTCACCACCTTGAGTTTATAAAAATAATAAAGGACAGTAAACTAATTAGTTGATTTTAAATAAATATGAAAATTATTTTGAAAACAAGAAATCAGAGATGAAAACCTATCAATATATAACTATTAAGAGCAGTAGTCTTAAAATTACCCTCCACCTAGAAACAAACAACCTTTTCTCTAATAAACAATTTGGTTTCAGAAGAAAATTATCCTGTAATCTACAACTTCTATACTGCAAGAACATATGGACTACAAATCTCGATCAGGGCAAAGCAATAGATGTAATTTACTGAATTTGATTCAGTGGTACATGACAAACTACTTTTAAAACTAAAATCCTATGGCATTTCTGGACCCCTACATGATTGGATAGCTGCATTCCTATCAAACAGACAAGTGGTCAAAATAGGGATCCTGCACCTGTTAATAGTGGTGTCCCCCAAGGCAGCATTCTAGGACCAACACTCTTCATTCTATATGTAAACGGCCCATATTATAAGCAACAGCGTTCTCTTCGCTGATAATGTAAAAATATTTAACACCACAGACAATGCTGCTACCCTTCAAAAAGACCTTGACTTTGTGTCAGAATGGTCAAACAATTGGCAACTCAAAATCTCAACCAACAAATGCTCTGTCTTACACATTGGCAAAAAGAACCAGAACACAAAATATAAGCTGAGTGGACACGACCTTGTAGATGACCCTCACTCTGTTAACGACCTTGGAGTACTCATATCTAATGATCTAAGTGCCAAAGCCCACTGTAACAACATCGCCAAAAAGGCATTAAGAGTTGCAAACCTAATCTTGCGTAGCTTCTTCTCCAGTAATATCACATTACTAACCAGAGCATACAAAACATTTCCTAGACCAGTGGTTCCCAAACTTTTTCAGTCCACCGCCCCCTTGGTACTACAAACTGATCCTCAGTGCCCCCCACCCAGGGGTGGGTTCTACTTACCTTTACTACTGGTTTGCAGCAGGGCCACGTGCGCGCGCTCACTTCGCTTGTGCATGCATGTGCTCTTCTGCGCATGTACAGAAGCTTTTTGGTGATGTCGTGGTCGGTGGGTGGGGCCTCCTGCCGGTTTTGCTACCAGTTCTATAGAACCGGGGCAACCCACCACTGCCCCCATCCCCACCCCCTATAAATAGCATTGTTTGGAATAGCGGTTTACACGACCCACTAAGGAAGATAGTAACAATAAAATACATGGAATACAGCCATTTTTGGCCTCCTGAATCCTTGCCCTGCATATCCCGTTTTTCGCAAAAACAGGGTGTGCAGATTCTTTGGGAGGCCTTCAGGTTGCTCCAATACAAATCTATCCCTGAAACAAAAATAGCTAATACTATTAGTTAACACTAAAGAAATCCCCTGAATTACCCAATCTAGAGCAGTGGTTCTCAGCTGGGGGTTCCTTTTGAATTTGCTGACTACCAGCAAGTGGAAGAAAGCAATTTCACAGAGGAGGGGATGGAGAGGGCTGTGGGATGAATTCACACCCATTCCCAGACCTCCTTGGTCCTCCCCTGCCTCCTCAGGCAGTGGAGCTGGGTGGGGGGATGTTTTTCAAGAAGTCACAAGGAGGGCTGAGAGCTGGTTTCTGTCCCACAAGTAAGATTTGGTCCAGAAGCAACCCTAACATGAAGATCTTTTATTTGCTCCTTGTACGCCTTATCTTTACATTTTAACGGGTAATAAATTAAATTTCTGATGATGTCAAAATAGCTAATAACTCACCTTTCTAGACAGCTATTATCATGTCTAAAAGCAAGATACTCTTCTCCATCTTTTGTCTGGAGTACCATTTAATCCAGAGCCTTTTAATTCTAGAAGTCCAAGTTTAAAGAATGAACTTTGGGAATTAAAGCTCCGTTTTTTTAGCTAAAACTTAATTCACACCTGTTAATTTTGCTTGAACAGTGTGAACAATTGACAGTGTGATCCTCCAAAGATCAGAAAAATATATCATTGATTTTTCTTTGGCATTTAAACTAGATAACCAATGTGAAAAAATGCATCAAGGAAGGACTGGAAAACCAATTCATACTGAACCGTATTGGGTTTTCTGTTGTTATTTGAATAAAATGAAAAGAAATCAAATAGTGGTACCTAGTGCGGAAAAAAAGATGAAATAATGGGTCATTCTCAACACTTGAATTCTCTAGACTTAAAATATCTAGAAATTATTATAGTTAAGTGAATTTTTCCCCATTTTACGATTTTTTTTGCCATAGTTCAAATCAAAGTTCAAATCAAAGATTCTGAGACCAATGTTGAATACTTAAATTTCAGTAGTCACCAATCCTAGTCTTAAAATGAGTTTAGAATCAGTGGGAGTCACTGATAACACTGAACTAACTAGCTACTGATAATGAGTCCAGTCCCGCCTTTCTTTTCCTTCTGTCCAAGTTTTGCAAATACTTTTTCCAGGTATATGTTTTATTCCAAAGTATACAAACCATTATTGTTAGGGAAAAAATGGGTCTTCCAAGCAATTTTAAAAGACACTGTCAGAATGACTCTGCTCTCAGCTCCCTTTGTGGCTCCTTGAAAAGCATCATTCATCAGTGGTCAATGCTTGTTTAAAAGTTTGGGTGGTGTCATTGTCCGTCAATGTTTCTTGTTTAGCCTGGGATCTGGTGACTACTTTAGCGGCTAGTTGATTGTTTTGTACTATAGGTTTGATTATGTCTGGCTTTGCACTATTGTATCGCAGCTTTCTGGATAACGCATCCGCCAGAAAGTTTCCCCCCCCTGGGAGGTATTTTAGAGTAAAATCAAACCGTTTAAAGTACTGAGCCCATCGTACTTGTTTTGGGGAGAGTTTCCTTGGGGTCTTTAGGGCTTCTAGATTTTTGTGATCAGTTCAGACTTCAAAAGGGGTCTTCTAGGAAGTGCTGCCAGGTCAACAAAGCCCAGGTCAACAAAGTCCAGATCAACAAAGCTATTTGGGAGAAAGAGGCATAAGCCTCTTTCTCCCAAATAGCCCACCTTTGCTCAGTCTCATTCAACTTTTTGGTTGTGTAAGCGCAGGGTTGTAGTTGGTCTTGCTCATTCTTCTGAAGTAATACCGCTCCTATTGCCACATCACTGGCATCTGCTTGTATGACAAATGGTTTCTCCATATCTGGGTGTTTTAGAATTGGTTCTGCTGAGAACAGCCATTTAAGTTTTTCAAATGCCGCCTGGCATTCCATAGTCCAGTTCAATGGTTGCTTTGGTTTAGGGTTGTCCTCCCCCTTTGTTTTTAAGAGCTTGGTGATTTTTTTAGCCATGCAAGGCCCAGAACCAACGGCCATTCCATGCCAGGTGCCACTAAAAAGGTGAGCTTTTCCTTGTGGCTGCCAATGCCTATATGTAGAGGCTCGGTGGCTAGAGAAGCTGGCTCCCCTCCTGCTACTGATCCATCTAGTTGGCAGAAAGCAATGGGGGTTTTCAGCTTTCTTACGTTAATCCCTAATCTCCCTACTAAAGTTGGGCTGATCAAACAACAGGTGCATCTTGAATCCACTAAAGCAGAGATGCTTATCTCCCTGTCTTGGATTGGGATGAAGGGGAGGTTAAGTGGTTTAATCGGTTTGCTTACCAGTGGTTCATAATCTGGATCACTTCCGAATGAATATGATTCCTCCTCTTCAGATGCCAGGATTTCTTCCCCAAAGAGGGGAGGGGATGGAATTTCTATAGTTTGCCTGCTCCACAGAACAGTCTCCTTCCCAGGCCAATCCGGTTTTGCAGGACCCTCCCCTGGTGGGTGGTTCCGGGCGGGTGTTTGTGAAAGACACTCTGCAGCTCGGTGCCCTTCTTTTCCGCACTTGAAACAGGCTGAAGATCTCGGAGAGAATGCGGTTTGTGGTTTGAGGGGCTCTTGCTTCCACTGGGGTGAGGATTTCTTCCATGCTTTGAAGGTGTCCTTTGAGAACCCGAATAAACATGCATTTCCACCACTATCCTTTAAAGTGAGACAACCCACATGGCTATCATATAAATTCTACTAATGACAGCAATTAACATCCAGCTGCCTGTAATTCTGTGAGTTCAATCCTAGCCAGGCTCAAGGTCGACTCAGCCTTCCATCCTTTCTAAGGTGGGTAAATTGAGGACCCAGTTTGTAGGGGGCAATAAGCTGACTTTGTATAAATATATACAAAAGTATGAAGGCTATTGCTTAACGCATTGTAAGCCGCCCTGAGTCTCCGGAGAAGGGTGGCATATAAATCAAATAATAATAATAATAAATTCCTGGCACCAGGATATAGGTTGTAAAACATTTGATGACACAGGCAGTGCTAGTAAATCGAATCCAAATCTCCTCCTTCTCCACTTGAATGGCAGTATCACATTTTTTGGGATCTGACAATCTAGAAATTATTATAGTTAAGTGAGTTTTGCCCCATTTTACAATTTTTCTTGCCATAGTTCAAATCAAAGTTCAAATCAAAGATTTCTGATACCAATGTTGAATACTTAAATTTCAGTAGTCACCAATCCTAGTCTTAAAATTAGTTTAGAATCAGTGGGAGTCACTGATAACAATGAACTAACTAGCTACTGATAATGAGTCCAGTCCTGCCTTTCTTTTCCTTCTGTCCAAATTTTGCAAATACTTTTTCCTGGTATATGTTTTATTCCAAAGTATTTTATTCCAAGTTATTCCTGTTAGATCGGCACAGGAAAGAAGATGTGACCAGCAGAGTTCAAGTAACAACGTGTATTAACGAGAACTGAACTGGCGCTGCGCTGCCGGAGCTCTCCTTATATTTGCTCCGGCCGACGCACCGCCCACTGACAGGGATTCAAAATCTCCCGCCGAAGGATCTTCAGCCAATCCCAGGCGGATGTCCTTATAAGGACATAACACTCCTCCCACCTAGTTCTTAGTAAGTCAATCAAGGTAGGAAGTCACTCAGGTACACAGGACGTCTACGGGCTCGCGCAGACCTGCGCAGTTCATACCCTGGTTGGGCGCTCTCCCGGACGGAGCGTGCTTTCTCGGCTCGGGGCTTTCTCCCTGGTGCCGGGCTGGACCAGGGAGAGGATGCGGGTGATGTTCCCGAACCTCCGGCCGGGTCAAGGACCTCCGCCTGCGGGCGATGCTGGTCTGCTTCATTCCCGCTTGGATCTCGGTGTCGCCGGCACGGATCCCTGCTCTCGACCGGTCCGGAAATCCTGAGCCACGGTAGGTCCCTGGGTCTCCCTCGGGTTCTCTCTGGGTTGGAATCGTGCCGGTCCAGTCTAGGGTGCGAGTCCGGCGGTGGTGGCTGGGTTAGGCCCCCGGGTTCTCCGGTTGAGTCCGATTCACTCCCGGGGCGGCAGGTGGTACGGGTTGGGAACGGGTCGGCTCTGTCGGGGTGGTGTAGGCCTTCCTTGAAGGGGTGGTGTAGGCCCTCTCTGCAAGGCTGGCGTTGTGGTGACGGTCGCCGCTTCCCGTCGTTGGGGTGTTCGCCCTGGTTTGGCTGGTGTAGGCCTACCCTGCAGGGGTGGTGGAGGCTCTCCTCGCAGGGTTGGTCTTCTGCGCAGTCGGGCTGTTGTTGTGGTGCCCTTTGATGTGTTGGATGGAGGTCTCCTACCCTGGAGTGTCGGTCGCCTACTTCGCAGGGTTGATGTTGGCCCCCCCTGCTAGGTTGTCCCTGGTCTACTTGACTCCTGTTGTCAGGGTGTAGGTCTCGGGTCTCGGGATGTTGACTGCTATCCACCCTGCGGTGTTTTGGGGTTCCCCGTTGGCCTTGTCCCTGGTCTACTCGCCTTGCTGGAGCTTGAGCTTGGTTAGGTGCTGGAGTGCCCGCTCCTCCTGGATGTTGCCGGTCTCCCCTGTCTCGGTGGTTTAGGCCTACCGCGCCGGGGTGGTTTAGGCCTACCTCGTCAGGGTGGTTTAGTCCGACCTCGTCTGGGTGGTGTAGGCCAACCTCGTCGGGGTGGTTTAGGCCTACCTCGTCGGGGTGGTTTAGACCTACCTCGTCAGGGTGTTTTGGGCCTACCTCGTCGGGGTGGTTTAGGCCTACCTCGTCAGGCTGGTCTCCGCCCGCTTCCCTCCACCTTTTGCGGAGTTGGTCGAGGTGACGTCCCACGACCTGTCCATTTTCCAGCTCAACTCGGTAGGATTTGGGACCGGTTGTGCTGTGTACTGTAGCTTTAAGCCATTTTGGCGAGCCGTGGAAATTGAGTGCGAAGACAGCGTCGCTGATGGCAAAATGGCGGAGTTGGCGGCTGGCAGTGGCGGGCACCTCGGAATTGTATTGAGGGTGCAGTCTGTACAGGGGTGACCGGAGTCTTCTGCCCATTAAAAGTTCGGCAGGGCACTTTCTTGTGGCAGAGTGAGGCGTGATGTGCTGGGTGAGCAGGAAGGTGTCGATGCGCTCCTGCCAATCTCCCGGGCCCATCTTGGTGAGTGACTCCTTGGTGAGCCTCACCATCCGTTCAGCCTGTCCATTTCCGGCTGGTCTGTAAGGGGCAGAGAGGGCATGGTGGATGCCCAAGCCTGCCAGGAAAGCTTCCATGGGCATGGACGTAAGTTGGGGCCCGTTGTCGGAAACCAAAACGTCCGGAAGCCCATGGGTCGCGAAGAGATGCCGGAGTGCGCGGATTGTGGCCTCTGTTGTGGTGGATGCCATGGGGATGACCTCTAGCCATTTCGAGTAGGCATCGACCACGATGAGGAGGTGGCGCCCCTGGATAGGGCCCGCAAAGTCTATATGGATGCGCGACCAGGGAGAGCTAGGAGTCTCCCAAGGCGTCGGGTCAGACTGTGGCGGCGCTGCTCTGACTTCTTGGCACGGGCTACACCTGGCGACCCAGTGTTCAATGTCTCTGTCCAGTGTTGGCCACCAGACATAGCTCCGTGCCAGGGCTTTCATCCGGACAATGCCCGGGTGTCCTTTATGTAGAGCTTCAAGAGTCTTTCGTTGGAGCGTGCTGGGAATCAGCACCCAATCTCCCCATAGTAAACAGCCGCTCATGGTGGACAGCTCCCCTTGCTTGCGGCTGAACGGGCTGAAGTCGTCGCTGTCAATTCGCGCCGGCCATCCCCTCAGGACCCAGGAGTGGACTTGTCGGAGGATGGGGTCGTTTCTCGTGTGCGTAGCCACGTCGGCAGATGTTACAGGACAGCTGCTGTCATTGTCAATGTGCAGCAGCTCAAGTGTGGGAGCCGGGTCTTCCACGGTGTCAGCAGATGGGCATCTGCTTAGCGCGTCGGCGTTTGCGATAGACTTCCCCGGCTGGTGGACGAGTCTATATGAATAGCCGGCGAGGAAAATAGCCCAACGAGTCATTTGGGGTGACATGAAGGCTGGAGTCTGCTTGTCACCTGCGAGGAGGCCCAGAAGCGGCTTGTGATCGGTGACAATGGTGAAGCGCCGTCCATAGAAGTATTCGTGGACACGCTTCACCCCTGCGACAATTGCCAACACCTCTTTGTCCAGTTGGCTGTAGTTACGTTCGGCGCTGGACATAGTCTTTGAGAAATAGGCGATGGGGGCTTCACAGCCGGTAGGCAGCTCGTGGCTGAGGACAGCGCCGACTCCGTAGGGGGAAGCGTCGCAGGTGAGCCTGATGGGCAGCATCTCATTGTATTGAATGAGCACGCTGTAATGTGTCAACAGTTGTTTAATGGCTCTAAATGCAGACTCCTCCTCGCGGCTCCACCTCCAGGAAGCCGCCTTTGCCATTAAGCGATATAGCGGCTCAGCAATTGTGGCTTTCTGTTGGAGGAAAATTGCATAGAAGTTAAGCAATCCAAGGAAAGCCGCTTTATTTTTGGGGCTGGGAGCTTCATGGATAGCTTTAACTTTTGATTTGGTGGGGTGGATGCCAGAACTATCTATGAGATAGCCCAGGAACTTGACTTCCTGTACCCCAATGATGCACTTGTCCCGTCGGACCCTCAAGCCCTTCTCCCTGAACCGCTGGAGAACAAGCCTCAGCTGGTCAAGGAGTTGTGCCTTTGAGTCCCCGGAGATCAGTACATCATCGAAGTAAGGCACTATCCCTGGAACGCCTTGGAGAAGGCATTCCATCACAGATTGGAAAATGTCTGGGGCTGCACTGACTCCAAACTGGAGACGGTTGCACTTGAATGCGCCCCTATGGGTGACAATTGTCTGAGCCTCCGCCATTTGCTGATCAACTGGCAGTTGCTGGTAAGCCTGGGCCAGGTCCAGTTTTGCGAAAATTTTGCCCTTGCCGAGTGAGTGAAGCAAATGTTGCACTACCGGCACAGGGTATGCATTCTGCGGCAATGCCTTGTTGATGGTCACTTTGTAGTCGGCGCAGATGCGCACAGATCCATCCTGCTTCATGGGGGTCACAATGGGAGTCTCCCATGAAGCATGATCGATGGGTTCCAGGATGCCTTGGGCAATCAGATTATCTAGCTGAGCATCTACTTTAGCCCGCAAGGCAAATGGAACCCGGCGGGGCTTGAGCCGAATTGGGGTTACCCCCTTGTCCAGATTAAAGGAGATGGGTTTCCCTGTAAAGGTCCCTAACTTACCATCGAAGACTTCTTGGAACTCTCCGATGAGTGAGTCGAGTTCGCCTGTACTAATCTGGTGGATGCCTCCAATAGAAAGCCCCAACGGCTGGAACCGCCTAGCAGGGTCGGGCGGTGATTGGGAGCTGGCCCCGGAACTGTTTGAAGGCGATCTGGAGGCTGGTTCTTCCAATGACGCCGATGGGATTCCCACCGAAGTCCACCAGCTTGGAGTGAAGGGGTTCAGGTTGGCGCTTGGTTAGTGCCGGCTTCAGTCTCTTTACTTGGTGCCAGGCAATGATGGAATAGACGGAGCCAGAGTCAACTTCCATCGTGCATGGCAAGCCTTCAGCCAACAGTGTCACATGGAATTTGGTGGCACTGTTGTTACTGGTCAGGGCGATCGTCGTTTGGTTCACCGCGCCGCCCTGGGAGACGTTGCGATCGTCGCGGCTGTGCTGGAGTGAGGACCGTTTGGATGACCTCTGGGAGTCGCGGCGATTTTCAGGATTCCGGGGCCTGATTGACTCTGGAAACGGATCAGAGGCTCTGCATGCCTCAGCGATGTGCCCCTTCTTTAAGCAGCATCTGCAGGTTGCGTCACGCCAGCGGCAGGATTGGTGGGGATGGTGTCCCTTGCAACTGCCGCATTGATCGTTGCGGCGGCCATCTTTTTGAATTTCCCGCCTAGATGGGCGGGAAACTTTCAAAACGGTCGACTCCCCCTCTGACTCTGAAGGTGTGGCGGAGTCTTCAGAAGATTCTGGGGATGACTTGCGGATCTTATGGATCCCTCGGGACTGGAGCATTTCGGCGGCGGCTTTCTCAGATGTTTCAGCAGCCGTAGCCTCCTCAAGAACGTCTTTCAGGGACAGTCTTTTCCTGCTCAGGAACTTCTTTTGGAGGCTTGCATCTCTCATCCTGAAGACGATCCCGTCGCGTAAGGCATTGTCAACGTTTTCAAATTCGCAGTTTGCTGCGATTTGACGCAATGCCGCCACAAAGTCTTTGATAGATTTGCCTTCCTTCTGATTGTGTTGGCTGAAGGTGAATCGATTCGAGATGGGGGTGCCCGTTGGTGCATAGTGGTCTTGCAGGGCAGTCTGCAGATCCACCCAGGACATGACTTCAATGTCCCTGGGCGCGACGAGGTTGACGGCGAGCTCCAGGACGTCGGTGCCGCAGTGAGCTAGGAAGAGAGCCCTCTTCCTCTCGTTGTCTACATTGTTGTAGCCGTTTCCCCGGAGGAATTGGTGGAAACGGATCATATAGGAGCTCCATTTCTCCCGGCTGGGGTTGAATGGAGCCAGCGAGGCGAACGGCGCTTGCGGCATTGCCATCTCTCAGCCCGTGTCGAGTGACTTCAGCTCGTTATGGCGATCGTGCCATGCGGTTGGTTCTTCTCTAGACCTTCGTCGCCAGTGTTAGATCGGTGCAGGAAAGAAGATGTGACCAGCAGAGTTCAAGTAACAACGTTTATTAACGAGAACTG
Source organism: Masticophis lateralis (assembly GCA_030761175.1). Classification (NCBI taxonomy): domain Eukaryota; kingdom Metazoa; phylum Chordata; class Lepidosauria; order Squamata; family Colubridae; genus Masticophis; species Masticophis lateralis. Next base: position 330,223 of record JAUDYJ010000015.1, on the reverse strand, counting down.
AACTGGCGCTGCGCTGCCGGAGCTCTCCTTATATTTGCTCCGGCAGACGCACCGCCCACTGACAGGGATTCAAAATCTCCCGCCGAAGGATTTTCAGCCAATCCCAGGCGGATGTCCTTATAAGGACATAACAATTCCAATAACCATTATTGTTAGGGAAAAAATGGACCTTCCGAGCAATTTTAAAAGACACTGTCAGAATGACTCTGCTCTCAGCTCCCTTTATGGCTCCCTGAAAAGCACCCTCCCCCCCCCACATATGTAAATGAAAAGAATAAGCTTAAAAATCCTACCCTTTTAAAATTGAAAATATGGAGAATTGGGAGGATGAAAATGAGACACTAAGGGAGATGTTTCAAAAAGTAAGGGAGGCATTTAAGGTAAATAAAGAAGCAGAGAATTGGTTAGCAAAAAAAAAAGAAAGAGAAAAGATGAATGAGAAGCAAGAGAAACAAGAAGCTAATATTGAAAAGGAAATAATTGGAAAAAAAGATAAAGATGATTACACTGGGTTCAACAGAAAAAGTGGAATAAGATGAAATATACTGCTAATAATTAAAAAGATGAGGGGAAATTTTGAGAAATATACTTGATAAATGAAAGAAAGACCAGGGTTGCCTGGACTCCATAGTGGAAAATATAAAATTGAAAATGAATACAGCAATAGAGAGGGATAAAGGAAGGAGAGAGAGGGAAGGAAGAGAAGGGAGGAAGGAAGGGAAGGGAAATTAGAGTAGAAGTGAGGGTAAGAGAGGGAGGAAGAGAGGAGGAGAAGGAGAAAGGAAGAGGAAGTAGGGAGGAGAAGAAGAGGGGAAGAGAAAGTAAGAAGCAAAGAAAAGAGAGAGGTGGTAGGTTTGAGGACAAAGATTGCTTTACAATAAAAAAAGATGAAATGGAAGAAAGGCAACCCAAAACAAATATAAAGATATTAAGATAAGGAATGAATTGTTAAACTTTAAAGAATAAAAGAGAACAAATATGAATAAATAGCAATAATTAGAAACACACATACAAACATACAATGTATTTTCTTTGAACAGAGTATTTGGCTGGTTCACAAATTTAAACAGTGTTTAGTCATTTCAATTAAATTTACAATTCCTATATTTATTTATTTATTTATTTATTTATTTATTTATTAAATTTCTATACCGCCCTTCTCCTTCCGGACTCAGGGCGGTGAACAGCCAATTTAAAACCAATACAATACAAAAAAGTTAAAAACGTACTAAAACCAATATAAATTTAGGCTGAAAATGTAAAACCAAATAAAACTCTAAAACTCTAAAAAGTTTAAAAAATTTTAAAAAATAGGAGGGATCAGGCCAGTCCGGCAAGTTGGAAGAGATGAGTCTTCAGAGCCCGACGAAAAGTCCGGAGGTCAGCGATTGTCCTCAGATCTGGAGGGAGATCGTTCCAGAGGGTGGGAGCTACCACAGAGAACGCTCTCCCTCTGGGGGTCGCCAGCCGGCACTGTCTGGCTGATGGCACCCTGAGGAGGCCCTCTCTGTGGGAGTGAACCGGCCGGTGGGAGGCAATAGGTGGCAGAAGGCGGTCCGGTAAGTACCCTGGTCCTAAGCCATGGAGCGCTTTAAAGGTGATTACCAACACCTTGAAACGCACCCGGAAGTCAACCAGCAACCAATGCAGCTCACGCAGGAGAGGTGTCACATGGGAGCGCCATGTCGCTCCCATAATCCCCCGCGCGGCCGCATTCTGTACCAGCTGAAGCCTCCGGATGCATCCCAAGGGGAGCCCCATGTAGAGAGCATTACAGTAGTCCAAGCGAGACGTGACGAGCGCCTGAGTGACTGTGCGTAGGGAGTCCCGATCTAGAAAGGGCCGCAACTGGCGTATCAGGCGAACCTGATAAAAAGCTCCCCTGGCCACAGCTGTCGTATGCTCCTCTAAAGACAGCCGTGGGTCCAGGAGGACGCCCAAGTTGCGCACCCTTTCCGTGAGGGCCAATGATTCACCCCCAATAACCAACGATGAAGTCAGTTGGCTATATCGGGACGCCGGCAGCCACAGCCACTCGGTCTTGGAGGGGTTGAGTCGAAGCCTGTTTCTCCCCATCCAGACCCGCACAGCTTCAAGGCACTGGGACATCACTTCCACAGCATCGTTGGGGTGGTCTGGGGTGGAGATGTACAGCTGAGTGTCATCAGCGTACTGATGGAATTCCACCCCAAAACCATAAAATATTAACTTTTTCCCATATTTATTCCTCATCTATTTTTTTAAAAAAACAATATTACCCTTCATCCTCATCTCTAATATTAGTCAAATTCAATTTTCCCTTCTATTCTATATTATACCCCTTCGCATTGTCATCTATTTTTATATCCATCCTCACATTGGTTAATTACGTAATATTACGGTTGTTTAATACAAATTCAACATTTTTATATGTTGAATATAAACATATATTCAACGCACAGTCACTCAGGCGCTCATCACGTCTCGCTTGGACTCGTCTCGCTTGGACTACTGCAATGCTCTCTACATGGGGCTCCCCTTGGGATGCACCCGGAGGCTCCAGCTGGTACAGAATGCGGCCGCGCGGGGGATTATGGGAGCGACAGGGCGCTCCCATGTGACACCTCTCCTGCGTGAGCTGCATTGGTTGCCGGTTGACTTCCGGGTGCATTTCAAGGTGTTGGTAATTACCTTTAAAGCGCTCCATGGCTTAGGACCAGGGTACTTACGGGACCGCCTTCTGCCACCAATAGTCTCCCACCGGCTGGTTCGCTCCCACAGAGAGGGCCTCCTCAGGGTGCCGTCAGCCAGACAATGCCGGCTGGTGACCCCCAGGTGGAGAGCGTTCTCTGTGGTAGCCCCCACCCTCTGGAACGATCTTCCTCCAGAACTGAGAACAATTGCTGACCTCCGGACTTTTCGTCGGGCTCTGAAGACTTATCTCTTCCAACTTGCCGGACTTGCCTGATCCCTTCTACTTTTTAAATTTTTTAGAGTTTTATTCTGTTTTATATTCTCAGTCTAATTTATATTGGTTTTTAGTATGATTTTAACTTTTTTGTATTGGTTTTTAATTGGCTGTTCACCGCCCTGAGTCCGTCAGGAGAAGGGCAGTATATAAATCTAATAATAAATAAATAAATAAATAAATAAATAATAAATAGTAAATAAATAAATAATAAATAAATAATAAATAAATAAATAATAAATATAAATCAATTAGTTATATAACTATCTTTTTGTATATTAATCAATATGAACATAAATATTCCAATTATTTCCATGCAATCCAATTTCTTACAAATCAATTAATTATATTTACCAATAATAATAAACCAAATAATTTCCCCCATATATTCCTCCAAACCACAACCATTTCTGCTTTCAACACAATATACAATAGTATCTCAATTATTACAATTCCCTAGTTAAATAGAGCTTTTTTTTCTTTTGTGTTTAAAATCTTGAACTCTTCTCTTTTGCTGTAAATTTCCCATTGTTTGCACCTACCTTTTTTTCATGAGGAAAAAGAAAAGAAATCTGCCTCTGTCTAATTTTCCAACGTTGCTACAAACAGCAAAGCCAACAACCTGCTTTACTTTCGGTTTCGGTTTCAGCTTGAATTGCACAAGGAGAGAAAAAAAAAATCTGCTCCAGCAATTTAGTTCTTTGTAGCAAGAGGCAGATCCCTGTGCAAAACAGCTGAAAGCAAATCAGCTGAGAGTTGTGGATCTAATCAACGGGCTAATTAGCCTATGCTGAAGTTGAAAGTTGTTTTTTCTTGCTATTTGCTTGCAAGGAGGTAACTGCACAGGCCAAAGGGTGGGGGCCACCCTCCTTGCCACTTAGCATCCCCCTGCCGCCCCCTTTTGTCTCTAGCGCCCCCCTGCCACCCCCCTTGCCTCTTACCACCTCTCTAAGCCATCCCACTACCCCCTAGGGGACGATACCACCCACTTTGGGAACCACTGTCCTAAACCAATTCTTGAATACAGCTCATCTATCTGGAACCCACACTACATATCAGACATTAATACAATTGAACGTGTCCAGAAATATTTCACAAGAAGAGTCCTCCACTCCTCTGCTCGCAACAAAATACCTTATGCCACCAGACTTGAAATTCTGGGCTTAGAAAACTTAGAACTACACTGCCTTTGGTATGACCTAAGCGTAGCTCATAAAATTATCTGCTACAATGTCCTATCTGTCAATGACTACTTCAGCTTCAATCACAACAATACATGAGCACAACTTCCGGTTGATGAGTCATGGCGAAATTTATTTATTTATTTATTTCAATTTATATACCGCCCTTCTCCCCGGGAGGGGGACTCAGGGCGGTGAACAGCCAAATTAAAACACATATAATACAAATATTAAAAAATTTAAAATTAGATTAAATCATCGGCGTTCCAAAATAAAAGTCTCAAACCCAATTAAAATACCCAATTTAAAACCCCAGAAATTAATAATACCAAAAATTTAAAACCCCCATTAAAATCAATCAAGCAAGGCCGGCTTGTTGGAATAAATAAGTCTTAAGGGCCTTTCGGAAAGCGCGGAGGTCCGGGATCAAATGAATTTCAGGAGGCAGCTTGTTCCATAGGGCGGGTGCCCCCACAGAGAAGGCTCTCCCCCTGGGGGCCGCCAGCCGACATTGCTTGGCTGATGGCACCCTGAGGAGGCCCTCTCTGTGTGAGCGTACTGGCCGGTGGGAGGTTATCGGTAGCAGCAGGCGGTCCTGAAATGGCGTGGTAAGAGCGATCGCTCCTTCCCATTGCCACTTACCACCATGTTTTGGGGACTCTTCGAGGCATGGAAGCTTGAAGGGCTTCACGGACTTTAGCGAGGCATCGGCAGGCTGAGTGGTGAGCCGCAATCCCACTTAGTTGGACTGATTTTCGCTGTCAAACCAGCGCGGCACGTCTGCCTATCAATGGCGGACCCGAAGCCATGACAATCAACAAGACGGGAAGCAAGAAAATCCCGTGTAAGAGGTGTCAGAGAGTGCTCATATTCACGATTCCCCTGATACGAGTGGATTTTGTCCCAACCGGCTGGCTGGAGCAGATTGAAAGGAGCCATAAGTGACCTAGCGGCGATTAAGAGAGGCGGTGGAGATCTCAACTGAGGGGACCGCAGAGAAGCCAGCGAGAGAGAGTGGAACGAAAAACTTTTAAAAGCGGAGCTTCGGTGCTAATTTAAAAAGCGATTAGAACTTGCTGATCGGGTGGAGCGAGAGGATTCTGAGGTTCTTGCTTGTGGATTCGGAGATCGAGTGAGGAAAGTTGCGAGGTATAGGAACCGGAAGTGCAGCCATCTTAAAATCAACGAAAAGGACTACAAAGAGCTAGAGTGGCTGGAAGAACCACCGGGAGAAGACAAGTTGCCAAAAAACGAATGAACTAAATACTTTGACAGTTTGACAGCTCAGGCATTTAGAAGATTTGACAGTTTAAAGCACTAAGAGACAGAGAGGAGAGAAAAGTGCTGGTAGTGGTTTTTTGATTCCCCCATCATTGTTTCCACAAGTGAAAATACAGAAGGGACATTAAAGGGACTAAGAAGAGGTTAAGAATAATTAAGAAATTAACACTTTAGTGCACATTGTGGTATTACTATTTACTTAGTCTTTTACTCTCTCTACTCTTCCTATTTACCTCTTTTACTACTTTCTTTACTATTTGCTTATATAAATACTTATTTATCTTAAGGGCATTTTAGGAATATATTTATATAACTGACTAAACCTTAATATCTAATTCATATCCAATTCATTGTAATTATTTATATTTATATTTTAGGTATATATTTAATTATTAATTAAACACTTTATTTAATATATACAATTATTGATTAAGGGACTTATTACGTGACTGAAAGTGATATATTAAGTGAAAGAAAAAATGATTAATTGTTTAATGAACAATTGATTGTCTATTTAATTATTTATAATTATTAATTATTTATATATATCAATTAATTAAGTGTGTTTATATAGTATATATAGATCAATTATCATAAATAAGAATTTATTCAATTGATATTAGAAGATACCTAATTTAAGGATTATTGTTTTTACATTTGAGTAATTATTAGTAGAATAACAGCTGAACTAAGTGACTGACATTGACATTGATATATGATATATTGAATAGATAATAATTGATTAAAAGGTGAAGGTGTAGTCATATATTGATTTGAGCATAGAGATTAACATTTGAATAGACTTAAAGGGATTTAGATAGAAGAGATTAAAAGATCTGATTGAAATACTGGATAGAAAGAGTAGGGAATTACAACAGATAGGAAACAATCAGAGGCACATAGGAGCCTAGTTGAATATAAGAAGACAACAATTAGTGGATGACTATCTGGAGAAACATAGAGAAGATACTCAAAGATCAGTCAAGAATTCTGAAGGAGATGACAAGCATCTCTTCTACAGTGACCAAAACTGGAAAAAAAACAACTCAAAGTACATCCAACCCAATGATTACAATGTCATCCCCTGCTACACAAAAGTCAATGGAAGGTCTATCTAAGGCTGACAAAGCAACCATGATCCCCACTATGCAAGCGATGCAGTCAACTCTAACGATGATAATGTTGATGATGCAGGAGAAGATGTCCTGCAACCACCTAGAATTGAAAACTGATATTAAAACAATTGACCAAAAAATGAGCAAATAAACAGAAAATAAATAAGATGGAATCTAGAATCAAACAACAAGAAAAAAATTTGGACGCTATAGATCAAAAGTTAATGGCGCAAAATAGGGAGCTTGAGGTTTTGATCACACAATTAGAGATGGATAGAGCCTCCTTTTACCTGTGCTACCAAAACATTGCTGAGGATAAAGAGGAGGACTTAGGTCAGGTCATGGCGGAATTGATAGCCAAAGTATTGCAACAAGATACGAATGAGATCATCAGAGAGTTGGATAAAGTGTACAGGGTGCAAACCAATTATGCCAGGCGAAATAAGCTGCCCAGGGAAGTGCATATAAGGTTCGCCCGAAAAAAAGTTAAGGATATCTTCTACAATATGGTGAGGGATGAACCAGTAAATTATAAGGGGAAGGAGGTGATCGTGCTAAAGCAAATCCCAAGAAGGGTGAGAGAACTAAGAAGAGACTATAGGTTTCTAGCCACACAATTAAATAAAAGGAACATACCCTTCAGGTGGACTCTGCCAGAAGGCATGTTAGTAACATGGCAAGGGAAGAAATTTAAAATTGGAAGTCTCGTTGAAGCCCAGGACTTCCTGGATCAAATGAGAGGATCAGAGGAAGATCAAGATCAAAGTAGCAAAGAAGAGCTAGAAGCGACCAGTACAGAAGAGGACCTCACCCAGCAAAGACGATCTAAAGAAAGGACCCCGGAAAAGAAAGAGACACCAGGGAAGGAAAACAAAGAAGCAGCGAAGACACAAAGACCACAGAGAGTTACATGAGCGACTAAGATCTAAAACAACACAAGGATACAAAGGATGGACAATTGGAAATTGTTATCAATTAATGCAAATGAATTAAATGATTTTAAAAAGAGGAAAATATTTTTTACTAAATTAGTGAAGCATAAGGCGGATATTCTGTGCCTGCAAGAGGTCCATATTAAAAAAGAAGATAAAAAATTTTTGGAATATAAAAAACTTGGAAATCTCTATACTTCCTTAGCAGAAAAGAAAAAGAGAGGGGTGGCCTTGTACATCAAAAAAGAAATTAAAGCAGAATTGAAATATACTGACTCAAAAGGTAGGATTCTAGCAGTAGAAATTAAGAGAGGCAATTCCTCGATATTAATAACAGCTATCTATGCCCCGAACAAAAATTTGAATGATTTTTACAATAAAATACGAGAAATATTAAGCAAAATGGAAAACGATAAAATATGTATAATCGGAGACTTCAATGGAGTGGTGGATCAGAATATAGATCATAAAAGACCTAAAAGTCAAAAGAAAAAAAGAAAGAACTTACCAAAATCCTTCTTCGACCTAGTGGATGAATTGAATTTAGTAGATATTTGGAGAATTTTGCACCCACATAAAAGACAATATACCTTTTATTCTAATCCAAAAAAAACATGGTCCCGAATTGACATGATATGGGCAAGGAGGAATATGGGTATGGATATTTTGTCAGCTGAGATTACCCCCAATATTTGGGCAGATCATAACCCATTGGGGATAAAATGGAGAAAGGAATACAAAAGGAAAAATGTAAGATGGAGATTAAATTTGAAATTTCTACAGGACAAACAGAATATTGAGAAAATAAAGCGAGAATTGAAAGTCTTTTTTGAAGAAAATGAAAAGGAATTGACTGATCGTGGAATAATTTGGGATACAATGAAGGCTTACTTAAGAGGATTGGCAATAGCATACGGTGCATATAAAAACAAAGAAAAAAGAGAGACCCAAAGAAAATTGTTGGAAGAATTGGGGAGAGCAGAAAAAGAGATACAGCAGAATCCAGATAATGAGATAGCGAAAGAAAATTGGATGACTATACGGCACAGGATAAATATAATGGACCAGGAGAAGTTGGTGCATGAAATCAAACGCAGTAAACAACATCATTTTGAAAATACAAACAAGCCAGGCAGATGGCTATCTTATAGAATCAAAAAAGAAAAAGAAAAAGAAATTATCCACCAATTAGAAAATCAAGAAGGCAATATAATAAACAATGAAGAAGAGAAACTGGAGATCATTCGTGATTATTACACTACCTTGTATGAAGAAGAAGACATCATTCAAGAAAAAGTAGAACAATATCTACTGGAGAGTGAATTACCATTGATAGGGGAGGAAGAAAGAAAGATATTAAACAAAGAAATTACAATAACAGAGCTAAAAACCGCAATATCTAAATGGAAGAGAAATAAATCACCAGGCCCGGATGGATTCCCAGGAAAATTATATTTAATCTAGATTTGCAGGATATTCTTTTACCAAAATTGTTAGACATCTATAATGAGGCCTTGACAAAATTCAGAATTCCAGAATCATGGAGAGAGGCGTACATTACTCTCCTTCCAAAAGAAGGAACAGATGTGAAATCAATTAAGAATTATAGACCAATCTCCCTCCTCAATACTGACTATAAAATCTATATGAGCATTTTGGCGGAAAGGATAAAGGTAATTCTGAATAAGATAATTCACAGCGATCAAAATGGATTCTTGCCAGGGAGGCAGATTCGAAATAACACAAGGATAATTCTAGATGTGTTAGAATATTATGTGGAACACCCTGACAAAGAGATGGTGTTGATTTTTTAGATGCCCAAAAGGCATTTGACAATTTGAATTGAGAATTTATGAAGCATCAAATCAATAAAATGGGATTCAGACAAAATTTTGAAAACACAATAACTGCGATATATGAGAAGCAAAGGGCCAATATAATAGTGAATGGAGAATTAATGAAAACATTTCAAATTAAAAAAGGGGTGAGACAGGGATGCCCCTCCTGTTCATTCTAGCATTAGAGGTGCTGTTAAAAAGGATCAGAGAAAATGAGCAAATTAAAGGATTAAAAATTAGAAAGGAAATATATAAAACTCAAGTATTTGCGGATGATGTGGTTTTAATTATGAAGGAGCCTATAGAAATAGGCGCCCAAATTTTGGAGGAAATTAACAAATATGGAGAGGTGGCAGGACTTAAAATAAATAAATCTAAAACGAAAATGTTGACTAAAAATATGGCAAAAGATCAAAAGAAATTATTGGAGGAGTCAATGGGGATACAAATTGTAAAGAAAGTAAAATATTTATTTATTTATTTATTTATTATATTTCTATACTGCCTTTCTCCCGCAGGACTCAAGGTGGTGTACAGTATGGATCTCAATAAAATGCTCAGCTATCAAAGAAGATAATTATGTATCCTTGGTTAAAAACATTAAACAAGATCTAGAAAAATGGGAGAAACTCCAGATTTCCTTTTTGGGGAGGATTGCAGCAATTAAAATGAGTATCCTACCAAAGCTGCTAAACTTATTCCAAACTGCACCAGTCAAATTAGATAGGAAATTCTTTAGGGAACTAAATTCGATTATTAGGAAATTCGTATGGGGAGGGAAGAAACCCAGGATCACAATTAGGAATTTACAAGATAAAAAAGACAGGGGGGGTTTAGGATTACCAATCTGGGAAACTTATCAAAAAGCAGCAAACCTGGTGTGGATAAAAGAATGGGTAAAATTGAGAAATAAAAGAATTTTGATATTAGAGGGACATGACCTCCAGAAGGGATGGCATGCTTACCTCTGGGAAACAGGAAAGGGAACAAGATCACACTTCCATAAACATAAAATAAGAGATACGCTCATGGCAACTTGGGGAGAAATAAGGTGGAAACATTATACCCAAATTCCCAGATGGCTGTCCACAATGGAAGCAATAATATATCCAAATGTATTGGACTTGGGTAAAACAGCAAATTATAAAGAGATATTAGATGGAGCAGGAAATTTAAAAACAATGGAAGAATTGAAAGAGCAGGGCACTCATATAGATTGGTGGACCTACACACAGATTAAATCACGATACAAAAAGGACAAAGAAGAATTTGGCATAGAATTAGGAACCAATGGGCTTGATAAAGTGTGGATGGGCACAGACAATAAAATCTTGGCCAAATTGTATAGTTTTCTGGTAGACTATGATTTGATGGAGGAAGTAGAAAAGGATCCAATGACGGCATGGGCTAAAAATCTTGGATAACCAATTAATCTAAATGAATGGGATCAAATTTGGAACAATAATATCAAAATGACTAAGGCAACAACCTATAAGGAAAATCAATATGAAATGATTTATAGATGGCACTTAGCCCCCGCAAGGATCGCTAAAATTTATCCAAATACGATTCCAAATTGCTGGAAATGTGGACATCAGCAAGGCACATATTACCATTGCTGGTGGACCTGCCCACAAGCCAAAGAATTCTGGAGGAGGATATGCAAATGGATGACAGAAATAACAGGAGACACTATGGAATTGGAACCAAAAATATTTCTCCTGGGAATCCTAAAAACAGAATATGCAAGAAAGAAGAAGTATCTTATTACACACATAATAACTGCAGCAAGAATCTCTTTTGCCCAATTTTGGAAGAAGAAAAAGATTCCATCTGAGGAGCATGTAATTAGGAAAATACTCGAATGCGCCGAGATGAATAAATTGATGTTAGAAATCAATGACAGAGAGGAAACTGAATATTACAGTATTTGGGAAAGGTGGTATGAATGGTTGAAAAAAAGAAACGTGAAGTGAAAATTGAGAGGTTAAATTTACATGGAAAAAGTAGTATTATAGTATATAGATACGAGTTATTTTATCAGCAGTGGGAAAGAAAAGGTAATGAAGATGAAATTTGATGTAAATAAATGTACCATTAGAAATGAAAGTTTATAAAAGTACAAACCTACAGGTGGTATGTTTCAAAACACGATAATAAATTTACGAGTGAATACTATGTAAATAATAATGCATTAATGTAAATACTATGAAAGTACACTTGTATATGTATAATAATATCATGAGACCGGAAATGACAGAAATATATTATAATTTTTAATCAATAAAGATTTTGAAATTAAAAAAAAAACAATACACGAGCACACAATAGATACAAACTTAAAGAGAACCGCTCCAAACCCGATTGCAGAAAATATGACTTCAGCATCAGAGTGGTCAATGCCTGGAATGCACTACCTGACTCTGTGGTTTCATCCCAAAACCCCAAAAATTTTAACCTAAGACTGTCTACTATTGACCTCATCCTATTCCTAATAGGTCTGTAAGTGCATCAGCGTACCTACCATCCCTGCCCTAATGTTTCCTCTATTTGTATCTATTTTATATATCTAATTCATGTTTATATTTATTACCTAATACGTTCTTGATAAATAAATAAATAAATACATAAATACATAAATACATAAAAAGATGATAAAAGTTACCATAAATTTTACCCAAGCTACTGAAGACCTATTCCGATTTAATCTGTATTTTCAAGTTATAATATTAAGAAATTATGTAAATAGAAACCTCAAGTTTTGATATGGTACAAGCCAAAATATACAATACAACCCAAAAATGTTTTTCAAATTCTCTTCAATGTCAGGTTTATTTTTCATGTTCTCTTAATATTCTCTTAGGGACGGTGCAGTAGCTCAGCAGTTAAAACACAGGATTTGTTGGCTGGAAATCTGGCAGCCTAGGTTCGAGATCTAAGCTCTATGTTTTTTTGTTGTTGTTGTTTTAATTTTTATTATTCTTTACAACAGAATAATTATTTACATACAGATCACGACGGGAACTTTACACAGTGTATTAACTTCAATCAAGATATACAAATAAAAAGTAAAATCTATATTAACCTTATCCTTCTTTAATTTTATTATTCAACCAAGTATACCATTGGTCCCAGCATTGAAAATATGTGAAATCCTTTTGATCTCTCAAAATTTTTGTTAACCTGTCAGCTTCCGCATATTCAATGATTTCCCCCAAAATCAAATCTTCAGCTGGCAGGTCGTTCCCCTTCCAATGTTGAGCAAAACATATTCTTGCTGCGGTTGTGATATATGTAATCAGACACCATATATTCGTGCCTATCTTATCTGGCCTAATGTTCAATAAATAATATTCTGGTTTCAATTGTAGTTTATATCCCATGATTTCTAATATCCACCTCTGTATAAATTTCCAAAATTCGGTTGCCTTAAGGCAAGTCCACCATACATGAAAGTAAGTACCTATCTTTCCAACAGTTTGTGGAGAGTCCTGGGTACATTTTAGATAGTCGGGCAGGGGGGAGATGCCATCTATACACCATCTTATACAAGTTTTCATTGTAAGTGGTTGCCATTAAGAGTTTCAATTGTTTCATCCATATTTCTTCCCATTTTAACAGCTCAATTGAGTAACCAATATTTCTGCCCCAGGCAATCATTGAGTCTTCAACAGTCTCATCCCCTATCCAATAGTTTATTAGAAGTTTATAAATCTTGGATAGCATTCTTTTCTCCTTTCCTAATATAATATTATCCATTTCTTGCTGGGTCACATTTATACTGCCTTGTTCTTATATTTGGAGCTGATCTGGGCATAGGCCCACCAGTCCAAGTCCCTGAAGCTCTAACTCAGTTCTTGTTTTTAAGCAGCCTTGGACATCCAACAGTATTGGTAGGATAGATGTTTTTCTTTATTATAAAGCAAGCTACATGTTGTAGCTTCTAATGGGACCAACCAAGAAGGAGTCGAGGGATAAAATTTACCCTTAATTTTCCTCCATGTTTCAATTAGAATATTCCTTACATAATGTCCTGCAAAGCTCCTATATTTTTAAACTTTATCCTGCCAAAGGAAGTAGTGCCAACCCTGTTGTAGCCCCGAACCTTCCAAAATCAACAACCTTCTTCTTCTCAGTAGTATCCTTCCTTACCCAAACTAAATTTGCAGCCTGATAATAGTATTCCCATCTTTCACCTCTTGAAGCATTTTAAGTTTAATTCTAGGCTTTTTATTTTGCCAGACAAATTTAAGACACATTGGTTTAACTTTTTAAAGAAATTGTTATCTAATCTAGCTGGTGCTGTATAAAATAAATATATCCATTTTGGGAGGACATAAGTTTTTATAATCGCGGCCCTACCTAATAGGGACGTCTGAAGGTTCTTCCACTTCTCTAAATCCTGTTCTGTTCGATGGAGTAAATTCAAGTAATTATTTTTTTTGATTGTTAAGCATTTGGCTGTTAATGTAATACTAGATATCGTAGCTTATTGACAATTTGAAATCCCAAATTCGCTTCTAATTCCTTCCCCTGCTTTATTGTCAAATTTTTAATAATGACCTTAGTTTTTTCCTTGTTTACTTTTAAGCCCGCCACCTTTCCATATTGTTCTAACTCGTAAATCAAATTCGGGCCTGATAAAATGGGATTTTCCAATATAAATACTAGGTCATCGGCATATGCTTGTACCTTATATTGTTGATTCTTAATATGCAGTCCTTTTATCCCCGAGTTACGCCTAATTTCCCTCAATAAAGGTTCTAATGTTAGGATGAATAACAATGGAGAGAGCGGGCACCCCTGTCTAGTTCCTTTCTTAATACAAATTTCTTCAGAAACATCTCCATTAATTAAAATTTTGGCAGACTGCTTTGAGTAGATTGTACAAATTGCCTAGATAAACCTTTCCCCAAATTGCATATGTTGTAGTAAACCCACTAAAAAACTCCAACTCACTCACTCAAAGGCCTTTTGCACATCTACAAAAACCAAAGCCAATTGTTTATCAATATGGATTTCATAATATTCCAAAACATTCATAATTATTCTCACATTATCTCTAATCTGCCTGCAAGGTAAAAAACCATTTTGATCTTCATGTATAAATTGGCTTAAAAAGCCTTTTAGCCTCTCTGCTAATACTGCCACAAATAGTTTGTAGTCTGCATTAAAGGAGCAAAATAGGTCTATAATTCTGGATCAGGGATAAATCACTACTATCCTTCGGCAGGAGGGTTATTAATGATTCTGACGAGGAATTTGGGGTCTGTCCCTCCTGAATGACCCCATTAAATAAGTCTGTCATATAAGGGTTTAAGACTTCCCAAAGTGCCTTATAATATTCTATCGGGATACTGTCTGTACCGGGAGTCTTCTCTGTCTTTTGTTTTCCCATAACCTTTTCAATTTCCCCTTCAGTTATCTCCCTGTCCCTAGACATATCCGATATTTTGGGTAAGTCAGATTCCTCTAAATATTTCTTTATTTCCTGCTCAGACTTATCCTCTTTCCTATATAGGTCGGTATAAAATTCCTGCGCTATTCTTTTTTTCCCTTCTTCCCCTATGATCCAATCACCATTCCCATCTCTCAAGTTGTGAATTCTACTCTTTTCCTTTTCTTTTTTTAATCGGTATGTGAGCCACCTTCCCTGTTTATTTGCATTTTCAAATTGTCGTTGTTTCATCCACCTATTTTTTTTTCCAAGTCCTCTTGATCTAGTAAGTTAATTTGGTGTCTCACTAATTTCAAATTCATATTGAGTTCTCTATTGTTTGTGTCCTGTCGCAACATAGCCTCACTTCTTGCCAAATCTTCTAATGATTTATTTCGCTTAGTCCTCTCCTTCTTCTGTTTCCTAGCTGTATAGTTTATCACTAAACCCCAAAACTCTGCTTTAGTGTTTCCCATACATTTATTATTTTCCCGGAAGAAAAAACCCATCTCCTCCTTTAGATAACTTAAGAATTGTTCATCTTTGAGAACCCTCAAATCCCTTCTCCACCTAGGCCTTGTTTTCAGATCTCCCCATGTTATCCAGAGTGGATTGTGATCTGCCCACTCCTTGACACCTATCTCTACTTTCTGTGTTCCCTGCCTCAATTCCCCCGACATCCAAGCTACATCTATCCGCGACCAAGATGAGTGCCTGGCGGAGAAATATGTATACTGTCTATCTTCCAGATGTTTTTCCCTCCAAATATCTCTGAGTTCAAATTCCTCTTGTATTTGATAGCAAATAATAGGCAATCTTTTCTTTACTAGGCTCTTTTTCCTCTCCTGTTTCCTCTTTCCAGATATATAATCTTTATCTTTATCATCTATGGCGTTAAAATCCCCCACTACACAAATGTGTGGATAGTCATATTCTGCCAATTTACTATAAAGATTCTGGAAAAAGGCTTTCTGATTCCCATTAAGTGCATAAATACAGACCAGTAAACTGTCACATATAAACACCCTCCCTGCTTGACCCACTCATCCCAGCCCAGCACCACAAGGGTTAACACACTCACTCCTCACCCCTGCCCCTTTCCCTGACCACTCCTTACCTGAGGCTCCACCCATGGGAGCCTCAGGTAAGGTTAAGGTTGTCCCACACTGCTCCACATGTTGTTGAAGATACCTGAAAGGATGAAACATCTGTAAATAAAGAGCAATCTGTTTGAACCACGTGGTCTCCATGCTTATTATTGAGTTCGATCCAGAACATCTGAAACAATATGGTAGCAGAGGATGGTTCTGTGACCCAATAACTGAAAGATTACTGAAAGCTGCCAAGAAAGCAGCTGCCAACCGAGGAGAAGAAGAAACCACATACCAGATCGGATACTAAGAGGATGGCAGCGCAACTTTCTTCACCTGAAAACTCCTCTGCAGGGACGCCAGAAAGGCCTGGTGCCATGGCTGACCCCGAATCCGCAGTGGTGAATGACGGCAAGGGAATCAAGGGCCAGAGCACCCAGAAAGCCAACAAACTAGGGAGAAACAAACTCCGACAAGAAATAATGGATCTACTGAGATCGCCAAATGACGACAAGGAACTCGTCGCAAACATATGAAGCCTGATCCACAGCACAACGAGGCAAGGTAACGATCCAACCCAGGAACAAGGAGAATGCCTCCTGGTAAGAAGATCGCCCCCGAGTGAGTCCCACTCTGACAATGAGGGACTTGATGCCGCACTAAATTTTGAATGGCAGCCATCTTTAATTAGCCAGCAGTCCAAAATGGCCGACCACCATCCAATCAAAAAAGAGAGTTCAAAATGGCCGGCGCGAAAAGATAGCACCCCAATAAACAGCGGAGAAGAGGATAGCTATGAGGAGGAAGGGCCCGAATCAAACCATGAGACACCCCCAACCAATCGGCAGATAGAGGAGGCTATAAAGGCCCTCACTGCCGCCTTCGGGCCTAACCTCAAAATGCCTAAAGGATCGAGCGAAGTATGCAGGGGGGGACAAGAATGAAGAAGAGAGACATTCAAGTGCTACTTAAAACTTATGACTCAAGTGCTACTTGAAACTTTTCAAGTAGCACTTGAGTCATAATAATGTCTATTAATTACATAATTGAATTTATATTTTTATGATGATGTACTGTTTGAATTTGATATACTTTTATATTTTTTTAAAAAATAGCTTAATTTTTTCTACTATAAAAGGTTAAATTTGTTATTTTATTTGATGCTTTTTTTGCTTATCCTGTTTAATGCTGACTTTTATATTTGATTTATATTTGATTGGTTAAGAAATACTATTAAGAGTAAATTTTGGGAATTATAGTTAATGTTAACTAATGTGTTAATGTTAACTAAATAATGTTAAATATTTATATGATATTTTAATCTAAAACTTAAGATGCTCAAAATTATTTTATTATTTTTCTTTAAAGATAAGTGTTATATTTAGTATGCGAGATTTTTTATGAGTTTTCATAAATGATTCATGTGGTTATATATTTGGTTAGGGAGGTAATAGATGTTATAAGTTTAGAATATTTTTTGTACTAGTTAAGCTTAAATTTGTTATTGTTAGCTAGATCTCACCTAAAAAGTTGGTTGCTGATTGTAATATATGATTGTTTAATAGTGGAAGTCGGGGGGGAAGGGGGAGGGGGAGGGGGGAGGGGAGGGGGTGGTTGTTGGGGTGGGGGGTTGTGGGGGAAGGGATATTAAAAACTGTATTGTAAAACTTTTTCAATAAAAAAAAAAAGAAGAGAGACACTCGGCCACCTACTTGAGGAATGCGGGCACCGCTGCCAGCCCACCGGCACCACAGCGCTCCCCAAAACCGCAAAACCACCAGCTGCACAGGCCGCGCGCACCGGAACCCAAGGAATGGCACAGATACTTACTGCTGCCGCAGACGCACACAAGGTGACAGGATCTTCACTCTGACGAGAATGAGACCAGCCGACCACCTCCGGACCACCACTGGACTCACAGGAGAAACCGAGACCTACACAGCCAGGAGAGGCCTCTTCAGCAGAACCGCAGCAGCAGGCTCCTTCCTTGACGACTTCAGAGCTGGAATGGACTTCGTGCATGCGCAGAATCACCTAAGAAGAGAAGAAGAAAAAAAATGCAGAGGGACTTTTAAACTTCTGACAAGCGTTCCCATGCCTTACTGTGGCTATCTGCACGTTCAGAACCATGGACAGCCGCCTGCTGTAAGTAACTCAAATAATACCGGAAATTTACCAAATGACTTTCCAAGGTTAAAAATGGATGGGAATAACCTATGGAGTGGTACCAACAACTCCAGGTTGTATTTTTGAGGGAAAATGTTTTATTTCTTATTACTAACCCCCCCAGAAAAGCCATGGACTTTTGAGCTGGACTGCCTACACCATAAGGCATTTTACTTACTAATCTCTAGCATTTCACCATCTATGTACCATAGCATTGAGCATTATCTAACAGTGTCAGAGTTGATCCAAAAAATGTTTGGGTACTTCTATAGTGAAAGAGTAGCAACCACCACCAAAATATCCAAAGATTTCTATTCTGCCCAAATCAAACCCGGGATCTCCATGGGGGAACACTTATTAGAGTTAAATGCAACCAGAGCAGAATTACACTTGAGGGGGGAGATTGTGTCAGAATAAACAATGAAGAGCGTGATAATTAACTCTCTGGATCCCACTTGGGACACCTTCATTACACATCTAGATACACTTAGCCTTAGTCACATATCCATAGACAGCCTATCCAACAAACTCATAGCAGAAGACAACCTAAGAAGAAGTCGCCACTCAACATGCAGGGAACCCAGACACCCAAAGAGAGTAGCCTTTCAAGACAGGTCACAGGAACCAACTGAATTGCGATTCCAGAGGACACTATAAAAGGGATTGCCTCAGAAACATCAGGGAAAGAAATAGACATGACCACAGGAACAGACACTCAGAGAGACACTCGACAGACAATAGGTACAGGCATAGATACTCACCAAACCCAAGGGACAGAAGAGGGAGCAGGGACAGCTCCAGGGACAGCCGCTCTGGCTCGTTATACCCCATATACCCATATAGGGGAACACACACAACTGAATAAAACAGGTGAAGGAGACACCTTGTGGCTCATTGATTCAGGAGCCACTAATTACACCACCCACAACAAGAGGCTACTCTTTTAGGAAAGAGGACTTCCTAATCAAGGTGGCCAACCAAAGTGATGTCAAAGTAACGGGGAAGGGTAACATAACTCTCCCAGGGATAGGAAAAATAGAGGGGGTGTTGCTCATCCCAGAAATACCCCACAACATCCTAGCCACCTTAAAGCTTAGTAAGGAATCGGGAGTAGAAGTCACATTCAGAGGGGGAAGAGTCCTCATGAGTAAAGACAAGAAGGACATTGGGGAGATCAAAGTCAAAGGAGGGTTACCCTACTTTTTTTTTTTTAATTTGATTTATATGCCGCCCTTCTCCAGAGACTCTTATTTGGGCTATTCAGCCCATTAATATTAACTGACAATAGGCAAATTTCCTCCCCCATCCCTTCTCCGTCCTGTTGTCCTTACTTGCCTTCTACTTGGAGGGGTTTTTTTTGTTTGTCTTGTTTCTCTCTGGTTCAGTCCCTCAGCTCCTATCTCTGCCTGTATCTGCGTTTGCCCTCTTCCTTTCTTTCTCCCACCTAACTGTTCTGGTTCCCCTCTCTCTTCCTCCTCTAATGCTTCTTCCCCGCTCTTACTCTCTGACTCTTCTCCCACATCTGATTCTGAGGGGTTCATATATCTTATAAGAAAATCTTATAAGATTTTCTTATAAGATATACGAACCCCTCAGAATCAGATCTGAACTCTATGTGATGGGATATTTTTGCTCAGCTCCTGCCAACCTAGCAGTTTGAAAGCAAGTGTCAATCAATCAGAATAGAGCTGGAAGGGACGTAGTCCATCCCCCTGCTCAAGCAGGAGAACCTATACCATTCTAGACAAGTGGCTGTCCAGTCTCTTCTTAACAGCCTCCAGTGATGGAGCACCCACAACTTCTTGTGGCAAGCCATTCCACTGATTAATTGTTGATACATTGGAATACTGCTATCATGTCACAACCAGTCCTTCTTTTCTCTAGACTAGACATACTCCAGATTTTCTCTAGACTACTCAATTCCTGCAATTAAGCAATTCCTTAATCATCTTAGTTGTATCTCTTTGCACTTTTCCCAAAATCTGATTTTTGTAATCATCTTCTTCCTAGCATATGCCTGCAGATGCAAGGTCCACTTTTTGGATCATTGAACACCACTTTGCATGGTTATCTTTCTTTCTTTATCTTTTATTAGATTTATATACTGCCCTTCTCCTTTCGGACTCAGGGCGGTGAACAGCCAGAGTAAAAACATTTGTACACAAAAGTTAAAATAATTTTAAAAGTAATTGAATAAATTTGACCCATAATTTAAAACATTTCAATTAAAATCAGTATCAAACTTTAAAATCAACATAAAATCAGGCCAGCCCAGCTAACTGAAAAAAGTAAGTTTTTAGGGCCCTACGGAAAGTCCGAAGGTCTGGGATCGTTTGTATCTCTGGGGGTAGATCATTCCAGAGGGTAGGTGCCACCACAGAGAAGGCTCTCCCCCTGGGGGTCGCCAGCCGACATTGTCTGGCTGACGGCACCCTGAGTAGGCCCTCTCTGTGGGAGTGAACCGGCCGGTGGGAGGCAATTGGTGGCAGAAGGCAGTCCCCTAAGCCATAGAGCGCTTTAAAGGTGGTCACCAACACCTTGAAACGCACCCAGAAGTCCACCAGAAGCCACTGCAGCTCGCGCAGGAGAGGTGTCACATGGGAGCGCCCCATCGCTCCCATAATCCCCCGCGCGGCCGCATTTTGCATCAGTTGAAGCCTCCGGGTGCACCCCAAGGGGAGCCCCATTAGAGAGCATTACAATAGTCCAGACAAGAAGTGACGAGTGCTTGAGTGACCGTGTGTAAAGAGTCCTGATCTAGAAAGGGGCGCAACTGGCGTATCAGGCGAACCTGATAAAAAGCCCCCCTGGCCACAACCGTCGTATGTTCTTCTAAAGACAGCTGTGCATCCAGGAGAACGCCCAACTTGCGGGCCCTTTCTGTGGGGACTAGTGATTCGCCCCCAATAGCCAGCGATGGCACCAGCTGACTATACCGGGACGCCGGCAGCCACAGCCACTCTGTCTTGGAGGGGTTGAGTTGAAGCCTGTGTCTCCCCATCCAGACCCGCACGGCCTCCAGGCACTGGGACATCACTTCCAAGGCATCGTTAGGATGGTCTTGGGTGGAGATGTACAGCTGAGTATCATCAGCGTACTGATGAAACTCCACCCCAAAACCACGGATGATCTCACCCAGCGGCTTCACATGAATGTTGAACAGGAAGGGCGAGAGGACCGACCTTTGTGGCCCCCCCTCTCAACACAGATTGCGACCGGTCGAAGAGATTGGAGGAGAACCACCACAGAACAGTGCCCCCCCATCCCTAATCTCTCCAACTGGCGCAACATGATACCATGGTCGATGGTATCAAAAGCCGCTGAGAGGTCAAGTAGCACCAGAATGGAGGAACAACCCCCATCCTGGGCCCGCCAGAGATCATTCACCAGGGCGACCAATGCCATTTCCGTGCTGTGGCCGTGCCTGAAACCCAATTGGTATGGGTCTAGGTTTCCTCCAGGAATTGTGGAAGTTGGTAAGCCACCACGGCCTCCACAACCTTCACTACAAGGTGAAGGTTGGAGATGGGATGAAAATTGTTTAAGGAGGCTGGATCCAGCATTGGCTTCTTGAGGAGGGGACGTACCACCATGTCCTTAAGTACAGCGGGGAAGACCCCATCCCTCAAAGAAGCGTAGGTAATCGCCCAGATCCAATCTCCAGTCCCCTCTCTGGTTACATGGAAATTTACTGGATCCAAATGGATCTTGACAGACAAACAATGGGCCCTATCCAACAAAATGGAATTTAATGTGGAGAAAAACACTTAGGCAAGAAAAATCAAAGGTGTAAGTACAGATTAGGCAAAACCTGGCTCAAGAACAGTAACTGTGAGAGGGATCTTGGAGTCCTGGTGGACAATCATTTAAACCTGAGTTAGCTGTGTGTGACAGCAGCCAAAAAAATCAAGTACAAACCTTGGTTGAATAAACAGAGGTATAGAATTAAAATCATGTGAAGTATTAATACTGCTTTATAAAAGCTTAGTAAGACTACACCTGGAATACTGCATCTAGTTTTAGTCACATTACAAAAATCAGATCCCATCTCTAAGGCAATGGGAACATCAATGGTGAGGCGTGAGCAAGGATGAATTCAGCCTGGATGCATTGGCGAGAACTCACCAGTGTGTTATGGGACAGACGAATGCCAACCCGATTTAAATCCAAGATTTACAAGACAACCATCCGCCCTGTTGCACTGTATGGCATTGAGTGTTGAACAGAAGGGGCAAGAGGACCGACCCTTGCGGCATCCCACAAACAAGGTGCCTCAAGGTCGACCTCTGTCCCCCTGCAAACACTGCGTCCGACCAGAGAGGAAGGAGGAGAACCTACCCTGTTGGTACACCCGGGAGGCCAGTACCAACCAGGAGGGACACGGGTCCAATAAACATATGGCAACGCTCAATCTACCCAGAATCCTGTCCATGTCCTCGGGAGTCACAAGATCAAACTCCTCCCAGATAACACTCTCAAGACTCACCTCAGTCCCTCCATCTGAACCCTCCCAATCGGAGTCCAAGCCTTCCTGAATCTGAGTGATTTTGTCATGTAGGTATTGCACAAAATCCTCAGCTCTACCCTGCAAGGGATCTTCCCGTGCTCCCACATGAAGTAGGGAGCGGGTCACCCTAAACAGGGCAGCTGGGTGGTTCTCTACAGATGCAATAAGAGCAGAAAAATAATTAGACTTTGCTCAGCTGCTCAGAAAACCAGGGAGCCAATTGAGATCGGCACCGGGTCAGAGGCCACAAAGGCACGACACGGTCCAAAGCTCCGGAGGCCGCCCTATCCCAGGCAGCCACCAGTTCTTCAGTCAAGTTTTGAGCCAGAGCCTCCGGGAATGGCCCAAGCTCCATCAGGAACCTATCCAGATCGATCAGGCACCTGGGACAGAACCACCTGATCGGTTCCATCTCCCTGTGGCGAAGGGAGGCAGCTCAAAAGTCTAGTTGAAGTAGTGAATGATCTGACCATGACAAGGGCTTGATGACTAAATCCCCTATTTCTAGATCATTCAACCACTGACCAGAGACAAAAATCAAGTCCAGGGTGTGACTTCCCTTGTGAGTAGGGCCTTGAACTAACTAGGTCAGGTCCATGGCCATCATGGAAGCCATGAACTCCCGAGCTGCCTCTGACATTTCACCAACAGATGGCAGGTTGAAATCCCCCATGACCATAAGTCTGGGGGTATCCACTGCCAACCCGGCTATTACATTGAGCAGCTCAGGCAGGGCCGCCGCTACATGGCAGGGAACCAGGTATACAGTCAGCAGGCCCATCTGCACCCCCCAACCCCACTTCACAAGGAGGGACTCACATCCGGCTATCTGAGGAACAGTGGCCTCCCTCGGACAAAGACTTTCCTTAATAATAGCTGCCACCCCCCTCCCCTCCCCTGAGCCCTCGGCTGATGGAATGCATGGAAATCTGGTGGGCACATTTCAACGAGGGGAACCCCCCCCTTCCTGGCTCAACCAGGTCTCTATGATCCCTGCCAGATCTGCACCCTGCCAGATCCGCACCTGAACAACATCGTAAATGAGGGGGGCTTTATTTATCATGGACCTGGCATTATATAACATCAACTGAAGGCCGAGGCCCTGAGGGTCTGTGCAACCCAGCAAACGAGTAGCGCATTGGGGACCAGAGTGTGCCATTGCTTGCAAACAGCGAGTGTGCACTCCTGAAACATGATACGGCCCCCTGCTACCGCCATATTTGCCTCTCCCACCACGATGCCAATTGAACAGCTCACACCCTCACCCCCAGGCACCCCAGCCAGGCTCTTTTCCCCGCCCCTCTTGCCGTGACCATCAGACAAACTATGCTGTTCTGTAGCTATATGGACCACCCCAAGTCCATCCCTCTAATCAACCTCCCCCCTCCCCAAACCCTTTAAAAACTTCTCTAAAAATTAGTTTAAAAACCCCGCAACCTCCTTTTTGCCGCATGCCACCTCTCTGGGTTCCAAGACCAATCATCACAGTAGGCCCTTGATTAGAGGGTCTAATCAAGGGCCTACTTTGTAGAGTCCAAGTAGAGAGAGTAGAGGGCCAAACCTGCAAGAGGGGGGAATCTCACAGTAGCCGTAGCTCAGCTGCTGAATACATCCGGTCATTGGGGCTGAGGAAAAGTCTATGGTCAGGGGACTATTCTGGTGATGTTGAGGAGAAAGATGGATTTAGCCAGACCACAGGCACAGAAAAATAGGTGTCAGTCTACGGGAACTGCGCAGCGGCATTGTCAAGAGAGGCCATGATGGAACCACATAGGAAGATATCAGTTGGCAGGCAGGGGATGGGTTGGGGTGACAATGGCCCTGGCAAGGCCTGAAACCAGGCCAAAAGAGCGGGGGTATGGGGCGGCACAGATAACCAAGCGCCAGGGACGAAAGACCCCACAATCATCTCCTGGCCCCCCGATCCCCCCATCAACCCTCAGATCTTCTGCTGGTCCATAATGTCACCCTCGGTCTCCTCCAGTTCCCTACAGAAAACTCTGGGTCCATCTGGGGGGCAGCCCTCCAAAGTAGGCCAACACCCTTTGATTGCCCTGGCAGTTCCAGGTGGAGACACCCTGCCAAGATGTTCTGCCAGGAATATCTCCCACTATCTCCATTAGGCCTTCAGGCTGCCGCCCCAGCCTCCAACCTCCTTCCCAGCGGCCACCATTGCAGTTGTCACCGATGCTGCCGCCGCCGCCAGCCACCTCAACACCATCCTTGTCCTCATCCTCCCCAGCCTTACCTCAGGCCTCCAGAGTCATGAAGCTAGTCCCTGCGAAGATGCCGCAGCACCGCCACCGCCAGCAGCACCGTTGCTGCTTTTGCGGCTGCTGGTAGGTATTTAGGCCGTTGCAGCCACCCTTCAGGCCGATTCTGCTGTCTGCGCCATCCCCGCAAACATCAGACCTTTGTCCAGCCCGGATGTTCCAGAGAGTGAGAAAACTCTCCAAATGTCTGGCAGAAACTCCTTTTGACCGGGGAGGGGCTGTAGTTGTTTAAACTGCCCCCCTGACGCCCCCCCCTAAACCAAAACATCAACCCCCCCCCCCCAGATCACAGCTTCACCAGGAAATTGCCATCTTGGGCATGTGCAAGGGGATATTCTGTTGGACATCGGGCATCCGCCTTCTTGACTACATTACAAATGATACCATTTGACAACATTTCAGTATGGCACCAATTACAGAGAAGATGAGAGAAGGCTGACTCCACTGATATGGACATGTCCAGAGAGCAGCACCTTCCACTATGGCCAAGACCGCCTACCAACTAGAAGTCAATAGCCAGCAACCTCGCAGGTGTCCAAAACAGAGATGGCAAGACACCATTAATAAAGATATGCAAGCCATGGGCCTGCACCCTGTTAGCTGCACCCTGTTGCAGGGAGGCAGAACCAACCAGGTGATTCCGCCCCAGGCACCTGATGGATCCTGATAGTTCCAGATGGAGCTTGGGCCATTTCCTGAGATTCTGGCTCACGACTCAGCTGAGGACCTGGTGGCTGCCTGGGATAGTGCGGCCGCCGGGGCTTTGGACCATGTCGTGCCTTTGCTGCCTCTGACCCGGCACCGAACTCACTTAGCTCCTTGGTTCTCCGAGGAGCTGAGGGAGATGAAGTGCTGGAAAAGATGCCTAGAGAGCGGTTAGAGGGCCAGCCGGTCCGAATCTGACTTGACACTGGTAAGGTCTCATATTAAGACCTACCTAGTGGCGATAAAAGTGGCGAAATCTAACCCTAACCCTAACCCTAAATTTTGCCGCTCTTATCGCGTCATCAGATAATCGCCCAGCCGCTCTGTTCAGGGTGACCCGCTCCCTCCTCCATCTGGGAGCACGGGATGACCCCTTGCAGGGTCGAGTTGAGGACTTTGTACAATATCTGCATGATAAAATAACTCAGATTCGGGAAGACTTGGCTGCTGACTGGGTTAGTTCAGATGAGTTGACTGAGGCAGGTCTTGAGAGTGTTATCTGGGAGGAGTTCGATCCTGTGGCTCCTGAGGACGTGGACAGGATCTTGGGACGGCTGAATGCGACCACATATTTATTGGACCTGTGTCCCTCCTGGTTGGTGCTGGCTTCCCAGGAGGTTACACAAGGTTGGCTCCAGGAGATTATTAATGCTTCTTTGAGCGAGGGTGTCCTGCCGGCCACCTTGAAATAGGCGGTGGTGAGGCCCCTCCTCAAGAAGCCTTCCCTGGATCCAGCTGTTTTGGCTAACTACTGCTCAGTCTCCAAATTTTATTTTATTGCAAAGGTTGTTGAGAGTGTGGTGGCGCGGCAGCTTCTCCAGTACCTGGATGAAGCTGTCTATTTAGACCTGCTCCAGTCCGGTTTCAGGTCTGGGTACAGCACTGAAACAGCATTGGTCGCGTTGGTGAATGATCTCTGGAGGGCTCGGGGTAGGGGTTATTCCTCTATCCTGGTCCTATTAGACCAGGATATCTTACTGCGATGGCTCCGGGGGTTAGGAGTGGGGGGCACTGTTTTACAGTGGTTCTTCTCCTACCTCTCGGGCCGTATGCAGTTTGTTTGGGCGGGGGGTCAGAGATCCTCCCCAAGACCGGATAGCCTGGATGGCCTGGATAGCTCAGCAGACTAATGCATTATGCATTGTGATTAACTCCAGCTGTCTGCAATTACTGTAAGTTCAAATCTCACCAGGCTCAAGGTTGACTCAGTTTTCCATCCTTTCTAAGATAGGGAAATTGAGGACCCAGTTTATGGGGGCAATAAGCTGACTTTGTATAAAATATACAGAAGTATGAAGGCTATTGCTTAACGCATTGTAAGCTGCCCTGAGTCTCCGGAGAAGAGTGGCATATAAATAAATAAATAATTAATTAAAAAAAAGACCCCTGGGGACTTCCGGGTGGTGCCTCTGTTGTTGTCAGCGGTCGCTTCATGACTGCCGGCCTCCCGGTGCGTGAAAGAGCCGCCTCACAGCTGGCAGGCGGCCCGAAAACCCCGCTCTTCAATCGGAAGAGCGGGTAGAGCTACTGGGGGTGCGGTAGAGCCCCCTGAGTTGCCCCCAGGACTTTTTCTTTGTACTGGAGAGGGCTCAGGGTGATGGCTCCCTATTCACCCCCAGAGAAGCTCCACGCGGAGAGGGATCTCTGCTGCTTTCAGCAGCGGAGCCAGACGTCATGAGCAACACCACGATTGATGGAAAACTTAAACAAGCTGAATATGGAGTACTCAAAAAGGAAAAATGCAACTGTTTTTTATTAATTCTCTAGAAGAAAAAAAAGAAAAAAGAGAGCGACTAGAGAAAGTGCTTTGAAAATGGCGACTGGCTTTGCTCGGAGAAAATGGAGAGTGGAAAGTGAAAGTCAGAGCTTAGCCAGCGCTAAGGTATTTTAAAAGAAACATTCTAGTAGGGAAAAGAAATAAAGACTGATTTAAACAGAATTTTTCTGTTTTTTGAAAAAAGAAGAATTTCTTTGTTTTTCTGGAAAAACAAAAGTCAAAACCCCTTTTTTTTAGAAGTATGACTCCTAAACTAAAATCAAGGGGGGGCTCCCTTACAACTCAGATAAAGGAGAAAGCAGAAATGACTCAAATGTACTTGCAGGGAACTTCAAATGAGGATTTAAAAGATTTTATAACTAGGTCTCTAGGAAGTGTTGTTGACAAGATAAAAAGCTCACAGAAGAATCTTGAGGAGCTGGTACAGGGAAAATATGACCAATTGAATCAAACCATCACTAAAGTAGTTTCTGATCTTTCAAGTGCGGTGGTGGAAATGGGGAGGAAAGTAACTGAAATCAGTAGTAAGTTTGACTCCCAGATGAAAGAAATACAAGAAAAATTTATGGAAGCTGATGCTAAAAACCAGAATATAGAGAATGATGTGATGATGCTTCAAATTAAAGCTATGGTATCAGCAATTAGATTAAGAGGCATAAGAGAAAATAAGAGAGAAAATTTAAGAGCAGTTTGTGCAAAGGCTTTTGCGGCATTATTAAAGTTGGAAGATGAGCTAATTCCTGGTTGCATGGAGAAAGTTTATAGGGTCAACTCATGTGTAGCTAAACAAAGGAATTTGCCTAGAGATGTTGTTGTCTACTTTACTGACAGAAGATTGAGAGATGATATTTTACAAAAATCCTACTCTGCTATTGTGCAGGTAGAAGGTATACAAATTAGTGTTTTTAAAGAGTTACCACCGAAGATTTTAAAGGACAGAAAAGATTTTGGTTTTTTGGTCAAGGAATTGAAGAGAAGTAACATCCCATTCAGATGGGATTTACCAGTTGGTGTAATTTTCAGATACCATGGCGTGAGATACTGTTTGAATACTATTGAAAAAGCGGAACATTTTTACAATAATATTTTTAAGGGAACCCCGGAAGGTGTTAAGAATAAAAAACCTGAAAGAGAGACTGTGAAATGCAAGCAGATGGAAGAAATCCAAAGTGTGTCAGAAGAAAAAGGAGCACCAGGTGGTTGTTCAGAGGATTCTATTATGGATTTTTCAGATGTGAAAATTAAGCATCCCAGAGATCCAAGAGGGGTAGTACTGGACCTTGAACTGTCGAAACAAGGATCAAAAAATAAATTTATAACTCGAGATGAGAAACAGCAGAGGTCCAGTACTTTACAAGAGAAGGGGGGTGATGCTAAGCAACAGGAAGTTGAAGCTAAGGAAGAAATTCGACTGGAAACCACTGATGTGCTACAGAAGGAGATTTATGAAATGTTCAAGTCTTTTGCAGAAAGGTGTGAAAAAATCTGATTAACTGTACAGTATAAAAGATAACTTTGACCATATCTGATTTATATATGAAAATGGATTATAAATTTTTTACAAAGTTCATCCTGAGTTGGATTTATATTTGATTTATACATCAAAATGGATTATAAATTTTTTTTACAAAGTTTATCCTGAGTTGGATTTAACATCCTGAGAAAGGTAAACAGATTGCTGCAATATATGCAGACGATCTGTAGTTACCCTATTATAGTTTTTTTTTAAATTAATTATCCAGAAGAAGAAAATAAAGATGAAAACATCTTGGGAACCTGAAGGAAGGAAGTGGAAAGGGTGACAGGATTTGAAAGAGTTTTAAAGGAACATCTGGGAATGCGGCTTGTAGGGGTTTTTTTTATATATAAGGCTTGGAAATTTAGGAGGAGCTGCATTTGTTTTTTCTTTTTTTAGGTGGTACAGCATTAGCTAGTCTGAATGTTCTACCTAGAATACCTTCGTGGTTGGATATTACCAATATAAAGTCACTCGGGGGGATTTCTATAATGAGAGATGTTTTTTGCTGATGGGGCAGCTGGAAGATGAAGCTTATTGGAACTATGTTGGAAGATAGTATATTTAACTTCAATCAAGATGAAGAGAAGATTGAAACTTGGATTATTGAGATAGAAATTTTTTTGGATATAATTGTATAATTATAATTATATATGTATAATCATATATTATATTTTATTAGAATAGAGATATGTTTTATGTTTTTGTTTTTTAGTTGAGGGGTGTAGTTGGGATAAAATTATTTGATATGGATATGGATGTGATATATTATATTTTATTATAAGGGGAATCGATTTTGGTATATAATTAGTAATGTTAATATCAATGGATTAGAGAAAGGCATGATATTTTTTAATTGGGTTTAAATATTATAAGTATGTTATTGATAAATGAATATTGATGGTTGATGGTTGATTAATGAGGTAATTTTATTATTATTAGTTCTTTTTATTACAATATTGTTAATTTTAGGAACATTTTATTATAGGTTTATTTGTTATATTATTTTGTTATATGTACTTGTTTTTTTCTTTAATTTTCTGTTTTTTAATTTTTTTTAATTGTAGCGGAAGTCAAGGGGGGGATGGGGGGAAACGGGCTTGGGGTGGAGGGAGGTAGGGGGGAAGGGGGGGTTGGGGGGGAAATGAAAAAATTTTGTATTGTAAAACTTTTTTTAAAAAAAGACCCCTCACCTGTGGGGTGCCACAGGGGTTGGTTCTCTCCCCCCTGCTTTTCAACATCTACATGAAGCCACTGGGTGAGATCATTCGTAGTTTCGGGGTGAGGTATCATCAATATGCTGATAATACCCAGCTGTACATCTCCACCCCGGATCAACCCAGGGATGCCCTTTTCGTGATGTCGAAGTGCCTGGAGGCGGTACGGGTCTGGATGGGCAGAAACAGGCTCTGACTCAACCCCTCCAAGACTGAGTGGCTGTGGATACCGGCATCCCCTGATCTAGCTACCCCATCACTTATGATGGGAGGGGAGTTGTTGACTCCCTCTGAAAGGGCTCGCAATCTTGACATCCTCCTTGATTCACAGCTGTTCTTGGTGGATCATCTAATGGCCATGACAAGGGGGGCTTTTGCACAGGTTTGCTTAGTGCACCAGTTGCGGCCTTTCCTAGACAGGGATGCCCATCACACAGTCACCCAAGCTCTCATTGTCTCTCCGTTTGATTACTGCAATGCCCTCTACATGGGGCTGCCCTTGGGGTGCACCCGGAGACTCCAGCTGGTCCAGAATGCAGCCGCGCGGGTTGTTATGGGAGCTTCCCATTACTCCCGGGCAACACCTCTCCTGCGCGAACTGCACTGGCTGCCGGTGTCCTTCCAGATCCGCTTCAAGGTGCTGGTACTTACCTATAAAGCCCTTCATGGCATGGGGCTGAGGTACTTGCAGAACCACCTTCTAGCGGCCTCCCACCGGCCTGTGCATTCTCATAGAACTGCCCTCTTCCGGGTACCATCGGCCAGACAATGTTGGCTGGTGACTCCCAGGATGAGGGCATTTTCTGTGGCCATACCGACCCTCTGGAATGGGTTGCCCACCGAGCTCCGGACGGATCCCAATCTCCGCACTTTCCGTCTGGAGATCGGCCTGAAGACATGACTTTTTCATCAAATTCCCTGACCAATTATGGGGTTTTTAATTTTGGGGGTTTTAAATCAGATTGGATTTTAGAATTTTATTGTTGTTGTTTTTAGTATCTGAGCCGCCCCAAGTCCTATGGGAGAAGGGCAGCATATATATTTTAAAAATAAATAAATAAATAAATGCAAGTAGATAAATAGGTACCACCTTGGTGGGAATTTTAACAGTGCTCTATGATGTCATGTTGGCCACATTGCCATGAAAATGTTTTCCGACAATGCTCAATGGCCTTGAAACAGAGATGCACACCGCCCATATAGTTGGCAGCAACTAGTGGAGTAAAATCCATAGCAATTCCTTTACCTTTTACTTTCAAGATCCTATTAGGTTTTTTTCCCCCAAAGGGAATTGAATGTACCTTCCAGCAGGAGACAAATTGTATCCCAGCAGCTCTTACCATATTCAGTACTAGTCAGGATATATTGTAGGAAAATAAAGTTGAATAATATTTAATTTAAAATAGGTTAGAAAGGGAATCGGACTATTAAAAATTTACTTCATTCTGATATAGAATATAGAACATAGAATATGTTCCTTGGAGGTTTTCTAGTCCAATCCCATTCAAGCAGGAAACCCTATACCTGGAATATCAACCTCGGAGTGGGGGGAGCGGGCTTGGCCAGGTTGGGTGTGCCCAGTTCAACGTCACTCATTTTGGGGGTGTCTGTGATGGCTCAAGTGCTCTGCCAGTGAAAACGCGCTCCCGAGCCCCGTTTTCAGCTGTGACGGCCTCCTGCAACCCTTTGCCAGCAAAAACGGAGCTCGAGAGAGCCACTTACAGCCTTCTCGAGCTCTGTTTCGCTGGCAGATGCACTGCGGGCTAGTCCTTCACTGTTTCCAGGGCCCCCATGGGCCCCCATGGGCCAGATCTAAGCACCCCGCAGGCTGGATCCAGCCCTTGGGCCTTGAGTTTGATACCCCTGCCCTATACCATTTCAGACCAATGGTTGTCTAATCTCCTTTTGAAAGCCTCAGTGATGGAGCACCCAAAATATCTGAAGACTAGACATTATAGTGGTTGCTTGCTTTGGTTGTTGGTTCCATTTGTTGGAAAATATCAATCATTTTCAATGCTATGTTTTCAATTTTTATTGGAGTCATTTGGGACCAGAGGACAAAGACAACCTTGATGAATATTCATGCAATTCTTGCCAACCAAGGTTTATTTGTTTAATTTTATTTGCTGTCCATCTCACTACAAGATGACTCTGGGCAGCTTATAATACAAAGATGTATTTTACCTCCTT
The DNA here is from genome assembly GCA_030761175.1 of Masticophis lateralis. Classification (NCBI taxonomy): domain Eukaryota; kingdom Metazoa; phylum Chordata; class Lepidosauria; order Squamata; family Colubridae; genus Masticophis; species Masticophis lateralis. Next base: position 298,050 of record JAUDYJ010000015.1, on the reverse strand, counting down.
CATTTAAAAATATCTGCTATATCTTAAAAAACCCATTGATATTTTCGAATAGGTCTTTATTTTTTGTTATTAAATAGATTCTTCAATGTTTGTTTTTTAATTTTTGCATTAATGTTATTTGATAGTTTTGCCTTTCTTCTTTCATTAAATTCCATGTCAACATTTGAATTTCATCCTGACAATCAAACCCTGTAGAAGTGGCTGGCCTTGAGGGACAAATTAGCTAGTTTCAGTTTCATTGAAAGATCACCCTCATTAAGTGTGGAAAAGGTTATGTGAATGCTCCCCATACTAATTTCTTACTCCTGGTTGCTCACTCTTTGTGTGCAAAAGTCTGATTGGGAATTGATCTAAATGTCAACTAGCCAGGTTCCAAGTCTTCTGTGTGTCTTTGCTGTCACCTAGTGGCTGTCTAGTCACTGAAGTAAAGACAAGGACAGGAAAAGCTCAAACAGCATTCTTCAAAATGAAAAAGGTCTTCTGCAGTCACGACATAAGCCTAAAACTGAAAATGAGGCTTGTCAGATGTTGTATCTTTTCTATCCTGCTCTATGGAGTGGAGAGTTGGTCTCAGACAGAAAGCCACTTGAAGAGACTAGAAATGGCATACTTCACTTAATCCTCCAGGTAAAGCCTGATCCCTGCTGAATTTTAAAATTTTTAGAGTTTTTAGAGTTGATGTATTTTAATATCTATTTGTTTTTAATTTTCAGCCAAATTTATATTTGTTTTATAATATTTTAACTTTTATGTATTGGTTTTTTACTCGGCTGTCCACCGCCCTGAGTCCGTAAGGAGAAGGGCGGTATATAAGTCTAATAAATAAATAAATAAATAAATAAAGATTGAAGGCAAACGAGGTCTAGGTAGAAGAAGAAAATCATGGCTTCAAAATCTAACGGACTGGTTTGGACAAAACTCAGCAGCACTTTTTCGTGTAGCTGTTGATAAAAATAGGATCGCAACATGATCACTAACTTGGGATGTAGATTCCAAGATGGCGCCACTGAAAGCTGCCTCCGTGAAATGCTCTCTAATGGTTTCTTTATTTCTAATTATTCTCTGCAACTCACTCTACAGATTTCTTACTCATGAGACCATCTGCTAAAAATTAAGCAACGCTTCTTTAAAGAGCAGCTTTCTGTGATCAGAAAAGCTGCTCTTTAAAAGGTGAAGACCCGCCCACGTCTTTACAAATGCAGAGAAGATTCTAACACAGGGAGAAGCAATTTCTCCGGAGCCATAGATTACCAAAAAAACCAAACAGAGGAAGCGAAGAAAGAGAGGTAAAAGGGTGGGAATTTTAAACAGATTAAGGAATAGGAGAAATAAACTCCTCAGCCTTCAATTTCTCTAACCAACGTACGTTCATTTGCTAATAAGATGGATGAAATACCAATCCCCGGGCCAATCCCCGGCGGATGAATGAGGCAGGTCTTGGGAGTGTGGTTTGGGAGGAGTTTGATTCTGTGGCTCCCAAGGACATGGACAGGATTCTGGGACGGTTGAATGTGACCAAATGTTTATTGGACCCGTGTCCCTCCTGGTTGGTGCTGGCTTCCCGGGAGGTTACACGAGGCTGGCTCCAGAAGATTGTTAACGCTTCTTTGAGTGTGGTTGTCCTGCCGAATGCTTTGAAAGAAGCGGTGGTGAGACCCCTCCTCAAGAAGCCCTCTCTGGACCCGGCTGTTTTGGCTAATTACCGTCCAGTCTCCAACCTTCGCTTTTTTGCGAAGATTGTTGAGAGTGTGGTTGCATGGCAGCTTCCCCAGTTCCTGGATGAAGCTGTCTATCTAGATCCGCTCCAGTCTGGCTTCCGCCTGGGCACAGCACGGAAACGGCATTGGTCGCATTGGTGGATGATCTCTGGAGGGCTCGGGATAGGGGGTGCTCCTCTATCCTGTTCCTATTAGATCTCTCAGCGGCTTTTGATACCATTGACCATGGTATCATGTTGTGCCGGTTGGAGGGGTTGGAGATGGGGGGCACCGTTCTATGGTGACCGGTTGCAATCTGTGTTGACAGGACGGCAGCGGTCGACTTGTTTGGTGCCTTGTTTGTGGGGTGCCGCAGGGGTTGGTCCTCTCGCCCCTTCTGTTCAACATTTATGTAAAGCCGCTGGGTGAGATCATCTGTGGCTTTGGAGTGGAGTTCCATCAGTACACAGATGACACCCAGCTGTACATCTCCACGCCAGGCCACCCCAACGATGCCCTTGAAGTGATGTACCGGTGCCTGGAAGCCGTGCGGGTCTGGATGGGGAGAAATAGGCTCTGACTAAACCCCTCCAAGACCGAGTGGCTGTGGCTGCCGACGTCCCGATATAGCCAGCTGGTGCCATCGCTGACTATTGGGGGCGAGACATTGGCCTCCACAAAGAGGGCTCGCAACTTGGGCGTCCTCCTGGATGCGTGGCTGTCTTTAGAAGAACACATGATGGCTATGGCCAGGAGGGCTTTTTATCAGGTTCACCTGATATGCCAGTTGCATCTCTTTCTGGATCGGGACTTCCTACACATGGTCACTCACGCTCTCATGACTTCCTGCCTGGACTACTGCAATGCTCTCTACATGGGGCTCCCCTTGGGGTGCACCCGGAGGCTCCAACTGGTCCAGAATGCAGCCGCATGGGGAATTATGGGAGCGACGTGGCGCTCCCATGTGACACCTCTCCTGCGTGAGCTGCACTGGCTCCCGGTGTTCTTCTGGGTGCGCTTCAAGGTGTTGGTGACCAACTATAAAGCGCTCCATGGCTTAGGACCTGGGTATTTGCGGGACCGTCTTCCGCCGCCAATAGCCTCCCACCGGCCAGTACGCTCGCACAGAGAGGGCCTCTTCCGGGTGCCGTCGGCCAGACAGTGTCAGCTGGCGACCCCCAGGGGGAGAGCCTTCTCTGTGGCAGCGCCCGTCCTCTGAAATGACCTACCTCCGGAGATACGTAGGATATTAGACCTCCAGACCTTTCGTCGGGCTGTTAAAACCCATTTGTTCCATCTAGCTGGGCTGGCTTGATCCCATCCTCTGTTTTAAATTGAAATTGATTTTAAATTGGATTATTTTAATTGTCGGCTGAAAATATTTAATAATTTTTAATTGGTTTTAATTTTTGTATACCATGTTTTTATTCTGGCTGTTCACTGCCCTGAGTCCGCAAGGAGAATGACGGTTTATAAATTGAAATAAACAAACAAACAAACAAATAAATAAATAACACTCCTCCCTTCTAGTTCTTAGTCTGTCCATCAAGGTCTCACAGCATGTAGTCGTGCAGGAACGCAGGACGCCTGGAAGTCCTACTTGACCTGCGCAGATTCATTTGGGCTCCGCCGTTGCTCTGTCCTGGCGGGGCTCCTGTCTCTCCCAGTTCCCTCCCTGGGTCCGGACTGGATCCGACCATCGAGTGTGCGGACGCCGTCCCAGCACCTCCAGCTGGGTCTCGGAGTCTCTTCTGAGGGTGTCGCTGGTCTTGTTCCTGGCCTGGATGCTGAGGTTTGGTGAGCTGACCTTCGCTGCTGCCTGGTGGAGAACGTCTGAGTCTTGGTAGGTGACTGGTGTTCCCTTCATTCTCAGCAGGTTGGGTGGTTCTGGTCCGGTTGGTGGTTGGACTGAGTTTGGACAGCCCTTGGTTGAGGGGTGACAGTGGGGTCGTGGGGTCCGTCCTCGCCAGGGTGGTGTCGTCCTACTTTGCAGGGGTGGCGGTGGCCCTCCTTGCTGGGTTGGCATCTCTGGGTCGTGCTTTGTTGTTGTTCAGGATGGGCATGATGACTGTCCATCCTATCCGGGTGTTGCAGGCCTCCCTCACTGGAATGGTGGAGGCCCTCCTGGCAGGGCTGGCTTGGGCCCACCTCGTCTGGTTGTTGGTCATCGCTGAGGGGTTGAACTGGTTGATGGAGGTCTCCCTAGCCGGGGTTGCGCCTGATGATCTTGAGGGGCTGTTTCGGAGCTCCCCTGGTGGATCGTCCCCGGTCTACTGTGTCTTCATCTCGCAGGTCACCACTGCTGGGGTGGTGTTGGCCTACCTCACCGGATCATTGCGGGTTGGCCTTGTTGGTCAGTTCCCGGCTGGCCTCGTTGGAGTTTGGGTGGTCCTCGTCCTCTGGGAGTTGGTGGCCATCCTTGTCTGGTTGGTGTCTGGTGCCCCTGCTGTGCGGTCCCCGGTCTACTCCCGTTGTTCGGTGCTGGTTTTCTTGTCTCGCCCACAGCCGGTCCACTTGATCGGGGGAGTGTAGGCCTTCCCTGACGGGGTGTGGCAGGCCTACCTCATCGGGGTGTGGCAGGCCTACCTCGTTGGGTTGGTTTTCGCCAACTCCGCTCCACCTTTTGCGGAGCTAGTCGATGTGACGTCGTCAGACCAGTCCATCTTCCAGTTCTACTGTGTACGACTTCGGGCCAGTTGTGCTCGCCACTTTCCCTTTAAGCCATCTTGGGGATCCGTGAAAGTTCAATACAAAAACTGGATCTCCTATGGCAAACGTCCAGAGTTGGCGGCTGGCTGTTGCTGGCACCTCTGGATTGTACTGTGGGTGCAGTCCAGGGGTGACCGCAGTCATCTGCCCGTCAGGAGTTCTGACGGGCATTTGCGGGTGGTGGCATGTGGCGTGATGTTGGGTGAGGAGGAAGTTATCAATGCGTTCCTGCCAGTCACCCGTGCCCATCTTGGTGAGTGCCTCCTTGGTGAGTCTCACCATCCGTTCTGCCTGCCCGTTTCCAGCCGGTCTGTAGGGTGCGAAGAGGGCATAGTGGATGCCCAGTCCGGCCAGGAACGTCTCCATAGGCAGGGATGTAAGTTGAGGACCGTTGTCTGAGACTAAGACGTCGGGGAGCCCGTGTGTGGCAAAAAGGTGGCGGAGAGCTTGGATCGTGGCTTCGGTCATGGTGGATGCCATGGGCATGACCTCCAGCCACTTGGAGAAGGCGTCTATGACAATTAGGAGGTGGCGCCCTTGCAGCAGACCCACGAAGTCTATGTGGATCTGGGACCAGGGGCTGCTCGGCATCTCCCACTGTGATGGTTCGGCTTGTGGTGGAGTGGGGCGCACTTCCTGGCATGGGTCATATCTGGAGACCCAGTCCTCAATATCTTTGTCCAGCGATGGCCACCAGACGTAACTCCGTGCCAAGGCTTTCATGCAGACGATGCTGGGGTGGCCGTTGTGCAAGGTTTCTAGCGTCTTTCGATGTAAAGCGATTGGAATCAGCACTCGGTCTTGCCATAGCGAACAGCCATTCATTTCGGACAGCTCCTTCTGTTTTCTGATGAAGGCAGTGAATTTCTCGGTTGTTTTTCCCTCCAGCCAGCCTCACAGCACCCAGGACTTCACTTGGCTGAGGATTGGGTCCTTCTGTGTGTGGATGGCCACGTCGGCGGATGTGACTGGACAGGCGAGGTCATTGTCGATGTGGAGCAACTCCAATGTGGAGGCTGGATCTTCCACCAAGTCTCTGGATAAGCATCTGCTTAGCGTGTTGGCGTTCCCGATGGACTTGCCTGGTTGATGGATGAGTCAGTAGGAGTAGCCGGCTAAGAAGATGGCCTATCTGGACATCCTGGGTGACATAAAGGTCGGGGTTCGTTGGTCACCGGTGAGGAGCCCCAGCAGCGGCTTGTGGTCGGTCACTATGGTGAAGCTCCTGCCGTAAACGTATTCATGGAACCGTTTGATTCCTGCGACAATGGCCAGGGCTTCCTTGTCCAGCTGGCTATAGTTACATTCAGCGCTGGACATTGTCTTTGAAAAGTAGGCAATGGGGGTTTCTGCACTGTTCGGTAGCCCATGGCTGAGCACTGCTCCCACTCCGTAAGGCAAGGCGTCGCAAGTGAGCTTGATAGGGAGTGTCTCATGGTACTGTATGGTAATGCGCTCTGAGCAATTCCTGGAGTGTCAGTCACGGTACCGTCTATAAATCTGATATTGCTTCAGCCATATCGAGGACTTTGGGTCCTCAGTAACTCAGGAAACGCGCACTTTTCCTATTATCCAATAGACCCATAAATCATTGGCTTCCAGAAAGCAATTGAATCAGAAAGCAATTGAATCATTTCTTTCAAGTCTCTTTAGCTGGATTGAATGGAGTGGGTGGGACATATGTGGTCATCTTGGATGCTGATGCAGATGCCCAGTTGCTGCGATGATGGCCAATGCCACATAGATGTCCAGTTCAGTTCAGCTCCGTTTATTTATTTATTATTTATTAGTTCAATTTATATGCTGCTCTTCTCCGGAGACTCAGGGTGGCTTACAATGCGTTAAGCAATAACCTTCATACTTTTGTATATACCTGTTTAGTAGGGCTTTCGCCCCCCCCCCCCCAGATGGTGTTCTTTTTTATACAAAGTCAGTTTATTGCTCCCACAATCCGGGTCCTCATTTTACCTACCTCGAAAGGATGGAAGGCTGAGTCAACCTTGAGCCTGGTGAGATTTGAACTTGCAGTAATTGCAGGCAGCTGGTGCTAATTAACAGCACTTTAGTCTGCTGTGCCACCAAGGTCTTTCTTTCTTAATCTATTCATGAGATTATTATCTCTATTAGCTAAAAGAGACTTCTTTTTGAAGCTCTGAACTCAATTTTTGAGACTTCTTTATTGTTAAACAACAAGGAAGAGAGTTGTTGGAGGCAGCTCAAATAAGGAAGTATGGAGTATTTTTTCTTTTGAAAAGGAAGGATAAAAGTTGTGGTCTTAATTTACTACTTTTAAAATAATCTCTAGTCCTGTATTGTGTTCTTGTGGTAGTAGAAATTTCCCGATTTTCATGAACTCCGATTGGTTAGAAAAAGGGAAAAACAAACAAATAACATTTTGTGTCCACTAGAGGGAGCTACAAAGTTGTTTAACTCTGAGCTGGAGTCTATCATCAAGGAAATTTTTGAAAAGTCCAAACAGAAAATCATTTTATACCATAAATCAGTTAGGGTCCAAATATACTAATTATACAGAGGATATTAAAAAAACGAGACACAATTACTGTAAGTGTAGAACATTATCAACCCACTGTGTCCACTCTACAAATGTTGGACAATACAAATAACTTAAGTGTACCTTTGGAATATAAATCTGACATCAGCTTTTATGATGATGATGGTTTGAATATAACTCTCCCAGTTCAACTGAATTATGCCAAGTAAATTTATAAGTCTTTAAGAGGTGAAGTTTGAATCTTTTTCCTTATGGATATTTAACAAGGTCGAGAATTCTTGGGGAAAAAAAGACATCTTAGAGAAGGAAATTTTATTCTACAAGGATTTGCTCCATCTACAACATCTAACAGAACAACTTTGGGACATTTTTTTCCATGGATATAAATAAGCCTGATAATTTCTTGAAGAAAAGAGACTTGATAGACACTTCTGAAAAGAAAAAAAAAATTCATTCTTTGAAGGCAAGCTGGAGGGAGTGACTTAAATTTAATGACAATTACGATGGATTTTTATAAGTTTGATATATGTATGGAAAGAAGGCTTTAAGGTAGTTTTGTATGTATAAAGTGAGTTTGTAAATGCATGTCTTCTGTCTTTTTATGTAATGCTGAATAATTCCCAAAGTTTGTAAAATACTATTAATTAAATTTGAAAATAAGAGAAGAAAAATATTTACTCCATGAGGATAAACTCAAGGGAGATTTGAATATATGAGCTAATTAGAATTAATTGGATTTATATTGGTGTGATATCTATAATTGAATGAAAGTTCTATTATACTTTTGTGTTTTGGGTTCTGGGTTTAAAATGAAGGATTTTTTCCCTCCTTTATATATAATACTTGAGTATTTTTTAAAGTTAGTAAAATATCCAAATTAGAAAAAGTGTTTTCTTCCTTTAGGGTTAAAAAAATCTGAAACAATATAAAGCCGTGATGGCAAACCTATGGCATGTGTGGCATGTATGGCAACAGTGCCAAAAGGTTCACCATCACGGATTCTCTTAATATGAATTATGATAAAGATTAATGAGTTAACAGAAGCATACGGGATCACCTTCTTACAGGATCGCCTTCTGCCACCAATAGCCCCCCACTGACCAACACGCTCCCACAGAGAGGGACTCCTCAGGGTGCTGTCAGTTAAACAATGTAGACTGGCGACTCCCAGGGGGAGAGCCTTCTCTGTGAGGGCACCTGCCCTCTGGAATGAACTGCCCCCGGGGATACGTATGATTCCCGACCTGCGTATCTTTTGCCGTGCCCTTAAGACTCTGCTACTTCAACAGCCTGGCCTGGCTTAAAAAGAATTTGGATGGGGGTGTTTTTAACTTGTGGGTTTTTAACGGAAAGACCAAAAGTATTTACCGGGGTATAAGACGACTTTCTAACATGCAAAAATCTTCTCAAAAGTTGTGGGTCGTCTTATACGCGGGGTGTCGGTCTCCTGTAACCAGGCAGACCAGCCTGAAAGGCTTTGATGAGCCTTAAATGGCTCTAAGGAGCCAAGCTGAATTGCCTGCTGAGTTGCTGCTAATCAGCTGAGTTACACGCAAGCCCTGTGTAAAAGGGAAAAACTTCCCTTTTACACAACGCTGGTGCAGCTGGGATCGCCAGAGCTTGGATGGCCAAGCCCCGTTTAAAAGAGAAAAACATCCATCCCAGCTGCTAATTTTTGCCTGCTAATTGGTACGTAGCAAAAATCCCCCCCCCCTCCAGCTTGCTTACCTTAGCTGCTAGCCGCAACGCTTGGCTTGCCTTGCCTGCAATCCATTGCATCAGCAAGCAACTAAATCTCCCTGCCTGCAATCAAGCAGGCAGGGAGTTGTGGACTTCAACTCCCAGAATTACTCAGCCAGCAAAGCAAAGCTGGCTGAGGAATTCTGGGAGTTGAAGTCTACAAGTCTTAAAGTTGCCAAAGTTGCAGACCCCTGTTCTATTGGGTAAGGTTTTTTCCCCTTTGGGAGCTTTAAAAAAAATAGTTAATTGTGGGGGGGGGGGGTTAGTTGTTTTTTTTAAACCTAGCCATTTAAAGGCTAGATCTAAGTTTTAGGCTAGGAAGTTTTAAATTTAGCTTTCATATAAAAATAAAAATAAAAATAAAAATATTTGTGCAGCTTTCTGAGATTTAGTGTGTTTCTGTAGTATTTCACTCTAACTACACAAACGCACAAAATATCACAAAGCTGTATGTGGAATTTTGTGTGTGTAAAGTGTGAAAGTTGGGTTTTTTTGGGCTTTTTGTGGCTGTGTGAGGTCCCTGCTTGTTGCAGGGGGCATTTTGGGTCTAGCATAGCTGCTTTTACATTGTGGGTGAGCCAGCTGATATTTTTTAATTTTTATTTGGTGTGCGTTGGAAGAGAGGTCGTCTTATACAGCAAGTATAGCCCAAACCCTATATTTTTACAGGAAAAGTCAGGGGTCGTCTTATACGCCCAGTCGTCTTATGCACCGGAAAATACGGTAATTTGTTTTAATTGCTTTTTAATTTTATATCTTATATTGTTTTATTGTGGCTGTACACCGCCCTGAGTCCTCCGGGAGAAGGGCAGTATATAAATTGAATAAATAAAATTGAATAAATAAATAATAATAAGCATATTTTATTCCCCAGAGCAAAGAGAAGCAGAGATGGTCAAATTGATTCTTTTATCCAGAGAAGAGAATATATCTAACTTTGTTTCCATTTTGAAATTGTTTCTGTATTTTGTTTTTGAAAAAAAAATGAAACTTATTTTGTTTTTGCTAATTAAATAGGTTTATGGCTTGTACTTATCATTGTGCAAAAGTAAAAAGTTGCTGTTGTAATGTTATCTTCTACTGTGCTAAAGAGAGTTGGAAGTCAGTGCCTTTTTCTTTCCTTTTCCCTTTTTACACTGTTTTTTTCTTTTCCCTCCCCCTCCTCCTAGTTTCCTATTACTTTTTTGAATTTCTCTTTGAATTTTATATAACAAGTTTCCAAAAAAAGTAACAAAGTGGGTTTTGGTTGGACTTCAGAAAGAATTCCAAAGAATTCCCTATGACTAAGAGCTGCCCAGAGTCGGGAGAGCCATCTGTCAGGGACATTTTAGCAATTCCTGCTCTGGGCAGAACATGGGACTGGATCTTCTCCAAGGTCCACCCCAACTCTTATTTTTGAGGAATCTGCCACATGTCTCCTCAGACCTTCTGTGTGCCACCACAGGGTGGAGGGAGATATAGGCACCCTAAATAACCCACCACCTGGGAGTTGGTGGCCCAGTTCCAGAAATTCTGAATCCAATCCTGGATTGTAAACCACTCAGAATCATTGACTGAGATAGAAATCGATCGATCAATCAATCAGATAAATTCCCAATTCCTCACCAGAAGCCTTGTGGATCAAGAGACCCTGGACATCCATTTCTCTCTGGGAGATACAGTTCCATCTTAGGCCCAGTCAATGGTGAGATTCAAGTAATTTAACGGTTCTCTGCAGTAATGATTTCTTCCAACAACCAGTTCACCAAACTGCTCAGAAAGTTAACAACCGGTTCTCCCAAAGTGGTGGGACCTGGCTTGTCAGAAGTGTTTGCAGGATTGCTGTGACTATGTGATTAGCTACAAACTGTAAGGATTCAAAAAGGCCTATCTCTGCCTCCCAATTAACTGCAAGCCTTCCCCACCCTAGTTAATTGCCTACTCACTTCCTATATAAAGTAGGAGCTTGCTGCCTGTCACATGCTGGTCAAATGGTCACCCAGAAAGAGCCAAACGCAGGGGCCCGGCACAGATAGAAGGGCTAGCTAACAATGAGCTAGAACAAACAGAGCTGATTCAAAGTCACTAAATGCCTGAGCTAAAAGCTGAAGCTCAGAGCTAGAAAGCCAGAAAGAAGAAAGCTTGCCTTTGCTAAACTGAGCATGCAAGCTAGCATATGCCTGCAAGCTAGCATCTGTTGATGTCTCTGAGCAGCAGCTGCTGCTGCTGCTGCTGCTGCTGCTGCTACTACTACTGCTGAAGCCACGACTAAGAGGGAGAGCTGGAGAGTTTTCCTGTCAGAAGCTTCAAGCCACGATTGAATCAACTCTTCAGGTGTTTTGACTCAGGACCTTTCTCATTCTTTCTGCTGAGAAGCCTATGCTGCCGCTTTCCATCCCCTCGATGATGTACCGATTCTGAAACCACTTAGTGTTCTATTAGTTTCTTCCTTCCCCCTTGGAAAGGGTTAAGAGGACTGCTTTCGGTATTGTGGAGAGGAATTTAAGGAGACGGCCTGGCTTCTGTCAATGAAGATAAATTTTGTTATTTATGTGTTTTTAAAGACATAGTCTTTTTAATGTTTTTTAGTAAAGTATATTTTTCTACAAGACTCCTCTGTCAGTTTTATTTCAGCCCCAGTGCATTTGCACTGTGGCTGAACAGGTTCACATTTGTTGGGACAAACCTCACCCCCCACACACCCCCTAGCATGGCTGAATCCCACCACTGGGCCCAGCATTCTTCAACATCTTCATAAATGCATAAATTTATGCTGGACTGGCATAAATTTTCAGCTTATCTAAACTCTGTGCTGAGAATCTTAATTGATGAGCCAAATCGGTTTAATTATTTTAAATTAATTTTATTTCAAATTATATGTATGTTATTCTGACTGTTCACCACCCTGAGTCCTTTGGGAGAAGGGCGGAAAATAATAAAATAAAATAAAAAAAAAATTTAAAAAAAAATTTAAAAAAATAAAATTAAAAAAATTAAAAAAATTAAAATTAAAATTAAATAAAATTAAAATTAAATAAAATTAAAATTAAATAAAATTAAAATTAAATAAAATTAAAATTAAATAAAATTAAAATTAAGTAAATCAATGGTTTTAACCAGAAGAGGAACTCATCAAATTTGTAGATGACGCAAATTCCCTTGGCGGGAATTGCTAGCACTTTGGAAGTTGGACTCAAGATTTAGAAGGATCTTGACAGACTTCAACTCTGGCCCTTATCCTACAAAATAAAGTTCTGTGGTAAGAAAACTAAAGTCTCATGCCTAGGCAAAAACCCCAAATGCACAGGTATGGAATATGAGTTGGGGGTTTCCTTTCTTGGGTTTTGAATGGAGGCATGCCTGACATTACCTGGCTCAACAGCAGTAACTATAAGGGATTTATAGGGATTTAGGAGTCCTGGTGGCCAATCACTTATAGCCAATTTTGTGGTACAGCCACCAAAGAAGCCAATGCTATTTTTGGGATAGAATCAAAATAACATGAAGTATTAGTACTCCTTTATACTGGTTCAGTAAGAATACACTTGGAATACTGTGTCCAGTTCTGGTTACCACGATACAAAAAAGAGGTAGAGGCTCTAGAAAGAGTATAGAGAAGAGCAACAAAGATTAACAAATTAACAGAGTTGGAAGGGACCTTGTAGGCAGTGGTGGGTTGCTACTGGTTTGCAGTGGTTCGGGAGAACCAGTAGTAAAAATATTTAGTTGCTCACAGAACCGGTAGCAATGGCTGGCTGGCCATGTCCCCAAACTGGTCGCCTCTCGTTTGCCCAGCTGTCATGTTCATCGTCACCATGTTCTTCACACATGCGCATCCCATTGCCTTGCAAGTCCAATGGGATGTGCATACACAAAGAACAAGGCGACGATGGCAGCAGCTTGCCTTCAACGAAAGATTTCCAGCAGCGCCGGTTGGCTAGGGGCCACCAAAAATTCCGATCAGCTTGCCTTCCCAACTGTGGACCAGCTGCCACGGAAGGCAAGCAGCCGAGCAAAGAGGCAGTGGTGGAGGAGGAAGTCAGGCAAGTGGGCCTGGCCACGGGACTGCTAGGAAAGGCGCATGGAAGGCAGGCAAGCATGTCAGGGCTGCTCGTCCGTAGGGAACACGTGGCCGTCCCGGTGGTCCCCCATGCCTTTTCCTTCTGAGGTTGGGATACACATGCGGCCTGTGATGGGAGATGTGCTGCTTCTGGCCCAGCCCAGCCCAGTCAGTGGGTGGGTGGCCCTTTGGGGAGATGGAGCTGTTGCGATGGGGCTGAGAGGAGCAGCGGCAGCAGCAGTACTGCAACAGGGTGAGTGGATTTCCCAGGGCTGCTGCACATGTGCACTGCAAAAGCCATGCAGGAAAAGTCCTGGGGAGTTCGGGGACTCCTCGCTGCCAATGCCTGCAGCAGCAAAAGTCGCGCAGGAAAAGTCCTGGGGAGTTCTGGGACTCCCTGCCACCACTGCTGCCAAAAAGTTTCGGGGAGTGCCTCCTGAAGCTCCTGTGCCCCCGCCTGCCACAGCCTGAAGCTCCTGTTTTGGATGCTGCTACTGCTGCTTCTGCCGCTGCCGCAACCAGGCATTTTCTCTTGGGCCTCCCAGTCTCACTCTCCTAGACTTTGAAGGAGGGAGGGAGAGAGAGAAAGAAAGAAAGAAAAAGAGAGAGAGAGAGAGAGAAAGAGACAAAGAAAATGAGAGAAAGAGGAAAAAAAGAAAGAGGAAGGGAAAGACAAGAAAGAAAAAGAGACAAAGAAAGAGAAAGAAAGAAGGAAAGAGAGGGAGAGACAAAGAGAGAGAAAGAAAGAAAGAGAAAGAAAGGAAGGAAAGAGGAAGGGAGACTGGGAAAAAAGAAAGACTGAAAGACAAAGAAAAAAACAAAGAGAAAGGAAGGAAGGAAGGGAGAGACAAAGAAAGAAAGAGAGAAAGAGAAAGAGAAAGAAAGAAGAGGAAGGGAAGGAGAGAAAAAAGAAAGAATGAAAGAAAAAGAGACAGAAAAAAGAAGGAGAAAGGAAGGAGGGAAGATAGAGACAAAGAAAGAGAGAGAGAGCGAGAGAAAGAAAGAAGGAAAGAGGAAGGGAGAGAGAAAAGAATGAAAAAAGAGACAAAAAAGAGAAAGAGAAAGAAAGGGAGAGGAAGTGAGAGACAAGAAAGAAGAGAAAAAGAAAGGAAGAAGGAGAGAAAGAAGGAAAGGAAGGGCGAGAGAGCGAAAAGAAAAAGAGAAAGAGAAAAAAGGAAGGGAAAGACAAGAAAGAGAAAGAAAGAAGGGAGAGGAAGGGAGAGAGAGTGAAAAGAAAGAAAGAAAGAAAAAGAGAAAGAAAGAAAGATGAGGAAGGAAGGATTCACCACATTTTACTCAATTTTGGAACCCACCACTGCTTGTAGGTCATCTGGTTCAACCCCCCACCCAAGCAGAAGACCCTACATCATTTCTGACAGATGGCAGTCAAGTCTTGAAAGTGTCCAGTGATGAAGCTCCCACAACTTTTTTAAGCAAGCTGTTCCACTGGTTGATTGTGCTCACTGCATGTGGCCCATGTTTGGCTGGCAGAGTGTTGCAGCAGGCCAGGGAGGCTGAAAATGGGGCATGTGGGTGGGGGGGCGCACAGGGCCTCCACGCGACCCATTTTTGTCCAGCAAAGTGCTGCAGGAGGACTGGATTGGACTGGATTACACTTATGTGACCTTGAGTAAGTGCCTGATCTGGATAGAAAACAAGCAACATCTTATGTTAATGCTACAGTCTAATGCCAGATTTTACATACCATAGGTCCATTTAATCCACAATCCACAATCTATAATTGACAGCCATTTCTATTTACTATTCTGGAAATTTACCTCTGCTGTTAGATTTTGTATTATCATGTAATTTATGCTGTTGTATTTTTATTATTAGTTGAATAATAAAAATACAATAGTATAAATAGTTTTTTCTGCCTGGAAAAGCAATTTACTATTAACCAATGGGTATAAATTTAGAATAAAAGAATTAGTGCAGTATGAAGAATAAGTAATAAATGTTTGCCAGTAATATCTGGTAGAAGAGATAGGAAAATGGTTATAGTAAAGAACTGTGGAAAGAAAGAAGGGGGGAAAATGCATCTTGAGCCTGTGTCAAATGCCCACCATGGCCACGCCCACTCCAGCCACACACACACCCCTGGCCTTCCAAGGTCAAACACCTGATGCGGCCCTCAATAAAATCGAGTTTGACATCCCTGTTCTAGCTGTTGGCTATTCCTGCCAGATTAGATGATGAAGGGACTGGAGGCTAAATCGTATGATGAATGGTTGTGGGAACTGGGTGTCAGAGTTCCAAGGAATAGCCCCAACAAAATAAAGCCCCGGGGCCTGAGGTTCCTCAAAGTTCCAATTTATTAGAGATGTCATGTAGGCACATCTGGGAAAACCCGAATCTGAAAGCTTCTAGGTTTCCCCCACCCAGCTAAAAGTTCACAGCCCTGCCCCACACCCACAAATTCATCACATTGTCCAATCAACTCTTCACACTCCACTGGATACAATCTTCAGGCAGTCTCCATCAGACACAGGCAAAAGTCAGGCAAAAGTCCTTGAGTACAGAATGTTGTTATGACTAACTTTCTCCCACTCCAACAACACCCCCCCCCCCAACTTCCTCAGCTAAAATATATGGCAGTTCAGAAGCAAAAAGAAAACTGTCTTCCAAAACTGACAGGCTTCCCCACTTCAAGAAAGGAACGCATCCTGGGACAAGACTGAAGTCAGGGGTTAACACAATTAGCATATTAACCCCCCCCCCCGAGGACCCTTAGACTTATCAGGGAATTTATCATGAAATTGCCTAACTAAGGTGTCTGCCTGAACATTCCAACTCTTCACCCACGTGGCTTCAGACAAGGGGTACCCCTTCCAATGAACCAAATATTGCAAATGTCCCCTCCGCAATCTAGAGTCCAAAATCTCCTTCACCTCATAATGAGTCTCACCCTGCACCACAGTCAGCTTTGGGGGAGCAGCAAGTTGAGGTCTCAATTTAGATCCCACAGAAGGCTTTAACAGGTTGCAATGGAAAACAGGCTTATTTCTCCTGATTCTCCCTACGGTGCTTCCTCAGCCTCCTGGCCAGAAAGTATTTCAGTTCTGCCTTGAATGTTCTTTTAATCCAGCAGAGTCCCTAAGAGACGGCCAGGTCACTTGGGAACTGAAGGGGGAGACAAAAGGAGGCCCGGGGGTTGGGAAAGCAGTACCAGCAAAGTCACCCTGAACTCAACCATCCGGATATTTGCCTGACTTTCCCACCCCGGGTTGATCTGAGCCAACTCTGAGGTCCAGGGGAGCCCCATTCCCATTTGAGCTGCACTGATCCTTTCCAGGAAAGGGCTTCTTTTTTGCAATTTAGTCTTGATTAACAGAGTTGGAAGGTCATCTACTCCAAGCAGGAGGCCCTACACCATTTTTGACAGATGGCAGTCATGCCTCTTTTTGAAAGCTTACAGTGATCAAGCTCCCACAATTTCTGAAGGCAACTTCTGTTCCATTGATTAATTGTTTTCACTGCCAGAAAATCCCTTTATTTTCTCTCCTTGGTCAGTTTCC
Organism: Masticophis lateralis; assembly: GCA_030761175.1. Classification (NCBI taxonomy): domain Eukaryota; kingdom Metazoa; phylum Chordata; class Lepidosauria; order Squamata; family Colubridae; genus Masticophis; species Masticophis lateralis. The sequence continues at coordinate 281,835 of JAUDYJ010000015.1, read as the reverse complement.
AAGGAGAGAGTCCTTGAATCTCTCCTTGGTCAGTTTCCATCCATTGTTCCTTGTCTGGCCTTCGGGTGCCTTGGAAAACAGCTTGACCCCCTCCTCTCTGTGGCAGCCCCTGAGATATTGGGACAGTGCTATCCTGTCTCTCCTGGTCCTTCTCTTCACTAGACTAGCCATGCCCAGTTCCTGCAACCGTTTATTGTATGTTTTAGCCTCCAGTCCCCTCATCATCCTGGTTGCTCTTCTCTGCACTCTTTCTGAGTCTCAACCTCTTTTTTACAGTGTAGTGACCAAAACTGGATGCAGTACTCTAGGTGCGGTCGCTTTATAGAGTGGTAGTAATACTTCCCTTGATCTTGGTTGCATCCCTCTGTTAATGCAATTTAGGATTCCCTCATCTAAGTCGTTTATTTTTTTGAAAGGTATACAATTAATTAATGGTTAATTAATTTGTAGCATAGGGTCTCCTGCTTGAGCGGGGGGGGGGGGGGGGGATAGAAAACCTCCAAGGTCCCTTCCATCTGTTTTATTCTGATCATATTCTGGTTTTTATTTTGAGCCTTTGTCTTAGGTTGGGAGTTGGGTGGCGTACATATCTAATAAACAAGAAAGAATAAAGCTTTGGAATGTATGCCATTACATTGTCCTGTGTCTTAATTGTATTTTACTTGCATTTACATTTGGAGTTTGTGTTTTACTTGCATTTACATTACAAGATGGAGAGCACCTTGGGGCTCCCAGGCAGCTGGGAACCATGTGCCCGGGAGTCTGTCCTCAGCAACCCCTCCCAAAATCTCCTTGGAGCAAGGGCCCCTTTCCTGGGAGGAAGAAGGACCCTCTGCAGATCAAATCCCCTTCTGCCCTGGGCTAGATCCCGATTTTCTCCTCCCCCCACATCTGCCCCAATGGGGAACAGTTTGTTCCAAAGGGCTCAGCAATCAATGATCAAGGGTGACCTCCTCTCTCCCCACCCCCACCCCCCCATTTGCCATTCTCAGGAGCTGCTCCAAAGACAGCTGGCTCCAGAGGGAAGCCTCCTCTTGGGAGATGGAAGGGGCCATTTGTTCAAGTGGAACCCAAGAACAGGAGCAGCTGGTGGACTCCCTGCGGCTGTTGCCCATCGAAGAAGAGAAGAAGTGGGGCGGTGTGCGAGGCCTCTGTCCTCAATTCCAGCTGCCTTCTCTCCTCAGCACAACTAGGGCCTGGCCTTGGCTCCCCAATCTCCTAGGCAGCCCTCGGGAGTAGGGGCTGCTCTTCTCCCAATGGGCTCTTTAGCTGCCAAGTTCCTCCTGCCCACCGTCAGCAGCCTGGCCTTCCTCCCCACCGTCAGCATAGCAGCCAAGAGGCAGTTCCACATGGAGGCCATGGTCTACTTCTTCACCATGTTCTTTGTCTTGGTAAGTCCTCCTTCCCACTAACCCATTAACCAAGAATTCTCATTCATAAAAAAGAGAGAGGGTGAGTGTGTATTCTTGGATGGAAATAATGTATGTAACAGCTGCCTGCTTTTCTCCCTCTGTATCCTTTTCTCACAACATGTTTGGCTGACCCACATCACAATGCATGTCTGAGGCTTGTTCTTTTTGTTGTAACAGACTACAATTGTTAAACTCTGGAGACGATTATATATTTTGAACCAAGTCCCAGTTCAGCCAGGGACCTTTGCCTTTTGTGGCCTGAAAAAAGCAACAGTCGGGGGAAAAATCCTTTACACACAAGAAGGGAAATGCAAAATACCAAGGATAATTTTCAGAGAAGGTTTTGGTGCCAGTAGAAGCAACCAGGTATTGCAGGATTTTCTTAGGCAGTTTCAAGTTTTTGTGGAAACCATTCCATCTCTCTCTCTCTCTCCTTCCCCCCTCTCTCTCACACACATCCATCTATCTCCCCAGTGTATTGGTTAGAGCTCTCTTCCAAGACAGTAGTCTGCACATCTGACATCCCAAAAATGGAATGGAAAACTGTTAACATGTGGTTTCTGCATAGTGCTGACTACTTTTTCAGCATCTGTATCTACACACTTCTTACTCTGATGAGTCTTTGTTTGAGTGAATATCAATCAAGACACCAGACTCTTTATTTCTAAATAATGCCTATGGTCCAGGTGGGCCAGAAGCATGCAAGTCTAATTAAACGATTAAAAAAAAAAAGTCAGTCGAGGCAAGGAGCTGGAGGGCATTCAAGTTCCGCATGGGTTAACATTCTTGTTTCAAAGAACTGCTTTCAGTGTTTAATGATATAAATTGCAAAGAATCTTAAAACTTTCCTCCGTCCTCTGATGCTATAAAGCTTTTGTCCACAGATAATCAGGATCTTTACTGCCATGGCACCAACTCTCTGGAATAGCCTGACAAAGTAAAGGGGGGGAGGGGGTGTTTAACTGCTTTTCAAACAAGAGGATTCGGATGCAACTTTTTAAAATTACTATGTTTATTACAGAAACCCTGGAAATAAACAAACCACTGTTTCCCACCAGGTCTGCCATGCCTGCGAAGGCCCCGGGCTCACCTTCATTTGTTTCATGAAGTACGATCTCCTGCAATACTTCAGCATCTTTGGAACTGCTTTATCCATGTGGGTCTCACTGATAGGTAAGCCAGAAGGGCTGCTTCTTTTGAGTGTGTGGGGGGGAGGGGCATTAAAGACACCTGAAGGAGTAGGGAACAACCCAAACTGCATAGGAAATCTTTGTGATATCTCTCTAGTCTAGAAGACCTCCAAGGTCCTTTTCAACCCTGTTATTCTGTATTGCGAAAAAAAACACACAAAACAAAGCAGATAGTGGAAGTGACCCCCCCCCCTCAGATGGAGTGCCCTTATCTCTCTGTAAGCCAAAGCCAGGACTTGAGTCAGGTCTTCACGGTCCATCTAAAGGGGGTCAGAGTTGGGGCTGTTCAGATAGCATTGCTTATGAGACGGGACCTGGGACATGCCGCTTCTCTCTGATCACATAGGAAGGAAGGAAGAACCGAAGAGGGACACTGGGTTCAGTGATGGGTTCCTCCTGGTTCGGCCTGATTCGGCCGAGCCAGTAGCGGTGACGATATGATGTCACTGAACTGGTTCTCTTTGTTCGGGAGCTGGGTCCTCCCCCCGTGTTATTCTTACCTTTTATTTGGCCCCGCCCCCAATCTATTCGCTGCCTCCCGAGTCCCAGCTGATTGGTTAGAAGGAAAAAAACTGTTTAAACCCTTGCTGCGGGGCTTCAAAGGGCCACCCTACAGCTGATCAGTGTTAAAAGGCAGTGTGGTGCTAGACCAGAGTGCTCGAAAAACAAATGGGTAGACCGGTGCCTTCAAAAACTAATGAGTAGACCGGTGCCTCCAAAATCAAATGAGTAGACTGGTGCCTCCAAAAACAAATGGGTAGACCGGAACGCTCCAAGAACAAATGGGCAGACCAGTACAGCTCTGCAAGCAGTTAAAAGCCTGGTCAACCAGTACCTCTGCTAAATCCTAAAGAATTGTCACATGACCATCAAACCACGCTCACAAAATAAGCCACATCCACAGAACTGGTAGTAAAAAAATTTAGAACCCTGATTGGGTTCTGTTCCAGGCTTTGGCCATCTTCTTGTCAGAAGAACTTCCCTTGTCAGTCTTACTTGGCAGACCAGACAAGGAATATGACCAGATGAGTTCCTTCTATTTTATTATAAATCAACCTTAATAGAATCTTGGAAGTCTGAAAATACAAGCCACCCCTCCCCCCCTACCCATCTCCTTTCCAATCCAAGAAACCTGGAAGGGTGTCTTTTTCTGGGTCTCTTGCCCCACCTACTGCCCAACTGCCGGCTTTGTAGTCTCTTATCCAGCCATCTCTTGGCCCTGCCTCCCAAGGTCTTTCTCATGTACAATCCTGCCCATGGCCAAAAGGCCCTTTGAGCACTGCGGGTTGTGTGTCAGTTACTCTCTTTCCTGGACTAACAGCCCCTACTCACAGTCACTCATGTCCTAGTCACTTCCCATCTTGACTATTGCAACATGCTCTACATGGGACTGCCCTTGGAGAGTATCTAGAAGCTCCAGTTGGTGCAAAATGCCACGGCCTGCATGGTTTTGTGCAGACCCCGGTGTATATATGTATCACTTCTCCTCCGGGAGCTGCATTGGTTGACGATTTGCTTCCGGGTACAATTCAAGGTACTGGTTGTCACCTTTAAAGCCCTTCATGGCTTGGGACCAGGTGATCTGAGGGACCGTCTCTTGCCGGTCACATATACCCGACCCACCAGAGCAGGGAGGCACGGAATGTTGCGGGTCCCATTCCCAAGGGAGATACATCTGGTGGGACCCAGAAAAAGGGCCTTCTCCGTGGTGGCTCCCTCTCTCTGGAACATTATACCCCCCGAGATTAGTTCTGCCCCCACTCTAACACTCTTTTGGAAGATGCTGGTTCTGCCAGAGGGCCTGGGGAACCCAGTGGGATGGAACCCATTAAATCACTTGTGTGATCTGCTGTCGCTGGGGTGGGGGGTGATTTTGTTACATTGCACTATATTAATTTATTTGTTAATGTTTTTGTTATTTTTATTGTTTTAAATGTGGTTTTATATTCTGTAAACTGCCATGAGCGAATAGGCAGCAATATAAATTCAATAAATAAATAAGTAAATAAACCCCACTTGTGACATATATTTACATTGATACTTGGGAGAACTCTGGAGAGGAAATCATTTGGAAAGCTGTGCTCTGAAGTCTCAGGAAGCAGGCCTGTGGGCCAGGTGGCTCTTTCTTTTTGGGACGAGGGATTGGGTAATTTTGGTGGTGTTTCAGATGCAGCCCATGGGCCATAAGTTGCTGCCCCAGCTTTGTGCCATGTAGGGTTTTGGGAGTGATAATATGTCTACCCAAACAGATTTAACAGATTAAGAGAGTTGGAAGGGACCTCATAGGTCATCTAGTCCAACCCCCCGGCCGCCCAAGCAGGAGACCCTACAACATTTCTGACAGATGTCAGCCCAGTCTCTTCTTGAAAGCCTCCAGTGATGAAGCTCCCACAACGTCTGAAGGCAACTTCTGTTCCATGGGTTGATTGTTCTCACGGTCAGGAAATGTCTCCTTATTTCCAGGTTGAATCTCTCCTTGTTCAATTTCCATCCATTGTTCCTTGTCTTCAGGTGCTTTGGAGAATAGCTTGACCCCCCCTCCTCTTTGTGACAGCCCCTCAAGTTTTAAAACCATAGAGCACATCATGGTTTTCTTCTTTGGCCTCCCTTTCTCCTACTGGCTCCACTAAAACAGCAAACAAGATCGAACCCTGTTTTTTTACATCAGGTGAAGTAGGGTGCTGTTCCAGGGAACCTTTAAAAGTGTTCTGGTACGAGTTGGAATTTTAAATGAGGTTGTACTTCAATTCTTATCATTTTATTAGCCCTGGCAGAGTTTGATGAACCCAAACGATCAACTTTGGTGATGTTTGGAGTGCTTACCATAGCTGTCAGGATCTACCATGACCGATGGGGATATGGTGTCTACTCTGGACCGATCGGCACAGCAGTTCTTGTCATAACAGTCAAATGGGTAAGGCCACATCTTTGTCGCAGTACAAAAGGGCTGGCACATAAGGGTCACTTCAACTGAAACCTGAGAAGAACTTCAGAATAAAAATTAAGAATAAAACCATGCCAATTTCAGGGAGGGATTAGTTTCCTGATAACAGTGGACAGGATACTCCCAATCACTGCTAACTGCCATTCTCTTACAACAGTGTCCTACTGTGGCTTCATGCATGGACTGGGCACCATTTGTAGCTTTTGCAGGTGTCCGCTGAGGAATTCCATCATGGTCAAACTAGAAGCAAAAACAATCACCTCAACAATAGAAGGAAAAGGCCTTTCAGCCAAATATGAATACATCCCATTGTTAGTGGGGGGAAAGGGCACAGGAGAACTGGAATAAATTTCAAAATGATCTTGATGGGACCAAGAAAAGTATGATAATCAGAGGGATGGTGAAGAGAAAATGAAGTCCTGGAGATGTTTCACCTTTAGAAAAGAGAGCTGGAAGGTGGGGGGGGGGGGATTATGGTATTCTACAATTATCTGAAAAAATGCTGTTAGTGAGGAAGGTCACCATCAATGTATTTTCCAGAATAATGGATTTAGGTGATAGGAAGCAGATTATGTTGGCAGAGGTGGAAGGAATTTCTAACAAAAAGGGCAATTTGAGTCTGGAAGTATAATTCCTTCTTTGAATGTCTTCAAGTGGGAACCAGTGATGTCCAGGATGTTTCAGTGGGAGGCCTGCAAAGAGCAGTGGGGCCTTGGGGGGCCCTTTCCAACTTGAGGACTTCATAAATTAAGAGATAAATTGGGTCCTATCCCCATTCCCATCCCTAGCAAAATAGAATGGAAACTGAACTTTCTTTCAGTTTCTTTGCAGGTAAGAAAAGATCCTAACCTGGCAAACCCATTGAACTCATTTCAGCTAGACAAGCATAACATTATATTCTAATAGGATTTGGAAGGATACAAAATATATCACTACAAGCAAAACTGTGTGATGGGATTCTTCCTGTGTCACTAGGGTTTAAAATTAAACCGTGGTGACTGGAGAAAGTCCAATCTCTGTAATCTCTCTTCTCTCCAGCTGCAAAAGATGAAGGAGAAGAAAGGGCTGTATCCAGATAAGAGCGTCTACACGCAGCAGGTTGGGCCCGGCTTCTGCTTTGGAGCCCTGGCTTTGATGCTGAGGTTTTTCTTTGAGGTAGGTAAGGTTGTCTGATCAAAATGCAAAAGAGAAAAACAACAAGGAGACATTTCCTGACCATGAGAACAATCAACCAATGGAACAGAAGTTGCCTTCAGAAGTTGTGGGAGCTTCATCACTGGAAGCTTTCAAGAAGAGACTGGGCTGCCATCTGTCAGAAATGGTGTAGGGTCTCCTGCTTGGGCAGGGGGGCTAGACTAGATGACCTACGAGGTCCCTTCCAACTCTGTCCATCTATTAATATTCTGTTAACTCAGAGCAAGCAAAAAGCCATTTGGTTTCTAGGCCAGCACCTTAACCACTACTTTGTTTAAAAAGGAAGAAGGAATGTCAAAATTACTTTTAAGAATTGCTTGCAAAACAGGATTGGAGAAAACAAACTTGTAAAGCTGCAAATACCACAGACACCATTTCAGAACAATGCAAAAGACAAGAGAGGTTGTAGCAAATTACAGTCTGAGATGGACCTGTTAGTAGGAAAGGAGACTAGAATGAACAGTAATACTTTGCAAGATGCATCAAACCTGAAGTCAAAATGTTTGTTAGTTATTTGCACAAGGCGAAGCGAGGTGAGCAGCTGGGTGTGACAAGGAGTGGCTGGGATGGGAGGGGCGAGGCATGGCTGGCCGTGGCAAGGAGAGGCCAGATGAGATGAAGTGCCCCTTGATGTTGAATTGGCTATGCCCACCCAGTCACATGACCATCCAGCCAGGCCTACCCAGCCGGACAGGGAACTGGTTATTAAATGATTTGAATCCCACCACTGGTTAAATGTTTTCTGCATATGGATTTTGGGCAGCTGGATGACGTTTTTTTCTTTCATTCCACAAATGCAGTAGAGATCCAGAATATGAAGAGTAAAATGCAGCACCCAGATATGGCTTTGTCAATGCTGATGTGACCAATTCTGTCTTTTCCTAGGACTGGGATTACACCTACGTGCATAGCTTCTACCACTGTGCTCTGGCCATGTCTTTTGTCCTCCTCCTGCCCAAAGTGAACAAGAAAGCGGGCAACGGGGGAGCTCCTGCGAAATTGGACTGCTCAACTCTCTGCTGCTGCATGTGAGGACTCGGCCCCTGGAATGAAGGATCAAGGGACCTTTTCCAGGCCTGCAGATGCAGCTAAAAGCAGTACCATGGGCACCGTTTGGTAGGTCTGAATTTTGCAGCCTAGCCAGTTCTGGATTCCTGAATACTCAGATGCTTGGCTCAGCTCAGATATTATGCACATCTGCTTTGTTCTTAAGTGATTCGAATAGTAGGGCCTCAAGTTGGCTTCTGAAGTGCCAGGTGCTTATAATTCTATTAAAGGACTAGTGCACTACAATGATTCTCTTTTACCTTTGCAGGCCAAAGTTAAACACACCAGGTTACTGAAAGAAAGACAAGGCTTCCTTCTGCAGACTGGCCCCAATTCAGTTCTTACAGAAATCAATTAATGCCCTGGTGTCTGGAGCCTTAATCAACACTTGTTCACCTGCTCCGAGGGGTGCTTTGGAAAAAGGGGAATGTTCAGCCAGCACAAAATACATTTGCTAGACAATGTCCCCAAGGTGCTTTTTCAGGAGGCAACTGGACTTTCTTGTTTTTTCTTTTGAAGACATTTCGCATCTCATCCAAGAAGCTTCTTCAGCTCTGACTGGATAAGGGGGAATGGAAGGATTTACTCCTTGCAGACAGCTGGTCATTTGCATCCTTTTAGAGGGTCGTTGAAGCACTTGAAGGGTTATCTGTTTAGCTACAAATTTGGGATGAACACCCTTGGAATGGTGTGGGAGTAGGAATCAATTTCCAGAGGAAAAATTGCAGACTACAGGAACCAGGAGTTCCACTCAGGTGACCCTGAGGACATAGATAAACCTCCAGGTGCTTCAACGACCCTCTAAAAGGATGCAAATAACCAGCTGTTTGCAAAAAATATAAATCCTTCCATTCCCCACTATCCTGTCAGAGCTGAAGAAGCTTCTTGGATGAAAAATGAAACGTCTTCAAAAGAAAAAAAACGAAGTCCAGTTGCCTCCTGAAAAAAATATCTTTGGGACAACCATGACCTGGATGACTGAGAATCTCTAGACATTTGCTAGACAATGTTTGATGTGTCTACTGGTGATCATATCACACCTGACACTGCTATCTGCTCTGTTTAGTAAGGTGCTCAGCCTGCTTACAGCTCTTAAGTTCTCCCCTTTCTGAAACCAAGAAGTCTGAAGCATAACCTGGACTCAGGTGAATCTCCCTGTTGTTCTTGCTCTATATGCTTATTCATGAGCAGGGGTTGGGTGAATCTGACCATCTGAGCAGACCACTTCCATGTGGGAAATTTCTTCATCAGAATTGAGATTGACTGCCTGATGCTACCTTCACTCAGGCTCCTGGGCCAATTGGTGTCCTATTTCGGTAGTTTTCTTTTGTGTATTCTTTTAGGATCTGAATTTTTAGCGATGCTCCTATTGTACGGTATCTCAGACACATGCCATACAGGATTTTATTCACAAATGCAGCAATTACTGAATCTAAGAGTGTTTGCTTCTGGCAACATGGGAAGTGTTAGATATGAAATCTGAAACAATTATATTTGCTCCTGAATTGCCTCTATTGTTGCCATTTTTTTCAAGAGGCAACTGGACTTTCTGGCTTTTCTTTCAAGCCATTTTGCTTCTCATCCAATAAACTTCTTCAGCTCTCTGAAGGATGAAAAATTAAATGCAAAGGGCCCAACAAGCATCCCTGCAGCTTCAGCCCTTCACACCAAGGCTGGGCACCGACACCAATTCCCTTCCGCAGCTCCGCACCCCTTCCCAGGACAGAGGCTGCCCCGCTTGGAAGGAAACCCGGGCAGCGGAGGCCGAGGAGGCTGCTTTCTGTACTGGCGGCTCTCCCACGTGCCCTGCCTAGTGAGCGAGGCGGTGAGGTTAGCACAATGCAATGCGTATCAGTGCAGCTGGGTCCGCCTAATCCACCCATCCCCCAGCCACCTCCCTGCCCCTCAGATGCTGAATAGGCAGACTCAGCCAACCTGCACCAAAAAGCTAAGCCAGCAGGCACAGAGGCACCTTGATGCGCTCCCTACTCTGCCACCAGCCCGGCTTGCCAAACCTTTGAGAAATTCCAAAGGTGCTTTTTTCAGGAGGCAACTGGACTTCCTTGTTTTTTTCTTTTGAAGTCATTTCACTTCTCGTCCAAGAAGCTTCTTCAGCTCTGACAGGATAGTGGGGAATGGAAGGATTTATATGGATTTAAGCAGCTCTGGCCATGTGCAGAATAACTCTTGCTTTGCCCTGCCAACCTTCCCCACTGCCTCCCTGAAGTAATTCTGAGCAAATTGGCTTTCAACCCCTTCCTGCAAAAGCTCCTTCCTGGAATGTGACTGCTGGAATCCTGGGCCTGGAAGTCAGTGTCAAATGTGTTTTGCAACACACACACACACATTTCCCTCTTTGTTTTCGGAACCAGCAGACCACAGTGAAAAACCTCAAGGGCAAAGTGCTTCCATGGCTAAATTTGTGGCATAAGTCCTGCCAGAAAATAAACAGCATCTTGTATTAATAACCATCTTGGGATCCTTGGCACCCTGACCCCAAAAAGAATTCCAGGACCTAATCCAGTAGCTGGTTCTGGAATAGCTCCAAAGGCTGTTTCTGGAACTGTTATTTCCACTCAATATTAATTGAACTTTAGCCTGCAACTGTGCAAAACGCAGATGTGGGGCTAAAAAAAGAGGCATCTCAGAGTAGGAGGAGGGTGACCCCTCTCAGCACATGCCCTAGTCCCCTACTGGTTTTTAAGAGCAGCCTGATGGTTGGTGGAGGTTCTGATGTGGAGGGCATTTCTTCTATTGTTTCAACAATAATTACCAGTTATTGTTCTGGATGCAAAGGCAGAATGGGGGAGATGAATGGTGCCATATTCACTCCTTTAAAATAGGGACTAGCTGCAGAGCTGATTTCCTCTCAGTAGCCCCTGATCAGAGAGAACCAAGAATGTAGATCTTGTGGCATTTGGTGCATAAAATCCCTTTGAGAAGCTCATGCCAGGCAGAACGTACATTGTTCCATGCGATTGCAAACGTTTGCAAAGTGGAATGGAAGCCACAGGGCTTTTCAAAGTGGAGAGCATACTAGACAGCTGCCAGCAAAGATTGGAAGGGCCTCATTTGGCATCTGAACTTTGTTAGGTATGTATGGACGCTGAAGAACAGTGGTTGTCCAAAGCAGCCCAGATCCAGGAGGTGCACTAGAAGGAGTCACTGCAGAAACTAGATGCCCTGCAGCCTACCTGGTGACCATAATTACTGCCGCTGATGACCACCCTTGTGGTATATGGGAGGATACCTAACCCTTACCGAGAGCAGAGATTAGAGGTAGGTAGGGGTTTATACCAAATGGAGGAACGTGGTTTAAGGCTGGAGGCCTGTGGTTGTCTTGCCAAAGCCCCCCTCCAAATGCACCCTAGGTCAGCTGGGCTGAGAAAAGCAAGCAGCCCAAGCAGTGGTGAAATCCAAATTTTTTTACTACTGGTTCTGTGGGTGTGGCTTGGTGGATGTGGTGTGACTTGGTGGGCATGGCAGGGAAAGACTGCTGCAAAGTCTCCATTCCCACCCCATTCTGGGGCCAGCCAGAGATGGCATTTGCCGGTTCTCCGAACTACTCAAAATTTCCGCTTCCGGTTCTCCAGAACCTGTCAGAACCCGCTGGATTTCACCTAAGCCCAAGGTGTCTCCAGTCCTAGCTACCACCCCACCCCAGCCATCAGGGAACCTTCCTCACAAATGTTGAATTTATATTTACTGACGAAGAAATAAATGCAAATATAAATTCAACACAAAATTGCAAGTGACTGCCTGTATATTCAGGTAGACATGGCTGCCCTGACAGAACCAGGGGTAGGGTGGGGGGAAGCACTTCCTCACAAATGGAAATGTCATTCTTCCCTAACATTGCCATCTTGTCGGAACAATGAGTGTTGCAGACAAACCCCAGCCAGAAAAGTTGCCCCATGAGGGTGCCAGGCTGTGCCCTCAGGACTCAGTGCTACTCCCGATTTTGTGTTGCACAAACTGAGGAAGATGTGGGAATCCTGCATCCCCACAAAACAAAGCAAAAGAATTAAGAGACCACCAGCACGATGGCTCTGGACTTTGGCTGTACTTCAGGTGAGTGGGGCAGTGAGTGGCAGTAGCTCTGCGTTATTCCATCCACACTCAGCTATTATGGCTGACCTGTAACCCTGTGACAACCAGCTGGAATCTTGCCCCAAATCCACTCTCCCTCAGTTTTAGACTGGACTGAAGTGGAATTTCTCAGTGAGAAGTAATCACAGCGTGGGGCTCGATTGACTTTTTGGCCCAGTGGATGTCTTTCTCTACCATACTGAGTGCTACTTAATGGGTAGCACCCAGTATGATAAAAGTGAGGTGCTCTCCCCACCAGGCACAGCCCCAGGGTCAGCACACAGTTCATTTAAACCCAGCTGCCTGGTTGCACAAGGGAGAGCAGAGCTGTGGGTGATGCAGTTGCAGGTTACTCAATGCCTTGATCAGGCTCATGGCTGATAACTTGGCCTTGCACACCCTGGGTTAAATCAGAGACCCTTTTGGGCTGGAAGGGATCTTGAAGGTCTTCTAGTCAGATTCCTGCCTAAGGTAAGAATCTCATACTATCCTGGACAAATGATTGTCAAATCTTTTCTTGAAAACCTCCACAATGGACCACCTCCGGAAGGCAAAGCTGCTTCACTGATAAAATTGTTCTGTCAAGATTTCTTTATTTCCAGGTTGATTCTTTCCAATGAGCTTCCATCCATTCTTCTTGTTGTTCAGAATGCTGCCAAAAATAAACCCACTTCCTCTTTCCTGTGGCAGCTTTTTAAATATTAGAAAATGATTATCATGTCTCTCCTAAGCCTTCTCTTTGTTAGGCTAAACAAAGAGTTCCCTTAGTGGTTAATCATGCAATTTAGCCTCCAGACCTCTGATCATCTTTGTAAAGCGTCACCTTACCTCCCTGACTCTGCCTGGGATTTTCCCACTGGCCATTTTACTGCTTACATACACATTGTTGAGAAAAGAGTTGGCTCCTTCTTGGTCCTTTTCATTGACAAGAGAATGTTAACTATCACCCGGAAGATGGCCTGAAGGACAGACCCAGATGACACTGCTTGCTTCAATCACTGGCCCAGTGCCCTGGCTGAGGAATCCTCTTGTGCAGGGATCCTGGAGTGAACGCAAGATCTGCACACAGAAACTAGGCATTTCCTAGACTCATTACAGTGTTAAAACAGGGTTGGCCCTGACGTTCTCTTGGGCTACAATCTCTCCTTCTGGATGTTTTCCTGCTGTGATCCCGAAGTCCTCACACAATGATCAGCAGCTGACATGAAGCTGTTGAAGTGCCCTGCAGAGTTTGGGGTATTGGTTGACCTGGATGAGCTTTATCAGCCTGAGTCCTATGCTGTTCTCCATCGACCCTGTCCTGGCCGTGGCTGGGATAGAAAGATTCCATATAATGTTTGTAGACCCGTATGTCAAACCTATGGCATGTGTGCCACATATTGGTGGGCATGCGAGCTCAGCTCCAGTGCGCATGTGTCTGCTGGCCAGCTGAATTCCGGACCTTCTGGGCCCACTGGAAGTAGGGAAACAGGCTGTTTCTTGCCTCCAGACAGCTTCTGGAGGGGTGGGGAAGGCCGTTTTCATCTCCAGAAAGGCTCTGGAGGCTGGGGAAAGCAAAAAACAGGCCTTCTACTCCCACTGGAAGTTGGCAAATGGGCTGTTTCCAGCCTCCGGAGGGCCTCCAGGGGGTGGGGAAGGCCGTTTTCATCCTCCCCAACCTCCTGGAAAGGCTCTGGAGCCTGGGGGTGGGGGGGAAGAGAAACGTGCCATCGCATGCCAGGAGCAGGGGTGAGGGGGTTTGCACACATATGCACAGGGCCGGGGCACAGAGTTATGGATGTGGGCACGCATGCCCGTGACACCCCCTCCCCCCCGCTGCTGGCACGCGATGGCAAAAAGGTTAGCCATCACTGCTATAGACATTCTCAGTCATCCAGGTCATAGTTGTTCCAAGAGGGCTTTTTCAAAAAGCAACTGGACTCTGCATTTCCTTTTCCTTTCAAGGGAAAACAAAATCCAGTTGCGTTCTGAAAAAGCACCTTGGGGATCCCATGTAAAGGAACATCAAGGAATCTTTCACAAATCAACCACAACTGCATGTTCAGTCTGTAAATTCACCTAAAATAAGCAAGCTGTTCTGTAATACTCCAAAGCAGGGGTGAAATGCTACTGGTTCGCACAGGTTCCGGCGAAACGGTAGTGGCAGTGGCACGTGGTTCGGTGAACTGGTAGCAGTGGCAGTGTGAAGTTCCTCCCACCAGCCTGGATGTCGTTACTTCCTGGTTTTAACCAGGAAGTAACCTGTTTTTGACCCTCTGTGCATGCAGAGGGTTCAAAATTGCATGTGATGTGTGCACACAGGGGTGGAGTGTGCACTTCCGAACCCATAGGGAAGGTAAGATTTCACCCCTGCTCCACAGTAATATTCCCCCCCCCCCCCCATTACATTTCTTTTCTTATTGGCAGCAACTGAGTGGCACCATGTGAATCCCCAGTTCCCCAAATAAATTTTGTATTGGCCTCTAATTCCAACTCTGTTGTTCTAATACAAGAAACCTGGGACAGGGATGCTGCAGACTCTTATAAGCACGGATATAAGGTTTTATTTGGACTTACTATGGGTTAAGATTTGTTAAAATTGCAATTTCCTCTATTAGAAACAGCTGCCGAAATCCAGTCATTTACTTTTAGCCTTTCTCTATCCGAGCCTGCAGATCTAAAAGTGAAGCTAGGAGGTGGTTTTCTGGCACCTCCATGTCACTCGCAATTGGCCCTCCGGCCATTTTAAATAAGAAGCTGTGCAGCCCAGCCTTCCTTGCAGCTAAGTAGTCATTTATGTAATGATCCCCCACATGAGCAGCCAGCTGAGGCTCCACCTTGGCACTGCGGAGGGCTTCGAGAAAAATCCGCCGGTCTGGCTTGGCAAACCCCACTTCTTCCGAGGTTAAGACAAACTGAAAATATTGTAGGAGGTTACACCGGCTCAGAATCTCTTGCATCCTTCGATCAGAGTTGGAAACCACTGCCATGGGGATACCCTGTTGCTGGCACCACTGGAGCATCTCAATGGCACCTGGGACCAGTTCCCAGTTCTTTGGGCTGCTATAATCCCGGTAGAGTTTTTCGGCAATGGGCCAGAGAATACCACTGTCATGAATTCCGGCAAGCTGGAAGGTCTCCAAGACAACTCCGAGCCACCATTGCTTGGAGCTGAGGCCCTGGCTGAAGCCATAGTTGGGGAAATGCTTGCTATGGGATGTATGAGCTTGGGAAAAGAAGTGGTTGAGCGCCTCAGCAGGTACCTGAAGGCCAAAAGCCTGGGCCTCGGCGGAGTAACTCTGACCCACAGGAACCCGGAGCCGAAGCAGGGTGTCCTTGACATCCCAGGTCAAAAGACGAAGTCTCAGCATAACAGCTGCCTGCAGCACCAGAACAAAGAGAAAAGTGGGGCTCATCCTGACCTGTTTTCTCAGGGATTGAGCATATCCTGTTTAGCAAAGATTAGAACCATCCTAAGTTATTTGTTATTGTGAATTGCAGCTCTTGATCAGGTAACAGAACGGATAACAGAATTGGAAGGAATCTTTGAGGTCCTCTAGACTAACCCCTACTCAAGCAGGATACCCTAGAATATTTCAGACAAATGGCTGTAGTCTCTTCTTGAAAACCACCAGTGATGGAGCACCCACAACCTCTGGAGCAGGGGTGAAATGCTCCCAGTTTGGACCGGATCGCCCAATCCTGTAGCGATGGAGGCGGGTGGGTTCGGAGAACCGGTAGCAAAAATCTCTGCCCCCCCCCCCATTGCCCAGCTGAGCTGCGCAATCATCAGAGGCTTTTTTTTAATTTTTAAAAGCATTTTTTCTATAACCTCTTTGGGCGAAAAGATGTTTTTAAAAGTAAAAAAAAGAAGCCTCTGATGATTGCATGGCTCAGCTGGGATCATCAGAGGCTTTATTTAAAAAAAAGAAAGTCTCTGCTGATCAGGCAAGTCAGCTGGGATCGTCGGAGGCTTTTAAAAACATTTTTTACCACTTTTTCAGCTGAAGAGGTTGTAGAAAAAATGGTTTTAAAAGTTTTTTTTTAAAAAAGTTGGCCACGCCCATTCAGTCATATTACACCACCACCAAGTCACGCCCACAGAACAGGTAGTAACAAATTTTACATTTCACAACTGCTCTGGAGGCAAGCCATTCCACTGGTTAGGTCACTAAGGCCAGTTTCTTCACAAGCACCAAGGAAGCCCTTGTCAACATGAACAAAAGGAGACCATGATCAGCCCAGGGACTCAGCCCAAAGGCATCCTAAATCTGGACAAGCCAGACTCACAACACTCCAGAAGGGCATGATTTCACTGAAGCTAGGCCCACATGGGCAATCCAGCATAGTCTTAGGGTGAAAAGACACAATTATACAGATTAACAGAATTGGAAGGGACTTTGTAAATCCAACCCCCCCAAGCAGTAGACCCTACACTATTTCTGACAGATGGCAGTCCAGTCTCTTCTTGAAAGCCTCCAGTGATGAAGCTCCCACAACTTCTGAAGGCAACTTCTATTCCATGGGTTGATTGTTCTCATTGTCAAAAAATTCCTCCTTATTTCCAGGTTGAATCTCTCCTTGTTCAGTTTCCATCCATTATTCTTTGTCTAACCTCCAGGTGTCTTAGAAAACAGCTTGCCCCTTCCTTTCTGTGGCAGCCCTTCAAATATTGGAAGACTGCTTCCATGTTTCCCCTGGTCCTTCTCTTCACTAGACTAGCCAGGCCCAGTTCCTCCAGTTGTGTTTGAGCCTCTAGTCCCCTAATTATCCTGGTTGCTCTTCTCTGCACTCTTTCTAGACTCTCAACATCTTTTTTATAGTGTGGTGACCAAAACTGGATGCAGTATTCTAGGGGTGACCTTACTAAGGCTTTATAGCATGGTAATAGTACCTCCCTTGATCTTCATTGTATCCTTCTCTTAATGCAGTTTAGGATTGTATTGGCTTTTTTGGCTGCCGCTGCACACTGCTGGCTCCTATTTAACTGGTTGTTTTTTTAGGACCCAAGGGAGAAACTCAGGCTGGTGGTTACCCTTCCCCCATCAAAAGAAATGAAAAAGAAACCACATTAATCATATTCCCAGCGGAGCAACGAAGGAGAAAATGACCTGGAAAGATAAACTCCCCTGCCTTTCCCTGG
This sequence comes from Masticophis lateralis, assembly GCA_030761175.1. Lineage (NCBI taxonomy): Eukaryota > Metazoa > Chordata > Lepidosauria > Squamata > Colubridae > Masticophis > Masticophis lateralis. The sequence continues at coordinate 264,837 of JAUDYJ010000015.1, read as the reverse complement.
GCCAGAATCTAGCAAAGTCAGCAGCCGGAGGAGGCGGTTGTGCTCAGGGCTCCTGGAAGGGGGGCAGTTTCTCCACAGGGCAGCCCTACAGAAATCTGGCCCTACAAGCTCGGGGGTGGGGGGATTCAGCGTGTAGGAAATGGGGAGTTCGGAACTCTTCACAAGGGAATCAATCGAAGAAGCCCCCCAAGGCAGAGGGCTCCCTTAACACCCCCCATAGAGCCCCTTCACCCTCAAGGCAACAGGAGGGGCAAGAGATGCTGAGGAGGAGGTGGGGCGGGCAGGAGCAGCAACTCCGATCGGATCGCCTCTTCCACCCGCGGACTCTCCGCGCGTGGTTGGGGGCGTGTCTCTCCTTCCTTGCACCCGGCCGCCCTGTGCAACCCATCAGCAGCGCCGGAAGTGTCCCTCGGAAGGGAGGGGGGGTTTGCCCCCGCCCCCCAGGGCTGCTTCTGAACCGGGCAGGGGCGGTCCCGGCCCCCGCCCCTGAGCAGACAGGCTGCCCGGAGACCCCCATGTGGCCCTTAGGGCAGGGGTTTCGAACCTTGACAACTTTAAGCCTGGAGGACTTCAACTCCCAGAATTCCCCAGCCAGCTTTATTCGGGGAGTTGAAGTTCTTCGGGCTTAAAGTTGCCAAGGGTGGAGAGCCCTACCTTAGTGGGCAGCCGCGGGACAAGGGAGGACGCCGGCCAACCCCGGCCACCCTCTGGGCTCCAGCTGGAAGCGGCCCCTACCCGGTTCCCCAAAGAGGCGGCGGGTCTCAGGTGCCTCTGACGGCCCTGCCTCCCCGGAAACTTCGCCAAGCCCGGCTGCTCACCTGGCCTGCGCGGGCAGAACTTCCGTCTTCCGGAAGCCAGAAGTCCGGAGGGAGGTTCCGGCAGGGAGCGCCAGCCAGCCAATGCGGCTGCGCAGAGAGGCCTTTTGCGAAAATTGGCGGGAACACAGCTTCGCGCTTTCGGCTCTGGCGGGCTCTTCGCTAGGCGGTTGTCCAGAGGCGTTTCTCCCTCAGCCCGCCCTTTTGTAATTTGACAGTCCTGGAAAAATTCTGAACGAGCTCCGTACATTGAAAGGATCCATGTGACCTTCGTTACAACTTTAGAGGGAGTGGAATATTAAAACAATCCATTATAGAGGTGGAAGGGATCTTGGAGGTCTTCTAGTCCAACCCCCTGCAGAAGCAAGAGACCCTGGTCCAATCTCATCTTAAAAACCTCCAGTGATGGTGCACACGCATATTCTGGAGCGGTGGTGCCCAAAGTGGGCGGTACCGCCCCCAGGAGGCAGTGGGATGCCTTAAGGGGGCAGTAAGAGGCAAGGGGGGCGCTAGAGGCAAAAGCGGGCAACGGGGGCGCTAAGTGGCAAGGTGGGTGGCTCCCACCCTTTGACCAATGCAGTTTGTTTGTTTATTTATTTATTATATTTCTATACCGCCTTTCTCCCGCAGGACTCAAGGCAGTGTACAGTCAAGAAAAATAAGTGTTGCAGGGAGAAGAATCCGGGCTTCCTTCAATAACACCTATAAAACCTCTTTTTACTGATCATACATGGCCATATTTGTGGGTCAGCCAGGAGTTCTGTCCCTTGTGCAGTGCACGGATTTGGTGAAAAGGCCCCGTGTGAAGCTCATCCTGGAAAGAGTGGCCCAAGAATCTCCGGGGTCCCCTCCTCCTGCCAGGGAGTCTGACTGCATTGGAGGACAGAGGCAGAAAGTGGGCCAGGCTGGGCTAAATCCTCTCAGTCCTGGAAACGTGGTCAGACCTCCGGCTGACTCCTTGCCCAGAGATGGGCTGCCCCAAACTCCAAGTCATCTGGACTGTGTGGGAGACAGGAGAGAGGGGGGATTGTGTGTCTCCCCCTCTGCTCCTTTTAACCCAGGTGGCCTCTTGGACCCTCTTTCTATCCAGGGCTCTTCTCTGTCCAGAGGGCGAACATGGCTGTCTCCAAAGAGAGCAAGATGGTCCTTTCTGGAGGTTCCCCCCATTTGCCCTCTGATTCAGGGGATCCTGAAGGGGCAGATGAACCCCCAAGGAGCCTCAAGGCTCCCCGAGAGCTCATGGCTGACCTCCACAATGCTAAGCACCAGAGAGGATAAATCCTTCCGTTCCCACCGTTCAGTCAGAACTGAAGAAGCTTCTGGGATGAGAAGTGAAACGTTTTCAAGGGGAAAAAACCAAGAAATTCCAGTTGTCTTTTGAAAAGCCCCTTTGGGATGTGTGTTGAAAACGCCCCAAAGAGGGATGGTGCTTTCAGAGTCTGCTCCATGGCTGAACAAGGCAAAGGGATTAAGGGGAAGAGCCTCTCTTTGAGGCTGCCGCTCAGGTCTTGTGCATGAGCTTCGCTCTGCAAATGGTGACTGAACCCCTCAGGCCTGCTTTGCAGGAATTAAGTTTCTGCCATGAGTGAAACCCTAACTTTCTACAGTATTATTTTGAAACCAGAAATTTACTCTTCCTCCTCCATCCATTTTCCCTTTTAGAAATGGACCCTAATGAACTGCGGCCATCCAATGACAGCCCCAGACCTTCCTTGGAGACCCCTGGAAAATGACATTGGTTGTCTTTCGGGTCCAACTATTGATTGGCCTCTGCATTTTTCTCCACCAGTACAAGTAAGTTGCTCCTGATCAAGGAAGTGGCATCACCACCACCTGGGGAGCCCTAGTGCACTGAAAGCTTTTCCCAAATGTTGGTTTCTCCTAATAGGAGAAAACAATCTCTCAGGGCTGGAAGGGACCTTGGAGGTCTTCTAGTCTAGGGGTGTCAAACTCAAGGCCTGCAATGTGGTCACATCTGGGCTGCGGGGCCATCCTGGTCTATCCAATGAGAAGAGGAGATATGCCAGCAGTTTGGGGAATGGCGTCAACCATTCCCCCCCCAGGTCAACCACAACCCTGATGTTGCTCTCAATGAAATTGAGTTTGACACCCCTGCTCTATAACATTTCAGACAAATGGTTGTCAAATCTCTTCTTAAAAATCTCTAGTGATGAAGCACAACTTCTGGAGGCAAACTGTTCCAGTGGTTAATTGTTCTCAATGTCAGGAAATTTCTCCTTGGTTCTAGATTGGTTCTCTCCTTGATAAGTTTCCATTCATTGTTTCTTGTCTTGCCTTCAGGTGCTTTGGAGAATAGGTTCTTCTTTGTGACAACCCCTGAGATATTGGAACACTGCTATTAGTGTAACTCTTGTTCCCTGGTGAGTTGGCCACGGTGAGTAGGCCATGGTTAGTTGGCAAGATGTCCCAATCATTATGAAGTATTTGTTGCATAACCTGCATTAATCTATTTGCTAATATTTTGGCAAATATCTTATAGTCAATATTTAGAAGAGAGATTGGTCTATAATTTTTTGGTTGACTAAGATCCTGGACTTCCTTTGGAATCAGTGATATAAAAGCTGTCCTCCAAGATGGAGGCACTTCTCCTCCCATCTGAATTATTCTAAATAACCCCTTTAAAGGTTCCAACATTTCAACCTGTAAGCTCTTATAATAAGTAGCTGTCAAACCATCTGTACCTGGTGCTTACCCACTTTTAATTGTTTGATTCCTCAGAAGTTATTGGATAATTCATTCCATCCCTTTGCTCCTGTGTAACTATAGGAATATTCGCTTCTTGTAAGTATCTATATCTAAACCTTGAATTGTATCACCAGCGTATAACTTTGAATAAAATTCTACGAATACCTTTTTAATAATATCTTCCTTATACTCCTCTTTTCCTTTATACTCTATGGTACGTAATTTTTGTTTTTTCCTTAACATATAAGATAACCATCTACCTGATTTATTAACATTATAAAAAGTATTAAATTTGGCATATCGTAAATTAGTTGCCACCTGATCTGCCATCAATATATTAAACTGCCCTTTCAACAAGTTTATTGTATCTTTCACTTTCTTATCAGTTGGGTTCAAAATAAGTATTCTCTTTCTTCTTTATCTCCTCTTCTAACTCTTTCCTCTTTTGTTCCTTTCTACGTCTATATTTATTATTCAAATATATTAGAACTCCTCTCATATAAGCCTTACTTGCATCCCAAATCATTTCCATTGGAGTGCTCTTATGCATATTCATAACAAAAAAATCCTTCATTTGTTTTTTACATTCTTTCACATTTTCCTCATATCTAAACAAATTTTCATTTAACCTCCAAGATCTTCTTTTCCCTGATCCATCCAAACCGGACTATGATCTGATAACAGCCTTGGACATATCTTCTTTGCCCTAGAAAATAAATCATTGGTGATTAGTATGAAATCAATCCTAGAAAAAGATTGATGTCTATCGGAGAAAAAGGTAAAGTCTCTTCAGGATTTCGCTCTCTCCAAATATCTCTCAACTCCAGATCATCCATCATCTCAAAAACAGATTTGGACATCTTAGCATGACTTTGAATACCTTGAAATGGTCCTTTTTTATCTTTTTGTGTATCTAGAACTCCATTCCAATCTCCCATTAAAATAAAAGATCTATAATCCCATTGGGTTATCTTGTTATATAAAAGTTTGTAAAATTTTTCTTGCTGTTGATTTGGTGCATATACTCCACTTACAAGTGTTTTCTTTCCTTCTATTAAAAGTTCAATTATAATATATTTTCCTTGCGTGTCAGCTTCAATTAAATTAGCTGTTAAATCCTTCCTTAAATATATAACTACTCCATTTTTCTTATCTGGTGCCGAAGCAATAAAATGCGTTCCCAATCTAGAGTTTGTTAAATATTTCAGATCTTTTGTTCTAAAATGAGTCTCTTGCAAACAGATAACATCATTTTTATATTGGTTCAAATAATGAAATATTTTCTTCCTCTTTTGCAGTGAGTTTAAACCATTAACATTCCAGGTTAGAAATTTGGTCATCATTTTTTGTAACTTGAAGTTTCTGAAGCACATCCTGCAGGTCCATGGCTCTTTGGTTTTGTTCCTCCCACTACCTCCTTAATAACTTCATGGGCTTTAATTTTAAATTGTTGTTCCTTTTGTTCTTGTTGTTTATGTCTACGTGCGGTTCTTATCACTCTTTGTTCCTTTACTTCTTCTATTGGTACCAACAGCTGTTCAACATCCACTAATTGCTGTATTTCTTCTGCAGTCAGCGAGTTCATTCCTTCAGCTTGTATCTGTTTCCACCTTGTCCCGTCTTCATTTATATTTTTAGTTTCCGGAAATGGTGGGGATCCAGCTTTCAATACATTGCTATAAAAATCTTTGGCTTTCAACATTGTATCAAGTCAATATGTTGTTCCTAAATAGTTCACCACTATTCCAACAGGTATATCCCATTGGTGCTGCCGTTTTTTTAATTCATCTGCCAAAAAGGCAAACTCCTTCCTTTGTCTTATAATTTTTGGGGGGATTTCTTTCATTATTACAACCTCTTGGTCTTCCACTTTAAATCTCTTGTCATTAAAAAACTTGTATAATCTCATTTTGAATCATCCTTTTTGTAAAGTAGATCACAGTATGTCTTGGAAGTTTCCTCAGCCTAGCAATCTTGGTGTTCACACGAAATATTTTATCAATTTTCATTATAAGTTCCTCAGGTTGTCGTCCCATTATAGGTGCAAAAGCCTTTGCAAATATATCTCTCAGATTTTCTTGCTGATTTTCTTTCATTCCTTTTACTCTCAATGCAAATTCCACATCTCTATATTGAGACATTACTGCCTCTTCTTCAAACATCAATCAATTCTTTGAGCATCAATCATATCCTCTTCCAATTTTAAATTACTTTGACTAATTTCTACCACCACTTCGTCCAACTCCACAATATACTTAGCCAACCCCTGAAATGCCATTACAATATCTTCTCTCATTTCCTTATTCTTAGTATTGATAGTTTCTCTGATTTCACCCACTTCATCTGACATTCCTTCCATCCCTTTCGTTATTAGCTCCATTTTATTATTCATTTGCTCCATCTTATTATTCGTTTCTTCCATTTTGACTTCTATTTCTTTGGTTTGAGATTTTAAAGCCTCCTGTAAATCCCTCAGTGTCAGTGGTGGTTGTGATTGTAATTGTGTAGGAAATACTAAGGGTGGTATCATGCCCTGTGATTTTGACTGCTGTACTGGCAAGGCCCCTGCACTTTTGGAAACAAGAGTTTTCACTGACTTAGATGCCATTCTTAAGTCAATAACTTTCACTTTTTCACCCCTATTTAAGTCTCATCGAGGTAAGTTTTAATTTAATTTAACCCTTATATGAAAATCATTTCTCTTTTGAAAGAATCAAAACTGTAATTTTAAATTAAATTTTTCCTTTTTAGATCTTTATAATTCTTTTATCCAATCGCCGAGTCTATTAGGTATTCCTAAATGGCATATTCAGGCTCTTTCTACCATTCACTTTCACTTCCGCTTTCTCTTTCCTTTCAATTTCATTCAGACGCCATTTTTCCTCCTCTTTTAAAATAATCTCGAGGAAAGAAAAATTATTATTCCGAAGTTAAAGACCAAAACTTGCTATTTCAGTTGCTCCTGCTTCTGCTCTGCCTGCTTTTATTATTTTCGATGTTAATTATTGCTTGCTGGTGCTTACAGTGACTTGTTCTGCATTAACGCAGAATTGCCCCGTATCCGGAGGTGATTCAGACTCGAAGGGAGCTCTCACCCTATGAGTCCCAGATTGATATTCTGGGGCTTTAGGGGAGCTCTACCTCAGCCCGAAAACTCACTTTCCCTTCTTCGCCCGAAGGGGAAGCTTTCCAACCGCTGATTTTTGTGATTTAACAGATCAACGGGGCTGGCAATCAGAACTGATCGTCCACAATGCCTGCCTTGCCACCCGGAAGTCATCTCCATTTCACCACTGATTTAAATCCTGGCGTTCACACTTGCAACTTTTAACCATGGTTTGTTTTGGGAGGTTGAACTTATTGGCTAATGGTCTTTAAATCACGGGGAAACCAGATGTCCTATTATTTAGCATAGGCATGGAACACTTTTCTTTCTGCAAGGACCATATTCACACAACATAATCCTCCAGCCGTGGTAAATATCTATGCAGCCACCCTGAGACAAAAGCTGGGTATATGTGCAGCCTCCGGAGAGCCTTTAACACACAACGGATGACAACAGTCAGCCCACCTCCCCTCCTCTGGGGTTTCATCCGGGACAAACCCAGAAATCAGGATGTGCACATTTCTACCAAGAAGGGGCATCCTCCAGTCTGGGCACAACTCCTCTGTGCCACCATCTGAGCCACTTTTTTAAACTAAGAAAATTCAAAATAGAAAGAGTCTTAATGTCAATATTTCAAAGACAACAAAGAAAATGTCAAGGAAAAAAAATAAGTTTACATCAAATCTATGACTTTCTTCCTATTTCTTCAAAAATTTGACACAGAAGCTCAGATTCGCTAAAGAAACCCATATCATGTTCCCGAAAGTCCAAACCACAATCAATTTTCATATCTGAGCTTTCAATGAGTAAGAAAAAAACTGTATCTCAGAATTGTGAGTAGGACTTAATTCAGCCAGAAAATGTCACATTTCACACAGAACTCAGATTAAGAAATAATACCCATATTCATGTTCCCCAGAGTCTGGAAAGACCAAAACACACTCAATTTTCAGATCCAAGCTTTCCATGAGGAGTTAGACCAAGCTGTGTCTCAGAATTGGCAGTAGGAATAAATTCAGCCAGAAAACGTCCCTTTTGACATAGAGCACAGATTAGCTAAAGAAACCCATATACATGTTCTCAAGGGTCTGGAAAGTTCAAAACAATTTTCAGATTTGAGCCTTACATCAGAAGTTAGACAAAGCTATCTCAGAATTGACAGTAGGACTCTATTGTCAGAAAATGTCACTTTTGACACAGAGCTCTATTTGCAAAAGGAAGACATATTCATGATCCCCAGCATCTGGAAAGCCCAAAACATACTCAACTTTGTGATATGAGCTTTCCATGAGGTTAGACAAAGCTGTATCAGAATTGACAGTAGGACTCTATTGTCAGAAAACATAATTTTTGACAGTTCTGATTTGCAAAAGAGACAAAGCTTTCTCAGAATTGACAGAAACGTCCATTGATGGAGCCCCCATTAAGAATTAGCTTTATTGGCTTCCGGTGGCGCCTCCGTCGTTGTCGGCGGTCTCTTTATGACCGCCGGCCTCCCGGCGCGTTAAGAGCCGCCGCACAGCAGGCAGGCGGCTTGAAAAACCCGCTCCTTAATTGAAGGAGCGGGGAGAGCTTCTGGGGGTCAGGTTGAGCCCCCTGGGTCGCCCCAGGACCTTCTCCTTTGTCCTGGGGAAGACTCAGAGCGATGGCTCCCTATCCACCCCCAGAGTATGCTCCGCGCCGAGAGGGATCTCCGCTAATTAGTTAATTAGCGGAGCCAGACGTTGTGAGCAACACCACGACTGAACTGATAACAGAAACAAGCTGGACAAGAAAGGCAAGTGTAATGAAAGTATGATTTTTTTTATTGATTTTTTGGAGGAAGGAAAAGAAAAGGGAAGGAGAGGATGAAGAGTGAAAGTGCTTTTAAGATGGCGATAGGTCTGCTGGAAGGAAAAATGAGAGTGGAAAGTGAAAGCAGAGCTTAGTGCTGAGAGATTTTAAAAGAAACATTTTTTTTATTGAAAAAGTTTTACATTACAGTTTATTTTTAAAACCCCTTTCCCATCCCCCCCACCACCCCCACCCTATCCCCCCTATCTCTCCCCAACCCCCCCCTTGACTTCCGCTATTAAACAAAGATTAACATTCAATATTTAACAAATTTTTTAGGTGAGATCCAACTAAGAAAAAGCTATAACCTTATTTTATAACCAATTTTAACCTTTGGTAATAAAAAAAAATTTTTTTTCTTTTAAGCCAATGTATAACAATATAAATCAAATATAAAAAACTCTTAACTCTTAACAATCTATTAAAAAAAATCTAGTAAAATAATTTTGAGCATCATAAGATTTAAATTGAAGTGTCATTAAGTAATATAAATATATAACGTTAACTATAATTCCCAATATTACATATGTCACAGAAACAGCATTGGTCGCATTGGTTGATGATCTCTGGAGGGCTCGGGATAAGGGATGTTCCTCTATCCTGGTCCTATTAGATCTCTCAGCGGCTTTTGATACCATTGATCATGGTATCATGCTGCACCGGTTGGAGGGACTGGGAATGGGAGGCACCGTATTACGATGGTTCTCGTCCTACCTCTCTGACAGGTCGCAGTCAGTGTTGACAGGTGGACAGAGATCGACCTCGAGGCCCCTTACTTGTGGGGTGCCACAGGGGTCGGTCCTCTCGCCTCTCCTGTTCAACATTTATGTGAAGCCATTGGGGGAGATCATCCGTGGTTTTGGGGTGCGATGTCATCTGTACGCTGATGACACTCAGCTGTACATCTCCACCACAAACCACCCCAATGATGCCCTTGAAGTGATGTCCCGGTGCCTTGAGGCCGTACGGGTCTGGATGGGGAGAAACAGGCTCCGACTCAACCCTTCCAAGACTGAGTGGCTGTGGCTACCGGCGTCCCGGTACAACCAGTTAGTCCCATCACTAACTATTGGGGATGAATCATTGACCCCCACAGAGAAAGCTCGCAATTTAGGCATCCTCCTGGATGCACGACTGTCTTTAGAAGATCATATAACAGCCGTGGCCAGAGGAGCTTTCTATCAGGTTTGCCTGATTCGCCCATTGCGTCCCTTTCTAGACCGGGACTCATTACGCACAGTCACTCAAGCCCTCGTCATTTCCCGACTTGACTACTGCAATGCTCTCTCCATGGGGCTCCCCTTGAAGTGCACCCGGAAGCTCCAACTGGTCCAGAATGCATCTGCGCGAGTAATTATGGGAGCAACATGGTGCTCGCATGTAACACCTTTTCTACGCGAGCTGCACTGGCTTCCGGTGGCCTTCCGAGTGCGCTTCAAGGTGTTGGTTCTTACCTTTAAAGTGCTCCATGGCTTAGGACCTGAGTACTTGCGAGACCACCTGCTGCAACCGATAACCTCCCACCAACCAATACGCTCTCACAGAGTAGGCCTACTCATGGTACCATCATTAAAACAATGTCATCTGGTGGTTCCAAGGGAGAGGGCCTTCTCTGTGGGGGCACCTACGCTTTGGAACAAAATACCACCTGGAATACGAATAATCCCAGATCTTCGAACTTTCCGATGTGCCCTGAAGACCTTTCTATTTCAACAAGCAGGGCTAGGATAAACATCAAAATTCTATGCCAAGGTCTTAGTAGAATACACCAAGTTGACTTAATTTATTATTTACTGTTTATAAAATATATTTATATGTATCTTAATCTGTTCACCGCCCTGAGTCCTTTGGGAGAAGGGCGGTATAGAAATTCAATAAATAATAATAATAATAATAATAATAATAATAATAATAATAATAATAATAATAATAATGTCAAAATTAAAATCAAACAGTACATAGTACATTTCTCTATAAAATTAAATCTGAATATTAAAAATATAAGTTCAATTACATAAAATATAAAATTCAATACATTTCTCTTTTAGATTAATTCTAAATATGAAAAATATAAATTCAGTTAAGTGCTAATTGAAACTTCTTACTTTGGTATTTATTCTTCATGTATTCTACCCATTTCGTCCACTCCCTAGCAAAAACTTCATGGGTCCTTTCTTTTAGGTATGCAGAAATTTTAGCCATCTGTACAAAATTAGACATCTTCAGTATCCATTCCTCTATAGTAGGTACGTTATCCTTCTTCCAATATTGACCAATCAATAATCTAGCTGCGGTAATCATGTGTAAAATTAATCTACTGTCAGTTGCTGAACAACCCTTAACTATTCCCAACAAAAAAAACTGAGGAGAAAACTCAAGCTTCTTCTTCAAAATGTTCTGCATTACCCACCAAAGTTTAATCCAAAATGCTTTCAATTTTCTGCATGTCCACCAAATATGAAAATATGTTGCATCCAAACAATCACACCTCCAACATTTAGGTTGAACATTTGGATACATACATGATAACTTCTTAGGATCTAAATGCCATCTGTAAAACATCTTATAAAAATTTTCCCTCAAGTTCTGTGCCTGTGTAAATTTAACATTCTGGACCCAAATCTTTTCCCATGTTTCCAACATTACAGGTTCTTCAAAATTTTGCGCCCATTTAATCATACAATCTTTAACTAATTCCCCTTCTGTATCTCTTTCTAACAGTAAATTATACACTTGTTTAATATGCATCGGCCCTTTACATTTTATCTGAGTCACCAAATCTTCTTCATGTACATGGGGCTCCCCTTGGGATGCATCCGGAGGCTTCAGCTGGTACAGAATGCGGCCGTGCGGGGGATTATGGGAGCGACAGGGCGCTCCCATGTGACACCTCTCCTGCGTGAGCTGCATTGGTTGCCGGTTGACTTCCGGGTGCGTTTCAAGGTGTTGGTAATCACCTTTAAAGCGCTCCATGGCTTAGGACCAGGGTACTTACGGGACCGCCTTCTGCCACCTATTGCCTCCCACCGGCCGGTTCGCTCCCACAGAGAGGGCCTCCTCAGGGTGCCGTCAGCCAGACAGTGCTGGCTGGCGACCCCCAGGGGGAGAGCGTTCTCTGTGGTAGCTCCCACCCTCTGGAACGAGCTCCCTCCAGATCTGAGGACTATCGCTGACCTCCGGACTTTTCGTCGGGCTCTGAAGACTCATCTCTTCCAACTTGCCTGATCCCTCCTATTTTTAAACTTTTTAGAGTTTTAGAGTCTTATTTGGTTTTATATTTTCAGCCTAAATTTATATTGGTTTTAGTACGTTTTTAACTTTTGTATTTGTATTGGTTTTAAATTGGCTGTTCACCGCCCTGAGTCCGGAAGGAGAAGGGCGGTATAGAAATTTAATAATAAATAAAAAATAAATAAATAAAATAAATGTAACATTAGTCCAGTTTTCTGATCTTCTCTCCATCTTGCTTGAAGTTGAAAATACTGCAACCAGGTTAAGTTCACTCCTTCTTCCAACAGGGTATTCAAAGATTTCAAGCTCCATCTGCCCCCATCATTGAGAAGTATCTCTTTATACAACAACCCCCCGAGTGACTTTATATTTGGCATAATCTGCCCAAGATCCAACCACAAAGGTATTTTGTAATCCAATTGAAGCTGGTGCTTCTTCCAAACTCTCATCAGAGCAAGTCTTAAAATATGACTATTAAATACACTGTCTCTCTTATCTTCATAAAGTAGATATGCATGCCATCCAAATTGCAAGTCATGGCCTTCTATATTCAAAATTTCTATTTTTGTTGTTCCAATCCAATCTCCAACTTGTGTCAACACTGCAGCCTCATAATATAGATGTAAATTTGGAACTTTGAGGCCACCTCTGTCACGAGCATCTTGCATAATTTTAAGTTTGACTCTTGGTTTTTTCCCATTCCAAATAAATTTGTTTAAACTTGCTTGCCATTCCATCAAAAACTTATCATTTTTAAGCACCGGAATCATTTGAAACAAAAACAGAAATCTAGGTAGAACGTTCATCTTAACAGCTGCTATTCTACCAAGCAAAGTTAGTTGCAGCTTCTTCCATATTTCAAGATCCTTTTGAATCTTATGCCAGAGTACCTCATAATTATTTTGAAGGAGTTTTATATTGGATGCTGCAACTTGGACCCCTAGATATTTCACCTTTGTAGCTATTTCAAAGCCTGCCAACCTTTCAAGCTCATTCCTTTGTGGTTCCAACATGTTTTTAACTATCATCTTAGTCTTTTTCTGGTTCAGGCTAAAACCTGAAACCAGACCATATTCCTCTATAATGTTTTTCATCTGGACAAGAAAGAAGGCAAGTGTAATGAAAGTATGATTTTTTTTATTGATTTTTTGGAGGAAGGAAAAGAAAAGGGAAGGAGAGGATGAAGAGTGAAAGTGCTTTTAAGATGGCGATGGGCTCTGCTGGAAGGAAAAATGAGAGCGGAAAGTGAAAGCAGAGCTTAGTGCTGAGAGATTTTAAAAGAAACATTTTGATACTGAGAAGAATTAAACAAAGGCTGATTTAAACAGATTTTTTCTGGGTTTTTTTAATTAAAGTAAGAAGAACTTTCTTGGTCTTTTTCAAAAGTAAAGTAAAGTAAAGTAAAGATGACTCCCAAACCTAAAGGAAGGGGGGGCTCCCCCATGAGCCAGTTGAAGGACAAAGCTGAAATGACTGGCAGACGTGGACCTAAAAGATTTTATAACAAGCTCTTTAGTGAGCGTTGTTGACAAGATAAAAAGTTCACAGAAGAATCTTGAGGAGTTGGTCTCTGGGAAGTATGACCAATTAAGTCAAACTATTACTAAAGTAATCTCGGATCTTTCAAGTGTGGTGGTTGAAATGGGGAAGAAAGTGACTGAGATCAGCAGTAAGTTTGACTCCCAGATACAAGAAATACAAGAAAAATTTGTGGAAGCTGAGGTTCAAAATCAGAACATACAGAATAACATTATTATGCTTCAAATTAAAACTATGGAATCAGCAATTAGATTAAGAGGTATAAGAGAAAACAAGAGAGAAAATTTAAGAACAATTTGTACAAAGGCTTTTGCAGAATTATTAAAGCTAGAAGATGAGCTAATTCTTGGCAGTATAGAGAAAGTCTATAGAGTCAACTCACATGTAGCTAAACAAAGGAACTTGCCCAGAGACGTTGTTGTTTACTTTACTGATAGAAGATTGAGAGATGATATCTTACAAAAGTCCTACTCTGCCAGATTGCAAGTAGAGCTTTCTTTAGCCAGTCAGTACAAAGTAAACATTGATTAATGTTTGCCATGAGAGTTGTAAAATGACAATAAAAGGGAGCCTTCTGGATGGAGTCAGGGTGCCTTCACCAAGGTACCTTTCACCAAGGTGCCTTCCCATCAAGGCGCCCTCCAACAAGGGCCTTCCCATGAACCATCGTTCCTGCCTACGCGTCTTTGTTCATTGAATCAACATCTGGTGACCCCAACGTGATTCCTCCTATGCTTACTCGGCCGGACGAGTCCAGGTGCACCTCAGCGAACTTCGCTCCCAAAGATTCGTGAGTATGGGGGGGATATCTCAGTTCCGCAGAAGTTTCATGCACAAGAACTGAGGAAAAAACTTAAAAGTAATGGAAAGGCAGGAATTAAGTTAAAGATAAAGCATTTGTTGCCATGGAAAAAGTGTAAAGAAGCAGTAGAGGTTATGGGGACTTCTAAGGCACCGTCGCCATCTCTCTCTCTGTCTTCTGATCAGGGGGTCGCTTTCCCCCCTCCCTATTCTCAGCTAACTTCACCGGTTGCAACTGGGGTAGAAATTGTAGAAAGTCTCCAAGTTTTTCCTGTCATACAGACAATTAATCCCCAGGGACAAGCTCAATATAAGTGGAATCCTTTGCCATGTAAAGTTTTGAGAGTGCAGAGGACAGGCATCACAGAGAAAGGTTTGTGTTCCACCTATACTATGTTAAAGATAATGGAGATTAGCTCCCAGACTGATCCATTATCAGTTGCTTCTTCACAGGAGCCAGTTAGCGAGGTCAGAGCAGAATTTGGAATTGATAAACTGTCTCTTTTAACTTCTTCACCTCCAAGTTATTCTAATGTGGTTCTCTGTCCTCCTTCTTCTCCAGAATCTCTGACTTTGTCTCTTTCAGTTCCTACTGACATAGGTCAAATTGCTAATCTTTCTAACTCTGATCAGTCTTCTTTTCAAAACTTTGTGAAATCCTGTAAAAAGGATTCCTCCATGCCTGAATTATTATCTGGTCAATCTCATCAGGGTCAATTAACAGGACAGTAGATTGCAGGAGGAGAAAAACTGCCTCTTTTAACTCCTTCCTCTCCAGAATCTCTGATTTTGCCGATTGCAGACTGGGAAAAACTACCTTCTCAAAATGCTAACGCTGACTGTAAGCAAACTTTGCAATTTTTAAAAGCTACTAATGATTATACCTTGTCTGACATGCTGCAGGTCTGCCAGGAAACTTATAAAATGCATCTTTTAGCTGTTCCTATACAAAAAAGGCAGCATCCTACTGGCAATTGTTTTAAATGTGGTAATTTTGCCAGAGGCTTGGTGGAAGGAATAAAAAACGAATCTCATATGTTTCCTGAAGATTGGAAGCAAGTCTTTCTAATGATTTTGACTTCAATACAATATATTGTTTGGGACAGAGCTAAAAAGAGTATCTTTTCCATAGCCATGTCCCTTCCCCCAGTCTCTTCTTTTCCTGCAGTTCCAGCCAAAGCAGATGAGGCTGGGCTTGATTTAATCACTCAGGAAATCTCCTCTGGAAGTTAAATTGATTCCTTCTTTTCTCTGGTTTGATGGATCTTACCTCATCTCGATCTTCTTCTCATAAAAAGGTAGTTTTTGAATTTTGGTGTTATTATACTGAAACTCTTCGTAAAAATTCCTGATCAATCCTCTATTGCTCAATTGCTTTTGCTCCCCTATTAAGTCCCATGTTCTGGCACAGGAGGTGGCTTTGCTGGCTTTGATTATACCTTTCCTTCTGTGACTTTAGTTCAGCCTGTTACTTCCTTTCTTAATTCTGTATTTGAATAAGAAATCTTTTCAAGGGTTCCTTGACACTGAAGTTTTGTGATGCATATGAAAGATTCAATTCTCTACAAGAATTGGTAAATTCTTTTGCTCTGCAAGCTTAAATTTTGGATATTTATACTAATATTTGGGATTGGAACCTTCTTTTTTTAAAAAAAATATAAACTGATTTTGGATAATGGCTTTTTTCTCTTAAGTGCCTCTTTGTTTCCCCGTGTGGTGTTTTACATAATAGCAAGCAAAAATGATTTCATTGGAATGTAGGGCATGCTTAATTGTCCTACTTCGTGTCAGTATTTTGTGGACAATGCACTGCAACTATTTTGTGAGATATTTTTATCTTATTTGGTATATCATCGTATGGATATTTTAATTGGAGCTCAAAAATACAACCTAATTGGCTTTCTGAAATATAAAATGATTTATGTGTGTATAGATTGTAAATTGCCCCAGAATAAATACAGCTGCACATTCCTTATCTGTCTTTAGGGCATCTACTGTTATAGTCTTTTTCTGCTCAGGCTTTTCCTCATTTAAAGTTACACAAAGTTATTTCTTTAGTAAACTTAATATTAAGCAGAAACTCAGGCAGAGTTTCAGCCCCACCTTTCTCAATGGGCCATTAAGAAGCTGAAGCCACCTTATTTTCCACAACAAAGGACGGACAAATTTACAGGGGCTGGTAACATTTAAGCAGATATAGGACACAGGAAAGAAAACAAACACCCGAGAAGGAAAAGAACTCAAATCAAAATAAGTAGAATTTCAAACACATGAGAAAAACTTTACAGGGTCGCATAGAAAAATCAAAGATGTTTTAGGATATAAAAAAGGATTACTCTTACAGTTCAAATGGACTAACCTTGAAACGCTATGCTTGCATTTCTTTCTTGCCTGCTTTCCTAGAAACAATAAACTGATTCTACTCTCAAGCAGCTGACCTCCAATCATTTTTGAAGCAATCTCCTAGCCGGGAGTTTTGAATTCCAATAATCCTTAAAGGGAAAGGCTTCTTTTGCCTTCCAATAATCCTTAAAGGGAAAGGCTTCTTTTGCCTTCCAACACCTTTCTCTAAGCTATTGCTGAAGTTATAACCTTGGGGCGTACTCGAGCCTCTCAAAGACATAGAACTGACTTAATAAATATTGTTCTTTCTATTTCAAAATCTGACTTTCACCTTTATTTTCAGAATAATTTATTTCTTCAGTGTGCTTTAACTGACTATGTAGGCTGTATTTCATATCATCTGCTTAAAGATTTTAGATTTATTTGCTTAATGATTTCCTTCTTTCCTATTCATCCATTGTTTCCTTCTCCACTATCACAAGTTCTTTGTTTTTCTGATGGAGGAGGGACAAGAGGAGTGATTGCTTATAAAGATCCTCATGAAGACATTGGAAAATTTCCTCTCAACATTCAGAATTGTCTGTTGTTATCTTAGCTTTCCACATTTTTTCTCTCTCAACAGCTTTTTACTCTGATCTCTGACTCTCAGTAATTTTTAGGTGCTTATATCACACCCAGGATTGATTTCAATCTTATGGCCTTATTTCTCACTTTACAGCAATTACTACGAGATCAGAAGCATTTCTAGGCCTCTTTCTGAAGGCAACAGTCATGATGATATTGTTGTTCATGTTTAACCTACTTTGTTTACAGATCTAATTTTAAATCACTCTTTTTTCCTCAAAATGCCAGAGGGTTGGCACAAGCTTGCCAAATTCTACTAAAGCAAGCAAAGCAAATTGTTTCATCCTGTCCCCAATGCTTTGGGGCATCCCCTTCAGGAGACCCCGTGGTCTCACCTCTAATCAATTATGGGAAATAGATATTACCCATGTTCCTTCTTTTGCTCTTTGGAAATATTTTATATGGGCTACTCCTCAGAAAGGGGAAGTCACTAAACATGTTATTAATCATTGTATTCAAACATTTGCTGTCCTGGGCCTGCCTTCTATCTTAGAAACAAACAATGGCCTTGCATATTATAGTTGCTCCTTTGCTGAATTTTGTGACAAATGGCAAATTACACATCTTTTTGGAGCAAATTTTACATTAAAATCTGCTTTGGATAAACATAAAAACAAAAAGGAGAGATATTCCTATAGATCTCCCTGGTAAACAGGAATGATTGAATAAAGTTCTGTTTACTTTGAATCATCTTAATATCACACATTTTTTATCAACTCCAATAAATGATCACTTTGGAAGTAGAATGAGTCATCCCCAGCCACAGGTAATGTATAGATTATTGTCTAACCCTGAATGGCATGGAACTGTTCCCTTATTGATGTGGGGACAGGGAGATGCTGCTGTGCTTACTTCTACAGGTCCAGTATGGATCCTTGCTAGGCGCGTGAAACCATGGAAGGATGGCGTGGCTCGAAGGACTGAAAAACCCAGTCCTGAACTTCTCACTCAGCCTGCAGAACCCTCAGCAGGACCGGGATCGAGTACTTTGTCAGAAACATCAAGGCTCTCTCTGCTCAATCTACAAACTTGCTACAGGAAAAGAACATACCACAGACACCAGAGAACTTTTTAATAGCAGCTTTTGCTTGTTTAAATGCTAATTCTGTAACCATTATAATGTGTATTCTTTTTATGTGTATTTTCTCTCCTTGTGCAGCTACAATGACTTTGCAAGATGGAATTCCAGAGCAAGGACTTTGGGAACAAAATTCCTATATACGGGATGTGCAAAATGTCTCTCATTTAGTAAACAGGACAGATTGCTGGATCTGCATGCACATTCCCCCACATGCCAAAGGAGGACTTTTAATCCATGCTATTCCTTTTAATGAAATTGGATGGAAACAACATCTTTGGATCTCTGGAATGCTACAAAATGAAGATGTTAATTATCCTATTTTAGCTAGGTAGTTTTATAAAATAGTTATGCTTTAGATATTATTTTAGCAGCCAAGGGTGGTATATGTGCTTTGATTCATTCACATTGTTTTATATATATATCACTGGTTATGAAGCAAATATTTTGACCACAATTGAATACATGGAAAACATGATTGCTGATAATCCAATTGGTTCCAATATTCCACAATCCCCATGGGAGTGGTTATGGTCTTGGCTCCCAGATTTTGGATGGATACGACAAATAGTATTCATCATAATATTTGTAATCATTATATTGATTTGTTGTTGCTGTTGCATCCAATGCTTGCCTGGGTTATTAGCGACATTTCGTCCAAAAATTCGGCCCTCCAAATCTGAAATTATGTATGCTTGCAAAATATTAAACAATAAAAAATAAAAGGAGGACATGTGGTAATACTGTTGTTATCTCAAGAAAGTCGGCAAACCGCTCTGGGTAAACAACGTATACACAAGGTCTTAATCTCATCAGGATGTCTGGCAGAGGCTTTTACTCAAAAATGCAAGGCATGCAGACCCGGCAGAAAAGCATTGCCTGTTACAGTAAGGGCATGAGGAAAACATGGAGTGTCCACGTGGAATTCATGAGCTTTCTTTAGCCAATCAGTACAAAGTAAACGTTGATTAATGTTTGCCATGAGAGTTGTAAAATGACAATAAAAGGGAGCCTTCTGGATGGAGTCAAGGTGCCTTCACCAAGGTACCTTTCACCAAGGGGCCTTCCCATCAAGGCGCCCTCCAACAAGGGCCTTCCCATGAACCATCGTTCCTGCCTACGCGTCTTTGTTCATCGAATCAACAGATGCTAAACAACAGGAACTAGAAGTTAATGAGGAAACTCGATTGGAAACTGCTGATGACAAATTTAAGGAGTATCGTGAACTGTCTCAGATGTTACAGATGATAACAGAAAGTATTGAAAGATGTGGAAATAGGTTATAAAACTTTTAAAGCTTATACTGAGTTGGATTTATGGATTATAAAAAGCTCATCCTGAGTTGGAGATTTATAAAAAATTATATTGCAAAGTTTATCCTGAATTGGACTTAACATCCTGAGAAAGGTTAACAGATTGCTGCAATAGAAGCAGCGATCTGTGGTTACCCTATTATAGGGTTTTTTTGGAATTTATCATCTAGGAGAAAAGAATGGAAATGAAAACATCTTACAACCAGAAGGAATGAACTGCAAAGGGCGACAGGATTTGAAAGAGCTTTAAAAGAACATCCAGGAATGCAGTTTCTAGTTTTTTTCTCTTTTTTTCTCTTTCAAGGTTTGAATTTTAGGAGGAGCTGCATCGGTTCTTTCTTTTAGGTGGTATAGTATAAGCTAATTTGAATGATTTTACCTAGAGGAGTGAATACCTTCGTGGTTGGATATTATCTATATAAAGTCACACGGGGGGGTTATCTGGAAAGATGCTTTATTTTGCTGATGGGGGCAGATAGAAGACGAAGCTTATTGGAATTGGATTTATGTGGATTTAACTTCAATCAAGATGAAGAGAAGATTGAAATTTGGATTACGAAGATAGAAAAATTTCTTTTTGAATGCAATTGTATGATTATAATAACTATTATATTGCATGTGTTATGTTTTTGTTTTTGTTTTTTAATTAAGGAGTGTAGTTGGGATCAAATTATTTGATATGGATATGTAGGTTATATTATGTTTTATCAGAAGGGGGATTGAGTTTGGTATATGATTAGTAATGTTAATACCAATGGTTTACAGAAAGGTATAATAATTTTTAAATTGGTTTGATTATAACATTGTTAACTTTAGATAAATATTAATATCTATAGGTCTATTGTTATATTTTTCTTCTCCTTTTTTTCTTTTTTTCTTCTTTCAAAATTTTTTTCAATTTAGAATTTGAATACATAATAGTTTTTGCTTTTCTTGTTATAAATTTTTTCTGTTTTTTTAAAAAAAATTTGTAGCGGAAGTCAGGGGAGGGAAAGAGTGAGGGTAGAGGGGGGTGGGGAGGTGGGGGGGAATGAAAAAAAATTTGTATTGTAAAACTTTTTCAATAAAAAAAAAGAATTAGCTTTATTATGGTTGTTAAGAAAACAGTGGACTAGTCAGTTATATTTTATTTGTTTCTTCTTCAATCCCCAGAAGATTTTGGTTAGAGAATGAGATCAGCAAGCTTGAGATCAGATCCAACCCAAGCTACAGCAGATGAAAGAAAAGAAAATGAAGACTAAAAAGACGAAAGGATGCCCGATCAAGAAAAATCACCTAGAAACAAATCTGGCAAAGCTTGAAAATGTGTTTGGGTATTAGGATTGTTTGTTTTTCATCCTTTTCTAACTGTGTTCTGTGTGCAAAATCTTGGCAATCTTAAATAAAGTTGGTTTTGAATTAAATCAGGGGTGAAATGCTTCCAGTTGTGACCGGATCTGTAGCGATGGTGACATGGTTCGGAGGACCGGTAGCAGAAATCCCTGCCCCCCCCCATGCTCAGCTGTGCTGCGCGATGATCAGAGGCTTTTTTTAACTTTTAAAAGAATTTTTTCTACAACCTCTTCGCATGTGAGCTTTCCCTGAGGAGTTAGACTAAGCGTATCTCAGAATTGACAGTAGGACTCAATTCAGCCAGAAAATGTCACTTTGGAAACACAGTTCAGATTTGCTAAAGAAACACATATTCATAATCCCCAGAGTCTGAAAAGAGGAAAATACACTCAGTTTTCAGATCCGAGCTTTCCATGAGGAGTTAGACCAAGCTGCGTCTGAGAATTAGCAGTAGGAATGAATTCAGCCAGAAAACGTCCCTTTTGACATAGAGCACAGATTAGCTAAAGAAACCCATATACATGTTCCCAAGGGTCTGGAAAGTTCAAAACAATTTTCAGATTCGATCCTTACATCAGGAGTTAGACAAAGCTATCTCAAAATTGACAGTAGGACTCGTCAGCCAGAAAATGTCACTTTTGACAAACAACTCAGATTTACAAAAGAAACCCGAGCCTGGAAAGTCCAAATCAATTTTCATATCTGAACTTTCAATGAGGAGTAAGACCAAAGCTGAATCTCAGTATTAGCAGCAGGAATCAATTCAGTCAGAAAATGTCACTTCAAACCAAGTGGAAGAGATTCAGGGTAGAATTCCATGTTTAAAAATGGTGTTTCTTCCAGTTTTTAAAAATCGAGCCTTTTTGGTGCCTGGGGAAGAAAACGCATGACTCCGTGGTCAGGAAAAAGGCTGCCACGGTACTAAAAAATGTTTTGAAGCCAAATTTTTTTAGAAACCAAATGCAAAAGCAGACACTAGGATGAGATTCAGGGTGGAAAAAGTCCAAAACACAATCAATTTTCATATCTGAACTTTCAATGCGGAGTAAGACCAAAGCTGTATCTCAGTGTTAGCAGTAGGAATCAATTCAGTCAGAAAACGTCACGATACAGAGCTCAGATTTGCTACCCATATTCATGTTCCCAAGGGTCATGTTCCCAAGAGGAGTTAGACCAAGGCGTATCTCAGAATTGACAGTAGGACTCAATTCAACCAGAAAATACCATATATGACAGAAAGCTCAGATTTGGAAAAAAAACACATATTCATGTTCCCCAGGGTCCAAAACAATTTTCAGATTCGAGCTTTCCATGAGGAGTTAGACAAAGCTGTATCTCAGAATTGAGAGTAGGACTCTATTGTCAGAAAATGTCACTTTTGACACAGAGCTCTGATTTGCAAAAGGAAGACATATTCATGTTCCCCAGCGTCTGGAAAGCCCAAAACATAATTTTGTGATGTGAGCTTTCCATGAGGTTAGACAAAGCTGTATCAGAATTGAAAGTAGGACTCTTGTCAGAAAACATAATTTTTGACAGAGTTCTGATTTGCAAAAGAGACAAAGCTATCTCAGAATTGACAGAAACCACTGATGGAGCCCCCATTAAGAATTAGCTTTATTATGGTTGTTAAGAAAACAATGGACTAGTCAGTTATATTTTATTTGTTTCTTCTTCAATCCCCAGAAGATTTTGGTTAGAGAATGAGATCAGCAAGCTTGAGATCAGATCCAACCCAAGCTACAGCAGATGAAAGAAAAGAAAATGAAGACTAAAAAGACGAAAGGATGCCCGATCAAGAAAAATCACCTAGAAACAAATCTGGCAAAGCTTGAAAATGTGTTTGGGTATTAGGATTGTTTGTTTTTCATCCTTTTCTAACTGTGTTCTGTGTGCAAAATCTTGGCAATCTTAAATAAAGTTGGTTTTGAATTAAATCAGGGGTGAAATGCTTCCAGTTGTGACCGGATCTGTAGCGATGGTGACAGATGGTTCGGAGGACCGGTAGCAGAAATCCCTGCCCCCCCCATGCTCAGCTGTGCTGCGCGATGATCAGAGGCTTTTTTTAACTTTTAAAAGAATTTTTTCTACAACCTCTTCACATGTGAGCTTTCCCTGAGGAGTTAGACTAAGCGTATCTCAGAATTGACAGTAGGACTCAATTCAGCCAGAAAATGTCACTTTGGAAACACAGTTCAGATTTGCTAAAGAAACACATATTCATAATCCCCAAAGTCTGAAAAGAGGAAAAATACACTCAGTTTTCAGATCCGAGCTTTCCATGAGGAGTTAGACCAAGCTGCGTCTGAGAATTAGCAGTAGGAATGAATTCAGTCAGAAAACATCTCTTGACACCCACAGACTTGAAAAAGGAATCCATTTTCATGTTCTCAAGGGTCTGAAAAGTTCAAAACAATTTTCAGATTTGAGCTTTCCATCAGGAGTTAGACCAAGCTGTATCTCAGAATTGACAGTAGGACTCGTCAGCCAGAAAATGTCACTTTTGACACACAACTCAGATTTACAAAAGAAACCCCAGAGCCTGGAAAGTCCAAAATCAATTCAGTCAGAAAACGTCACTTACCATATATGACAGAAAGCTCAGATTTGGGAAAAAAACCCATATTCATGTTCCCCACGGTCCAAAACAATTTTCATATTCGAGCTTTCCATGAGGAGTTAGACAAAGCAGTACTCAGAATTGACAGTAGGACTCTATTGTCGGAAAACAATAACAACTAAACTTTATCATGTTGTTTCACGTTGTCTAAAGTTACATTTTCTGGCTTAATTGAGTCCTATTGCCAATTGTGAGATACAGATTGGATTATCTGCTCAGAGAAAGTTGGCACTTGAAAATTGAATGTGCATTTGTGCTTTTCAGACTGTGAGGAACACGAATATGTGTTACTTTTGCAAATATGAGCAGTGTTTCAAAAGTTGCATTTTCTCTGGAATTGAGTCCAGTTATGAAAAACAGGTTTGGTGTAACTTTTTAAAGAAAGTTACTGTTTCAAAATTGAATGTGTTCTGGCTTTTTCGGACTCCGGCAAAAATGAATATGTGTTACTTTTGCAAATCTGAGCAGTGTTTCTAAAGTTGCATTTTCTCTGTGAATTGAGTCCAGTTATGAAAAAAAGTCTTTGGTGTAACTTTTTAGGGAAAGTTACTGTTTCAAAATTGAATGTGTTCTGGCTTTTTCAGACCGTGGGGAACATGGATATGTGTTTCTTTTGCAAATCGGATCACTGTGTCTAGAGGTACGTTTTCTCGTTTAATTGAGTCCTATTGCCAATTGTGAGATACAGATTGGTTTATCTCCTCAGGGAAAGTTCGTACTTGAAAATTGAATGTGTTTTTGTACTTCTCATACTATGAGAAACGTGAACATGTGTTACTTTTGCAAATCTGAGCACTGTTTCAAGTTGCATTTGTGAATTGAGTTCAGTTATGAAAAACAGGTTTGGTGTAACTTTTGAAGGAAAGTTCCTGTTTCAAAATTGAATGTGTTCCTGGCTTTTTCGGACTCTGGCAAACATGAATATGTGTTACTTTTGCAAATCTGAGCAGTGTTTCTAAAGTTGCATTTTCTCTGTGAATTGAGTCCAGTTATGAAAAAAAGTCTTTGGTGTAACTTTTTAGGGAAAGTTACTGTTTCAAAATTGAATGTATTCTGGCTTTTTCAGACCGTGGGGAACACGAATATGTGTTTCTTTTGCAAATCTGAGCAGTGTTTCTAAAGTTACATTTTCTGGTTGAATTGATTCCAGTTAGAAAAACTGTTTGGTCTCACTTTTTAGGTAAAGTTCCTGTTTGAAAATTGAATGTGTTTTGTCCTGTTCAGACTGTGGGAAATATAAATATTTGTTTCTTTTGAAAATCAATCACTGTGTCTAAAGATCCGTTTTCTAGCTGAATTGAGTCACTGCCAATTGTAAGATACAGATTGGATTATCTCCTCAGAGAAAGTTGTACTTGAAAATTGAATGTGCATTTCTGCTTTTCAGACGGTGAGGAACATGAATATGTGTTACTTTTGCAAATATGAGCAGTGTTTCAAAAGTTACATTTTCTGGTTGAATTGAGTCCAGTTATGAAAAACAGCTTTGGTCAAACTTTTTAGGGAAAGTTCGTGATTGAAAATTCAATGTGTTCCTTCTTTTCAGAATGTGGGAAACAGGAATATGCGATTCTTTTGAAAATCGGATGACTGTGTTTATAGTTAGGTTTTCTGCCTTAATTGACTCCTACTGCCAATTGTGAGATAGATTGGTTTATCTCCCCAGGGAAAGTTCGTACTTGAAAATTGAATGTGTTCTTGTACTTTTGAGTGTGAGGAACATGAAGATGTGTTTTTTTTTGAAAATCTGAGCAGTGTGTGAAAAGTTACATTATCTGTCACAATTGAGTCCTATTGCCAACTGTGAGATACAGATCTGTTTATCTCCTCAGGAAAAGTTCGTATTTGAAAATTGAATGTATACTTGTGATTTTCATACTATGAGAAACGTGAACATGTGTTACTTCTGAAAATCGGATCACTGTGTCTATACTTAGGTTTCTTGGCTTAATTGAGTCCTATTGCCAATTGTTAGATACAGATTGGTTTATATCCTCAGGGAAAGTTTGTACTTTAAAATTGAATGTATTTTTGTGCTTTTCATACTATGAGATGTATGAATATGTGTTTCTTTTGCAAATCAGATCACTGGGTCTAAGGTTACATTTTCTGTCTGAATTGGGTCCAGTTATGGAAAGCAGCTTTGGTCTAACTATTTAGGGAAAGTTCGCGTTTGAAAATTGAATGTGTTTTCTTCTTTTCAGACCGTGGGAAACATGAATATGTGTTTCTTCTGAAAATCGGATCACTGTGTCTATACTTAGGTTTCCTGGCTTAATTGAGTCCTATTGCCAATTGTTAGATACAGATTGGTTTATATCCTCAGAGAAAGTTCGTACTTGAAAATTGAATGTGCATTTGTGCTTTTCAGACTGTGAGGAACATGAATATGTGTTACTTTTGCAAATATGAGCAATGTTTCAAAAGTTGCATTTTCTCTGTGAATTGAGTCCAGTTATGAAAAACAGCTTTGGTGTAACTTTTTAGGAAAAGTTACTGTTTCAAAATTGAATGTGTTCTGGCTTTTTCGAACCGTGGGGAAAGGGATATGTGTTTCTTTTACAAATCGGATCACTGTGTCTAGAGCTACGTTTTCTCGTTTAATTGAGTCCTATTGCCAATTGTGAGATACAGATTGGTTTATCTCCTCAGGGAAAGTTCGTACTTGAAAATTGAATGTGTTTTTGTACTTTTCATACTATGAGAAACGTGAACATGTGTTACTTTTGCAAATCTGAGCAGTGTTTCAAAAGTTGCATTTGTGAATTGAGTTCAGTTATGAAAAACAGGTTTGGTGTAACTTTTGAAGGAAAGTTCCTGTTTCAAAATTAAATGTGTTCTGGCTTTTTCGGACTCTGGCAAACATGAATATGTGTTACTTTTGCAAAATTGAATGTGTTTTGACCTTTTCACACTGTGGGAAACATAAATACTTGTTTCTTTTGAAAATCGGATGACTGAAGTTACGTTTTGTACGTGAATTGAGTCCTATTGCCAATTGTAAGATAAAGATTGGTTCATCTCCTCAGGGAAAGTTCGTACTTGAAAATTGAATGTATTTTTGTGTTTTTCAGACTGTGAGGAACATGAATATGTGTTACTTTGCAAATCTGAGCAGTGTTTCAAAAGATACATTTCTGGTTTAATTGAGTCTAATTATGAAAAACAAGTTTGTTCTAACTTTTTAGGGCAAGTTCGTGTTTGAAAATTGAATGTGTTTTCTTCTTTTCAGACCGTGGGAACCACGAATATATGTTTCTTCTGAAAATCGGATCACTCAGGTTGATCCTCAGGTTTTCTGGCTTAATTGAGTACTATTGCCAATTGTTAGATACAGATTGGATTATCTCCTCAGAGAAAGTTCGTACTTGAAAATTGAATGTGTTTTTGTACTTTTGAGAGTGTGAGGAACATGAAGATGTGTTCTTGTTGAAAATCTGAGCAGTGTGTGAAAAGTTACATTATCTGTCACATTTGAGTCCTATCGCCAACTGTGAGATACAGATTGGTTTATCTCCCCAGGAAAGTTCGTACTTGAAAATTGAATGTACTTGTGCTTTTCACACTATGAGAAATATGAATATGTGTTTCTTTTGTAAATCTGAGCTGTTTTCAAAACTTACATTTTCTGGTTGAATCGATTCCAGTCATAAAAACCGTTTTGTTCTAACTTTTGAGGGAAAGTTCGTGTTTGAAAATTGAATGTGTTTTGACTTCTTCACACTGTGGGAAACATAAATACATTTCTTTTGAAAATCGGATGACTGTGTCTAAAGTTACATTTTCTAGATGAATTGAGTCCTAATGCCAATTGTGAGATAGATTGGTTTATCTCCCCAGGGAAAGTTCGTATTTGAAAATTGAATGTATTTTTGTGCTTTTCATACTATGAGAAACATGAACATGTGTTACTTTTGCAAATGTGAGCAGGGTTTGAAAAGTTGCATTTTCTCTGAAAAATGCATAATTGAGTCCAGTTATGAAAAACAGCTTTGATGTAACTTTTTAGGGAAAGTTATGAAAAACAGCTTCGATGTAACTTTTTAGGGAAAGTTACTTTTTAGGGAAAGTTACTGTTTCAAAATTGAATGTGTTCTGGCTTTTTCAGACTGTGGGGAACCCGAATATGTGTTTCTTTTGCAAATCTGAGCAGTGTTTCTAAAGTTACGTTTTCTAGCTGAATTGAGTCATTGCCAATTGTAAAATACAGATTGGATTATCTCCTCAGAGAAAGTTGTACTTGAAAATTGAATGTGCATTTGTGCTTTTCAGACTGTGAGGAACATGAATATGTGTTACTTTTGCAAATCTGAGTAGTGTTTCAAAAGTTACATTTTCTGGTTGAATTGAGTCCAGTTATGAAAAACAGCTTTGGTGTAACTTTTTAAGGAAAGCTACTGTTTCAAAATTGAATGTATTCTGGCTTCTTCAGACCGTGGGGAAAATGCACATGTGTTTCTTTTGAAAATGGGATCACTGTGTCTAAAGTTACATTTTTTGGCTGAATTGTGTCCAGTTATGGAAAATAGCTTTGTTCTAACTTTTTAGGGAAAGTTCGTGTTTGAAAATTGAATGTGTTTTGACCTTTTCACACTGTGGGAAACATAAATACATTTCTTTTGAAAATCGGATGACTGTGTCTAAAGTTACATTTTCTAGGTGAATTGAGTCCTAATGCCAATTGTGAGATAGATTGGTTTATCTCCCCAGGGAAAGTTCGTATTTGAAAATTGAATGTATTTTTGTGCTTTTCATACTATGAGAAACATCTACATGTGTTACTTGTGCAAATGTGAGCAGGGTTTGAAAAGTTGCATTTTCTCTGTGAATTGAGTCCAGTTATGAAAAACAGCTTCGATGTAAGTTTTTAGGGAAAGTTACTGTTTCAAAATTGAATGTGTTCTGGCTTTTTCAGACCGTGGGGAACACGAATATGTGTCTTTTGCAAATCGGATCACCGTGTCCAAGGTTACATTTTCTGTCTGAATTGGGTCCAGTTATCAAAAAAAAAAACACCTTTGGTGAAACTTTTTAGGGAAAGTTCCTGTTTCAAAGTTGAATGTGTTCTGGCTTTTTCGGACTCTGGCAAACATGAATATGTGTTACTTTTGCAAATCTGAGCAGTGTTTCTAAAGTTGCATTTTCTCTCTGAATTGAGTCCACTTATGAAAAACAGCTTTGGTGTAACTTTTTAGGGAAAGTTACTGTTTCACAATTGAATGTGTTCTGGCTTTTTCAGACCATGGGGAACACGAATATGTGTTTCTTTTGCAAATCGAATCACCGTGTCCAAGTTTACATTTTCTGTCTGAATTGGGTCCAGTTATCAAAAAAACCACCTTTGGAGTAACTTTTTAGGGAATATGTAACCGCCCTGAGTCCTTCGGGAGAAGGGCGGTATAAAAATACCATACCATACCATACCATACCATACCATATGTGTTACTTTTGCAAATCTGAGCAGTGTTTCAAAAGTTACATTTTCTGGTTATGAAGACAGTAAAAAGTTAGAACAACCTAACAACCCTATTGCTAGGTGAATTGAGTCCTATTGCCTATTGTTCTAACTTTTTAGGGAAAGTTACCGCTTCAAAATTGAATGTGTTCTGGCTTTTTCAGACCGTGGGGAACACGAATATGTGTTTCTTTTGCAAATCGGATCACAAGGTTACATTTTCTGTCTGAATTGAGTCCAGTTATGAAAAACAGCTTTGGTCAAACTTTTTAGGGAAAGTTCGTGTTTGAAAATTGAATGTGTTCCTTCTTTTCAGACCGTCGGAAACAGGAGTATGTGATTCTTTTGAAAATCGGATCAATTGAATGTGTTCTGGCTTTTTCAGACCATGGGGAGCACGAATATGTGTTTCTTTTGCAAATCAGATCACTGTGTCTAGAGGTACGTTTTCTCGCTTAATTGAGTCCTATTGCCAGAAGCACCCATCGCGTTCTTCTCCAGGACATTGACCACGGCAGAACGAAACTACAGGCAGATCAACAAGGAAGCTCCGGCCGCGGTGACTGGCGTTAAGCGTTTTCACAACTATCTCCACGGCCGCCACTTTGAGCTTATCACCAATCACAAACCACTCTGGGGCCGCTAGCTGGAAACCGCCAAACGCCACAGGTGCTTTCCCCACGCATGATCCGATCGACTATGTTTCTGGCAGCCTATGGCTACACTCCGACCCACTGCCCAGGAAAGCACCTACGTCGTGACCAAGGCCCAAGTAGCAATTACTAAACACAATTCAGTCCCAAACAAACTTATTTTATTAAAACAGCTGAAAATTAATTCATTCAAGTGAGAAATCAAATTGAAATAGACTTGGAAAAATGGAAAAATTACAACTATTGTAGATGCAGGCTCATAACCTTAAAATCCCATTAAAAAAGTTTCTTTCTTTTTGAGGCAGCAATACCTGCTTCGGCCACAGGACGGCAGAGTTTTCTGTCCCATAGCATTAACATTGAGGCCATCCTAGTTAAGGGACAGATGAGAGTGAGGGAGAGACGTCATTCCTGGACGCACGCCAAAGAAGGCGAGAGAAAAGGGTACTGCAGCTGTGGCGTATGAGGAAATCCTGAGTCATTGGATTGGAGTCACAGGATCCATGACTCACTGGACCACACCCAGAAGCATATCTATTTAAGACAGTACGGTGGGTCACGAAGTTCGTGACGAACAAAGCTAAACAAACGGAGCAACCTCGTAGTCTTGGAAGCTAGATGAACGGCAAAGCTACGTAGATGATTTTCTTGTTTGTGTAAACCAATAAAGTCCTTGGCAGACGGTGTGCATATCGCTGCCAAGGTTGAGATAAGAACTGCGGAGTGTGCCAAGTGACTCTTAACCCTCGGCTGGCTGTGTTTTTGTGGGTCTCTGAAGGGGGGGGACAGATCATCTTGTTCGTCACCCAAAACTCCATCGTTAACCCACGATGGACCAACAGCTGCAGCAGCAGGTACAGCAGATGCTGGAGGCCAATCAACTTCTGCAACAGCAAGTAGCACAGCTAACTGCACAACTTGCTTTGGGAAATGCTCCTGTAGCAGCTCCACCTGCTCCCCTTCCCCATCTAAGATGCCCAGTGAACATGCCAAGTAAGTTTTCTGGACAGCAGGAAATGTTCCCGGCCTTCTTGGGACAGTGCCAGCTGTACATGGCAATGCGGCTGGAGGATTTTCCGGATGACCGGGTTCGGGTGGCTTTTATTATCAGCTCCCTCTCTGGCACTGCCGCCCGATGGGCCACGCCCCTGTTGCTGCAAGACAGCCCCTTGCTTCTGGACTATCAGGGCTTTTTGCAGCACCTGCGCACCATGTTTGAGGACCCCCTCCGAGTGCAGACGGCAGCGAGGCGCATCAAAGACCTCCGCCAAGGCAAGCGCCCCCTGCAGGACTATATTGCGGAGTTCCGATTGCTAGGCCAGGATTCGGCCTGGAATGAGGCGGCGCTGATGGATGCCTTCCAGGACGGCCTCTGCAATGAGATGCAGGACGAGCTGGTTCGGGTGGAGGCGCCACAGACCCTGGACGCGCTGGTGACCCAATGCCTGTGCATCGATGCCCGCCTACAACGGCGACGGCCCCGTAGGGCTCTTCCGGAACCACCGACAGTGCCGGCACCCCCGCGTTTCGTACCAACAGCGCCCCGGACCGTACCGCGTTTGGTGGCGACGGCTGAGGAGCCCATGGAGCTGGGAGCAGCCAGACCTCAACTGACGGCCCAGGAGCGGATGCGGAGATGCCAAGGGGGGTTGTGCCTCTATTGCGGCGAGGCTGGACATTTCGCCGCCTCGTGTCCCCAGAAGCGGAGTGGATCGCTCAAGCCTGTTCCGGAGCCTCGGCGTGACCAGCCGGGAAAAGGGTCAGGCCTGGCTTAGGGGAAACTCTGGGTCAGGCAGGTGACCATGCCCCGCCGGAGGCGGCGGCTGTGGACTGTGAGCCCCCTCGGCACCTGATTTTGAACACCCGGGTGTTGTTGGCTAACCGGTCGGAGGGGCTCCAGGCGCACGCGCTGGTGGACTCGGGGGCCACCACGAACTTTATGGACCAGGCCTTTGTGGCCCATTACAAGGTTCCCTTGGTTCCAGTGGACCCTCCGTTGAGGGTCGAAACTATTGATGGGCGGGAACTTGTGGCGGGGCCCATCAACTTCGCTACTCAGCCCTTGCGCCTTGCCATTGGGAACCATGAGGAGGCGATCCAGTTTTATGTGACGGCGGACCTGCACTTCCCCTTGGTCCTGGGGATGGCCTGGCTTCGGGCGCACGACCCTCAGGTGGCGTGGTCGAGAAATGCCATCTCGTTCCCCAGCCTGCAGTGTGTCGACCACCTTCGCCACACCTGTGCCGGCCAGGACGTCTCTGCCCCGAACGTCTCCTTGCCTCCGGAGCTGACATCCTTCGCCGACGTGTTCAGCGAGGAGGCGGATCGCTTGCCCCCGCACCGACCCTACGACTGCGCGGTGGACTTGATGCCCAACGCGCCCCTGCCCTCGGGACGCCTGTACTCCATGTCGGAGCCCGAGCTGGCCGCCTTACGGGACTTTCTGGACAAGAACCTGGCCCGTGGGTTCATCCGGCCTTCGACCTCCCCGCTCTCGGCCCCAGTCCTCTTCATGAAAAAGAAGACAGGGGACTTGCGCCTGTGTTGCGACTACCGGCGCTTGAATGCCATACGGAATCGCTATCCCCTGCCGCTGATCCCGGAGCTGATGGAGAGGTTGCGGGAGGCCTTGATTTTCACCAAGCTCGACCTCCGGGGAGCCTACAACCTGGTGCGGATGCGAGAGGGGGACGAGTGGAAGACGGCATTTGGCACCCGATACGGACACTTTGAATATACCGTCATGCCGTTCGGGTTGACCAACGCCCCCGCGGTCTTCCAGCACTTGATGAACGACGTGTTCCGGGACATGCTGGATCGGTTCGTGGTGATCTACCTGGATGATATTTTGATCTATTCCCGGACCCCGGAGAGTCACCTCCAGCATGTCTGCCAGGTCCTGCAGCGCCTGCGGGAGCACCAGCTCTATGCGAAGTTGGAGAAATGTTACTTCTTCCAGACTTCCATAGAGTTCCTCGGGCACATCATCACCCCCGAGGGCATCACGATGGACCCACACAAGGTGGCGGCCTTGCGCAGTTAGGAACCCCCGCGTCGGGTGAAGGACGTCCAGCGTCTGTTGGGATTCGCCAACTACTACCGGACCTTCATCCCGGGCTTTGCCACCCTGACCGTGCCGTTGACCCAGCTCCTTCGGAAGAAGGTTCCGTTCCAGTGGGGGCCCCCGCAGCAGCAGGCCTTCGAGGTTCTCAAGCAGGCCTTTGTCACGGAGCCGGTCCTGAGGCACCCCGATCCACACCGTCCGTTCGTGGTTGAGACAGACGCGTCCAACGTGGCGATTGGAGCGGTGCTGCTACAGGCTCCGGTGGATGGCGGCACTCTTTTTCCCTGCGCTTACTACTCCCGGAAACTCACTCCTTCCGAGCGCAACTACACCATCTGGGAAAAGGAGTTGCTGGCTATCAAGGCCGCGTTCGAGGCTTGGCGACATCACCTCGAGGGGGCCCGACACCAGGTGGAGGTGCGGACGGACCATCGGAACCTGGAGCACCTCACCACGGCCAGGAATTTGAACCAGCGGCAGATCCGATGGTTGTTGTTTTTCGCCCGGTTCAACTTCCACGTCACATACATTCCGAGCCACCTCAACCAGAGGGCGGACGCGCTATCCCGTAAGCCGGAATACTTTTGCCCCAAGGACTCCCTTTCCCCCCGGACGGTGCTGCCAGTGGACTCCTTGGCCGCGGTCCAGGAACCGGTGGACCTGCGGACTCAGGTGCTGGAAGCGCAGCGACGGGACGACTGGTCGCAGCAGCGGAGAGCGGACGTCGGCCCCGCGTCCCCATGGACCGTGGAGGAGGGCTTGCTCAGGCACCGGGGTCGGCTGTACGTGCCCACAAGTCCGCTCCGAGCCCTCGTCATGAACCAGTGCCATGACAACCCCGCGGCGGGGCACTTTGGCTTCTTTAAGACCTTGAACCTAGTGACGCGGACTTTTTGGTGGCCTCGGGTACGGCACGACGTGCACGCCTACGTGACGTCCTGTGTGCCATGCCGGCAGGCCAAAGCCGCGTCCGGCCCCCCTCCTGGACTCCTCCAGCCGCTGCCGACACCGGAGAGACCGTGGGGAGCCATCTCCATGGACTTCCTGACTGACCTGCCCCTGTCCACTACGTTCACGACCGTCCTCGTGGTGGTGGATGCGCTCACGAAGATGGCACATTTCATCCCGTGCCGCGGCCTGCCCTCGGCTCGTACCACGGCTCGCCTGTTCCTGCAACACATCTTCCGCCTCCACGGCCTGCCGGACCGGGTGGTTTCGGATCGCGGGGCCCAGTTCACGGCCCGCTTCTGGAAAAGCCTGATGGCTGCGCTGGAGGTGCAGGTGTGCCTGTCGTCGTCACACCATCCGGAGACTGACGGGGGCACGGAGAAGGTCATTGGCATACTGGAGCAGTACCTCCGCTGTTTTGTCAACCAGCAGCAGGACAACTGGGCCGAGTACCTTCCCCTGGCGGAGTTCGCTTTTAACAACTCCCAACATACCTCCACCCAGATGACACCGTTCCATGCCAACGTCGGGTACCATCCACGGTTTTTTCCGTTGACCATCATGGACTCCCCTGTTCCTGAGACCCGGGACTTCCTCTCGGAGCTGCAGGCGGTGCAGCAACTGGTGCGGCGGCAGCTGATCCGGGCGAAAGAGGACTATAAACGGTTCGCCGATCGCGGCCGCCGGGCGACGCCACCGCTGGAAGTTGGAGATCGGGTGTGGCTGTCCACGAAACACCTCCCCACGGACCAGCCGGTGAGGAAACTGGCCCACCGCTTTATCGGTCCCTTCCCCATCGAGGCGGTCATCAACCCGATGGCCTATCGGTTGACTCTACCCCGCTCCATGCGGCTCCACCCCGTTTTTCATCGGTCCCTCCTGGTCCCTGAGACTCCCACTAGCCGTCTCCGCCGCCCGCCGCCGCCTGCCCCCCCAGCCGCAGCCGACGAGGACGACGCCTCGACGTATGAGGTGGACAGTATTCGGGACTCCCGTTGGCTGAAGGGGCGCTTCCAATACCTCATCGCTTGGAAAGGGTACGGGGCCGAGGATTTCACCTGGGTGGACGCATCTGCCGTTCAGGCCCCTGACCTGGTGCGGGCTTTCCACGAACAGTTCCCGTCCCGACCCCATCCCGACTGTCAGACCTGGGGGAAGGGCCCTGCGGTGGGGGATAGTGTTGTGGCCCCGTCCCCTGAGCCTATCCCTTTGGAGGAAGGCAGCTCTGAGCAGGAGGAAGAGGAGCCAGCCAGATCGCCCAGCCCTCCCCCTCTGGCACCGGCTCAGGTGCCAGCTGAAAGAGAGCCAAGTAATGGGGAAACAGGTGTCTCAGATGAGAGTGAGGGAGAGACGTCATTCCTGGACGCACGCCAAAGAAGGCGAGAGAAAAGGGTACTGCAGCTGCGGCGTATGAGGAAATCCTGAGTCATTGGATTGGAGTCACAGGATCCATGACTCACTGGACCACACCCAGAAGCATATCTATTTAAGACAGTACGGTGGGTCACGAAGTTCGTGACGAACAAAGCTAAACAAACGGAGCAACCTCGTAGTCTTGGAAGCTAGATGAACGGCAAAGCTACGTAGGTGATTTTCTTGTTTGTGTAAACCAATAAAGTCCTTGGCAGACGGTGTGCATATCGCTGCCAAGGTTGAGATAAGAACTGCGGAGTGTGCCAAGTGACTCTTAACCCTCGGCTGGCTGTGTTTTTGTGGGTCTCTGAAGGGGGGGGACAGATCACGCAGTACCTCAGGTAGAATTCCTGGGGTTCGTCATGGACTCAGCCAGCTTACACCTGACCGCCGAAAAGACCAAAGCCATCCAGGAGGCCCCGATGCCCGCCAATAAGACTGAACTCCAAGGCTTTCTTGAACTTTTAAATTTCTACGCCATTTTTCTCGCACACAAGGCATTGGCAGGCAAACCTTTGCACCGGCTACTCCACCAGAAATCTCCTCGGTCCTGGGGAAGGAAAGAAGCCAGAGCCTTCAGAGCTGCGAAACAACTGCTAATTTCCAATGCCGTTCTCGCCCAATACAATGAGAACCTTCCCTGGCTGCTGGCTTGCGATGCCTCCCCATATGGGGTCGGTGCCATCCTTAGCCGCCAGATGTCCAATGGCACAGAAGCACCCATCGCGTTCTTCTTCAGGACATTGACCACTGCAGAACGGAACTACAGCCAGATCAACAAGGAAGCTCCGGCCGCGGTGACCGGCGTCAAGCGTCTTCACAACTATCTCTACGGCCGCCACTTTGAGCTCATCACTGATCACAAGCCACTCTGGGGGCCGCTAGCTGGAAACAGCCAAACGCCACAGGTGCTTTCCCCACGCATGATCCGATGGACTGTGTTTCTGGCAGCCTACGACTACACGCTGACCCACCGCCCGGGAAAGCACCTACGTTGTGACCAAGGCCCAAGTAGCGATCACCAAACACAATTCAGTCCCGAACAAACTTATTTTATTAAAACAGCTGAAAATTAATTCATTCAAGTGAGAAATCAAATTGAAATAGACTTGGAAAAATGGAAAAATTACAACTATTGTAGATGCGGGCTCATAACCTTAAAATCCCATTTAAAAAGTTTATTTCTTTTTGAGACAGCGATACCTGCTTTGGCCACAGGACAGCAGAGTTTTCTGTCCCATAGCATTAACATTGAGGCCATCCTAGTTAAGGGACAGAAAAGGGTGTGCCACCCGGTGGTCAAAGCAGGTATTGCAGCCACAAAAAAAGAAAGAAACGTTTTAGATGGTATTTTAAGACTATTATTCTGTATCTATTGAGCCTTTGAATTTGGTTTAAGGCTTTTGAAACAGGATTGTTTCCTCTGTGCCTGTTCTGCAGCCCGAGAAACAGAAAATTGTGCCATCCAGCGGTCCGAGTAGGAATAGCAGCCACAAAAGGCAATGCTGCCGAATTCTGTGCCAGCGCTTCTCTGAGCGACCTTCCTAGTATAGCCGACTCCTTTCTGCCCTTTCCAATTTCTTTTCATGCTAGGAAGGCAGCAGCCTTCCTAGCACGGCCGAGTTCCCGTCTGTTCTCCGCGGCCGTCCCATAGTGCCTTTGGAAGACGATCTTTCCATCATGGCTGACTTCCTGTCCAACCTTCTAACTTTCCCCCAACTTCGTTTCGCAACGACCTTCTCTAAACGGGCAAGTTCCTGTCCGATACTGCGGCGGTCCCCCATTTCATTTGAACAAGGACTTTCCATCACGGCCGACTTCCCGTCCATTCTTCTTAGTCATCCCCCCAACTTCCTCGCGCAGTGACCTTCTCGGTACGGTGGGATTTTAATGGAATTTTAAGTTTATTATTCTGCATTTTTATTATTAAACGTCTTACTAATATTAATAGGGCAACAGGAGGCCCAGGGTCTGCATCACAGAAATAGAAGAAGGACTCCTCCTTCAAAGACTTAAACCGACTAAAAATGGGGTAGGATAGCTTCAATGCTATTACTAAGGAATAGCGCCACTTAGGTATAGCAGCCGCAAAAAAAAAAAAGAAAAAACCAAAAAACCCCACCACGCCTTATCGCATTAATATTAATAGTGCAGCAGAAGGCCCAGGAGCCGTACAACAGGCACAGAAGAAAGGGCTCCGATAGCCTCAACGCTAACGCTAAGGGAGAGAAACCAGTGCTTCTATCAGGTATACCAGTCACCAAAGGAAATAAATGTTTGTTGTTGTTAGTTGCAAACTCGTGTCCATCGCAACTCCACGGGCAACGTTGCTCCAGGCCTTCCTGCCCTCTCCCATCCTCTGGAGTCTATTGAAACGCACGCATACCGCTTCAGTGATTCCATCCAGCCACCTCATCCTCCGTCATCCCATTCTTCTTTTGCCCTCCATCTTTCCCAGCATTAGGCTCTTCTCCAGTGAGTTCTTCTCATTAGGCGGCCAAAGCATTTGAGTTTCATCTTCAGGGCCTGACCTAAAGAGCAGTCAGGGTTGATCTCCTCTAGGACCGACCGGTTTGATCGCCTCACTGTTCAAGGGACTCGCAGGAGTCTTCTCCAGCACCAGAGTTCAAAGACCTCCATTCTTTGGCGCTCAGCCTTCCTTACGGTCCAAATTTCACAGCCGTACATGGCAACTGGGAACACCATAGCCTTGACTATATGCACTTTTGTTGGTAGGGTGACGTCTCTGCTTTTTTTGCACACTGCCTAGATATGTCCTAGCTTTGCTCCCTGGAGCAAGCGTTATGGTTTATGGGTTGGGGTTTGGGGTTTGGGATTTGGGGTTAGGAGTTCAGAGGCTTGTAGCTTGTGGCTTGGGTCAGGGTCAGGGATCAGGGGCCAAGGGTCAAGGGCAGAGCCAGGGATCAGGGCAGGGATCAAGGGCCGGGGTCAAGGGCCAAAGGTCAGGTCAAAGGTCAAGGGTCAAGGGGTCAGGAGTCAAAGTCAAAGGTCAAGGGTTAAAGGTCAGGGGGTCAAAGGTAAAAGGTCAGGGGTTCAAAGGTTAAAGGTCAGGCGGTCAAAGGTCAGGGGGTCAAAAGGTCAAAGGTCAAAAGGTCAGGTCAAAGGTCAGGGGTCGGGTCAAAGGTCGGGTCAAAGGTTGGGTCAAAGGTCAAAGGTCAGGTCAAAGGTCAAAGGTTAGGGGTCAAGGTCAAGGTCAAGGTTGGGGCCAGAGGTTAGGGGGTTAGCATTAGGGGTTTAGGGTTAGGGTCAGGGTTAGGGTGTTTAATAAGGAAATCGGCCGATAGTTTTTATCTGTGTTTTGTCTGTTCCCTCTTTCGGGATTAATGAGATGTATGGTTCCCTCCAAGTGTCTGGTAGTTTTGCCTCTTTCAGTGCCCTATTATAAACCTCCAGTTTAACGATTCCCCTAATCCTTTATATAGTTCTATTGGTAACCCATCTATTCCCGGAGTTTTATTGTTTTTTTGTTTCCTAATTGTTTCCTGTAATTCCTCTATGGTAATCTCTCTATTCAATCTCTCTTCTTCTTCTTCAGTTATTCCTGGCGTTCCCTCCTTTAGATATTGGTCTATTTCCTCTGTTGCCACTTAATCTTGTGTATTTAAGTCTTCGACGAATTGAGTTACTATTTCTTTTTTTTTTTCTAATTTCTGTTGTAGCTTATCTTCCTTGTCCTAATGGTGCGATGATAACTTTATTACTCTGTATCATTATTATGAAACACCTCATTATTCACAGTACGGCAACAGGAGCCCAGGGGCTGCACAACAGGTACAAAAGAAAGAATTCCGGTTCAAAAACCTTAAACCAAGTTTAAAAGGGCTACGATGGCCTCAACGTTAATGGGCAGAAAACAGTGCCATTGCATGGTCTAAGCAGGTATAACAGCCAGCAAGAGTAACTTTTTCATGGCATTTTAAGGTTATTTATTATTAAATCCTTTTTAATATTAATAGGTCCTCATAGGCCTTGGTAACTCGCTTTAAGGCTTTTGAAGCAAAGGCTTTTCTTTTCCCGTTCATGTGTCACAGGAAACGGCCCTCCGATTGCCCGATTAATAATGAGGCTGCGTAATAAAGACACAGGATAACCTTAAAATCCCATTAAAGTTATTCCTTTTTGCGGCCGCAATACCTGCTTTGACCACACGGCGGCAGATTTTTCCATTCCAAAGCATTAACATCGAGGCCATCAATAGCCTCCATACTATCGCTGAGGGGCAGAATAACGTGCCATCCTGTGGTGAAAACCAGGTACTGCAGGCAGAAAAGAAAAAGGATCGTTTTGATGGCATTTTTGAAACAGGATTCTTTCTCTAGAGTTTGTTCTGCAGCACCTGGGCAACAGGACCAAGTTGGAACAGCAGACAGAAAAATAAACCCTTGTAATAGGTTTTTAAGGTTATTATCTGGTACATTTAATATTAACACTTCATTAATATTGGGGTTGGAGTTGGGGTTGGGGTTGGAGTTGGGGTTAGGGGTTAGGGGTTAGGGGTTTGGGGTCGGGGTCGGGGTCAGGAGTCAAGGTTCGGGGTCAGGGTCAAGAGTCAGGGTCTTAATCTTGTGTATGTTAGTCTTGGAAGAATTGAGTTACTATTTCTTTTTTCTTTTGTAATTTGTGTTGTAGCTTAGCTTCCTTGTCCTAACGGTGTGATGATAAGTTTATTACTCTGTATCATTATTATTAAACACCTCATTATTAACAATACGGCAACAGGAGGCCAGGGGCTGCACAACAGGTGCAAAAGAAAGAATTCCGGTTCAAAAACCTTAAACCAAGTTTAAAAGGGCTACGATAGCCTCAACGCTAACGGGCAGGAAACAGTGCCATTGCATGGTCTAAGCAGGTATAACTCTGGCACCCCAGATGGGACTACCGTGACGGCTGCCCTGGTGGGATCGGCTCCTTCCCAAACGGAACATCCATTAAGCCGGCTACAAGGACTCAATTGCAGTCTCAGGAATCTTCCGGTGAGGAGGTGCCGTAAACCCACCAGCGAAACAGACCAGTCAAGGACCGACAAAGGTCACTCAGACAGAGACCCCAACAGAAAAATTTCAAAAAAGAAAAGCAAGCCTGCAGGTAAGTATAAATCAGGGAATTTTAGTTTCTTTTAACAAGGGTGCCCACTATTAATTAGTGGATGAGGGAGTTTGATCAACTTCCTGGAAGACAAGGAGTGGCCTTAAGTCTTCAGTCATGAGTTAGAGTCTCATGTTAGGACTGTGTAGTAGAGAACTTGAAAAAGTTAAAGTACACAGAATGAAAAGTAACTAAGAAACAAAGTATTGAAACAACATGTATATAAACTGTCCAGATATTTTGAAGTTCTTAGGAAACAAGGACTCTTAGCCCAGATGCCACTTTTGGAGTTTCCAGACCACAACTTCCACCACGATGATTGGGTGTTGAGCTGGAAGGAAGTTAAACTCCAAGTGAAAGGGTCCGTGCCAGCCCCAAAGGAGTGGAAGGTGGAATATCACCAAGGAAATCTATTGACATTGATGATCCAAAGGAACCAACTGACTGGCGAGCAGTAACCAGTGGCAATAGCATTCTTCATCACCGGACTATGTTTGTATTTTTCTTTTTAGGACTAAGTAGTTGCTTATGCTGTTTCCCAACTGCAGAGGACTGCAACTGATTAGATTCCATTGCAAATTCTCCCAGATGTGTTGGATTTTGTAATAGTGCCTTTTAAGACTTTAGAAAGAAGATCTTGGATCCATTGGACGAGATTGACACCGGCAGACCAGAGTGATCCGGTCACATACCAGGTAACAAACACTGACAAACCATTGGTGCTAACATTCAAGAATACACCTTGCTAAGTCCTACTGGCAATGGACTCTCTACGCACGGTGGTGAACGTCCGCCTTGCTGAACCACTCCGGAAGCTGGTTCCCAGCGCACGGCTGAAGATCAGTAAGGATGAAGACAACCTTCACACTGTAGATATATCTTATTCATTGTAATGTAATGCATTCTTACACATAGTAATGTTAGAGATAGGTTGGGTGTGGGTGTGGATTGTATGGGTAGCTGCTATCCTAGCCCTACTTTTACTCTTGTTTTACATATATAAGGATAGGTTTTGTGGTACACCTAGGATTTTCTTCCTACTGCTAGTTCCAATCATCATGTACCACTGACTCTATTCCTGACTAGTGAGTTTTACACCATAGGTTATTAGGATTTGTTTATGGCTTTGGACATTGTTTGCAATAGGACTCTCACATGACCATATCATGAACACTACTCCCTTAAGTAGTCACACTTTAGGTCAAG
This sequence comes from Masticophis lateralis, assembly GCA_030761175.1. Classification (NCBI taxonomy): domain Eukaryota; kingdom Metazoa; phylum Chordata; class Lepidosauria; order Squamata; family Colubridae; genus Masticophis; species Masticophis lateralis. Next base: position 223,651 of record JAUDYJ010000015.1, on the reverse strand, counting down.
TATGCTCCCGTCAAAAACGCATTGTCTCTGCACGGGGTCATTACTTTAGACCTAAGGTGACTCCACAACCTAAGGTTCTGAGATTAACATACCCTGCAAAGGGGGGGATAGATAAGGAAAATGGGCCTCTACAACAATTGCATAAAGCAGACTACATATCCAGAATCCTGGAATTAAGTCAAGAACTTGTTAATCAATATAACCCTACCCTAGGTCAAAGATGTTGGTTATGTTTATCTGCTGACCCTGCACCTTATCATGCTATGCCTGTTAAATCACAACTCTGGGTTAGAACAAAGGCGACAATTATCCTTGAAGGGGATAGCAGAGTTAAAGTACCCGTCTCACCGATACAAGGAGATTTTTATGAGGCATTCAAAAGATTGGGTAAAAGCCATTTTCCTATTGCAGGCCTAATAGCTACCTCAAAGGAACACCTTTTCTGTGTATAAAGAGAAGGCCAACCAGAAACTTGGTAGGCCTGTAGGATCCCTGACAGAAGAACAATGTCAGTCAAAAATATACTTGGCCCTAAGATATATTTGATGGATATGAAATTAACAAAGGATATGTTTCCCTCTGCCCACTACCTATTTCGACAAAAGGTTACTTGCTTAACACCATCAGAAATGAGCTTTAAGAAAGGAAAGTGGGGAAGATGGAATATAACCTTTGAAAGCTGTCCACAACGATTTCAGCCTCCACAGTTTCCAGTTTGGCTAAACTTTAAGATCAAATCAGGTTTATGTATCCTTTTTGAAGGACCAATTCTCAGATAAACAAAAGGACCCTTCATTAGAAATCCCATTGCAACCACTGGCAGGTGGCAGGGACTCTAAGGGTCTGGACTAATGAAGACCATTGTAAGAGTCATGCTTTCTCTATGAACATAGGAGTATGCATAGAAGAAAATGGAGTGTTCTTTTTGTGTGGAAAGGATGCACATTTATGTTTGCCAACAAACTGGACAAGAACATGTACATTAGTTCACCTTTTTCTTAAAATAGGTGTTGTCAGTGGAGAACATACTATCCCTTATGGGACATGTTCAGAAGAGGGACTCAATATTGATCCCACTATTAGCAATCATGGGAATTGGGACTACACTTGGAACAGGTGTAGGTGGTCTGACACACTCTGTAATACAATTTCAGCAATTGTCGGAAGAGCTTCAAGAGAGCTTGAACCAGATTGTTGGAACCTTGGTCAAAGTCCAAGATCAGATAGATTCCTTTGCAACAGTAATTTTACAAAACTGATGTGCCTTAGACCTTCTGACAGCTGAGAAAGGAAATCAGGTGTGGTCAAGGAAGGTGCTAATGAACTGCAGGATAGGGCTTCCAAAATAAGCCACAGAATACAGACAGCAGATATGTGGTTTTCTTGGTTGCCTGGATCCGGCAGGATGAAACAAATGTTATTTTTGTTAATATGTGCTGAAGCAGGTCTAGATTTTTGTTTTCTTGTATAAATCCTTTAGAGCAGTAAAGGAACTGCAATCTGAAAAGAAGTTAGTTTTAATGAAAACTCTCATCGATCATCAGTTTAGCTCTAATGCCTTTGAAGAACATAAAGATTCTGAGACAGACCCATATGAGAACATGGGGCCTATGGAAAGGTGGAGAAAATCTCCCCAAGAATCAAGAGAGTAATAACAATCAAGAACTACTTATCCTTTACTTTTATTATTATATTTTGTTAGACTCCATATATGGTAGATTCGTTTATTGGAACCTAGTATACAAATAGTGGAAGTTTATATATTAAAAATATTAATAAATAAACTTCCAAAGGGGGGGGATAATGTAGAGTGGGGACCGTTTGGATGATTACTGGATACTTATTCACTATATTCTAAAAAGACACTCTAAAAGCAACTATATTCTGAAGACAGGAAATACCGCCAGCTAGAGAAAATACAATGTCAGCATGAACTCCCTTGACATTCTAAAGAGGCCCCCCTAACCTGTCAGAAGAAAGGAGCATCCCTAACTTGTCAGAAGACAGATGGCTAAAGGTGGTTAGGTCATGGACATCCATATGGGCTAAAACTTGTCCTTCAACAAGAAGATAATTTGAACTCATGCTCCAGTGATTTATAAAGATAATGTAAAACTTTAATAATTAGGAAAATGACAATTAAAAATGACAAATGTATGTTAACCATATATGGAAAAGTTGCTGTGTTAGCAGAATCCTTTGTTTAGAAAAGTATATAATGTGTCATACAAGCATGGAGTCTTTACTCAGAGCCAAGATTGGCAAATATGGCTTTGAGTCTTGCGCAATAAACTCTCTCTCTGATTGACCCAGGAATGTTGCTTGGTCACTTCATTCCATAACAAAATCCTTTTTAATATTAATCGGTCTTCATAGGCCTTGGTAACTCGCTTTAAGGCTTTTGAAGCAGGATTTCTTTTCCCGTTCATGTGTCACAGGAAACGGCCCTCCCATCGCCCTATAAATAATAAATAATAATAAAGACACAGGATAACCTTAAAATCCCATTAAAGTTATTCCTTTTTGTGGCCGCAATACCTGCTTTGACCACACGGCGGCAGATTTTTCCATTCCAAAACATTAACATCGAGGCCATCAATAGCCTCCATACTATCGCTGAGGGGCAGAATAACGTGCCATCCTGTGGTGAAAACCAGGTACTGCAGGCAGAAAAGAAAAGGATCTTTTTGATGGTATTTTTGAAACAGGATTCTTTCTTGGAACAGCAGACAGAAAAATAAACCCTTGTAATAGGTTTTTAAGGTTATTATCTGGTACATTTAATATTAACACTTTATTATTATTGGGGTTGGGGCATGGGTTGGGGTTGGTGTTGGTGTTAGGGGTTAGGGGTGAGGGTTTAGGGTTTAGGGTTTAGGAGTTGTGTTTGGGGTTAGGGGTTGGGGTTAAGGGTTAGGGGTTAGGGGTTGGGGTTGGGGTTGGGTTTTGGTTAGGGTTAGGGTTAGGGGTTAGGGGTTAGGGGTTAGATGTTAGGGGTTAGGGGTTAGGGTAGAGGTTAGGGGTTAGGGTTACGGTTAGGGTGTTTAATAAGGAAATCGGCCGATAGTTTTTATCTGTGTTTTGTCTGTTCCCTCTTTCGGGATTAATGAGATGTATGGTTCCCTCCAAGTGTCTGGTAGTTTTGCCTCTTTCAGTGCCCTATTATAAACCTCCAATTTAACGATTCCCCTAATCCTTTATATAGTTCTATTGGTAACCCATCTATTCCCGGAGTTTTATTGTTTTTTTGTTTCCTAATTGTTTCCTGTAATTCCTCCATGGTAATCTCTCTATTCAATATCTCTTCTTCTTCTTCAGTTATTCCTGGCGTTCCCTCCTCTTTTAGATATTGGTCTATTTCCTCTGTTGCCACTTAATCTTGTGTATTTAAGTCTTCGACGAATTGAGTTACTATTTCTTTTTTCTTTTCTAATTTCTGTTGTAGCTTATCTTCCTTGTCCTAATGGTGTGATGATAACTTTATTACTCTGTATCATTATTATGAAACACCTCATTATTCACAATACGGCAACAGGAGCCCAGGGGCTGCACAACAGGTACAAAAGAAAGAATCCCGGTTCAAAAACCTTAAACCAAGTTTAAAAGGGCTACGATGGCCTCAACGTTAATGGGCAGAAAACAGTGCCATTGCATGGCCTAAGCAGGTATAACAGCCAGCAAGAGTAACTTTTTCATGGCATTTTAAGGTTATTTATTATTAAATCCTTTTTAATATTAATAGGTCCTCATAGGCCTTGGTAACTCGCTTTAAGGCTTTTGAAGCAAAGGCTTTTCTTTTCCCGTTCATGTGTCACAGGAAACGGCCCTCCGATTGCCCGATTAATAATGAGGCTGCGTAATAAAGACACAGGATAACCTTAAAATCCCATTAAAGTTATTCCTTTTTGCGGCCGCAATACCGGCTTTGACCACACGGCGGCAGATTTTTCCATTCCAAAGCATTAACATCGAGGCCATCAATAGCCTCCATACTATCGCTGAGGGGCAGAATAACGTGCCATCCTGTGGTGAAAACCAGGTACTGCAGGCAGAAAAGAAAAAGGATCGTTTTGATGGCATTTTTGAAACAGGATTCTTTCTCTAGAGTTTGTTCTGCAGCACCTGGGCAACAGGACCAAGTTGGAACAGCAGACAGAAAAATAAACCCTTGTAATAGGTTTTTAAGGTTATTATCTGGTACATTTAATATTAACACTTCATTAATATTGGGGTTGGAGTTGGGGTTAGGGGTTTGGGGTTAGGGGTTAGGGGTTTGGGGTCGGGGTTGGGGTCAGGAGTCAAGGTTCGGGGTCAGGGTCAAGAGTCAGGGTCTTAATCTTGTGTATGTTAGTCTTGGAAGAATTGAGTTACTATTTCTTTTTTCTTTTGTAATTTGTGTTGTAGCTTACCTTCCTTGTCCTAACGGTGTGATGATAAGTTTATTACTCTGTATCATTATTATTAAACACCTCATTATTAACAATACGGCAACAGGAGGCCAGGGGCTGCACAACAGGTGCAAAAGAAAGAATCCCGGTTTAAAAACCTTAAACCAAGTTTAAAAGGGCGATGATGGTCTCAACGCTAACGGGCAGGAAACAGTGCCATTGCATGGTCTAAGCAGGTATAACAGCAGCAAGAGTAACTTTTTTCATGGCATTTTAAGGTTATTTATTGTTAAATCCTTTTTAATATTAATCGGTCTTCATAGGCCTTGGTAACTCGCTTTAAGGCTTTTGAAGCAGGATTTCTTTTCCCGTTCATGTGTCACAGGAAACGGCTCTCCCATCGCCCTATAAATAATAAGGCGTGAATAATAAAGACACAGGATAACCTTAAAATCCCATTAAAGTTATTCCTTTTTGTGGCTGCAATACCTGCTTTGACCACACGGCGGCAGATTTTTCCATTCCAAAACATTAACATCGAGGCCATCAATAGCCTCCATACTATCGCTGAGGGGCAGAATAACGTGCCATCCTGTGGTGAAAACCAGGTACTGCAGGCAGAAAAGAAAAAGGATCTTTTTGATGGCATTTTTGAAACAGGATTCTTTCTTGGAACAGCAGACAGAAAAATAAACCCTTGTAATAGGTTTTTAAGGTTATTATCTGGTACATTTAATATTAACACTTTATTATTATTGGGGTTGGGGCATGGGTTGGGGTTGGTGTTGGTGTTAGGGGTTAGGGGTGAGAGTTTAGGGTTTAGGGTTTAGGAGTTGTGTTTGGGGTTAGGGGTTGGGGTTAGGGGTTAGGGGTTGGGGTTGGGTTTTGGTTAGGGTTAGGGTTAGGGGTTAGGGGTTAGGGGTTAGGGGTTAGATGTTAGGGGTTAGGGGTTAGGGTACAGGTTAGGGTTTAGGGTTAGGGTTAGGGTGTTTAATAAGGAAATCGGCCGATAGTTTTTATCTGTGTTTTCTCTGTTCCCTCTTTTGGGATTAATGAGATGCATGGTTCCCTCCAAGGGTCTGGTAGTTTTGCCTCTTTCAGGGCCTCATTATAAACCTCCAATTTAACAATTCGCCTAATCCTTTAAACAGTTCTATTGGTAACCCATCTATTCCCGGAGTTTTTTTGTTTTTTTTGTTTCCTAATTGTTTCCTGTAATTCCTCTGTGGTAATCTCTCTATTCAATATCCCTTCTTCTTCTTCAGTTATTCCTGGCATTCCCTCCTCTTTTAGATATTGGTCTATTTCCTCTGTTGCCACTTAATCTTGCGTATGTAAGTCTCGGACGAATCGAATTACTATTTCTTTTTTCTTTTCTAATTTGTGTTGTAGCTTACCTTCCTTGTCCTAATGGTGTGATGATAAGTTTATTACTCTGTATCATTATTATTAAACACCTCATTATTAACAATACGGCAACAGGAGCCCAGAGGCTGCACAACAGGTACAAAAGAAAGAATCCCGGTTCAAAAACCTTAAACCAAGTTTAAAAGGGCGATGATGGCCTCAACCCCAATGGGCAGAAAACAGTGCCATTGCATGGTCTAAGCAGGTATAACAGCCAGCAACAGTAACTTTTTTCATGTTACTCTTGTAACATGAAAAAACTTTATTGTTTTTCAAAACAATATTACCGTTCATCCTCATCTCTAATCTTAATCAAATTCAATGTTTCCCTTCTATTCTATATTATACCCCTTCCCATTGTCATCTATTTTATATCCATCTTCACATTGGTTAATTATGTAATATTACAGTTGTTTAATACAAATTCAACATTTTAATATAAATCAATTAGTTAAATAACTATCTTTTTTGTATATTAATCAATATGAACAGAGCCTGGTAGCTCAGCAGACTAATGCAGCCTAAAGCATTAATTAACATTCAGCTGTCTGCAATTACTGTAAGTTCAAATCTCACCAGGCTCAAGGTTGACTCAGCCTTACATCCTTTCTAAGGTAGGTAAATTGAGGAGCCAGTTTGTGGGGGCAATAAGCTGACTTTGTATAAATATACAAAAGTATGAAGGCTATTGCTTAATACATTGTAAGCCACCCCGAGTCTCCGGAGAAGGGAGGCATATAAATCAATTTTTTTAAAAAAAATCCGATTATTTCCATGCAATCCAATTTCTTAGAAATCAATTAATTATATTTACCAATAATAATAAACCAAATAATTTCCCCCATATATTCCTCCACAACTTAACCATTTCTGCTTTCAACACAATATACAAATAATAGTATCTCAATTATTACAATTCCCTAGTTAAATAGAGCTTTTTTTCTTTTGTGTTTTAAAATCTTGAACTCTCCTCTTTTGCCCTAAATTTCCCATTGTTTGCACCTACCTTTTTTTGGTGAGGAAAAAGAAAAGAAATCTGCCTGCCTAATTTTTCAAAACAGCCAACACCCTGCTTTACTTTCAATTTCATTTTCAGCTTGATTTGCATAAGGAGAAAAAAAAATCTGCTCCAGCAATTTAGCTCTTTGCAGCAAGCAGCTGAGCCCTGCGCAAAACAGCTGAGAGGAAATCAGCTGAGGGGAGGCTGATCTAATTTGATAAATTTAATAAATAAATAATCAACAGGCTAATTAGTCTATGCTGAAGTTGAAAGGAGTTGTTTTTTCTTGCTATTTGCTTGCAAGGAGGTAACTGCTTTGAGGCACAGGCCAAAGGGCCACCCTCCTTGCCACTTAGTGCTCCCGCCACCCCCTTTTGCCTCTAGCGCCCCCTTGCCACCCTCCTTGACTCTTACCACCCCCCAAGGCATGGTACCGACCACTTTGGGACCCACTGGCTTAACTACTTAACTACGGTTCTACCGAAGTAGAATCCCACAGCTGGATGTACCCATTTATTTTTGCAGACACCGGTCTACTCATTTGTTTTCTTTTAACACTGATCAGCTGTAGGGTGGCCCTTTGAAGCCCCAGGACAAGAGTTTAAACAGTTTTTTTTTCCCTCTAGCCATCAGCTGGGATTCGGGAGGCAGCAATAGATTGGGAGTGGGGCCAAATAAAAGGTAAGAATAATGTGGTGGGCGGGCAGGAGGGAGAACCAGTTCGGTCACACGGAAACCGGGTTTCGAACCAGGACGAAGCCACCACTGGACTGGAGGCTAAAACATATGATGAACGGTTGCAGGAACTGGGCATGGCTGGTCTAGTGAAGAGAAGGACCAGGGGAGACATGATAGCAGTCTTCCAATATTTGAGGTTCTTTAGGGAAGATCCTTGGGGTATCTCAGCGAGCTGTGATGGCCTCCATCTCCAGATTAACCAGTTGAGAGATTCCTTTGACTTTCAGATCCAGGAATTCAAGAAAGACAACAATGGATGGAAGAGCAGCACAGTTGTCTCAAACAGACAATGAAACAACTTCCAAGCACAACAGAAGACCTGCAGAAAACTCTGCTGGAAAACAAAGGAAGGTTGGACCATGCCAACACGATGATCCACCAGTTAGAGGTAGAGAACAAATCTTTGGTAAAACACATTGAAGAACTCCAGAAAGAAATGTCTGAGGTTACTAGCCAAGTCGCTTTCCTCAGACTTGAGAAGGCTGCCTTAGAACTTCTGGGAAACTCCTCAAAGAGGTCTGGAACCTTCTTAAGAACTTAAGAAGCACCTCTAGAGTCTGCAGCATGAACTGGCTGAGAGGGACCAAAGTTTCACTTTGTGGAGAAAAGCTACTCCATCCAACTGAAGCAGAAAATCACCCCTCTTCAGAATGTGAGGGGAAATGAGAAGAAGCACCTCAACAATCGGCATCAGCAGCAGACCTGTGTTTATCAGGCCACAATGGAAGACCAGAAGAAAACTCTGGAGGACAACAGAGAAGGAGTGAACCAGGTCAGAATGGCCATCCAAGAATTAGAGCTGCAGAACAGGCATTTGGAGAAAGACAGCGAAGATCTTCACAGAGAGGTCACCAGCCAAGTGGCTTTTTCAGAAATGATGTTGGCACTCCTGAGTGACCAGCACATGGAAGAACTTTGCTCGAATGGAGGAATGGGGGCCTTTTACTCATTTGAGAAAGAAAAGAGACTCTTCCCCTCCCTTCCCTTGACTTGCCACCTAGTATGCCAGGGGAGTCATGGGAGCCCCACCCTTACCAGGGGAAGCCCCTCCCTTACATTCACTTTGCCAGTCACTGCAGGACTGTCAGCTGAGCTGAAAACCTCCCAGCCACCCAGCATCAAGGCCTGAGAGCAATGAGGAATCCCAGGGCTCCAAGCCAAGGAGGAGGATGGAGGTGAGGTGAAGTTGGTAACGGTGAGTCTCCATGCTCAGCTCCAACCTTCGGAGTGCCGTATGAGGCTGAGGGGCAGCAGTGATGAGGGTGAGGGCTCTGCTGTGGGAAGAGCAGAGAGTCTGGCCACAGCTGGATCTGGGAGCCAGAACTGAGCACCCGAACGAGCCGAGCAGCTGGGAGCAGGGCAGCCGCAGGAGAGGAGGAGAGAGGAGAACAGCTAGAAGCTGAAGTGGGAGCTGAGGGGTCTGCAGGAGTTGCCTTGAGGCAGTAGAGACCCCCGGAGGCCGCAAGGCTGATGGAGCTGGTGGCAGAGCTGGAAGACAGGGCTAGGTTGAGGGTCTCGGGGGCAGGCAGAAACTCCTGCTGCTCCAGAGACTGCAAGAGAGGAGCAACAGGAGGGGGAAGCCGGGGGCCACCAAGGCCAACTAGAGCTGGTCAATGGCCGGTGGGTGGAGAAGTCGTCTTAGGGATGGAAGAACATAGGAGATAGATTTTTTTTTTAATTTGATTTATATGCCGTCCTTCTCCGGAGACTCAGGCCAGCTTACAATGCGTTAAGCAATAGCCTTCATACTTCTGTATATTTATATTTATACAAAGTCAGCTTATTGCCCCCAACAAACTGGGTCCTCAATTTACCCACCTTATAAAGGATGGAAGGCTGAGTTGACCTTGAGCCTGCCTGGGATTGAACTCACAAGTAATTGCAGCAGCTGGATCTTAAATGCTGCCTTTGTAGGAGGCATTACTCCTACAGTTTGATAGGGCTGGAAGGGACTTTGGAGGTCTTCTAGTCCAACCCTCTGCTCAAGGCAGGAACTTTATACCATCCGGTTCTCTTGTCCACTTTGGAAACTTCCAGAGATGGAGCCCTCACTACTTTGGGAGGCCACCTATTCCATTGCTTGATTGTTTCTACTGTATGAAAAATTTCTCCTGATTTCTAGATCGGGTCTCCCTTTAACAAACTCCCCCCATTTCCTTTTGTCCTTCCCTCCAGAGCTCTGAAGATGAAGCCCCTCCCCTCTTCTCTCTCAGAGCCCCTAAAAGTGCCGGAAGATTCTATCATGGCTGCCCAATCCTTCCCACCTTGTCTCAGCTACACATAGCAAACTCCCTCAACCAAAATCATCAAGTGATTTAGACTCCAGACCTTAAATCATCTTTGCTCCTCTTTTCTTCACATTGTCCAGAATCTCCACAACTTTTTCTTTTTGGGGGTGACCAGAGTTGGACAAAGTATTTTGAGGGTGGTCTGACCAGTGAGAAATAAAGCAGTACCAGAACTTCTCGCCATCTTGGATCTACCCCTCTTTTATTGCTGCCTAAGGCTGCCTCGGCCTCTTTTGTCAGCTGCAACAGAGTTCTGGCAGATCCTTAAGTGCTTTGCCAGGAGATCCTTCCACAGGAACACTGCTGAGCCAGGTGCCGCCCCTTCTGTAGCTAGGCATTGGGCTTTCCTGCTAAGGATCCTGCAGATCCTGGCTTTTCTCACCAGTGAATGCATCTTGCTAGGGAGGGTCCAACGTTCACGTCTGTCAAGATCCTTCTGGATAATTGAGCTCATGTTCTAATAATTCCCACAAGCTTGGTGCCATCTGCAAACCTGATGAGTTCCCTTTCTGTCCCCTCACCTAGATCATTGAGGAAGAGGTGGAAGAGTACTGGGTCCAAGGCAGAACCTTGAGGAACCCCACCGAATGCTTCCCCCCATTAGATGTAGCTCCATGAAGGACCACTCACTGGGTCCGGTTGGTCAGCCACTTTAGGAATTTTGTGCCTATTTGGGATTGTATCCCGATTCTATCTCTCTTGGTGTTCTTTTCATATTTTGGGTTTTTTTTTCTTTTTGCCTAAAAAGAGATTCAAAGAAGGAATTAAGCATTTCTGCATTCACCGTTTAGGTCATTCACACTTGGAATCCTTCCCAGTCTCTCTAGAAACTAGAAACAGATTAATAGAGTTGGAAGGGATCTTGTAGGTCATTTGGTCCAACCCCCTTCCCCCCAAGTAGGAGATCCTACACCATTTCTGGCAGATGGCAGTCCAGTCTCTCCTTGAAAGCTTCCAGGGACGAAGCTCCCACAACTTCTGAAGGCAACTTTTGTTCCATCGGTTGATTGCTCTCACTGTCAGAAAATTTCTCCTTATTTCCAGGTTGAATCTCTCCTTGTTCAGTTTCCATCCATTATTCCTTGTCTGGCATTCAGGTGCCTTGGAAAACAGCCTGACCCCCTCCTCTCTGTGGCAGCCCCTCAAATATTAGAAGACTTCTATCATGTCTCCCCTGGTCCTTTTCTTCACTAGACTAGCCATGCCCAGTTCCTGCAACCATTCATTGTATGTTTTAGCCCACAATCCATCATCCTTGTTGCTCTTCTCTGCACTTTTTTTGGAGTCTCAATATCTTTTTTATAGTGTGGTGACCAAAACTGGATGCAGGATTCTAGGTGTGGTCTTACTAAGGATTTCTAGTGTGGTATTAGTATCTCTCTTGACCTTGATTGTATCCCTCTGTTAATGCAATTTAGGATTGCATTGGCTTTTATATATATATATATACTTGCTCATATTTAACTGGTTATCTGCTAAGACTCCAAGATCCTCTCACAGTCACTGCTATTAAGCCTGGTTTTACCCAGTCTGTATGTGTACTTTAAGTTTTTCTTTCCCAAGTGTAAGACTTCATTTTTCTCTACTTTGAATTTCATCGTGTTAGATCTCTCTTAGCTTGTTGAAGTCAGCTCTCTTAAAGACTCAACTCTTAGCCTGCTGGAGCAGTGCTTGGCCTAGAAGACCCCCAAGGTCCCTTCCAACTCTCTTGGACTCTTCCTCTTGGTCAGGTTCCCTGTGCTTGATTCAGTCTGTTTGGGGGGCTCCCCAGAGGCTGAGAGCCAGAGGGGCTGAATGGGATGTTTGCCAGTTTCTTGATGGGCTGAGAGTTGGGTCTGGTGTGGTATGAATGTCCTTATCTCACCGGTGGGAGAGGCCATCTATGGGGTGGTATGGGATGTATGCATGAGGTGTGGGGAGCAAAAGTGCAGGTAGATGTTAGGCATGGCCTCCTCCTTCTCTTGCTTCCCCCTGAGAGGCTCTGGAGCAGCAGGACCTTCTGCCTGCCTCCGAGACCTTCCACCCTGCCTCATCCTCCCGTTCTGCCCCCCTGCTCCCTCAGCCTTGGGGCCTCTGGGGGTCTCTGCTCCCCCAAGACCTCTCCTGGGGACCCCTGGGCTCCCCTTCAGCTTCTGGCTGCTCTCGTTCTCCTCTTCTCCTGCGGGCTGTTTGGCCCCCAACTGCTCAGCCTATTCGGCTGCTCGTTTCTGGCTCCCAGATCTGGCTCTGTCCAGACTCACCTGGCACACAAGGTAGCAAGTCCTCCATCCCCCCTCCCTCCCTCCCTCCCTCTTCCAATCCTCCATCCTCTCCTGGACAGACAGTTGGACATGTACTCCTTCTATGCTCTTTCTATGGAGATATTTTAAACCCAATAACCAATAGGCATCCTGGCCATTCCGACACTGCTTAGTTCCAGTGGCTGCTTAAGGAGGAATAGACTGTGGTTACAAAAAAGGTGGCTAGATTCTCCGCAGCAGCGCTGGGGAATCATGGGAAGCACGTGAATAATCCACCATAGCTATTTCACACAACTAAAGTAGCAAATCCTTTTACATTACAACTCCTTTGCATTTAATAACTTTGGGCCTCACAGTTTAAGGAGTGATATTATAATATTGTTAAGCCATGTATAACTGACATTGGGTGCCAAATTGTGATTTTAATATAGAGTTTATCTGTTTATTATTTCATTCTAGAATTTTTAACTGGATATTCCTTGAGTATTTTTATTTTTTCTGGTCTCTGGTCTTTGATTGTAATAAACTTTTGTAATAAATTGTAATAAATTCAATTTGATGCAATTCAATTTAATAAGAAGGGTACTTAAAAAGGCATATGATAGAGTTGACTGTTCCCCATGTAGTGAATACTTTCCTCAGATAAAGGAACAATTCTTGTGTCTTAAAGAAATGCATCATCACTTTGAGGTTGCAGTTATCATATTTAAAAATAGAACAGAACCGACCATTAATTGCTGGACTGGGGCCTGTTCATTCATTGCTTTTCAGTCTTTGTTAGTTGCTGATAATGAATTAGAACAGCCTGCCCAAATCTAATAGCCTCCAGATGTGAATTAATGCCATCTCCTGATTCATGCTTGGCCTCAAGTCCACCTTCCTCTGAGAAGGGGGACCCAGATATGTTTGCCAACATTGGTGCTGCTCCCTTTGTAGACTGGAGACCGAACCTTTGATGTTGTGTCTGCTGTTGCAACCCCAGGAGATCTAAAATAACAGCAGAGCTCAACATTGTGAGCAGATCCTTGGACTTTCACTTGGACCGGTAGCTCCCAGGAATTGCCCAGGCCCTTCTTCTCTTGAAGGTTTAGGGTTAGATCAGCTCTCTGGATCTTGATGGAGAGAGCACAGAAATGGCCTCTCTGCCTTTTGATCTCCAACCTTGGAAAGAGAAATTTGTGGGCCTGATTCCTCAAGGAAATCTTGCTCTTACTTGCAGCTTCTGAAGAGTTACTTAAAGATGTCAACTGGGCTTTGGCTGTTATAACTATGGGTATCCTTTCCTCAAACTCTTGCGTAAACCTTTACGTCTTGCATATATGAAGGATTTGTGAACTCTTCTCCTCCTCCCTGCTTCCTCTTCCTTTCTCCTTCTCCTCCTCTCTTCCTCCCTCTCTTACCCTCACTCCTACTCTAATTTCCCTTCCTTTCCTTCATCGCTCTCTATTGCTGTATCCTTTTATGCATATGGACTACTCAGAGGGCTGAAAAAGTTATTTTTGATGGGTCCTCACACTTTTGACCAGTCCGCGAATTTACGACTGTCCTCACATTTTAGGTTTTTGCCCTATCTTGTCTCCATGGTGAAGAGAAGCAGTTGTGAAATAAGTGACACGGTTGTTAAGAATGCTACAATGGACATAAATGATGACCAGTCATAAGTGCGAAGACCGGTCAAAAGTGTGAGGACATGTCAGAAATCACTTTTTTCAGCCCTCTGGGTAGTCCTTTTGTGCATATGGACTACTCAGAGGGCTGAAAAAGATATTTTTGACTGGTCCTCGAATTTTTGACCAGTCTTCAAACTTACGACTGTCCTCACATTTTACGTTTTTTGCCCTATCTTATCACCATGGTGAAGAGAAGTAGTTGCGAAATAAGTGACATGGTTGTTAAGAATGCTGCACGGGCATAAATGTGTGGATGGTCATAAGTGTGAGGACCAGTCAAAAGTGCGAGGACCTGTCAGAAAAGACTTTTTTTAGCCCTCTGAGTAGTCCCTATACACATAGCCCTGGCCATCTGGTCACATGACCAGCTAGCCACAGCTACCTAGTCACATGACCTCCAAGCCACACCCACACAATGAGCCACGCCCAAAGTACCGGTAGTAAAAAAAATTAGAACCCACCCCTGCTCTGTGTGTGTGTGTTTGAAACTCTTGCCTAAACCTTTACATCTTGGAGCCTTGGTGGCACAGTGGACTAAAGTGCTGTCAAATTAGCACTTAAGCTGCCAGCTGCCTGCAATTACTGTAAATTCAAATCTCAGCAGGCTCAAAGTTGACTCAGCCTTCCATCCTTTCAAGGTAGGTAAAATGAGGACCCGGATTGTGGGGGCAATAAGCTGACTTTGTATAAAAAAAGAACACCACTTAGGGGGTGCTGAAAGCCCTACTAAGCAGGTATATACAAAAGTATAAAGGCTATTGCTTAATGCATTGTAAGCCGCCCTGAATCTCCGGAGAAGGGTGGCATATAAATCAATCAATCAAACAAACAAATAAACAAACAAACAAATAAATATCCTGCATATATGAAGGATTTGTGAACTCTGTGTGTGTGTGTGTGTGTTATGGCACAATGGTCTTTTTTCTATACTTATCTTCTTTTCTTCTTTCTACTCCAGCTTAATTCAAAAAATTTAAAACTAATAATTAATACATTTCAGTTGCCAGAGTTGACAAACACTGGATTAAACATCATAGGAAGCCCACAATTTGGCTCCTTTGGGTTTACTTCCTCATGTCTTGCCTGAATCCAGTCCTCAAATCGCACACGAGTGGATGGCCTCCAGGAGCCCCTTCTCCCTTCCATCATCCGACAGGTGCATCGACTACAACTCCAAGAAGGCCCAGGGCTGGGTGGCCCAAGGTCAGAAGCATCCGATGCAATCAAAGCTCTGCTGGGAATTCTGGGAGTTGTAGTTGAACCTATCTGAAATTGCCAAGCTGAGGAAAGCCATCCCATCTCTTTCTGTCCTTCTTCTCTCTTCCTTTCCTTTCCTTTCCTTTCCTTTCCTTTCCTTTCCTTTCCTTTCCTTTCCTCTCCTCTCCTATCTTCCTTTCCTCTCCTTCTCTTTCTTTCCTTCCCTTCCCTTCCCTCCCCTCTCCCTTTCTTTCCTTTTCTTTTTCCTTTTCCCCTTTATTCCACTCTTCTCCTTCCCCTTTCTTTCCCCTCCCATTTCTTTACTACCTTTATTTTCTATTTTAGGCCATGATAATCTGAATAGAAAATAAGAAAAAGGAGCCTTTTGTTTTAAGAGCGTTTCTTGTTCCACAGATGGATTATGCAAATTTCCCTGTGGGGAAACGGGCAAAATGTCTTCCTCACCCACAGAAAAAAAAAGGGGGGGGGGTTCCCTTCACATTTGAGGTTGGAGGGGCAGAGAATCGGAAGGAGCCGGTTTAAAGGTTTTTTCTCCCGTAAAGTGAAGCTGCGCCTTTCCCGAGAGAGCCAAACGGAAGATTCCCCAGAGAAGTGGGGGAGGCTGAAAGGGGGGAGGATCCGGCTAGGCTAGGAGGGGTCCCTGCAGATCCTCTCGGCCTCTTCCTGATTTAGCTTCCCTTCGGATTGGGGGGTGGCTGTGGCCCCGCACGTCCTCGCTGGCTGAGGGGCTTCCCTCCTCCCCTTTGTCACCCAGTGCAGAAACTCTTCCTTTAGCAGAATCTTCATCTGTGAAATGAAACACACGTGTGTATGTGTCTGTGTGCGAGCGTGCGGGGGCGGACATTTGAGATGGGTGGGGCCAGAACGAGGGGACGCACCAATGGGAATTCTCCCTGCTTGAGCGTCATCGGTCTCCGGGCAGAGTCCTTTGGGGCTTCAGCTGACGGAGGAGAGAGGGGAGCGGAGAAAGGGGGAGGGGGGATCTTGGCCTGAAGAACCAACTGGGGCTTCTTCTCTGCGCGGAACTCTCCTCCAGTGGCGAAATCAGGTGAGACTCTGCCCGGAGACGGATGATGCTGCAGAAGGCAGAATTCCCATTGGTCCTCCTTCTTTCTGACCCCTCCCAATTCTAGGCTCGGCGGCCTTTTTGCGCTTCCTTCGCTGGACGGAGAGAGGGAACCCGCGGGGAATCCCACTGCCTGAGCCAAAGGGTCCTTGAGACGGGCTGGTTTTTCGGAGCGGGGGGGGGGGGAACCCTCGGGAGGGGAGGGGAGGGGCCAGGCAAGGGAGGCCAGGAGTGTGCAGAAGAAATCAAAATCTCTCCTTCAACCCCCTGAACTAAGGATGGTCTTGCACAATTGTTACTTCAGGGGTCAATCGGGGTTCCTGGGGGGAGGAAATTCCAAAGGGACACAGAGGATGTTGGGGTCTATTGGAGGGAATGGGGAGCTCTGCAGGGGCCACAGAGACCCCCCAAAGAATGGGGCTCCAACCCTGGCCTTTTTTCCTCCTTCCTTCCTTCCTTCTCCCCATTGGTTGGGCACTTTGCGGGCCCTTTTTGGACCAAAAAGCTTTTGGAATCCGATCTTCCATACATTCTGTACCGAACAGTCTCTCTCCTTCCCAGCTGCCCCAAGCATCCCACCTCCTGAAAGAAATCTCCCAGGAAATGAAGGGAAGCTGGTCAGTTTAATGAAAGGAGTGGGCCAGAGGATCCAGGACAGAAAGCAGCAGGAGGGGAGATGATGGACTGAGGGGGACCTGAGTGATCCACTTGATCCCATTAGCCTTGGACAGAGAGAGATTCAAAGGTCATCTCTAGTGCCTGCAAGAAACTCCTGCAGTCTTCACAGTTCAAGGATAGGAAGCCACTGAAGCATCCCTTCCCTCCGTTTTCTCTTCCATCCCTCCTCTCCCTCCTTCCTCCTCCTCCTCCTCCTCTCTCCCTCCCCCCCACTCTCTTCCCTTCCCCCTTCTTCAATTATTTAGCAGATTAAAGACCTTCTGAGTGCTGAGCTCTCCTGGGAACCTTGGAGGTCCTTCCCTCCATTTTCCACCCCCATTTCCCCCCTTCTTTTATGCCAGAGACTTTCCCTGAGGCCTCTCAGAATCTCCCTTTTAGCTTCTCTTCAAAGGTCCCCAGTTGCTGAGGGGTCTCTGAAGGGGCACCCCCAGCATCTCCCCACCACTGGATTAGGACATACCACAAAATGCCACGAAATCTTTCCTGGGCTGACTTTCTCTGGTGCTGCTTCAAGGGGGCTCCCTCTGGGGGTCTGCCCAGCCCTTCAAGGGAAGGAAGGCCTCTCATTGGTTGCCGGTTGACTTCCGGGTGCGTTTCAAGGTGTTAGTAATCACCTTTAAAGCGCTCCATGGCTTAGGACCAGGGTACTTACTGGACCGCCTTCTGCCACCAATTGCCTCCCACCGGCCGGTTCGCTCCCACAGAGAGGGCCTCCTCTGGGTGCCGTCAGCCAGACAATGCCGGCTGGCGACCCCCAGGGGGAGAGCGTTCTCTGTGGTAGCCCCCACCCTCTGGAACGATCTTCCTCCAGAACTGAGAACAATTGCTGACCTCCGGACTTTTCGTCGGGCTCTGAAGACTCATCTCTTTCAACTTGCCGGACTTGCCTGATCCCTTCTATTTTTTAAATATTTTTAAATTTTAACTTTTTAGAGTTTTTATTTGGTTTTATACTTTCAGCCTAATTTATATTGGTTTTAGTATGTTTTTAACGTTTGTGTACTGGTTTTTAATTGGCTGTTCACCGCCCTGAGTCCGCTAGGAGAAGGGCGGTATAGAAATCTAATAAATAAATAAATAAATAAATAAATAAATAAATAAATAAATAAATAAATAAATAAATAAATAAATAAATTGGGAGCCCCCTCCTTGTTGGAGGGGCTGAGGAAGATCCTGGTATTGAAACAGATCTGAAGGGTCACAAGTCATCTACATACACCTAACTTTTAACATTAAGTTTAACATCAGCAGAGATCTCAGTCCATCCTTCCTTGCCCAAAATGTCTTCCCCTTCCCCTTTGGCCCTTTTCCTTTTCTATGGAGAGGGGGGGGGGCAGCAGGAAGCCTAGAGAAAGCCCTGAGATGCCCTCACCCACCCCGGATTTTCTAAAAAAGCTTCTGGAGGCCATAGAAGCCTTCATGGAAACCCCCTTTCATGAAGACTGGCGCTCTGCTTTGCAGCACCCGAACTCTTGACTGCATCTTTGCTTTCGGGGTTTAGTTTTATCATCCAAATCGGACTTACTGTCAAGTGATGAAAATTATATTGTTTTCGTAAAGTTTGGGAAATAAGCTGTGAACAGCCACAGTGAATAGAATAGAACGGAAGAGAAGAGAAGAGAAGAGAAGAGAAGAGAAGAGAAGAGAAGAGAAGAGAAGAGAAGAGAATATTAATGAATTTTATTGGCCAAGTGTCATTGGACACACAAGGAATTTGTCTTGGTGTATACGTTCTCGGAGTACATAAAAGAAAAGATACATTCATCAAGAATCATAAGATACAACACTTAATTATAGTCGTGGGGAAACAGTCAATATAAATCTTAAGGATACCAGCAACAAGATTACAGTCATACAATCATAAGTGGGAGGAGATGGGTGAGAGGAACGATGAGAAGATTAATAGAGTTGAGGGAATTATTTGTTTAGTAGAGTGATGGTGTTTGGGAAAAAACTGTCCTTGCGTCTAGTTGTTCTGGTGTGCAGTGCTCTATAGCGTCGTTTTGAGGGTACGAGTTGAAACAGTTTATGTCCAGGGTGCGAGGGGTCTGTAAATATTTTCACAACCAGCTTCTGTTTGTCTCTTCAGCAGAGTCTTTCCTGAGGATTTCCAGTTTTATCAATTGTGTTGTCTCTCCCTCCTTCCCTCCTTCTCTCCCTCCCAAAGGTCAGGGAGCCCAAGGCTCTGCCTTGACCTCTGAAAGAGCGACTTTTTGGGATACAAGGACGGCCACAGATTGGTGAGAAGAGAGACCATTTCCCCTCTCCTGCCTCTGTCCCTTCCCTTCCCTTCCCTTCCCTTCCCTTCCCTTCCCTTCCCTTCCCCTTCGCCTTCCCCTTCCCTTCCCCCTTCCCTTTCCCGTTCCTCTCCCCTCCCCTCCCCTCCCCTTGAAAGAAGAAATATTTAGAGAGCAATCTTGAATTTAAAATTAATTTATTAATTAATAAGAAAAAAGAAACAGAAAAAAGGTATATTACATAGTTATAGTTATATAGATATACATATTTACATAAAGACACAAAGAACTGCTGCGGCCATCCAGAGACAAACCCCCAAAGTTCCTTGGAGACCCTGGAAAGTGACCTTGTTCCTCTTTGGGGTCCATGCTTGGTTTGGCCTCTGCATTGAAGGGGTTGCAAGTGTCACCAGAAGCACCAGCTGAAGATGAGGAGGCGGCCTCCATCACTGTGGAACCTCCATACCGGAATCCATCCCTTCCCACATCACCATCATTGATGAAAGAAGATGCCAGACGTTCAGCCCTGGTCAACAATGTGATGGTTGTCATCTCAGCTGTGGCCGCTGTTTGTCCTGGAAGCAGAGATTGAATACTTTAATAACAATGAAACAGTAAGCAAGAAACAAAACAATGAAGAAAACTGAGTTAAAGGCTCCTAGTTTTCTTTCCTGTTGGCTTCCATAGTCCAACCACCCCCACCCAAAACCCCAAAGCAAGAAATGCAAAACAAAAGGCATTGAGGATTGGGGCTTCTGGTGGCGTCTCCGTCGTTGCCGGACGGTCTTTTCATGACCGCCGGCCTCGCCACGTGTTGGAGCCGCCCTACAGCTGGCAGGCGGCTCGGAAAACCTGCTCTGTAAACAGCAGAGCGGGTAGAGCTACTGGGGGTTGGTAGAGCCCCCTGAGTTGTCCACAGGACCTTTTTTTGTCCTGGGAAGGGCTCAGGGTGATGGCTCCCTATTCACCCCACAGAAGCTCCACGCAACGAGGGACCTCTGCTCGCAGCAGCAGAGCCAGACGATGAGAGCAATGCCACTAGAATGATAGAAATCTGCAGCAAGCGAGCAATCTGATGAAACCTGGACTCACTAAAAAGGAAACAGCAAGTATTTGTTCTTTTAATAATTTTTAAGGAAAAGAGAGATTTAAGAAAATGCCTCAGAAAATGGCGACTGACTTTGCTAGAGAAAATGCCTGAGAAAATGGAGAGTGGAAAATGAAACTGAGAGCTAAGCCAGTTTTGAAGTCCTTAAAAGAGACATTTTAACAAGATTTTTAAAAGAGACATTTTAACAGGATTTTTTTAAAAAAAGAAACAAAATTGATTTAAATTTCCTTTGCTTTTTTAGGAAAAGTTAAGATTTTGTGGAAGTATGACTCCAAAACAAAAATCAAGGGGGGGGGCTCCCTTACTTATCAGACAAAGGAAAAAGTAGAAAAGACTCAAATGCAGTTGCAGGGAATTGGAAATGAGGATTTAAAAGACTTTATAACTAGGTCTTTGGGAAGTGTTGTTGAGAAGATAGAAAGCTCACAGAAGCAACTTGAGGAACTGGTACAGGAAAAATATGATAAATTGAATCAAATTATTACTAAAGTAGTTTCTGATCTTTCAAATGCAGTGTTGGAGATGGGGAAGAAAGTGGCTGAAATCAGTACAGGGCTTGATTCCAAGATGAAAGCCACAGAAGAAAAATTTTTTAAAGCTGATGCCAGAAATCAAAAAATTGAAAATGATGTGATGATGCTTCAATTTAAAGCCATGGAGTCTGCGATAAGATTAAGAGGCATAAGAGAAATAGAGAAAATAGAGAAAATTTAAGAACAGTCTGTGCTAAGGCATTAGCGGCATTACTAAAGTTGGAAGATGATCAAATTCTCAGCTGTATTGAAAAAGTTTATAGGGTGAATTCACGTGTGGCTAGACAAAGGAATCTGCCTAGAGATGTTGTTGTCTATTTCACTGATAGAAGATTGAGAAATGATATTTTGCAAAAGTCCTACTCTGCTATTGTGCAGGTAGAAGGTACACAAATTAGTGTTTATAAAGAGCTACCACCTAAGATTTTAACCAAAAACCAAAAGATTTTGGTTTTTTGGTGAAGGAATTGAAGAGAAGTAAGATTCCATTCAGATGGGATGTACCAGTTGGTGTAACTCTGAGATATCAAGATGTGAGATATTGTTTAAATACTATTGAAAAAGCAGAACATTTTTATAATAATATTCTTAAGGGAGCCCCCATATCTTCATCCTCATCTACGTTGTTAACCATGGAAGAAGACATTAAAGATAAAGAGTTTGAAAGAGAGACTGAGGAACATTGCAGGCAGACGGAATTAGAAAATCAAAGTGTGTTAGAAGAAAAAGGAGCACTAGGTGGTTTTTCAGATGATTTTATTATGGATTTTCCAGATCTGAAAATGAAGCATTCCAGAGATTCAAGAGATGTGGTACTGGGCCTTGAACTGTTGAAGCAAGAATTGAAAGATAAATATATAAGATGAGAAGCAAATTTCACTAAAGCAGAAACAGCAGAGGCCCAGTACTCTACAAGAGGAAAAGGGGGATGATGGCAAGCAACAGAAAGCAGAAGTCAAGGGAGGAACTAAACTGAAAACCACTGCTGTGCAACAGAAACTTCTTCAATTGCTTGATTCACTTCGTGAAACTTAAAGGACATTTATGAATAGATTGAATTCTCTACAGAAAGGATGGCAAATATTTTACTAATTGAAATAGTTTAAAAGATAATCTTGATCATACTTGATTTATATACGAAAATGGATTATAAAATTTTTGTAAAACTCATCCTGAGTTGGATTTAACATTTTGAGAAAGGTAAACAGATTGCTGCAATATATGCAGATTATCTGTGGCTACCCTATTATAGCTTTTTGGACCTGGGGAAAGGACCCTGTTGCTGTCTTCGGAGAGAACAAAGTCCACCCTCTGGACAGAGGAGACCCCTGGTTGGAAAGAAGGTCAAAGAGACCATCTAAGTTAAAATGGAACAGCCCCCTCTCAACAGAGGGGGAGGACCCCACCTCTCTCCTGTCTACCAAACCGTCCTGAGGACATGGGGTTTGAGGTGGCCCAGTCTGTGCGCAAGGAGTCAGCCGAGTCTCTGCAGGTTTCCAGAATTGAGAGGATTTCTCCCAGCCTGACCTGCTTTCTGTCTCCATCCTCCAATGCAGCACGCAGGAAGAGTCCTTGGTGGGAAGGGGGACCCAAGAGACCCCCTGAGCTCCTCTTTCCAGGACAAGCTTAACATTGGGGCCCTTTCACCCAATTCCTGTAATGCACAAGTGGCAGAACTCCTGGCTGACCCACAAGTACGACCATCTGGGATCAGTAAAGAGAGGTTTTACAGGAGTTATTGGGGGAAGTCCAGATGGTTCTTCCTGCAACACTGAGAAAATGCACTGTTTTAACAAGACAAACTTACTGGCATCAATTAAAGACATTAATCACCTTCATTGTGGCCCATGAAGAATTGTTTTCTCTTCCCAGCTTTTTCCCCAAAGTTTGGTCAGAAGAGAGGTCAAGGAGCAACTGAGGTCTCCTTAGTGTTACCTACTTCCATCCTCCAATTCCTCTGCCTTTCAAATGGGGATGGGCAACCAGAGTTTGACAGGTGCCCCCCAAGGTCTCTGCCACCAGATGTGGTTGTAAAGAGGGAAAGTCAAAATGTAACCCAGACTTGGGGTACTTAAAAGCAGAGTGCCAGTCTCTGTCAAAGCTTATTTCCATGAAGGCTTCTGGGGCTACTGGAGCATTTTTAGAAAACACAGGCAGGGTGAGGGCATCTCAAGGCTTTCTCCAGAAGTGAGGCTTCCTGCTGAAAAAGGCAAAGGGCCAAAGGTGGAGGAGAAGTCATTGTGGGCAAGGAAAGATGAACTGGGATCTCTGTTTTGTTTTTTTTTAAAATTTGATTTATATGCCGCCCTTCTCCGGAGACTCAGGGTGGCTTACAATGCGTTAAGCAATAGCCTTCATACTTTTGTATATTTTATATTTATACAAAGTCAGCTTATTGCCCTCAACAAACTGGGTCCTCAATTTACCCACCTTATAAAGGATGGAAGGCTGAGTCGACCTTGAGCCTGCCTGGGATTGAACTCGCAAGTAATTGCAGCAGCTGGCATTACTCCCCTACGCTACTCAGGCTCTGTGATTGTTGAATTTAATTTTAAATGTCTAGTAGGTGACCAGTGACCTGCTGGATCCCCTTTTCAGATCTGCTTCCTTCCCAGGATCTTCCTCAACTCCTTCATGAGGTGGGGGCTCCTCCTGTTGTTTCCCCTCAAATGCTGGGCAGACCCTCAGAGGGAGCCCTGATGGATGACCCCATGTAGCCAGTCCACAATCAGCCCAGGAGGAATTTCTGGTCCTTTTGTGTGATGTCACAATCTTGGATCCAGCTGTGAAGAGATGGGGGGGTGTCCCTTCAGAGATCCCCCCAAGCAACTGTGGGTCTTTCAAGAGTCAAAAGCTGGAAGAGACATCCAGAGAGTCCCAGACAAAGTCCGTGGAAGGAAAAGGAAAAATGGGGAGTGAAAGACCTTGGAAAGATGAGCTTAAATGACTTGTGGAGGGGGGAAGGGAGGGAGGGAGAGAAGGAGGGAGAAAGAAAGAGAGAGAGAGAGGAGGAAGGAGGGAAGAGAAAATACAGGGAAGGGAAGCTTAACTGCCTTTATATCCTTGAACTGGGAAGACCACAGGAGTTTCTTGCAGGCACTGGAGAAAATCTGTCTAAGATCAAACGAGTCAAGTGGATCATTCAGCTCCCTCACAACCCACCATCTCCCCTCCCCCTCCTCTCTATCCTGGAACCAACTGGCTTCCCTCAATTTCCCTTTGAGATTGATTTTGAGGTAGGAGGTTTGGGGCAGCTGGGAAGGAGAGATGCTGTCCAGTAGAAGAATTGGAGGGAAGATCAGATTTCAAAATCTTTTTGGTCCAGAGCTGGAAATTCTCTTTCCCTGAAAGTGCCCAACAGATGGAAAGAGGTCCAGGGCTGGGGGGCATTCTTTGGGGAGGCATCTGTGGCCCCTGCAGAGCTCCCTATTCTCTCCAATAGACCCCAACACCCTCTGTGGCCCTTTGGAAGTTCCTCCCCCCAGAACCCAGATTGGCCCCTGAAGTAACAATCACACAAGACCATCCTTAGTTCAGGGGGTTTAAAGACAGATTTTGATTCCAGAAGTTTACAGTTCCTTCTGAGCTAACCTGTTTGTCTTTCACTTCTACTTGAAATTGGGATGAGGGAGAAGAGAGAACCCCAAGATTGTGGACATCAGCTCCTCTCCACAGATTCCCAGGCATTTGGGAGGGGGCCTCAGCCAGAGGCCCCATGCAGCCAGGCTGGGCTCCCCCAGTTGAGGTGCCCTAGAAACAGGCGGGAGGTCCTGAGTCCAGACTGGGATGGAAGCCCCAAAGTTGCCTTTGACCTGGGAGCCTCTGGATGGACCTTGGCGCTGGGTCCTCTGGAAATTGGCCGCCCTTTGGGTCTCTTAAGTCGTCTGCTTAAGTCGTCCTTAAGCAGATCCTGGCAGTTTAGGGGAGATTGGGGGTCATCTTGTTTGAGATGGATGCTCTTTAGGCTGTGCCTTTATGGTTTTGTTTAATTCCCTTGATTTAATCTTAAAATCTCTCTTTTCAGTGGTGAGAATAGAGTAGAGTAGAATAGAGTAGAGTAGAGTAGAGTGGAATAGAATAGAGAAGAAAAGAGAAGAGGAGAGGAGAGGAGAGGAGAGGAGGAGAAGAGAAGAGAAGAGAAGAGAAGAGAAGAGAAGAGAAGAGAAGAGAAGAGAAGAGAAGAGAAGAGCTGTGCCCAAGTCCAGATACCCCCCCCCCCATTTCTCCCTTTGCCTTTGTGGAGAGCGGCTGGGCTAAGTCCTAGGGATTCCAGAACTTTGCCCCCTCCCCCCCTCGCCATATCTCGGGGTGGGGTTTATTGGGAAGTTGCAGATGGGGGGAGGGGTGATTGAGACAACTCAGCCCTTTTTCACTCCCACAACTGTAGGCAGCAACATCTGAAGAAGGAGGGGCTTCCTCTGCCTTGGGGAAGGATAGAAAAGATGGCAGGTGCTCAGATTCCGGGGGGGGGGCATGAAATCCACCTTTTGATCGAGTTCAGGTGGACCCAGTTCCTCCCCATCAGACCTTCTGGCTCTGGAGATCTGCAGAGGCCCCTTCGCCCTCCCTTCCTTGGTCAAACCTCTCAGACTGGCCGTCGCACTGGATCCCTTCCTCTTCAACTGCAGCAGGGATTCGATGTGGCCGAGGATGATTGACAGCTGCTGGGTATTTTGGGTTGGTTTGAGGACTGGCTGCTTGGGCTTTGCTCTGCTATGTAAGAGCTGTGTAATAAGAGAAGGTCACAAGTCTGCTCCAGGCACTTTGTGGCAGCTGATCAGGGAGGAAAATGGACCGAAGAGACTGGAGGGAGGGGGAGAAGGGCTTGGGAGGGGGAATCCACAAAGGCCTGGAATGGAAGCCCAGAGAGCAGCAGGGGGTCCCTTCTGAAGAGGGCGGCCTTCCGATTGCTTTCATCTGGGGAGTTTTGAGCAGCTCAGGCTGATTCTCCTTCAGTTGTTTGTACTTAGAAAATCGTCCAAAAACAAGGAAAGGTTACAGGGTTTCTTTCCTTTCCTCCCCGCTCCCCCCTACTCTTTCAAACCCCCTTCTCTTCTCCTCCCCTCCCCCCTCCTCTTTCCATCCCCCCCTCCCTTCCCCCTCCCCCCTCCTCTTTCAATCCCTTTTCTCTTCCCATCAGTCCACACAGACGTCATGCAAATCCCTCAGTCTCCAGGATGGGCTGGATGAGGCCGTTGGACAGGAGCTTAAATAGAAATCCCACCTTCTCTTTATTGATTTAATGGAGAGAGAGATGGACGCTCAACCTAGTCTCAGACACACCCAGATGGATGGATGGATGGATGGATGGACGGACGGACAGTAAAGCGCCTCCCTGACCGCCTCTCGCCTTGCCCAAACATACACCTGTGTCGCCCGCCCTTTGCCTGTCCCCCTCTCTTGCACCCGGGCGAAGTCAGAACGAGGCAGCCCAGCCACCCAGCCCCTCCGCTGACTTTGAAGTCTCCCCAACCCCCTCCCCGCTCTTTGGAGAGGAGCCTGTTATGTCCTTATAAGGACATCCGCCGGGGATTGGTTAGAAAATCCTCCAGCGGGAATTTTGAATCCCTGTCTAGTGGGCGGTGCGGCTGCCGGAGCGAATGTAAGGAGAGTTCCGGCAGCGCAGTGCCAGTCTTGTTCCCGTTGAATAAACTTGTTACATGGACTCCGCTGGTCTCATCTTCTTTCCTGCCCCGATCTAACAGAGCCCTTGCCTGCGGCCACCCCTTCAACCTCCCACCCGCGGAGGACACATCACGCTGCGCCACCAATCCACCGACTCCCACCCCCCATAACCCCAGGCTTCCTTTCCATGGCCTCGTCCAAGCAGAAGCTCCTCCGATCAGCGCCTCGGTCTCTGAATAACGGGGGAGGCTCTGCATCTGGAGGGCCGCCGTCTCTCGCTTCTCCCGCAGGGCGGAGGAAGCCTCACCTGGCCCAGAGGTTGCCGCCTGGAGTTTCGGGGGCGAAGACAGGCTGAGCTTCCCCATCGCCCCCGCAGCTTCCCCAAGAACAGAGTGGGGGGGCTGGGGCGGAGGGGCCTCAGCGCAGCCCTTGACAGAGGCCGAAAGGGGGCTTTTCAGTCCTGGGGGGGAGGGCCCCTCGGCTGCCCCTCCAGGGCTTCTGGGCAGGCAGCTGCCAGGCAGGAGGAGCGCCGCGATCAGACTGCCGGCTCGCCCGAAGAGCGGAGAAGTGTCTAAGGGGGGCGGGAGGGGCCAGGAAAGGCCCTTCATATGGATGCAGTGAAACACGCAGAGCCCGGAAAAGAGCTGCTTCCCTCCCTTCCCAGAGCCTCCAACTCTGCAGCCGCTGCTCCTCCTCGCCCCTCCTGCCTCTGCTGGGAGCCGGCGCCCTTCCTCCCTCCCCGCCCGACGGCTGCACCCTCGGAGGGGGAGAAGCCTTCCAGGGAGCCCGGGGGTGGCCGATCCGCCCGTCCCGAGCCCGGCTTCCCCGCCGCCGCCCCCTCCGCAGCGCCCGCCTCGCCCGCCTGCCTGGCAGCGTCTGGAGACGCAGAGAGGCTTCCCCCCTGCAGCCCCCGGGCTCCCTCGGCGCTCCGCTTGGGAAGAAGCCGATCCAGGCGTTCGCTCGCCCGCTGCTCTCCCACCGGCTCCCTGGCGAGGCTCCCGGCCAGCCCCGAAGAGGCTCCTGCGGGGGTGAGGCGGCGGGAGGGGAGGGCCTCAGGCAGACCCCCCTGCTGGGGGAAGCCCTGCCTGACCTGGGAGCGAGGGAGCCGGACAGAACGCTTGAGTGACAGCTGTCTGTTCGGGGGAGGGGGGAGGGGAGAAGGGCGGCGCAGCTGCAGGAGGAGCCTTTGTTGCTGGTGGGGGGGGGGGAAGGGGGGCGAGGAGTACCCGGGGCGGGTGCAGAGAACCAAAGCCAGCCGAGGGATTTTTCTCCACTCATTAAAGTTTTCAAACCAGCAGGCAGGTGGCTTTCCTTGGTTGACCAATGAAGAGAGAAGGAGACAAGAAGCAAAGCAGGAGGGAGACCAGGAGGATGTAGGAGAGGTCCCGGTTGTTGGCTTTGAAAATGGGAGTTTCTCGGTATCTAATAAAGATGATTAAAACAAAGTCTGTGGTTAGGAACAAGAGTAGAGCAAAGGATGATGCCCAGAAGTTCTTCATAAGACAGGAAGGTTATAACTTTGGGGATACACTGAACTCGGTCCTTATTTGAGTATTTATCATCTGGGCACTTGGTGCTTTTTTCTGTATCTGAGAAAGCAAAAAAAGCAATATTTCTTTAATATTCTGTCCTTTTATCTTACAAGAAATGCCTTCTTTGGATAACAGCTGATACCACAGGCATTTTCCAAGAAGTATTTCTTAACCATTTCATTCAACAGTCACTCCTTTGAAATGACATAAGCTCTCCTGCTTGATCAGGGGGTAGGACTAAAGATCTCGAGGTCCTTTCCAGCTCTTTTCTGATTATTGATTGATCTACATGACTGGCAGACTATTTGTGTAATGAGTTCCCCCCATAACTATCCCCAGCACCAGATTATGTACCAGGGACACCTTCTCAGTGATCCTCAAGGGGAGGATCCAATATACAGATAACAGATTAACAGAGTTGGAGGAGACCTTATAGGTCATTTAGTCCACTCCTCCCTGCCTAAGCAGAGACCCTACACCATTTCTGACAAATGGCAGTCCAGTGTCTTCTCGAAAGCCTCCAGTGATGAAGCTCCCACAACTTCTGAAGGCCTTTCAGAAGGTGGATGCATAACAATTCATCAAGTTTCAAAGATCTCAGATGTTCCTAGAAAGGTGAAATTATCAGCACATATCCAAACTAAAAAGGAGAAGAGATCATTCCTCTGCTGTTAATACAGCTTCCCCAGTCTGCCACCCCATCTTCCCATCTCTTCCCAGCTCCTCCTTCCATGTCTTTTTGATTTACTTCCGTTTAGATAAGAAATTGTGCAGGTTAAAAATTTAAAAAAAAACCAGGTGAGCTTCAATCTGTTTTTTAATTTGGATCCAGTTCCACAAAGCCTCCCATTTTCCTCAGTGTGACCTACCTTCCTGAGTGGAGAAGGTCCCCTCCGGACAAGGAACGCAGTCGTAGCAGCAAACTGGCTCTTCTTCTTGAGCCCTCTTGACAAATCCAGGATGACAACTTTCCACATATTTGGACTGAGATGGAGACTGAGCAGAAGAAAAGGAATGCCAAAGAAAAGGTGTTAGGACACTCCGTCCATGGAAAATGTAGGGAGATTTATTTATTTATTTAGCGTATGGCTGGTCACACACAGTATTAAAACACTTCATTTTTACAGATTAAAAACAATAAAAACAGTAAGAAAAGCAGTAAGAAAAGCAGTAAGAAAACCTAAAAGAAAAACAGAAATAACATTTCAAAGTTTAATGTCGAGTTTGGAGATTCAGTCAGTAGCTGCCATTGTTATGCAGAGGAAGTCCCTAGAATCTCCTGGATACCTTCTGTTAGGGCATTCCCTCACTATATGCTGGATAGTCTGTCGAGGGGCCCTGCAATCACATTGTGCTGAGGGTGTCTTTCCCCATTTATAAAGGGAGTCAGCACACACCCCATGAGTTGTTCTAATTCTATTATATGTCACCCATATGTGACGGGGTGGGCTAAATCCTGGACGTATACTACTAGGACTGATATGCTCGGAGACATCTTGGGGGGAACAGCTATTCCACACCTCCATCCACTTTTGTGTGGTGTTCTGATGATCGGCCATCAACTTATGTGCTGTCAAGATTGGTGGATTTCTTGACTTTGATCAGCATCTTAAGAGATCAGGAATGTATCCATGTATGGATAGAGAGGAATTTAACAGGATCTTACTATACTCCCGAATGAGAGCTTTTTGTCATCGTAAGTGCGGGGGGAGTCTGTGACTAAGAACTGGTAACCAGTAACTAGGTGTAGATTTTACGCACCCAGTAATTAGCCTCATCCTATGGTTAAGTTGAACAGTATATGAGCTGTTTGAGCAGCTCAAACAGGGCTGCTCAATATGAGCAGGGGCATAGGATTCCGCTGCAGAGTAGCAAAGCCCGAGGGCTGCTACTCTGAGAGTAGCTGCTCCGAGAGTTGGGGCTGAAGCTCCCCAAGTTGTTCCGCATAGTTTTTGTAGGATGTTATTTTTGCAGAATATGGCATCCATATTCTGAATATGTTTTTTAAAGGACAGGGTCCTGTCTAAGGTAACCCCCAGGTATTTTGGTGTTGCCTCGTATGGGAGCAGTTTTTTATTTAGGTATACATTGAGTTCTCTTTTTGCCAATTTGTTGTTGAGGTGAAAACATGATGTAACTGTTTTACTTACACTTGGGATTAACCTCCATTGGTGGAAGTATGTGCTCAAAGTTGTAAGGTCGGCTGTAAGTACACCTTCTGTAGCTTCGATGTCCTTATGGCTATATGCTAATGCCAGGGTATCAGCATAAGAGAACTTTTTTGATAGCGTGGGTGGTATATGGAGGGAGAATTAGATGGAGACAAGTAGCCTCTGGTCTTCATTGGGGTAAATGTGAAACCTCTGACTACATCTAAACACATGCAGGAGGTAAAATTACTGGCAGATTCTTCCTTTAGTTCCTCCCTGTTGCTTTCAGAATTTAAGATTGCAATAAAGTACTTTTCTATTTAATAAAGTCTAGAGAAATAGAATTGATTTTTTAAAGTATGATGATATATTCTTATTAAAACAGAGAACAAAATTTACTGTAAAAAGTTTAGGAAGCTTTTATTCGATTTTTAAATGTAGAGTAAAACTATGATGAAGACAGAAAGCTCTGACCAGTAAGATCTTGAAAGGTTTCCATAAAATGTGGCAAAGCCACTCCACTTAGGTCCCGTCTTTTGAAGAGCTTCCATGAGATGACACCAACTGGCATGGGAGGCCAACCACCCTGGAGACTCCAGGCTTTGCCCCAGTGGTGAAATGTAAAATTTGTTGTTACCGGTTCTGTTGGCATGGCTTGGTGGGGTCATATGACTGGGTGGGCTTGGCCAGCTTTTTAAAAAACTTTTTTAAAGCATTTTTTAAAATACTGGTTCGGGCGAATAAGTAGTAAAAAAATGCTTTAAAAAGTTTTTTTAAAAAAGGTTCCGATGATCACAGCTGTGCTACGCGATCATTGGAATCTTTTTTAACCTTTTAAAAGTATTTTTTTACTACCGGTTTCCCTAAACCAGAGTGCAGGTAGCATTTCACCCCTGCTTTGCCCACTGTTTTCCTCAAGCTTTGGAAAACAGAGAAAAGACACCAAAGTTTCTCCCACCTTATTCAGCAACTTTAGCTGTGAAAGAGCATCTTGGTCGATAGAAAGTCTCTGTCTTAGAGAATACGCCAGAATCTCTCTCCTGACATCCCCCTTGGGGAGAACCAAGAAGATTCTGATGCCCATATCTGCCATTATCTCTCCATTTTGGTCCAAGTACAGTTCCCTCTCAGAAATATTCCAAAATTCATTCTTTTCCAGAAAGGGATGAAACTGGAATGGGAACATCCAGGAATTTGAAAAACAGAAAACTTTGTTTTTCATCCCACATTGAATCTTTCTTCCACAATTATCTAATCTCCAAATATGCTTACTTAGGATACAAATACTGCCATCATCTTCATAAGTGAATAAGAAAGTTTGAGAAAAAATTATTCATCATATACTGACAAAGCATAGAGAAAATATCATTGACACAATTGATCAATTATAGGGAACTTATAGCAGATGACAAATAAACTGAACAGAGGGGAAAAAAGATGATTCATAAACTTTGAAAACAAGAGGTTGATTCCCAGAAAGCATGGGTTGATCAAGAAGAAAGTTGTCAGGCTAATCTCCTCCCTGATCATCGTGATGGAAAACACCTCCAGATGGAGAGTGGCTGGCTCTTGAGAATTGGATCACTGAAGAGGGAGCCAGGTTTAGAGAGGGGAGAGGCACTACTGATCAGTGCTTAGTTCTTCATCAACTGATTGGAAAATATATATCAAATAGACCTGCATCATTCTATGCCTGCTTTAGAGATCTCAAGGCAGCCTTTGATACGGTTCCCAGGACTAAGCTATGGGAGAAGCTGGAAGCTGCCTCCATTGACCCCTGGCCTCTTCATCTATTACCTGCCCTACATACCAAAACATCCCTCAAGGTGAGGTGTGATATGCAGGGGTCCTTCTCGAAGTCGGTTAAAACTCAAAAGGGGGTTAAACGGGGGCATTTTGGCTCCCCTGCTTTTCAACTTTTACATTACTGGCATGGTAAAATGGCTAAACAAACCAAATCACAACCCCCCCCCCCCAAAAAATAGGTGACCGAAGCTTCGCCCTCCTGCTCTATGCAGATTCCCCTGTGATCCTCTCCAGGACACCAGCAGGCCTTAAAAGAGCCTTGCGAGCCCTTCTCCAGGACTGCAGTTACAATCAACTGGGCATCAATGATGAGAAAACAAAGATCAAAAAGGCCAAAACTTGATTCATGGTATCTAAATGGCCACAGAATAGAGCAGGTACCACCTTCAAATCCCTGGGGGTGGCCATTCAGGCCAAGGGTTCAAGAAACAGGCAGCTGCCCTGGGCCAAAGATCAGCCAGCACCATTCTTAATTGTTTGTGCACAAAGGGAGGCTACGATGTCCCTGCTGCTCTTAAGCTTTTTTTGCCCAAGTCGCTAGCACAGCTCCTTTATGGGACGTTGCTCGGACCGTCAGCTTCATGTTTTACATCATTAGAAGTAGTTCAATCCAAATTCACCGGATCAATTCTCCAAATGCCACGTTGGGTCTCAAATGCCCTTCTGCGCCTGGAGACAGGAGTGACAGAAGCCAAAGGAAGAATCCGTTTAGCTCTTGTGGCCCACCAGTGACCAGTGGAGCTGGCAGCAGATTCGGACAGGGAGGAGGTTGGGAGGGACATGGGCCAGTTCTGGAGTCTGGGGGAGGCTCTGATGAGGGCTCTGTGGTAGTATGTATACATTTACGAATCGGCAGGGAAGGTAAGTGAATTTCATCCCTGGATTCTCCCCTCTTCTCTGATCCTTCCCTAAGCAGCCTCTCTTCTCCTCATCCCAAAAGTCACTCTCACACATCATTGCACTTCCTAAATAGATTATGGGAACTCTGGTGATATCACAGGATTTCAGTGCCGGGTGACTGGCAGGAGCGCATCGACACCTTCCTCCTCACCCAACACAACGCCGCACGCCACCACCAAGAAATGCCCATCCGAGCTGCTGATGGGCAGAAGATTCCGGTCACTCCTGGACAGGCTGCACCCCCAATATGACTCGGAGGTGCCTGCAACCGCCAGCCGCCAACTCCGCTGTTTTGCCGTGGGAGATCCCGTCTTCGCGCTGAATTTCCACGGCTCACCAAAATGGCTAAAAGGGCAAGATCCACAGCACAACCGGCCTGAAATCCTATCAGGTAGAGTTGGAAGATGGACAGGTCGCGAGATGTCACATCGACCAGCTCCGCAAAAGGTGGAAGGGATCGGACGGAAACCAACCCGAAGAGGTGGACCTACAACACCCCGAAGAGGTACGCCTGCCACACCCCAGCGAGGTAGGCCTACAACACCCCAGGGGAGAGGGCCCGCCGATCCCTGCCCGAGCCAGCAACGAGACAGCGCCAGTAGACCGGGGACAATGTCTGAGGGGAACCCTGGAGCACCCCGGGGTGGACTGCAATCGACACCCCAACACCCAAGACCCAAATGCCAACGATCGCAGCCGAGGAGACCGAAATCCAGAGGGCCACCACACCCAACAACACCCCGGCGAGGTCGGACGGCATCAGTCCGAGTCCCAGAGGGAAAGACAGAAAAGCCCGGTAGACTCTGAGCCTGGAGACAGGAGTGACAGAAGCCAAAGGAAGAATCCGTATAGCTCTTGTGGCCCACCAGTGACCAGTGGAGCTGGCAGCAGATTCGGACAGGGAAGAGGTTGGGAGGGACATGATCCTCTCTTCTCCTCATCCCAAAAGTCACTCTCATACATCATTGCACTTCCTAAATAGATTATGGGAACTGGTGATATCACAGGATTTCAGTAACAGACTCACAAACAATTATAGAAGCAGATGATTGCGGAAGATATTTAGCAATTTATTTATTTATTTATTTATTTATTTCAATTTATATACCGCCCTTCTCCCCGGGAGGGGGACTCAGGGCGGTGAACAACCAGATTTAAAACACATATAATACAAACATTAAAAGAATGATAAAATTAAATTAAATTCATTGGCGTTCCAAATAAAATTCTAACCCCATTAAAATACCCAATTTAAAACCCCAGGAATCAATAAGAAAAATTTTGTTAAAACCCCATTAAAACAATCAAGCAAGGCCGGCTTGTTGAAATAAATAGGTCTTAAGGGCCTTTCGGAAAGTGCGGAGGTCCGGGATCAAACGAACTTCTGGAGGCAGCTCATTCCATAGGGTGGGTGCCCCCACAGAGAAGGCTCTCCCCCTGGGGGCCACCAGCCGACATTGCTTGGCTGATGGCACCCTGAGAAGGCCCTCTCTGTGTGAGCGTACTGGCCAGTGGGAGGTTATCGGTAGCAGCAGGCAGTCCCGCAGGTACCCCGGTCCCATGCCATGGAGCGCTTTAAAGGTCAAAACTAACACCTTGAAGCGCACCCGAAAGACCACCGGAAGCCAGTGCAGCTCGCGCAGGAGAGGTGTCACATGGGAGCGCCCTGTCGCTCCCATAATCACCCGCGCGGCCGCATTCTGGACCAGTTGGAGCCTCCGGGTGCACCCCAAGGGGAGCCCCATGTAGAGAGCATTACAGTAGTCCAGGCGAGACGTGACGAGTGCATGAGTGACTGTGCACATGGAGTCCCGATCCAGAAAGGGGCGCAACTGGTGCACCAGGCGAACCTGATAAAAGGCCCCCCTGGCCACGGCCGCCACATGCCCTTCCAAGGACAGCCGTGAATCCAGGAGGACACCCAAGTTGCGCGCCCCCTCCGTGGGGGCCAATAACTCACCCCCAATAGCCAGCGATGGCACTAGCTGGCTATACCGGGACGCCGGCATCCACAGCCACTCGGTCTTGGAAGGGTTGAGACGAAGCCTGTTCCTCCCCATCCAGACCCGCACGGCCTCAAGGCACTGGGACATCACTTCGAGGGCATCATTGGGGTGGTCAGGGGTGGAGACGTACAGCTGAGTGTCATCAGCGTACAGTTGGCAACTCACCCCAAAACCACGGATGATCTCACCCAGCGGCTTCACATAAATGTTGAACAGGAGCGGCGAGAGGACCGACCCTTGTGGCACCCCGCAAACGAGGCGCCTCGAGGTCGACCTCTGCCCCCCTGCCAACACAGACTGCGATCGGTTGGAGAGATAGGAGGAGAACCACCGTAGCACGGTGCCTCCCACCCCCAGACCCCCCAACCGACGCAGCATGATACCATGGTCGATGGTATCAAAAGCCGCTGAGAGATCTAATAGGACCAGGACAGAGGAGCATCCCCTGTCCCGAGCCCTCCAGAGATCATCCACCAACGCGACCAATGCCGTCTCCGTGCTGTACCCAGGTCTGAAACCGGACTGGCACGGATCTAGATAGACAGTTTCCTCCAGGTACTGTGGGAGCTGGCGCGCAACCACACTCTCAACAACCTTCGCAACAAAGCGAAGGTTGGAGACAGGACGAAAATTTGCCAAAACAGCCGGGTCCAGAGAAGGCTTCTTGAGGAGGGGCCTCACCACCGCCTCTTTCAAGGCGGCAGGCAAGAAACCCTCACTCAAAGAAGCATTTATAATCCCCCGGAGCCAGCCTCGTGTAACTTCCCGAGTGGCCAGTACCAGCCAGGAAGGACACGGGTCCAATAAACATGTGGTTGCGTTTAGACTCCTCAAAGACCAGCCTCAGTCACCTCGCTGGAGTCTACCCAGTCAGAGTCCAAGCCTTCCCGAATCTGAGCGATTTTATCGTGCAGATACTGTGCAAAATCCTCAGCCCGCCCTTGCAAGAGGTCCTCCCGCGCTCCCTGATGTAGGAGGGAGCGGGTCACTCTAAACAAGGCGGCTGGGCGGTTATCTGCCGATGCAATAAGAGCGGAAAAGTAATTACGCTTTGCCGCTTTTATCGCCACCAAATAGGTCCTAAGATGGGACCTAGCTAGTGTTCGGTCGGATTCAGATCGACTCACCCTCCAACCACTCTCTAGGCGTCTTTTCCGGCGCTTCATCTCCCTCAACTCCTCAGAGAACCAAGGAGCCGGGCAGATTCGGTGCCGGGTCAGAGGCCGCAAAGGCACGACTCGGTCCAGGGCACTGGCGGCCGCCCTATCCCAGGCGGCCACCAGG
Source organism: Masticophis lateralis (assembly GCA_030761175.1). Classification (NCBI taxonomy): domain Eukaryota; kingdom Metazoa; phylum Chordata; class Lepidosauria; order Squamata; family Colubridae; genus Masticophis; species Masticophis lateralis. Next base: position 187,774 of record JAUDYJ010000015.1, on the reverse strand, counting down.
TCCTCGACCGAGTCATGAGCCAGAGTTTCGGGCATTGGCCCAAGCTCCCTCTGAAACCCATCAGGGTCCATCAGGCGCCTGGGGCGGAACCACCTAATCGGTTCCGCCTCCCTGCGGTGGGGTTCGGCGGTCAGAAAGTCTAGCCTCAGGAGAGAATGGTCCGACCATGACAGGGGTTCAATAACTATATCCCCTACATCTAGGCCATTCAACCACTGAGCAGAGACAAAAACCAAGTCCAGAGTGTGTCCTCCTGTGTGAATTATATACACAGAACGGCCCACTTCTGGTGATCAGAATTTATGCTCCTAACAACAGAAAACTTTTATAAATTATTATATTCTAAAATACTGCAATGGGACTATAGGTCTATTTTAATTATGGGAGATTGGAACGGAGTGATAGAAATCAAAAAAGATAAGAGTTTGGCAAAATCATGAGTTAAATTACCACACTTTTTTTAATATGAAAGAAGACCTGGAACTGAAAGATGTACGGAGAGTGCAGAACCCAAAAGAAATGGATTTTACATTTTTTTCAGATCGACATAGATCTTTTTCTAGGATTGATTTTATTCTAGTTACAGCTGACCTACTTTTAAAAGACCATATAAAGAATGAACTAATAGATAAATATTTAGAAGAAGGTAGACTTACAAAAAACTCCAGAGAGCAAAAGGAAACATTGAATCAATCAATAACAGTTGAGGAAATTGTTTTTGCAATTAAACAACTGAAATCAGCTAAAGCTCCAGAGACGGATGGTTTGACGGCGGTGTATTATAAAACTTAGCAAGCAGTTGAACATCTTAAAGATTTATTTTGTAGCATACAAAAAGGGGGTAAGATACCCCCTTCATGGAAGACAGCTTTTATTTCACTACCAAAAGAGGGAGGTTCTACAAAACCGGAAAATTTTAGACCAATATCTCTCCTGAATACGGATTATACAATTTTTGCAAAAGTATTAGCCAACAGATTAATGATGTGTCTCTTCCACTGTCAGCCATCCTCGGTCTGCAGTCTGTACAAATGTGGCCCCGTGACATGGGTTTTTTCTCCCGGTATCCATAGGGGGTTTCCGCTGAAGTTCTTTGCGTAAACTTTGTCCCCCACTTGGAATTGCCAGATCTTGCTTGTTGCCCTGGCATGGCACCACAAAATCTATATGTATTCTTGACCAGGGTGTTCCTGGGTTCTCCCAATCATGTGTGGGTGCAGTGTGGGGTGCCGGTCATGATTCCTGGCAGGCTGTGCATGTGGCTACCCACGCCTCAATCTCCTTATCCGTTCCAGGCCACAATACATAGCTTCTGGCCAGTGCCTTCATTTTCACAATTCCCGGGTGCCCCTTATTTTTCATAACTGGACCCTAAGTTTTTCATAACTGGACCCAATTCAGACAGAAAATGTAAATTTTGACATGCTTACTCAGATTTGCAAAAGAAATACATATTCATGTTCCTGACACATTTGAGTCATTTCTGCTTTTTTCTTTGTCTGAGTTGTAAGGGAGCCCGTCCTTGATTTATGTTTAGGAGTCATACTTCTAAAAAAAGTTTTAGCTTTTTTTCCCCCCCCCAGAAAAACAGAGAAATTCTGTTTAATTCAATTTTGTTTCTGCCTACTAGAATTTTTCTTTTAAAGTACTTCGGTGTTGGCTAAGCTCTGACTTTCACTTTCCACTCTCCATTTTCTCAAGCATTTTCCGAGCAAAGCCAGTTGCCATTTTCAAAACACTTTCTCCAATCTCTTTTTCTTCTAAAGAATTAATGAAAACTAAACTTGCATTTTTCCTTTTTTGATTAATCCATGTTTCACCAGCTTGTTTAAATTTCAATCAATCTTGTGGTGTTGTTCACGACATCTCACGATTTTCAAATACGAAATTTCTCTGAGGTGATAAACCAATCAGTATCTAACAATTGGAAATAGGAATCAATAAGCCAGAAAATGTAACTTTAGACACAGTGATCCGATTTGCAAAACAAACACATATTCATGTTCCCCAAGGTCTGAAAAGGTCAAAACACATTCAATTTCCAAACGAGAACTTTCCCTAAAAAGTTAGACCTACGGTGTTTTTCAGAAAAAAAAGGTAACTTTCGACACACTTTTCAGATTTCCCAAAGAAACACATATTCATTTCATTCAGTCTAAAAAGCACGAAAAGAACATTCCATTTTCAAGAACGAACATTCGCTGATGAGATGAACCCATCAGTATCTCCCAATTGGCAATAGGACTCAAATAAGCTAGAAAAGGTAATTTAACACACAGTCATCCGATTTTCAAAAGAAACACATATTCAGGTTCCCCAAACTCAGAAAAGGTCAAACACGTTCAATTTTCAACTACGAACTTTCTCTGAGGAGATAAACCAATCTGTATCTCTCAATTGGCTAGGACTCAAGCCAGAAAATGTAGCTTTAGACACAGATATCCGATTTGCAAAAGAAACACATATTCATGTTCTCCACGGTCTGAAAAGGTCAAACACGTTCAATTTTGAAGTAGGAACTTTCTCTGAGGAGATAAACAACTCTGTATCACAAAATTGGCAATAGGACTCAAATAAGCTAGAAAAGGTAACTTTAGACACAGTCATCCAATTTTCAAAAGAAAAACACATATTATGTTCCTCACAGTCCGAAAATCACAAAAACACATTCCATTTTCAAGTACAAACTTTCTCTGAGTTGATAAACCGATCAGTACCTAACAATTGGCAATAGGACTCAAATAAGCAAGAAAATGTAATTTTAGACACAGTCATCCAATTTTCAAAAGAAAAACACATATTCATGTTCCTCACAGTCCGAAAATCACAAAAACACATTCCATTTTCAAGTACGAACTTTCTCTGAGTTGATAAACCAATCAGTACCTAACAATTGGCAATAGGACTCAAATAAGCAAGAAAATGTAATTTTAGACAGTCATCCGATTTGCAAAAGAAACACATATTCAGGTTCCCCAAGTCAGAAAAGGTCAAACACGTTCAATTTTCAACTACGAACTTTCTCTGAGGAGATAAACCAATCTGTATCTCTCAATTGGCTAGGACTCAAGCCAGAAAATGTAGCTTTAGACACAGATATCCGATTTCCAAAAGAAACACATATTCATGTTCCCCACGGACTGAAAACGTCAAACACATTCAATTTTCAACTACGAACTTTCTCTGAGGAGATGAACTCATCAGGATCTCCCAATTGGCAATAGGACTCAAAGAAGCTAGAAATCTCACTTTAGACAGAGTGATGCGATTTGCAAAAGAAAGACATATTCAGGTTCCCCAAAGTCAGAAAAGGTCAAACGTTCAATTTTCAAGTACTGACTTTCTCTGAGGTGATAAACCAATCTGAATCTCAAAATTGGCAATAGGACTCAGGCTAGATAAGATTTGCAAGAGAAACACATATTCATGTTCCCCACGGTCTGAAAAGGTTAAAACACATTCAATTTTAAACGCGAACCTTACCTAAAAAGTTAGACACAAGGTGATTTTCATAACTGGACTATTAAGAAAGAAAATGGAACTTTCGACACACCTCAGATTTGCAAAAGAAACATATATTCATGTTCCCCACAGTCTGAAAAGGACAAAAACACATTCCATTTTCAAGTACGAACTTTCCCTGAGGAGACAAACCAATCTGTATCTCTCAATTGGCATTCAATTTTCAAACGCGAACTTTCCCTAAAAAGTTAGACAGAAGATGCTTTTCATAACTGGACTCTATTCAGAGAAGATGTAACTTTTGGCACACTTCTCAGATTTCCCAAAGAAACACCTATTCATGTCACTCACAGTCTGAAAAGCGCAAAAACACATTCCATTTTCAAGTACGAACTTTCCCCTGAGGAGATAAAGCAGTCTGTATCTCTCAATTGGCTAGGACTCAAGTCAGAAAATGCAGCTTTAGACACAGATTTCCGATTTGCAAAAGAAACACATATTCATGTTCCCCACGGTCTGAAAAGGTCAAACACGTTCAATTTTCAACTACGAACTTTCTCTGAGGAGATAAACAACTCTGTATCACAAAATTTTGTGATACAGTGCTTTTCAGACAGTGGGGAATATGAATATATGTCTCTTGCAAATCTGAGAACTGTTTCGAAAGTTCCATTTTCTTTCTGAATTATGAGCACTTTGTGTCTACCTTTTAAGGGAAAGTTCGCGTTTGAAAATTGAATGTGTTTTGACTTTTTTTAATAAGCTAGAAAATAAGCACAATTTTCCCTCCCATTCTGAGGGTAGCTATGTACTGGTTGATAGAGTCCCCTTCAGCTTGGAGAATCTGTCTGTATTTGAACCTGCGAGCGATTCGTGAGGGGGTTGGCGAATAGTGATTTTTAAGCTTCTCCCTCAAGACCTCCCAGGGAACCGTCTGGACAGGAACAGGGGCCATCAAAGCCATCGCAGTGGTAAACATTTCTGGGCCACACGCGTTCAAAAAATGAGCCCTCTTACGGTTGCTGTACAGCCCGGTATAGTCGTTTGCGTCAAGGAAGCATTCGAAGCGACCTTCATACGAAGTCCAGATCTCTGTCAGTGGAGCCATCCTGACAAGAATGGGGTTCTAGTTCACCCAGCTCGTAGTGACTTTAGCTACCTGTCACCTCACGCCCAGAATCCCATCCTCGTCGCCAGTGCTCTGTAGAGCGACGGTGGGCAGTAACTGAGGCGAGACAGGTGTAAGGAACAAGGGTTTACTGCTAACAGCTAACAAAACAGTTTCAGAACTAGAACAGCAACTCAGGCGTTTGACAGCTATTTATAGACTAGCTGTCAAACCGCTCAGCCAATCAGGCTGCTGGAATTCTCCCGCCATTTCTGGGTGCATCGTAGCCAATGGGAACGATGTGTCCTATGTCTCTCAATTGGCTAGGACTCAAGCCAGAAAATGCAGCTTTAGACAAAGATATCCGATTTGCAAAAGAAACACATATTCAGGTTCCCCAAAGTCAGAAAAGGTCAAACGTTCAATTTTCAAGTACGCACTTTCTCTGAGGTGATAAACCAATCTAAATCTCAAAATTGGCAATAGGACTCAAGCTAGAAAAGATTTTCAAGAGAAACACATATTCATGTTCCCCATGGTCTGAAAAGGTTAAAACACATTCAATTTTAAACGCGAACCTTACCTAAAAAGTTAGACACAAGGTGATTTTCATAACTGGACTATTAAGAAAGAAAATGTAATTTTCGACACACTGCTCAGATTTGCAAAAGAGACACATATTCATGTTCCCTACAGTCTGAAAAGCACAAAAACACATTCCATTTTCAAGAACGATCTTTCCCTGAGGTGATAAACCAATCTGAATCTCAAAATTGGAATAGGACTCAAATAAGCAGGAAAGGGAACTTTAGACACAGTCAACAAATCTGCAAAAGGAATCCATATTCAGGTTCCCCACGGTCTGAAAAGGTCAAAACACATTCATTTTTCAAACGCGAACTTTCCCTAAAAAGTTAGACAAGGCTGTTTTTCCTAACTGGTCTCAATTCAGACAGAAAATGGAACTTTCGACACACTGCTCAGATTTCCAAAAGAACCACATAATCAGGTTCTCACAGTCTGAAAAGCGCAAGATCTCATTCCATTTTCAAGAACGATCATTCCCTGAGGTAATAAACCAATCTGAATCTCAAAATTGGAATAGGACTCAAATAAGCTAGAAAAGGTAACTTTAGATACAGTCACCGAATTTCCAAAAAAAAACACATATTCATGTTCCCCACAGTCTGAATATCACAAAAAGACATTCCATTTTCAAGTACGAACTTTCTCTGAGGTGATAAACAGATCAGTATCTAACAATTGGCAGTATGACTCCAATAAGCCAGAAAGGGTAACTTTAGACACAGTCATCCGATTTGCAAAAGAAAGACATATTCAGGTTCCCCACGATCTGAAAAGGTTAAACACGTTCAATTTTCAAGTACGAACTTTGAGGAGATAAACCAATCTGTATCTCAAAATCGGCAATAGGACTCAAGCGAGAGAAGGATACCTTAAACAAAGTGATCCGATATGCAAAAGAAACACATATTCAGGTTCCCCAAGGTGTGAAAAGGTCAAAACACATTCAATTTTCTAACGAGAATTTTCCCTAAAAAGTTAGAGCAAGGTGCTTTTCATAACTGGACTATTCAGAAAGAAAATGGAACTTTCGACACACTTCTCAGATTTGCAAAAGAAACATATATTCCCCACAGTCTGAAAAGGACAAAAACACATTCCATTTTCAAGTATGAACTTTCCCTGAGGAGACAAACCAATCTGTATCTCTCAATTGGCATTCAATTTTCAAATGCGAACTTTCCCTAAAAAGTTAGACAGAAGATGCTTTTCATAACTGGACTCTATTCAGAGAAGATGTAACTTTTGGCACACTTCTCAGATTTCCCAAAGAAACACCTATTCATGTCACTCACAGTCTGAAAAGCGCAAAAACACATTCCATTTTCAAGTACGAACTTTCCCTGAGGAGAATAAACCAATCTGTATCTCTCAATTGGCTAGGACTCAAGTCAGAAAATGCAGCTTTAGACACAGATTTCCGATTTGCAAAAGAAACACATATTCATGTTCCCCACGGTCTGAAAAGGTCAAACATGTTCAATTTTCAACTACGAACTTTCTCTGAGGAGATAAACAACTCTGTATCACAAAATTTTGTGATACAGTGCTTTTGAGACTGTGGGGAATATGAATATATGTTTCTTTTGCAAATCTGAGAACTGTTTCGAAAGTTACATTTTCTTTCTGAATACTGCAGTTATGAAAAGCACTTTGTGTCTACCTTTTAAGGGAAAGTTCGCGTTTGAAAATTGAATGTGTTTTGACCTTTTTTAATAAGCTAGAAAATAAGCACAATTTCCCCTCCATTCTTAGGGAAGCTATGTACTGGTTGACCCCTTCAGCTTGGAGAATCTGTCTGTATTTGAACCTGCGAGCGATTCGTGAGGGGGTTGGCGAATAGTGATTTTTAAGCTTCTCCCTCAAGACCTCCCAGGGAACCGTCTGGACAGGAACAGGGGCCATCAAAGCCATCGCAGTGGTAAACATTTCTGGGCCGCACGCGTTCAAAAAATGAGCCCTCTTACGGTTGCTGGACAGCCCGGTATAGTCGTTTCCGTCAAGGAAGCATTCGAAGCGACCTTCATACGAAGTCCAGGTCTCCATCAGTGGAGCCATCCTGACAAGAATGGGGTTCTAGTTCACCCAGCTCGTAGTGACTTTAGGTACCTGTCACCTCACACCCAGAATCCCATCCTCGTCGCCAGTGCTCTGTAGAGCGACGGTGGGCAGTAACTGAGGCGAGACAGGTGTAAGGAACAAGGGTTTATTGCTAAAAGCTAACAAAACAGCTTCAGAACTAGAACAGCAACTCAGGCGTTTGACAGCTATTTATAGACTAGCTGTCAAACCGCTCAGCCAATCAGGCTGCTGGAATTCTCCCGCCATTTCTGGGTGCATCGTAGCCAATGGGAACGATGTGTCGTATGTCTCTCAATTGGCTAGGACTCAAGCCAGAAAATGCAGCTTTAGGCAAAGATATCCGATTTGCAAAAGAAACACATATTCAGGTTCCCCAAAGTCAGAAAAGGTCAAACGTTCAATTTTCAAGTACTCACTTTCTCTGAGGTGATAAACCAATCTGAATCTCAAAATTGGCAATAGGACTCAAGCTAGAAAAGATTTTCAAGAGAAACACATATTCATGTTCCCCACGGTCTGAAAAGGTTAAAACACATTAAATTTTAAACGCGAACCTTACCTAAAAAGTTAGACACAAGGTGATTTTCATAACTGGACTATTAAGAAAGAAAATGTAATTTTCGACACACTGCTCGGATTTGCAAAAGAGACACATATTCATGTTCCCTACAGTCTGAAAAGCACAAAAACACATTCCATTTTCAAGAACGATCTTTCCCTGAGGTGATAAACCAATCTGAATCTCAAAATTGGAATAGGACTCAAATAAGCAGGAAAGGGAACTTTAGACACAGTCAACAAATCTGCAAAAGGAATCCATATTCAGGTTCCCCACGTTCTGAAAAGGTCAAAACACATTCATTTTTCAAACGCGAACTTTCCCTAAAAAGTTAGACAAGGCTGTTTTTCCAAACTGGTCTCAATTCAGACAGAAAATGGAACTTTCGACACACTGCTCAGATTTCCAAAAGAAGCACATAATCATGTTCTCACAGTCTGAAAAGCAGAAAAACACATTCCATTTTCAAGTACGAACTTTCTCTGAGGTGATAAACAAATCAGTATCTAACAGTTGGCAGTATGACTCCAATAAGCCAGAAAGGGTAACTTTAGACACAGTCATCCGATTTGCAAAAGAAAGACATATTTAGGTTCCCCACAATCTGAAAAGGTTAAACACGTTCAATTTCCAAGTACGAACTTTCTCTGAGGTGATAAACCAATCTGTATCTCAAAATTGGCAATACGACTCAAGCGAGAGAAGGATACCTTAGACAAAGTGATCCGATTTGCAAAAGAAACACATATTCATGTTCCCCAAGGTCTGAAAAGGTCAAAACACATTCAATTTTCTAATGAGAATTTTCCCTAAAAAGTTAGAGCAAGGTGTTTTTCATAACTGGACCATTCTGACAGAAAATGGAACTTTCGACACACTGCTCAGATTTCCAAAAGAAACACATAATCATGTTCCTCACAGACTGAAAAGCACAAGAACACATTCCATTTTCAAGTACGAACTTTCTCTGAGGTGATAAACAAATCAGTATCTAACAATTGGCAGTATGACTCCAATAAGCCAGAAAGGGTAACTTTAGACACAGTCATCCGATTTGCAAAAGAAAGACATATTCAGGTTCCCCACGATCTGAAAAGGTTAAACACGTTCAATTTTCAAGTACGAACTTTCTCTGAGGTGATAAACCAATCTGTATCTCAAAATTGGCAATAGGACTCAAGCGAGAAAAGGATACCTTAGACAAAGTGATCCGATTTGCAAAAGAAACACATATTCATGTTCCCCAAGGTCTGAAAAGGTCAAAACACATTCAATTTTCTAACGAGAATTTTCCCTAAAAGGTTAGAGCAAGGTGCTTTTCATAACTGGACTATTCAGAAAGAAAATGGAACTTTCGACACACTTCTCAGATTTGCAAAAGAAACATATATTCCCCACAGTCTGAAAAGGACAAAAACACATTCCATTTTCAAGTACGAACTTTCCCTGAGGAGACAAACCAATCTGTATCTCTCAATTGGCATTCAATTTTCAAATGCGAACTTTCCCTAAAAAGTTAGACAGAAGATGCTTTTCATAACTGGACTCTATTCAGAGAAGATGTAACTTTTGGCACACTTCTCAGATTTCCCAAAGAAACACCTATTCATGTCACTCACAGTCTGAAAAGCGCAAAAACACATTCCATTTTCAAGTACGAACTTTCCCTGAGGAGATAAACCAATCTGTATCTCTCAATTGGCTAGGACTCAAGCCAGAAATTGCAGCTTTAGACACAGATTTCCGATTTGCAAAAGAAACACATATTCATGTTCCCCACGGTCTGAAAAGGTCAAACACGTTCAATTTTCAACTACGAACTTTCTCTGAGGAGATAAACAACTCTGTATCACAAAATTTTGTGATACAGTGCTTTTCAGACAGCGGGGAACATGAATATATGTTTCTTTTGCAAATCTGAGAACTGTTTCGAAAGTTACATTTTCTTTCTGAACAGTCCAGTTATGAAAAGCACTTTGCGTCTACCTTTTAAGGGAAAGTTCGCGTTTGAAAATTGAATGTGTTTTGACCTTTTTTAATAAGCAAGAAAATAAGCACAATTTTCCCTCCCATTCTGAGGGAAGCTATGTACTGGTTGACAGAGTCCCCTTCAGCTTGGAGAATCTGTCTGAATTTGAACCTGCGAGCGATTCGTGAGGAGGTTGGCGAATAGTGATTTTTAAGCTTCTCCCTCAAGACCTCCCAGGGAACTGTCTGGACAGGAACAGGGGCCATCAAAGCCATCGCAGTGGTAAACATTTCTGGGCCGCACGCGTTCAAAAAATGAGCCCTCTTACGGTTGCTGGACAGGCCGGTATAGTCGTTTGCGTCAAGGAAGCATTCGAAGCGACCTTCATACGAAGTTCAGATCTCCGTCAGTGGAGCCATCCTGACAAGAATGGGGTTCTAGTTCACCCAGCTCGTAGTGACTTTAGCTACCTGTCACCTCACGCCCAGAATCCCATCCTCGTCGCCATTGCTCTGTAGAGAGACGGTGGGCAGTAACTGAGGCGAGACAGGTGTAAGGAACAAGGGTTTATTGCTAACAGCTAACAAAACAGCTTCAGAACTAGAACAGCAACTCAGGCGTTTGACAGCTATTTATAGACTAGCTCTCAAACCGCTCAGCCAATCAGGCTGCTGGAATTCTCCCGCCATTTCTGGGTGCATCTTAGCCAATGGGAACGATGTGTCGTATGTCTGAGGACCTGTCGTAAGTCTGAGGACTTAGCACAGAGTGCTTTTCATAACTGGACTATTCAGAAAGAAAATGGAACTTTCGACACACCTCAGATTTGCAAAAGAAACATATATTCATGTTCCCCACAGTCTGAAAAGGACAAAAACACATTCCATTTTCAAGTACGAACTTTCCCTGAGGAGACAAACCAATCTGTATCTCTCAATTGGCATTCAATTTTCAAACGCGAACTTTCCCTAAAAAGTTAGACAGAAGATGCTTTTCTTAACTGGACTCTATTCAGAGAAGATGTAACTTTTGGCACACTTCTCAGATTTCCCAAAGAAACACCTATTCATCTCACTCACAGTGTGAAAAGCGCAAAAACACATTCCATTTTCAAGTACGAACTTTCCCTGAGGAGAATAAACCAATCTGTATCTCTCAATTGGCTAGGACTCAAGTCAGAAAATGCAGCTTTAGACACAGATTTCCGATTTGCAAAAGAAACACATATTCATGTTCCCCACGGTCTGAAAAGGTCAAACATGTTCAATTTTCAACTACGAACTTTCTCTGAGGAGATAAACAACTCTGTATCACAAAATTTTGTGATACAGTGCTTTTGAGACTGTGGGGAATATGAATATATGTTTCTTTTGCAAATCTGAGAACTGTTTCGAAAGTTACATTTTCTTTCTGAATACTGCAGTTATGAAAAGCACTTTGTGTCTACCTTTTAAGGGAAAGTTCGCTTTTGAAAATTGAATGTGTTTTGACCTTTTTTAATAAGCTAGAAAATAAGCACAATTTCCCCTCCATTCTTAGGGAAGCTATGTACTGGTTGACCCCTTCAGCTTGGAGAATCTGTCTGTATTTGAACCTGCGAGCGATTCGTGAGGGGGTTGGCGAATAGTGATTTTTAAGCTTCTCCCTCAAGACCTCCCAGGGAACCGTCTGGACAGGAACAGGGGCCATCAAAGCCATCGCAGTGGTAAACATTTCTGGGCCGCACGCGTTCAAAAAATGAGCCCTCTTACGGTTGCTGGACAGCCCGGTATAGTCGTTTCCGTCAAGGAAGCATTCGAAGCGACCTTCATACGAAGTCCAGGTCTCCATCAGTGGAGCCATCCTGACAAGAATGGGGTTCTAGTTCACCCAGCTCGTAGTGACTTTAGGTACCTGTCACCTCACACCCAGAATCCCATCCTCGTCGCCAGTGCTCTGTAGAGCGACGGTGGGCAGTAACTGAGGCGAGACAGGTGTAAGGAACAAGGGTTTATTGCTAAAAGCTAACAAAACAGCTTCAGAACTAGAACAGCAACTCAGGCGTTTGACAGCTATTTATAGACTAGCTGTCAAACCGCTCAGCCAATCAGGCTGCTGGAATTCTCCCGCCATTTCTGGGTGCATCGTAGCCAATGGGAACGATGTGTCGTATGTCTCTCAATTGGCTAGGACTCAAGCCAGAAAATGCAGCTTTAGGCAAAGATATCCGATTTGCAAAAGAAACACATATTCAGGTTCCCCAAAGTCAGAAAAGGTCAAACGTTCAATTTTCAAGTACTCACTTTCTCTGAGGTGATAAACCAATCTGAATCTCAAAATTGGCAATAGGACTCAAGCTAGAAAAGATTTTCAAGAGAAACACATATTCATGTTCCCCACGGTCTGAAAAGGTTAAAACACATTCAATTTTAAACGCGAACCTTACCTAAAAAGTTAGACACAAGGTGATTTTCATAACTGGACTATTAAGAAAGAAAATGTAATTTTCGACACACTGCTCGGATTTGCAAAAGAGACACATATTCATGTTCCCTACAGTCTGAAAAGCACAAAAACACATTCCATTTTCAAGAACGATCTTTCCCTGAGGTGATAAACCAATCTGAATCTCAAAATTGGAATAGGACTCAAATAAGCAGGAAAGGGAACTTTAGACACAGTCAACAAATCTGCAAAAGGAATCCATATTCAGGTTCCCCACGTTCTGAAAAGGTCAAAACACATTCATTTTTCAAACGCGAACTTTCCCTAAAAAGTTAGACAAGGCTGTTTTTCCAAACTGGTCTCAATTCAGACAGAAAATGGAACTTTCGACACACTGCTCAGATTTCCAAAAGAAGCACATAATCATGTTCTCACAGTCTGAAAAGCAGAAAAACACATTCCATTTTCAAGTACGAACTTTCTCTGAGGTGATAAACAAATCAGTATCTAACAGTTGGCAGTATGACTCCAATAAGCCAGAAAGGGTAACTTTAGACACAGTCATCCGATTTGCAAAAGAAAGACATATTCAGGTTCCCCACAATCTGAAAAGGTTAAACACGTTCAATTTCCAAGTACGAACTTTCTCTGAGGTGATAAACCAATCTGTATCTCAAAATTGGCAATACGACTCAAGCGAGAGAAGGATACCTTAGACAAAGTGATCCGATTTGCAAAAGAAACACATATTCATGTTCCCCAAGGTCTGAAAAGGTCAAAACACATTCAATTTTCTAATGAGAATTTTCCCTAAAAAGTTAGAGCAAGGTGTTTTTCATAACTGGACCATTCTGACAGAAAATGGAACTTTCGACACACTGCTCAGATTTCCAAAAGAAACACATAATCATGTTCCTCACAGACTGAAAAGCACAAGAACACATTCCATTTTCAAGTACGAACTTTCTCTGAGGTGATAAACAAATCAGTATCTAACAATTGGCAGTATGACTCCAATAAGCCAGAAAGGGTAACTTTAGACACAGTCATCCGATTTGCAAAAGAAAGACATATTCAGGTTCCCCACGATCTGAAAAGGTTAAACACGTTCAATTTTCAAGTACGAACTTTCTCTGAGGTGATAAACCAATCTGTATCTCAAAATTGGCAATAGGACTCAAGCGAGAAAAGGATACCTTAGACAAAGTGATCCGATTTGCAAAAGAAACACATATTCATGTTCCCCAAGGTCTGAAAAGGTCAAAACACATTCAATTTTCTAACGAGAATTTTCCCTAAAAGGTTAGAGCAAGGTGCTTTTCATAACTGGACTATTCAGAAAGAAAATGGAACTTTCGACACACTTCTCAGATTTGCAAAAGAAACATATATTCCCCACAGTCTGAAAAGGACAAAAACACATTCCATTTTCAAGTACGAACTTTCCCTGAGGAGACAAACCAATCTGTATCTCTCAATTGGCATTCAATTTTCAAATGCGAACTTTCCCTAAAAAGTTAGACAGAAGATGCTTTTCATAACTGGACTCTATTCAGAGAAGATGTAACTTTTGGCACACTTCTCAGATTTCCCAAAGAAACACCTATTCATGTCACTCACAGTCTGAAAAGCGCAAAAACACATTCCATTTTCAAGTACGAACTTTCCCTGAGGAGATAAACCAATCTGTATCTCTCAATTGGCTAGGACTCAAGCCAGAAATTGCAGCTTTAGACACAGATTTCCGATTTGCAAAAGAAACACATATTCATGTTCCCCACGGTCTGAAAAGGTCAAACACGTTCAATTTTCAACTACGAACTTTCTCTGAGGAGATAAACAACTCTGTATCACAAAATTTTGTGATACAGTGCTTTTCAGACAGCGGGGAACATGAATATATGTTTCTTTTGCAAATCTTAGAACTGTTTCGAAAGTTACATTTTCTTTCTGAACAGTCCAGTTATGAAAAGCACTTTGCGTCTACCTTTTAAGGGAAAGTTCGCGTTTGAAAATTGAATGTGTTTTGACCTTTTTTAATAAGCAAGAAAATAAGCACAATTTTCCCTCCCATTCTGAGGGAAGCTATGTACTGGTTGACAGAGTCCCCTTCAGCTTGGAGAATCTGTCTGAATTTGAACCTGCGAGCGATTCGTGAGGAGGTTGGCGAATAGTGATTTTTAAGCTTCTCCCTCAAGACCTCCCAGGGAACTGTCTGGACAGGAACAGGGGCCATCAAAGCCATCGCAGTGGTAAACATTTCTGGGCCGCACGCGTTCAAAAAATGAGCCCTCTTACGGTTGCTGGACAGGCCGGTATAGTCGTTTGCGTCAAGGAAGCATTCGAAGCGACCTTCATACGAAGTTCAGATCTCCGTCAGTGGAGCCATCCTGACAAGAATGGGGTTCTAGTTCACCCAGCTCGTAGTGACTTTAGCTACCTGTCACCTCACGCCCAGAATCCCATCCTCGTCGCCATTGCTCTGTAGAGAGACGGTGGGCAGTAACTGAGGCGAGACAGGTGTAAGGAACAAGGGTTTATTGCTAACAGCTAACAAAACAGCTTCAGAACTAGAACAGCAACTCAGGCGTTTGACAGCTATTTATAGACTAGCTCTCAAACCGCTCAGCCAATCAGGCTGCTGGAATTCTCCCGCCATTTCTGGGTGCATCTTAGCCAATGGGAACGATGTGTCGTATGTCTGAGGACCTGTCGTAAGTCTGAGGACTTAGCACAGAGTGCTTTTCATAACTGGACTATTCAGAAAGAAAATGGAACTTTCGACACACCTCAGATTTGCAAAAGAAACATATATTCATGTTCCCCACAGTCTGAAAAGGACAAAAACACATTCCATTTTCAAGTACGAACTTTCCCTGAGGAGACAAACCAATCTGTATCTCTCAATTGGCATTCAATTTTCAAACGCGAACTTTCCCTAAAAAGTTAGACAGAAGATGCTTTTCTTAACTGGACTCTATTCAGAGAAGATGTAACTTTTGGCACACTTCTCAGATTTCCCAAAGAAACACCTATTCATCTCACTCACAGTGTGAAAAGCGCAAAAACACATTCCATTTTCAAGTACGAACTTTCCCCTGAGGAGATAAAGCAGTCTGTATCTCTCAATTGGCTAGGACTCAAGCCAGAAAATGCAGCTTTAGACACAGATTTCCGATTTGCAAAAGAAACACATATTCATGTTCCCCACGGTCTGAAAAGGTCAAACACGTTCAATTTTCAACTACGAACTTTCTCTGAGGAGATAAACAACTCTGTATCACAAAATTTTGTGATACAGTGCTTTTCAGACAGTGGGGAATATGAATATATGTTTCTTTTGCAAATCTGAGAACTGTTTCGAAAGTTACATTTTCTTTCTGAATACTGCAGTTATGAAAAGCACTTTGTGTCTACCTTTTAAGGGAAAGTTCGCGTTTGAAAATTGAATGTGTTTTGACCTTTTTTAATAAGCTAGAATATAAGCACAATTTTCCCTTCCATTCTGAGGGTAGCTATGTACTGGTTGATAGAGTCCCCTTCAGCTTGGAGAATCTGTCTGTATTTGAACCTGCGAGCGATTCGTGAGGGGGTTGGCGAATAGTGATTTTTAAGCTTCTCCCTCAAGACCTCCCAGGGAACCGTCTGGACAGGAACAGGGGCCATCAAAGCCATCGCAGTGGTAAACATTTCTGGGCCGCACGCGTTCAAAAAATGAGCCCTCTTACGGTTGCTGTACAGCCCGGTATAGTCGTTTGCGTCAAGGAAGCATTCGAAGCGACCTACATACGAAGTCCAGATCTCCGTCAGTGGAGCCATCCTGACAAGAATGGGGTTCTAGTTCACCCAGCTCGTAGTGACTTTAGCTACTGTCACCTCATGCCCAGAATCCCATCCTCGTCGCCAGTGCTCTGTAGCGCGACGGTGGGCAGTAACTGAGTAAGGAACAAGGGTTTACTGCTAACAGCTAACAAAACAGCTTCAGAACTAGAACAGCAACTCAGGCGTTTGACAGCTATTTATAGACTAGCTGTCAAACCGCTCAGCCAATCAGGCTGCTGGAATTCTCCCGCCATTTCTGGGTGCATCGTAGCCAATGGGAACGATGTGTCGTATGTCTCTCAATTGGCTAGGACTCAAGCCAGAAAATGCAGCTTTAGACATAGATATCCGATTTGCAAAAGAAACACATATTCAGGTTCCCCAAAGTCAGAAAAGGTCAAACGTTCAATTTTCAAGTACGCACTTTCTCTGAGGTGATAAACCAATCTAAATCTCAAAATTGGCAATAGGACTCAAGCTAGAAAAGATTTTCAAGAGAAACACATATTCATGTTCCCCATGGTCTGAAAAGGTTAAAACACATTCAATTTTAAACGCGAACCTTACCTAAAAAGTAGGACACAAGGTGATTTTCATAACTGGACTATTAAGAAAGAAAATGTAATTTTCGACACACTGCTCAGATTTGCAAAAGAGACACATATTCATGTTCCCTACAGTCTGAAAAGCACAAAAACACATTCCATTTTCAAGAACGATCTTTCCCTGAGGTGATAAACCAATCTGAATCTCAAAATTGGAATAGGACTCAAATAAGCAGGAAAGGGAACTTTAGACACAGTCAACAAATCTGCAAAAGGAATCCATATTCAGGTTCCCCACGGTCTGAAAAGGTCAAAACACATTCATTTTTCAAACGCGAACTTTCCCTAAAAAGTTAGACAAGGCTGTTTTTCCTAACTGGTCTCAATTCAGACAGAAAATGGAACTTTCGACACACTGCTCAGATTTCCAAAAGAAACACATAATCATGTTCTCACAGTCTGAAAAGCACAAGATCTCATTCCATTTTCAAGAACGATCATTCCCTGAGGTAATAAACCAATCTGAATCTCAAAATTGGAATAGGACTCAAATAAGCTAGAAAAGGTAACTTTAGATACAGTCACCGAATTTCCAAAAAAAAACACATATTCATGTTCCCCACAGTCTGAATATCACAAAAACACATTCCATTTTCAAGTACGAACTTTCTCTGACGTGATAAACAAATCAGTATCTAACAATTGGCAATATGACTCCAATAAGCCAGAAAGGGTAACTTTAGAAACAGTCATCCGGTTTGCAAAAGAAAGACATATTCAGGTTCCCCATGATCTGAAAAGGTTAAACACGTTCAATTTTCAAGTTCGAACTTTCTCTGAGGTGATAAACAAATCTGTATCTCAAAATTGGCAATAGGACTCAAGCGAGAGAAGGATACCTTAGACAAAGTGATCCGATTTGCAAAAGAAACACATATTCATGTTCCCCAAGGTCTGAAAAGGTCAAAACACATTCAATTTTCTAATGAGAATTTTCCCTAAAAAGTTAGAGCAAGGTGTTTTTCATAACTGGACCATTCTGACAGAAAATGGAACTTTCGACACACTGCTCAGATTTCCAAAAGAAACACATAATCATGTTCCTCACAGTCTGAAAAGCACAAGAACTCATTCCATTTTCAAGAACGATCATTCCCTGAGGTAATAAACCAATCTGAATCTCAAAATTGGAATAGGACTCAAATAAGCTAGAAAACGTAACTTTAGACACAGTCATCGAATTTCCAAAAAAAAGACATATTCATGTTCCCCACAGTCTGAATATCACAAAAACACATTCCATTTTCAAGTACGAACTTTGTCTGACGTGATAACAATTGGCAATATGACTCCAATAAGCCAGAAAGGGTAACTTTAGACACAGTCATCCGATTTGCAAAAGAAAGACATATTCAGGTTCCCCACGATCTGAAAAGGTTAAACACGTTCAATTTCCAAGTACGAACTTTCTCTGAGGTGATAAACCAATCTGTATCTCAAAATTGGCAATAGGACTCAAACGAGAAAAGGATACCTTAGGCAAGGTGATCCGATTTGCAAAAGAAACACATATTCATGTTCCCCAAGGTCTGAAAAGGTCAAAGCACATTCAATTTTCTAACGAGATTTTTCCCTAAAAAGTTAGAGCAAGGTGTTTTTCATAACTGGACCATTCTGACAGAAAATGGAACTTTCGACACACTGCTCAGATTTCCAAAAGAAACACATAATCATGTTCCTCACAGTCTGAAAAGCACAAGAACTCATTCCATTTTCAAGAACGATCATTCCCTGAGGTAATAAACCAATCTGAATCTCAAAATTGGAATAGGACTCAAATAAGCTAGAAAAGGTAACTTTAGACACAGTCATCGAATTTCCAAAAAAAAGACATATTCATGTTCCCCACAGTCTGAATATCACAAAAACACATTCCATTTTCAAGTACGAACTTTCTCTGACGTGATAAAGAAATCAGTATCTAACAATTGGCAATATGACTCCAATAAGCCAGAAAGGGTAACTTTAGCACAGTCATCCGGTTTGCAAAAGAAAGACATATTCAGGTTCCCCACGATCTGAAAAGGTCAAAACACATTCAATTTTCTTATAAGAATTTTCCCTAAAAAGTTAGAGCAAGGTGTTTTTCATAACTGGACTATTCAGACAGAAAATGGAACTTTCGACACACTGCTCAGATTTCCAAAAGAAACACATAATCATGTTCCTCACAGACTGAAAAGCACAAGAACACATTCCATTTTCAAGTACGAACTTTCTCTGAGGTGATAAAAAAATCAGTATCTAACAATTGGCAGTATGACTCCAATAAGCCAGAAAGGGTAACTTTAGACACAGTCATCCGATTTGCAAAAGAAACACATATTCATGTTCCCCAAGGTCTGAAAAGGTCAAAACACATTCAATTTTCTAACGAGAATTTTCCCTAAAAATTTTGTGATACAGTGCTTTTCAGACAGCGGGGAACATGAATATATGTTTCTTTTGCAAATCTGAGAACTGTTTCGAAAGTTACATTTTCTTTCTGAACAGTCCAGTTATGAAAAGCACTTTGCGTCTACCTTTTAAGGGAAAGTTCGCGTTTCAAAATTGAATGTGTTTTGACCTTTTTTAATAAGCTAGAAAAAAAGCACAATTTTCCCTCTCATTCTGAGAGTAGCTATGTACTGGTTGATAGAGTCCCCTTCAGCTTGGAGAATCTGTCTGTATTTGAACCTGCGAGCGATTCGTGAGGGGGTTGGCGAATAGTGATTTTTAAGCTTCTCCCTCAAGACCTCCCAGGGAACCATTTGGACAGGAACAGGGGCCATCAAAGCCATCGCAGTGGTAAACATTTCTGGGCCGCACGCGTTCAAAAAATGAGCCCTCTTACGGTTGCTGGACAGGCCGGTATAGTCGTTTGCGTCAAGGAAGCATTCGAAGCGACCTTCATACGAAGTCCAGATCTCTGTCAGTGGAGCCATCCTGACAAGAATGGGGTTCTAGTTCACCCAGCTCGTAGTGACTTTAGCTACCTGTCACCTCACGCTCAGAATCCCATCCTCGTCGCCAGTGCTCTGTAGCGCGACCGTGGGCAGTAACTGAGTAAGGAACAAGGGTTTACTGCTAACAGCTAACAAAACAGCTTCAGAACTAGAACAGCAACTCAGGCGTTTGACAGCTATTTATAGACTAGCTGTCAAACCGCTCAGCCAATCAGGCTGCTGGAATTCTCCCGCCATTTCTGGGTGCATCTTAGCCAATGGGAACGATGTGTCGTATGTCTCTCAATTGGCTAGGACTCAAGCCAGAAAATGCAGCTTTAGACATAGATATCCGATTTGCAAAAGAAACACATATTCAGGTTCCCCAAAGTCAGAAAAGGTCAAACGTTCAATTTTCAAGTACGCACTTTCTCTGAGGTGATAAACCAATCTAAATCTCAAAATTGGCAATAGGACTCAAGCTAGAAAAGATTTTCAAGAGAAACACATATTCATGTTCCCCATGGTCTGAAAAGGTTAAAACACATTCAATTTTAAACGCGAACCTTACCTAAAAAGTTAGACACAAGGTGATTTTCATAACTGGACTATTAAGAAAGAAAATGTAATTTTCGACACACTGCTCAGATTTGCAAAAGAGACACATATTCATGTTCCCTACAGTCTGAAAAGCACAAAAACACATTCCATTTTCAAGAACGATCTTTCCCTGAGGTGATAAACCAATCTGAATCTCAAAATTGGAATAGGACTCAAATAAGCAGGAAAGGGAACTTTAGACACAGTCAACAAATCTGCAAAAGGAATCCATATTCAGGTTCCCCACGGTCTGAAAAGGTCAAAACACATTCATTTTTCAAAAGCGAACTTTCCCTAAAAAGTTAGACAAGGCTGTTTTTCCTAACTGGTCTCAATTCAGACAGAAAATGGAACTTTCGACACACTGCTCAGATTTCCAAAAGAAACACATAATCATGTTCTCACAGTCTGAAAAGCACAAGATCTCATTCCATTTTCAAGAACGATCATTCCCTGAGGTAATAAACCAATCTGAATCTCAAAATTGGAATAGGACTCAAATAAGCTAGAAAAGGTAACTTTAGATACAGTCACCGAATTTCCAAAAAAAACACATATTCATGTTCCCCACAGTCTGAATATCACAAAAAGACATTCCATTTTCAAGTACGAACTTTCTCTGAGGTGATAAACAAATCAGTATCTAACAATTGGCAGTATGACTCCAATAAGCCAGAAAGGGTAACTTTAGACACAGTCATCCGATTTGCAAAAGAAAGACATATTCAGGTTCCCCACGATCTGAAAAGGTTAAACACGTTCAATTTTCAAGTACGAACTTTGAGGAGATAAACCAATCTGTATCTCAAAATCAGCAATAGGACTCAAGCGAGAGAAGGTTACCTTAAACAAAGTGATCCGATATGCAAAAGAAACACATATTCAGGTTCCCCAAGGTCTGAAAAGGTCAAAGCACATTCAATTTTCTAACGAGAATTTTCCCTAAAAAGTTAGAGCAAGGTGCTTTTCATAACTGGACTATTCAGAAAGAAAATGGAACTTTCGACACACTTCTCAGATTTGCAAAAGAAACATATATTCCCCACAGTCTGAAAAGGACAAAAACACATTCCATTTTCAAGTACGAACTTTCCCTGAGGAGACAAACCAATCTGAATCTCTCAATTGGCATTCAATTTTCAAATGCGAACTTTCCCTAAAAAGTTAGACAGAAGATGCTTTTCATCACTGGACTCTATTCAGAGAAGATGTAACTTTTGGCACACCTCAGATTTCCCAAAGAAACACCTATTCATGTCACTCACAGTCTGAAAAGCGCAAAAACACATTCCATTTTCAAGTACGAACTTTCCCTGAGGAGAATAAACCAATCTGTATCTCTCAATTGGCTAGGACTCAAGTCAGAAAATGCAGCTTTAGACACAGATTTCCGATTTGCAAAAGAAACACATATTCATGTTCCCCACGGTCTGAAAAGGTCAAACATGTTCAATTTTCAACTACGAACTTTCTCTGAGGAGATAAACAACTCTGTATCACAAAATTTTGTGATACAGTGCTTTTCAGACAGTGGGGAATATGAATATGTGTCTCTTGCAAATCTGAGAACTGTTTCGAAAGTTCCATTTTCTTTCTGAATTATGAGCACTTTGTTTCTACCTTTTAAGGGAAAGTTCGCGTTTGAAAATTGAATGTGTTTTGACCTTTTTTAATAAGCTAGAAAATAAGCACAATTTTCCCTCCCATTCTGAGGGTAGCTATGTACTGGTTGATAGAGTCCCCTTCAGCTTGGAGAATCTGTCTGTATTTGAACCTGCGAGCGATTCGTGAGGGGGTTGGCGAATAGTGATTTTTAAGCTTCTCCCTCAAGACCTCCCAGGGAACCGTCTGGACAGGAACAGGGGCCATCAAAGCCATCGCAGTGGTAAACATTTCTGGGCCGCACGCGTTCAAAAAATGAGCCCTCTTACGTTTGCTGGACAGCCCGGTATAGTCGTTTCCGTCAAGGAAGCATTCGAAGCGACCTTCATACGAAGTCCAGATCTCCGTCAGTGGAGCCATCCTGACAAGAATGGGGTTCTAGTTCACCCAGCTCGTAGTGACTTTAGCTACCTGTCACCTCACGCCCAGAATCCCATCCTCGTCGCCAGTGCTCTGTAGAGCGACGGTGGGCAGTAACTGAGTAAGGAACAAGGGTTTATTGCTAACAGCTAACAAAACAGCTTCAGAACTAGAACAGCAACTCAGGCGTTTGACAGCTATTTATAGACTAGCTGTCAAACCGCTCAGCCAATCAGGCTGCTGGAATTCTCCCGCCATTTCTGGGTGCATCTTAGCCAATGGGAACGATGTGTCGTATGTCTCTCAATTGGCTAGGACTCAAGCCAGAAAATGCAGCTTTAGACATAGATATCCGATTTGCAAAAGAAACACATATTCAGGTTCCCCAAAGTCAGAAAAGGTCAAACGTTCAATTTTCAAGTACGCACTTTCTCTGAGGTGATAAACCAATCTGAATCTCAAAATTGGCAATAGGACTCAAGCTAGAAAAGATTTTCAAGAGAAACACATATTCATGTTCCCCACGGTCTGAAAAGGTTAAAACACATTCAATTTTAAACGCGAACCTTACCTAAAAAGTTAGACACAAGGTGATTTTCATAACTGGACTATTAAGAAAGAAAATGTAATTTTCGACACACTTCTCAGATTTGCAAAAGAAACATATATTTCCCACAGTCTGAAAAGGACAAAAACACATTCCATTTTCAAGTACGAACTTTCCCTGAGGAGACAAACCAATCTGTATCTCTCAATTGGCATTCAATTTTCAAACGCGAACTTTCCCTAAAAAGTTAGACAGAAGATGCTTTTCATAACTGGACTCTATTCAGAGAAGATGTTACTTTTGGCACACTTCTCAGATTTCCCAAAGAAACACCTATTCATGTCACTCACAGTCTGAAAAGCGCAAAAACACATTCCATTTTCAAGTACGAACTTTCCCTGAGGAGAATAAACCAATCTGTATCTCTCAATTGGCTAGGACTCAAGTCAGAAAATGCAGCTTTAGACACAGATTTCCGATTTGCAAAAGAAACACATATTCATGTTCCCCACGGTCTGAAAAGGTCAAACACGTTCAATTTTCAACTACGAACTTTCTCTGAGGAGATAAACAACTCTGTATCACAAAATTTTGTGATACAGTGCTTTTCAGACTGTGGGGAATATGAATATATGTTTCTTTTGCAAATCTGAGAACTGTTTCGAAAGTTACATTTTCTTTCTGAATACTGCAGTTATGAAAAGCACTTTGTGTCTACCTTTTAAGGGAAAGTTCGCGTTTGAAAATTGAATGTGTTTTGACCTTTTTTAATAAGCTAGAAAATAAGCACAATTTCCCCTCCATTCTTAGGGAAGCTATGTACTGGTTGACCCCTTCAGCTTGGAGAATCTGTCTGTATTTGAACCTGCGAGCGATTCGTGAGGGGGTTGGCGAATAGTGATTTTTAAGCTTCTCCCTCAAGACCTCCCAGGGAACCGTCTGGACAGGAACAAGGGCCATCAAAGCCATCGCAGTGGTAAACATTTCTGGGCCGCACGCGTTCAAAAAATGAGCCCTCTTACGGTTGCTGGACAGCCCGGTATAGTCGTTTCCGTCAAGGAAGCATTCGAAGCGACCTTCATACGAAGTCCAGGTCTCCGTCAGTGGAGCCATCCTGACAAGAATGGGGTTCTAGTTCACCCAGCTCGTAGTGACTTTAGCTACCTGTCACCTCACACCCAGAATCCCATCCTCGTCGCCAGTGCTCTGTAGAGCGACGGTGGGCAGTAACTGAGGCGAGACAGGTGTAAGGAACAAGGGTTTATTGCTAACAGCTAACAAAACAGCTTCAGAACTAGAACAGCAACTCAGGCGTTTGACAGCTATTTATAGACTAGCTGTCAAACCGCTCAGCCAATCAGGCTGCTGGAATTCTCCCGCCATTTCTGGGTGCATCTTAGGCAATGGGAACGATGTGTCGTATGTCTCTCAATTGGCTAGGACTCAAGCCAGAAAATGCAGCTTTAGGCAAAGATATCCGATTTGCAAAAGAAACACATATTCAGGTTCCCCAAAGTCAGAAAAGGTCAAACGTTCAATTTTCAAGTACTCACTTTCTCTGAGGTGATAAACCAATCTGAATCTCAAAATTGGCAATAGGACTCAAGCTAGAAAAGATTTTCAAGAGAAACACATATTCATGTTCCCCACGGTCTGAAAAGGTTAAAACACATTCAATTTTAAACGCGAACCTTACCTAAAAAGTTAGACACAAGGTGATTTTCATAACTGGACTATTAAGAAAGAAAATGTAATTTTCGACACACTGCTCGGATTTGCAAAAGAGACACATAATCATGTTCTCACAGTCTGAAAAGCAGAAAAACACATTCCATTTTCAAGTACGAACTTTCTCTGAGGTGATAAACAAATCAGTATCTAACAGTTGGCAGTATGACTCCAATAAGCCAGAAAGGGTAACTTTAGACACAGTCATCCGATTTGCAAAAGAAAGACATATTCAGGTTCCCCACAATCTGAAAAGGTTAAACACGTTCAATTTCCAAGTACGAACTTTCTCTGAGGTGATAAACCAATCTGTATCTCAAAATTGGCAATACGACTCAAGCGAGAGAAGGATACCTTAGACAAAGTGATCCGATTTGCAAAAGAAACACATATTCATATTCCCCAAGGTCTGAAAAGGTCAAAACACATTCAATTTTCTAATGAGAATTTTCCCTAAAAAGTTAGAGCAAGGTGTTTTTCATAACTGGACCATTCTGACAGAAAATGGAACTTTCGACACACTGCTCAGATTTCCAAAAGAAACACATAATCATGTTCCTCACAGACTGAAAAGCACAAGAACACATTCCATTTTCAAGTACGAACTTTCTCTGAGGTGATAAACAAATCAGTATCTAACAATTGGCAGTATGACTCCAATAAGCCAGAAAGGGTAACTTTAGACACAGTCATCCGATTTGCAAAAGAAAGACATATTCAGGTTCCCCACGATCTGAAAAGGTTAAACACGTTCAATTTTCAAGTACGAACTTTCTCTGAGGTGATAAACCAATCTGTATCTCAAAATTGGCAATAGGACTCAAGCGAGAAAAGGATACGTTAGACAAAGTGATCCGATTTGCAAAAGAAACACATATTCATGTTCCCCAAGGTCTGAAAAGGTCAAAACACATTCAATTTTCTAACGAGAATTTTCCCTAAAAGGTTAGAGCAAGGTGCTTTTCATAACTGGACTATTCAGAAAGAAAATGGAACTTTCGACACACTTCTCAGATTTGCAAAAGAAACATATATTCCCCACAGTCTGAAAAGGACAAAAACACATTCCATTTTCAAGTACGAACTTTCCCCGAGGAGACAAACCAATCTGTATCTCTCAATTGGCATTCAATTTTCAAATGCGAACTTTCCCTAAAAAGTTAGACAGAAGATGCTTTTCATAACTGGACTCTATTCAGAGAAGATGTAACTTTTGGCACACTTCTCAGATTTCCCAAAGAAACACCTATTCATGTCACTCACAGTCTGAAAAGCGCAAAAACATTCCATTTTCAAGTACGAACTTTCCCTGAGGAGATAAACCAATCTGTATCTCTCAATTGGCTAGGACTCAAGCCAGAAATTGCAGCTTTAGACACAGATTTCCGATTTGCAAAAGAAACACATATTCATGTTCCCCACGGTCTGAAAAGGTCAAACACGTTCAATTTTCAACTACGAACTTTCTCTGAGGAGATAAACAACTCTGTATCACAAAATTTTGTGATACAGTGCTTTTCAGACAGCGGGGAACATGAATATATGTTTCTTTTGCAAATCTGAGAACTGTTTCGAAAGTTACATTTTCTTTCTGAATTATGAGCACTTTGTTTCTACCTTTTAAGGGAAAGTTCGCGTTTGAAAATTGAATGTGTTTTGACCTTTTTTAATAAGCTAGAAAATAAGCACAATTTTCCCTCCCATTCTGAGGGTAGCTATGTACTGGTTGATAGAGTCCCCTTCAGCTTGGAGAATCTGTCTGTATTTGAACCTGCGAGCGATTCGTGAGGGGGTTGGCGAATAGTGATTTTTAAGCTTCTCCCTCAAGACCTCCCAGGGAACCGTCTGGACAGGAACAGGGGCCATCAAAGCCATCGCAGTGGTAAACATTTCTGGGCCGCACGCGTTCAAAAAATGAGCCCTCTTACGTTTGCTGGACAGCCCGGTATAGTCGTTTCCATCAAGGAAGCATTCGAAGCGACCTTCATACGAAGTCCAGATCTCCGTCAGTGGAGCCATCCTGACAAGAATGGGGTTCTAGTTCACCCAGCTCGTAGTGACTTTAGCTACCTGTCACCTCACGCCCAGAATCCCATCCTCGTCGCCAGTGCTCTGTAGAGCGACGGTGGGCAGTAACTGAGTAAGGAACAAGGGTTTATTGCTAACAGCTAACAAAACAGCTTCAGAACTAGAACAGCAACTCAGGCGTTTGACAGCTATTTATAGACTAGCTGTCAAACCGCTCAGCCAATCAGGCTGCTGGAATTCTCCCGCCATTTCTGGGTGCATCTTAGCCAATGGGAACGATGTGTCGTATGTCTCTCAATTGGCTAGGACTCAAGCCAGAAAATGCAGCTTTAGACATAGATATCCGATTTGCAAAAGAAACACATATTCAGGTTCCCCAAAGTCAGAAAAGGTCAAACGTTCAATTTTCAAGTACGCACTTTCTCTGAGGTGATAAACCAATCTGAATCTCAAAATTGGCAATAGGACTCAAGCTAGAAAAGATTTTCAAGAGAAACACATATTCATGTTCCCCACGGTCTGAAAAGGTTAAAACACATTCAATTTTAAACGCGAACCTTACCTAAAAAGTTAGACACAAGGTGATTTTCATAACTGGACTATTAAGAAAGAAAATGTAATTTTCGACACACTTCTCAGATTTGCAAAAGAAACATATATTTCCCACAGTCTGAAAAGGACAAAAACACATTCCATTTTCAAGTACGAACTTTCCCTGAGGAGACAAACCAATCTGTATCTCTCAATTGGCATTCAATTTTCAAACGCGAACTTTCCCTAAAAAGTTAGACAGAAGATGCTTTTCATAACTGGACTCTATTCAGAGAAGATGTTACTTTTGGCACACTTCTCAGATTTCCCAAAGAAACACCTATTCATGTCACTCACAGTCTGAAAAGCGCAAAAACACATTCCATTTTCAAGTACGAACTTTCCCTGAGGAGAATAAACCAATCTGTATCTCTCAATTGGCTAGGACTCAAGTCAGAAAATGCAGCTTTAGACACAGATTTCCGATTTGCAAAAGAAACACATATTCATGTTCCCCACGGTCTGAAAAGGTCAAACACGTTCAATTTTCAACTACGAACTTTCTCTGAGGAGATAAACAACTCTGTATCACAAAATTTTGTGATACAGTGCTTTTCAGACTGTGGGGAATATGAATATATGTTTCTTTTGCAAATCTGAGAACTGTTTCGAAAGTTACATTTTCTTTCTGAATACTGCAGTTATGAAAAGCACTTTGTGTCTACCTTTTAAGGGAAAGTTCGCGTTTGAAAATTGAATGTGTTTTGACCTTTTTTAATAAGCTAGAAAATAAGCACAATTTCCCCTCCATTCTTAGGGAAGCTATGTACTGGTTGACCCCTTCAGCTTGGAGAATCTGTCTGTATTTGAACCTGCGAGCGATTCGTGAGGGGGTTGGCGAATAGTGATTTTTAAGCTTCTCCCTCAAGACCTCCCAGGGAACCGTCTGGACAGGAACAAGGGCCATCAAAGCCATCGCAGTGGTAAACATTTCTGGGCCGCACGCGTTCAAAAAATGAGCCCTCTTACGGTTGCTGGACAGCCCGGTATAGTCGTTTCCGTCAAGGAAGCATTCGAAGCGACCTTCATACGAAGTCCAGGTCTCCGTCAGTGGAGCCATCCTGACAAGAATGGGGTTCTAGTTCACCCAGCTCGTAGTGACTTTAGCTACCTGTCACCTCACACCCAGAATCCCATCCTCGTCGCCAGTGCTCTGTAGAGCGACGGTGGGCAGTAACTGAGGCGAGACAGGTGTAAGGAACAAGGGTTTATTGCTAACAGCTAACAAAACAGCTTCAGAACTAGAACAGCAACTCAGGCGTTTGACAGCTATTTATAGACTAGCTGTCAAACCGCTCAGCCAATCAGGCTGCTGGAATTCTCCCGCCATTTCTGGGTGCATCTTAGCCAATGGGAACGATGTGTCGTATGTCTCTCAATTGGCTAGGACTCAAGCCAGAAAATGCAGCTTTAGGCAAAGATATCCGATTTGCAAAAGAAACACATATTCAGGTTCCCCAAAGTCAGAAAAGGTCAAACGTTCAATTTTCAAGTACTCACTTTCTCTGAGGTGATAAACCAATCTGAATCTCAAAATTGGCAATAGGACTCAAGCTAGAAAAGATTTTCAAGAGAAACACATATTCATGTTCCCCACGGTCTGAAAAGGTTAAAACACATTCAATTTTAAACGCGAACCTTACCTAAAAAGTTAGACACAAGGTGATTTTCATAACTGGACTATTAAGAAAGAAAATGTAATTTTCGACACACTGCTCGGATTTGCAAAAGAGACACATAATCATGTTCTCACAGTCTGAAAAGCAGAAAAACACATTCCATTTTCAAGTACGAACTTTCTCTGAGGTGATAAACAAATCAGTATCTAACAGTTGGCAGTATGACTCCAATAAGCCAGAAAGGGTAACTTTAGACACAGTCATCCGATTTGCAAAAGAAAGACATATTCAGGTTCCCCACAATCTGAAAAGGTTAAACACGTTCAATTTCCAAGTACGAACTTTCTCTGAGGTGATAAACCAATCTGTATCTCAAAATTGGCAATACGACTCAAGCGAGAGAAGGATACCTTAGACAAAGTGATCCGATTTGCAAAAGAAACACATATTCATATTCCCCAAGGTCTGAAAAGGTCAAAACACATTCAATTTTCTAATGAGAATTTTCCCTAAAAAGTTAGAGCAAGGTGTTTTTCATAACTGGACCATTCTGACAGAAAATGGAACTTTCGACACACTGCTCAGATTTCCAAAAGAAACACATAATCATGTTCCTCACAGACTGAAAAGCACAAGAACACATTCCATTTTCAAGTACGAACTTTCTCTGAGGTGATAAACAAATCAGTATCTAACAATTGGCAGTATGACTCCAATAAGCCAGAAAGGGTAACTTTAGACACAGTCATCCGATTTGCAAAAGAAAGACATATTCAGGTTCCCCACGATCTGAAAAGGTTAAACACGTTCAATTTTCAAGTACGAACTTTCTCTGAGGTGATAAACCAATCTGTATCTCAAAATTGGCAATAGGACTCAAGCGAGAAAAGGATACCTTAGACAAAGTGATCCGATTTGCAAAAGAAACACATATTCATGTTCCCCAAGGTCTGAAAAGGTCAAAACACATTCAATTTTCTAACGAGAATTTTCCCTAAAAGGTTAGAGCAAGGTGCTTTTCATAACTGGACTATTCAGAAAGAAAATGGAACTTTCGACACACTTCTCAGATTTGCAAAAGAAACATATATTCCCCACAGTCTGAAAAGGACAAAAACACATTCCATTTTCAAGTACGAACTTTCCCCGAGGAGACAAACCAATCTGTATCTCTCAATTGGCATTCAATTTTCAAATGCGAACTTTCCCTAAAAAGTTAGACAGAAGATGCTTTTCATAACTGGACTCTATTCAGAGAAGATGTAACTTTTGGCACACTTCTCAGATTTCCCAAAGAAACACCTATTCATGTCACTCACAGTCTGAAAAGCGCAAAAACACATTCCATTTTCAAGTACGAACTTTCCCTGAGGAGATAAACCAATCTGTATCTCTCAATTGGCTAGGACTCAAGCCAGAAATTGCAGCTTTAGACACAGATTTCCGATTTGCAAAAGAAACACATATTCATGTTCCCCACGGTCTGAAAAGGTCAAACACGTTCAATTTTCAACTACGAACTTTCTCTGAGGAGATAAACAACTCTGTATCACAAAATTTTGTGATACAGTGCTTTTCAGACAGTGGGGAATATGAATATGTGTCTCTTGCAAATCTGAGAACTGTTTCGAAAGTTCCATTTTCTTTCTGAATTATGAGCACTTTGTTTCTACCTTTTAAGGGAAAGTTCGCGTTTGAAAATTGAATGTGTTTTGACCTTTTTTAATAAGCTAGAAAATAAGCACAATTTTCCCTCCCATTCTGAGGGTAGCTATGTACTGGTTGATAGAGTCCCCTTCAGCTTGGAGAATCTGTCTGTATTTGAACCTGCGAGCGATTCGTGAGGGGGTTGGCGAATAGTGATTTTTAAGCTTCTCCCTCAAGACCTCCCAGGGAACCGTCTGGACAGGAACAGGGGCCATCAAAGCCATCGCAGTGGTAAACATTTCTGGGCCGCACGCGTTCAAAAAATGAGCCCTCTTACGTTTGCTGGACAGCCCGGTATAGTCGTTTCCGTCAAGGAAGCATTCGAAGCGACCTTCATACGAAGTCCAGATCTCCGTCAGTGGAGCCATCCTGACAAGAATGGGGTTCTAGTTCACCCAGCTCGTAGTGACTTTAGCTACCTGTCACCTCACGCCCAGAATCCCATCCTCGTCGCCAGTGCTCTGTAGAGCGACGGTGGGCAGTAACTGAGTAAGGAACAAGGGTTTATTGCTAACAGCTAACAAAACAGCTTCAGAACTAGAACAGCAACTCAGGCGTTTGACAGCTATTTATAGACTAGCTCTCAAACCGCTCAGCCAATCAGGCTGCTGGAATTCTCCCGCCATTTCTGGGTGCATCTTAGCCAATGGGAACGATGTGTCGTATGTCTGAGGACCTGTCGTAAGTCTGAGGACTTAGCACAGAGTGCTTTTCATAACTGGACTATTCAGAAAGAAAATGGAACTTTCGACACACCTCAGATTTGCAAAAGAAACATATATTCATGTTCCCCACAGTCTGAAAAGGACAAAAACACATTCCATTTTCAAGTACGAACTTTCCCTGAGAAGACAAACCAATCTGTATCTCTCAATTGGCATTCAATTTTCAAACGCGAACTTTCCCTAAAAAGTTAGACAGAAGATGCTTTTCTTAACTGGACTCTATTCAGAGAAGATGTAACTTTTGGCACACTTCTCAGATTTCCCAAAGAAACACCTATTCATCTCACTCACAGTGTGAAAAGCGCAAAAACACATTCCATTTTCAAGTACGAACTTTCCCCTGAGGAGATAAAGCAGTCTGTATCTCTCAATTGGCTAGGACTCAAGCCAGAAAATGCAGCTTTAGACACAGATTTCCGATTTGCAAAAGAAACACATATTCAGGTTCCCCACGGTCTGAAAAGGTCAAACACGTTCAATTTTCAACTACGAACTTTCTCTGAGGAGATAAACAACTCTGTATCACAAAATTTTGTGATACAGTGCTTTTCAGACAGTGGGGAATATGAATATATGTCTCTTGCAAATCTGAGAACTGTTTCGAAAGTTCCATTTTCTTTCTGAATTATGAGCACTTTGTTTCTACCTTTTAAGGGAAAGTTCGCGTTTGAAAATTGAATGTGTTTTGACCTTTTTTAATAAGCTAGAAAATAAGCACAATTTTCCCTCCCATTCTGAGGGTAGCTATGTACTGGTTGATAGAGTCCCCTTCAGCTTGGAGAATCTGTCTGTATTTGAACCTGCGAGCGATTCGTGAGGGGGTTGGCGAATAGTGATTTTTAAGCTTCTCCCTCAAGACCTCCCAGGGAACCGTCTGGACAGGAACAGGGGCCATCAAAGCCATCGCAGTGGTAAACATTTCTGGGCCGCACGCGTTCAAAAAATGAGCCCTCTTACGGTTGCTGTACAGCCCGGTATAGTCGTTTGCGTCAAGGAAGCATTCGAAGCGACCTTCATACGAAGTCCAGATCTCCGTCAGTGGAGCCATCCTGACAAGAATGGGGTTCTAGTTCACCCAGCTCGTAGTGACTTTAGCTACCTGTCACCTCACGCCCAGAATCCCATCCTCGTCGCCAGTGCTCTGTAGCGCGACGGTGGGCAGTAACTGAGTAAGGAACAAGGGTTTACTGCTAACAGCTAACAAAACAGCTTCAGAACTAGAACAGCAACTCAGGCGTTTGACAGCTATTTATAGACTAGCTGTCAAACCGCTCAGCCAATCAGGCTGCTGGAATTCTCCCGCCATTTCTGGGTGCATCTTAGCCAATGGGAACGATGTGTCGTATGTCTCTCAATTGGCTAGGACTCAAGCCAGAAAATGCAGCTTTAGACATAGATATCCGATTTGCAAAAGAAACACATATTCAGGTTCCCCAAAGTCAGAAAAGGTCAAACGTTCAATTTTCAAGTACGCACTTTCTCTGAGGTGATAAACCAATCTAAATCTCAAAATTGGCAATAGGACTCAAGCTAGAAAAGATTTTCAAGAGAAACACATATTCATGTTCCCCATGGTCTGAAAAGGTTAAAACACATTCAATTTTAAACGCGAACCTTACCTAAAAAGTTAGACACAAGGTGATTTTCATAACTGGACTATTAAGAAAGAAAATGTAATTTTCGACACACTGCTCAGATTTGCAAAAGAGACACATATTCATGTTCCCTACAGTCTGAAAAGCACAAAAACACATTCCATTTTCAAGAACGATCTTTCCCTGAGGTGATAAACCAATCTGAATCTCAAAATTGGAATAGGACTCAAATAAGCAGGAAAGGGAACTTTAGACACAGTCAACAAATCTGCAAAAGGAATCCATATTCAGGTTCCCCACGGTCTGAAAAGGTCAAAACACATTCATTTTTCAAAAGCGAACTTTCCCTAAAAAGTTAGACAAGGCTGTTTTTCCTAACTGGTCTCAATTCAGACAGAAAATGGAACTTTCGACACACTGCTCAGATTTCCAAAAGAAACACATAATCATGTTCTCACAGTCTGAAAAGCACAAGATCTCATTCCATTTTCAAGAACGATCATTCCCTGAGGTAATAAACCAATCTGAATCTCAAAATTGGAATAGGACTCAAATAAGCTAGAAAAGGTAACTTTAGATACAGTCACCGAATTTCCAAAAAAAACACATATTCATGTTCCCCACAGTCTGAATATCACAAAAAGACATTCCATTTTCAAGTACGAACTTTCTCTGAGGTGATAAACAAATCAGTATCTAACAATTGGCAGTATGACTCCAATAAGCCAGAAAGGGTAACTTTAGACACAGTCATCCGATTTGCAAAAGAAAGACATATTCAGGTTCCCCACGATCTGAAAAGGTTAAACACGTTCAATTTTCAAGTACGAACTTTGAGGAGATAAACCAATCTGTATCTCAAAATCAGCAATAGGACTCAAGCGAGAGAAGGATACCTTAAACAAAGTGATCCGATATGCAAAAGAAACACATATTCAGGTTCCCCAAGGTCTGAAAAGGTCAAAGCACATTCAGTTTTCTAACGAGAATTTTCCCTAAAAAGTTAGAGCAAGGTGCTTTTCATAACTGGACTATTCAGAAAGAAAATGGAACTTTCGACACACTTCTCAGATTTGCAAAAGAAACATATATTCCCCACAGTCTGAAAAGGACAAAAACACATTCCATTTTCAAGTACGAACTTTCCCTGAGGAGACAAACCAATCTGAATCTCTCAATTGGCATTCAATTTTCAAATGCGAACTTTCCCTAAAAAGTTAGACAGAAGATGCTTTTCATCACTGGACTCTATTCAGAGAAGATGTAACTTTTGGCACACCTCAGATTTCCCAAAGAAACACCTATTCATGTCACTCACAGTCTGAAAAGCGCAAAAACACATTCCATTTTCAAGTACGAACTTTCCCTGAGGAGAATAAACCAATCTGTATCTCTCAATTGGCTAGGACTCAAGTCAGAAAATGCAGCTTTAGACACAGATTTCAGATTTGCAAAAGAAACACATATTCATGTTCCCCACGGTCTGAAAAGGTCAAACATGTTCAATTTTCAACTACGAACTTTCTCTGAGGAGATAAACAACTCTGTATCACAAAATTTTGTGATACAGTGCTTTTCAGACAGTGGGGAATATGAATATGTGTCTCTTGCAAATCTGAGAACTGTTTCGAAAGTTCCATTTTCTTTCTGAATTATGAGCACTTTGTTTCTACCTTTTAAGGGAAAGTTCGCGTTTGAAAATTGAATGTGTTTTGACCTTTTTTAATAAGCTAGAAAATAAGCACAATTTTCCCTCCCATTCTGAGGGTAGCTATGTACTGGTTGATAGAGTCCCCTTCAGCTTGGAGAATCTGTCTGTATTTGAACCTGCGAGCGATTCGTGAGGGGGTTGGCGAATAGTGATTTTTAAGCTTCTCCCTCAAGACCTCCCAGGGAACCGTCTGGACAGGAACAGGGGCCATCAAAGCCATCGCAGTGGTAAACATTTCTGGGCCGCACGCGTTCAAAAAATGAGCCCTCTTACGTTTGCTGGACAGCCCGGTATAGTCGTTTCCGTCAAGGAAGCATTCGAAGCGACCTTCATACGAAGTCCAGATCTCCGTCAGTGGAGCCATCCTGACAAGAATGGGGTTCTAGTTCACCCAGCTCGTAGTGACTTTAGCTACCTGTCACCTCACGCCCAGAATCCCATCCTCGTCGCCAGTGCTCTGTAGAGCGACGGTGGGCAGTAACTGAGTAAGGAACAAGGGTTTATTGCTAACAGCTAACAAAACAGCTTCAGAACTAGAACAGCAACTCAGGCGTTTGACAGCTATTTATAGACTAGCTGTCAAACCGCTCAGCCAATCAGGCTGCTGGAATTCTCCCGCCATTTCTGGGTGCATCTTAGCCAATGGGAACGATGTGTCGTATGTCTCTCAATTGGCTAGGACTCAAGCCAGAAAATGCAGCTTTAGACATAGATATCCGATTTGCAAAAGAAACACATATTCAGGTTCCCCAAAGTCAGAAAAGGTCAAACGTTCAATTTTCAAGTACGCACTTTCTCTGAGGTGATAAACCAATCTGAATCTCAAAATTGGCAATAGGACTCAAGCTAGAAAAGATTTTCAAGAGAAACACATATTCATGTTCCCCACGGTCTGAAAAGGTTAAAACACATTCAATTTTAAACGCGAACCTTACCTAAAAAGTTAGACACAAGGTGATTTTCATAACTGGACTATTAAGAAAGAAAATGTAATTTTCGACACACTTCTCAGATTTGCAAAAGAAACATATATTTCCCACAGTCTGAAAAGGACAAAAACACATTCCATTTTCAAGTACGAACTTTCCCTGAGGAGACAAACCAATCTGTATCTCTCAATTGGCATTCAATTTTCAAACGCGAACTTTCCCTAAAAAGTTAGACAGAAGATGCTTTTCATAACTGGACTCTATTCAGAGAAGATGTTACTTTTGGCACACTTCTCAGATTTCCCAAAGAAACACCTATTCATGTCACTCACAGTCTGAAAAGCGCAAAAACACATTCCATTTTCAAGTACGAACTTTCCCTGAGGAGAATAAACCAATCTGTATCTCTCAATTGGCTAGGACTCAAGTCAGAAAATGCAGCTTTAGACACAGATTTCCGATTTGCAAAAGAAACACATATTCATGTTCCCCACGGTCTGAAAAGGTCAAACACGTTCAATTTTCAACTACGAACTTTCTCTGAGGAGATAAACAACTCTGTATCACAAAATTTTGTGATACAGTGCTTTTCAGACTGTGGGGAATATGAATATATGTTTCTTTTGCAAATCTGAGAACTGTTTCGAAAGTTACATTTTCTTTCTGAATACTGCAGTTATGAAAAGCACTTTGTGTCTACCTTTTAAGGGAAAGTTCGCGTTTGAAAATTGAATGTGTTTTGACCTTTTTTAATAAGCTAGAAAATAAGCACAATTTCCCCTCCATTCTTAGGGAAGCTATGTACTGGTTGACCCCTTCAGCTTGGAGAATCTGTCTGTATTTGAACCTGCGAGCGATTCGTGAGGGGGTTGGCGAATAGTGATTTTTAAGCTTCTCCCTCAAGACCTCCCAGGGAACCGTCTGGACAGGAACAAGGGCCATCAAAGCCATCGCAGTGGTAAACATTTCTGGGCCGCACGCGTTCAAAAAATGAGCCCTCTTACGGTTGCTGGACAGCCCGGTATAGTCGTTTCCGTCAAGGAAGCATTCGAAGCGACCTTCATACGAAGTCCAGGTCTCCGTCAGTGGAGCCATCCTGACAAGAATGGGGTTCTAGTTCACCCAGCTCGTAGTGACTTTAGCTACCTGTCACCTCACACCCAGAATCCCATCCTCGTCGCCAGTGCTCTGTAGAGCGACGGTGGGCAGTAACTGAGGCGAGACAGGTGTAAGGAACAAGGGTTTATTGCTAACAGCTAACAAAACAGCTTCAGAACTAGAACAGCAACTCAGGCGTTTGACAGCTATTTATAGACTAGCTGTCAAACCGCTCAGCCAATCAGGCTGCTGGAATTCTCCCGCCATTTCTGGGTGCATCTTAGGCAATGGGAACGATGTGTCGTATGTCTCTCAATTGGCTAGGACTCAAGCCAGAAAATGCAGCTTTAGGCAAAGATATCCGATTTGCAAAAGAAACACATATTCAGGTTCCCCAAAGTCAGAAAAGGTCAAACGTTCAATTTTCAAGTACTCACTTTCTCTGAGGTGATAAACCAATCTGAATCTCAAAATTGGCAATAGGACTCAAGCTAGAAAAGATTTTCAAGAGAAACACATATTCATGTTCCCCACGGTCTGAAAAGGTTAAAACACATTCAATTTTAAACGCGAACCTTACCTAAAAAGTTAGACACAAGGTGATTTTCATAACTGGACTATTAAGAAAGAAAATGTAATTTTCGACACACTTCTCAGATTTGCAAAAGAAACATATATTTCCCACAGTCTGAAAAGGACAAAAACACATTCCATTTTCAAGTACGAACTTTCCCTGAGGAGACAAACCAATCTGTATCTCTCAATTGGCATTCAATTTTCAAACGCGAACTTTCCCTAAAAAGTTAGACAGAAGATGCTTTTCATAACTGGACTCTATTCAGAGAAGATGTAACTTTTGGCACACTTCTCAGATTTCCCAAAGAAACACCTATTCATGTCACTCACAGTCTGAAAAGCGCAAAAACACATTCCATTTTCAAGTACGAACTTTCGCTGAGGAGATAAACCAATCTGTATCTCTCAATTGGCTAGGACTCAAGTCAGAAAATGCAGCTTTAGACACAGATTTCCGATTTGCAAAAGAAACACATATTCATGTTCCCCACGGTCTGAAAAGGTCAAACATGTTCAATTTTCAACTACGAACTTTCTCTGAGGAGATAAACAACTCTGTATCACAAAATTTTGTGATACAGTGCTTTTCAGACTGTGGGGAATATGAATATATGTTTCTTTTGCAAATCTGAGAACTGTTTCGAAAGTTACATTTTCTTTCTGAATACTGCAGTTATGAAAAGCACTTTGTGTCTACCTTTTAAGGGAAAGTTCGCGTTTGAAAATTGAATGTGTTTTGACCTTTTTTAATAAGCTAGAAAATAAGCACAATTTCCCCTCCATTCTTAGGGAAGCTATGTACTGGTTGACCCCTTCAGCTTGGAGAATCTGTCTGTATTTGAACCTGCGAGCGATTCGTGAGGGGGTTGGCGAATAGTGATTTTTAAGCTTCTCCCTCAAGACCTCCCAGGGAACCGTCTGGACAGGATCAGGGGCCATCAAAGCCATCGCAGTGGTAAACATTTCTGGGCCGCACGCGTTCAAAAAATGAGCCCTCTTACGGTTGCTGGACAGCCCGGTATAGTCGTTTCCGTCAAGGAAGCATTCGAAGCGAACTTCATACGAAGTCCAGGTCTCCGTCAGTGGAGCCATCCTGACAAGAATGGGGTTCTAGTTCACCCAGCTCGTAGTGACTTTAGCTACCTGTCACCTCACACCCAGAATCCCATCCTCGTCGCCAGTGCACTGTAGAGCGACGGTGGGCAGTAACTGAGGCGAGACAGGTGTAAGGAACAAGGGTTTATTGCTAACAGCTAACAAAACAGCTTCAGAACTAGAACAGCAACTCAGGCGTTTGACAGCTATTTATAGACTAGCTGTCAAACCGCTCAGCCAATCAGGCTGCTGGAATTCTCCCGCCATTTCTGGGTGCATCTTAGCCAATGGGAACGATGTGTCGTATGTCTCTCAATTGGCTAGGACTCAAGCCAGAAAATGCAGCTTTAGGCAAAGATATCCGATTTGCAAAAGAAACACATATTCAGGTTCCCCAAAGTCAGAAAAGGTCAAACGTTCAATTTTCAAGTACTCACTTTCTCTGAGGTGATAAACCAATCTAAATCTCAAAATTGGCAATAGGACTCAAGCTAGAAAAGATTTGCAAGAGAAACACATATTCATGTTCCCCACGGTCTGAAAAGGTTAAAACACATTCAATTTTAAACGCGAACCTTACCTAAAAAGTTAGACACAAGGTGATTTTCATAACTGGACTATTAAGAAAGAAAATGTAATTTTCGACACACTGCTCAGATTTGCAAAAGAGACACATATTCATGTTCCCTACAGTCTGAAAAGCACAAAAACACATTCCATTTTCAAGAACGATCTTTCCCTGAGGTGATAAACCAATCTGAATCTCAAAATTGGAATAGGACTCAAATAAGCAGGAAAGGGAACCTTAGACACAGTCAACAAATCTGCAAAAGGAATCCATATTCAGGTTCCCCACGTTCTGAAAAGGTCAAAACACATTCATTTTTCAAACTTGAGTCCTATTGCCAATTTTGAGATACAGATTTGTTTATCACCTCAGAGAAAGTTCGTACTTGAATATTGAACGTGTTTCACCTTTTCAGACCTTGGGGAATATGAATATGTGTTTCTTTTGCAAATCGGATCACTTTGTCTAAGGTATCCTTCTCTCGCTTGAGTCCTATTGCCAATTTTGAGATACAGATTGGTTTATCAGCTCAGAGAAAGTTCGTACTTGAAAATTGAACGTGTTTAACCTTTTCAGATCGTGGGGAACCTGAATATGTCTTTCTTTTGCAAACTGGATGACTGTGTCTAAAGTTACCCTTTCTGGCTTATTGGAGTCATACTGCCAATTGTTAGAAACTGATTTGTTTATCACCTCAGAGAAAGTTCGTACTTGAAAATGGAATGTGTTCTTGTGCTTTTCAGTCTGTGAGGAACATGATTATGTGTTTTCTTTTGGAAATCTGAGCAGTGTGTCGAAAGTTCCATTTTCTGTCAGAATGGTCCAGTTATGAAAAACACCTTGCTCTAACTTTTTAGGGAAAATTCTCATTAGAAAATTGAATGTGTTTTGACCTTTTCAGACCTTGGGGAACATGAATATGTGTTTCTTTTGCAAATCGGATCACTCTTCAAAAAGTTACATATACTGGCTTTATCTCCTCGTGGAAAGTTCATATTTGAAAATGGAAAGTGTTTTGGCATTTTCAGACTGTGGGAAACATGAATATGTGTTTCTTTTGCAAATCGGATCACTCTTCAAAAAGTTACATATACTGGCTTTATCTCCTCGTGGAAAGTTCATATTTGAAAATGGAAAGTGTTTTGGCATTTTCAGACTGTGGGAAACAAGAATATGTGTTTCTTTTGCAAATCGGATCACTGTTCAAAAAGTTACATATACTGGTTTAATCTCCTCATGGAAAGTTCATATTTGATAATTGAAGCTGTTTTGGCATTTTCAGACTCTGGGAAACAAGAATATGTGTTTCTTTTGCAAATCGGATCACTCTTTAAAAAGTTACATGTACTGGCTTTATCTCCTAAAGGAAAGTTCATATTTGCAAATTGAATGTGTTTTGGCATTTTTAGACTGTGGGAAACAAGAATATGTGTTTCTTTTGCAAATCGGATCACTGTTCAAAAAGTTACATATACTGGTTTAATCTCCTCATGGAAAGTTCATATTTGATAATTGAAGCTGTTTTGGCATTTTCAGACTCTGGGAAACAAGAATATGTGTTTCTTTTGCCAATCGGATCACTGTTCAAAAAGTTACATGTACTGGCTTTATCTCCTAATGGAAAGTTCATATTTGAAAATTGAAGGTGTTTTGGCATTTTCAGACTGTGGGAAATAAGAATATGTGTTTCTTTTGCAAATCGGATCACTCTTCAAAAAGTTACATGTACTGGCTTTATCTCCTAATGGAAAGTTCATATTTGAAAATTGAACGTGTTTTGGCATTTTGAGACTGTAGGAAACAAGAATATGTGTTTCTTTTGCAAATCGGATCACTCTTCAAAAAGTTACATGTACTGGCTTTATCTCCTAATGGAAAGTTCATATTTGAAAATTGAACGTGTTTTGGCATTTTCAGACTGTGGGAAACAAGAATATGTGTTTCTTTTGCAAATCGGATCACTCTTCAAAAAGTTACATGTACTGGTTTAATCTCCTCATGGAAAGTTCATATTTGATAATTGAAGCTGTTTTGGCATTTTCAGACTCTGGGAAACAAGAATATGTGTTTCTTTTGCAAATCGGATCACTCTTCAAAAAGTTACATATACTGGCTTTATCTCCTCGTGGAAAGTTCATATTTGAAAATGGAAAATGTTTTGGCATTTTCAGACTGTGGGAAACAAGAATATGTCTTTCTTTTGCCAATCGGATCACTCTTCAAAAAGTTACATATACTGGCTTTATCTCCTCATGGAAAGTTCATATTTGAAAATTGAACGTGTTTTGCATTTTCAGACTGTGGGAAACAAGAATATGTGATTCTTTTGCAAATCGGATCACTCTTTAAAAAGTTACATATACTGGCTTTATCTCCTCGTGGAAAGTTCGCAGTTGAAAATTGAAGGTGTTTTGTCATTTTCAGACTGTGGGAAACAAGAATATGTGTTTCTTTTGCAAATCGGATCACTCTTTAAAAAGTTACATATACTGGCTTAATCTCCTCATGGAAAGTTCGCAGTTGAAAATTGAAGGTGTTTTGGCATTTTCAGACTGTGGGAAATAAGAATATGTGTTTCTTTTGCAAATCGGATCACTGTTCAAAAAGTTACATATACTGGCTTAATCTCCTCATGGAAAGTTCGCAGTTGAAAATTGAAGGTGTTTTGGCATTTTCAGACTGTGGGAAATAAGAATATGTGTTTCTTTTGCAAATCGGATCACTCTTCAAAAAGTTACATGTACTGGCTTTGTTTCCTAATGGAAAGTTCATATTTGAAAACTGAACGTGTTTTGGCATTTTTAGACTGTGGGAAACAAGAATATGTGTTTCTTTTGCAAATCGGATCACTCTTCAAAAAGTTACATATACTGGCTTTATCTCCTCGTGGAAAGTTCATATTTGAAAATGGAAAATGTTTTGGCATTTTCAGACTGTGGGAAACAAGAATATGTCTTTCTTTTGCCAATCGGATCACTCTTCAAAAAGTTACATGTACTGGCTTTATCTCCTAAAGGAAAGTTCATATTTGCAAATTGAATGTGTTTTGGCATTTTTAGACTGTGGGAAACAAGAATATGTGTTTCTTTTGCAAATCGGATCACTGTTCAAAAAGTTATATATACTGGTTTAATCTCCTCATGGAAAGTTCATATTTGATAATTGAAGCTGTTTTGGCAATTTCAGACTCTGGGAAACAAGAATATGTGTTTCTTTTGCCAATCGGATCACTGTTCAAAAAGTTACATGTACTGGCTTTATCTCCTAATGGAAAGTTCATATTTGAAAATTGAAGGTGTTTTGGCATTTTCAGACTGTGGGAAATAAGAATATGTGTTTCTTTTGCAAATCGGATCACTCTTCAAAAAGTTACATGTACTGGCTTTATCTCCTAATGGAAAGTTCATATTTGAAAATTGAACGTGTTTTGGCATTTTTAGACTGTAGGAAACAAGAAT
Organism: Masticophis lateralis; assembly: GCA_030761175.1. Taxonomy (NCBI): domain Eukaryota; kingdom Metazoa; phylum Chordata; class Lepidosauria; order Squamata; family Colubridae; genus Masticophis; species Masticophis lateralis. The sequence goes on along the minus strand of JAUDYJ010000015.1, from coordinate 145,637 downwards.
ATGTGTTTCTTTTGCAAATCGGATCACTCTTCAAAAAGTTACATGTACTGGCTTTATCTCCTAATGGAAAGTTCATATTTGAAAATTGAACGTGTTTTGGCATTTTTAGACTGTAGGAAACAAGAATATGTGTTTCTTTTGCAAATCGGATCACTGTTTAAAAAGTTAAATATACTGGCTTTATCTCCTTGTGGAAAGTTCGCAGTTGAAAATTGAAGGTGTTTTGGCATTTTCAGACTGTGGGAAACAAGAATATGTGTTTCTTTTGCAAATCGGAAATCTGTGTCTAAAGCTGCATTTTCTGGCTTGAGTCCTAGCCAATTGAGAGATACAGACTGCTTTATCTCCTCAGGGGAAAGTTCGTACTTGAAAATGGAATGTGTTTTTGCGCTTTTCACACTGTGAGTGAGATGAATAGGTGTTTCTTTGGGAAATCTGAGAAGTGTGCCAAAAGTTACATCTTCTCTGAATAGAGTCCAGTTATGAAAAGCATCTTCTGTCTAACTTTTTAGGGAAAGTTCGCGTTTGAAAATTGAATGCCAATTGAGAGATACAGATTGGTTTGTCTCCTCAGGGAAAGTTCGTACTGAAAATGGAATGTGTTTTTGTCCTTTTCAGACTGTGGGGAATATATGTTTCTTTTGCAAATCTGAGAAGTGTGTCGAAAGTTCCATTTTCTTTCTGAATAGTCCAGTTATGAAAAGCACCTTGCTCTAACCTTTTAGGGAAAATTCTCGTTAGAAAATTGAATGTGTTTTGACCTTTTCAGACCTTGGGGAACATGAATATGTGTTTCTTTTGCAAATCGGATCACTTTGTCTAAGGTATCCTTCTCTCGCTTGAGTCCTATTGCCAATTTTGAGATACAGATTTGTTTATCACCTCAGAGAAAGTTCGTACTTGAAAATTGAATGTGTTTCACCTTTTCAGACCTTGGGGAATATGAATATGTGTTTCTTTTGCAAATCGGATCACTTTGTCTAAGGTATCCTTCTCTCGCTTGAGTCCTATTGCCAATTTTGAGATACAGATTGGTTTATCAGCTCAGAGAAAGTTCGTACTTGAAAATTGAACGTGTTTAACCTTTTCAGATCGTGGGGAACCTGAATATGTCTTTCTTTTGCAAACTGGATGACTGTGTCTAAAGTTACCCTTTCTGGCTTATTGGAGTCATACTGCCAATTGTTAGAAACTGATTTGTTTATCACCTCAGAGAAAGTTCGTACTTGAAAATGGAATGCGTTCTCGTGCTTTTCAGTCTGTGAGGAACATGATTATGTGTTTTCTTTTGGAAATCTGAGCAGTGTGTCGAAAGTTCCATTTTCTGTCAGAATGGTCCAGTTATGAAAAACACCTTGCTCTAACTTTTTAGGGAAAATTCTCATTAGAAAATTGAATGTGTTTTGACCTTTTCAGACCTTGGGGAACATGAATATGTGTTTCTTTTGCAAATCGGATCACTCTTCAAAAAGTTACATATACTGGCTTTATCTCCTCGTGGAAAGTTCATATTTGAAAATGGAAAGTGTTTTGGCATTTTTAGACTGTGGGAAACAAGAATATGTGTTTCTTTTGCAAATCGGATCACTGTTCAAAAAGTTACATATACTGGTTTAATCTCCTCATGGAAAGTTCATATTTGATAATTGAAGCTGTTTTGGCATTTTCAGACTCTGGGAAACAAGAATATGTGTTTCTTTTGCCAATCGGATCACTGTTCAAAAAGTTACATGTACTGGCTTTATCTCCTAATGGAAAGTTCATATTTGAAAATAGAAGGTGTTTTGGCATTTTCAGACTGTGGGAAATAAGAATATGTGTTTCTTTTGCAAATCGGATCACTCTTCAAAAAGTTACATGTACTGGCTTTATCTCGTAATGGAAAGTTCATATTTGAAAATTGAACGTGTTTTGGCATTTTTAGACTGTAGGAAACAAGAATATGTGTTTCTTTTGCAAATCGGATCACTCTTCAAAAAGTTACATGTACTGGCTTTATCTCCTAATGGAAAGTTCATATTTGAAAATTGAACGTGTTTTGGCATTTTTAGACTGTAGGAAACAAGAATATGTGTTTCTTTCGCAAATCGGATCACTCTTTAAAAAGTTAAATATACTGGCTTTATCTCCTTGTGGAAAGTTCGCAGTTGAAAATTGAAGGTGTTTTGGCATTTTCAGACTGTGGGAAACAAGAATATGTGTTTCTTTTGCAAATCGGATCACTCTTCAAAAAGTTACATATACTGGTTTAATCTGCTCATGGAAAGTTCATATTTGATAATTGAAGCTGTTTTGGCATTTTTAGACTCTGGGAAACAAGAATATGTGTTTCTTTTGCAAATCGGATCACTCTTCAAAAAGTTACATATACTGGCTTTATCTCCTCATGGAAAGTTCATATTTGAAAATTGAACGTGTTTTGCATTTTCAGACTGTGGGAAACAAGAATATGTGATTCTTTTGCAAATCGGATAACTCTTTAAAAAGTTACATATACTGGCTTTATCTCCTCGTGGAAAGTTCGCAGTTGAAAATTGAAGGTGTTTTGGCATTTTCAGACTGTGGGAAACAAGAATATGTGTTTCTTTTGCAAATCGGATCACTCTTTAAAAAGTTACATATACTGGCTTAATCTCCTCATGGAAAGTTCGCAGTTGAAAATTGAAGGTGTTTTGGCATTTTCAGACTGTGGGAAATAAGAATATGTGTTTCTTTTGCAAATCGGATCACTGTTCAAAAAGTTACATATACTGGCTTAATCTCCTCATGGAAAGTTCGCAGTTGAAAATTGAAGGTGTTTTGGCATTTTCAGACTGTGGGAAATAAGAATATGTGTTTCTTTTGCAAATCGGATCACTCTTCAAAAAGTTACATGTACTGGCTTTGTCTCCTAATGGAAAGTTCATATTTGAAAACTGAACGTGTTTTGGCATTTTTAGACTGTGGGAAACAAGAATATGTGTTTCTTTTGCAAATCGGATCACTCTTCAAAAAGTTACATATACTGGCTTTATCTCCTCGTGGAAAGTTCATATTTGAAAATGGAAAATGTTTTGGCATTTTCAGACTGTGGGAAACAAGAATATGTCTTTCTTTTGCCAATCGGATCACTCTTCAAAAAGTTACATGTACTGGCTTTATCTCCTAAAGGAAAGTTCATATTTGCAAATTGAATGTGTTTTGGCATTTTTAGACTGTGGGAAACAAGAATATGTGTTTCTTTTGCAAATCGGATCACTGTTCAAAAAGTTACATATACTGGTTTAATCTCCTCATGGAAAGTTCATATTTGATAATTGAAGCTGTTTTGGCATTTTCAGACTCTGGGAAACAAGAATATGTGTTTCTTTTGCCAATCGGATCACTGTTCAAAAAGTTACATGTACTGGCTTTATCTCCTAATGGAAAGTTCATATTTGAAAATTGAAGGTGTTTTGGCATTTTCAGACTGTGGGAAATAAGAATATGTGTTTCTTTTGCAAATCGGATCACTCTTCAAAAAGTTACATGTATTGGCTTTATCTCCTAATGGAAAGTTCATATTTGAAAATTGAACGTGTTTTGGCATTTTTAGACTGTAGGAAACAAGAATATGTGTTTCTTTTGCAAATCGGATCACTCTTCAAAAAGTTACATGTACTGGCTTTATCTCCTAATGGAAAGTTCATATTTGAAAATTGAACGTGTTTTGGCATTTTTAGACTGTAGGAAACAAGAATATGTGTTTCTTTTGCAAATCGGATCACTGTTTAAAAAGTTAAATATACTGGCTTTATCTCCTTGTGGAAAGTTCGCAGTTGAAAATTGAAGGTGTTTTGGCATTTTCAGACTGTGGGAAACAAGAATATGTGTTTCTTTTGCAAATCGGAAATCTGTGTCTAAAGCTGCATTTTCTGGCTTGAGTCCTAGCCAATTGAGAGATACAGACTGCTTTATCTCCTCAGGGGAAAGTTCGTACTTGAAAATGGAATGTGTTTTTGCGCTTTTCACACTGTGAGTGAGATGAATAGGTGTTTCTTTGGGAAATCTGAGAAGTGTGCCAAAACTTACATCTTCTCTGAATAGAGTCCAGTTATGAAAAGCATCTTCTGTCTAACTTTTTAGGGAAAGTTCGCGTTTGAAAATTGAATGCCAATTGAGAGATACAGATTGGTTTGTCTCCTCAGGGAAAGTTCGTACTTGAAAATGGAATGTGTTTTTGTCCTTTTCAGACTGTGGGGAATATATGTTTCTTTTGCAAATCTGAGAAGTGTGTCGAAAGTTCCATTTTCTTTCTGAATAGTCCAGTTATGAAAAGCACCTTGCTCTAACCTTTTAGGGAAAATTCTCGTTAGAAAATTGAATGTGTTTTGACCTTTTCAGACCTTGGGGAACATGAATATGTGTTTCTTTTGCAAATCGGATCACTTTGTCTAAGGTATCCTTCTCTCGCTTGAGTCCTATTGCCAATTTTGAGATACAGATTTGTTTATCACCTCAGAGAAAGTTCGTACTTGAAAATTGAACGTGTTTCACCTTTTCAGACCTTGGGGAATATGAATATGTGTTTCTTTTGCAAATCGGATCACTTTGTCTAAGGTATCCTTCTCTCGCTTGAGTCCTATTGCCAATTTTGAGATACAGATTGGTTTATCAGCTCAGAGAAAGTTCGTACTTGAAAATTGAACGTGTTTAACCTTTTCAGATCGTGGGGAACCTGAATATGTCTTTCTTTTGCAAACTGGATGACTGTGTCTAAAGTTACCCTTTCTGGCTTATTGGAGTCATACTGCCAATTGTTAGAAACTGATTTGTTTATCACCTCAGAGAAAGTTCGTACTTGAAAATGGAATGCGTTCTCGTGCTTTTCAGTCTGTGAGGAACATGATTATGTGTTTTCTTTTGGAAATCTGAGCAGTGTGTCGAAAGTTCCATTTTCTGTCAGAATGGTCCAGTTATGAAAAACACCTTGCTCTAACTTTTTAGGGAAAATTCTCATTAGAAAATTGAATGTGTTTTGACCTTTTCAGACCTTGGGGAACATGAATATGTGTTTCTTTTGCAAATCGGATCACTCTTCAAAAAGTTACATATATTGGCTTTATCTCCTCGTGGAAAGTTCATATTTGAAAATGGAAAGTGTTTTGGCATTTTTAGACTGTGGGAAACAAGAATATGTGTTTCTTTTGCAAATCGGATCACTGTTCAAAAAGTTACATATACTGGTTTAATCTCCTCATGGAAAGTTCATATTTGATAATTGAAGCTGTTTTGGCATTTTCAGACTCTGGGAAACAAGAATATGTGTTTCTTTTGCCAATCGGATCACTGTTCAAAAAGTTACATGTACTGGCTTTATCTCCTAATGGAAAGTTCATATTTGAAAATAGAAGGTGTTTTGGCATTTTCAGACTGTGGGAAATAAGAATATGTGTTTCTTTTGCAAATCGGATCACTCTTCAAAAAGTTACATGTACTGGCTTTATCTCGTAATGGAAAGTTCATATTTGAAAATTGAACGTGTTTTGGCATTTTTAGACTGTAGGAAACAAGAATATGTGTTTCTTTTGCAAATCGGATCACTCTTCAAAAAGTTACATGTACTGGCTTTATCTCCTAATGGAAAGTTCATATTTGAAAATTGAACGTGTTTTGGCATTTTTAGACTGTAGGAAACAAGAATATGTGTTTCTTTTGCAAATCGGATCACTCTTTAAAAAGTTAAATATACTGGCTTTATCTCCTTGTGGAAAGTTCGCAGTTGAAAATTGAAGGTGTTTTGGCATTTTCAGACTGTGGGAAACAAGAATATGTGTTTCTTTTGCAAATCGGATCACTCTTCAAAAAGTTACATATACTGGTTTAATCTGCTCATGGAAAGTTCATATTTGATAATTGAAGCTGTTTTGGCATTTTCAGACTCTGGGAAACAAGAATATGTGTTTCTTTTGCAAATCGGATCACTCTTCAAAAAGTTACATATACTGGCTTTATCTCCTCATGGAAAGTTCATATTTGAAAATTGAACGTGTTTTGCATTTTCAGACTGTGGGAAACAAGAATATGTGATTCTTTTGCAAATCGGATAACTCTTTAAAAAGTTACATACACTGGCTTTATCTCCTCGTGGAAAGTTCGCAGTTGAAAATTGAAGGTGTTTTGGCATTTTCAGACTGTGGGAAACAAGAATATGTGTTTCTTTTGCAAATCGGATCACTCTTTAAAAAGTTACATATACTGGCTTAATCTCCTCATGGAAAGTTCGCAGTTGAAAATTGAAGGTGTTTTGGCATTTTCAGACTGTGGGAAATAAGAATATGTGTTTCTTTTGCAAATCGGATCACTGTTCAAAAAGTTACATATACTGGCTTAATCTCCTCATGGAAAGTTCGCAGTTGAAAATTGAAGGTGTTTTGGCATTTTCAGACTGTGGGAAATAAGAATATGTGTTTCTTTTGCAAATCGGATCACTCTTCAAAAAGTTACATGTACTGGCTTTGTCTCCTAATGGAAAGTTCATATTTGAAAACTGAACGTGTTTTGGCATTTTTAGACTGTGGGAAACAAGAATATGTGTTTCTTTTGCAAATCGGATCACTCTTCAAAAAGTTACATATACTGGCTTTATCTCCTCGTGGAAAGTTCATATTTGAAAATGGAAAATGTTTTGGCATTTTCAGACTGTGGGAAACAAGAATATGTCTTTCTTTTGCCAATCGGATCACTGTTTAAAAAGTTAAATATACTGGCTTTATCTCCTTGTGGAAAGTTCGCAGTTGAAAATTGAAGGTGTTTTGGCATTTTCAGACTGTGGGAAACAAGAATATGTGTTTCTTTTGCAAATCGGAAATCTGTGTCTAAAGCTGCATTTTCTGGCTTGAGTCCTAGCCAATTGAGAGATACAGACTGCTTTATCTCCTCAGGGGAAAGTTCGTACTTGAAAATGGAATGTGTTTTTGCGCTTTTCACACTGTGAGTGAGATGAATAGGTGTTTCTTTGGGAAATCTGAGAAGTGTGCCAAAAGTTACATCTTCTCTGAATAGAGTCCAGTTATGAAAAGCATCTTCTGTCTAACTTTTTAGGGAAAGTTCGCGTTTGAAAATTGAATGCCAATTGAGAGATACAGATTGGTTTGTCTCCTCAGGGAAAGTTCGTACTTGAAAATGGAATGTGTTTTTGTCCTTTTCAGACTGTGGGGAATATATGTTTCTTTTGCAAATCTGAGAAGTGTGTCGAAAGTTCCATTTTCTTTCTGAATAGTCCAGTTATGAAAAGCACCTTGCTCTAACCTTTTAGGGAAAATTCTCGTTAGAAAATTGAATGTGTTTTGACCTTTTCAGACCTTGGGGAACATGAATATGTGTTTCTTTTGCAAATCAGATCACTTTGTCTAAGGTATCCTTCTCTCGCTTGAGTCCTATTGCCAATTTTGAGATACAGATTTGTTTATCACCTCAGAGAAAGTTCGTACTTGAAAATTGAACGTGTTTCACCTTTTCAGACCTTGGGGAATATGAATATGTGTTTCTTTTGCAAATCGGATCACTTTGTCTAAGGTATCCTTCTCTCGCTTGAGTCCTATTGCCAATTTTGAGATACAGATTGGTTTATCAGCTCAGAGAAAGTTCGTACTTGAAAATTGAACGTGTTTCACCTTTTCAGACCTTGGGGAATATGAATATGTGTTTCTTTTGCAAATCGGATCACTTTGTCTAAGGTATCCTTCTCTCGCTTGAGTCCTATTGCCAATTTTGAGATACAGATTGGTTTATCAGCTCAGAGAAAGTTCGTACTTGAAAATTGAACGTGTTTAACCTTTTCAGATCGTGGGGAACCTGAATATGTCTTTCTTTTGCAAACTGGATGACTGTGTCTAAAGTTACCCTTTCTGGCTTATTGGAGTCATACTGCCAATTGTTAGAAACTGATTTGTTTATCACCTCAGAGAAAGTTCGTACTTGAAAATGGAATGTGTTCTTGTGCTTTTCAGTCTGTGAGGAACATGATTATGTGTTTTCTTTTGGAAATCTGAGCAGTGTGTCGAAAGTTCCATTTTCTGTCAGAATGGTCCAGTTATGAAAAACACCTTGCTCTAACTTTTTAGGGAAAATTCTCATTAGAAAATTGAATGTGTTTTGACCTTTTCAGACCTTGGGGAACATGAATATGTGTTTCTTTTGCAAATCGGATCACTCTTCAAAAACTTACATATACTGGCTTTATCTCCTCGTGGAAAGTTCATATTTGAAAATGGAAAGTGTTTTGGCATTTTCAGACTGTGGGAAACATGAATATGTGTTTCTTTTGCGAATCGGATCACTCTTCAAAAAGTTACATATACTGGCTTTATCTCCTCGTGGAAAGTTCATATTTGAAAATGGAAAGTGTTTTGGCATTTTCAGACTGTGGGAAACAAGAATATGTGTTTGTTTTGCAAATCGGATCACTGTTCAAAAAGTTACATATACTGGTTTAATCTCCTCATGGAAAGTTCATATTTGATAATTGAAGCTGTTTTGGCATTTTCAGACTCTGGGAAACAAGAATATGTGTTTCTTTTGCAAATCGGATCACTCTTTAAAAAGTTACATATACTGGCTTTATCTCCTCGTGGAAAGTTCGCAGTTGAAAATTGAAGGTGTTTTGGCATTTTCAGACTGTGGGAAACAAGAATATGTGTTTCTTTTGCAAATCGGATCACTGTTCAAAAAGTTACATATACTGGTTTAATCTCCTCATGGAAAGTTCATATTTGATAATTGAAGCTGTTTTGGCATTTTCAGACTGGGAAATAAGAATATGTGTTTCTTTTGCAAATCGGATCACTCTTCAAAAAGTTACATATACTGGCTTTATCTCCTCGTGGAAAGTTCATATTTGAAAATGGAAAATGTTTTGGCATTTTCAGACTGTGGGAAACAGGAATATGTCTTTCTTTTGCCAATCGGATCACTCTTCAAAAAGTTACATGTACTGGCTTTATCTCCTAAAGGAAAGTTCATATTTGCAAATTGAATGTGTTTTGGCATTTTTAGACTGTGGGAAACAAGAATATGTGTTTCTTTTGCAAATCGGATCACTGTTCAAAAAGTTACATATACTGGTTTAATCTCCTCATGGAAAGTTCATATTTGATAATTGAAGCTGTTTTGGCATTTTCAGACTCTGGGAAACAAGAATATGTGTTTCTTTTGCCAATCGGATCACTGTTCAAAAAGTTACATGTACTGGCTTTATCTCCTAATGGAAAGTTCATATTTGAAAATTGAAGGTGTTTTGGCATTTTCAGACTGTGGGAAATAAGAATATGTGTTTCTTTTGCAAATCGGATCACTCTTCAAAAAGTTACATGTACTGGCTTTATCTCCTAATGGAAAGTTCATATTTGAAAATTGAACGTGTTTTGGCATTTTTAGACTGTAGGAAACAAGAATATGTGTTTCTTTTGCAAATCGGATCACTCTTCAAAAAGTTACATGTACTGGCTTTATCTCCTAATGGAAAGTTCATATTTGAAAATTGAACGTGTTTTGGCATTTTTAGACTGTAGGAAACAAGAATATGTGTTTCTTTTGCAAATCGGATCACTGTTTAAAAAGTTAAATATACTGGCTTTATCTCCTCGTGGAAAGTTCGCAGTTGAAAATTGAAGGTGTTTTGGCATTTTCAGACTGTGGGAAACAAGAATATGTGTTTCTTTTGCAAATCGGATCACTCTTCAAAAAGTTACATGTACTGGCTTTATCTCCTAAAGGAAAGTTCATATTTGCAAATTGAATGTGTTTTGGCATATTTAGACTGTGGGAAACAAGAATATGTGTTTCTTTTGCAAATCGGATCACTGTTCAAAAAGTTACATATACTGGTTTAATCTCCTCATGGAAAGTTCATATTTGATAATTGAAGCTGTTTTGGCATTTTCAGACTGGGAAATAAGAATATGTGTTTCTTTTGCAAATCGGATCACTCTTCAAAAAGTTACATATACTGGCTTTATCTCCTCGTGGAAAGTTCATATTTGAAAATGGAAAATGTTTTGGCATTTTCAGACTGTGGGAAACAGGAATATGTCTTTCTTTTGCCAATCGGATCACTCTTCAAAAAGTTACATGTACTGGCTTTATCTCCTAAAGGAAAGTTCATATTTGCAAATTGAATGTGTTTTGGCATTTTTAGACTGTGGGAAACAAGAATATGTGTTTCTTTTGCAAATCGGATCACTGTTCAAAAAGTTACATATACTGGTTTAATCTCCTCATGGAAAGTTCATATTTGATAATTGAAGCTGTTTTGGCATTTTCAGACTCTGGGAAACAAGAATATGTGTTTCTTTTGCCAATCGGATCACTGTTCAAAAAGTTACATGTACTTGCTTTATCTCCTAATGGAAAGTTCATATTTGAAAATTGAAGGTGTTTTGGCATTTTCAGACTCTGGGAAACAAGAATATGTGTTTCTTTTGCAAATCGGATCACTGTTCAAAAAGTTACATGTAGTGGCTTTATCTCCTAATGGAAAGTTCATATTTGAAAATTGAACGTGTTTTGGCATTTTTAGACTGTAGGAAACAAGAATCTGTGTTTCTTTTGCAAATCGGATCACTCTTCAAAAAGTTACATGTACTGGCTTTATCTCCTAAAGGAAAGTTCATATTTGAAAATTGAACGTGTTTTGGCATTTTTAGACTGTAGGAAACAAGAATATGTGTTTCTTTTGCAAATCGGATCACTGTTTAAAAAGTTAAATATACTGGCTTTATCTCCTCGTGGAAAGTTCGCAGTTGAAAATTGAAGGTGTTTTGGCATTTTCAGACTGTGGGAAACAAGAATATGTGTTTCTTTTGCAAATCGGATCACTCTTCAAAAAGTTACATGTACTGGCTTTATCTCCTAAAGGAAAGTTCATATTTGCAAATTGAATGTGTTTTGGCATATTTAGACTGTGGGAAACAAGAATATGTGTTTCTTTTGCAAATCGGATCACTGTTCAAAAAGTTACATACACTGGTTTAATCTCCTCATGGAAAGTTCATATTTGATAATTGAAGCTGTTTTGGCATTTTCAGACTGGGAAATAAGAATATGTGTTTCTTTTGCAAATCGGATCACTCTTCAAAAAGTTACATATACTGGCTTTATCTCCTCGTGGAAAGTTCATATTTGAAAATGGAAAATGTTTTGGCATTTTCAGACTGTGGGAAACAGGAATATGTCTTTCTTTTGCCAATCGGATCACTCTTCAAAAAGTTACATGTACTGGCTTTATCTCCTAAAGGAAAGTTCATATTTGATAATTGAAGCTGTTTTGGCATTTTCAGACTCTGGGAAACAAGAATATGTGTTTCTTTTGCCAATCGGATCACTGTTCAAAAAGTTACATGTACTGGCTTTATCTCCTAATGGAAAGTTCATATTTGAAAATTGAAGGTGTTTTGGCATTTTCAGACTGTGGGAAATAAGAATATGTGTTTCTTTTGCAAATCGGATCACTCTTCAAAAAGTTACATGTACTGGCTTTATCTCCTAATGGAAAGTTCATATTTGAAAATTGAACGTGTTTTGGCATTTTTAGACTGTAGGAAACAAGAATATGTGTTTCTTTTGCAAATCGGATCACTCTTCAAAAAGTTACATGTACTGGCTTTATCTCCTAATGGAAAGTTCATATTTGAAAATTGAAGGTGTTTTGGCATTTTTAGACTGTAGGAAACAAGAATATGTGTTTCTTTTGCAAATCGGATCACTGTTTAAAAAGTTAAATATACTGGCTTTATCTCCTTGTGGAAAGTTCGCAGTTGAAAATTGAAGGTGTTTTGGCATTTTCAGACTGTGGGAAACAAGAATATGTGTTTCTTTTGCAAATCGGAAATCTGTGTCTAAAGCTGCATTTTCTGGCTTGAGTCCTAGCCAATTGAGAGATACAGACTGCTTTATCTCCTCAGGGGAAAGTTCGTACTTGAAAATGGAATGTGTTTTTGCGCTTTTCACACTGTGAGTGAGATGAATAGGTGTTTCTTTGGGAAATCTGAGAAGTGTGCCAAAAGTTACATCTTCTCTGAATAGAGTCCAGTTATGAAAAGCATCTTCTGTCTAACTTTTTAGGGAAAGTTCGCGTTTGAAAATTGAATGCCAATTGAGAGATACAGATTGGTTTGTCTCCTCAGGGAAAGTTCGTACTTGAAAATGGAATGTGTTTTTGTCCTTTTCAGACTGTGGGGAATATATGTTTCTTTTGCAAATCTGAGAAGTGTGTCGAAAGTTCCATTTTCTTTCTGAATAGTCCAGTTATGAAAAGCACCTTGCTCTAACCTTTTAGGGAAAATTCTCGTTAGAAAATTGAATGTGTTTTGACCTTTTCAGACCTTGGGGAACATGAATATGTGTTTCTTTTGCAAATCGGATCACTTTGTCTAAGGTATCCTTCTCTCGCTTGAGTCCTATTGCCAATTTTGAGATACAGATTTGTTTATCACCTCAGAGAAAGTTCGTACTTGAAAATTGAACGTGTTTCACCTTTTCAGACCTTGGGGAATATGAATATGTGTTTCTTTTGCAAATCGGATCACTTTGTCTAAGGTATCCTTCTCTCGCTTGAGTCCTATTGCCAATTTTGAGATACAGATTGGTTTATCAGCTCAGAGAAAGTTCGTACTTGAAAATTGAACGTGTTTAACCTTTTCAGATCGTGGGGAACCTGAATATGTCTTTCTTTTGCAAACTGGATGACTGTGTCTAAAGTTACCCTTTCTGGCTTATTGGAGTCATACTGCCAATTGTTAGAAACTGATTTGTTTATCACCTCAGAGAAAGTTCGTACTTGAAAATGGAATGTGTTCTTGTGCTTTTCAGTCTGTGAGGAACATGATTATGTGTTTTCTTTTGGAAATCTGAGCAGTGTGTCGAAAGTTCCATTTTCCGTCAGAATGGTCCAGTTATGAAAAACACCTTGCTCTAACTTTTTAGGGAAAATTCTCATTAGAAAATTGAATGTGTTTTGACCTTTTCAGACCTTGGGGAACATGAATATGTGTTTCTTTTGCAAATCGGATCACTCTTCAAAAAGTTACATATACTGGCTTTATCTCCTCGTGGAAAGTTCGTAGTTGAAAATTGAATGTGTTTTGGCATTCTCAGACTGTGGGAAACAAGAATATGTGTTTCTTTTGCAAATCGGATCACTCTTCAAAAAGTTATATATACTGGCTTTATCTCCTCATGGAAAGTTCGTAGTTGAAAATTAAAGGTTTTTTGGCATTCTCAGACTGTGGGAAACAAGAATATGTGTTCCTTTTGCAAATCTGATCACTCTTCAAAAAGTTACATGTACTGGCTTTATCTCCTCATGGAAAGTTCCTAGTTGAAAATTGAAGGTGTTTTGGCATTCTCAGACTGTGGGAAACAAGAATATGTGTTTCTTTTGCAAATCGGATCACTCTTTAAAAAGTTACATGTACTGGCTTTATCTCCTAATGGAAAGTTCATATTTGAAAATTGAACGTGTTTTGGCATTTTTAGACTGTAGGAAACAAGAATATGTGTTTCTTTTGCAAATCGGATCACTCTTCAAAAAGTTACATGTACTGGCTTTATCTCCTAATGGAAAGTTCATATTTGAAAATTGAACGTGTTTTGGCATTTTTAGACTGTAGGAAACAAGAATATGTGTTTCTTTTGCAAATCGGATCACTGTTTAAAAAGTTAAATATACTGGCTTTATCTCCTTGTGGAAAGTTCACAGTTGAAAATTGAAGGTGTTTTGGCATTTTCAGACTGTGGGAAACAAGAATATGTGATTCTTTTGCAAATCGGATCACTCTTTAAAAAGTTACATATACTGGCTTTATCTCCTCGTGGAAAGTTCGCAGTTGAAAATTGAAGGTGTTTTGGCATTTTCAGACTGTGGGAAACAAGAATATGTGTTTCTTTTGCAAATCGGATCACTCTTTAAAAAGTTACATATACTGGCTTAATCTCCTCATGGAAAGTTCGCAGTTGAAAATTGAAGGTGTTTTGGCATTTTCAGACTGTGGGAAATAAGAATATGTGTTTCTTTTGCAAATCGGATCACTGTTCAAAAAGTTACATATACTGGCTTAATCTCCTCATGGAAAGTTCGCAGTTGAAAATTGAAGGTGTTTTGGCATTTTCAGACTGTGGGAAATAAGAATATGTGTTTCTTTTGCAAATCGGATCACTCTTCAAAAAGTTACATGTACTGGCTTTGTCTCCTAATGGAAAGTTCATATTTGAAAACTGAACGTGTTTTGGCATTTTTAGACTGTGGGAAACAAGAATATGTGTTTCTTTTGCAAATTGGATCACTCTTCAAAAAGTTACATATACTGGCTTTATCTCCTCGTGGAAAGTTCATATTTGAAAATGGAAAATGTTTTGGCATTTTCAGACTGTGGGAAACAAGAATATGTCTTTCTTTTGCCAATCGGATCACTCTTCAAAAAGTTACATGTACTGGCTTTATCTCCTAAAGGAAAGTTCATATTTGCAAATTGAATGTGTTTTGGCATTTTTAGACTGTGGGAAACAAGAATATGTGTTTCTTTTGCAAATCGGATCACTCTTCAAAAAGTTACATATACTGGTTTAATCTCCTCATGGAAAGTTCATATTTGATAATTGAAGGTGTTTTGGCATTTTCAGACTCTGGGAAACAAGAATATGTGTTTCTTTTGCCAATCGGATCACTCTTCAAAAAGTTACATGTACTGGCTTTATCTCCTTGTGGAAAGTTCGCAGTTGAAAATTGAAGGTGTTTTGGCATTTTCAGACTGTGGGAAACAAGAATATGTGTTTCTTTTGCAAATCGGAAATCTGTGTCTAAAGCTGCATTTTCTGGCTTGAGTCCTAGCCAATTGAGAGATACAGACTGCTTTATCTCCTCAGGGGAAAGTTCGTACTTGAAAATGGAATGTGTTTTTGCGCTTTTCACACTGTGAGTGAGATGAATAGGTGTTTCTTTGGGAAATCTGAGAAGTGTGCCAAAAGTTACATCTTCTCTGAATAGAGTCCAGTTATGAAAAGCATCTTCTGTCTAACTTTTTAGGGAAAGTTCGCGTTTGAAAATTGAATGCCAATTGAGAGATACAGATTGGTTTGTCTCCTCAGGGAAAGTTCGTACTTGAAAATGGAATGTGTTTTTGTCCTTTTCAGACTGTGGGGAATATATGTTTCTTTTGCAAATCTGAGAAGTGTGTCGAAAGTTCCATTTTCTTTCTGAATAGTCCAGTTATGAAAAGCACCTTGCTCTAACCTTTTAGGGAAAATTCTCGTTAGAAAATTGAATGTGGTTTGACCTTTTCAGACCTTGGGGAACATGAATATGTGTTTCTTTTGCAAATCGGATCACTTTGTCTAAGGTATCCTTCTCTCGCTTGAGTCCTATTGCCAATTTTGAGATACAGATTTGTTTATCACCTCAGAGAAAGTTCGTACTTGAAAATTGAACGTGTTTCACCTTTTCAGACCTTGGGGAATATGAATATGTGTTTCTTTTGCAAATCGGATCACTTTGTCTAAGGTATCCTTCTCTCGCTTGAGTCCTATTGCCAATTTTGAGATACAGATTGGTTTATCAGCTCAGAGAAAGTTCGTACTTGAAAATTGAACGTGTTTAACCTTTTCAGATCGTGGGGAACCTGAATATGTCTTTCTTTTGCAAACTGGATGACTGTGTCTAAAGTTACCCTTTCTGGCTTATTGGAGTCATACTGCCAATTGTTAGAAACTGATTTGTTTATCACCTCAGAGAAAGTTCGTACTTGAAAATGGAATGCGTTCTCGTGCTTTTCAGTCTGTGAGGAAGATGATTATGTGTGTTTTCTTTTGGAAATCTGAGCAGTGTGTCGAAAGTTCCATTTTCTGTCAGAATGGTCCAGTTATGAAAAACACCTTGCTCTAACTTTTTAGGGAAAATTCTCATTAGAAAATTGAATGTGTTTTGACCTTTTCAGACCTTGGGGAACATGAATATGTGTTTCTTTTGCAAATCGGATCACTCTTCAAAAAGTTACATATACTGGCTTTGTCTCCTCGTGGAAAGTTCATATTTGAAAATGGAAAGTGTTTTGGCATTTTCAGACTGTGGGAAACATGAATATGTGTTTCTTTTGCAAATCGGATCACTCTTCAAAAAGTTACATATACTGGCTTTATCTCCTCGTGGAAAGTTCATATTTGAAAATGGAAAGTGTTTTGGCATTTTCAGACTGTGGGAAACAAGAATATGTGTTTGTTTTGCAAATCGGATCACTGTTCAAAAAGTTACATATACTGGTTTAATCTCCTCATGGAAAGTTCATATTTGATAATTGAAGGTGTTTTGGCATTTTCAGACTGTGGGAAACAAGAATATGTGTTTCTTTTGCAAATCGGATCACTCTTCAAAAAGTTACATGTACTGGTTTAATCTCCTCATGGAAAGTTCATATTTGATAATTGAAGCTGTTTTGGCATTTTCAGACTGGGAAATAAGAATATGTGTTTCTTTTGCAAATCGGATCACTCTTCAAAAAGTTACATATACTGGCTTTATCTCCTCGTGGAAAGTTCGCAGTTGAAAATTGAAGGTGTTTTGGCATTTTCAGACTGTGGGAAACAAGAATATGTGTTTCTTTTGCAAATCGGATCACTCTTCAAAAAGTTACATATACTGGCTTAATCTCCTCATGGAAAGTTCGCAGTTGAAAATTGAAGGTGTTTTGGCATTTTCAGACTGTGGGAAATAAGAATATGTGTTTCTTTTGCAAATCGGATCACTCTTCAAAAAGTTACATATACTGGCTTAATCTCCTCATGAAAAGTTCGCAGTTGAAAATTGAAGGTGTTTTGGCATTTTCAGACTGTGGGAAATAAGAATATGTGTTTCTTTTGCAAATCGGATCACTCTTCAAAAAGTTACATGTACTGGCTTTGTCTCCTAATGGAAAGTTCATATTTGAAAACTGAACGTGTTTTGGCATTTTTAGACTGTGGGAAACAAGAATATGTGTTTCTTTTGCAAATCGGATCACTCTTCAAAAAGTTACATATACTGGCTTTATCTCCTCGTGGAAAGTTCATATTTGAAAATGGAAAATGTTTTGGCATTTTCAGACTGTGGGAAACACGAATATGTCTTTCTTTTGCCAATCGGATCACTCTTCAAAAAGTTCCATATACTGGCTTTATCTCCTCATGGAAAGTTCATATTTGAAAATTGAACGTGTTTTGCATTTTCAGACTGTGGGAAACAAGAATATGTGATTCTTTTGCAAATCGGATCACTCTTTAAAAAGTTACATATACTGGCTTTATCTCCTCGTGGAAAGTTCGCAGTTGAAAATTGAAGGTGTTTTGGCATTTTCAGACTGTGGGAAACAAGAATATGTGTTTCTTTTGCAAATCGGATCACTCTTTAAAAAGTTACATATACTGGCTTAATCTCCTCATGGAAAGTTCGCAGTTGAAAATTGAAGGTGTTTTGGCATTTTCAGACTGTGGGAAATGAGAATATGTGTTTCTTTTGCAAATCGGATCACTGTTCAAAAAGTTACATATACTGGCTTAATCTCCTCATGGAAAGTTCGCAGTTGAAAATTGAAGGTGTTTTGGCATTTTCAGACTGTGGGAAACAAGAATATGTGTTTCTTTTGCAAATCGGATCACTCTTCAAAAAGTTACATGTACTGGCTTTATCTCCTAAAGGAAAGTTCATATTTGCAAATTGAATGTGTTTTGGCATTTTTAGACTGTGGGAAACAAGAATATGTGTTTCTTTTGCAAATCGGATCACTGTTCAAAAAGTTACATATACTGGTTTAATCTCCTCATGGAAAGTTCATATTTGATAATTGAAGCTGTTTTGGCATTTTAAGACTCTGGGAAACAAGAATATGTGTTTCTTTTGCCAATCGGATCACTGTTCAAAAAGTTACATGTACTGGCTTTATCTCCTAATGGAAAGTTCATATTTGAAAATTGAAGGTGTTTTGGCATTTTCAGACTGTGGGAAATAAGAATATGTGTTTCTTTTGCAAATCGGATCACTCTTCAAAAAGTTACATGTACTGGCTTTATCTCCTAATGGAAAGTTCATATTTGAAAATTGAACGTGTTTTGGCATTTTTAGACTGTAGGAAACAAGAATATGTGTTTCTTTTGCAAATCGGATCACTCTTCAAAAAGTTACATGTACTGGCTTTATCTCCTAATGGAAAGTTCATATTTGAAAATTGAACGTGTTTTGGCATTTTTAGACTGTAGGAAACAAAAATATGTGTTTCTTTTGCAAATCGGATCACTCTTTAAAAAGTTAAATATACTTTATCTCCTTGTGGAAAGTTCGCAGTTGAAAATTGAAGGTGTTTTGGCATTTTCAGACTGTGGGAAACAAGAATATGTGTTTCTTTTGCAAATCGGAAATCTGTGTCTAAAGCTGCATTTTCTGGCTTGAGTCCTAGCCAATTGAGAGATACAGACTGCTTTATCTCCTCAGGGGAAAGTTCGTACTTCAAAATGGAATGTGTTTTTGCGCTTTTCACACTGTGAGTGAGATGAATAGGTGTTTCTTTGGGAAATCTGAGAAGTGTGCCAAAAGTTACATCTTCTCTGAATAGAGTCCAGTTATGAAAAGCATCTTCTGTCTAACTTTTTAGGGAAAGTTCGCGTTTGAAAATTGAATGCCAATTGAGAGATACAGATTGGTTTGTCTCCTCAGGGAAAGTTCGTACTTGAAAATGGAATGTGT
This sequence comes from Masticophis lateralis, assembly GCA_030761175.1. NCBI lineage: Eukaryota > Metazoa > Chordata > Lepidosauria > Squamata > Colubridae > Masticophis > Masticophis lateralis. The sequence goes on along the minus strand of JAUDYJ010000015.1, from coordinate 126,916 downwards.
TTTTGTCCTTTTCAGACTGTGGGGAATATATGTTTCTTTTGCAAATCTGAGAAGTGTGTCGAAAGTTCCATTTTCTTTCTGAATAGTCCAGTTATGAAAAGCACCTTGCTCTAACCTTTTAGGGAAAATTCTCGTTAGAAAATTGAATGTGTTTTGACCTTTTCAGACCTTGGGGAACATGAATATGTGTTTCTTTTGCAAATCGGATCACTTTGTCTAAGGTATCCTTCTCTCGCTTGAGTCCTATTGCCAATTTTGAGATACAGATTTGTTTATCACCTCAGAGAAAGTTCGTACTTGAGAATTGAACGTGTTTCACCTTTTCAGACCTTGGGGAATATGAATATGTGTTTCTTTTGCAAATCGGATCACTTTGTCTAAGGTATCCTTCTCTCGCTTGAGTCCTATTGCCAATTTTGAGATACAGATTGGTTTATCAGCTCAGAGAAAGTTCGTACTTGAAAATTGAACGTGTTTAACCTTTTCAGATCGTGGGGAACCTGAATATGTCTTTCTTTTGCAAACTGGATGACTGTGTCTAAAGTTACCCTTTCTGGCTTATTGGAGTCATACTGCCAATTGTTAGAAACTGATTTGTTTATCACCTCAGAGAAAGTTCGTACTTGAAAATGGAATGTGTTCTTGTGCTTTTCAGTCTGTGAGGAACATGATTATGTGTTTTCTTTTGGAAATCTGAGCAGTGTGTCGAAAGTTCCATTTTCCGTCAGAATGGTCCAGTTATGAAAAACACCTTGCTCTAACTTTTTAGGGAAAATTCTCATTAGAAAATTGAATGTGTTTTGACCTTTTCAGACCTTGGGGAACATGAATATGTGTTTCTTTTGCAAATCGGATCACTCTTCAAAAAGTTACATATACTGGCTTTATCTCCTCGTGGAAAGTTCGTAGTTGAAAATTGAACGTGTTTTGGCATTTTCAGACTGTGGGAAACAAGAATATGTGTTTCTTTTGCAAATCGGATCACTCTTCAAAAAGTTACATATACTGGCTTTATCTCCTCGTGGAAAGTTCGTAGTTGAAAATTGAAGGTGTTTTGGCATTCTCAGACTGTGGGAAACAAGAATATGTGTTTCTTTTGCAAATCGGATCACTCTTCAAAAAGTTACATATACTGGCTTTATCTCCTCATGCAAACTTCATATTTGAAAAATGAATTTGTTTTGGCATTCTCAGACTGTGGAAAACAAGAATATGTGTTTCTTTTGCAAATCGGATCACTGTGCAAAAAGTTACATATACTGGCTTTATCTCCTCATGGAAAGTTCGTAGTTGAAAATTGAAGGTGTTTTAGCATTCTCAGACTGTGGGAAACAAGAATATGTGTTCCTTTTGCAAATCCGATCACTGTGCAAAAAGTTACATATACTTGCTTTATCTCCTCATGGAAAGTTCGTAGTTGAAAATTGAAGGTGTTTTGGCATTCTCAGACTGTGGGAAACAAGAATATGTGTTTCTTTTGCAAATCGGATCTCTCTTCAAAAAGTTACATATACTGGCTTTATCTCCTCATGGAAAGTTCATATTTGAAATTTGAATATGTTTTGGCATTCTCAGACTGTGGGAAACAAGAATATGTGTTCCTTTTGCAAATCGGATCACTGTGCAAAAAGTTACATATACTCGCTTTATCTCCTCATGGAAAGTTCGTAGTTGAAAATTGAAGGTTTTTTGGCATTCTCAGACTGTGGGAAACAAGAATATGTGTTTCTTTTGCAAATCGGATCTCTCTTTAAAAAGTTACATATACTGGCTTTATCTCCTCATGGAAAGTTCATATTTGAAAATTGAATGTGTTTTGGCATTCTCAGACTGTGGGAAACAAGAATATGTGTTTCTTTTGCAAATCGTATCACTCTTCAAAAAGTTACATGTACTGGCTTTATCTCCTCATGGAAAGTTCGTAGTTGAAAATTGAAGGTGTTTTGGCATTCTCAGACTGTGGGAAACAAGAATATGTGTTCCTTTTGCAAATCCGATCACTCTTCAAAAAGTTACATATACTGGCTTTATCTCCTCATGGAAAGTTCCTAGTTGAAAATTGAAGGTGTTTTGGCATTCTCAGACTGTGGGAAACAAGAATATGTGTTCCTTTTCCAAATCGGATCACTCTTCAAAAAGTTACATGTACTGGCTTTATCTCCTCATGGAAAGTTCCTAGTTGAAAATTGAAGGTGTTTTGGCATTCTCAGACTGTGGGAAACAAGAATATGTGTTCCTTTTGCAAATCGGATCACTCTTCAAAAAGTTACATATACTGGCTTTATCTCCTCATGGAAAGTTCGTAGTTGAAAATTGAATGTGTTTTGGCATTCTCAGACTGTGGGAAACAAGAATATGTGTTCCTTTTGCAAATCGGAAACCCTCTTCAAAAAGTTACATATACTGGCTTTATCTCCTCATGGAAAGTTCGTATTTGAAAATTGAAGGTGTTTTGGCATTCTCAGACTGTGGGAAACAAGAATATGTGTTTCTTTTGCAAATCGGATCACTCTTCAAAAAGTTACATATACTGGCTTTATCTCCTCTTGGAAAGTTCGTAGTTGAAAATTGATATTCTCAGACTGTGGGAAACAAGAATATGTGTTCCTTTTGCAAATCTGATCACTGTGCAAAAAGTTACATATACTGGCTTTATCTCCTCATGGAAAGTTCGTAGTTGAAAATTGAAGGTGTTTTGGCATTCTCAGACTGTGAGAAACAAGAATATGTGTTTCTTTTGCAAATCGGTTCTCTCTTCAAAAAGTTACATATACTGGCTTTATCTCCTCATGGAAAGTTCATATTTGAAAATTGAATGTGTTTTGGCATTCTCAGACTGTGGGAAACAAGAATATGTGTTTCTTTTGCAAATCGGATCACTCTTCAAAAAGTTACATATACTGGCTTTATCTCCTCATGGAAAGTTCGTAGTTGAAAATTGAAGGTGTTTTGGCATTCTCAGACTGTGGGAAACAAGAATATGTGTTCCTTTTGCAAATCGGATCACTCTTCAAAAAGTTACATATACTGGCTTTATCTCCTCATGCAAAGTTCATATTTGAAAAATGAATTTGTTTTGGCATTCTCAGACTGTGGGAAACAAGAATATGTGTTTCTTTTGCAAATCGGATCACTGTGCAAAAAGTTACATATACTGGCTTTATCTCCTCATGGAAAGTTCGTAGTTGAAAATTGAAGGTGTTTTAGCATTCTCAGACTGTGGGAAACAAGAATATGTGTTCCTTTTGCAAATCCGATCACTGTGCAAAAAGTTACATATACTGGCTTTATCTCCTCATGGAAAGTTCGTAGTTGAAAATTGAATGTGTTTTGGGATTGTTAGACTGTGGGAAACAAGAATATGTGTTTCTTTTGCAAATCGGATCACTCTTCAAAAAGTTACATATACTGGCTTTATCTCCTCATGGAAAGTTCCTAGTTGAAAATTGAAGGTGTTTTGGCATTCTCAGACTGTGGGAAACAAGAATATGTGTTTCTTTTGCAAATCGGATCACTCTTCAAAAAGTTACATATACTGGCTTTATCTCCTCATGGAAAGTTCGTAGTTGAAAATTGAAGGTGTTTTGGCATTCTCAGACTGTGGGAAACAAGAATATGTGTTCCTTTTGCAAATCCGATCACTCTTCAAAAAGTTACATGTACTGGCTTTATCTCCTCATGGAAAGTTCCTAGTTGAAAATTGAAGGTGTTTTGGCATTCTCAGACTGTGGGAAACAAGAATATGTGTTTCTTTTGCAAATCGGATCACTCTTCAAAAAGTTACATATACTGGCTTTATCTCCTCATGGAAAGTTCATATTTGAAAATTGAATGTGTTTTGGCATTTTCAGACTGTGGGAAACAAGAATATGTATTTCTTTTGCAAATCGGATCACTCCTCATTTATCTCCTCATGCAAAGTTCATATTTGAAAAATGAATTTGTTTTGGCATTCTCAGACTGTGGGAAACAAGAATATGTGTTTCTTTTGCAAATCGGATCACTGTGCAAAAAGTTACATATACTGGCTTTATCTCCTCATGGAAAGTTCGTAGTTGAAAATTGAAGGTGTTTTAGCATTCTCAGACTGTGGGAAACAAGAATATGTGTTCCTTTTGCAAATCCGATCACTGTGCAAAAAGTTACATATACTGGCTTTATCTCCTCATGGAAAGTTCGTAGTTGAAAATTGAAGGTGTTTTGGGATTGTTACACTGTGGGAAACAAGAATATGTGTTCCTTTTGCAAATCGGATCACTCTTCAAAAAGTTACATATACTGGCTTTATCTCCTCATGGAAAGTTCGTAGTTGAAAATTGAAGGTGTTTTAGCATTCCCAGACTGTGGGAAACAAGAATATGTGTTCCTTTTGCAAATCCGATCACTGTGCAAAAAGTTACATATACTGGCTTTATCTCCTCATGGAAAGTTCGTAGTTGAAAATTGAAGGTGTTTTGGCATTCTCAGACTGTGAGAAACAAGAATATGTGTTTCTTTTGCAAATCGGTTCTCTCTTCAAAAAGTTACATATACTGGCTTTATCTCCTCATGGAAAGTTCATATTTGAAAATTGAATGTGTTTTGGCATTCTCAGACTGTGGGAAACAAGAATATGTGTTTCTTTTGCAAATCGGATCACTCTTCAAAAAGTTACATATACTGGCTTTATCTCCTCATGGAAAGTTCGTAGTTGAAAATTGAAGGTGTTTTGGCATTCTCAGACTGTGGGAAACAAGAATATGTGTTCCTTTTGCAAATCGGATCACTCTTCAAAAAGTTACATATACTGGCTTTATCTCCTCATGCAAAGTTCATATTTGAAAAATGAATTTGTTTTGGCATTCTCAGACTGTGGGAAACAAGAATATGTGTTTCTTTTGCAAATCGGATCACTGTGCAAAAAGTTACATATACTGGCTTTATCTCCTCATGGAAAGTTCGTAGTTGAAAATTGAAGGTGTTTTAGCATTCTCAGACTGTGGGAAACAAGAATATGTGTTCCTTTTGCAAATCCGATCACTGTGCAAAAAGTTACATATACTGGCTTTATCTCCTCATGGAAAGTTCGTAGTTGAAAATTGAAGGTGTTTTGGGATTGTTAGACTGTGGGAAACAAGAATATGTGTTTCTTTTGCAAATCGGATCACTCTTCAAAAAGTTACATATACTGGCTTTATCTCCTCATGGAAAGTTCCTAGTTGAAAATTGAAGGTGTTTTGGCATTCTCAGACTGTGGGAAACAAGAATATGTGTTTCTTTTGCAAATCGGATCACTCTTCAAAAAGTTACATATACTGGCTTTATCTCCTCATGGAAAGTTCGTAGTTGAAAATTGAAGGTGTTTTGGCATTCTCAGACTGTGGGAAACAAGAATATGTGTTCCTTTTGCAAATCAGATCACTCTTCAAAAAGTTACATATACTGGCTTTATCTCCTCATGGAAAGTTCATATTTGAAAATTGAATGTGTTTTGGCATTTTCAGACTGTGGGAAACAAGAATATGTATTTCTTTTGCAAATCGGATCACTCCTCATTTATCTCCTCATGCAAAGTTCATATTTGAAAAATGAATTTGTTTTGGCATTCTCAGACTGTGGGAAACAAGAATATGTGTTTCTTTTGCAAATCGGATCACTGTGCAAAAAGTTACATATACTGGCTTTATCTCCTCATGGAAAGTTCGTAGTTGAAAATTGAAGGTGTTTTAGCATTCTCAGACTGTGGGAAACAAGAATATGTGTTCCTTTTGCAAATCCGATCACTGTGCAAAAAGTTACATATACTGGCTTTATCTCCTCATGGAAAGTTCCTAGTTGAAAATTGAAGGTGTTTTGGGATTGTTACACTGTGGGAAACAAGAATATGTGTTCCTTTTGCATTTCGGATCACTCTTCAAAAAGTTACATATACTGGCTTTATCTCCTCATGGAAAGTTCGTAGTTGAAAATTGAAGGTGTTTTAGCATTCCCAGACTGTGGGAAACAAGAATATGTGTTCCTTTTGCAAATCCGATCACTGTGCAAAAAGTTACATATACTGGCTTTATCTCCTCATGCAAAGTTCACATTTGAAAAATGAATTTGTTTTGGCATTCTCAGACTGTGGGAAACAAGAATATGTGTTCCTTTTGCAAATCGGATCACTGTGCAAAAAGTTACATATACTGGCTTTATCTCCTCATGGAAAGTTCCTAGTTGAAAATTGAAGGTGTTTTGGCATTCTCAGACTGTGGGAAACAAGAATATGTGTTTCTTTTGCAAATCGGATCTCTCTTCAAAAAGTTACATATACTGGCTTTATCTCCTCATGGAAAGTTCATATTTGATAATTGAATGTGTTTTGGCATTCTCAGACTGTGGGAAACAAGAATATGTGTTTCTTTTGCAAATCGGATCACTCTTCAAAAAGTTACATATACTGGCTTTATATCCTCATGGAAAGTTCGTAGTTGAAAATTGAAGGTGTTTTGGCATTCTCAGACTGTGGGAAACAAGAATATGTGTTCCTTTTGCAAATCGGATCACTCTTCAAAAAGTTACATATACTGGCTTTATCTCCTCATGGAAAGTTCGTAGTTGAAAATTGAAGGTGTTTTAGCATTCCCAGACTGTGGGAAACAAGAATATGTGTTCCTTTTGCAAATCCGATCACTGTGCAAAAAGTTACATATACTGGCTTTATCTCCTCATGGAAAGTTCGTAGTTGAAAATTGAAGGTGTTTTGGCATTCTCAGACTGTGGGAAACAAGAATATGTGTTTCTTTTGCAAATCGGATTACTCTTCAAAAAGTTACATATACTGGCTTTGTCTCCTCATGGAAAGTTCATATTTGAAAATTGAATGTGTTTTGGCATTTTCAGACTGTGGGAAACAAGAATATGTGTTCCTTTTGCAAATCCGATCACTCTTCAAAAAGTTACATGTACTGGCTTTATCTCCTCATGGAAAGTTCCTAGTTGAAAATTGAAGGTGTTTTGGCATTCTCAGACTGTGGGAAACAAGAATATGTGTTTCTTTTGCAAATCGGATCACTCTTCAAAAAGTTACATATACTGGCTTTATCTCCTCATGGAAAGTTCATATTTGAAAATTGAATGTGTTTTGGCATTTTCAGACTGTGGGAAACAAGAATATGTATTTCTTTTGCAAATCGGATCACTCCTCATTTATCTCCTCATGCAAAGTTCATATTTGAAAAATGAATTTGTTTTGGCATTCTCAGACTGTGGGAAACAAGAATATGTGTTTCTTTTGCAAATCGGATCACTGTGCAAAAAGTTACATATACTGGCTTTATCTCCTCATGGAAAGTTCGTAGTTGAAAATTGAAGGTGTTTTAGCATTCTCAGACTGTGGGAAACAAGAATATGTGTTCCTTTTGCAAATCCGATCACTCTTCAAAAAGTTACATATACTGGCTTTATCTCCTCATGGAAAGTTCCTAGTTGAAAATTGAAGGTGTTTTAGGATTGTTACACTGTGGGAAACAAGAATATGTGTTCCTTTTGCAAATCCGATCACTGTGCAAAAAGTTACATATACTGGCTTTATCCCCTCATGGAAAGTTCGTAGTTGAAAATTGAAGGTGTTTTGGCATTCTCAGACTGTGGGAAACAAGAATATGTGTTCCTTTTGCAAATCGGATCACTGTGCAAAAAGTTACATATACTGGCTTTATCTCCTCATGGAAAGTTCCTAGTTGAAAATTGAAGGTGTTTTGGCATTCTCAGACTGTGGGAAACAAGAATATGTGTTTCTTTTGCAAATCGGATCTCTCTTCAAAAAGTTACATATACTGGCTTTATCTCCTCATGGAAAGTTCATATTTGATAATTGAATGTGTTTTGGCATTCTCAGACTGTGGGAAACAAGAATATGTGTTTCTTTTGCAAATCGGATCACTCTTCAAAAAGTTACATATACTGGCTTTATATCCTCATGGAAAGTTCGTAGTTGAAAATTGAAGGTGTTTTGGCATTCTCAGACTGTGGGAAACAAGAATATGTGTTCCTTTTGCAAATCGGATCACTCTTCAAAAAGTTACATATACTGGCTTTATCTCCTCATGGAAAGTTCGTAGTTGAAAATTGAAGGTGTTTTAGCATTCCCAGACTGTGGGAAACAAGAATATGTGTTCCTTTTGCAAATCCGATCACTGTGCAAAAAGTTACATGTACTGGCTTTATCTCCTCATGGAAAGTTCGTAGTTGAAAATTGAAGGTGTTTTGGCATTCTCAGACTGTGGGAAACAAGAATATGTGTTTCTTTTGCAAATCGGATCACTCTTCAAAAAGTTACATATACTGGCTATATCTCCTCATGGAAAGTTCATATTTGAAAATTGAATGTGTTTTGGCATTTTCAGACTGTGGGAAACAAGAATATGTGTTCCTTTTGCAAATCCGATCACTCTTCAAAAAGTTACATGTACTGGCTTTATCTCCTCATGGAAAGTTCCTAGTTGAAAATTGAAGGTGTTTTGGCATTCTCAGACTGTGGGAAACAAGAATATGTGTTCCTTTTGCAAATCGGATCACTCTTCAAAAAGTTACATATACTGGCTTTATCTCCTCATGGAAAGTTCGTAGTTGAAAATTGAATGTGTTTTAGCATTCCCAGACTGTGGGAAACAAGAATATGTGTTCCTTTTGCAAATCGGATCACTGTGCAAAAAGTTACATATACTGGCTTTATCTCCTCATGGAAAGTTCGTAGTTGAAAATTGAAGGTGTTTTGGCATTCTCAGACTGTGGGAAACAAGAATATGTGTTCCTTTTGCAAATCCGATCACTGTGCAAAAAGTTACATATACTGGCTTTATCTCCTCATGGAAAGTTCGTAGTTGAAAATTGAAGGTGTTTTGGGATTGTTACACTGTGGGAAACAAGAATATGTGTTCCTTTTGCAAATCGGATCACTCTTCAAAAAGTTACATATACTGGCTTTATCTCCTCATGGAAAGTTCGTAGTTGAAAATTGAAGGTGTTTTAGCATTCCCAGACTGTGGGAAACAAGAATATGTGTTCCTTTTGCAAATCCGATCACTGTGCAAAAAGTTACATATACTGGCTTTATCTCCTCATGGAAAGTTCGTAGTTGAAAATTGAAGGTGTTTTGGCATTCTCAGACTGTGGGAAACAAGAATATGTGTTCCTTTTGCAAATCGGATCACTGTGCAAAAAGTTACATATACTGGCTTTATCTCCTCATGGAAAGTTCCTAGTTGAAAATTGAAGGTGTTTTAGCATTCCCAGACTGTGGGAAACAAGAATATGTGTTCCTTTTGCAAATCGGATCTCTCTTCAAAAAGTTACATATACTGGCTTTATCTCCTCATGGAAAGTTCATATTTGATAATTGAATGTGTTTTGGCATTCTCAGACTGTGGGAAACAAGAATATGTGTTTCTTTTGCAAATCGGATCACTCTTCAAAAAGTTACATATACTGGCTTTATATCCTCATGGAAAGTTCGTAGTTGAAAATTGAAGGTGTTTTGGCATTCTCAGACTGTGGGAAACAAGAATATGTGTTCCTTTTGCAAATCGGATCACTCTTCAAAAAGTTACATATACTGGCTTTATCTCCTCATGGAAAGTTCGTAGTTGAAAATTGAAGGTGTTTTAGCATTCCCAGACTGTGGGAAACAAGAATATGTGTTCCTTTTGCAAATCCGATCACTGTGCAAAAAGTTACATATACTGGCTTTATCTCCTCATGGAAAGTTCGTAGTTGAAAATTGAAGGTGTTTTGGCATTCTCAGACTGTGGGAAACAAGAATATGTGTTTCTTTTGCAAATCGGATCACTCTTCAAAAAGTTACATATACAGGCTTTATCTCCTCATGGAAAGTTCATATTTGAAAATTGAATGTGTTTCGGCATTTTCAGACTGTGGGAAACAAGAATATGTGTTCCTTTTGCAAATCCGATCACTCTTCAAAAAGTTACATGTACTGGCTTTATCTCCTCATGGAAAGTTCCTAGTTGAAAATTGAAGGTGTTTTGGCATTCTCAGACTGTGGGAAACAAGAATATGTGTTTCTTTTGCAAATCGGATCACTCTTCAAAAAGTTACATATACTGGCTTTATCTCCTCATGGAAAGTTCATATTTGAAAATTGAATGTGTTTTGGCATTTTCAGACTGTGGGAAACAAGAATATGTATTTCTTTTGCAAATCGGATCACTCCTCATTTACCTCCTCATGCAAAGTTCATATTTGAAAAATGAATTTGTTTTGGCATTCTCAGACTGTGGGAAACAAGAATATGTGTTTCTTTTGCAAATCGGATCACTGTGCAAAAAGTTACATATACTGGCTTTATTTCCTCATGGAAAGTTCGTAGTTGAAAATTGAAGGTGTTTTAGCATTCTCAGACTGTGGGAAACAAGAATATGTGTTCCTTTTGCAAATCCGATCACTGTGCAAAAAGTTACATATACTGGCTTTATCTCCTCATGGAAAGTTCGTAGTTGAAAATTGAAGGTGTTTTGGGATTGTTAGACTGTGGGAAACAAGAATATGTGTTCCTTTTGCAAATCGGATCACTCTTCAAAAAGTTACATATACTGGCTTTATCTCCTCATGGAAAGTTCGTAGTTGAAAATTGAAGGTGTTTTAGCATTCCCAGACTGTGGGAACCAAGAATATGTGTTCCTTTTGCAAATCCGATCACTGTGCAAAAAGTTACATATAGTGGCTTTATCTCCTCATGGAAAGTTCGTAGTTGAAAATTGAAGGTGTTTTGGGATTGTTACACTGTGGGAAACAAGAATATGTGTTCCTTTTGCAAATCAGATCTCTCTTCAAAAAGTTACATATACTGGCTTTATCTCCTCATGGAAAGTTCATATTTGATAATTGAATGTGTTTTGGCATTCTCAGACTGTGGGAAACAAGAATATGTGTTTCTTTTGCAAATCGGATCACTCTTCAAAAAGTTACATATACTGGCTTTATATCCTCATGGAAAGTTCGTAGTTGAAAATTGAAGGTGTTTTGGCATTCTCAGACTGTGGGAAACAAGAATATGTGTTCCTTTTGCAAATCGGATCACTCTTCAAAAAGTTACATATACTGGCTTTATCTCCTCATGGAAAGTTCGTAGTTGTAAATTGAAGGTGTTTTAGCATTCCCAGACTGTGGGAAACAAGAATATGTGTTCCTTTTGCAAATCCGATCACTGTGCAAAAAGTTACATATACTGGCTTTATCTCCTCATGGAAAGTTCGTAGTTGAAAATTGAAGGTGTTTTGGCATTCTCAGACTGTGGGAAACAAGAATATGTGTTTCTTTTGCAAATCGGATCACTCTTCAAAAAGTTACATATACTGGCTTTATCTCCTCATGGAAAGTTCATATTTGAAAATTGAATGTGTTTTGGCATTTTCAGACTGTGGGAAACAAGAATATGTGTTCCTTTTGCAAATCCGATCACTCTTCAAAAAGTTACATGTACTGGCTTTATCTCCTCATGGAAAGTTCCTAGTTGAAAATTGAAGGTGTTTTGGCATTTTCAGACTGTGGGAAACAAGAATATGTATTTCTTTTGCAAATCGGATCACTCCTCATTTATCTCCTCATGCAAAGTTCATATTTGAAAATTGAAGGTGTTTTGGCATTCTCAGACTGTGGGAAACAAGAATATGTGTTTCTTTTGCAAATCGGATCACTCTTCAAAAAGTTACATATACTGGCTTTATATCCTCATGGAAAGTTCGTAGTTGAAAATTGAAGGTGTTTTGGCATTCTCAGACTGTGGGAAACAAGAATATGTGTTCCTTTTGCAAATCGGATCACTCTTCAAAAAGTTACATATACTGGCTTTATCTCCTCATGGAAAGTTCGTAGTTGAAAATTGAAGGTGTTTTAGGATTGTTACACTGTGGGAAACAAGAATATGTGTTCCTTTTGCAAATCGGATCACTCTTCAAAAAGTTACATATACTGGCTTTATCTCCTCATGGAAAGTTCGTAGTTGAAAATTGAAGGTGTTTTAGCATTCCCAGACTGTGGGAAACAAGAATATGTGTTCCTTTTGCAAATCCGATCACTGTGCAAAAAGTTACATATACTGGCTTTATCTCCTCATGGAAAGTTCGTAGTTGAAAATTGAAGGTGTTTTGGCATTCTCAGACTGTGGGAAACAAGAATATGTGTTCCTTTTGCAAATCGGATCACTGTGCAAAAAGTTACATATACTGGCTTTATCTCCTCATGGAAAGTTCCTAGTTGAAAATTGAAGGTGTTTTGGCATTCTCAGACTGTGGGAAACAAGAATATGTGTTTCTTTTGCAAATCGGATCTCTCTTCAAAAAGTTACATATACTGGCTTTATCTCCTCATGGAAAGTTCATATTTGATAATTGAATGTGTTTTGGCATTCTCAGACTGTGGGAAACAAGAATATGTGTTTCTTTTGCAAATCGGATCACTCTTCAAAAAGTTACATATACTGGCTTTATATCCTCATGGAAAGTTCGTAGTTGAAAATTGAAGGTGTTTTGGCATTCTCAGACTGTGGGAAACAAGAATATGTGTTCCTTTTGCAAATCGGATCACTCTTCAAAAAGTTACATATACTGGCTTTATCTCCTCATGGAAAGTTCGTAGTTGAAAATTGAAGGTGTTTTAGCATTCCCAGACTGTGGGAAACAAGAATATGTGTTCCTTTTGCAAATCCGATCACTGTGCAAAAAGTTACATGTACTGGCTTTATCTCCTCATGGAAAGTTCGTAGTTGAAAATTGAAGGTGTTTTGGCATTCTCAGACTGTGGGAAACAAGAATATGTGTTTCTTTTGCAAATCGGATCACTCTTCAAAAAGTTACATATACTGGCTATATCTCCTCATGGAAAGTTCATATTTGAAAATTGAATGTGTTTTGACATTTTCAGACTGTGGGAAACAAGAATATGTGTTCCTTTTGCAAATCCGATCACTCTTCAAAAAGTTACATGTACTGGCTTTATCTCCTCATGGAAAGTTCCTAGTTGAAAATTGAAGGTGTTTTGGCATTCTCAGACTGTGGGAAACAAGAATATGTGTTCCTTTTGCAAATCGGATCACTCTTCAAAAAGTTACATATACTGGCTTTATCTCCTCATGGAAAGTTCGTAGTTGAAAATTGAATGTGTTTTAGCATTCCCAGACTGTGGGAAACAAGAATATGTGTTCCTTTTGCAAATCCGATCACTGTGCAAAAAGTTACATATACTGGCTTTATCTCCTCATGGAAAGTTCGTAGTTGAAAATTGAAGGTGTTTTGGCATTCTCAGACTGTGGGAAACAAGAATATGTGTTTCTTTTGCAAATCGGATCACTCTTCAAAAAGTTACATATACTGGCTTTATCTCCTCATGGAAAGTTCATATTTGAAAATTGAATGTGTTTTGGCATTTTCAGACTGTGGGAAACAAGAATATGTATTTCTTTTGCAAATCGGATCACTCCTCATTTATCTCCTCATGCAAAGTTCATATTTGAAAATTGAATTTGTTTTGGCATTCTCAGACTGTGGGAAACAAGAATATGTGTTTCTTTTGCAAATCGGATCACTGTGCAAAAAGTTACATATACTGGCTTTTTCTCCTCATGGAAAGTTCGTAGTTGAAAATTGAAGGTGTTTTAGCATTCTCAGACTGTGGGAAACAAGAATATGTGTTCCTTTTGCAAATCCGATCACTGAGCAAAAAGTTACATATACTGGCTTTATCTCCTCATGGAAAGTTCGTAGTTGAAAATTGAAGGTGTTTTGGGATTGTTACACTGTGGGAAACAAGAATATGTGTTCCTTTTGCAAATCGGATCACTCTTCAAAAAGTTACATATACTGGCTTTATCTCCTCATGGAAAGTTCGTAGTTGAAAATTGAAGGTGTTTTAGCATTCCCAGACTGTGGGAAACAAGAATATGTGTTCCTTTTGCAAATCCGATCACTGTGCAAAAAGTTACATATACTGGCTTTATCTCCTCATGGAAAGTTCGTAGTTGAAAATTGAAGGTGTTTTGGCATTCTCAGACTGTGGGAAACAAGAATATGTGTTCCTTTTGCAAATCGGATCACTGTGCAAAAAGTTACATATACTGGCTTTATCTCCTCATGGAAAGTTCCTAGTTGAAAATTGAAGGTGTTTTGGCATTCTCAGACTGTGGGAAACAAGAATATGTGTTTCTTTTGCAAATCGGATCTCTCTTCAAAAAGTTACATATACTGGCTTTATCTCCTCATGGAAAGTTCGTAGTTGAAAATTGAAGGTGTTTTGGCATTCTCAGACTGTGGGAAACAAGAATATGTGTTCCTTTTGCAAATCGGATCACTCTTCAAAAAGTTACATATTCTGGCTTTATCTCCTCATGGAAAGTTCGTAGTTGAAAATTGAAGGTGTTTTAGCATTCCCAGACTGTGGGAAACAAGAATATGTGTTCCTTTTGCAAATCCGATCACTGTGCAAAAAGTTACATATACTGGCTTTATCTCCTCATGGAAAGTTCCTAGTTGAAAATTGAAGGTGTTTTGGCATTCTCAGACTGTGGGAAACAAGAATATGTGTTTCTTTTGCAAATCGGATCACTCTTCAAAAAGTTACATATACTGGCTTTATCTCCTCATGGAAAGTTCATATTTGAAAATTGAATGTGTTTTGGCATTTTCAGACTGTGGGAAACAAGAATATGTGTTCCTTTTGCAAATCCGATCACTCTTCAAAAAGTTACATGTACTGGCTTTATCTCCTCATGGAAAGTTCCTAGTTGAAAATTGAAGGTGTTTTGGCATTCTCAGACTGTGGGAAACAAGAATATGTGTTTCTTTTGCAAATCGGATCACTCTTCAAAAAGTTACATATACTGGCTTTATCTCCTCATGGAAAGTTCGTAGTTGAAAATTGAAGGTGTTTTGGCATTCTCAGACTGTGGGAAACAAGAATATGTGTTCCTTTTGCAAATCGGATCACTCTTCAAAAAGTTACATATACTGGCTTTATCTCCTCATGGAAAGTTCGTAGTTGAAAATTGAAGGTGTTTTAGGATTGTTACACTGTGGGAAACAAGAATATGTGTTCCTTTTGCAAATCGGATCACTCTTCAAAAAGTTACATATACTGGCTTTATCTCCTCATGGAAAGTTCGTAGTTGAAAATTGAAGGTGTTTTAGCATTCCCAGACTGTGGGAAACAAGAATATGTGTTCCTTTTGCAAATCCGATCACTGTGCAAAAAGTTACATATACTGGCTTTATCTCCTCATGGAAAGTTCGTAGTTGAAAATTGAAGGTGTTTTGGCATTCTCAGACTGTGGGAAACAAGAATATGTGTTCCTTTTGCAAATCGGATCACTGTGCAAAAAGTTACATATACTGGCTTTATCTCCTCATGGAAAGTTCCTAGTTGAAAATTGAAGGTGTTTTGGCATTCTCAGACTGTGGGAAACAAGAATATGTGTTTCTTTTGCAAATCGGATCTCTCTTCAAAAAGTTACATATACTGGCTTTATCTCCTCATGGAAAGTTCATATTTGATAATTGAATGTGTTTTGGCATTCTCAGACTGTGGGAAACAAGAATATGTGTTTCTTTTGCAAATCGGATCACTCTTCAAAAAGTTACATATACTGGCTTTATATCCTCATGGAAAGTTCGTAGTTGAAAATTGAAGGTGTTTTGGCATTCTCAGACTGTGGGAAACAAGAATATGTGTTCCTTTTGCAAATCGGATCACTCTTCAAAAAGTTACATATACTGGCTTTATCTCCTCATGGAAAGTTCGTAGTTGAAAATTGAAGGTGTTTTAGCATTCCCAGACTGTGGGAAACAAGAATATGTGTTCCTTTTGCAAATCCGATCACTGTGCAAAAAGTTACATGTACTGGCTTTATCTCCTCATGGAAAGTTCGTAGTTGAAAATTGAAGGTGTTTTGGCATTCTCAGACTGTGGGAAACAAGAATATGTGTTTCTTTTGCAAATCGGATCACTCTTCAAAAAGTTACATATACTGGCTATATCTCCTCATGGAAAGTTCATATTTGAAAATTGAATGTGTTTTGACATTTTCAGACTGTGGGAAACAAGAATATGTGTTCCTTTTGCAAATCCGATCACTCTTCAAAAAGTTACATGTACTGGCTTTATCTCCTCATGGAAAGTTCCTAGTTGAAAATTGAAGGTGTTTTGGCATTCTCAGACTGTGGGAAACAAGAATATGTGTTCCTTTTGCAAATCGGATCACTCTTCAAAAAGTTACATATACTGGCTTTATCTCCTCATGGAAAGTTCGTAGTTGAAAATTGAATGTGTTTTAGCATTCCCAGACTGTGGGAAACAAGAATATGTGTTCCTTTTGCAAATCCGATCACTGTGCAAAAAGTTACATATACTGGCTTTATCTCCTCATGGAAAGTTCGTAGTTGAAAATTGAAGGTGTTTTGGCATTCTCAGACTGTGGGAAACAAGAATATGTGTTTCTTTTGCAAATCGGATCACTCTTCAAAAAGTTACATATACTGGCTTTATCTCCTCATGGAAAGTTCATATTTGAAAATTGAATGTGTTTTGGCATTTTCAGACTGTGGGAAACAAGAATATGTATTTCTTTTGCAAATCGGATCACTCCTCATTTATCTCCTCATGCAAAGTTCATATTTGAAAATTGAATTTGTTTTGGCATTCTCAGACTGTGGGAAACAAGAATATGTGTTTCTTTTGCAAATCGGATCACTGTGCAAAAAGTTACATATACTGGCTTTTTCTCCTCATGGAAAGTTCGTAGTTGAAAATTGAAGGTGTTTTAGCATTCTCAGACTGTGGGAAACAAGAATATGTGTTCCTTTTGCAAATCCGATCACTGAGCAAAAAGTTACATATACTGGCTTTATCTCCTCATGGAAAGTTCGTAGTTGAAAATTGAAGGTGTTTTGGGATTGTTACACTGTGGGAAACAAGAATATGTGTTCCTTTTGCAAATCGGATCACTCTTCAAAAAGTTACATATACTGGCTTTATCTCCTCATGGAAAGTTCGTAGTTGAAAATTGAAGGTGTTTTAGCATTCCCAGACTGTGGGAAACAAGAATATGTGTTCCTTTTGCAAATCCGATCACTGTGCAAAAAGTTACATATACTGGCTTTATCTCCTCATGGAAAGTTCGTAGTTGAAAATTGAAGGTGTTTTGGCATTCTCAGACTGTGGGAAACAAGAATATGTGTTCCTTTTGCAAATCGGATCACTGTGCAAAAAGTTACATATACTGGCTTTATCTCCTCATGGAAAGTTCCTAGTTGAAAATTGAAGGTGTTTTGGCATTCTCAGACTGTGGGAAACAAGAATATGTGTTTCTTTTGCAAATCGGATCTCTCTTCAAAAAGTTACATATACTGGCTTTATCTCCTCATGGAAAGTTCGTAGTTGAAAATTGAAGGTGTTTTGGCATTCTCAGACTGTGGGAAACAAGAATATGTGTTCCTTTTGCAAATCGGATCACTCTTCAAAAAGTTACATATTCTGGCTTTATCTCCTCATGGAAAGTTCGTAGTTGAAAATTGAAGGTGTTTTAGCATTCCCAGACTGTGGGAAACAAGAATATGTGTTCCTTTTGCAAATCCGATCACTGTGCAAAAAGTTACATATACTGGCTTTATCTCCTCATGGAAAGTTCATATTTGAAAATTGAATGTGTTTTGGCATTTTCAGACTGTGGGAAACAAGAATATGTGTTCCTTTTGCAAATCCGATCACTCTTCAAAAAGTTACATGTACTGGCTTTATCTCCTCATGGAAAGTTCCTAGTTGAAAATTGAAGGTGTTTTGGCATTCTCAGACTGTGGGAAACAAGAATATGTGTTTCTTTTGCAAATCGGATCACTCTTCAAAAAGTTACATATACTGGCTTTATCTCCTCATGGAAAGTTCATATTTGAAAATTGAATGTGTTTTGGCATTTTGAGACTGTGGGAAACAAGAATATGTATTTCTTTTGCAAATCGGATCACTCCTCATTTATCTCCTCATGCAAAGTTCATATTTGAAAAATGAATTTGTTTTGGCATTCTCAGACTGTGGGAAACAAGAATATGTGTTTCTTTTGCAAATCGGATCACTGTGCAAAAAGTTACATATACTGGCTTTATCTCCTCATGGAAAGTTCGTAGTTGAAAATTGAAGGTGTTTTAGCATTCTCAGACTGTGGGAAACAAGAATATGTGTTCCTTTTGCAAATCCGATCACTCTTCAAAAAGTTACATATACTGGCTTTATCTCCTCATGGAAAGTTCCTAGTTGAAAATTGAAGGTGTTTTAGGATTGTTACACTGTGGGAAACAAGAATATGTGTTCCTTTTGCAAATCGGATCACTCTTCAAAAAGTTACATATACTGGCTTTATCTCCTCATGGAAAGTTCGTAGTTGAAAATTGAAGGTGTTTTAGCATTCCCAGACTGTGGGAAACAAGAATATGTGTTCCTTTTGCAAATCCGATCACTGTGCAAAAAGTTACATATACTGGCTTTATCTCCTCATGGAAAGTTCGTAGTTGAAAATTGAAGGTGTTTTGGCATTCTCAGACTGTGGGAAACAAGAATATGTGTTCCTTTTGCAAATCGGATCACTGTGCAAAAAGTTACATATACTGGCTTTATCTCCTCATGGAAAGTTCCTAGTTGAAAATTGAAGGTGTTTTGGCATTCTCAGACTGTGGGAAACAAGAATATGTGTTTCTTTTGCAAATCGGATCACTGTGCAAAAAGTTACATATACTGGCTTTATCTCCTCATGGAAAGTTCCTAGTTGAAAATTGAAGGTGTTTTGGCATTCTCAGACTGTGGGAAACAAGAATATGTGTTTCTTTTGCAAATCGGATCACTCTTCAAAAAGTTACATATACGGGCTTTATCTCCTCATGCAAAGTTCATATTTGAAAAATGAATTTGTTTTGGCATTCTCAGACTGTGGGAAACAAGAATATGTGTTTCTTTTGCAAATCGGATCACTGTGCAAAAAGTTACATATACTGGCTTTATCTCCTCATGGAAAGTTCGTAGTTGAAAATTGAAGGTGTTTTAGCATTCTCAGACTGTGGGAAACAAGAATATGTGTTCCTTTTGCAAATCCGATCACTGTGCAAAAAGTTACATATACTGGCTTTATCTCCTCATGGAAAGTTCGTAGTTGAAAATTGAAGGTGTTTTGGGATTGTTAGACTGTGGGAAACAAGAATATGTGTTTCTTTTGCAAATCGGATCACTCTTCAAAAAGTTACATATACTGGCTTTATCTCCTCATGGAAAGTTCCTAGTTGAAAATTGAAGGTGTTTTGGCATTCTCAGACTGTGGGAAACAAGAATATGTGTTTCTTTTGCAAATCGGATCACTCTTCAAAAAGTTACATATACTGGCTTTATCTCCTCATGGAAAGTTCGTAGTTGAAAATTGAAGGTGTTTTGGCATTCTCAGACTGTGGGAAACAAGAATATGTGTTCCTTTTGCAAATCCGATCACTCTTCAAAAAGTTACATATACTGGCTGTATCTCCTCATGGAAAGTTCATATTTGAAAATTGAATGTGTTTTGGCATTTTCAGACTGTGGGAAACAAGAATATGTATTTCTTTTGCAAATCGGATCACTCCTCATTTATCTCCTCATGCAAAGTTCATATTTGAAAAATGAATTTGTTTTGGCATTCTCAGACTGTGGGAAACAAGAATATGTGTTTCTTTTGCAAATCGGATCACTGTGCAAAAAGTTACATATACTGGCTTTATCTCCTCATGGAAAGTTCGTAGTTGAAAATTGAAGGTGTTTTAGCATTCTCAGACTGTGGGAAACAAGAATATGTGTTCCTTTTGCAAATCCGATCACTGTGCAAAAAGTTACATATACTGGCTTTATCTCCTCATGGAAAGTTCGTAGTTGAAAATTGAAGGTGTTTTGGGATTGTTAGACTGTGGGAAACAAGAATATGTGTTTCTTTTGCAAATCGGATCACTCTTCAAAAAGTTACATATACTGGCTTTATCTCCTCATGGAAAGTTCATATTTGAAAATTGAATGTGTTTTGGCATTTTGAGACTGTGGGAAACAAGAATATGTATTTCTTTTGCAAATCGGATCACTCCTCATTTATCTCCTCATGCAAAGTTCATATTTGAAAAATGAATTTGTTTTGGCATTCTCAGACTGTGGGAAACAAGAATATGTGTTTCTTTTGCAAATCGGATCACTGTGCAAAAAGTTACATATACTGGCTTTATCTCCTCATGGAAAGTTCGTAGTTGAAAATTGAAGGTGTTTTAGCATTCTCAGACTGTGGGAAACAAGAATATGTGTTCCTTTTGCAAATCCGATCACTCTTCAAAAAGTTACATATACTGGCTTTATCTCCTCATGGAAAGTTCCTAGTTGAAAATTGAAGGTGTTTTAGGATTGTTACACTGTGGGAAACAAGAATATGTGTTCCTTTTGCAAATCGGATCACTCTTCAAAAAGTTACATATACTGGCTTTATCTCCTCATGGAAAGTTCGTAGTTGAAAATTGAAGGTGTTTTAGCATTCCCAGACTGTGGGAAACAAGAATATGTGTTCCTTTTGCAAATCCGATCACTGTGCAAAAAGTTACATATACTGGCTTTATCTCCTCATGGAAAGTTCGTAGTTGAAAATTGAAGGTGTTTTGGCATTCTCAGACTGTGGGAAACAAGAATATGTGTTCCTTTTGCAAATCGGATCACTGTGCAAAAAGTTACATATACTGGCTTTATCTCCTCATGGAAAGTTCCTAGTTGAAAATTGAAGGTGTTTTGGCATTCTCAGACTGTGGGAAACAAGAATATGTGTTTCTTTTGCAAATCGGATCACTGTGCAAAAAGTTACATATACTGGCTTTATCTCCTCATGGAAAGTTCCTAGTTGAAAATTGAAGGTGTTTTGGCATTCTCAGACTGTGGGAAACAAGAATATGTGTTTCTTTTGCAAATCGGATCACTCTTCAAAAAGTTACATATACGGGCTTTATCTCCTCATGCAAAGTTCATATTTGAAAAATGAATTTGTTTTGGCATTCTCAGACTGTGGGAAACAAGAATATGTGTTTCTTTTGCAAATCGGATCACTGTGCAAAAAGTTACATATACTGGCTTTATCTCCTCATGGAAAGTTCGTAGTTGAAAATTGAAGGTGTTTTAGCATTCTCAGACTGTGGGAAACAAGAATATGTGTTCCTTTTGCAAATCCGATCACTGTGCAAAAAGTTACATATACTGGCTTTATCTCCTCATGGAAAGTTCGTAGTTGAAAATTGAAGGTGTTTTGGGATTGTTAGACTGTGGGAAACAAGAATATGTGTTTCTTTTGCAAATCGGATCACTCTTCAAAAAGTTACATATACTGGCTTTATCTCCTCATGGAAAGTTCCTAGTTGAAAATTGAAGGTGTTTTGGCATTCTCAGACTGTGGGAAACAAGAATATGTGTTTCTTTTGCAAATCGGATCACTCTTCAAAAAGTTACATATACTGGCTTTATCTCCTCATGGAAAGTTCGTAGTTGAAAATTGAAGGTGTTTTGGCATTCTCAGACTGTGGGAAACAAGAATATGTGTTCCTTTTGCAAATCCGATCACTCTTCAAAAAGTTACATATACTGGCTGTATCTCCTCATGGAAAGTTCATATTTGAAAATTGAATGTGTTTTGGCATTTTCAGACTGTGGGAAACAAGAATATGTATTTCTTTTGCAAATCGGATCACTCCTCATTTATCTCCTCATGCAAAGTTCATATTTGAAAAATGAATTTGTTTTGGCATTCTCAGACTGTGGGAAACAAGAATATGTGTTTCTTTTGCAAATCGGATCACTGTGCAAAAAGTTACATATACTGGCTTTATCTCCTCATGGAAAGTTCGTAGTTGAAAATTGAAGGTGTTTTAGCATTCTCAGACTGTGGGAAACAAGAATATGTGTTCCTTTTGCAAATCCGATCACTGTGCAAAAAGTTACATATACTGGCTTTATCTCCTCATGGAAAGTTCCTAGTTGAAAATTGAAGGTGTTTTGGGATTGTTACACTGTGGGAAACAAGAATATGTGTTCCTTTTGCATTTCGGATCACTCTTCAAAAAGTTACATATACTGGCTTTATCTCCTCATGGAAAGTTCGTAGTTGAAAATTGAAGGTGTTTTAGCATTCCCAGACTGTGGGAAACAAGAATATGTGTTCCTTTTGCAAATCCGATCACTGTGCAAAAAGTTACATATACTGGCTTTATCTCCTCATGCAAAGTTCACATTTGAAAAATGAATTTGTTTTGGCATTCTCAGACTGTGGGAAACAAGAATATGTGTTTCTTTTGCAAATCGGATCACTGTGCAAAAAGTTACATATACTGGCTTTATCTCCTCATGGAAAGTTCGTAGTTGAAAATTGAAGGTGTTTTAGCATTCTCAGACTGTGGGAAACAAGAATATGTGTTCCTTTTGCAAATCCGATCACTGTGCAAAAAGTTACATATACTGGCTTTATCTCCTCATGGAAAGTTCGTAGTTGAAAATTGAAGGTGTTTTGGGATTGTTAGACTGTGGGAAACAAGAATATGTGTTTCTTTTGCAAATCGGATCACTCTTCAAAAAGTTACATATACTGGCTTTATCTCCTCATGGAAAGTTCCTAGTTGAAAATTGAAGGTGTTTTGGCATTCTCAGACTGTGGGAAACAAGAATATGTGTTTCTTTTGCAAATCGGATCACTCTTCAAAAAGTTACATATACTGGCTTTATCTCCTCATGGAAAGTTCGTAGTTGAAAATTGAAGGTGTTTTGGCATTCTCAGACTGTGGGAAACAAGAATATGTGTTCCTTTTGCAAATCCGATCACTCTTCAAAAAGTTACATATACTGGCTGTATCTCCTCATGGAAAGTTCATATTTGAAAATTGAATGTGTTTTGGCATTTTCAGACTGTGGGAAACAAGAATATGTATTTCTTTTGCAAATCGGATCACTCCTCATTTATCTCCTCATGCAAAGTTCATATTTGAAAAATGAATTTGTTTTGGCATTCTCAGACTGTGGGAAACAAGAATATGTGTTTCTTTTGCAAATCGGATCACTGTGCAAAAAGTTACATATACTGGCTTTATCTCCTCATGGAAAGTTCGTAGTTGAAAATTGAAGGTGTTTTAGCATTCTCAGACTGTGGGAAACAAGAATATGTGTTCCTTTTGCAAATCCGATCACTGTGCAAAAAGTTACATATACTGGCTTTATCTCCTCATGGAAAGTTCCTAGTTGAAAATTGAAGGTGTTTTGGGATTGTTACACTGTGGGAAACAAGAATATGTGTTCCTTTTGCATTTCGGATCACTCTTCAAAAAGTTACATATACTGGCTTTATCTCCTCATGGAAAGTTCGTAGTTGAAAATTGAAGGTGTTTTAGCATTCCCAGACTGTGGGAAACAAGAATATGTGTTCCTTTTGCAAATCCGATCACTGTGCAAAAAGTTACATATACTGGCTTTATCTCCTCATGCAAAGTTCACATTTGAAAAATGAATTTGTTTTGGCATTCTCAGACTGTGGGAAACAAGAATATGTGTTCCTTTTGCAAATCGGATCACTGTGCAAAAAGTTACATATACTGGCTTTATCTCCTCATGGAAAGTTCCTAGTTGAAAATTGAAGGTGTTTTGGCATTCTCAGACTGTGGGAAACAAGAATATGTGTTTCTTTTGCAAATCGGATCTCTCTTCAAAAAGTTACATATACTGGCTTTATCTCCTCATGGAAAGTTCATATTTGATAATTGAATGTGTTTTGGCATTCTCAGACTGTGGGAAACAAGAATATGTGTTTCTTTTGCAAATCGGATCACTCTTCAAAAAGTTACATATACTGGCTTTATATCCTCATGGAAAGTTCGTAGTTGAAAATTGAAGGTGTTTTGGCATTCTCAGACTGTGGGAAACAAGAATATGTGTTCCTTTTGCAAATCGGATCACTCTTCAAAAAGTTACATATACTGGCTTTATCTCCTCATGGAAAGTTCGTAGTTGAAAATTGAAGGTGTTTTAGCATTCCCAGACTGTGGGAAACAAGAATATGTGTTCCTTTTGCAAATCCGATCACTGTGCAAAAAGTTACATATACTGGCTTTATCTCCGTATGGAAAGTTCGTAGTTGAAAATTGAAGGTGTTTTGGCATTCTCAGACTGTGGGAAACAAGAATATGTGTTTCTTTTGCAAATCGGATCACTCTTCAAAAAGTTACATATACTGGCTTTATCTCCTCATGGAAAGTTCATATTTGAAAATTGAATGTGTTTTGGCATTTTCAGACTGTGGGAAACAAGAATATGTGTTCCTTTTGCAAATCCGATCACTCTTCAAAAAGTTACATGTACTGGCTTTATCTCCTCATGGAAAGTTCCTAGTTGAAAATTGAAGGTGTTTTGGCATTCTCAGACTGTGGGAAACAAGAATATGTGTTTCTTTTGCAAATCGGATCACTCTTCAAAAAGTTACATATACTGGCTTTATCTCCTCATGGAAAGTTCATATTTGAAAATTGAATGTGTTTTGGCATTTTCAGACTGTGGGAAACAAGAATATGTATTTCTTTTGCAAATCGGATCACTCCTCATTTATCTCCTCATGCAAAGTTCATATTTGAAAAATGAATTTGTTTTGGCATTCTCAGACTGTGGGAAACAAGAATATGTGTTTCTTTTGCAAATCGGATCACTGTGCAAAAAGTTACATATACTGGCTTTATCTCCTCATGGAAAGTTCGTAGTTGAAAATTGAAGGTGTTTTAGCATTCTCAGACTGTGGGAAACAAGAATATGTGTTCCTTTTGCAAATCCGATCACTCTTCAAAAAGTTACATATACTGGCTTTATCTCCTCATGGAAAGTTCCTAGTTGAAAATTGAAGGTGTTTTAGGATTGTTACACTGTGGGAAACAAGAATATGTGTTCCTTTTGCAAATCGGATCACTCTTCAAAAAGTTACATATACTGGCTTTATCTCCTCATGGAAAGTTCGTAGTTGAAAATTGAAGGTGTTTTAGCATTCCCAGACTGTGGGAAACAAGAATATGTGTTCCTTTTGCAAATCCGATCACTGTGCAAAAAGTTACATATACTGGCTTTATCTCCTCATGGAAAGTTCGTAGTTGAAAATTGAAGGTGTTTTGGCATTCTCAGACTGTGGGAAACAAGAATATGTGTTCCTTTTGCAAATCGGATCACTGTGCAAAAAGTTACATATACTGGCTTTATCTCCTCATGGAAAGTTCCTAGTTGAAAATTGAAGGTGTTTTGGCATTCTCAGACTGTGGGAAACAAGAATATGTGTTTCTTTTGCAAATCGGATCTCTCTTCAAAAAGTTACATATACTGGCTTTATCTCCTCATGGAAAGTTCATATTTGATAATTGAATGTGTTTTGGCATTCTCAGACTGTGGGAAACAAGAATATGTGTTTCTTTTGCAAATCGGATCACTCTTCAAAAAGTTACATATACTGGCTTTATATCCTCATGGAAAGTTCGTAGTTGAAAATTGAAGGTGTTTTGGCATTCTCAGACTGTGGGAAACAAGAATATGTGTTCCTTTTGCAAATCGGATCACTCTTCAAAAAGTTACATATACTGGCTTTATCTCCTCATGGAAAGTTCGTAGTTGAAAATTGAAGGTGTTTTAGGATTGTTACACTGTGGGAAACAAGAATATGTGTTCCTTTTGCAAATCGGATCACTCTTCAAAAAGTTACATATACTGGCTTTATCTCCTCATGGAAAGTTCGTAGTTGAAAATTGAAGGTGTTTTAGCATTCCCAGACTGTGGGAAACAAGAATATGTGTTCCTTTTGCAAATCCGATCACTGTGCAAAAAGTTACATATACTGGCTTTATCTCCTCATGGAAAGTTCGTAGTTGAAAATTGAAGGTGTTTTGGCATTCTCAGACTGTGGGAAACAAGAATATGTGTTCCTTTTGCAAATCGGATCACTGTGCAAAAAGTTACATATACTGGCTTTATCTCCTCATGGAAAGTTCCTAGTTGAAAATTGAAGGTGTTTTGGCATTCTCAGACTGTGGGAAACAAGAATATGTGTTTCTTTTGCAAATCGGATCACTCTTCAAAAAGTTACATATACTGGCTTTATATCCTCATGGAAAGTTCGTAGTTGAAAATTGAAGGTGTTTTGGCATTCTCAGACTGTGGGAAACAAGAATATGTGTTCCTTTTGCAAATCGGATCACTCTTCAAAAAGTTACATATACTGGCTTTATCTCCTCATGGAAAGTTCGTAGTTGAAAATTGAAGGTGTTTTAGCATTCCCAGACTGTGGGAAACAAGAATATGTGTTCCTTTTGCAAATCCGATCACTGTGCAAAAAGTTACATGTACTGGCTTTATCTCCTCATGGAAAGTTCGTAGTTGAAAATTGAAGGTGTTTTGGCATTCTCAGACTGTGGGAAACAAGAATATGTGTTTCTTTTGCAAATCGGATCACTCTTCAAAAAGTTACATATACTGGCTATATCTCCTCATGGAAAGTTCATATTTGAAAATTGAATGTGTTTTGGCATTTTCAGACTGTGGGAAACAAGAATATGTGTTCCTTTTGCAAATCCGATCACTCTTCAAAAAGTTACATGTACTGGCTTTATCTCCTCATGGAAAGTTCCTAGTTGAAAATTGAAGGTGTTTTGGCATTCTCAGACTGTGGGAAACAAGAATATGTGTTCCTTTTGCAAATCGGATCACTCTTCAAAAAGTTACATATACTGGCTTTATCTCCTCATGGAAAGTTCGTAGTTGAAAATTGAATGTGTTTTAGCATTCCCAGACTGTGGGAAACAAGAATATGTGTTCCTTTTGCAAATCCGATCACTGTGCAAAAAGTTACATATACTGGCTTTATCTCCTCATGGAAAGTTCGTAGTTGAAAATTGAAGGTGTTTTGGCATTCTCAGACTGTGGGAAACAAGAATATGTGTTTCTTTTGCAAATCGGATCACTCTTCAAAAAGTTACATATACTGGCTTTATCTCCTCATGGAAAGTTCATATTTGAAAATTGAATGTGTTTTGGCATTTTCAGACTGTGGGAAACAAGAATATGTATTTCTTTTGCAAATCGGATCACTCCTCATTTATCTCCTCATGCAAAGTTCATATTTGAAAATTGAATTTGTTTTGGCATTCTCAGACTGTGGGAAACAAGAATATGTGTTTCTTTTGCAAATCGGATCACTGTGCAAAAAGTTACATATACTGGCTTTTTCTCCTCATGGAAAGTTCGTAGTTGAAAATTGAAGGTGTTTTAGCATTCTCAGACTGTGGGAAACAAGAATATGTGTTCCTTTTGCAAATCCGATCACTGTGCAAAAAGTTACATATACTGGCTTTATCTCCGTATGGAAAGTTCGTAGTTGAAAATTGAAGGTGTTTTGGCATTCTCAGACTGTGGGAAACAAGAATATGTGTTTCTTTTGCAAATCGGATCACTCTTCAAAAAGTTACATATACTGGCTTTATCTCCTCATGGAAAGTTCATATTTGAAAATTGAATGTGTTTTGGCATTTTCAGACTGTGGGAAACAAGAATATGTGTTCCTTTTGCAAATCCGATCACTCTTCAAAAAGTTACATGTACTGGCTTTATCTCCTCATGGAAAGTTCCTAGTTGAAAATTGAAGGTGTTTTGGCATTCTCAGACTGTGGGAAACAAGAATATGTGTTTCTTTTGCAAATCGGATCACTCTTCAAAAAGTTACATATACTGGCTTTATCTCCTCATGGAAAGTTCATATTTGAAAATTGAATGTGTTTTGGCATTTTCAGACTGTGGGAAACAAGAATATGTATTTCTTTTGCAAATCGGATCACTCCTCATTTATCTCCTCATGCAAAGTTCATATTTGAAAAATGAATTTGTTTTGGCATTCTCAGACTGTGGGAAACAAGAATATGTGTTTCTTTTGCAAATCGGATCACTGTGCAAAAAGTTACATATACTGGCTTTATCTCCTCATGGAAAGTTCGTAGTTGAAAATTGAAGGTGTTTTAGCATTCTCAGACTGTGGGAAACAAGAATATGTGTTCCTTTTGCAAATCCGATCACTGTGCAAAAAGTTACATATACTGGCTTTATCTCCTCATGGAAAGTTCGTAGATGAAAATTGAAGGTGTTTTGGGATTGTTACACTGTGGGAAACAAGAATATGTGTTCCTTTTGCAAATCGGATCACTCTTCAAAAAGTTACATATACTGGCTTTATCTCCTCATGGAAAGTTCGTAGTTGAAAATTGAAGGTGTTTTAGCATTCCCAGACTGTGGGAAACAAGAATATGTGTTCCTTTTGCAAATCCGATCACTGTGCAAAAAGTTACATATACTGGCTTTATCTCCTCATGGAAAGTTCGTAGTTGAAAATTGAAGGTGTTTTGGCATTCTCAGACTGTGAGAAACAAGAATATGTGTTTCTTTTGCAAATCGGTTCTCTCTTCAAAAAGTTACATATACTGGCTTTATCTCCTCATGGAAAGTTCATATTTGAAAATTGAATGTGTTTTGGCATTCTCAGACTGTGGGAAACAAGAATATGTGTTTATTTTGCTAATCGGATCACTCTTCAAAAAGTTACATATACTGGCTTTATCTCCTCATGGAAAGTTCGTAGTTGAAAATTGAAGGTGTTTTAGCATTCTCAGACTGTGGGAAACAAGAATATGTGTTCCTTTTGCAAATCCGATCACTGTGCAAAAAGTTACATATACTGGCTTTATCTCCTCATGGAAAGTTCGTAGTTGAAAATTGAAGGTGTTTTGGGATTGTTAGACTGTGGGAAACAAGAATATGTGTTTCTTTTGCAAATCGGATCACTCTTCAAAAAGTTACATATACTGGCTTTATCTCCTCATGGAAAGTTCCTAGTTGAAAATTGAAGGTGTTTTGGCATTCTCAGACTGTGGGAAACAAGAATATGTGTTTCTTTTGCAAATCGGATCACTCTTCAAAAAGTTACATATACTGGCTTTATCTCCTCATGGAAAGTTCGTAGTTGAAAATTGAAGGTGTTTTGGCATTCTCAGACTGTGGGAAACAAGAATATGTGTTTCTTTTGCAAATCGGATCTCTCTTCAAAAAGTTACATATACTGGCTTTATCTCCTCATGGAAAGTTCATATTTGATAATTGAATGTGTTTTGGCATTCTCAGACTGTGGGAAAGAAGAATATGTGTTTTTTTTGCAAATCGGATCACTCTTCAAAAAGTTACATATACTGGCTTTATATCCTCATGGAAAGTTCGTAGTTGAAAATTGAAGGTGTTTTGGCATTCTCAGACTGTGGGAAACAAGAATATGTGTTCCTTTTGCAAATCGGATCACTCTTCAAAAAGTTACATATACTGGCTTTATCTCCTCATGGAAAGTTCGTAGTTGTAAATTGAAGGTGTTTTAGCATTCCCAGACTGTGGGAAACAAGAATATGTGTTCCTTTTGCAAATCCGATCACTGTGCAAAAAGTTACATATACTGGCTTTATCTCCTCATGGAAAGTTCGTAGTTGAAAATTGAAGGTGTTTTGGCATTCTCAGACTGTGGGAAACAAGAATATGTGTTTCTTTTGCAAATCGGATCACTCTTCAAAAAGTTACATATACTGGCTTTTTCTCCTCATGGAAAGTTCATATTTGAAAATTGAATGTGTTTTGGCATTTTCAGACTGTGGGAAACAAGAATATGTGTTCCTTTTGCAAATCCGATCACTCTTCAAAAAGTTACATGTACTGGCTTTATCTCCTCATGGAAAGTTCCTAGCTGAAAATTGAAGGTGTTTTGGCATTTTCAGACTGTGGGAAACAAGAATATGTATTTCTTTTGCAAATCGGATCACTCCTCATTTATCTCCTCATGCAAAGTTCATATTTGAAAAATGAATTTGTTTTGGCATTCTCAGACTGTGGGAAACAAGAATATGTGTTTCTTTTGCAAATCGGATCACTGTGCAAAAAGTTACATATACTGGCTTTATCTCCTCATGGAAAGTTCGTAGTTGAAAATTGAAGGTGTTTTAGCATTCTCAGACTGTGGGAAACAAGAATATGTGTTCCTTTTGCAAATCCGATCACTGTGCAAAAAGTTACATATACTGGCTTTATCTCCTCATGGAAAGTTCGTAGTTGAAAATTGAAGGTGTTTTGGGATTGTTACACTGTGGGAAACAAGAATATGGGTTTCTTTTGCAAATCGGATCAGTGTTCAAAAAGTTACATATACTGGCTTAATCTCCTCATGGAAAGTTCGCAGTTGAAAATTGAAGGTGTTTTGGCATTTTCAGACTGTGGGAAAGAAGAATATGTGTTTCTTTTGCAAATCGGATCACTCTTCAAAAAGTTACATGTACTGGCTTTATCTCCTAATGTCAAGTTCATATTTGAAAATTGAACGTGTTTTGGCATTTTTAGACTGTAGGAAACAAGAATATGTGTTTCTTTTGCAAATCGGATCTCCCTTTAAAAAGTTAAATATACTGGCTTTATCTCCTCGTGGAAAGTTCGCAGTTGAAAATTGAAGGTGTTTTGGCATTTTCAGACTGTGGGAAACAAGAATATGTGATTCTTTTGCAAATCGGATCACTCTTTAAAAAGTTACATATACTGGCTTTATCTCCTCGTGGAAAGTTCGCAGTTGAAAATTGAAGGTGTTTTGGCATTTTCAGACTGTGGGAAACAAGAATATGTGTTTCTTCTGCAAATCGGATCACTCTTCAAAAAGTTACATGTACTGGCTTTATCTCCTCGTGGAAAGTTCATATTTGAAAATTGAACGTGTTTTGGCATTTTCAGACTGTGGGAAACAAGAATATGTCTTTCTTTTGCAAATCGGATCGCTGTTCAAAAAGTTATATGTACTGGCTTTATCTGCTAATGGAAAGTTCATATTTGAAAATTGAACGTGTTTTGGCATTTTCAGACTGTGGGAAACAAGAATATGTGTTTCTTTTGCAAATCGGATCACTCTTTAAAAAGTTACATATACTGGCTTAATCTCCTCATGGAAAGTTCGTAGTTGAAAATTGAAGCTGTTTTGGCATTTTCAGACTGTGGGAACCAAGAATATGTGTTTCTTTTGCAAATCGGATCACTGTTCAAAAAGTTACATATACTGGCTTAATCTCCTCATGGAAAGTTCGCAGTTGAAAATTGAAGGTGTTTTGGCATTTTCAGACTGTGGGAAATAAGAATATGTGTTTCTTTTGCAAATCGGATCACTCTTCAAAAAGTTACATGTACTGGCTTTGTCTCCTAATGGAAAGTTCATATTTGAAAACTGAACGTGTTTTGGCATTTTCAGACTGTGGGAAACAAGAATATGTCTTTCTTTTGCAAATCGGATCACTCTTCAAAAAGTTACATATACTGGCTTTATCTCCTCGTGGAAAGTTCATATTTGAAAATGGAAAATGTTTTGGCATTTTCAGACTGTGGGAAATAAGAATATGTCTTTCTTTTGCCAATCGGATCACTCTTCAAAAAGTTACATATACTGGCTTTATCTCCTCATGGAAAGTTCATATTTGAAAATTGAAGCTCTTTTGGCATTTTCAGACTGTGGGAAACAAGAATATGTGACTTTTGCAAATCGGATCACTCTTCAAAAAGTTACATATACTGGCTTTATCTCCTCGTGGAAAGTTCGCAGTTGAAAATTGAAGGTGTTTTGGCATTTTCAGACTGTGGGAAACAAGAATATGTGATTCTTTTGCAAATCGGATCACTCTTTAAAAAGTTACATATACTGGCTTTATCTCCGCGTGGAAAGTTCGCAGTTGAAAATTGAAGGTGTTTTGGCATTTTCAGACTGTGGGAAACAAGAATATGTGTTTCTTCTGCAAATCGGATCACTCTTCAAAAAGTTACATGTACTGGCTTTATCTCCTCGTGGAAAGTTCATATTTGAAAATTGAACGTGTTTTGGCATTTTCAGACTGTGGGAAACAAGAATATGTCTTTCTTTTGCAAATCGGATCGCTGTTCAAAAAGTTATATGTACTGGCTTTATCTGCTAATGGAAAGTTCATATTTGAAAATTGAACGTGTTTTGGCATTTTCAGACTGTGGGAAACAAGAATATGTGTTTCTTTTGCAAATCGGATCACTTTAAAAAGTTACATATACTGGCTTAATCTCCTCATGGAAAGTTCGTAGTTGAAAATTGAAGGTGTTTTGGCATTTTCAGACTGTGGGAAATAAGAATATGTGTTTCTTTTGCAAATCGGATCACTCTTCAAAAAGTTACATGTACTGGCTTTGTCTCCTAATGGAAAGTTCATATTTGAAAACTGAACGTGTTTTGGCATTTTCAGACTGTGGGAAACAAGAATATGTCTTTCTTTTGCAAATCGGATCACTCTTCAAAAAGTTACATATACTGGCTTTATCTCCTCGTGGAAAGTTCATATTTGAAAATGGAAAATGTTTTGGCATTTTCAGACTGTGGGAAATAAGAATATGTCTTTCTTTTGCCAATCGGATCACTCTTCAAAAAGTTACATATACTGGCTTTATCTCATGGAAAGTTCATATTTGAAAATTGAAGCTCTTTTGGCATTTTCAGACTGGGAAACAAGAATATGTGACTTTTGCAAATCGGATCACTCTTCAAAAAGTTACATATACTGGCTTTATCTCCTCGTGGAAAGTTCGCAGTTGAAAATTGAAGGTGTTTTGGCATTTTCAGACTGTGGGAAACAAGAATATGTGTTTCGTTTGCAAATCGGATCACTCTTCAAAAAGTTACATATACTGGCTTTATCTCCTCATGGAAAGTTCATATTTGAAAATTGAACGTGTTTTGGCATTTTTAGACTGTGGGAAACAAGAATATGTCTTTCTTTTGCAAATCGGATCACTCTTCAAAAAGTTACATGTACTGGCTTTATCTCCTAAAGGAAAGTTCATATTTGAAAATTAAAGTGTTTTGGCATTTTTAGACTGTGGGAAACAAGAATATGTGTTTCTTTTGCAAATCGGATCTGTTCAAAAAGTTATATGTACTGGCTTTATCTCCTCATGGAAAGTTCATATTTGAAAATTGAACGTGTTTTGGCATTTTCAGACTGTGGGAAACAAGAATATGTGTTTCTTTTGCAAATCGGATCACTCTTTAAAAAGTTACATATACTGGCTTAATCTCCTCATGGAAAGTTCGTAGTTGAAAATTGAAGCTGTTTTGGCATTTTTAGACTGTGGGAAACAAGAATATGGGTTTCTTTTGCAAATCGGATCACTATTCAAAAAGTTACATATACTGGCTTAATCTCCTCATGGAAAGTTCGCAGTTGAAAATTGAAGGTGTTTTGGCATTTTCAGACTGTGGGAAAGAAGAATATGTGTTTCTTTTGCAAATCGGATCACTCTTTAAAAAGTTACATATACTGGCTTAATCTCCTCATGGAAAGTTCGTAGTTGAAAATTGAAGCTGTTTTGGCATTTTCAGACTGTGGGAACCAAGAATATGTGTTTCTTTTGCAAATCGGATCACTGTTCAAAAAGTTACATATACTGGCTTAATCTCCTCATGGAAAGTTCGCAGTTGAAAATTGAAGGTGTTTTGGCATTTTCAGACTGTGGGAAATAAGAATATGTGTTTCTTTTGCAAATCGGATCACTCTTCAAAAAGTTACATGTACTGGCTTTGTCTCCTAATGGAAAGTTCATATTTGAAAACTGAACGTGTTTTGGCATTTTCAGACTGTGGGAAACAAGAATATGTCTTTCTTTTGCAAATCGGATCACTCTTCAAAAAGTTACATATACTGGCTTTATCTCCTCGTGGAAAGTTCATATTTGAAAATGGAAAATGTTTTGGCATTTTCAGACTGTGGGAAATAAGAATATGTCTTTCTTTTGCCAATCGGATCACTCTTCAAAAAGTTACATATACTGGCTTTATCTCCTCATGGAAAGTTCATATTTGAAAATTGAAGCTCTTTTGGCATTTTCAGACTGTGGGAAACAAGAATATGTGACTTTTGCAAATCGGATCACTCTTCAAAAAGTTACATATACTGGCTTTATCTCCTCGTGGAAAGTTCGCAGTTGAAAATTGAAGGTGTTTTGGCATTTTCAGAGTGTGGGAAACAAGAATATGTGTTTCGTTTGCAAATCGGATCACTCTTCAAAAAGTTACATATACTGGCTTTATCTCCTCATGGAAAGTTCATATTTGAAAATTGAACGTGTTTTGGCATTTTTAGACTGTGGGAAACAAGAATATGTCTTTCTTTTGCAAATCGGATCACTCTTCAAAAAGTTACATGTACTGGCTTTATCTCCTAAAGGAAAGTTCATATTTGAAAATTAAAGTGTTTTGGCATTTTTAGACTGTGGGAAACAAGAATATGTGTTTCTTTTGCAAATCGGATCACTGTTCAAAAAGTTATATGTACTGGCTTTATCTCCTCATGGAAAGTTCATATTTGAAAATTGAACGTGTTTTGGCATTTTCAGACTGTGGGAAACAAGAATATGTGTTTCTTTTGCAAATCGGATCACTCTTTAAAAAGTTACATATACTGGCTTAATCTCCTCATGGAAAGTTCGTAGTTGAAAATTGAAGCTGTTTTGGCATTTTTAGACTGTGGGAAACAAGAATATGGGTTTCTTTTGCAAATCGGATCACTATTCAAAAAGTTACATATACTGGCTTAATCTCCTCATGGAAAGTTCGCAGTTGAAAATTGAAGGTGTTTTGGCATTTTCAGACTGTGGGAAAGAAGAATATGTGTTTCTTTTGCAAATCGGATCACTCTTCAAAAAGTTACATGTACTGGCTTTATCTCCTAATGGAAAGTTCATATTTGAAAATTGAACGTGTTTTGGCATTTTTAGACTGTGGGAAACAGGAATATGTCTTTCTTTTGCAAATCGGGTCACTCTTCAAAAAGTTACATATACTGGCTTTATCTCCTCATGGAAAGTTCGTAGTTGAAAATTGAAGGTGTTTTGGCATTCTCAGACTGTGGGAAACAAGAATATGTGTTCCTTTTGCAAATCGGATCACTGTGCAAAAAGTTACATATACTGGCTTTATCTCCTCATGGAAAGTTCGTAGTTGAAAATTGAAGGTGTTTTGGCATTCTCAGACTGTGAGAAACAAGAATATGTGCTTCTTTTGCAAATCGGATCTCTCTTCAAAAAGTTACATATACTGGCTTTATCTCCTCATGGAAAGTTCATATTTGAAAATTGAATGTGTTTTGGCATTCTCAGACTGTGAGAAACAAGAATATGTGTTCCTTTTGCAAATCGAATCACTCTTCAAAAAGTTACATATACTGGCTTTATCTCCTCATGCAAAGTTCATATTTGAAAAATGAATTTGTTTTGTCATTCTCAGACTGTGAGAAACAAGAATATGTCTTCCTTTTGCAAATCCGATCACTCTTCAAAAAGCTACATATACTGGCTTTATCTCCTCATGGAAAGTTCGTAGTTGAAAATTGAAGGTGTTTTGGCATTCTCAGACTGTGGGAAACAAGAATATCTGTTTCTTTTGCAAATCGGATCACTGATCAAAAAGTTACATGTACTGGCTTTATCTCCTAAAGGAAAGTTCATATTTGAAAATTAAAGTGTTTTGGCATTTTTAGACTGTGGGAAACAAGAATATGTGTTTCTTTTGCAAATCGGATCACTGTTCAAAAAGTTATATGTACTGGCTTTATCTCCTCATGGAAAGTTCATATTTGAAAATTGAACGTGTTTTGGCATTTTCAGACTGTGGGAAACAAGAATATGTGTTTCTTTTGCAAATCGGATCACTCTTTAAAAAGTTACATATACTGGCTTAATCTCCTCATGGAAAGTTCGTAGTTGAAAATTGAAGCTGTTTTGGCATTTTTAGACTGTGGGAAACAAGAATATGGGTTTCTTTTGCAAATCGGATCACTATTCAAAAAGTTACATATACTGGCTTAATCTCCTCATGGAAAGTTCGCAGTTGAAAATTGAAGGTGTTTTGGCATTTTCAGACTGTGGGAAAGAAGAATATGTGTTTCTTTTGCAAATCGGATCACTCTTCAAAAAGTTACATGTACTGGCTTTATCTCCTAATGGAAAGTTCATATTTGAAAATTGAACGTGTTTTGGCATTTTTAGACTGTGGGAAACAGGAATATGTCTTTCTTTTGCAAATCGGGTCACTCTTCAAAAAGTTACATATACTGGCTTTATCTCCTCATGGAAAGTTCGTAGTTGAAAATTGAAGGTGTTTTGGCATTCTCAGACTGTGGGAAACAAGAATATGTGTTCCTTTTGCAAATCGGATCACTGTGCAAAAAGTTACATATACTGGCTTTATCTCCTCATGGAAAGTTCGTAGTTGAAAATTGAAGGTGTTTTGGCATTCTCAGACTGTGAGAAACAAGAATATGTGCTTCTTTTGCAAATCGGATCTCTCTTCAAAAAGTTACATATACTGGCTTTATCTCCTCATGGAAAGTTCATATTTGAAAATTGAATGTGTTTTGGCATTCTCAGACTGTGAGAAACAAGAATATGTGTTCCTTTTGCAAATCGAATCACTCTTCAAAAAGTTACATATACTGGCTTTATCTCCTCATGCAAAGTTCATATTTGAAAAATGAATTTGTTTTGGCATTCTCAGACTGTGAGAAACAAGAATATGTCTTCCTTTTGCAAATCCGATCACTCTTCAAAAAGCTACATATACTGGCTTTATCTCCTCATGGAAAGTTCGTAGTTGAAAATTGAAGGTGTTTTGGCATTCTCAGACTGTGGGAAACAAGAATATCTGTTTCTTTTGCAAATCGGATCACTGATCAAAAAGTTATATGTACTGGCTTTATCTCCTCATGGAAAGTTCATATTTGAAAATTGAACGTGTTTTGGCATTTTCAGACTGTGGGAAACAAGAATATGTGTTTCTTTTGCAAATCGGATCACTCTTTAAAAAGTTACATATACTGGCTTAATCTCCTCATGGAAAGTTCGTAGTTGAAAATTGAAGCTGTTTTGGCATTTTTAGACTGTGGGAAACAAGAATATGGGTTTCTTTTGCAAATCGGATCACTATTCAAAAAGTTACATATACTGGCTTAATCTCCTCATGGAAAGTTCGCAGTTGAAAATTGAAGGTGTTTTGGCATTTTCAGACTGTGGGAAAGAAGAATATGTGTTTCTTTTGCAAATCGGATCACTCTTCAAAAAGTTACATGTACTGGCTTTATCTCCTAATGGAAAGTTCATATTTGAAAATTGAACGTGTTTTGGCATTTTGAGACTGTTGGAAACAGGAATATGTCTTTCTTTTGCAAATCGGGTCACTCTTCAAAAAGTTACATATACTGGCTTTATCTCCTCATGGAAAGTTCCTAGTTGAAAATTGAAGGTGTTTTGGCATTCTCAGACTGTGGGAAACAAGAATATGTGTTTCTTTTGCAAATCGGATCACTCTTCAAAAAGTTACATATACTGGCTTTATCTCCTCATGGAAAGTTCGTAGTTGAAAATTGAAGGTGTTTTGGCATTCTCAGACTGTGGGAAACAAGAATATGTGTTCCTTTTGCAAATAGGATCACTCTTCAAAAAGTTACATATACTGGCTTTATCTCCTCATGGAAAGTTCGTAGTTGAAAATTGAAGGTGTTTTGGCATTCTCAGACTGTGGGAAACAAGAATATGTGTTTCTTTTGCAAATCGGATCACTCTTCAAAAAGTTACATATACTGGCTTTATCTCCTCATGGAAAGTACGTAGTTGAAAATTGAACGTGTTTTGGCATTTTCAGACTGTGGGAAACAAGAATATGTGATTCTTTTGCAAATCGGATCACTCTTTAAAAAGTTACATATACTGGCTTTATCTCCTCGTGGAAAGTTCGCAGTTGAAAATTGAAGGTGTTTTGGCATTTTCAGACTGTGGGAAACAAGAATATGTGATTCTTTTGCAAATCGGATCACTCTTTAAAAAGTTACATATACTGGCTTTATCTCCGCGTGGAAAGTTCGCAGTTGAAAATTGAAGGTGTTTTGGCATTTTCAGACTGTGGGAAACAAGAATATGTGTTTCTTTTGCAAATCGGATCACTCTTCAAAAAGTTACATATACTGGCTTTATCTCCTCGTGGAAAGTTCATATTTGAAAATGGAAAATGTTTTGGCATTTTCAGACTGTGGGAAATAAGAATATGTCTTTCTTTTGCCAATCGGATCACTCTTCAAAAAGTTACATATACTGGCTTTATCTCCTCATGGAAAGTTCATATTTGAAAATTGAAGCTCTTTTGGCATTTTCAGACTGGGAAACAAGAATATGTGACTTTTGCAAATCGGATCACTCTTCAAAAAGTTACATATACTGGCTTTATCTCCTCGTGGAAAGTTCGCAGTTGAAAATTGAAGGTGTTTTGGCATTTTCAGACTGTGGGAAACAAGAATATGTGTTTCGTTTGCAAATCGGATCACTCTTCAAAAAGTTACATATACTGGCTTTATCTCCTCATGGAAAGTTCATATTTGAAAATTGAACGTGTTTTGGCATTTTTAGACTGTGGGAAACAAGAATATGTCTTTCTTTTGCAAATCGGATCACTCTTCAAAAAGTTACATGTACTGGCTTTATCTCCTAAAGGAAAGTTCATATTTGAAAATTAAAGTGTTTTGGCATTTTTAGACTGTGGGAAACAAGAATATGTGTTTCTTTTGCAAATCGGATCTGTTCAAAAAGTTATATGTACTGGCTTTATCTCCTCATGGAAAGTTCATATTTGAAAATTGAACGTGTTTTGGCATTTTCAGACTGTGGGAAACAAGAATATGTGTTTCTTTTGCAAATCGGATCACTCTTTAAAAAGTTACATATACTGGCTTAATCTCCTCATGGAAAGTTCGTAGTTGAAAATTGAAGCTGTTTTGGCATTTTTAGACTGTGGGAAACAAGAATATGGGTTTCTTTTGCAAATCGGATCACTATTCAAAAAGTTACATATACTGGCTTAATCTCCTCATGGAAAGTTCGCAGTTGAAAATTGAAGGTGTTTTGGCATTTTCAGACTGTGGGAAACAAGAATATGTGATTCTTTTGCAAATCGGATCACTCTTTAAAAAGTTACATATACTGGCTTTATCTCCTCGTGGAAAGTTCGCAGTTGAAAATTGAAGGTGTTTTGGCATTTTCAGACTGTGGGAAACAAGAATATGTGTTTCTTCTGCAAATCGGATCACTCTTCAAAAAGTTACATGTACTGGCTTTATCTCCTCGTGGAAAGTTCATATTTGAAAATTGAACGTGTTTTGGCATTTTCAGACTGTGGGAAACAAGAATATGTCTTTCTTTTGCAAATCGGATCGCTGTTCAAAAAGTTATATGTACTGGCTTTATCTGCTAATGGAAAGTTCATATTTGAAAATTGAACGTGTTTTGGCATTTTCAGACTGTGGGAAACAAGAATATGTGTTTCGTTTGCAAATCGGATCACTCTTCAAAAAGTTACATATACTGGCTTTATCTCCTCATGGAAAGTTCATATTTGAAAATTGAACGTGTTTTGGCATTTTTAGACTGTGGGAAACAAGAATATGTCTTTCTTTTGCAAATCGGATCACTCTTCAAAAAGTTACATGTACTGGCTTTATCTCCTAAAGGAAAGTTCATATTTGAAAATTAAAGTGTTTTGGCATTTTTAGACTGTGGGAAACAAGAATATGTGTTTCTTTTGCAAATCGGATCACTGTTCAAAAAGTTATATGTACTGGCTTTATCTCCTCATGGAAAGTTCATATTTGAAAATTGAACGTGTTTTGGCATTTTCAGACTGTGGGAAACAAGAATATGTGTTTCTTTTGCAAATCGGATCACTCTTTAAAAAGTTACATATACTGGCTTAATCTCCTCATGGAAAGTTCGTAGTTGAAAATTGAAGCTGTTTTGGCATTTTTAGACTGTGGGAAACAAGAATATGGGTTTCTTTTGCAAATCGGATCACTATTCAAAAAGTTACATATACTGGCTTAATCTCCTCATGGAAAGTTCGCAGTTGAAAATTGAAGGTGTTTTGGCATTTTCAGACTGTGGGAAAGAAGAATATGTGTTTCTTTTGCAAATCGGATCACTCTTCAAAAAGTTACATGTACTGGCTTTATCTCCTAATGGAAAGTTCATATTTGAAAATTGAACGTGTTTTGGCATTTTTAGACTGTGGGAAACAGGAATATGTCTTTCTTTTGCAAATCGGGTCACTCTTCAAAAAGTTACATATACTGGCTTTATCTCCTCATGGAAAGTTCGTAGTTGAAAATTGAAGGTGTTTTGGCATTCTCAGACTGTGGGAAACAAGAATATGTGTTCCTTTTGCAAATCGGATCACTGTGCAAAAAGTTACATATACTGGCTTTATCTCCTCATGGAAAGTTCGTAGTTGAAAATTGAAGGTGTTTTGGCATTCTCAGACTGTGAGAAACAAGAATATGTGCTTCTTTTGCAAATCGGATCTCTCTTCAAAAAGTTACATATACTGGCTTTATCTCCTCATGGAAAGTTCATATTTGAAAATTGAATGTGTTTTGGCATTCTCAGACTGTGAGAAACAAGAATATGTGTTCCTTTTGCAAATCGAATCACTCTTCAAAAAGTTACATATACTGGCTTTATCTCCTCATGCAAAGTTCATATTTGAAAAATGAATTTGTTTTGTCATTCTCAGACTGTGAGAAACAAGAATATGTCTTCCTTTTGCAAATCCGATCACTCTTCAAAAAGCTACATATACTGGCTTTATCTCCTCATGGAAAGTTCGTAGTTGAAAATTGAAGGTGTTTTGGCATTCTCAGACTGTGGGAAACAAGAATATCTGTTTCTTTTGCAAATCGGATCACTGATCAAAAAGTTACATGTACTGGCTTTATCTCCTAAAGGAAAGTTCATATTTGAAAATTAAAGTGTTTTGGCATTTTTAGACTGTGGGAAACAAGAATATGTGTTTCTTTTGCAAATCGGATCACTGTTCAAAAAGTTATATGTACTGGCTTTATCTCCTCATGGAAAGTTCATATTTGAAAATTGAACGTGTTTTGGCATTTTCAGACTGTGGGAAACAAGAATATGTGTTTCTTTTGCAAATCGGATCACTCTTTAAAAAGTTACATATACTGGCTTAATCTCCTCATGGAAAGTTCGTAGTTGAAAATTGAAGCTGTTTTGGCATTTTTAGACTGTGGGAAACAAGAATATGGGTTTCTTTTGCAAATCGGATCACTATTCAAAAAGTTACATATACTGGCTTAATCTCCTCATGGAAAGTTCGCAGTTGAAAATTGAAGGTGTTTTGGCATTTTCAGACTGTGGGAAAGAAGAATATGTGTTTCTTTTGCAAATCGGATCACTCTTCAAAAAGTTACATGTACTGGCTTTATCTCCTAATGGAAAGTTCATATTTGAAAATTGAACGTGTTTTGGCATTTTTAGACTGTGGGAAACAGGAATATGTCTTTCTTTTGCAAATCGGGTCACTCTTCAAAAAGTTACATATACTGGCTTTATCTCCTCATGGAAAGTTCGTAGTTGAAAATTGAAGGTGTTTTGGCATTCTCAGACTGTGGGAAACAAGAATATGTGTTCCTTTTGCAAATCGGATCACTGTGCAAAAAGTTACATATACTGGCTTTATCTCCTCATGGAAAGTTCGTAGTTGAAAATTGAAGGTGTTTTGGCATTCTCAGACTGTGAGAAACAAGAATATGTGCTTCTTTTGCAAATCGGATCTCTCTTCAAAAAGTTACATATACTGGCTTTATCTCCTCATGGAAAGTTCATATTTGAAAATTGAATGTGTTTTGGCATTCTCAGACTGTGAGAAACAAGAATATGTGTTCCTTTTGCAAATCGAATCACTCTTCAAAAAGTTACATATACTGGCTTTATCTCCTCATGCAAAGTTCATATTTGAAAAATGAATTTGTTTTGGCATTCTCAGACTGTGAGAAACAAGAATATGTCTTCCTTTTGCAAATCCGATCACTCTTCAAAAAGCTACATATACTGGCTTTATCTCCTCATGGAAAGTTCGTAGTTGAAAATTGAAGGTGTTTTGGCATTCTCAGACTGTGGGAAACAAGAATATCTGTTTCTTTTGCAAATCGGATCACTGATCAAAAAGTTATATGTACTGGCTTTATCTCCTCATGGAAAGTTCATATTTGAAAATTGAACGTGTTTTGGCATTTTCAGACTGTGGGAAACAAGAATATGTGTTTCTTTTGCAAATCGGATCACTCTTTAAAAAGTTACATATACTGGCTTAATCTCCTCATGGAAAGTTCGTAGTTGAAAATTGAAGCTGTTTTGGCATTTTTAGACTGTGGGAAACAAGAATATGGGTTTCTTTTGCAAATCGGATCACTATTCAAAAAGTTACATATACTGGCTTAATCTCCTCATGGAAAGTTCGCAGTTGAAAATTGAAGGTGTTTTGGCATTTTCAGACTGTGGGAAAGAAGAATATGTGTTTCTTTTGCAAATCGGATCACTCTTCAAAAAGTTACATGTACTGGCTTTATCTCCTAATGGAAAGTTCATATTTGAAAATTGAACGTGTTTTGGCATTTTGAGACTGTTGGAAACAGGAATATGTCTTTCTTTTGCAAATCGGGTCACTCTTCAAAAAGTTACATATACTGGCTTTATCTCCTCATGGAAAGTTCCTAGTTGAAAATTGAAGGTGTTTTGGCATTCTCAGACTGTGGGAAACAAGAATATGTGTTTCTTTTGCAAATCGGATCACTCTTCAAAAAGTTACATATACTGGCTTTATCTCCTCATGGAAAGTTCGTAGTTGAAAATTGAAGGTGTTTTGGCATTCTCAGACTGTGGGAAACAAGAATATGTGTTCCTTTTGCAAATAGGATCACTCTTCAAAAAGTTACATATACTGGCTTTATCTCCTCATGGA
The DNA here is from genome assembly GCA_030761175.1 of Masticophis lateralis. Taxonomy (NCBI): domain Eukaryota; kingdom Metazoa; phylum Chordata; class Lepidosauria; order Squamata; family Colubridae; genus Masticophis; species Masticophis lateralis. Next base: position 83,940 of record JAUDYJ010000015.1, on the reverse strand, counting down.
AAGTTCGTAGTTGAAAATTGAAGGTGTTTTGGCATTCTCAGACTGTGGGAAACAAGAATATGTGTTTCTTTTGCAAATCGGATCACTCTTCAAAAAGTTACATATACTGGCTTTATCTCCTCATGGAAAGTACGTAGTTGAAAATTGAACGTGTTTTGGCATTTTCAGACTGTGGGAAACAAGAATATGTGATTCTTTTGCAAATCGGATCACTCTTTAAAAAGTTACATATACTGGCTTTATCTCCTCGTGGAAAGTTCGCAGTTGAAAATTGAAGGTGTTTTGGCATTTTCAGACTGTGGGAAACAAGAATATGTGATTCTTTTGCAAATCGGATCACTCTTTAAAAAGTTACATATACTGGCTTTATCTCCGCGTGGAAAGTTCGCAGTTGAAAATTGAAGGTGTTTTGGCATTTTCAGACTGTGGGAAACAAGAATATGTGTTTCTTTTGCAAATCGGATCACTCTTCAAAAAGTTACATATACTGGCTTTATCTCCTCGTGGAAAGTTCATATTTGAAAATGGAAAATGTTTTGGCATTTTCAGACTGTGGGAAATAAGAATATGTCTTTCTTTTGCCAATCGGATCACTCTTCAAAAAGTTACATATACTGGCTTTATCTCCTCATGGAAAGTTCATATTTGAAAATTGAAGCTCTTTTGGCATTTTCAGACTGGGAAACAAGAATATGTGACTTTTGCAAATCGGATCACTCTTCAAAAAGTTACATATACTGGCTTTATCTCCTCGTGGAAAGTTCGCAGTTGAAAATTGAAGGTGTTTTGGCATTTTCAGACTGTGGGAAACAAGAATATGTGTTTCGTTTGCAAATCGGATCACTCTTCAAAAAGTTACATATACTGGCTTTATCTCCTCATGGAAAGTTCATATTTGAAAATTGAACGTGTTTTGGCATTTTTAGACTGTGGGAAACAAGAATATGTCTTTCTTTTGCAAATCGGATCACTCTTCAAAAAGTTACATGTACTGGCTTTATCTCCTAAAGGAAAGTTCATATTTGAAAATTAAAGTGTTTTGGCATTTTTAGACTGTGGGAAACAAGAATATGTGTTTCTTTTGCAAATCGGATCTGTTCAAAAAGTTATATGTACTGGCTTTATCTCCTCATGGAAAGTTCATATTTGAAAATTGAACGTGTTTTGGCATTTTCAGACTGTGGGAAACAAGAATATGTGTTTCTTTTGCAAATCGGATCACTCTTTAAAAAGTTACATATACTGGCTTAATCTCCTCATGGAAAGTTCGTAGTTGAAAATTGAAGCTGTTTTGGCATTTTTAGACTGTGGGAAACAAGAATATGGGTTTCTTTTGCAAATCGGATCACTATTCAAAAAGTTACATATACTGGCTTAATCTCCTCATGGAAAGTTCGCAGTTGAAAATTGAAGGTGTTTTGGCATTTTCAGACTGTGGGAAACAAGAATATGTGATTCTTTTGCAAATCGGATCACTCTTTAAAAAGTTACATATACTGGCTTTATCTCCTCGTGGAAAGTTCGCAGTTGAAAATTGAAGGTGTTTTGGCATTTTCAGACTGTGGGAAACAAGAATATGTGTTTCTTCTGCAAATCGGATCACTCTTCAAAAAGTTACATGTACTGGCTTTATCTCCTCGTGGAAAGTTCATATTTGAAAATTGAACGTGTTTTGGCATTTTCAGACTGTGGGAAACAAGAATATGTCTTTCTTTTGCAAATCGGATCGCTGTTCAAAAAGTTATATGTACTGGCTTTATCTGCTAATGGAAAGTTCATATTTGAAAATTGAACGTGTTTTGGCATTTTCAGACTGTGGGAAACAAGAATATGTGTTTCTTTTGCAAATCGGATCACTCTTTAAAAAGTTACATATACTGGCTTAATCTCCTCATGGAAAGTTCGTAGTTGAAAATTGAAGCTGTTTTGGCATTTTCAGACTGTGGGAACCAAGAATATGTGTTTCTTTTGCAAATCGGATCACTGTTCAAAAAGTTACATATACTGGCTTAATCTCCTCATGGAAAGTTCGCAGTTGAAAATTGAAGGTGTTTTGGCATTTTCAGACTGTGGGAAATAAGAATATGTGTTTCTTTTGCAAATCGGATCACTCTTCAAAAAGTTACATGTACTGGCTTTGTCTCCTAATGGAAAGTTCATATTTGAAAACTGAACGTGTTTTGGCATTTTCAGACTGTGGGAAACAAGAATATGTCTTTCTTTTGCAAATCGGATCACTCTTCAAAAAGTTACATATACTGGCTTTATCTCCTCGTGGAAAGTTCATATTTGAAAATGGAAAATGTTTTGGCATTTTCAGACTGTGGGAAATAAGAATATGTCTTTCTTTTGCCAATCGGATCACTCTTCAAAAAGTTACATATACTGGCTTTATCTCCTCATGGAAAGTTCATATTTGAAAATTGAAGCTCTTTTGGCATTTTCAGACTGTGGGAAACAAGAATATGTGACTTTTGCAAATCGGATCACTCTTCAAAAAGTTACATATACTGGCTTTATCTCCTCGTGGAAAGTTCGCAGTTGAAAATTGAAGGTGTTTTGGCATTTTCAGACTGTGGGAAACAAGAATATGTGATTCTTTTGCAAATCGGATCACTCTTTAAAAAGTTACATATACTGGCTTTATCTCCGCGTGGAAAGTTCGCAGTTGAAAATTGAAGGTGTTTTGGCATTTTCAGACTGTGGGAAACAAGAATATGTGTTTCTTCTGCAAATCGGATCACTCTTCAAAAAGTTACATGTACTGGCTTTATCTCCTCGTGGAAAGTTCATATTTGAAAATTGAACGTGTTTTGGCATTTTCAGACTGTGGGAAACAAGAATATGTCTTTCTTTTGCAAATCGGATCGCTGTTCAAAAAGTTATATGTACTGGCTTTATCTGCTAATGGAAAGTTCATATTTGAAAATTGAACGTGTTTTGGCATTTTCAGACTGTGGGAAACAAGAATATGTGTTTCTTTTGCAAATCGGATCACTCTTCAAAAAGTTACATATACTGGCTTTATCTCCTCATGGAAAGTACGTAGTTGAAAATTGAACGTGTTTTGGCATTTTCAGACTGTGGGAAACAAGAATATGTGATTCTTTTGCAAATCGGATCACTCTTTAAAAAGTTACATATACTGGCTTTATCTCCTCGTGGAAAGTTCGCAGTTGAAAATTGAAGGTGTTTTGGCATTTTCAGACTGTGGGAAACAAGAATATGTGATTCTTTTGCAAATCGGATCACTCTTTAAAAAGTTACATATACTGGCTTTATCTCCGCGTGGAAAGTTCGCAGTTGAAAATTGAAGGTGTTTTGGCATTTTCAGACTGTGGGAAACAAGAATATGTGTTTCTTTTGCAAATCGGATCACTCTTCAAAAAGTTACATATACTGGCTTTATCTCCTCGTGGAAAGTTCATATTTGAAAATGGAAAATGTTTTGGCATTTTCAGACTGTGGGAAATAAGAATATGTCTTTCTTTTGCCAATCGGATCACTCTTCAAAAAGTTACATATACTGGCTTTATCTCCTCATGGAAAGTTCATATTTGAAAATTGAAGCTCTTTTGGCATTTTCAGACTGGGAAACAAGAATATGTGACTTTTGCAAATCGGATCACTCTTCAAAAAGTTACATATACTGGCTTTATCTCCTCGTGGAAAGTTCGCAGTTGAAAATTGAAGGTGTTTTGGCATTTTCAGACTGTGGGAAACAAGAATATGTGTTTCGTTTGCAAATCGGATCACTCTTCAAAAAGTTACATATACTGGCTTTATCTCCTCATGGAAAGTTCATATTTGAAAATTGAACGTGTTTTGGCATTTTTAGACTGTGGGAAACAAGAATATGTCTTTCTTTTGCAAATCGGATCACTCTTCAAAAAGTTACATGTACTGGCTTTATCTCCTAAAGGAAAGTTCATATTTGAAAATTAAAGTGTTTTGGCATTTTTAGACTGTGGGAAACAAGAATATGTGTTTCTTTTGCAAATCGGATCTGTTCAAAAAGTTATATGTACTGGCTTTATCTCCTCATGGAAAGTTCATATTTGAAAATTGAACGTGTTTTGGCATTTTCAGACTGTGGGAAACAAGAATATGTGTTTCTTTTGCAAATCGGATCACTCTTTAAAAAGTTACATATACTGGCTTAATCTCCTCATGGAAAGTTCGTAGTTGAAAATTGAAGCTGTTTTGGCATTTTTAGACTGTGGGAAACAAGAATATGGGTTTCTTTTGCAAATCGGATCACTATTCAAAAAGTTACATATACTGGCTTAATCTCCTCATGGAAAGTTCGCAGTTGAAAATTGAAGGTGTTTTGGCATTTTCAGACTGTGGGAAACAAGAATATGTGATTCTTTTGCAAATCGGATCACTCTTTAAAAAGTTACATATACTGGCTTTATCTCCTCGTGGAAAGTTCGCAGTTGAAAATTGAAGGTGTTTTGGCATTTTCAGACTGTGGGAAACAAGAATATGTGTTTCTTCTGCAAATCGGATCACTCTTCAAAAAGTTACATGTACTGGCTTTATCTCCTCGTGGAAAGTTCATATTTGAAAATTGAACGTGTTTTGGCATTTTCAGACTGTGGGAAACAAGAATATGTCTTTCTTTTGCAAATCGGATCGCTGTTCAAAAAGTTATATGTACTGGCTTTATCTGCTAATGGAAAGTTCATATTTGAAAATTGAACGTGTTTTGGCATTTTCAGACTGTGGGAAACAAGAATATGTGTTTCTTTTGCAAATCGGATCACTCTTTAAAAAGTTACATATACTGGCTTAATCTCCTCATGGAAAGTTCGTAGTTGAAAATTGAAGCTGTTTTGGCATTTTCAGACTGTGGGAACCAAGAATATGTGTTTCTTTTGCAAATCGGATCACTGTTCAAAAAGTTACATATACTGGCTTAATCTCCTCATGGAAAGTTCGCAGTTGAAAATTGAAGGTGTTTTGGCATTTTCAGACTGTGGGAAATAAGAATATGTGTTTCTTTTGCAAATCGGATCACTCTTCAAAAAGTTACATGTACTGGCTTTGTCTCCTAATGGAAAGTTCATATTTGAAAACTGAACGTGTTTTGGCATTTTCAGACTGTGGGAAACAAGAATATGTCTTTCTTTTGCAAATCGGATCACTCTTCAAAAAGTTACATATACTGGCTTTATCTCCTCGTGGAAAGTTCATATTTGAAAATGGAAAATGTTTTGGCATTTTCAGACTGTGGGAAATAAGAATATGTCTTTCTTTTGCCAATCGGATCACTCTTCAAAAAGTTACATATACTGGCTTTATCTCCTCATGGAAAGTTCATATTTGAAAATTGAAGCTCTTTTGGCATTTTCAGACTGTGGGAAACAAGAATATGTGACTTTTGCAAATCGGATCACTCTTCAAAAAGTTACATATACTGGCTTTATCTCCTCGTGGAAAGTTCGCAGTTGAAAATTGAAGGTGTTTTGGCATTTTCAGACTGTGGGAAACAAGAATATGTGATTCTTTTGCAAATCGGATCACTCTTTAAAAAGTTACATATACTGGCTTTATCTCCGCGTGGAAAGTTCGCAGTTGAAAATTGAAGGTGTTTTGGCATTTTCAGACTGTGGGAAACAAGAATATGTGTTTCTTCTGCAAATCGGATCACTCTTCAAAAAGTTACATGTACTGGCTTTATCTCCTCGTGGAAAGTTCATATTTGAAAATTGAACGTGTTTTGGCATTTTCAGACTGTGGGAAACAAGAATATGTCTTTCTTTTGCAAATCGGATCGCTGTTCAAAAAGTTATATGTACTGGCTTTATCTGCTAATGGAAAGTTCATATTTGAAAATTGAACGTGTTTTGGCATTTTCAGACTGTGGGAAACAAGAATATGTGTTTCTTTTGCAAATCGGATCACTTTAAAAAGTTACATATACTGGCTTAATCTCCTCATGGAAAGTTCGTAGTTGAAAATTGAAGGTGTTTTGGCATTTTCAGACTGTGGGAAATAAGAATATGTGTTTCTTTTGCAAATCGGATCACTCTTCAAAAAGTTACATGTACTGGCTTTGTCTCCTAATGGAAAGTTCATATTTGAAAACTGAACGTGTTTTGGCATTTTCAGACTGTGGGAAACAAGAATATGTCTTTCTTTTGCAAATCGGATCACTCTTCAAAAAGTTACATATACTGGCTTTATCTCCTCGTGGAAAGTTCATATTTGAAAATGGAAAATGTTTTGGCATTTTCAGACTGTGGGAAATAAGAATATGTCTTTCTTTTGCCAATCGGATCACTCTTCAAAAAGTTACATATACTGGCTTTATCTCATGGAAAGTTCATATTTGAAAATTGAAGCTCTTTTGGCATTTTCAGACTGGGAAACAAGAATATGTGACTTTTGCAAATCGGATCACTCTTCAAAAAGTTACATATACTGGCTTTATCTCCTCGTGGAAAGTTCGCAGTTGAAAATTGAAGGTGTTTTGGCATTTTCAGACTGTGGGAAACAAGAATATGTGTTTCGTTTGCAAATCGGATCACTCTTCAAAAAGTTACATATACTGGCTTTATCTCCTCATGGAAAGTTCATATTTGAAAATTGAACGTGTTTTGGCATTTTTAGACTGTGGGAAACAAGAATATGTCTTTCTTTTGCAAATCGGATCACTCTTCAAAAAGTTACATGTACTGGCTTTATCTCCTAAAGGAAAGTTCATATTTGAAAATTAAAGTGTTTTGGCATTTTTAGACTGTGGGAAACAAGAATATGTGTTTCTTTTGCAAATCGGATCTGTTCAAAAAGTTATATGTACTGGCTTTATCTCCTCATGGAAAGTTCATATTTGAAAATTGAACGTGTTTTGGCATTTTCAGACTGTGGGAAACAAGAATATGTGTTTCTTTTGCAAATCGGATCACTCTTTAAAAAGTTACATATACTGGCTTAATCTCCTCATGGAAAGTTCGTAGTTGAAAATTGAAGCTGTTTTGGCATTTTTAGACTGTGGGAAACAAGAATATGGGTTTCTTTTGCAAATCGGATCACTATTCAAAAAGTTACATATACTGGCTTAATCTCCTCATGGAAAGTTCGCAGTTGAAAATTGAAGGTGTTTTGGCATTTTCAGACTGTGGGAAAGAAGAATATGTGTTTCTTTTGCAAATCGGATCACTCTTTAAAAAGTTACATATACTGGCTTAATCTCCTCATGGAAAGTTCGTAGTTGAAAATTGAAGCTGTTTTGGCATTTTCAGACTGTGGGAACCAAGAATATGTGTTTCTTTTGCAAATCGGATCACTGTTCAAAAAGTTACATATACTGGCTTAATCTCCTCATGGAAAGTTCGCAGTTGAAAATTGAAGGTGTTTTGGCATTTTCAGACTGTGGGAAATAAGAATATGTGTTTCTTTTGCAAATCGGATCACTCTTCAAAAAGTTACATGTACTGGCTTTGTCTCCTAATGGAAAGTTCATATTTGAAAACTGAACGTGTTTTGGCATTTTCAGACTGTGGGAAACAAGAATATGTCTTTCTTTTGCAAATCGGATCACTCTTCAAAAAGTTACATATACTGGCTTTATCTCCTCGTGGAAAGTTCATATTTGAAAATGGAAAATGTTTTGGCATTTTCAGACTGTGGGAAATAAGAATATGTCTTTCTTTTGCCAATCGGATCACTCTTCAAAAAGTTACATATACTGGCTTTATCTCCTCATGGAAAGTTCATATTTGAAAATTGAAGCTCTTTTGGCATTTTCAGACTGTGGGAAACAAGAATATGTGACTTTTGCAAATCGGATCACTCTTCAAAAAGTTACATATACTGGCTTTATCTCCTCGTGGAAAGTTCGCAGTTGAAAATTGAAGGTGTTTTGGCATTTTCAGAGTGTGGGAAACAAGAATATGTGTTTCGTTTGCAAATCGGATCACTCTTCAAAAAGTTACATATACTGGCTTTATCTCCTCATGGAAAGTTCATATTTGAAAATTGAACGTGTTTTGGCATTTTTAGACTGTGGGAAACAAGAATATGTCTTTCTTTTGCAAATCGGATCACTCTTCAAAAAGTTACATGTACTGGCTTTATCTCCTAAAGGAAAGTTCATATTTGAAAATTAAAGTGTTTTGGCATTTTTAGACTGTGGGAAACAAGAATATGTGTTTCTTTTGCAAATCGGATCACTGTTCAAAAAGTTATATGTACTGGCTTTATCTCCTCATGGAAAGTTCATATTTGAAAATTGAACGTGTTTTGGCATTTTCAGACTGTGGGAAACAAGAATATGTGTTTCTTTTGCAAATCGGATCACTCTTTAAAAAGTTACATATACTGGCTTAATCTCCTCATGGAAAGTTCGTAGTTGAAAATTGAAGCTGTTTTGGCATTTTTAGACTGTGGGAAACAAGAATATGGGTTTCTTTTGCAAATCGGATCACTATTCAAAAAGTTACATATACTGGCTTAATCTCCTCATGGAAAGTTCGCAGTTGAAAATTGAAGGTGTTTTGGCATTTTCAGACTGTGGGAAAGAAGAATATGTGTTTCTTTTGCAAATCGGATCACTCTTCAAAAAGTTACATGTACTGGCTTTATCTCCTAATGGAAAGTTCATATTTGAAAATTGAACGTGTTTTGGCATTTTTAGACTGTGGGAAACAGGAATATGTCTTTCTTTTGCAAATCGGGTCACTCTTCAAAAAGTTACATATACTGGCTTTATCTCCTCATGGAAAGTTCGTAGTTGAAAATTGAAGGTGTTTTGGCATTCTCAGACTGTGGGAAACAAGAATATGTGTTCCTTTTGCAAATCGGATCACTGTGCAAAAAGTTACATATACTGGCTTTATCTCCTCATGGAAAGTTCGTAGTTGAAAATTGAAGGTGTTTTGGCATTCTCAGACTGTGAGAAACAAGAATATGTGCTTCTTTTGCAAATCGGATCTCTCTTCAAAAAGTTACATATACTGGCTTTATCTCCTCATGGAAAGTTCATATTTGAAAATTGAATGTGTTTTGGCATTCTCAGACTGTGAGAAACAAGAATATGTGTTCCTTTTGCAAATCGAATCACTCTTCAAAAAGTTACATATACTGGCTTTATCTCCTCATGCAAAGTTCATATTTGAAAAATGAATTTGTTTTGTCATTCTCAGACTGTGAGAAACAAGAATATGTCTTCCTTTTGCAAATCCGATCACTCTTCAAAAAGCTACATATACTGGCTTTATCTCCTCATGGAAAGTTCGTAGTTGAAAATTGAAGGTGTTTTGGCATTCTCAGACTGTGGGAAACAAGAATATCTGTTTCTTTTGCAAATCGGATCACTGATCAAAAAGTTACATGTACTGGCTTTATCTCCTAAAGGAAAGTTCATATTTGAAAATTAAAGTGTTTTGGCATTTTTAGACTGTGGGAAACAAGAATATGTGTTTCTTTTGCAAATCGGATCACTGTTCAAAAAGTTATATGTACTGGCTTTATCTCCTCATGGAAAGTTCATATTTGAAAATTGAACGTGTTTTGGCATTTTCAGACTGTGGGAAACAAGAATATGTGTTTCTTTTGCAAATCGGATCACTCTTTAAAAAGTTACATATACTGGCTTAATCTCCTCATGGAAAGTTCGTAGTTGAAAATTGAAGCTGTTTTGGCATTTTTAGACTGTGGGAAACAAGAATATGGGTTTCTTTTGCAAATCGGATCACTATTCAAAAAGTTACATATACTGGCTTAATCTCCTCATGGAAAGTTCGCAGTTGAAAATTGAAGGTGTTTTGGCATTTTCAGACTGTGGGAAAGAAGAATATGTGTTTCTTTTGCAAATCGGATCACTCTTCAAAAAGTTACATGTACTGGCTTTATCTCCTAATGGAAAGTTCATATTTGAAAATTGAACGTGTTTTGGCATTTTTAGACTGTGGGAAACAGGAATATGTCTTTCTTTTGCAAATCGGGTCACTCTTCAAAAAGTTACATATACTGGCTTTATCTCCTCATGGAAAGTTCGTAGTTGAAAATTGAAGGTGTTTTGGCATTCTCAGACTGTGGGAAACAAGAATATGTGTTCCTTTTGCAAATCGGATCACTGTGCAAAAAGTTACATATACTGGCTTTATCTCCTCATGGAAAGTTCGTAGTTGAAAATTGAAGGTGTTTTGGCATTCTCAGACTGTGAGAAACAAGAATATGTGCTTCTTTTGCAAATCGGATCTCTCTTCAAAAAGTTACATATACTGGCTTTATCTCCTCATGGAAAGTTCATATTTGAAAATTGAATGTGTTTTGGCATTCTCAGACTGTGAGAAACAAGAATATGTGTTCCTTTTGCAAATCGAATCACTCTTCAAAAAGTTACATATACTGGCTTTATCTCCTCATGCAAAGTTCATATTTGAAAAATGAATTTGTTTTGGCATTCTCAGACTGTGAGAAACAAGAATATGTCTTCCTTTTGCAAATCCGATCACTCTTCAAAAAGCTACATATACTGGCTTTATCTCCTCATGGAAAGTTCGTAGTTGAAAATTGAAGGTGTTTTGGCATTCTCAGACTGTGGGAAACAAGAATATCTGTTTCTTTTGCAAATCGGATCACTGATCAAAAAGTTATATGTACTGGCTTTATCTCCTCATGGAAAGTTCATATTTGAAAATTGAACGTGTTTTGGCATTTTCAGACTGTGGGAAACAAGAATATGTGTTTCTTTTGCAAATCGGATCACTCTTTAAAAAGTTACATATACTGGCTTAATCTCCTCATGGAAAGTTCGTAGTTGAAAATTGAAGCTGTTTTGGCATTTTTAGACTGTGGGAAACAAGAATATGGGTTTCTTTTGCAAATCGGATCACTATTCAAAAAGTTACATATACTGGCTTAATCTCCTCATGGAAAGTTCGCAGTTGAAAATTGAAGGTGTTTTGGAATTTTCAGACTGTGGGAAAGAAGAATATGTGTTTCTTTTGCAAATCGGATCACTCTTCAAAAAGTTACATGTACTGGCTTTATCTCCTAATGGAAAGTTCATATTTGAAAATTGAACGTGTTTTGGCATTTTGAGACTGTTGGAAACAGGAATATGTCTTTCTTTTGCAAATCGGGTCACTCTTCAAAAAGTTACATATACTGGCTTTATCTCCTCATGGAAAGTTCCTAGTTGAAAATTGAAGGTGTTTTGGCATTCTCAGACTGTGGGAAACAAGAATATGTGTTTCTTTTGCAAATCGGATCACTCTTCAAAAAGTTACATATACTGGCTTTATCTCCTCATGGAAAGTTCGTAGTTGAAAATTGAAGGTGTTTTGGCATTCTCAGACTGTGGGAAACAAGAATATGTGTTCCTTTTGCAAATAGGATCACTCTTCAAAAAGTTACATATACTGGCTTTATCTCCTCATGGAAAGTTCGTAGTTGAAAATTGAAGGTGTTTTGGCATTCTCAGACTGTGGGAAACAAGAATATGTGTTTCTTTTGCAAATCGGATCACTCTTCAAAAAGTTACATATACTGGCTTTATCTCCTCATGGAAAGTACGTAGTTGAAAATTGAACGTGTTTTGGCATTTTCAGACTGTGGGAAACAAGAATATGTGATTCTTTTGCAAATCGGATCACTCTTTAAAAAGTTACATATACTGGCTTTATCTCCTCGTGGAAAGTTCGCAGTTGAAAATTGAAGGTGTTTTGGCATTTTCAGACTGTGGGAAACAAGAATATGTGATTCTTTTGCAAATCGGATCACTCTTTAAAAAGTTACATATACTGGCTTTATCTCCGCGTGGAAAGTTCGCAGTTGAAAATTGAAGGTGTTTTGGCATTTTCAGACTGTGGGAAACAAGAATATGTGTTTCTTTTGCAAATCGGATCACTCTTCAAAAAGTTACATATACTGGCTTTATCTCCTCGTGGAAAGTTCATATTTGAAAATGGAAAATGTTTTGGCATTTTCAGACTGTGGGAAATAAGAATATGTCTTTCTTTTGCCAATCGGATCACTCTTCAAAAAGTTACATATACTGGCTTTATCTCCTCATGGAAAGTTCATATTTGAAAATTGAAGCTCTTTTGGCATTTTCAGACTGGGAAACAAGAATATGTGACTTTTGCAAATCGGATCACTCTTCAAAAAGTTACATATACTGGCTTTATCTCCTCGTGGAAAGTTCGCAGTTGAAAATTGAAGGTGTTTTGGCATTTTCAGACTGTGGGAAACAAGAATATGTGTTTCGTTTGCAAATCGGATCACTCTTCAAAAAGTTACATATACTGGCTTTATCTCCTCATGGAAAGTTCATATTTGAAAATTGAACGTGTTTTGGCATTTTTAGACTGTGGGAAACAAGAATATGTCTTTCTTTTGCAAATCGGATCACTCTTCAAAAAGTTACATGTACTGGCTTTATCTCCTAAAGGAAAGTTCATATTTGAAAATTAAAGTGTTTTGGCATTTTTAGACTGTGGGAAACAAGAATATGTGTTTCTTTTGCAAATCGGATCTGTTCAAAAAGTTATATGTACTGGCTTTATCTCCTCATGGAAAGTTCATATTTGAAAATTGAACGTGTTTTGGCATTTTCAGACTGTGGGAAACAAGAATATGTGTTTCTTTTGCAAATCGGATCACTCTTTAAAAAGTTACATATACTGGCTTAATCTCCTCATGGAAAGTTCGTAGTTGAAAATTGAAGCTGTTTTGGCATTTTTAGACTGTGGGAAACAAGAATATGGGTTTCTTTTGCAAATCGGATCACTATTCAAAAAGTTACATATACTGGCTTAATCTCCTCATGGAAAGTTCGCAGTTGAACATTGAAGGTGTTTTGGCATTTTCAGACTGTGGGAAAGAAGAATATGTGTTTCTTTTGCAAATCGGATCACTCTTTAAAAAGTTACATATACTGGCTTAATCTCCTCATGGAAAGTTCGTAGTTGAAAATTGAAGCTGTTTTGGCATTTTCAGACTGTGGGAACCAAGAATATGTGTTTCTTTTGCAAATCGGATCACTGTTCAAAAAGTTACATATACTGGCTTAATCTCCTCATGGAAAGTTCGCAGTTGAAAATTGAAGGTGTTTTGGCATTTTCAGACTGTGGGAAATAAGAATATGTGTTTCTTTTGCAAATCGGATCACTCTTCAAAAAGTTACATGTACTGGCTTTGTCTCCTAATGGAAAGTTCATATTTGAAAACTGAACGTGTTTTGGCATTTTCAGACTGTGGGAAACAAGAATATGTCTTTCTTTTGCAAATCGGATCACTCTTCAAAAAGTTACATATACTGGCTTTATCTCCTCGTGGAAAGTTCATATTTGAAAATGGAAAATGTTTTGGCATTTTCAGACTGTGGGAAATAAGAATATGTCTTTCTTTTGCCAATCGGATCACTCTTCAAAAAGTTACATATACTGGCTTTATCTCCTCATGGAAAGTTCATATTTGAAAATTGAAGCTCTTTTGGCATTTTCAGACTGTGGGAAACAAGAATATGTGACTTTTGCAAATCGGATCACTCTTCAAAAAGTTACATATACTGGCTTTATCTCCTCGTGGAAAGTTCGCAGTTGAAAATTGAAGGTGTTTTGGCATTTTCAGAGTGTGGGAAACAAGAATATGTGTTTCGTTTGCAAATCGGATCACTCTTCAAAAAGTTACATATACTGGCTTTATCTCCTCATGGAAAGTTCATATTTGAAAATTGAACGTGTTTTGGCATTTTTAGACTGTGGGAAACAAGAATATGTCTTTCTTTTGCAAATCGGATCACTCTTCAAAAAGTTACATGTACTGGCTTTATCTCCTAAAGGAAAGTTCATATTTGAAAATTAAAGTGTTTTGGCATTTTTAGACTGTGGGAAACAAGAATATGTGTTTCTTTTGCAAATCGGATCACTGTTCAAAAAGTTATATGTACTGGCTTTATCTCCTCATGGAAAGTTCATATTTGAAAATTGAACGTGTTTTGGCATTTTCAGACTGTGGGAAACAAGAATATGTGTTTCTTTTGCAAATCGGATCACTCTTTAAAAAGTTACATATACTGGCTTAATCTCCTCATGGAAAGTTCGTAGTTGAAAATTGAAGCTGTTTTGGCATTTTTAGACTGTGGGAAACAAGAATATGGGTTTCTTTTGCAAATCGGATCACTATTCAAAAAGTTACATATACTGGCTTAATCTCCTCATGGAAAGTTCGCAGTTGAAAATTGAAGGTGTTTTGGCATTTTCAGACTGTGGGAAAGAAGAATATGTGTTTCTTTTGCAAATCGGATCACTCTTCAAAAAGTTACATGTACTGGCTTTATCTCCTAATGGAAAGTTCATATTTGAAAATTGAACGTGTTTTGGCATTTTTAGACTGTGGGAAACAGGAATATGTCTTTCTTTTGCAAATCGGGTCACTCTTCAAAAAGTTACATATACTGGCTTTATCTCCTCATGGAAAGTTCGTAGTTGAAAATTGAAGGTGTTTTGGCATTCTCAGACTGTGGGAAACAAGAATATGTGTTCCTTTTGCAAATCGGATCACTGTGCAAAAAGTTACATATACTGGCTTTATCTCCTCATGGAAAGTTCGTAGTTGAAAATTGAAGGTGTTTTGGCATTCTCAGACTGTGAGAAACAAGAATATGTGCTTCTTTTGCAAATCGGATCTCTCTTCAAAAAGTTACATATACTGGCTTTATCTCCTCATGGAAAGTTCATATTTGAAAATTGAATGTGTTTTGGCATTCTCAGACTGTGAGAAACAAGAATATGTGTTCCTTTTGCAAATCGAATCACTCTTCAAAAAGTTACATATACTGGCTTTATCTCCTCATGCAAAGTTCATATTTGAAAAATGAATTTGTTTTGTCATTCTCAGACTGTGAGAAACAAGAATATGTCTTCCTTTTGCAAATCCGATCACTCTTCAAAAAGCTACATATACTGGCTTTATCTCCTCATGGAAAGTTCGTAGTTGAAAATTGAAGGTGTTTTGGCATTCTCAGACTGTGGGAAACAAGAATATCTGTTTCTTTTGCAAATCGGATCACTGATCAAAAAGTTACATGTACTGGCTTTATCTCCTAAAGGAAAGTTCATATTTGAAAATTAAAGTGTTTTGGCATTTTTAGACTGTGGGAAACAAGAATATGTGTTTCTTTTGCAAATCGGATCACTGTTCAAAAAGTTATATGTACTGGCTTTATCTCCTCATGGAAAGTTCATATTTGAAAATTGAACGTGTTTTGGCATTTTCAGACTGTGGGAAACAAGAATATGTGTTTCTTTTGCAAATCGGATCACTCTTTAAAAAGTTACATATACTGGCTTAATCTCCTCATGGAAAGTTCGTAGTTGAAAATTGAAGCTGTTTTGGCATTTTTAGACCGTGGGAAACAAGAATATGGGTTTCTTTTGCAAATCGGATCACTATTCAAAAAGTTACATATACTGGCTTAATCTCCTCATGGAAAGTTCGCAGTTGAAAATTGAAGGTGTTTTGGCATTTTCAGACTGTGGGAAAGAAGAATATGTGTTTCTTTTGCAAATCGGATCACTCTTCAAAAAGTTACATGTACTGGCTTTATCTCCTAATGGAAAGTTCATATTTGAAAATTGAACGTGTTTTGGCATTTTTAGACTGTGGGAAACAGGAATATGTCTTTCTTTTGCAAATCGGGTCACTCTTCAAAAAGTTACATATACTGGCTTTATCTCCTCATGGAAAGTTCGTAGTTGAAAATTGAAGGTGTTTTGGCATTCTCAGACTGTGGGAAACAAGAATATGTGTTCCTTTTGCAAATCGGATCACTGTGCAAAAAGTTACATATACTGGCTTTATCTCCTCATGGAAAGTTCGTAGTTGAAAATTGAAGGTGTTTTGGCATTCTCAGACTGTGAGAAACAAGAATATGTGCTTCTTTTGCAAATCGGATCTCTCTTCAAAAAGTTACATATACTGGCTTTATCTCCTCATGGAAAGTTCATATTTGAAAATTGAATGTGTTTTGGCATTCTCAGACTGTGAGAAACAAGAATATGTGTTCCTTTTGCAAATCGAATCACTCTTCAAAAAGTTACATATACTGGCTTTATCTCCTCATGCAAAGTTCATATTTGAAAAATGAATTTGTTTTGGCATTCTCAGACTGTGAGAAACAAGAATATGTCTTCCTTTGCAAATCCGATCACTCTTCAAAAAGCTACATATACTGGCTTTATCTCCTCATGGAAAGTTCGTAGTTGAAAATTGAAGGTGTTTTGGCATTCTCAGACTGTGGGAAACAAGAATATCTGTTTCTTTTGCAAATCGGATCACTGATCAAAAAGTTATATGTACTGGCTTTATCTCCTCATGGAAAGTTCATATTTGAAAATTGAACGTGTTTTGGCATTTTCAGACTGTGGGAAACAAGAATATGTGTTTCTTTTGCAAATCGGATCACTCTTTAAAAAGTTACATATACTGGCTTAATCTCCTCATGGAAAGTTCGTAGTTGAAAATTGAAGCTGTTTTGGCATTTTTAGACTGTGGGAAACAAGAATATGGGTTTCTTTTGCAAATCGGATCACTATTCAAAAAGTTACATATACTGGCTTAATCTCCTCATGGAAAGTTCGCAGTTGAAAATTGAAGGTGTTTTGGCATTTTCAGACTGTGGGAAAGAAGAATATGTGTTTCTTTTGCAAATCGGATCACTCTTCAAAACGTTACATGTACTGGCTTTATCTCCTAATGGAAAGTTCATATTTGAAAATTGAACGTGTTTTGGCATTTTGAGACTGTTGGAAACAGGAATATGTCTTTCTTTTGCAAATCGGGTCACTCTTCAAAAAGTTACATATACTGGCTTTATCTCCTCATGGAAAGTTCCTAGTTGAAAATTGAAGGTGTTTTGGCATTCTCAGACTGTGGGAAACAAGAATATGTGTTTCTTTTGCAAATCGGATCACTCTTCAAAAAGTTACATATACTGGCTTTATCTCCTCATGGAAAGTTCGTAGTTGAAAATTGAAGGTGTTTTGGCATTCTCAGACTGTGGGAAACAAGAATATGTGTTCCTTTTGCAAATAGGATCACTCTTCAAAAAGTTACATATACTGGCTTTATCTCCTCATGGAAAGTTCGTAGTTGAAAATTGAAGGTGTTTTGGCATTCTCAGACTGTGGGAAACAAGAATATGTGTTTCTTTTGCAAATCGGATCACTCTTCAAAAAGTTACATATACTGGCTTTATCTCCTCATGGAAAGTACGTAGTTGAAAATTGAAGGTGTTTTGGCATTCTCAGACTGTGGGAAACAAGAATATGTGTTCCTTTTGCAAATAGGATCACTCTTCAAAAAGTTACATGTACTGGCTTTATCTCCTAATGGAAAGTTCATATTTGAAAATTGAACGTGTTTTGGCATTTTTAGACTGTGGGAAACAGGAATATGTCTTTCTTTTGCAAATCGGGTCACTCTTCAAAAAGTTACATATACCGGCTTTATCTCCTCATGGAAAGTTCGTAGTTGAAAATTGAAGGTGTTTTGGCATTCTCAGACTGTGAGAAACAAGAATATGTGCTTCTTTTGCAAATCGGATCTCTCTTCAAAAAGTTACATATACTGGCTTAATCTCCTCATGGAAAGTTCATATTTGAAAATTGAATGTGTTTTGGCATTCTCAGACTGTGAGAAACAAGAATATGTGTTCCTTTTGCAAATCGAATCACTCTTCAAAAAGTTACATATACTGGCTTTATCTCCTCATGCAAAGTTCATATTTGAAAAATGAATTTGTTTTGGCATTCTCAGACTGTGAGAAACAAGAATATGTCTTCCTTTTGCAAATCCGATCACTCTTCAAAAAGCTACATATACTGGCTTTATCTCCTCATGGAAAGTTCGTAGTTGAAAATTGAAGGTGTTTTGGCATTCTCAGACTGTGGGAAACAAGAATATCTGTTTCTTTTGCAAATCGGATCACTGATCAAAAAGTTATATGTACTGGCTTTATCTCCTCATGGAAAGTTCATATTTGAAAATTGAACGTGTTTTGGCATTTTCAGACTGTGGGAAACAAGAATATGTGTTTCTTTTGCAAATCGGATCACTCTTTAAAAAGTTACATATACTGGCTTAATCTCCTCATGGAAAGTTCGTAGTTGAAAATTGAAGCTGTTTTGGCATTTTTAGACTGTGGGAAACAAGAATATGGGTTTCTTTTGCAAATCGGATCACTATTCAAAAAGTTACATATACTGGCTTAATCTCCTCATGGAAAGTTCGCAGTTGAAAATTGAAGGTGTTTTGGCATTTTCAGACTGTGGGAAAGAAGAATATGTGTTTCTTTTGCAAATCGGATCACTCTTCAAAAAGTTACATGTACTGGCTTTATCTCCTAATGGAAAGTTCATATTTGAAAATTGAACGTGTTTTGGCATTTTGAGACTGTGGGAAACAGGAATATGTCTTTCTTTTGCAAATCGGGTCACTCTTCAAAAAGTTACATATACTGGCTTTATCTCCTCATGGAAAGTTCCTAGTTGAAAATTGAAGGTGTTTTGGCATTCTCAGACTGTGGGAAACAAGAATATGTGTTTCTTTTGCAAATCGGATCACTCTTCAAAAAGTTACATATACTGGCTTTATCTCCTCATGGAAAGTTCCTAGTTGAAAATTGAAGGTGTTTTGGCATTCTCAGACTGTGGGAAACAAGAATATGTGTTCCTTTTGCAAATAGGATCACTCTTCAAAAAGTTACATATACTGGCTTTATCTCCTCATGGAAAGTTCGTAGTTGAAAATTGAAGGTGTTTTGGCATTCTCAGACTGTGGGAAACAAGAATATGTGTTTCTTTTGCAAATCGGATCACTCTTCAAAAAGTTACATATACTGGCTTTATCTCCTCATGGAAAGTACGTAGTTGAAAATTGAAGGTGTTTTGGCATTCTCAGACTGTGGGAAACAAGAATATGTGTTTCTTTTGCAAATCGGATCACTCTTCAAAAAGTTACATATACTGGCTTTATCTCCTCATGCAAAGTTCATATTTGAAAAATGAATTTGTTTTGGCATTCTCAGACTGTGGGAAACAAGAATATGTGTTTCTTTTGCAAATCGGATCACTGTGCAAAAAGTTATATATACTGGCTTTATCTCCTCATGGAAAGTTCGTAGTTGAAAATTGAAGGTGTTTTGGCATTCTCAGACTGTGGGAAACAAGAATATCTGTTTCTTTTGCAAATCGGATCGCTGTTCAAAAAGTTATATGTACTGGCTTTATCTGCTAATGGAAAGTTCATATTTGAAAATTGAACGTGTTTTGGCATTTTCAGACTGTGGGAAACAAGAATATGTGTTTCTTTTGCAAATCGGATCACTCTTTAAAAAGTTACATATACTGGCTTAATCTCCTCATGGAAAGTTCGTAGTTGAAAATTGAAGGTGTTTTGGCATTTTCAGACTGTGGGAAATAAGAATATGTGTTTCTTTTGCAAATCGGATCACTCTTCAAAAAGTTACATGTACTGGCTTTGTCTCCTAATGGAAAGTTCATATTTGAAAACTGAACGTGTTTTGGCATTTTCAGACTGTGGGAAAGAAGAATAATTGTTTCTTTTGCAAATCGGATCACTCTTCAAAAAGTTACATATACTGGCTTTATCTCCTCGTGGAAAGTTCATATTTGAAAATGGAAAATGTTTTGGCATTTTCAGACTGTGGGAAATAAGAATATGTGTTTCTTTTGCCAATCGGATCACTCTTCAAAAAGTTACATATACTGGCTTTATCTCCTCATGGAAAGTTCATATTTGAAAATTGAAGCTCTTTTGGCATTTTCAGACTGGGAAACAAGAATATGTGACTTTTGCAAATCGGATCACTCTTCAAAAAGTTACATATACTGGCTTTATCTCCTCGTGGAAAGTTCGCAGTTGAAAATTGAAGGTGTTTTGGCATTTTCAGACTGTGGGAAACAAGAATATGTGTTTCGTTTGCAAATCGGATCACTCTTCAAAAAGTTACATATACTGGCTTTATCTCCTCATGGAAAGTTCATATTTGAAAATTGAACGTGTTTTGGCATTTTTAGACTGTGGGAAACAAGAATATGTCTTTCTTTTGCAAATCGGATCACTCTTCAAAAAGTTACATATACTGGCTTTATCTCCTCATGGAAAGTTCGTAGTTGAAAATTGAAGGTGTTTTAGCATTCCCAGACTGTGGGAAACAAGAATATGTGTTCCTTTTGCAAATCCGATCACTGTGCAAAAAGTTACATGTACTGGCTTTATCTCCTCATGGAAAGTTCGTAGTTGAAAATTGAAGGTGTTTTGGCATTCTCAGACTGTGGGAAACAAGAATATGTGTTTCTTTTGCAAATCGGATCACTCTTCAAAAAGTTACATATACTGGCTATATCTCCTCATGGAAAGTTCATATTTGAAAATTGAATGTGTTTTGACATTTTCAGACTGTGGGAAACAAGAATATGTGTTCCTTTTGCAAATCCGATCACTCTTCAAAAAGTTACATGTACTGGCTTTATCTCCTCATGGAAAGTTCCTAGTTGAAAATTGAAGGTGTTTTGGCATTCTCAGACTGTGGGAAACAAGAATATGTGTTCCTTTTGCAAATCGGATCACTCTTCAAAAAGTTACATATACTGGCTTTATCTCCTCATGGAAAGTTCGTAGTTGAAAATTGAATGTGTTTTAGCATTCCCAGACTGTGGGAAACAAGAATATGTGTTCCTTTTGCAAATCCGATCACTGTGCAAAAAGTTACATATACTGGCTTTATCTCCTCATGGAAAGTTCGTAGTTGAAAATTGAAGGTGTTTTGGCATTCTCAGACTGTGGGAAACAAGAATATGTGTTTCTTTTGCAAATCGGATCACTCTTCAAAAAGTTACATATACTGGCTTTATCTCCTCATGGAAAGTTCATATTTGAAAATTGAATGTGTTTTGGCATTTTCAGACTGTGGGAAACAAGAATATGTATTTCTTTTGCAAATCGGATCACTCCTCATTTATCTCCTCATGCAAAGTTCATATTTGAAAATTGAATTTGTTTTGGCATTCTCAGACTGTGGGAAACAAGAATATGTGTTTCTTTTGCAAATCGGATCACTGTGCAAAAAGTTACATATACTGGCTTTTTCTCCTCATGGAAAGTTCGTAGTTGAAAATTGAAGGTGTTTTAGCATTCTCAGACTGTGGGAAACAAGAATATGTGTTCCTTTTGCAAATCCGATCACTGTGCAAAAAGTTACATATACTGGCTTTATCTCCTCATGGAAAGTTCGTAGTTGAAAATTGAAGGTGTTTTGGGATTGTTACACTGTGGGAAACAAGAATATGTGTTCCTTTTGCAAATCGGATCACTCTTCAAAAAGTTACATATACTGGCTTTATCTCCTCATGGAAAGTTCGTAGTTGAAAATTGAAGGTGTTTTAGCATTCCCAGACTGTGGGAAACAAGAATATGTGTTCCTTTTGCAAATCCGATCACTGTGCAAAAAGTTACATATACTGGCTTTATCTCCTCATGGAAAGTTCGTAGTTGAAAATTGAAGGTGTTTTGGCATTCTCAGACTGTGGGAAACAAGAATATGTGTTCCTTTTGCAAATCGGATCACTGTGCAAAAAGTTACATATACTGGCTTTATCTCCTCATGGAAAGTTCCTAGTTGAAAATTGAAGGTGTTTTGGCATTCTCAGACTGTGGGAAACAAGAATATGTGTTTCTTTTGCAAATCGGATCTCTCTTCAAAAAGTTACATATACTGGCTTTATCTCCTCATGGAAAGTTCGTAGTTGAAAATTGAAGGTGTTTTGGCATTCTCAGACTGTGGGAAACAAGAATATGTGTTCCTTTTGCAAATCGGATCACTCTTCAAAAAGTTACATATTCTGGCTTTATCTCCTCATGGAAAGTTCGTAGTTGAAAATTGAAGGTGTTTTAGCATTCCCAGACTGTGGGAAACAAGAATATGTGTTCCTTTTGCAAATCCGATCACTGTGCAAAAAGTTACATATACTGGCTTTATCTCCTCATGGAAAGTTCCTAGTTGAAAATTGAAGGTGTTTTGGCATTCTCAGACTGTGGGAAACAAGAATATGTGTTTCTTTTGGAAATCGGATCACTCTTCAAAAAGTTACATATACTGGCTTTATCTCCTCATGGAAAGTTCATATTTGAAAATTGAATGTGTTTTGGCATTTTCAGACTGTGGGAAACAAGAATATGTGTTCCTTTTGCAAATCCGATCACTCTTCAAAAAGTTACATGTACTGGCTTTATCTCCTCATGGAAAGTTCCTAGTTGAAAATTGAAGGTGTTTTGGCATTTTTAGACTGTGGGAAACAGGAATATGTCTTTCTTTTGCAAATCGGGTCACTCTTCAAAAAGTTACATATACCGGCTTTATCTCCTCATGGAAAGTTCGTAGTTGAAAATTGAAGGTGTTTTGGCATTCTCAGACTGTGAGAAACAAGAATATGTGCTTCTTTTGCAAATCGGATCTCTCTTCAAAAAGTTACATATACTGGCTTAATCTCCTCATGGAAAGTTCATATTTGAAAATTGAATGTGTTTTGGCATTCTCAGACTGTGAGAAACAAGAATATGTGTTCCTTTTGCAAATCGAATCACTCTTCAAAAAGTTACATATACTGGCTTTATCTCCTCATGCAAAGTTCATATTTGAAAAATGAATTTGTTTTGGCATTCTCAGACTGTGAGAAACAAGAATATGTCTTCCTTTTGCAAATCCGATCACTCTTCAAAAAGCTACATATACTGGCTTTATCTCCTCATGGAAAGTTCGTAGTTGAAAATTGAAGGTGTTTTGGCATTCTCAGACTGTGGGAAACAAGAATATCTGTTTCTTTTGCAAATCGGATCACTGATCAAAAAGTTATATGTACTGGCTTTATCTCCTCATGGAAAGTTCATATTTGAAAATTGAACGTGTTTTGGCATTTTCAGACTGTGGGAAACAAGAATATGTGTTTCTTTTGCAAATCGGATCACTCTTTAAAAAGTTACATATACTGGCTTAATCTCCTCATGGAAAGTTCGTAGTTGAAAATTGAAGCTGTTTTGGCATTTTTAGACTGTGGGAAACAAGAATATGGGTTTCTTTTGCAAATCGGATCACTATTCAAAAAGTTACATATACTGGCTTAATCTCCT
The DNA here is from genome assembly GCA_030761175.1 of Masticophis lateralis. Lineage (NCBI taxonomy): Eukaryota > Metazoa > Chordata > Lepidosauria > Squamata > Colubridae > Masticophis > Masticophis lateralis. The sequence goes on along the minus strand of JAUDYJ010000015.1, from coordinate 60,774 downwards.
CATGGAAAGTTCGCAGTTGAAAATTGAAGGTGTTTTGGCATTTTCAGACTGTGGGAAAGAAGAATATGTGTTTCTTTTGCAAATCGGATCACTCTTCCAAAAGTTACATGTCCTGGCTTTATCTCCTAATGGAAAGTTCATATTTGAAAATTGAACGTGTTTTGGCATTTTGAGACTGTGGGAAACAGGAATATGTCTTTCTTTTGCAAATCGGGTCACTCTTCAAAAAGTTACATATACTGGCTTTATCTCCTCATGGAAAGTTCCTAGTTGAAAATTGAAGGTGTTTTGGCATTCTCAGACTGTGGGAAACAAGAATATGTGTTTCTTTTGCAAATCGGATCACTCTTCAAAAAGTTACATATACTGGCTTTATCTCCTCATGGAAAGTTCGTAGTTGAAAATTGAAGGTGTTTTGGCATTCTCAGACTGTGGGAAACAAGAATATGTGTTCCTTTTGCAAATAGGATCACTCTTCAAAAAGTTACATATACTGGCTTTATCTCCTCATGGAAAGTTCGTAGTTGAAAATTGAAGGTGTTTTGGCATTCTCAGACTGTGGGAAACAAGAATATGTGTTTCTTTTGCAAATCGGATCACTCTTCAAAAAGTTACATATACTGGCTTTATCTCCTCATGGAAAGTACGTAGTTGAAAATTGAAGGTGTTTTGGCATTCTCAGACTGTGGGAAACAAGAATATGTGTTCCTTTTGCAAATAGGATCACTCTTCAAAAAGTTACATATACTGGCTTTATCTCCTCATGCAAAGTTCATATTTGAAAAATGAATTTGTTTTGGCATTCTCAGACTGTGGGAAACAAGAATATGTGTTTCTTTTGCAAATCGGATCACTGTGCAAAAAGTTATATATACTGGCTTTATCTCCTCATGGAAAGTTCGTAGTTGAAAATTGAAGGTGTTTTGGCATTCTCAGACTGTGGGAAACAAGAATATCTGTTTCTTTTGCAAATCGGATCGCTGTTCAAAAAGTTATATGTACTGGCTTTATCTGCTAATGGAAAGTTCATATTTGAAAATTGAACGTGTTTTGGCATTTTCAGACTGTGGGAAACAAGAATATGTGTTTCTTTTGCAAATCGGATCACTCTTTAAAAAGTTACATATACTGGCTTAATCTCCTCATGGAAAGTTCGTAGTTGAAAATTGAACGTGTTTTGGCATTTTCAGACTGTGGGAAACAAGAATATGTGTTTCTTTTGCAAATCGGATCACTCTTTAAAAAGTTACATATACTGGCTTAATCTCCTCATGGAAAGTTCGTAGTTGAAAATTGAAGCTGTTTTGGCATTTTTAGACTGTGGGAAACAAGAATATGGGTTTCTTTTGCAAATCGGATCACTATTCAAAAAGTTACATATACTGGCTTAATCTCCTCATGGAAAGTTCGCAGTTGAAAATTGAAGGTGTTTTGGCATTTTCAGACTGTGGGAAAGAAGAATATGTGTTTCTTTTGCAAATCGGATCACTCTTTAAAAAGTTACATATACTGGCTTAATCTCCTCATGGAAAGTTCGTAGTTGAAAATTGAAGCTGTTTTGGCATTTTCAGACTGTGGGAACCAAGAATATGTGTTTCTTTTGCAAATCGGATCACTGTTCAAAAAGTTACATATACTGGCTTAATCTCCTCATGGAAAGTTCGCAGTTGAAAATTGAAGGTGTTTTGGCATTTTCAGACTGTGGGAAATAAGAATATGTGTTTCTTTTGCAAATCGGATCACTCTTCAAAAAGTTACATGTACTGGCTTTGTCTCCTAATGGAAAGTTCATATTTGAAAACTGAACGTGTTTTGGCATTTTCAGACTGTGGGAAACAAGAATATGTCTTTCTTTTGCAAATCGGATCACTCTTCAAAAAGTTACATATACTGGCTTTATCTCCTCGTGGAAAGTTCATATTTGAAAATGGAAAATGTTTTGGCATTTTCAGACTGTGGGAAATAAGAATATGTCTTTCTTTTGCCAATCGGATCACTCTTCAAAAAGTTACATATACTGGCTTTATCTCCTCATGGAAAGTTCATATTTGAAAATTGAAGCTCTTTTGGCATTTTCAGACTGTGGGAAACAAGAATATGTGACTTTTGCAAATCGGATCACTCTTCAAAAAGTTACATATACTGGCTTTATCTCCTCGTGGAAAGTTCGCAGTTGAAAATTGAAGGTGTTTTGGCATTTTCAGACTGTGGGAAACAAGAATATGTGTTTCGTTTGCAAATCGGATCACTCTTCAAAAAGTTACATATACTGGCTTTATCTCCTCATGGAAAGTTCATATTTGAAAATTGAACGTGTTTTGGCATTTTTAGACTGTGGGAAACAAGAATATGTCTTTCTTTTGCAAATCGGATCACTCTTCAAAAAGTTACATGTACTGGCTTTATCTCCTAAAGGAAAGTTCATATTTGAAAATTAAAGTGTTTTGGCATTTTTAGACTGTGGGAAACAAGAATATGTGTTTCTTTTGCAAATCGGATCACTGTTCAAAAAGTTATATGTACTGGCTTTATCTCCTCATGGAAAGTTCATATTTGAAAATTGAACGTGTTTTGGAATTTTCAGACTGTGGGAAACAAGAATATGTGTTTCTTTTGCAAATCGGATCACTCTTTAAAAAGTTACATATACTGGCTTAATCTCCTCATGGAAAGTTCGTAGTTGAAAATTGAAGCTGTTTTGGCATTTTTAGACTGTGTGAAACAAGAATATGGGTTTCTTTTGCAAATCGGATCACTATTCAAAAAGTTACATATACTGGCTTAATCTCCTCATGGAAAGTTCGCAGTTGAAAATTGAAGGTGTTTTGGCATTTTCAGACTGTGGGAAACAGGAATATGTCTTTCTTTTGCAAATCGGGTCACTCTTCAAAAAGTTACATGTACTGGCTTTATCTCCTAATGGAAAGTTCATATTTGAAAATTGAACGTGTTTTGGCATTTTTAGACTGTGGGAAACAGGAATATGTCTTTCTTTTGCAAATCGGGTCACTCTTCAAAAAGTTACATATACTGGCTTTATCTCCTCATGGAAAGTTCGTAGTTGAAAATTGAAGGTGTTTTGGCATTCTCAGACTGTGGGAAACAAGAATATGTGTTCCTTTTGCAAATCGGATCACTGTGCAAAAAGTTACATATACTGGCTTTATCTCCTCATGGAAAGTTCGTAGTTGAAAATTGAAGGTGTTTTGGCATTCTCAGACTGTGAGAAACAAGAATATGTGCTTCTTTTGCAAATCGGATCTCTCTTCAAAAAGTTACATATACTGGCTTTATCTCCTCATGGAAAGTTCATATTTGAAAATTGAATGTGTTTTGGCATTCTCAGACTGTGAGAAACAAGAATATGTGTTCCTTTTGCAAATCGAATCACTCTTCAAAAAGTTACATATACTGGCTTTATCTCCTCATGCAAAGTTCATATTTGAAAAATGAATTTGTTTTGGCATTCTCAGACTGTGAGAAACAAGAATATGTCTTCCTTTTGCAAATCCGATCACTCTTCAAAAAGCTACATATACTGGCTTTATCTCCTCATGGAAAGTTCGTAGTTGAAAATTGAAGGTGTTTTGGCATTCTCAGACTGTGGGAAACAAGAATATCTGTTTCTTTTGCAAATCGGATCACTGATCAAAAAGTTATATGTACTGGCTTTATCTCCTCATGGAAAGTTCATATTTGAAAATTGAACGTGTTTTGGCATTTTCAGACTGTGGGAAACAAGAATATGTGTTTCTTTTGCAAATCGGATCACTCTTTAAAAAGTTACATATACTGGCTTAATCTCCTCATGGAAAGTTCGTAGTTGAAAATTGAAGCTGTTTTGGCATTTTTAGACTGTGGGAAACAAGAATATGGGTTTCTTTTGCAAATCGGATCACTATTCAAAAAGTTACATATACTGGCTTAATCTCCTCATGGAAAGTTCGCAGTTGAAAATTGAAGGTGTTTTGGCATTTTCAGACTGTGGGAAAGAAGAATATGTGTTTCTTTTGCAAATCGGGTCACTCTTCAAAAAGTTACATATACTGGCTTTATCTCCTCATGGAAAGTTCCTAGTTGAAAATTGAAGGTGTTTTGGCATTCTCAGACTGTGGGAAACAAGAATATGTGTTTCTTTTGCAAATCGGATCACTCTTCAAAAAGTTACATATACTGGCTTTATCTCCTCATGGAAAGTTCGTAGTTGAAAATTGAAGGTGTTTTGGCATTCTCAGACTGTGGGAAACAAGAATATGTGTTCCTTTTGCAAATAGGATCACTCTTCAAAAAGTTACATATACTGGCTTTATCTCCTCATGGAAAGTTCGTAGTTGAAAATTGAAGGTGTTTTGGCATTCTCAGACTGTGGGAAACAAGAATATGTGTTTCTTTTGCAAATCGGATCACTCTTCAAAAAGTTACATATACTGGCTTTATCTCCTCATGGAAAGTACGTAGTTGAAAATTGAAGGTGTTTTGGCATTCTCAGACTGTGGGAAACAAGAATATGTGTTCCTTTTGCAAATAGGATCACTCTTCAAAAAGTTACATATACTGGCTTTATCTCCTCATGCAAAGTTCATATTTGAAAAATGAATTTGTTTTGGCATTCTCAGACTGTGGGAAACAAGAATATGTGTTTCTTTTGCAAATCGGATCACTGTGCAAAAAGTTATATATACTGGCTTTATCTCCTCATGGAAAGTTCGTAGTTGAAAATTGAAGGTGTTTTGGCATTCTCAGACTGTGGGAAACAAGAATATCTGTTTCTTTTGCAAATCGGATCGCTGTTCAAAAAGTTATATGTACTGGCTTTATCTGCTAATGGAAAGTTCATATTTGAAAATTGAACGTGTTTTGGCATTTTCAGACTGTGGGAAACAAGAATATGTGTTTCTTTTGCAAATCGGATCACTCTTTAAAAAGTTACATATACTGGCTTAATCTCCTCATGGAAAGTTCGTAGTTGAAAATTGAACGTGTTTTGGCATTTTCAGACTGTGGGAAACAAGAATATGTGTTTCTTTTGCAAATCGGATCACTCTTTAAAAAGTTACATATACTGGCTTAATCTCCTCATGGAAAGTTCGTAGTTGAAAATTGAAGCTGTTTTGGCATTTTTAGACTGTGGGAAACAAGAATATGGGTTTCTTTTGCAAATCGGATCACTATTCAAAAAGTTACATATACTGGCTTAATCTCCTCATGGAAAGTTCGCAGTTGAAAATTGAAGGTGTTTTGGCATTTTCAGACTGTGGGAAAGAAGAATATGTGTTTCTTTTGCAAATCGGATCACTCTTTAAAAAGTTACATATACTGGCTTAATCTCCTCATGGAAAGTTCGTAGTTGAAAATTGAAGCTGTTTTGGCATTTTCAGACTGTGGGAACCAAGAATATGTGTTTCTTTTGCAAATCGGATCACTGTTCAAAAAGTTACATATACTGGCTTAATCTCCTCATGGAAAGTTCGCAGTTGAAAATTGAAGGTGTTTTGGCATTTTCAGACTGTGGGAAATAAGAATATGTGTTTCTTTTGCAAATCGGATCACTCTTCAAAAAGTTACATGTACTGGCTTTGTCTCCTAATGGAAAGTTCATATTTGAAAACTGAACGTGTTTTGGCATTTTCAGACTGTGGGAAACAAGAATATGTCTTTCTTTTGCAAATCGGATCACTCTTCAAAAAGTTACATATACTGGCTTTATCTCCTCGTGGAAAGTTCATATTTGAAAATGGAAAATGTTTTGGCATTTTCAGACTGTGGGAAATAAGAATATGTCTTTCTTTTGCCAATCGGATCACTCTTCAAAAAGTTACATATACTGGCTTTATCTCCTCATGGAAAGTTCATATTTGAAAATTGAAGCTCTTTTGGCATTTTCAGACTGTGGGAAACAAGAATATGTGACTTTTGCAAATCGGATCACTCTTCAAAAAGTTACATATACTGGCTTTATCTCCTCGTGGAAAGTTCGCAGTTGAAAATTGAAGGTGTTTTGGCATTTTCAGACTGTGGGAAACAAGAATATGTGTTTCGTTTGCAAATCGGATCACTCTTCAAAAAGTTACATATACTGGCTTTATCTCCTCATGGAAAGTTCATATTTGAAAATTGAACGTGTTTTGGCATTTTTAGACTGTGGGAAACAAGAATATGTCTTTCTTTTGCAAATCGGATCACTCTTCAAAAAGTTACATGTACTGGCTTTATCTCCTAAAGGAAAGTTCATATTTGAAAATTAAAGTGTTTTGGCATTTTTAGACTGTGGGAAACAAGAATATGTGTTTCTTTTGCAAATCGGATCACTGTTCAAAAAGTTATATGTACTGGCTTTATCTCCTCATGGAAAGTTCATATTTGAAAATTGAACGTGTTTTGGAATTTTCAGACTGTGGGAAACAAGAATATGTGTTTCTTTTGCAAATCGGATCACTCTTTAAAAAGTTACATATACTGGCTTAATCTCCTCATGGAAAGTTCGTAGTTGAAAATTGAAGCTGTTTTGGCATTTTTAGACTGTGTGAAACAAGAATATGGGTTTCTTTTGCAAATCGGATCACTATTCAAAAAGTTACATATACTGGCTTAATCTCCTCATGGAAAGTTCGCAGTTGAAAATTGAAGGTGTTTTGGCATTTTCAGACTGTGGGAAACAGGAATATGTCTTTCTTTTGCAAATCGGGTCACTCTTCAAAAAGTTACATGTACTGGCTTTATCTCCTAATGGAAAGTTCATATTTGAAAATTGAACGTGTTTTGGCATTTTTAGACTGTGGGAAACAGGAATATGTCTTTCTTTTGCAAATCGGGTCACTCTTCAAAAAGTTACATATACTGGCTTTATCTCCTCATGGAAAGTTCGTAGTTGAAAATTGAAGGTGTTTTGGCATTCTCAGACTGTGGGAAACAAGAATATGTGTTCCTTTTGCAAATCGGATCACTGTGCAAAAAGTTACATATACTGGCTTTATCTCCTCATGGAAAGTTCGTAGTTGAAAATTGAAGGTGTTTTGGCATTCTCAGACTGTGAGAAACAAGAATATGTGCTTCTTTTGCAAATCGGATCTCTCTTCAAAAAGTTACATATACTGGCTTTATCTCCTCATGGAAAGTTCATATTTGAAAATTGAATGTGTTTTGGCATTCTCAGACTGTGAGAAACAAGAATATGTGTTCCTTTTGCAAATCGAATCACTCTTCAAAAAGTTACATATACTGGCTTTATCTCCTCATGCAAAGTTCATATTTGAAAAATGAATTTGTTTTGGCATTCTCAGACTGTGAGAAACAAGAATATGTCTTCCTTTTGCAAATCCGATCACTCTTCAAAAAGCTACATATACTGGCTTTATCTCCTCATGGAAAGTTCGTAGTTGAAAATTGAAGGTGTTTTGGCATTCTCAGACTGTGGGAAACAAGAATATCTGTTTCTTTTGCAAATCGGATCACTGATCAAAAAGTTATATGTACTGGCTTTATCTCCTCATGGAAAGTTCATATTTGAAAATTGAACGTGTTTTGGCATTTTCAGACTGTGGGAAACAAGAATATGTGTTTCTTTTGCAAATCGGATCACTCTTTAAAAAGTTACATATACTGGCTTAATCTCCTCATGGAAAGTTCGTAGTTGAAAATTGAAGCTGTTTTGGCATTTTTAGACTGTGGGAAACAAGAATATGGGTTTCTTTTGCAAATCGGATCACTATTCAAAAAGTTACATATACTGGCTTAATCTCCTCATGGAAAGTTCGCAGTTGAAAATTGAAGGTGTTTTGGCATTTTCAGACTGTGGGAAAGAAGAATATGTGTTTCTTTTGCAAATCGGGTCACTCTTCAAAAAGTTACATATACTGGCTTTATCTCCTCATGGAAAGTTCCTAGTTGAAAATTGAAGGTGTTTTGGCATTCTCAGACTGTGGGAAACAAGAATATGTGTTTCTTTTGCAAATCGGATCACTCTTCAAAAAGTTACATATACTGGCTTTATCTCCTCATTTAAAGTTCGTAGTTGAAAATTGAAGGTGTTTTGGCATTCTCAGACTGTGGGAAACAAGAATATGTGTTCCTTTTGCAAATAGGATCACTCTTCAAAAAGTTACATATACTGGCTTTATCTCCTCATGGAAAGTACGTAGTTGAAAATTGAAGGTGTTTTGGCATTCTCAGACTGTGGGAAACAAGAATATGTGTTCCTTTTGCAAATAGGATCACTCTTCAAAAAGTTACATGTACTGGCTTTATCTCCTAATGGAAAGTTCATATTTGAAAATTGAACGTGTTTTGGCATTTTTAGACTGTGGGAAACAGGAATATGTCTTTCTTTTGCAAATCGGGTCACTCTTCAAAAAGTTACATATACTGGCTTTATCTCCTCATGGAAAGTTCGTAGTTGAAAATTGAAGGTGTTTTGGCATTCTCAGACTGTGGGAAACAAGAATATGTGTTCCTTTTGCAAATCGGATCACTGTGCAAAAAGTTACATATACTGGCTTTATCTCCTCATGGAAAGTTCGTAGTTGAAAATTGAAGGTGTTTTGGCATTCTCAGACTGTGAGAAACAAGAATATGTGCTTCTTTTGCAAATCGGATCTCTCTTCAAAAAGTTACATATACTGGCTTTATCTCCTCATGGAAAGTTCATATTTGAAAATTGAATGTGTTTTGGCATTCTCAGACTGTGAGAAACAAGAATATGTGTTCCTTTTGCAAATCGAATCACTCTTCAAAAAGTTACATATACTGGCTTTATCTCCTCATGCAAAGTTCATATTTGAAAAATGAATTTGTTTTGGCATTCTCAGACTGTGAGAAACAAGAATATGTCTTCCTTTTGCAAATCCGATCACTCTTCAAAAAGCTACATATACTGGCTTTATCTCCTCATGGAAAGTTCCTAGTTGAAAATTGAAGGTGTTTTGGCATTCTCAGACTGTGGGAAACAAGAATATGTGTTTCTTTTGCAAATCGGATCACTCTTCAAAAAGTTACATATACTGGCTTTATCTCCTCATGGAAAGTTCGTAGTTGAAAATTGAAGGTGTTTTGGCATTCTCAGACTGTGGGAAACAAGAATATGTGTTTCTTTTGCAAATCGGATCACTCTTCAAAAAGTTACATATACTGGCTTAATCTCCTCATGGAAAGTTCGTAGTTGAAAATTGAAGCTGTTTTGGCATTTTTAGACTGTGGGAAACAAGAATATGGGTTTCTTTTGCAAATCGGATCACTATTCAAAAAGTTACATATACTGGCTTAATCTCCTCATGGAAAGTTCGCAGTTGAAAATTGAAGGTGTTTTGGCATTTTCAGACTGTGGGAAAGAAGAATATGTGTTTCTTTTGCAAATCGGATCACTCTTCAAAAAGTTACATGTACTGGCTTTATCTCCTAATGGAAAGTTCATATTTGAAAATTGAACGTGTTTTGGCATTTTGAGACTGTGGGAAACAGGAATATGTCTTTCTTTTGCAAATCGGGTCACTCTTCAAAAAGTTACATATACTGGCTTTATCTCCTCATGGAAAGTTCCTAGTTGAAAATTGAAGGTGTTTTGGCATTCTCAGACTGTGGGAAACAAGAATATGTGTTTCTTTTGCAAATCGGATCACTCTTCAAAAAGTTACATATACTGGCTTTATCTCCTCATGGAAAGTTCGTAGTTGAAAATTGAAGGTGTTTTGGCATTCTCAGACTGTGGGAAACAAGAATATGTGTTCCTTTTGCAAATAGGATCACTCTTCAAAAAGTTACATATACTGGCTTTATCTCCTCATGGAAAGTTCGTAGTTGAAAATTGAAGGTGTTTTGGCATTCTCAGACTGTGGGAAACAAGAATATGTGTTTCTTTTGCAAATCGGATCACTCTTCAAAAAGTTACATATACTGGCTTTATCTCCTCATGGAAAGTACGTAGTTGAAAATTGAAGGTGTTTTGGCATTCTCAGACTGTGGGAAACAAGAATATGTGTTCCTTTTGCAAATAGGATCACTCTTCAAAAAGTTACATATACTGGCTTTATCTCCTCATGCAAAGTTCATATTTGAAAAATGAATTTGTTTTGGCATTCTCAGACTGTGGGAAACAAGAATATGTGTTTCTTTTGCAAATCGGATCACTGTGCAAAAAGTTATATATACTGGCTTTATCTCCTCATGGAAAGTTCGTAGTTGAAAATTGAAGGTGTTTTGGCATTCTCAGACTGTGGGAAACAAGAATATCTGTTTCTTTTGCAAATCGGATCGCTGTTCAAAAAGTTATATGTACTGGCTTTATCTGCTAATGGAAAGTTCATATTTGAAAATTGAACGTGTTTTGGCATTTTCAGACTGTGGGAAACAAGAATATGTGTTTCTTTTGCAAATCGGATCACTCTTTAAAAAGTTACATATACTGGCTTAATCTCCTCATGGAAAGTTCGTAGTTGAAAATTGAACGTGTTTTGGCATTTTCAGACTGTGGGAAACAAGAATATGTGTTTCTTTTGCAAATCGGATCACTCTTTAAAAAGTTACATATACTGGCTTAATCTCCTCATGGAAAGTTCGTAGTTGAAAATTGAAGCTGTTTTGGCATTTTTAGACTGTGGGAAACAAGAATATGGGTTTCTTTTGCAAATCGGATCACTATTCAAAAAGTTACATATACTGGCTTAATCTCCTCATGGAAAGTTCGCAGTTGAAAATTGAAGGTGTTTTGGCATTTTCAGACTGTGGGAAAGAAGAATATGTGTTTCTTTTGCAAATCGGATCACTCTTTAAAAAGTTACATATACTGGCTTAATCTCCTCATGGAAAGTTCGTAGTTGAAAATTGAAGCTGTTTTGGCATTTTCAGACTGTGGGAACCAAGAATATGTGTTTCTTTTGCAAATCGGGTCACTCTTCAAAAAGTTACATATACTGGCTTTATCTCCTCATGGAAAGTTCGTAGTTGAAAATTGAAGGTGTTTTGGCATTCTCAGACTGTGGGAAACAAGAATATGTGTTCCTTTTGCAAATCGGATCACTGTGCAAAAAGTTACATATACTGGCTTTATCTCCTCATGGAAAGTTCGTAGTTGAAAATTGAAGGTGTTTTGGCATTCTCAGACTGTGAGAAACAAGAATATGTGCTTCTTTTGCAAATCGGATCTCTCTTCAAAAAGTTACATATACTGGCTTTATCTCCTCATGGAAAGTTCATATTTGAAAATTGAATGTGTTTTGGCATTCTCAGACTGTGAGAAACAAGAATATGTGTTCCTTTTGCAAATCGAATCACTCTTCAAAAAGTTACATATACTGGCTTTATCTCCTCATGCAAAGTTCATATTTGAAAAATGAATTTGTTTTGTCATTCTCAGACTGTGAGAAACAAGAATATGTCTTCCTTTTGCAAATCCGATCACTCTTCAAAAAGCTACATATACTGGCTTTATCTCCTCATGGAAAGTTCGTAGTTGAAAATTGAAGGTGTTTTGGCATTCTCAGACTGTGGGAAACAAGAATATCTGTTTCTTTTGCAAATCGGATCACTGATCAAAAAGTTACATGTACTGGCTTTATCTCCTAAAGGAAAGTTCATATTTGAAAATTAAAGTGTTTTGGCATTTTTAGACTGTGGGAAACAAGAATATGTGTTTCTTTTGCAAATCGGATCACTGTTCAAAAAGTTATATGTACTGGCTTTATCTCCTCATGGAAAGTTCATATTTGAAAATTGAACGTGTTTTGGCATTTTCAGACTGTGGGAAACAAGAATATGTGTTTCTTTTGCAAATCGGATCACTCTTTAAAAAGTTACATATACTGGCTTAATCTCCTCATGGAAAGTTCGTAGTTGAAAATTGAAGCTGTTTTGGCATTTTTAGACTGTGGGAAACAAGAATATGGGTTTCTTTTGCAAATCGGATCACTATTCAAAAAGTTACATATACTGGCTTAATCTCCTCATGGAAAGTTCGCAGTTGAAAATTGAAGGTGTTTTGGCATTTTCAGACTGTGGGAAAGAAGAATATGTGTTTCTTTTGCAAATCGGATCACTCTTCAAAAAGTTACATGTACTGGCTTTATCTCCTAATGGAAAGTTCATATTTGAAAATTGAACGTGTTTTGGCATTTTTAGACTGTGGGAAACAGGAATATGTCTTTCTTTTGCAAATCGGGTCACTCTTCAAAAAGTTACATATACTGGCTTTATCTCCTCATGGAAAGTTCGTAGTTGAAAATTGAAGGTGTTTTGGCATTCTCAGACTGTGGGAAACAAGAATATGTGTTCCTTTTGCAAATCGGATCACTGTGCAAAAAGTTACATATACTGGCTTTATCTCCTCATGGAAAGTTCGTAGTTGAAAATTGAAGGTGTTTTGGCATTCTCAGACTGTGAGAAACAAGAATATGTGCTTCTTTTGCAAATCGGATCTCTCTTCAAAAAGTTACATATACTGGCTTTATCTCCTCATGGAAAGTTCATATTTGAAAATTGAATGTGTTTTGGCATTCTCAGACTGTGAGAAACAAGAATATGTGTTCCTTTTGCAAATCGAATCACTCTTCAAAAAGTTACATATACTGGCTTTATCTCCTCATGCAAAGTTCATATTTGAAAAATGAATTTGTTTTGGCATTCTCAGACTGTGAGAAACAAGAATATGTCTTCCTTTTGCAAATCCGATCACTCTTCAAAAAGCTACATATACTGGCTTTATCTCCTCATGGAAAGTTCGTAGTTGAAAATTGAAGGTGTTTTGGCATTCTCAGACTGTGGGAAACAAGAATATCTGTTTCTTTTGCAAATCGGATCACTGATCAAAAAGTTATATGTACTGGCTTTATCTCCTCATGGAAAGTTCATATTTGAAAATTGAACGTGTTTTGGCATTTTCAGACTGTGGGAAACAAGAATATGTGTTTCTTTTGCAAATCGGATCACTCTTTAAAAAGTTACATATACTGGCTTAATCTCCTCATGGAAAGTTCGTAGTTGAAAATTGAAGCTGTTTTGGCATTTTTAGACTGTGGGAAACAAGAATATGGGTTTCTTTTGCAAATCGGATCACTATTCAAAAAGTTACATATACTGGCTTAATCTCCTCATGGAAAGTTCGCAGTTGAAAATTGAAGGTGTTTTGGCATTTTCAGACTGTGGGAAAGAAGAATATGTGTTTCTTTTGCAAATCGGATCACTCTTCAAAAAGTTACATGTACTGGCTTTATCTCCTAATGGAAAGTTCATATTTGAAAATTGAACGTGTTTTGGCATTTTGAGACTGTTGGAAACAGGAATATGTCTTTCTTTTGCAAATCGGGTCACTCTTCAAAAAGTTACATATACTGGCTTTATCTCCTCATGGAAAGTTCCTAGTTGAAAATTGAAGGTGTTTTGGCATTCTCAGACTGTGGGAAACAAGAATATGTGTTTCTTTTGCAAATCGGATCACTCTTCAAAAAGTTACATATACTGGCTTTATCTCCTCATGGAAAGTTCGTAGTTGAAAATTGAAGGTGTTTTGGCATTCTCAGACTGTGGGAAACAAGAATATGTGTTCCTTTTGCAAATAGGATCACTCTTCAAAAAGTTACATATACTGGCTTTATCTCCTCATGGAAAGTTCGTAGTTGAAAATTGAAGGTGTTTTGGCATTCTCAGACTGTGGGAAACAAGAATATGTGTTTCTTTTGCAAATCGGATCACTCTTCAAAAAGTTACATATACTGGCTTTATCTCCTCATGGAAAGTACGTAGTTGAAAATTGAACGTGTTTTGGCATTTTCAGACTGTGGGAAACAAGAATATGTGATTCTTTTGCAAATCGGATCACTCTTTAAAAAGTTACATATACTGGCTTTATCTCCTCGTGGAAAGTTCGCAGTTGAAAATTGAAGGTGTTTTGGCATTTTCAGACTGTGGGAAACAAGAATATGTGATTCTTTTGCAAATCGGATCACTCTTTAAAAAGTTACATATACTGGCTTTATCTCCGCGTGGAAAGTTCGCAGTTGAAAATTGAAGGTGTTTTGGCATTTTCAGACTGTGGGAAACAAGAATATGTGTTTCTTTTGCAAATCGGATCACTCTTCAAAAAGTTACATATACTGGCTTTATCTCCTCGTGGAAAGTTCATATTTGAAAATGGAAAATGTTTTGGCATTTTCAGACTGTGGGAAATAAGAATATGTCTTTCTTTTGCCAATCGGATCACTCTTCAAAAAGTTACATATACTGGCTTTATCTCCTCATGGAAAGTTCATATTTGAAAATTGAAGCTCTTTTGGCATTTTCAGACTGGGAAACAAGAATATGTGACTTTTGCAAATCGGATCACTCTTCAAAAAGTTACATATACTGGCTTTATCTCCTCGTGGAAAGTTCGCAGTTGAAAATTGAAGGTGTTTTGGCATTTTCAGACTGTGGGAAACAAGAATATGTGTTTCGTTTGCAAATCGGATCACTCTTCAAAAAGTTACATATACTGGCTTTATCTCCTCATGGAAAGTTCATATTTGAAAATTGAACGTGTTTTGGCATTTTTAGACTGTGGGAAACAAGAATATGTCTTTCTTTTGCAAATCGGATCACTCTTCAAAAAGTTACATGTACTGGCTTTATCTCCTAAAGGAAAGTTCATATTTGAAAATTAAAGTGTTTTGGCATTTTTAGACTGTGGGAAACAAGAATATGTGTTTCTTTTGCAAATCGGATCTGTTCAAAAAGTTATATGTACTGGCTTTATCTCCTCATGGAAAGTTCATATTTGAAAATTGAACGTGTTTTGGCATTTTCAGACTGTGGGAAACAAGAATATGTGTTTCTTTTGCAAATCGGATCACTCTTTAAAAAGTTACATATACTGGCTTAATCTCCTCATGGAAAGTTCGTAGTTGAAAATTGAAGCTGTTTTGGCATTTTTAGACTGTGGGAAACAAGAATATGGGTTTCTTTTGCAAATCGGATCACTATTCAAAAAGTTACATATACTGGCTTAATCTCCTCATGGAAAGTTCGCAGTTGAAAATTGAAGGTGTTTTGGCATTTTCAGACTGTGGGAAACAAGAATATGTGATTCTTTTGCAAATCGGATCACTCTTTAAAAAGTTACATATACTGGCTTTATCTCCTCGTGGAAAGTTCGCAGTTGAAAATTGAAGGTGTTTTGGCATTTTCAGACTGTGGGAAACAAGAATATGTGTTTCTTCTGCAAATCGGATCACTCTTCAAAAAGTTACATGTACTGGCTTTATCTCCTCGTGGAAAGTTCATATTTGAAAATTGAACGTGTTTTGGCATTTTCAGACTGTGGGAAACAAGAATATGTCTTTCTTTTGCAAATCGGATCGCTGTTCAAAAAGTTATATGTACTGGCTTTATCTGCTAATGGAAAGTTCATATTTGAAAATTGAACGTGTTTTGGCATTTTCAGACTGTGGGAAACAAGAATATGTGTTTCTTTTGCAAATCGGATCACTCTTTAAAAAGTTACATATACTGGCTTAATCTCCTCATGGAAAGTTCGTAGTTGAAAATTGAAGCTGTTTTGGCATTTTCAGACTGTGGGAACCAAGAATATGTGTTTCTTTTGCAAATCGGATCACTGTTCAAAAAGTTACATATACTGGCTTAATCTCCTCATGGAAAGTTCGCAGTTGAAAATTGAAGGTGTTTTGGCATTTTCAGACTGTGGGAAATAAGAATATGTGTTTCTTTTGCAAATCGGATCACTCTTCAAAAAGTTACATGTACTGGCTTTGTCTCCTAATGGAAAGTTCATATTTGAAAACTGAACGTGTTTTGGCATTTTCAGACTGTGGGAAACAAGAATATGTCTTTCTTTTGCAAATCGGATCACTCTTCAAAAAGTTACATATACTGGCTTTATCTCCTCGTGGAAAGTTCATATTTGAAAATGGAAAATGTTTTGGCATTTTCAGACTGTGGGAAATAAGAATATGTCTTTCTTTTGCCAATCGGATCACTCTTCAAAAAGTTACATATACTGGCTTTATCTCCTCATGGAAAGTTCATATTTGAAAATTGAAGCTCTTTTGGCATTTTCAGACTGTGGGAAACAAGAATATGTGACTTTTGCAAATCGGATCACTCTTCAAAAAGTTACATATACTGGCTTTATCTCCTCGTGGAAAGTTCGCAGTTGAAAATTGAAGGTGTTTTGGCATTTTCAGACTGTGGGAAACAAGAATATGTGATTCTTTTGCAAATCGGATCACTCTTTAAAAAGTTACATATACTGGCTTTATCTCCGCGTGGAAAGTTCGCAGTTGAAAATTGAAGGTGTTTTGGCATTTTCAGACTGTGGGAAACAAGAATATGTGTTTCTTCTGCAAATCGGATCACTCTTCAAAAAGTTACATGTACTGGCTTTATCTCCTCGTGGAAAGTTCATATTTGAAAATTGAACGTGTTTTGGCATTTTCAGACTGTGGGAAACAAGAATATGTCTTTCTTTTGCAAATCGGATCGCTGTTCAAAAAGTTATATGTACTGGCTTTATCTGCTAATGGAAAGTTCATATTTGAAAATTGAACGTGTTTTGGCATTTTCAGACTGTGGGAAACAAGAATATGTGTTTCTTTTGCAAATCGGATCACTCTTCAAAAAGTTACATATACTGGCTTTATCTCCTCATGGAAAGTACGTAGTTGAAAATTGAACGTGTTTTGGCATTTTCAGACTGTGGGAAACAAGAATATGTGATTCTTTTGCAAATCGGATCACTCTTTAAAAAGTTACATATACTGGCTTTATCTCCTCGTGGAAAGTTCGCAGTTGAAAATTGAAGGTGTTTTGGCATTTTCAGACTGTGGGAAACAAGAATATGTGATTCTTTTGCAAATCGGATCACTCTTTAAAAAGTTACATATACTGGCTTTATCTCCGCGTGGAAAGTTCGCAGTTGAAAATTGAAGGTGTTTTGGCATTTTCAGACTGTGGGAAACAAGAATATGTGTTTCTTTTGCAAATCGGATCACTCTTCAAAAAGTTACATATACTGGCTTTATCTCCTCGTGGAAAGTTCATATTTGAAAATGGAAAATGTTTTGGCATTTTCAGACTGTGGGAAATAAGAATATGTCTTTCTTTTGCCAATCGGATCACTCTTCAAAAAGTTACATATACTGGCTTTATCTCCTCATGGAAAGTTCATATTTGAAAATTGAAGCTCTTTTGGCATTTTCAGACTGGGAAACAAGAATATGTGACTTTTGCAAATCGGATCACTCTTCAAAAAGTTACATATACTGGCTTTATCTCCTCGTGGAAAGTTCGCAGTTGAAAATTGAAGGTGTTTTGGCATTTTCAGACTGTGGGAAACAAGAATATGTGTTTCGTTTGCAAATCGGATCACTCTTCAAAAAGTTACATATACTGGCTTTATCTCCTCATGGAAAGTTCATATTTGAAAATTGAACGTGTTTTGGCATTTTTAGACTGTGGGAAACAAGAATATGTCTTTCTTTTGCAAATCGGATCACTCTTCAAAAAGTTACATGTACTGGCTTTATCTCCTAAAGGAAAGTTCATATTTGAAAATTAAAGTGTTTTGGCATTTTTAGACTGTGGGAAACAAGAATATGTGTTTCTTTTGCAAATCGGATCTGTTCAAAAAGTTATATGTACTGGCTTTATCTCCTCATGGAAAGTTCATATTTGAAAATTGAACGTGTTTTGGCATTTTCAGACTGTGGGAAACAAGAATATGTGTTTCTTTTGCAAATCGGATCACTCTTTAAAAAGTTACATATACTGGCTTAATCTCCTCATGGAAAGTTCGTAGTTGAAAATTGAAGCTGTTTTGGCATTTTTAGACTGTGGGAAACAAGAATATGGGTTTCTTTTGCAAATCGGATCACTATTCAAAAAGTTACATATACTGGCTTAATCTCCTCATGGAAAGTTCGCAGTTGAAAATTGAAGGTGTTTTGGCATTTTCAGACTGTGGGAAACAAGAATATGTGATTCTTTTGCAAATCGGATCACTCTTTAAAAAGTTACATATACTGGCTTTATCTCCTCGTGGAAAGTTCGCAGTTGAAAATTGAAGGTGTTTTGGCATTTTCAGACTGTGGGAAACAAGAATATGTGTTTCTTCTGCAAATCGGATCACTCTTCAAAAAGTTACATGTACTGGCTTTATCTCCTCGTGGAAAGTTCATATTTGAAAATTGAACGTGTTTTGGCATTTTCAGACTGTGGGAAACAAGAATATGTCTTTCTTTTGCAAATCGGATCGCTGTTCAAAAAGTTATATGTACTGGCTTTATCTGCTAATGGAAAGTTCATATTTGAAAATTGAACGTGTTTTGGCATTTTCAGACTGTGGGAAACAAGAATATGTGTTTCTTTTGCAAATCGGATCACTCTTTAAAAAGTTACATATACTGGCTTAATCTCCTCATGGAAAGTTCGTAGTTGAAAATTGAAGCTGTTTTGGCATTTTCAGACTGTGGGAACCAAGAATATGTGTTTCTTTTGCAAATCGGATCACTGTTCAAAAAGTTACATATACTGGCTTAATCTCCTCATGGAAAGTTCGCAGTTGAAAATTGAAGGTGTTTTGGCATTTTCAGACTGTGGGAAATAAGAATATGTGTTTCTTTTGCAAATCGGATCACTCTTCAAAAAGTTACATGTACTGGCTTTGTCTCCTAATGGAAAGTTCATATTTGAAAACTGAACGTGTTTTGGCATTTTCAGACTGTGGGAAACAAGAATATGTCTTTCTTTTGCAAATCGGATCACTCTTCAAAAAGTTACATATACTGGCTTTATCTCCTCGTGGAAAGTTCATATTTGAAAATGGAAAATGTTTTGGCATTTTCAGACTGTGGGAAATAAGAATATGTCTTTCTTTTGCCAATCGGATCACTCTTCAAAAAGTTACATATACTGGCTTTATCTCCTCATGGAAAGTTCATATTTGAAAATTGAAGCTCTTTTGGCATTTTCAGACTGTGGGAAACAAGAATATGTGACTTTTGCAAATCGGATCACTCTTCAAAAAGTTACATATACTGGCTTTATCTCCTCGTGGAAAGTTCGCAGTTGAAAATTGAAGGTGTTTTGGCATTTTCAGACTGTGGGAAACAAGAATATGTGATTCTTTTGCAAATCGGATCACTCTTTAAAAAGTTACATATACTGGCTTTATCTCCGCGTGGAAAGTTCGCAGTTGAAAATTGAAGGTGTTTTGGCATTTTCAGACTGTGGGAAACAAGAATATGTGTTTCTTCTGCAAATCGGATCACTCTTCAAAAAGTTACATGTACTGGCTTTATCTCCTCGTGGAAAGTTCATATTTGAAAATTGAACGTGTTTTGGCATTTTCAGACTGTGGGAAACAAGAATATGTCTTTCTTTTGCAAATCGGATCGCTGTTCAAAAAGTTATATGTACTGGCTTTATCTGCTAATGGAAAGTTCATATTTGAAAATTGAACGTGTTTTGGCATTTTCAGACTGTGGGAAACAAGAATATGTGTTTCTTTTGCAAATCGGATCACTTTAAAAAGTTACATATACTGGCTTAATCTCCTCATGGAAAGTTCGTAGTTGAAAATTGAAGGTGTTTTGGCATTTTCAGACTGTGGGAAATAAGAATATGTGTTTCTTTTGCAAATCGGATCACTCTTCAAAAAGTTACATGTACTGGCTTTGTCTCCTAATGGAAAGTTCATATTTGAAAACTGAACGTGTTTTGGCATTTTCAGACTGTGGGAAACAAGAATATGTCTTTCTTTTGCAAATCGGATCACTCTTCAAAAAGTTACATATACTGGCTTTATCTCCTCGTGGAAAGTTCATATTTGAAAATGGAAAATGTTTTGGCATTTTCAGACTGTGGGAAATAAGAATATGTCTTTCTTTTGCCAATCGGATCACTCTTCAAAAAGTTACATATACTGGCTTTATCTCATGGAAAGTTCATATTTGAAAATTGAAGCTCTTTTGGCATTTTCAGACTGGGAAACAAGAATATGTGACTTTTGCAAATCGGATCACTCTTCAAAAAGTTACATATACTGGCTTTATCTCCTCGTGGAAAGTTCGCAGTTGAAAATTGAAGGTGTTTTGGCATTTTCAGACTGTGGGAAACAAGAATATGTGTTTCGTTTGCAAATCGGATCACTCTTCAAAAAGTTACATATACTGGCTTTATCTCCTCATGGAAAGTTCATATTTGAAAATTGAACGTGTTTTGGCATTTTTAGACTGTGGGAAACAAGAATATGTCTTTCTTTTGCAAATCGGATCACTCTTCAAAAAGTTACATGTACTGGCTTTATCTCCTAAAGGAAAGTTCATATTTGAAAATTAAAGTGTTTTGGCATTTTTAGACTGTGGGAAACAAGAATATGTGTTTCTTTTGCAAATCGGATCTGTTCAAAAAGTTATATGTACTGGCTTTATCTCCTCATGGAAAGTTCATATTTGAAAATTGAACGTGTTTTGGCATTTTCAGACTGTGGGAAACAAGAATATGTGTTTCTTTTGCAAATCGGATCACTCTTTAAAAAGTTACATATACTGGCTTAATCTCCTCATGGAAAGTTCGTAGTTGAAAATTGAAGCTGTTTTGGCATTTTTAGACTGTGGGAAACAAGAATATGGGTTTCTTTTGCAAATCGGATCACTATTCAAAAAGTTACATATACTGGCTTAATCTCCTCATGGAAAGTTCGCAGTTGAAAATTGAAGGTGTTTTGGCATTTTCAGACTGTGGGAAAGAAGAATATGTGTTTCTTTTGCAAATCGGATCACTCTTTAAAAAGTTACATATACTGGCTTAATCTCCTCATGGAAAGTTCGTAGTTGAAAATTGAAGCTGTTTTGGCATTTTCAGACTGTGGGAACCAAGAATATGTGTTTCTTTTGCAAATCGGATCACTGTTCAAAAAGTTACATATACTGGCTTAATCTCCTCATGGAAAGTTCGCAGTTGAAAATTGAAGGTGTTTTGGCATTTTCAGACTGTGGGAAATAAGAATATGTGTTTCTTTTGCAAATCGGATCACTCTTCAAAAAGTTACATGTACTGGCTTTGTCTCCTAATGGAAAGTTCATATTTGAAAACTGAACGTGTTTTGGCATTTTCAGACTGTGGGAAACAAGAATATGTCTTTCTTTTGCAAATCGGATCACTCTTCAAAAAGTTACATATACTGGCTTTATCTCCTCGTGGAAAGTTCATATTTGAAAATGGAAAATGTTTTGGCATTTTCAGACTGTGGGAAATAAGAATATGTCTTTCTTTTGCCAATCGGATCACTCTTCAAAAAGTTACATATACTGGCTTTATCTCCTCATGGAAAGTTCATATTTGAAAATTGAAGCTCTTTTGGCATTTTCAGACTGTGGGAAACAAGAATATGTGACTTTTGCAAATCGGATCACTCTTCAAAAAGTTACATATACTGGCTTTATCTCCTCGTGGAAAGTTCGCAGTTGAAAATTGAAGGTGTTTTGGCATTTTCAGAGTGTGGGAAACAAGAATATGTGTTTCGTTTGCAAATCGGATCACTCTTCAAAAAGTTACATATACTGGCTTTATCTCCTCATGGAAAGTTCATATTTGAAAATTGAACGTGTTTTGGCATTTTTAGACTGTGGGAAACAAGAATATGTCTTTCTTTTGCAAATCGGATCACTCTTCAAAAAGTTACATGTACTGGCTTTATCTCCTAAAGGAAAGTTCATATTTGAAAATTAAAGTGTTTTGGCATTTTTAGACTGTGGGAAACAAGAATATGTGTTTCTTTTGCAAATCGGATCACTGTTCAAAAAGTTATATGTACTGGCTTTATCTCCTCATGGAAAGTTCATATTTGAAAATTGAACGTGTTTTGGCATTTTCAGACTGTGGGAAACAAGAATATGTGTTTCTTTTGCAAATCGGATCACTCTTTAAAAAGTTACATATACTGGCTTAATCTCCTCATGGAAAGTTCGTAGTTGAAAATTGAAGCTGTTTTGGCATTTTTAGACTGTGGGAAACAAGAATATGGGTTTCTTTTGCAAATCGGATCACTATTCAAAAAGTTACATATACTGGCTTAATCTCCTCATGGAAAGTTCGCAGTTGAAAATTGAAGGTGTTTTGGCATTTTCAGACTGTGGGAAAGAAGAATATGTGTTTCTTTTGCAAATCGGATCACTCTTCAAAAAGTTACATGTACTGGCTTTATCTCCTAATGGAAAGTTCATATTTGAAAATTGAACGTGTTTTGGCATTTTTAGACTGTGGGAAACAGGAATATGTCTTTCTTTTGCAAATCGGGTCACTCTTCAAAAAGTTACATATACTGGCTTTATCTCCTCATGGAAAGTTCGTAGTTGAAAATTGAAGGTGTTTTGGCATTCTCAGACTGTGGGAAACAAGAATATGTGTTCCTTTTGCAAATCGGATCACTGTGCAAAAAGTTACATATACTGGCTTTATCTCCTCATGGAAAGTTCGTAGTTGAAAATTGAAGGTGTTTTGGCATTCTCAGACTGTGAGAAACAAGAATATGTGCTTCTTTTGCAAATCGGATCTCTCTTCAAAAAGTTACATATACTGGCTTTATCTCCTCATGGAAAGTTCATATTTGAAAATTGAATGTGTTTTGGCATTCTCAGACTGTGAGAAACAAGAATATGTGTTCCTTTTGCAAATCGAATCACTCTTCAAAAAGTTACATATACTGGCTTTATCTCCTCATGCAAAGTTCATATTTGAAAAATGAATTTGTTTTGTCATTCTCAGACTGTGAGAAACAAGAATATGTCTTCCTTTTGCAAATCCGATCACTCTTCAAAAAGCTACATATACTGGCTTTATCTCCTCATGGAAAGTTCGTAGTTGAAAATTGAAGGTGTTTTGGCATTCTCAGACTGTGGGAAACAAGAATATCTGTTTCTTTTGCAAATCGGATCACTGATCAAAAAGTTACATGTACTGGCTTTATCTCCTAAAGGAAAGTTCATATTTGAAAATTAAAGTGTTTTGGCATTTTTAGACTGTGGGAAACAAGAATATGTGTTTCTTTTGCAAATCGGATCACTGTTCAAAAAGTTATATGTACTGGCTTTATCTCCTCATGGAAAGTTCATATTTGAAAATTGAACGTGTTTTGGCATTTTCAGACTGTGGGAAACAAGAATATGTGTTTCTTTTGCAAATCGGATCACTCTTTAAAAAGTTACATATACTGGCTTAATCTCCTCATGGAAAGTTCGTAGTTGAAAATTGAAGCTGTTTTGGCATTTTTAGACTGTGGGAAACAAGAATATGGGTTTCTTTTGCAAATCGGATCACTATTCAAAAAGTTACATATACTGGCTTAATCTCCTCATGGAAAGTTCGCAGTTGAAAATTGAAGGTGTTTTGGCATTTTCAGACTGTGGGAAAGAAGAATATGTGTTTCTTTTGCAAATCGGATCACTCTTCAAAAAGTTACATGTACTGGCTTTATCTCCTAATGGAAAGTTCATATTTGAAAATTGAACGTGTTTTGGCATTTTTAGACTGTGGGAAACAGGAATATGTCTTTCTTTTGCAAATCGGGTCACTCTTCAAAAAGTTACATATACTGGCTTTATCTCCTCATGGAAAGTTCGTAGTTGAAAATTGAAGGTGTTTTGGCATTCTCAGACTGTGGGAAACAAGAATATGTGTTCCTTTTGCAAATCGGATCACTGTGCAAAAAGTTACATATACTGGCTTTATCTCCTCATGGAAAGTTCGTAGTTGAAAATTGAAGGTGTTTTGGCATTCTCAGACTGTGAGAAACAAGAATATGTGCTTCTTTTGCAAATCGGATCTCTCTTCAAAAAGTTACATATACTGGCTTTATCTCCTCATGGAAAGTTCATATTTGAAAATTGAATGTGTTTTGGCATTCTCAGACTGTGAGAAACAAGAATATGTGTTCCTTTTGCAAATCGAATCACTCTTCAAAAAGTTACATATACTGGCTTTATCTCCTCATGCAAAGTTCATATTTGAAAAATGAATTTGTTTTGGCATTCTCAGACTGTGAGAAACAAGAATATGTCTTCCTTTTGCAAATCCGATCACTCTTCAAAAAGCTACATATACTGGCTTTATCTCCTCATGGAAAGTTCGTAGTTGAAAATTGAAGGTGTTTTGGCATTCTCAGACTGTGGGAAACAAGAATATCTGTTTCTTTTGCAAATCGGATCACTGATCAAAAAGTTATATGTACTGGCTTTATCTCCTCATGGAAAGTTCATATTTGAAAATTGAACGTGTTTTGGCATTTTCAGACTGTGGGAAACAAGAATATGTGTTTCTTTTGCAAATCGGATCACTCTTTAAAAAGTTACATATACTGGCTTAATCTCCTCATGGAAAGTTCGTAGTTGAAAATTGAAGCTGTTTTGGCATTTTTAGACTGTGGGAAACAAGAATATGGGTTTCTTTTGCAAATCGGATCACTATTCAAAAAGTTACATATACTGGCTTAATCTCCTCATGGAAAGTTCGCAGTTGAAAATTGAAGGTGTTTTGGAATTTTCAGACTGTGGGAAAGAAGAATATGTGTTTCTTTTGCAAATCGGATCACTCTTCAAAAAGTTACATGTACTGGCTTTATCTCCTAATGGAAAGTTCATATTTGAAAATTGAACGTGTTTTGGCATTTTGAGACTGTTGGAAACAGGAATATGTCTTTCTTTTGCAAATCGGGTCACTCTTCAAAAAGTTACATATACTGGCTTTATCTCCTCATGGAAAGTTCCTAGTTGAAAATTGAAGGTGTTTTGGCATTCTCAGACTGTGGGAAACAAGAATATGTGTTTCTTTTGCAAATCGGATCACTCTTCAAAAAGTTACATATACTGGCTTTATCTCCTCATGGAAAGTTCGTAGTTGAAAATTGAAGGTGTTTTGGCATTCTCAGACTGTGGGAAACAAGAATATGTGTTCCTTTTGCAAATAGGATCACTCTTCAAAAAGTTACATATACTGGCTTTATCTCCTCATGGAAAGTTCGTAGTTGAAAATTGAAGGTGTTTTGGCATTCTCAGACTGTGGGAAACAAGAATATGTGTTTCTTTTGCAAATCGGATCACTCTTCAAAAAGTTACATATACTGGCTTTATCTCCTCATGGAAAGTACGTAGTTGAAAATTGAACGTGTTTTGGCATTTTCAGACTGTGGGAAACAAGAATATGTGATTCTTTTGCAAATCGGATCACTCTTTAAAAAGTTACATATACTGGCTTTATCTCCTCGTGGAAAGTTCGCAGTTGAAAATTGAAGGTGTTTTGGCATTTTCAGACTGTGGGAAACAAGAATATGTGATTCTTTTGCAAATCGGATCACTCTTTAAAAAGTTACATATACTGGCTTTATCTCCGCGTGGAAAGTTCGCAGTTGAAAATTGAAGGTGTTTTGGCATTTTCAGACTGTGGGAAACAAGAATATGTGTTTCTTTTGCAAATCGGATCACTCTTCAAAAAGTTACATATACTGGCTTTATCTCCTCGTGGAAAGTTCATATTTGAAAATGGAAAATGTTTTGGCATTTTCAGACTGTGGGAAATAAGAATATGTCTTTCTTTTGCCAATCGGATCACTCTTCAAAAAGTTACATATACTGGCTTTATCTCCTCATGGAAAGTTCATATTTGAAAATTGAAGCTCTTTTGGCATTTTCAGACTGGGAAACAAGAATATGTGACTTTTGCAAATCGGATCACTCTTCAAAAAGTTACATATACTGGCTTTATCTCCTCGTGGAAAGTTCGCAGTTGAAAATTGAAGGTGTTTTGGCATTTTCAGACTGTGGGAAACAAGAATATGTGTTTCGTTTGCAAATCGGATCACTCTTCAAAAAGTTACATATACTGGCTTTATCTCCTCATGGAAAGTTCATATTTGAAAATTGAACGTGTTTTGGCATTTTTAGACTGTGGGAAACAAGAATATGTCTTTCTTTTGCAAATCGGATCACTCTTCAAAAAGTTACATGTACTGGCTTTATCTCCTAAAGGAAAGTTCATATTTGAAAATTAAAGTGTTTTGGCATTTTTAGACTGTGGGAAACAAGAATATGTGTTTCTTTTGCAAATCGGATCTGTTCAAAAAGTTATATGTACTGGCTTTATCTCCTCATGGAAAGTTCATATTTGAAAATTGAACGTGTTTTGGCATTTTCAGACTGTGGGAAACAAGAATATGTGTTTCTTTTGCAAATCGGATCACTCTTTAAAAAGTTACATATACTGGCTTAATCTCCTCATGGAAAGTTCGTAGTTGAAAATTGAAGCTGTTTTGGCATTTTTAGACTGTGGGAAACAAGAATATGGGTTTCTTTTGCAAATCGGATCACTATTCAAAAAGTTACATATACTGGCTTAATCTCCTCATGGAAAGTTCGCAGTTGAACATTGAAGGTGTTTTGGCATTTTCAGACTGTGGGAAAGAAGAATATGTGTTTCTTTTGCAAATCGGATCACTCTTTAAAAAGTTACATATACTGGCTTAATCTCCTCATGGAAAGTTCGTAGTTGAAAATTGAAGCTGTTTTGGCATTTTCAGACTGTGGGAACCAAGAATATGTGTTTCTTTTGCAAATCGGATCACTGTTCAAAAAGTTACATATACTGGCTTAATCTCCTCATGGAAAGTTCGCAGTTGAAAATTGAAGGTGTTTTGGCATTTTCAGACTGTGGGAAATAAGAATATGTGTTTCTTTTGCAAATCGGATCACTCTTCAAAAAGTTACATGTACTGGCTTTGTCTCCTAATGGAAAGTTCATATTTGAAAACTGAACGTGTTTTGGCATTTTCAGACTGTGGGAAACAAGAATATGTCTTTCTTTTGCAAATCGGATCACTCTTCAAAAAGTTACATATACTGGCTTTATCTCCTCGTGGAAAGTTCATATTTGAAAATGGAAAATGTTTTGGCATTTTCAGACTGTGGGAAATAAGAATATGTCTTTCTTTTGCCAATCGGATCACTCTTCAAAAAGTTACATATACTGGCTTTATCTCCTCATGGAAAGTTCATATTTGAAAATTGAAGCTCTTTTGGCATTTTCAGACTGTGGGAAACAAGAATATGTGACTTTTGCAAATCGGATCACTCTTCAAAAAGTTACATATACTGGCTTTATCTCCTCGTGGAAAGTTCGCAGTTGAAAATTGAAGGTGTTTTGGCATTTTCAGAGTGTGGGAAACAAGAATATGTGTTTCGTTTGCAAATCGGATCACTCTTCAAAAAGTTACATATACTGGCTTTATCTCCTCATGGAAAGTTCATATTTGAAAATTGAACGTGTTTTGGCATTTTTAGACTGTGGGAAACAAGAATATGTCTTTCTTTTGCAAATCGGATCACTCTTCAAAAAGTTACATGTACTGGCTTTATCTCCTAAAGGAAAGTTCATATTTGAAAATTAAAGTGTTTTGGCATTTTTAGACTGTGGGAAACAAGAATATGTGTTTCTTTTGCAAATCGGATCACTGTTCAAAAAGTTATATGTACTGGCTTTATCTCCTCATGGAAAGTTCATATTTGAAAATTGAACGTGTTTTGGCATTTTCAGACTGTGGGAAACAAGAATATGTGTTTCTTTTGCAAATCGGATCACTCTTTAAAAAGTTACATATACTGGCTTAATCTCCTCATGGAAAGTTCGTAGTTGAAAATTGAAGCTGTTTTGGCATTTTTAGACTGTGGGAAACAAGAATATGGGTTTCTTTTGCAAATCGGATCACTATTCAAAAAGTTACATATACTGGCTTAATCTCCTCATGGAAAGTTCGCAGTTGAAAATTGAAGGTGTTTTGGCATTTTCAGACTGTGGGAAAGAAGAATATGTGTTTCTTTTGCAAATCGGATCACTCTTCAAAAAGTTACATGTACTGGCTTTATCTCCTAATGGAAAGTTCATATTTGAAAATTGAACGTGTTTTGGCATTTTTAGACTGTGGGAAACAGGAATATGTCTTTCTTTTGCAAATCGGGTCACTCTTCAAAAAGTTACATATACTGGCTTTATCTCCTCATGGAAAGTTCGTAGTTGAAAATTGAAGGTGTTTTGGCATTCTCAGACTGTGGGAAACAAGAATATGTGTTCCTTTTGCAAATCGGATCACTGTGCAAAAAGTTACATATACTGGCTTTATCTCCTCATGGAAAGTTCGTAGTTGAAAATTGAAGGTGTTTTGGCATTCTCAGACTGTGAGAAACAAGAATATGTGCTTCTTTTGCAAATCGGATCTCTCTTCAAAAAGTTACATATACTGGCTTTATCTCCTCATGGAAAGTTCATATTTGAAAATTGAATGTGTTTTGGCATTCTCAGACTGTGAGAAACAAGAATATGTGTTCCTTTTGCAAATCGAATCACTCTTCAAAAAGTTACATATACTGGCTTTATCTCCTCATGCAAAGTTCATATTTGAAAAATGAATTTGTTTTGTCATTCTCAGACTGTGAGAAACAAGAATATGTCTTCCTTTTGCAAATCCGATCACTCTTCAAAAAGCTACATATACTGGCTTTATCTCCTCATGGAAAGTTCGTAGTTGAAAATTGAAGGTGTTTTGGCATTCTCAGACTGTGGGAAACAAGAATATCTGTTTCTTTTGCAAATCGGATCACTGATCAAAAAGTTACATGTACTGGCTTTATCTCCTAAAGGAAAGTTCATATTTGAAAATTAAAGTGTTTTGGCATTTTTAGACTGTGGGAAACAAGAATATGTGTTTCTTTTGCAAATCGGATCACTGTTCAAAAAGTTATATGTACTGGCTTTATCTCCTCATGGAAAGTTCATATTTGAAAATTGAACGTGTTTTGGCATTTTCAGACTGTGGGAAACAAGAATATGTGTTTCTTTTGCAAATCGGATCACTCTTTAAAAAGTTACATATACTGGCTTAATCTCCTCATGGAAAGTTCGTAGTTGAAAATTGAAGCTGTTTTGGCATTTTTAGACCGTGGGAAACAAGAATATGGGTTTCTTTTGCAAATCGGATCACTATTCAAAAAGTTACATATACTGGCTTAATCTCCTCATGGAAAGTTCGCAGTTGAAAATTGAAGGTGTTTTGGCATTTTCAGACTGTGGGAAAGAAGAATATGTGTTTCTTTTGCAAATCGGATCACTCTTCAAAAAGTTACATGTACTGGCTTTATCTCCTAATGGAAAGTTCATATTTGAAAAT
Organism: Masticophis lateralis; assembly: GCA_030761175.1. Lineage (NCBI taxonomy): Eukaryota > Metazoa > Chordata > Lepidosauria > Squamata > Colubridae > Masticophis > Masticophis lateralis. Next base: position 31,592 of record JAUDYJ010000015.1, on the reverse strand, counting down.
TGAACGTGTTTTGGCATTTTTAGACTGTGGGAAACAGGAATATGTCTTTCTTTTGCAAATCGGGTCACTCTTCAAAAAGTTACATATACTGGCTTTATCTCCTCATGGAAAGTTCGTAGTTGAAAATTGAAGGTGTTTTGGCATTCTCAGACTGTGGGAAACAAGAATATGTGTTCCTTTTGCAAATCGGATCACTGTGCAAAAAGTTACATATACTGGCTTTATCTCCTCATGGAAAGTTCGTAGTTGAAAATTGAAGGTGTTTTGGCATTCTCAGACTGTGAGAAACAAGAATATGTGCTTCTTTTGCAAATCGGATCTCTCTTCAAAAAGTTACATATACTGGCTTTATCTCCTCATGGAAAGTTCATATTTGAAAATTGAATGTGTTTTGGCATTCTCAGACTGTGAGAAACAAGAATATGTGTTCCTTTTGCAAATCGAATCACTCTTCAAAAAGTTACATATACTGGCTTTATCTCCTCATGCAAAGTTCATATTTGAAAAATGAATTTGTTTTGGCATTCTCAGACTGTGAGAAACAAGAATATGTCTTCCTTTGCAAATCCGATCACTCTTCAAAAAGCTACATATACTGGCTTTATCTCCTCATGGAAAGTTCGTAGTTGAAAATTGAAGGTGTTTTGGCATTCTCAGACTGTGGGAAACAAGAATATCTGTTTCTTTTGCAAATCGGATCACTGATCAAAAAGTTATATGTACTGGCTTTATCTCCTCATGGAAAGTTCATATTTGAAAATTGAACGTGTTTTGGCATTTTCAGACTGTGGGAAACAAGAATATGTGTTTCTTTTGCAAATCGGATCACTCTTTAAAAAGTTACATATACTGGCTTAATCTCCTCATGGAAAGTTCGTAGTTGAAAATTGAAGCTGTTTTGGCATTTTTAGACTGTGGGAAACAAGAATATGGGTTTCTTTTGCAAATCGGATCACTATTCAAAAAGTTACATATACTGGCTTAATCTCCTCATGGAAAGTTCGCAGTTGAAAATTGAAGGTGTTTTGGCATTTTCAGACTGTGGGAAAGAAGAATATGTGTTTCTTTTGCAAATCGGATCACTCTTCAAAACGTTACATGTACTGGCTTTATCTCCTAATGGAAAGTTCATATTTGAAAATTGAACGTGTTTTGGCATTTTGAGACTGTTGGAAACAGGAATATGTCTTTCTTTTGCAAATCGGGTCACTCTTCAAAAAGTTACATATACTGGCTTTATCTCCTCATGGAAAGTTCCTAGTTGAAAATTGAAGGTGTTTTGGCATTCTCAGACTGTGGGAAACAAGAATATGTGTTTCTTTTGCAAATCGGATCACTCTTCAAAAAGTTACATATACTGGCTTTATCTCCTCATGGAAAGTTCGTAGTTGAAAATTGAAGGTGTTTTGGCATTCTCAGACTGTGGGAAACAAGAATATGTGTTCCTTTTGCAAATAGGATCACTCTTCAAAAAGTTACATATACTGGCTTTATCTCCTCATGGAAAGTTCGTAGTTGAAAATTGAAGGTGTTTTGGCATTCTCAGACTGTGGGAAACAAGAATATGTGTTTCTTTTGCAAATCGGATCACTCTTCAAAAAGTTACATATACTGGCTTTATCTCCTCATGGAAAGTACGTAGTTGAAAATTGAAGGTGTTTTGGCATTCTCAGACTGTGGGAAACAAGAATATGTGTTCCTTTTGCAAATAGGATCACTCTTCAAAAAGTTACATGTACTGGCTTTATCTCCTAATGGAAAGTTCATATTTGAAAATTGAACGTGTTTTGGCATTTTTAGACTGTGGGAAACAGGAATATGTCTTTCTTTTGCAAATCGGGTCACTCTTCAAAAAGTTACATATACCGGCTTTATCTCCTCATGGAAAGTTCGTAGTTGAAAATTGAAGGTGTTTTGGCATTCTCAGACTGTGAGAAACAAGAATATGTGCTTCTTTTGCAAATCGGATCTCTCTTCAAAAAGTTACATATACTGGCTTAATCTCCTCATGGAAAGTTCATATTTGAAAATTGAATGTGTTTTGGCATTCTCAGACTGTGAGAAACAAGAATATGTGTTCCTTTTGCAAATCGAATCACTCTTCAAAAAGTTACATATACTGGCTTTATCTCCTCATGCAAAGTTCATATTTGAAAAATGAATTTGTTTTGGCATTCTCAGACTGTGAGAAACAAGAATATGTCTTCCTTTTGCAAATCCGATCACTCTTCAAAAAGCTACATATACTGGCTTTATCTCCTCATGGAAAGTTCGTAGTTGAAAATTGAAGGTGTTTTGGCATTCTCAGACTGTGGGAAACAAGAATATCTGTTTCTTTTGCAAATCGGATCACTGATCAAAAAGTTATATGTACTGGCTTTATCTCCTCATGGAAAGTTCATATTTGAAAATTGAACGTGTTTTGGCATTTTCAGACTGTGGGAAACAAGAATATGTGTTTCTTTTGCAAATCGGATCACTCTTTAAAAAGTTACATATACTGGCTTAATCTCCTCATGGAAAGTTCGTAGTTGAAAATTGAAGCTGTTTTGGCATTTTTAGACTGTGGGAAACAAGAATATGGGTTTCTTTTGCAAATCGGATCACTATTCAAAAAGTTACATATACTGGCTTAATCTCCTCATGGAAAGTTCGCAGTTGAAAATTGAAGGTGTTTTGGCATTTTCAGACTGTGGGAAAGAAGAATATGTGTTTCTTTTGCAAATCGGATCACTCTTCAAAAAGTTACATGTACTGGCTTTATCTCCTAATGGAAAGTTCATATTTGAAAATTGAACGTGTTTTGGCATTTTGAGACTGTGGGAAACAGGAATATGTCTTTCTTTTGCAAATCGGGTCACTCTTCAAAAAGTTACATATACTGGCTTTATCTCCTCATGGAAAGTTCCTAGTTGAAAATTGAAGGTGTTTTGGCATTCTCAGACTGTGGGAAACAAGAATATGTGTTTCTTTTGCAAATCGGATCACTCTTCAAAAAGTTACATATACTGGCTTTATCTCCTCATGGAAAGTTCCTAGTTGAAAATTGAAGGTGTTTTGGCATTCTCAGACTGTGGGAAACAAGAATATGTGTTCCTTTTGCAAATAGGATCACTCTTCAAAAAGTTACATATACTGGCTTTATCTCCTCATGGAAAGTTCGTAGTTGAAAATTGAAGGTGTTTTGGCATTCTCAGACTGTGGGAAACAAGAATATGTGTTTCTTTTGCAAATCGGATCACTCTTCAAAAAGTTACATATACTGGCTTTATCTCCTCATGGAAAGTACGTAGTTGAAAATTGAAGGTGTTTTGGCATTCTCAGACTGTGGGAAACAAGAATATGTGTTTCTTTTGCAAATCGGATCACTCTTCAAAAAGTTACATATACTGGCTTTATCTCCTCATGCAAAGTTCATATTTGAAAAATGAATTTGTTTTGGCATTCTCAGACTGTGGGAAACAAGAATATGTGTTTCTTTTGCAAATCGGATCACTGTGCAAAAAGTTATATATACTGGCTTTATCTCCTCATGGAAAGTTCGTAGTTGAAAATTGAAGGTGTTTTGGCATTCTCAGACTGTGGGAAACAAGAATATCTGTTTCTTTTGCAAATCGGATCGCTGTTCAAAAAGTTATATGTACTGGCTTTATCTGCTAATGGAAAGTTCATATTTGAAAATTGAACGTGTTTTGGCATTTTCAGACTGTGGGAAACAAGAATATGTGTTTCTTTTGCAAATCGGATCACTCTTTAAAAAGTTACATATACTGGCTTAATCTCCTCATGGAAAGTTCGTAGTTGAAAATTGAAGGTGTTTTGGCATTTTCAGACTGTGGGAAATAAGAATATGTGTTTCTTTTGCAAATCGGATCACTCTTCAAAAAGTTACATGTACTGGCTTTGTCTCCTAATGGAAAGTTCATATTTGAAAACTGAACGTGTTTTGGCATTTTCAGACTGTGGGAAAGAAGAATAATTGTTTCTTTTGCAAATCGGATCACTCTTCAAAAAGTTACATATACTGGCTTTATCTCCTCGTGGAAAGTTCATATTTGAAAATGGAAAATGTTTTGGCATTTTCAGACTGTGGGAAATAAGAATATGTGTTTCTTTTGCCAATCGGATCACTCTTCAAAAAGTTACATATACTGGCTTTATCTCCTCATGGAAAGTTCATATTTGAAAATTGAAGCTCTTTTGGCATTTTCAGACTGGGAAACAAGAATATGTGACTTTTGCAAATCGGATCACTCTTCAAAAAGTTACATATACTGGCTTTATCTCCTCGTGGAAAGTTCGCAGTTGAAAATTGAAGGTGTTTTGGCATTTTCAGACTGTGGGAAACAAGAATATGTGTTTCGTTTGCAAATCGGATCACTCTTCAAAAAGTTACATATACTGGCTTTATCTCCTCATGGAAAGTTCATATTTGAAAATTGAACGTGTTTTGGCATTTTTAGACTGTGGGAAACAAGAATATGTCTTTCTTTTGCAAATCGGATCACTCTTCAAAAAGTTACATATACTGGCTTTATCTCCTCATGGAAAGTTCGTAGTTGAAAATTGAAGGTGTTTTAGCATTCCCAGACTGTGGGAAACAAGAATATGTGTTCCTTTTGCAAATCCGATCACTGTGCAAAAAGTTACATGTACTGGCTTTATCTCCTCATGGAAAGTTCGTAGTTGAAAATTGAAGGTGTTTTGGCATTCTCAGACTGTGGGAAACAAGAATATGTGTTTCTTTTGCAAATCGGATCACTCTTCAAAAAGTTACATATACTGGCTATATCTCCTCATGGAAAGTTCATATTTGAAAATTGAATGTGTTTTGACATTTTCAGACTGTGGGAAACAAGAATATGTGTTCCTTTTGCAAATCCGATCACTCTTCAAAAAGTTACATGTACTGGCTTTATCTCCTCATGGAAAGTTCCTAGTTGAAAATTGAAGGTGTTTTGGCATTCTCAGACTGTGGGAAACAAGAATATGTGTTCCTTTTGCAAATCGGATCACTCTTCAAAAAGTTACATATACTGGCTTTATCTCCTCATGGAAAGTTCGTAGTTGAAAATTGAATGTGTTTTAGCATTCCCAGACTGTGGGAAACAAGAATATGTGTTCCTTTTGCAAATCCGATCACTGTGCAAAAAGTTACATATACTGGCTTTATCTCCTCATGGAAAGTTCGTAGTTGAAAATTGAAGGTGTTTTGGCATTCTCAGACTGTGGGAAACAAGAATATGTGTTTCTTTTGCAAATCGGATCACTCTTCAAAAAGTTACATATACTGGCTTTATCTCCTCATGGAAAGTTCATATTTGAAAATTGAATGTGTTTTGGCATTTTCAGACTGTGGGAAACAAGAATATGTATTTCTTTTGCAAATCGGATCACTCCTCATTTATCTCCTCATGCAAAGTTCATATTTGAAAATTGAATTTGTTTTGGCATTCTCAGACTGTGGGAAACAAGAATATGTGTTTCTTTTGCAAATCGGATCACTGTGCAAAAAGTTACATATACTGGCTTTTTCTCCTCATGGAAAGTTCGTAGTTGAAAATTGAAGGTGTTTTAGCATTCTCAGACTGTGGGAAACAAGAATATGTGTTCCTTTTGCAAATCCGATCACTGTGCAAAAAGTTACATATACTGGCTTTATCTCCTCATGGAAAGTTCGTAGTTGAAAATTGAAGGTGTTTTGGGATTGTTACACTGTGGGAAACAAGAATATGTGTTCCTTTTGCAAATCGGATCACTCTTCAAAAAGTTACATATACTGGCTTTATCTCCTCATGGAAAGTTCGTAGTTGAAAATTGAAGGTGTTTTAGCATTCCCAGACTGTGGGAAACAAGAATATGTGTTCCTTTTGCAAATCCGATCACTGTGCAAAAAGTTACATATACTGGCTTTATCTCCTCATGGAAAGTTCGTAGTTGAAAATTGAAGGTGTTTTGGCATTCTCAGACTGTGGGAAACAAGAATATGTGTTCCTTTTGCAAATCGGATCACTGTGCAAAAAGTTACATATACTGGCTTTATCTCCTCATGGAAAGTTCCTAGTTGAAAATTGAAGGTGTTTTGGCATTCTCAGACTGTGGGAAACAAGAATATGTGTTTCTTTTGCAAATCGGATCTCTCTTCAAAAAGTTACATATACTGGCTTTATCTCCTCATGGAAAGTTCGTAGTTGAAAATTGAAGGTGTTTTGGCATTCTCAGACTGTGGGAAACAAGAATATGTGTTCCTTTTGCAAATCGGATCACTCTTCAAAAAGTTACATATTCTGGCTTTATCTCCTCATGGAAAGTTCGTAGTTGAAAATTGAAGGTGTTTTAGCATTCCCAGACTGTGGGAAACAAGAATATGTGTTCCTTTTGCAAATCCGATCACTGTGCAAAAAGTTACATATACTGGCTTTATCTCCTCATGGAAAGTTCCTAGTTGAAAATTGAAGGTGTTTTGGCATTCTCAGACTGTGGGAAACAAGAATATGTGTTTCTTTTGGAAATCGGATCACTCTTCAAAAAGTTACATATACTGGCTTTATCTCCTCATGGAAAGTTCATATTTGAAAATTGAATGTGTTTTGGCATTTTCAGACTGTGGGAAACAAGAATATGTGTTCCTTTTGCAAATCCGATCACTCTTCAAAAAGTTACATGTACTGGCTTTATCTCCTCATGGAAAGTTCCTAGTTGAAAATTGAAGGTGTTTTGGCATTTTTAGACTGTGGGAAACAGGAATATGTCTTTCTTTTGCAAATCGGGTCACTCTTCAAAAAGTTACATATACCGGCTTTATCTCCTCATGGAAAGTTCGTAGTTGAAAATTGAAGGTGTTTTGGCATTCTCAGACTGTGAGAAACAAGAATATGTGCTTCTTTTGCAAATCGGATCTCTCTTCAAAAAGTTACATATACTGGCTTAATCTCCTCATGGAAAGTTCATATTTGAAAATTGAATGTGTTTTGGCATTCTCAGACTGTGAGAAACAAGAATATGTGTTCCTTTTGCAAATCGAATCACTCTTCAAAAAGTTACATATACTGGCTTTATCTCCTCATGCAAAGTTCATATTTGAAAAATGAATTTGTTTTGGCATTCTCAGACTGTGAGAAACAAGAATATGTCTTCCTTTTGCAAATCCGATCACTCTTCAAAAAGCTACATATACTGGCTTTATCTCCTCATGGAAAGTTCGTAGTTGAAAATTGAAGGTGTTTTGGCATTCTCAGACTGTGGGAAACAAGAATATCTGTTTCTTTTGCAAATCGGATCACTGATCAAAAAGTTATATGTACTGGCTTTATCTCCTCATGGAAAGTTCATATTTGAAAATTGAACGTGTTTTGGCATTTTCAGACTGTGGGAAACAAGAATATGTGTTTCTTTTGCAAATCGGATCACTCTTTAAAAAGTTACATATACTGGCTTAATCTCCTCATGGAAAGTTCGTAGTTGAAAATTGAAGCTGTTTTGGCATTTTTAGACTGTGGGAAACAAGAATATGGGTTTCTTTTGCAAATCGGATCACTATTCAAAAAGTTACATATACTGGCTTAATCTCCTCATGGAAAGTTCGCAGTTGAAAATTGAAGGTGTTTTGGCATTTTCAGACTGTGGGAAAGAAGAATATGTGTTTCTTTTGCAAATCGGATCACTCTTCCAAAAGTTACATGTCCTGGCTTTATCTCCTAATGGAAAGTTCATATTTGAAAATTGAACGTGTTTTGGCATTTTGAGACTGTGGGAAACAGGAATATGTCTTTCTTTTGCAAATCGGGTCACTCTTCAAAAAGTTACATATACTGGCTTTATCTCCTCATGGAAAGTTCCTAGTTGAAAATTGAAGGTGTTTTGGCATTCTCAGACTGTGGGAAACAAGAATATGTGTTTCTTTTGCAAATCGGATCACTCTTCAAAAAGTTACATATACTGGCTTTATCTCCTCATGGAAAGTTCGTAGTTGAAAATTGAAGGTGTTTTGGCATTCTCAGACTGTGGGAAACAAGAATATGTGTTCCTTTTGCAAATAGGATCACTCTTCAAAAAGTTACATATACTGGCTTTATCTCCTCATGGAAAGTTCGTAGTTGAAAATTGAAGGTGTTTTGGCATTCTCAGACTGTGGGAAACAAGAATATGTGTTTCTTTTGCAAATCGGATCACTCTTCAAAAAGTTACATATACTGGCTTTATCTCCTCATGGAAAGTACGTAGTTGAAAATTGAAGGTGTTTTGGCATTCTCAGACTGTGGGAAACAAGAATATGTGTTCCTTTTGCAAATAGGATCACTCTTCAAAAAGTTACATATACTGGCTTTATCTCCTCATGCAAAGTTCATATTTGAAAAATGAATTTGTTTTGGCATTCTCAGACTGTGGGAAACAAGAATATGTGTTTCTTTTGCAAATCGGATCACTGTGCAAAAAGTTATATATACTGGCTTTATCTCCTCATGGAAAGTTCGTAGTTGAAAATTGAAGGTGTTTTGGCATTCTCAGACTGTGGGAAACAAGAATATCTGTTTCTTTTGCAAATCGGATCGCTGTTCAAAAAGTTATATGTACTGGCTTTATCTGCTAATGGAAAGTTCATATTTGAAAATTGAACGTGTTTTGGCATTTTCAGACTGTGGGAAACAAGAATATGTGTTTCTTTTGCAAATCGGATCACTCTTTAAAAAGTTACATATACTGGCTTAATCTCCTCATGGAAAGTTCGTAGTTGAAAATTGAACGTGTTTTGGCATTTTCAGACTGTGGGAAACAAGAATATGTGTTTCTTTTGCAAATCGGATCACTCTTTAAAAAGTTACATATACTGGCTTAATCTCCTCATGGAAAGTTCGTAGTTGAAAATTGAAGCTGTTTTGGCATTTTTAGACTGTGGGAAACAAGAATATGGGTTTCTTTTGCAAATCGGATCACTATTCAAAAAGTTACATATACTGGCTTAATCTCCTCATGGAAAGTTCGCAGTTGAAAATTGAAGGTGTTTTGGCATTTTCAGACTGTGGGAAAGAAGAATATGTGTTTCTTTTGCAAATCGGATCACTCTTTAAAAAGTTACATATACTGGCTTAATCTCCTCATGGAAAGTTCGTAGTTGAAAATTGAAGCTGTTTTGGCATTTTCAGACTGTGGGAACCAAGAATATGTGTTTCTTTTGCAAATCGGATCACTGTTCAAAAAGTTACATATACTGGCTTAATCTCCTCATGGAAAGTTCGCAGTTGAAAATTGAAGGTGTTTTGGCATTTTCAGACTGTGGGAAATAAGAATATGTGTTTCTTTTGCAAATCGGATCACTCTTCAAAAAGTTACATGTACTGGCTTTGTCTCCTAATGGAAAGTTCATATTTGAAAACTGAACGTGTTTTGGCATTTTCAGACTGTGGGAAACAAGAATATGTCTTTCTTTTGCAAATCGGATCACTCTTCAAAAAGTTACATATACTGGCTTTATCTCCTCGTGGAAAGTTCATATTTGAAAATGGAAAATGTTTTGGCATTTTCAGACTGTGGGAAATAAGAATATGTCTTTCTTTTGCCAATCGGATCACTCTTCAAAAAGTTACATATACTGGCTTTATCTCCTCATGGAAAGTTCATATTTGAAAATTGAAGCTCTTTTGGCATTTTCAGACTGTGGGAAACAAGAATATGTGACTTTTGCAAATCGGATCACTCTTCAAAAAGTTACATATACTGGCTTTATCTCCTCGTGGAAAGTTCGCAGTTGAAAATTGAAGGTGTTTTGGCATTTTCAGACTGTGGGAAACAAGAATATGTGTTTCGTTTGCAAATCGGATCACTCTTCAAAAAGTTACATATACTGGCTTTATCTCCTCATGGAAAGTTCATATTTGAAAATTGAACGTGTTTTGGCATTTTTAGACTGTGGGAAACAAGAATATGTCTTTCTTTTGCAAATCGGATCACTCTTCAAAAAGTTACATGTACTGGCTTTATCTCCTAAAGGAAAGTTCATATTTGAAAATTAAAGTGTTTTGGCATTTTTAGACTGTGGGAAACAAGAATATGTGTTTCTTTTGCAAATCGGATCACTGTTCAAAAAGTTATATGTACTGGCTTTATCTCCTCATGGAAAGTTCATATTTGAAAATTGAACGTGTTTTGGAATTTTCAGACTGTGGGAAACAAGAATATGTGTTTCTTTTGCAAATCGGATCACTCTTTAAAAAGTTACATATACTGGCTTAATCTCCTCATGGAAAGTTCGTAGTTGAAAATTGAAGCTGTTTTGGCATTTTTAGACTGTGTGAAACAAGAATATGGGTTTCTTTTGCAAATCGGATCACTATTCAAAAAGTTACATATACTGGCTTAATCTCCTCATGGAAAGTTCGCAGTTGAAAATTGAAGGTGTTTTGGCATTTTCAGACTGTGGGAAACAGGAATATGTCTTTCTTTTGCAAATCGGGTCACTCTTCAAAAAGTTACATGTACTGGCTTTATCTCCTAATGGAAAGTTCATATTTGAAAATTGAACGTGTTTTGGCATTTTTAGACTGTGGGAAACAGGAATATGTCTTTCTTTTGCAAATCGGGTCACTCTTCAAAAAGTTACATATACTGGCTTTATCTCCTCATGGAAAGTTCGTAGTTGAAAATTGAAGGTGTTTTGGCATTCTCAGACTGTGGGAAACAAGAATATGTGTTCCTTTTGCAAATCGGATCACTGTGCAAAAAGTTACATATACTGGCTTTATCTCCTCATGGAAAGTTCGTAGTTGAAAATTGAAGGTGTTTTGGCATTCTCAGACTGTGAGAAACAAGAATATGTGCTTCTTTTGCAAATCGGATCTCTCTTCAAAAAGTTACATATACTGGCTTTATCTCCTCATGGAAAGTTCATATTTGAAAATTGAATGTGTTTTGGCATTCTCAGACTGTGAGAAACAAGAATATGTGTTCCTTTTGCAAATCGAATCACTCTTCAAAAAGTTACATATACTGGCTTTATCTCCTCATGCAAAGTTCATATTTGAAAAATGAATTTGTTTTGGCATTCTCAGACTGTGAGAAACAAGAATATGTCTTCCTTTTGCAAATCCGATCACTCTTCAAAAAGCTACATATACTGGCTTTATCTCCTCATGGAAAGTTCGTAGTTGAAAATTGAAGGTGTTTTGGCATTCTCAGACTGTGGGAAACAAGAATATCTGTTTCTTTTGCAAATCGGATCACTGATCAAAAAGTTATATGTACTGGCTTTATCTCCTCATGGAAAGTTCATATTTGAAAATTGAACGTGTTTTGGCATTTTCAGACTGTGGGAAACAAGAATATGTGTTTCTTTTGCAAATCGGATCACTCTTTAAAAAGTTACATATACTGGCTTAATCTCCTCATGGAAAGTTCGTAGTTGAAAATTGAAGCTGTTTTGGCATTTTTAGACTGTGGGAAACAAGAATATGGGTTTCTTTTGCAAATCGGATCACTATTCAAAAAGTTACATATACTGGCTTAATCTCCTCATGGAAAGTTCGCAGTTGAAAATTGAAGGTGTTTTGGCATTTTCAGACTGTGGGAAAGAAGAATATGTGTTTCTTTTGCAAATCGGGTCACTCTTCAAAAAGTTACATATACTGGCTTTATCTCCTCATGGAAAGTTCCTAGTTGAAAATTGAAGGTGTTTTGGCATTCTCAGACTGTGGGAAACAAGAATATGTGTTTCTTTTGCAAATCGGATCACTCTTCAAAAAGTTACATATACTGGCTTTATCTCCTCATGGAAAGTTCGTAGTTGAAAATTGAAGGTGTTTTGGCATTCTCAGACTGTGGGAAACAAGAATATGTGTTCCTTTTGCAAATAGGATCACTCTTCAAAAAGTTACATATACTGGCTTTATCTCCTCATGGAAAGTTCGTAGTTGAAAATTGAAGGTGTTTTGGCATTCTCAGACTGTGGGAAACAAGAATATGTGTTTCTTTTGCAAATCGGATCACTCTTCAAAAAGTTACATATACTGGCTTTATCTCCTCATGGAAAGTACGTAGTTGAAAATTGAAGGTGTTTTGGCATTCTCAGACTGTGGGAAACAAGAATATGTGTTCCTTTTGCAAATAGGATCACTCTTCAAAAAGTTACATATACTGGCTTTATCTCCTCATGCAAAGTTCATATTTGAAAAATGAATTTGTTTTGGCATTCTCAGACTGTGGGAAACAAGAATATGTGTTTCTTTTGCAAATCGGATCACTGTGCAAAAAGTTATATATACTGGCTTTATCTCCTCATGGAAAGTTCGTAGTTGAAAATTGAAGGTGTTTTGGCATTCTCAGACTGTGGGAAACAAGAATATCTGTTTCTTTTGCAAATCGGATCGCTGTTCAAAAAGTTATATGTACTGGCTTTATCTGCTAATGGAAAGTTCATATTTGAAAATTGAACGTGTTTTGGCATTTTCAGACTGTGGGAAACAAGAATATGTGTTTCTTTTGCAAATCGGATCACTCTTTAAAAAGTTACATATACTGGCTTAATCTCCTCATGGAAAGTTCGTAGTTGAAAATTGAACGTGTTTTGGCATTTTCAGACTGTGGGAAACAAGAATATGTGTTTCTTTTGCAAATCGGATCACTCTTTAAAAAGTTACATATACTGGCTTAATCTCCTCATGGAAAGTTCGTAGTTGAAAATTGAAGCTGTTTTGGCATTTTTAGACTGTGGGAAACAAGAATATGGGTTTCTTTTGCAAATCGGATCACTATTCAAAAAGTTACATATACTGGCTTAATCTCCTCATGGAAAGTTCGCAGTTGAAAATTGAAGGTGTTTTGGCATTTTCAGACTGTGGGAAAGAAGAATATGTGTTTCTTTTGCAAATCGGATCACTCTTTAAAAAGTTACATATACTGGCTTAATCTCCTCATGGAAAGTTCGTAGTTGAAAATTGAAGCTGTTTTGGCATTTTCAGACTGTGGGAACCAAGAATATGTGTTTCTTTTGCAAATCGGATCACTGTTCAAAAAGTTACATATACTGGCTTAATCTCCTCATGGAAAGTTCGCAGTTGAAAATTGAAGGTGTTTTGGCATTTTCAGACTGTGGGAAATAAGAATATGTGTTTCTTTTGCAAATCGGATCACTCTTCAAAAAGTTACATGTACTGGCTTTGTCTCCTAATGGAAAGTTCATATTTGAAAACTGAACGTGTTTTGGCATTTTCAGACTGTGGGAAACAAGAATATGTCTTTCTTTTGCAAATCGGATCACTCTTCAAAAAGTTACATATACTGGCTTTATCTCCTCGTGGAAAGTTCATATTTGAAAATGGAAAATGTTTTGGCATTTTCAGACTGTGGGAAATAAGAATATGTCTTTCTTTTGCCAATCGGATCACTCTTCAAAAAGTTACATATACTGGCTTTATCTCCTCATGGAAAGTTCATATTTGAAAATTGAAGCTCTTTTGGCATTTTCAGACTGTGGGAAACAAGAATATGTGACTTTTGCAAATCGGATCACTCTTCAAAAAGTTACATATACTGGCTTTATCTCCTCGTGGAAAGTTCGCAGTTGAAAATTGAAGGTGTTTTGGCATTTTCAGACTGTGGGAAACAAGAATATGTGTTTCGTTTGCAAATCGGATCACTCTTCAAAAAGTTACATATACTGGCTTTATCTCCTCATGGAAAGTTCATATTTGAAAATTGAACGTGTTTTGGCATTTTTAGACTGTGGGAAACAAGAATATGTCTTTCTTTTGCAAATCGGATCACTCTTCAAAAAGTTACATGTACTGGCTTTATCTCCTAAAGGAAAGTTCATATTTGAAAATTAAAGTGTTTTGGCATTTTTAGACTGTGGGAAACAAGAATATGTGTTTCTTTTGCAAATCGGATCACTGTTCAAAAAGTTATATGTACTGGCTTTATCTCCTCATGGAAAGTTCATATTTGAAAATTGAACGTGTTTTGGAATTTTCAGACTGTGGGAAACAAGAATATGTGTTTCTTTTGCAAATCGGATCACTCTTTAAAAAGTTACATATACTGGCTTAATCTCCTCATGGAAAGTTCGTAGTTGAAAATTGAAGCTGTTTTGGCATTTTTAGACTGTGTGAAACAAGAATATGGGTTTCTTTTGCAAATCGGATCACTATTCAAAAAGTTACATATACTGGCTTAATCTCCTCATGGAAAGTTCGCAGTTGAAAATTGAAGGTGTTTTGGCATTTTCAGACTGTGGGAAACAGGAATATGTCTTTCTTTTGCAAATCGGGTCACTCTTCAAAAAGTTACATGTACTGGCTTTATCTCCTAATGGAAAGTTCATATTTGAAAATTGAACGTGTTTTGGCATTTTTAGACTGTGGGAAACAGGAATATGTCTTTCTTTTGCAAATCGGGTCACTCTTCAAAAAGTTACATATACTGGCTTTATCTCCTCATGGAAAGTTCGTAGTTGAAAATTGAAGGTGTTTTGGCATTCTCAGACTGTGGGAAACAAGAATATGTGTTCCTTTTGCAAATCGGATCACTGTGCAAAAAGTTACATATACTGGCTTTATCTCCTCATGGAAAGTTCGTAGTTGAAAATTGAAGGTGTTTTGGCATTCTCAGACTGTGAGAAACAAGAATATGTGCTTCTTTTGCAAATCGGATCTCTCTTCAAAAAGTTACATATACTGGCTTTATCTCCTCATGGAAAGTTCATATTTGAAAATTGAATGTGTTTTGGCATTCTCAGACTGTGAGAAACAAGAATATGTGTTCCTTTTGCAAATCGAATCACTCTTCAAAAAGTTACATATACTGGCTTTATCTCCTCATGCAAAGTTCATATTTGAAAAATGAATTTGTTTTGGCATTCTCAGACTGTGAGAAACAAGAATATGTCTTCCTTTTGCAAATCCGATCACTCTTCAAAAAGCTACATATACTGGCTTTATCTCCTCATGGAAAGTTCGTAGTTGAAAATTGAAGGTGTTTTGGCATTCTCAGACTGTGGGAAACAAGAATATCTGTTTCTTTTGCAAATCGGATCACTGATCAAAAAGTTATATGTACTGGCTTTATCTCCTCATGGAAAGTTCATATTTGAAAATTGAACGTGTTTTGGCATTTTCAGACTGTGGGAAACAAGAATATGTGTTTCTTTTGCAAATCGGATCACTCTTTAAAAAGTTACATATACTGGCTTAATCTCCTCATGGAAAGTTCGTAGTTGAAAATTGAAGCTGTTTTGGCATTTTTAGACTGTGGGAAACAAGAATATGGGTTTCTTTTGCAAATCGGATCACTATTCAAAAAGTTACATATACTGGCTTAATCTCCTCATGGAAAGTTCGCAGTTGAAAATTGAAGGTGTTTTGGCATTTTCAGACTGTGGGAAAGAAGAATATGTGTTTCTTTTGCAAATCGGGTCACTCTTCAAAAAGTTACATATACTGGCTTTATCTCCTCATGGAAAGTTCCTAGTTGAAAATTGAAGGTGTTTTGGCATTCTCAGACTGTGGGAAACAAGAATATGTGTTTCTTTTGCAAATCGGATCACTCTTCAAAAAGTTACATATACTGGCTTTATCTCCTCATTTAAAGTTCGTAGTTGAAAATTGAAGGTGTTTTGGCATTCTCAGACTGTGGGAAACAAGAATATGTGTTCCTTTTGCAAATAGGATCACTCTTCAAAAAGTTACATATACTGGCTTTATCTCCTCATGGAAAGTACGTAGTTGAAAATTGAAGGTGTTTTGGCATTCTCAGACTGTGGGAAACAAGAATATGTGTTCCTTTTGCAAATAGGATCACTCTTCAAAAAGTTACATGTACTGGCTTTATCTCCTAATGGAAAGTTCATATTTGAAAATTGAACGTGTTTTGGCATTTTTAGACTGTGGGAAACAGGAATATGTCTTTCTTTTGCAAATCGGGTCACTCTTCAAAAAGTTACATATACTGGCTTTATCTCCTCATGGAAAGTTCGTAGTTGAAAATTGAAGGTGTTTTGGCATTCTCAGACTGTGGGAAACAAGAATATGTGTTCCTTTTGCAAATCGGATCACTGTGCAAAAAGTTACATATACTGGCTTTATCTCCTCATGGAAAGTTCGTAGTTGAAAATTGAAGGTGTTTTGGCATTCTCAGACTGTGAGAAACAAGAATATGTGCTTCTTTTGCAAATCGGATCTCTCTTCAAAAAGTTACATATACTGGCTTTATCTCCTCATGGAAAGTTCATATTTGAAAATTGAATGTGTTTTGGCATTCTCAGACTGTGAGAAACAAGAATATGTGTTCCTTTTGCAAATCGAATCACTCTTCAAAAAGTTACATATACTGGCTTTATCTCCTCATGCAAAGTTCATATTTGAAAAATGAATTTGTTTTGGCATTCTCAGACTGTGAGAAACAAGAATATGTCTTCCTTTTGCAAATCCGATCACTCTTCAAAAAGCTACATATACTGGCTTTATCTCCTCATGGAAAGTTCCTAGTTGAAAATTGAAGGTGTTTTGGCATTCTCAGACTGTGGGAAACAAGAATATGTGTTTCTTTTGCAAATCGGATCACTCTTCAAAAAGTTACATATACTGGCTTTATCTCCTCATGGAAAGTTCGTAGTTGAAAATTGAAGGTGTTTTGGCATTCTCAGACTGTGGGAAACAAGAATATGTGTTTCTTTTGCAAATCGGATCACTCTTCAAAAAGTTACATATACTGGCTTAATCTCCTCATGGAAAGTTCGTAGTTGAAAATTGAAGCTGTTTTGGCATTTTTAGACTGTGGGAAACAAGAATATGGGTTTCTTTTGCAAATCGGATCACTATTCAAAAAGTTACATATACTGGCTTAATCTCCTCATGGAAAGTTCGCAGTTGAAAATTGAAGGTGTTTTGGCATTTTCAGACTGTGGGAAAGAAGAATATGTGTTTCTTTTGCAAATCGGATCACTCTTCAAAAAGTTACATGTACTGGCTTTATCTCCTAATGGAAAGTTCATATTTGAAAATTGAACGTGTTTTGGCATTTTGAGACTGTGGGAAACAGGAATATGTCTTTCTTTTGCAAATCGGGTCACTCTTCAAAAAGTTACATATACTGGCTTTATCTCCTCATGGAAAGTTCCTAGTTGAAAATTGAAGGTGTTTTGGCATTCTCAGACTGTGGGAAACAAGAATATGTGTTTCTTTTGCAAATCGGATCACTCTTCAAAAAGTTACATATACTGGCTTTATCTCCTCATGGAAAGTTCGTAGTTGAAAATTGAAGGTGTTTTGGCATTCTCAGACTGTGGGAAACAAGAATATGTGTTCCTTTTGCAAATAGGATCACTCTTCAAAAAGTTACATATACTGGCTTTATCTCCTCATGGAAAGTTCGTAGTTGAAAATTGAAGGTGTTTTGGCATTCTCAGACTGTGGGAAACAAGAATATGTGTTTCTTTTGCAAATCGGATCACTCTTCAAAAAGTTACATATACTGGCTTTATCTCCTCATGGAAAGTACGTAGTTGAAAATTGAAGGTGTTTTGGCATTCTCAGACTGTGGGAAACAAGAATATGTGTTCCTTTTGCAAATAGGATCACTCTTCAAAAAGTTACATATACTGGCTTTATCTCCTCATGCAAAGTTCATATTTGAAAAATGAATTTGTTTTGGCATTCTCAGACTGTGGGAAACAAGAATATGTGTTTCTTTTGCAAATCGGATCACTGTGCAAAAAGTTATATATACTGGCTTTATCTCCTCATGGAAAGTTCGTAGTTGAAAATTGAAGGTGTTTTGGCATTCTCAGACTGTGGGAAACAAGAATATCTGTTTCTTTTGCAAATCGGATCGCTGTTCAAAAAGTTATATGTACTGGCTTTATCTGCTAATGGAAAGTTCATATTTGAAAATTGAACGTGTTTTGGCATTTTCAGACTGTGGGAAACAAGAATATGTGTTTCTTTTGCAAATCGGATCACTCTTTAAAAAGTTACATATACTGGCTTAATCTCCTCATGGAAAGTTCGTAGTTGAAAATTGAACGTGTTTTGGCATTTTCAGACTGTGGGAAACAAGAATATGTGTTTCTTTTGCAAATCGGATCACTCTTTAAAAAGTTACATATACTGGCTTAATCTCCTCATGGAAAGTTCGTAGTTGAAAATTGAAGCTGTTTTGGCATTTTTAGACTGTGGGAAACAAGAATATGGGTTTCTTTTGCAAATCGGATCACTATTCAAAAAGTTACATATACTGGCTTAATCTCCTCATGGAAAGTTCGCAGTTGAAAATTGAAGGTGTTTTGGCATTTTCAGACTGTGGGAAAGAAGAATATGTGTTTCTTTTGCAAATCGGATCACTCTTTAAAAAGTTACATATACTGGCTTAATCTCCTCATGGAAAGTTCGTAGTTGAAAATTGAAGCTGTTTTGGCATTTTCAGACTGTGGGAACCAAGAATATGTGTTTCTTTTGCAAATCGGATCACTGTTCAAAAAGTTACATATACTGGCTTAATCTCCTCATGGAAAGTTCGCAGTTGAAAATTGAAGGTGTTTTGGCATTTTCAGACTGTGGGAAATAAGAATATGTGTTTCTTTTGCAAATCGGATCACTCTTCAAAAAGTTACATGTACTGGCTTTGTCTCCTAATGGAAAGTTCATATTTGAAAACTGAACGTGTTTTGGCATTTTCAGACTGTGGGAAACAAGAATATGTCTTTCTTTTGCAAATCGGATCACTCTTCAAAAAGTTACATATACTGGCTTTATCTCCTCGTGGAAAGTTCATATTTGAAAATGGAAAATGTTTTGGCATTTTCAGACTGTGGGAAATAAGAATATGTCTTTCTTTTGCCAATCGGATCACTCTTCAAAAAGTTACATATACTGGCTTTATCTCCTCATGGAAAGTTCATATTTGAAAATTGAAGCTCTTTTGGCATTTTCAGACTGTGGGAAACAAGAATATGTGACTTTTGCAAATCGGATCACTCTTCAAAAAGTTACATATACTGGCTTTATCTCCTCGTGGAAAGTTCGCAGTTGAAAATTGAAGGTGTTTTGGCATTTTCAGACTGTGGGAAACAAGAATATGTGTTTCGTTTGCAAATCGGATCACTCTTCAAAAAGTTACATATACTGGCTTTATCTCCTCATGGAAAGTTCATATTTGAAAATTGAACGTGTTTTGGCATTTTTAGACTGTGGGAAACAAGAATATGTCTTTCTTTTGCAAATCGGATCACTCTTCAAAAAGTTACATGTACTGGCTTTATCTCCTAAAGGAAAGTTCATATTTGAAAATTAAAGTGTTTTGGCATTTTTAGACTGTGGGAAACAAGAATATGTGTTTCTTTTGCAAATCGGATCACTGTTCAAAAAGTTATATGTACTGGCTTTATCTCCTCATGGAAAGTTCATATTTGAAAATTGAACGTGTTTTGGAATTTTCAGACTGTGGGAAACAAGAATATGTGTTTCTTTTGCAAATCGGATCACTCTTTAAAAAGTTACATATACTGGCTTAATCTCCTCATGGAAAGTTCGTAGTTGAAAATTGAAGCTGTTTTGGCATTTTTAGACTGTGGGAAACAAGAATATGGGTTTCTTTTGCAAATCGGATCACTATTCAAAAAGTTACATATACTGGCTTAATCTCCTCATGGAAAGTTCGCAGTTGAAAATTGAAGGTGTTTTGGCATTTTCAGACTGTGGGAAACAGGAATATGTCTTTCTTTTGCAAATCGGGTCACTCTTCAAAAAGTTACATGTACTGGCTTTATCTCCTAATGGAAAGTTCATATTTGAAAATTGAACGTGTTTTGGCATTTTTAGACTGTGGGAAACAGGAATATGTCTTTCTTTTGCAAATCGGGTCACTCTTCAAAAAGTTACATATACTGGCTTTATCTCCTCATGGAAAGTTCGTAGTTGAAAATTGAAGGTGTTTTGGCATTCTCAGACTGTGGGAAACAAGAATATGTGTTCCTTTTGCAAATCGGATCACTGTGCAAAAAGTTACATATACTGGCTTTATCTCCTCATGGAAAGTTCGTAGTTGAAAATTGAAGGTGTTTTGGCATTCTCAGACTGTGAGAAACAAGAATATGTGCTTCTTTTGCAAATCGGATCTCTCTTCAAAAAGTTACATATACTGGCTTTATCTCCTCATGGAAAGTTCATATTTGAAAATTGAATGTGTTTTGGCATTCTCAGACTGTGAGAAACAAGAATATGTGTTCCTTTTGCAAATCGAATCACTCTTCAAAAAGTTACATATACTGGCTTTATCTCCTCATGCAAAGTTCATATTTGAAAAATGAATTTGTTTTGGCATTCTCAGACTGTGAGAAACAAGAATATGTCTTCCTTTTGCAAATCCGATCACTCTTCAAAAAGCTACATATACTGGCTTTATCTCCTCATGGAAAGTTCGTAGTTGAAAATTGAAGGTGTTTTGGCATTCTCAGACTGTGGGAAACAAGAATATCTGTTTCTTTTGCAAATCGGATCACTGATCAAAAAGTTATATGTACTGGCTTTATCTCCTCATGGAAAGTTCATATTTGAAAATTGAACGTGTTTTGGCATTTTCAGACTGTGGGAAACAAGAATATGTGTTTCTTTTGCAAATCGGATCACTCTTTAAAAAGTTACATATACTGGCTTAATCTCCTCATGGAAAGTTCGTAGTTGAAAATTGAAGCTGTTTTGGCATTTTTAGACTGTGGGAAACAAGAATATGGGTTTCTTTTGCAAATCGGATCACTATTCAAAAAGTTACATATACTGGCTTAATCTCCTCATGGAAAGTTCGCAGTTGAAAATTGAAGGTGTTTTGGCATTTTCAGACTGTGGGAAAGAAGAATATGTGTTTCTTTTGCAAATCGGGTCACTCTTCAAAAAGTTACATATACTGGCTTTATCTCCTCATGGAAAGTTCCTAGTTGAAAATTGAAGGTGTTTTGGCATTCTCAGACTGTGGGAAACAAGAATATGTGTTTCTTTTGCAAATCGGATCACTCTTCAAAAAGTTACATATACTGGCTTTATCTCCTCATTTAAAGTTCGTAGTTGAAAATTGAAGGTGTTTTGGCATTCTCAGACTGTGGGAAACAAGAATATGTGTTCCTTTTGCAAATAGGATCACTCTTCAAAAAGTTACATATACTGGCTTTATCTCCTCATGGAAAGTACGTAGTTGAAAATTGAAGGTGTTTTGGCATTCTCAGACTGTGGGAAACAAGAATATGTGTTCCTTTTGCAAATAGGATCACTCTTCAAAAAGTTACATGTACTGGCTTTATCTCCTAATGGAAAGTTCATATTTGAAAATTGAACGTGTTTTGGCATTTTTAGACTGTGGGAAACAGGAATATGTCTTTCTTTTGCAAATCGGGTCACTCTTCAAAAAGTTACATATACTGGCTTTATCTCCTCATGGAAAGTTCGTAGTTGAAAATTGAAGGTGTTTTGGCATTCTCAGACTGTGGGAAACAAGAATATGTGTTCCTTTTGCAAATCGGATCACTGTGCAAAAAGTTACATATACTGGCTTTATCTCCTCATGGAAAGTTCGTAGTTGAAAATTGAAGGTGTTTTGGCATTCTCAGACTGTGAGAAACAAGAATATGTGCTTCTTTTGCAAATCGGATCTCTCTTCAAAAAGTTACATATACTGGCTTTATCTCCTCATGGAAAGTTCATATTTGAAAATTGAATGTGTTTTGGCATTCTCAGACTGTGAGAAACAAGAATATGTGTTCCTTTTGCAAATCGAATCACTCTTCAAAAAGTTACATATACTGGCTTTATCTCCTCATGCAAAGTTCATATTTGAAAAATGAATTTGTTTTGGCATTCTCAGACTGTGAGAAACAAGAATATGTCTTCCTTTTGCAAATCCGATCACTCTTCAAAAAGCTACATATACTGGCTTTATCTCCTCATGGAAAGTTCCTAGTTGAAAATTGAAGGTGTTTTGGCATTCTCAGACTGTGGGAAACAAGAATATGTGTTTCTTTTGCAAATCGGATCACTCTTCAAAAAGTTACATATACTGGCTTTATCTCCTCATGGAAAGTTCGTAGTTGAAAATTGAAGGTGTTTTGGCATTCTCAGACTGTGGGAAACAAGAATATGTGTTTCTTTTGCAAATCGGATCACTCTTCAAAAAGTTACATATACTGGCTTAATCTCCTCATGGAAAGTTCGTAGTTGAAAATTGAAGCTGTTTTGGCATTTTTAGACTGTGGGAAACAAGAATATGGGTTTCTTTTGCAAATCGGATCACTATTCAAAAAGTTACATATACTGGCTTAATCTCCTCATGGAAAGTTCGCAGTTGAAAATTGAAGGTGTTTTGGCATTTTCAGACTGTGGGAAAGAAGAATATGTGTTTCTTTTGCAAATCGGATCACTCTTCAAAAAGTTACATGTACTGGCTTTATCTCCTAATGGAAAGTTCATATTTGAAAATTGAACGTGTTTTGGCATTTTGAGACTGTGGGAAACAGGAATATGTCTTTCTTTTGCAAATCGGGTCACTCTTCAAAAAGTTACATATACTGGCTTTATCTCCTCATGGAAAGTTCCTAGTTGAAAATTGAAGGTGTTTTGGCATTCTCAGACTGTGGGAAACAAGAATATGTGTTTCTTTTGCAAATCGGATCACTCTTCAAAAAGTTACATATACTGGCTTTATCTCCTCATGGAAAGTTCGTAGTTGAAAATTGAAGGTGTTTTGGCATTCTCAGACTGTGGGAAACAAGAATATGTGTTCCTTTTGCAAATAGGATCACTCTTCAAAAAGTTACATATACTGGCTTTATCTCCTCATGGAAAGTTCGTAGTTGAAAATTGAAGGTGTTTTGGCATTCTCAGACTGTGGGAAACAAGAATATGTGTTTCTTTTGCAAATCGGATCACTCTTCAAAAAGTTACATATACTGGCTTTATCTCCTCATGGAAAGTACGTAGTTGAAAATTGAAGGTGTTTTGGCATTCTCAGACTGTGGGAAACAAGAATATGTGTTCCTTTTGCAAATAGGATCACTCTTCAAAAAGTTACATATACTGGCTTTATCTCCTCATGCAAAGTTCATATTTGAAAAATGAATTTGTTTTGGCATTCTCAGACTGTGGGAAACAAGAATATGTGTTTCTTTTGCAAATCGGATCACTGTGCAAAAAGTTACATATACTGGCTTTATCTCCTCATGGAAAGTTCATATTTGAAAATTGAAGCTCTTTTGGCATTTTCAGACTGTGGGAAACAAGAATATGTGACTTTTGCAAATCGGATCACTCTTCAAAAAGTTACATATACTGGCTTTATCTCCTCGTGGAAAGTTCGCAGTTGAAAATTGAAGGTGTTTTGGCATTTTCAGACTGTGGGAAACAAGAATATGTGTTTCGTTTGCAAATCGGATCACTGTGCAAAAAGTTAGGGTTAGGGTTAGGGTTAGGGTTAGGGTTAGGGTTAGGGTTAGGGTTAGGGTTAGGGTTAGGGTTAGGGTTAGGGTTAGGGTTAGGGTTAGGGTTAGGGTTAGGGTTAGGGTTAGGGTTAGGGTTAGGGTTAGGGTTAGGGTTAGGGTTAGGGTTAGGGTTAGGGTTAGGGTTAGGGTTAGGGTTAGGGTTAGGGTTAGGGTTAGGGTTAGGGTTAGGGTTAGGGTTAGGGTTAGGGTTAGGGTTAGGGTTAGGGTTAGGGTTAGGGTTAGGGTTAGGGTTAGGGTTAGGGTTAGGGTTAGGGTTAGGGTTAGGGTTAGGGTTAGGGTTAGGGTTAGGGTTAGGGTTAGGGTTAGGGTTAGGGTTAGGGTTAGGGTTAGGGTTAGGGTTAGGGTTAGGGTTAGGGTTAGGGTTAGGGTTAGGGTTAGGGTTAGGGTTAGGGTTAGGGTTAGGGTTAGGGTTAGGGTTAGGGTTAGGGTTAGGGTTAGGGTTAGGGTTAGGGTTAGGGTTAGGGTTAGGGTTAGGGTTAGGGTTAGGGTTAGGGTTAGGGTTAGGGTTAGGGTTAGGGTTAGGGTTAGGGTTAGGGTTAGGGTTAGGGTTAGGGTTAGGGTTAGGGTTAGGGTTAGGGTTAGGGTTAGGGTTAGGGTTAGGGTTAGGGTTAGGGTTAGGGTTAGGGTTAGGGTTAGGGTTAGGGTTAGGGTTAGGGTTAGGGTTAGGGTTAGGGTTAGGGTTAGGGTTAGGGTTAGGGTTAGGGTTAGGGTTAGGGTTAGGGTTAGGGTTAGGGTTAGGGTTAGGGTTAGGGTTAGGGTTAGGGTTAGGGTTAGGGTTAGGGTTAGGGTTAGGGTTAGGGTTAGGGTTAGGGTTAGGGTTAGGGTTAGGGTTAGGGTTAGGGTTAGGGTTAGGGTTAGGGTTAGGGTTAGGGTTAGGGTTAGGGTTAGGGTTAGGGTTAGGGTTAGGGTTAGGGTTAGGGTTAGGGTTAGGGTTAGGGTTAGGGTTAGGGTTAGGGTTAGGGTTAGGGTTAGGGTTAGGGTTAGGGTTAGGGTTAGGGTTAGGGTTAGGGTTAGGGTTAGGGTTAGGGTTAGGGTTAGGGTTAGGGTTAGGGTTAGGGTTAGGGTTAGGGTTAGGGTTAGGGTTAGGGTTAGGGTTAGGGTTAGGGTTAGGGTTAGGGTTAGGGTTAGGGTTAGGGTTAGGGTTAGGGTTAGGGTTAGGGTTAGGGTTAGGGTTAGGGTTAGGGTTAGGGTTAGGGTTAGGGTTAGGGTTAGGGTTAGGGTTAGGGTTAGGGTTAGGGTTAGGGTTAGGGTTAGGGTTAGGGTTAGGGTTAGGGTTAGGGTTAGGGTTAGGGTTAGGGTTAGGGTTAGGGTTAGGGTTAGGGTTAGGGTTAGGGTTAGGGTTAGGGTTAGGGTTAGGGTTAGGGTTAGGGTTAGGGTTAGGGTTAGGGTTAGGGTTAGGGTTAGGGTTAGGGTTAGGGTTAGGGTTAGGGTTAGGGTTAGGGTTAGGGTTAGGGTTAGGGTTAGGGTTAGGGTTAGGGTTAGGGTTAGGGTTAGGGTTAGGGTTAGGGTTAGGGTTAGGGTTAGGGTTAGGGTTAGGGTTAGGGTTAGGGTTAGGGTTAGGGTTAGGGTTAGGGTTAGGGTTAGGGTTAGGGTTAGGGTTAGGGTTAGGGTTAGGGTTAGGGTTAGGGTTAGGGTTAGGGTTAGGGTTAGGGTTAGGGTTAGGGTTAGGGTTAGGGTTAGGGTTAGGGTTAGGGTTAGGGTTAGGGTTAGGGTTAGGGTTAGGGTTAGGGTTAGGGTTAGGGTTAGGGTTAGGGTTAGGGTTAGGGTTAGGGTTAGGGTTAGGGTTAGGGTTAGGGTTAGGGTTAGGGTTAGGGTTAGGGTTAGGGTTAGGGTTAGGGTTAGGGTTAGGGTTAGGGTTAGGGTTAGGGTTAGGGTTAGGGTTAGGGTTAGGGTTAGGGTTAGGGTTAGGGTTAGGGTTAGGGTTAGGGTTAGGGTTAGGGTTAGGGTTAGGGTTAGGGTTAGGGTTAGGGTTAGGGTTAGGGTTAGGGTTAGGGTTAGGGTTAGGGTTAGGGTTAGGGTTAGGGTTAGGGTTAGGGTTAGGGTTAGGGTTAGGGTTAGGGTTAGGGTTAGGGTTAGGGTTAGGGTTAGGGTTAGGGTTAGGGTTAGGGTTAGGGTTAGGGTTAGGGTTAGGGTTAGGGTTAGGGTTAGGGTTAGGGTTAGGGTTAGGGTTAGGGTTAGGGTTAGGGTTAGGGTTAGGGTTAGGGTTAGGGTTAGGGTTAGGGTTAGGGTTAGGGTTAGGGTTAGGGTTAGGGTTAGGGTTAGGGTTAGGGTTAGGGTTAGGGTTAGGGTTAGGGTTAGGGTTAGGGTTAGGGTTAGGGTTAGGGTTAGGGTTAGGGTTAGGGTTAGGGTTAGGGTTAGGGTTAGGGTTAGGGTTAGGGTTAGGGTTAGGGTTAGGGTTAGGGTTAGGGTTAGGGTTAGGGTTAGGGTTAGGGTTAGGGTTAGGGTTAGGGTTAGGGTTAGGGTTAGGGTTAGGGTTAGGGTTAGGGTTAGGGTTAGGGTTAGGGTTAGGGTTAGGGTTAGGGTTAGGGTTAGGGTTAGGGTTAGGGTTAGGGTTAGGGTTAGGGTTAGGGTTAGGGTTAGGGTTAGGGTTAGGGTTAGGGTTAGGGTTAGGGTTAGGGTTAGGGTTAGGGTTAGGGTTAGGGTTAGGGTTAGGGTTAGGGTTAGGGTTAGGGTTAGGGTTAGGGTTAGGGTTAGGGTTAGGGTTAGGGTTAGGGTTAGGGTTAGGGTTAGGGTTAGGGTTAGGGTTAGGGTTAGGGTTAGGGTTAGGGTTAGGGTTAGGGTTAGGGTTAGGGTTAGGGTTAGGGTTAGGGTTAGGGTTAGGGTTAGGGTTAGGGTTAGGGTTAGGGTTAGGGTTAGGGTTAGGGTTAGGGTTAGGGTTAGGGTTAGGGTTAGGGTTAGGGTTAGGGTTAGGGTTAGGGTTAGGGTTAGGGTTAGGGTTAGGGTTAGGGTTAGGGTTAGGGTTAGGGTTAGGGTTAGGGTTAGGGTTAGGGTTAGGGTTAGGGTTAGGGTTAGGGTTAGGGTTAGGGTTAGGGTTAGGGTTAGGGTTAGGGTTAGGGTTAGGGTTAGGGTTAGGGTTAGGGTTAGGGTTAGGGTTAGGGTTAGGGTTAGGGTTAGGGTTAGGGTTAGGGTTAGGGTTAGGGTTAGGGTTAGGGTTAGGGTTAGGGTTAGGGTTAGGGTTAGGGTTAGGGTTAGGGTTAGGGTTAGGGTTAGGGTTAGGGTTAGGGTTAGGGTTAGGGTTAGGGTTAGGGTTAGGGTTAGGGTTAGGGTTAGGGTTAGGGTTAGGGTTAGGGTTAGGGTTAGGGTTAGGGTTAGGGTTAGGGTTAGGGTTAGGGTTAGGGTTAGGGTTAGGGTTAGGGTTAGGGTTAGGGTTAGGGTTAGGGTTAGGGTTAGGGTTAGGGTTAGGGTTAGGGTTAGGGTTAGGGTTAGGGTTAGGGTTAGGGTTAGGGTTAGGGTTAGGGTTAGGGTTAGGGTTAGGGTTAGGGTTAGGGTTAGGGTTAGGGTTAGGGTTAGGGTTAGGGTTAGGGTTAGGGTTAGGGTTAGGGTTAGGGTTAGGGTTAGGGTTAGGGTTAGGGTTAGGGTTAGGGTTAGGGTTAGGGTTAGGGTTAGGGTTAGGGTTAGGGTTAGGGTTAGGGTTAGGGTTAGGGTTAGGGTTAGGGTTAGGGTTAGGGTTAGGGTTAGGGTTAGGGTTAGGGTTAGGGTTAGGGTTAGGGTTAGGGTTAGGGTTAGGGTTAGGGTTAGGGTTAGGGTTAGGGTTAGGGTTAGGGTTAGGGTTAGGGTTAGGGTTAGGGTTAGGGTTAGGGTTAGGGTTAGGGTTAGGGTTAGGGTTAGGGTTAGGGTTAGGGTTAGGGTTAGGGTTAGGGTTAGGGTTAGGGTTAGGGTTAGGGTTAGGGTTAGGGTTAGGGTTAGGGTTAGGGTTAGGGTTAGGGTTAGGGTTAGGGTTAGGGTTAGGGTTAGGGTTAGGGTTAGGGTTAGGGTTAGGGTTAGGGTTAGGGTTAGGGTTAGGGTTAGGGTTAGGGTTAGGGTTAGGGTTAGGGTTAGGGTTAGGGTTAGGGTTAGGGTTAGGGTTAGGGTTAGGGTTAGGGTTAGGGTTAGGGTTAGGGTTAGGGTTAGGGTTAGGGTTAGGGTTAGGGTTAGGGTTAGGGTTAGGGTTAGGGTTAGGGTTAGGGTTAGGGTTAGGGTTAGGGTTAGGGTTAGGGTTAGGGTTAGGGTTAGGGTTAGGGTTAGGGTTAGGGTTAGGGTTAGGGTTAGGGTTAGGGTTAGGGTTAGGGTTAGGGTTAGGGTTAGGGTTAGGGTTAGGGTTAGGGTTAGGGTTAGGGTTAGGGTTAGGGTTAGGGTTAGGGTTAGGGTTAGGGTTAGGGTTAGGGTTAGGGTTAGGGTTAGGGTTAGGGTTAGGGTTAGGGTTAGGGTTAGGGTTAGGGTTAGGGTTAGGGTTAGGGTTAGGGTTAGGGTTAGGGTTAGGGTTAGGGTTAGGGTTAGGGTTAGGGTTAGGGTTAGGGTTAGGGTTAGGGTTAGGGTTAGGGTTAGGGTTAGGGTTAGGGTTAGGGTTAGGGTTAGGGTTAGGGTTAGGGTTAGGGTTAGGGTTAGGGTTAGGGTTAGGGTTAGGGTTAGGGTTAGGGTTAGGGTTAGGGTTAGGGTTAGGGTTAGGGTTAGGGTTAGGGTTAGGGTTAGGGTTAGGGTTAGGGTTAGGGTTAGGGTTAGGGTTAGGGTTAGGGTTAGGGTTAGGGTTAGGGTTAGGGTTAGGGTTAGGGTTAGGGTTAGGGTTAGGGTTAGGGTTAGGGTTAGGGTTAGGGTTAGGGTTAGGGTTAGGGTTAGGGTTAGGGTTAGGGTTAGGGTTAGGGTTAGGGTTAGGGTTAGGGTTAGGGTTAGGGTTAGGGTTAGGGTTAGGGTTAGGGTTAGGGTTAGGGTTAGGGTTAGGGTTAGGGTTAGGGTTAGGGTTAGGGTTAGGGTTAGGGTTAGGGTTAGGGTTAGGGTTAGGGTTAGGGTTAGGGTTAGGGTTAGGGTTAGGGTTAGGGTTAGGGTTAGGGTTAGGGTTAGGGTTAGGGTTAGGGTTAGGGTTAGGGTTAGGGTTAGGGTTAGGGTTAGGGTTAGGGTTAGGGTTAGGGTTAGGGTTAGGGTTAGGGTTAGGGTTAGGGTTAGGGTTAGGGTTAGGGTTAGGGTTAGGGTTAGGGTTAGGGTTAGGGTTAGGGTTAGGGTTAGGGTTAGGGTTAGGGTTAGGGTTAGGGTTAGGGTTAGGGTTAGGGTTAGGGTTAGGGTTAGGGTTAGGGTTAGGGTTAGGGTTAGGGTTAGGGTTAGGGTTAGGGTTAGGGTTAGGGTTAGGGTTAGGGTTAGGGTTAGGGTTAGGGTTAGGGTTAGGGTTAGGGTTAGGGTTAGGGTTAGGGTTAGGGTTAGGGTTAGGGTTAGGGTTAGGGTTAGGGTTAGGGTTAGGGTTAGGGTTAGGGTTAGGGTTAGGGTTAGGGTTAGGGTTAGGGTTAGGGTTAGGGTTAGGGTTAGGGTTAGGGTTAGGGTTAGGGTTAGGGTTAGGGTTAGGGTTAGGGTTAGGGTTAGGGTTAGGGTTAGGGTTAGGGTTAGGGTTAGGGTTAGGGTTAGGGTTAGGGTTAGGGTTAGGGTTAGGGTTAGGGTTAGGGTTAGGGTTAGGGTTAGGGTTAGGGTTAGGGTTAGGGTTAGGGTTAGGGTTAGGGTTAGGGTTAGGGTTAGGGTTAGGGTTAGGGTTAGGGTTAGGGTTAGGGTTAGGGTTAGGGTTAGGGTTAGGGTTAGGGTTAGGGTTAGGGTTAGGGTTAGGGTTAGGGTTAGGGTTAGGGTTAGGGTTAGGGTTAGGGTTAGGGTTAGGGTTAGGGTTAGGGTTAGGGTTAGGGTTAGGGTTAGGGTTAGGGTTAGGGTTAGGGTTAGGGTTAGGGTTAGGGTTAGGGTTAGGGTTAGGGTTAGGGTTAGGGTTAGGGTTAGGGTTAGGGTTAGGGTTAGGGTTAGGGTTAGGGTTAGGGTTAGGGTTAGGGTTAGGGTTAGGGTTAGGGTTAGGGTTAGGGTTAGGGTTAGGGTTAGGGTTAGGGTTAGGGTTAGGGTTAGGGTTAGGGTTAGGGTTAGGGTTAGGGTTAGGGTTAGGGTTAGGGTTAGGGTTAGGGTTAGGGTTAGGGTTAGGGTTAGGGTTAGGGTTAGGGTTAGGGTTAGGGTTAGGGTTAGGGTTAGGGTTAGGGTTAGGGTTAGGGTTAGGGTTAGGGTTAGGGTTAGGGTTAGGGTTAGGGTTAGGGTTAGGGTTAGGGTTAGGGTTAGGGTTAGGGTTAGGGTTAGGGTTAGGGTTAGGGTTAGGGTTAGGGTTAGGGTTAGGGTTAGGGTTAGGGTTAGGGTTAGGGTTAGGGTTAGGGTTAGGGTTAGGGTTAGGGTTAGGGTTAGGGTTAGGGTTAGGGTTAGGGTTAGGGTTAGGGTTAGGGTTAGGGTTAGGGTTAGGGTTAGGGTTAGGGTTAGGGTTAGGGTTAGGGTTAGGGTTAGGGTTAGGGTTAGGGTTAGGGTTAGGGTTAGGGTTAGGGTTAGGGTTAGGGTTAGGGTTAGGGTTAGGGTTAGGGTTAGGGTTAGGGTTAGGGTTAGGGTTAGGGTTAGGGTTAGGGTTAGGGTTAGGGTTAGGGTTAGGGTTAGGGTTAGGGTTAGGGTTAGGGTTAGGGTTAGGGTTAGGGTTAGGGTTAGGGTTAGGGTTAGGGTTAGGGTTAGGGTTAGGGTTAGGGTTAGGGTTAGGGTTAGGGTTAGGGTTAGGGTTAGGGTTAGGGTTAGGGTTAGGGTTAGGGTTAGGGTTAGGGTTAGGGTTAGGGTTAGGGTTAGGGTTAGGGTTAGGGTTAGGGTTAGGGTTAGGGTTAGGGTTAGGGTTAGGGTTAGGGTTAGGGTTAGGGTTAGGGTTAGGGTTAGGGTTAGGGTTAGGGTTAGGGTTAGGGTTAGGGTTAGGGTTAGGGTTAGGGTTAGGGTTAGGGTTAGGGTTAGGGTTAGGGTTAGGGTTAGGGTTAGGGTTAGGGTTAGGGTTAGGGTTAGGGTTAGGGTTAGGGTTAGGGTTAGGGTTAGGGTTAGGGTTAGGGTTAGGGTTAGGGTTAGGGTTAGGGTTAGGGTTAGGGTTAGGGTTAGGGTTAGGGTTAGGGTTAGGGTTAGGGTTAGGGTTAGGGTTAGGGTTAGGGTTAGGGTTAGGGTTAGGGTTAGGGTTAGGGTTAGGGTTAGGGTTAGGGTTAGGGTTAGGGTTAGGGTTAGGGTTAGGGTTAGGGTTAGGGTTAGGGTTAGGGTTAGGGTTAGGGTTAGGGTTAGGGTTAGGGTTAGGGTTAGGGTTAGGGTTAGGGTTAGGGTTAGGGTTAGGGTTAGGGTTAGGGTTAGGGTTAGGGTTAGGGTTAGGGTTAGGGTTAGGGTTAGGGTTAGGGTTAGGGTTAGGGTTAGGGTTAGGGTTAGGGTTAGGGTTAGGGTTAGGGTTAGGGTTAGGGTTAGGGTTAGGGTTAGGGTTAGGGTTAGGGTTAGGGTTAGGGTTAGGGTTAGGGTTAGGGTTAGGGTTAGGGTTAGGGTTAGGGTTAGGGTTAGGGTTAGGGTTAGGGTTAGGGTTAGGGTTAGGGTTAGGGTTAGGGTTAGGGTTAGGGTTAGGGTTAGGGTTAGGGTTAGGGTTAGGGTTAGGGTTAGGGTTAGGGTTAGGGTTAGGGTTAGGGTTAGGGTTAGGGTTAGGGTTAGGGTTAGGGTTAGGGTTAGGGTTAGGGTTAGGGTTAGGGTTAGGGTTAGGGTTAGGGTTAGGGTTAGGGTTAGGGTTAGGGTTAGGGTTAGGGTTAGGGTTAGGGTTAGGGTTAGGGTTAGGGTTAGGGTTAGGGTTAGGGTTAGGGTTAGGGTTAGGGTTAGGGTTAGGGTTAGGGTTAGGGTTAGGGTTAGGGTTAGGGTTAGGGTTAGGGTTAGGGTTAGGGTTAGGGTTAGGGTTAGGGTTAGGGTTAGGGTTAGGGTTAGGGTTAGGGTTAGGGTTAGGGTTAGGGTTAGGGTTAGGGTTAGGGTTAGGGTTAGGGTTAGGGTTAGGGTTAGGGTTAGGGTTAGGGTTAGGGTTAGGGTTAGGGTTAGGGTTCGGGTTAGGGTTAGGGTTAGGGTTAGGGTTAGGGTTAGGGTTAGGGTTAGGGTTAGGGTTAGGGTTAGGGTT